>CM060083.1:40196165-41628665 GCA_030533445.1 Cyprinodon diabolis | reverse complement strand
AAGGCTACCCCCCCCCACCCCCCACCCCCCCCCCCTCCCATTCTTCTGTAAGCCAGGTGGTCTGAGACGCTGTGGGTCCAGGGCAGAGAGGAATCCCCCAGCTGCTCCCGCTACATTTCATTTAGCAGGTTAGACCCTCATCAAGTCCTCAACGCCTCAACAATACCCACAACCACCCTCAACCAAACCAACATTCCCCTGCCATCACATTTGGACCCGGAGCAGCGTCACTGAGAGGTCCGGTTACAGCGGGGAGCAGCGGACCGACCAGGAGCTGAGGAAAGGAACCGCTCAGGTGGAGATGCCTGGCTCCGCATGACTGGGACAGGTAGGTGGTTTCTATGGAGACGCTGCAGCCCTGACTTGAAGGTGAAGATACTTCAGGTATGAGTCAGCGGCGTGGAGCTACAGTCCACGCATCGACCGTCCATCAGGCCTTTATCACCAGAACCGATGTGATCTAACGGCTCCTGGATGATTTAGGAGATCTTGGGATTCAGGACCAGGTCCAGTACAAATCCTGGACTTTAGCCTCTCAGACGGTTCTGGAGAACTCAGGGAATCTTATCAACGTTATCCCACAAGCTGTTTTTGGTTGACGTGGCGTTCAGGAGGTCGGGTCCTTTCTGCTAATCATTAAACAGAAGACGGTTCCTCTCCCAGTGAGCAGACCAGGGGCAGTCCCTAATGTGGTAGTCATGGTGATTGGTCAGTCCTGAGGAGCTCCAGGTCTGTTCCTGTGGACCAGAGGAGCTTTAGTGGACCTCTGGGAGACTTCTAGACCATCGTGTTCCCATTGAAAACAGAAGAAAGGCGTTCTACAGCCGATCCCAACATGTTTATGATCTCAGAGCGATTAACCTCATGTTCTGCTGATAACAAAGGACTTCTGGGATCGTTCTCTGCGTCTGGATCCACAGCCTATCAGTGAGCAGGGATCTGTTATGGAGCGGGTCGTCTGTCAGGAGTAATTGTCTCTAAACTTTGAAAAACATTTAGAGGCTCCGCTTCGTTCCAGCGAGGCGAGTCTGAACCTGCTGGGACATCAGGCAGCTCCTGGTCTGAATCCTGCTCAGTTCTGGAGACGCCATCAGATGGATCCTCCTCCTTCTGCTCCTCTGCTCCTCCTCAGAGTGTTGGGATGTCTGCTGGGTGTTCTGCCTCCTCGCCACGTTCACCACAAAGAGGCGCTTTCAGACGGACTCGGCTGCAGGACGAGTTTCTGAACGTGTGAAAAGAAAATAAGGTGTTTATGAGTTCAATCAACACCTTATTTCACCAGAGAGTGGACTCAACATCCTCTGATTTACACCACACGCGCTCTGGGAGTCTGACTCCGCCCACACACACTTCCTCAGAGAGCGGGGGGGGGGGGGGGGGGGTTCGTCTCCTGGTTGTTTGCTACAGCTTCAGATTAAAGCAAACGCTTGTAGACAACCTGCAGCGTGTGTTGGTGTGTGTTGGTGTGTTGGTGTGTGTGGGCATTGAACAGGGAGCGCACACTGGCTGACAGCTGCAGATTCAGGAGGTTTTCACAGCAGCAGGAAGGAGAGTTTGGCTAAAGGTAAGAAGACTTTCCTCTACTTCAGCTTCTTCTTAAGCTTCTCCTCCTTTAGGTTCTCCTCCTTCAGGTTCTCCTCCTTCAGTTTCTTTTTCAGTTTCTTCTCCTTCATGTTCTCCTCCTTCAGGTCTTTCAGGTTCTCCTCCTTCTACTTTTCCTCCTTCAGTTTCTTTTTCAGGTTCTCCTTCAGGTTCTCCTTCAGGTCTTTCAGGTTCTCCTCCTTCTACTTTTCCTCCTTCAGTTTCTTTTTCAGGTTCTCCTCCTTCAGGTTCTCCTTCAGGTCTTTCAGGTTCTCCTCCTTCAGGTTCTTGTGGTTCTGGTGTTCTTGTGTTGCTGCTGCTGTGATTCTGTCAGTTTAAAGCTGTGGAGCATTTCTCTCCCCGGTACTGCACCCACAGGGGGCGCTTTAAATGCTGAAATATTAGTACCATAAATCCTGTAATATAGGACAGGGCCTTTATTTCACTCAGGTGCATCTTGGTCCAGGCCATTATTGGAAGGAGGCCAGAATTAGAGGCAGGCCTCTATTTCTATTTGATAAAAACAGACGACCAGTGAAACGAATAAAAAACAGATTTTGTCTCTTTGAACCTATAAAATACGAGGTTCATTTATTGAAAAAGTACAGTTACCATAGCGATATACAGAACATTATTCAGACATCTTCCAGCAGCTGCAATGTTTCTGCACGGCAATACGAGAAAAAAAGACACAGAACGGAATCTTGGCCAAACGGACTTGCGAAACAAAGTAAAGAAACAGAAATGAATGGAAACTGTTCTGCCATCACAGTGAAGTTCTATGTAAGGCAGGCTAAGTGGAAGTAGGCTACCAGTATCATATTATTCAAGGGAAATTCAGAACAACAAAGATCAACGACATTCTGTCATTTTAACGCTGCCTGGTTACCACCAGACCTACCGGTGTCTTTCAGATCAGAACGAATGTGTGGCTCGTTATACTCCTGCAACAGTGTGTTGCAGTGAGATTGATGCAGACATTTTTGATTTATGCTTAATATTGAAGCATTGTCTGCGCTAGGAAGCAAGTGGGGGTGAGTTTAATCCGACAACGGAGGGACATGACGGCGAAAAAGAGCGGGTATCCAGGTGGAAAAAGGGTCCCAGCGTTCTCTAGCGGGTCAAACTTCACGAGTTGTTTTCCGCAATTTCGGTCATAAAAACAAAATAAGCCGGCCTCCTGTCTGCTGCACTGTCTGTGCTAATAATGTGACTTCCCATGCTAACAGCTTGGATTCATTAGCAAACACTGCCCCCCTGTGGTACTTGTATGTTACTATCACAGGCTGTTGAGGACTGCCCAGGAACATGGTTGGTTCTAATCATAGCCCCGGCCTGTATTAGTGTCCGGCCATTATTTACCTCCGCCACCAGTGAGGCAGGCCATTATTAGAGACCCGGCCGCTAATGGAATACAATATTAGAGGATTTACGGTAATCTAAAAGAGTCCTTTGATATTACTCCAAGATTCGCATGTCTGTCTTCCACCCTGATCAGCCATGTTTCCTCCGTATCGTCCCTTAGCACCTGGCGATGCCTTTCAACCCTAGAAACGTGTTTTTATGACCTGAGGTCACGACTCGTGCCAGTCAGGCTGGTTGATGGAAGTGGGCGGAGCTTTGTAGACAGGTTTTAAACTAAAAACCGACTCACAGAAATAATGTGTTGGTCAGACGTTGACCAGGTTGTTTTGTGTTTCTGAGCAGCTGGAGGGAAATCTGAGAGTTCTGATTGGTTCGGTGTGTTAGATGAAAACATGCAGCGGGGATTCCTGCTCTCCGCTCCGCTGTAGGATGGCAGTCTGTGGAAATGATTCACATCTCAACATGTTTAATGAAATCCTCTTCTCTGTCTTTATCCAAGATGTGAAACTGGGAGAAGCTCCAGTAGGGGGCAGTATGGAGCCGTTAGTCTCTGTAGGACTTAAAGTAACGCTGCATAAGTTTTACCTCAGGCATTGGTTTAAAATATTATATATATTTCAAGTCAATATTCAGCACTCGGCATCCTGCTCTAAAAAACTCACTAAAAGCTGACTAAGCTCAAAACGTTGCTAAGCAACCAAAGTGGATCTGACCCTAAGCTGATCAGATGTTTTTCTGGTTCTCTGATGCAGGATTTCCTCCAGAGGAAGAATATTTCCTTGTCTTTATCAGGAACTCCAGGATTCTAGTCCTGCTGGTCCAAACTGGTCTGATACCAGAACCAGAACTCAGACCGGTTCATTGAGAGACGGAGCAGTGCCGCCAGTGGCCTGCAGGGGGAGCTAAACCTGGACATTACAGATGTAGCGCCTCTAGTGGCTGGAAGTCACACAGTGTTGCTTTAAAGTTTTCCTGCTTGTGGATCAGAGGCCTGTCACCCAGTAAGACCCGGCATGTCCAAAGTCAGGCTTGGAGGCCGCCGCGGCGTAATCCTACTGATGGTGGATTAACTGCAATCATCAGAATCAGCTGATTCGTCTTTGGACATGCCTGCCTGAGACCATGAACTGAATTAATGGGTTCAAACATCTAGTTTATCGCTATTCTCCAGGGTGGACCTATGCCCCACCCCTTTTGGACCCTTGATCCACACTTTGGCTAAATGCTCATCGACTTTGGCAAACTTTGTTATCCATGATTTATTGTTAGATGTGACGAACGGAGCAGCAGGTGGAAACATTGCAATGCTGAGGGATCAGGCTACTGTGCCAAATAAAAATGCGTTTGAGTGTTAAAATGACTCACGGGGTCCCGCCATTTTTGATGAGGCCGAGAGGCGTAAATTCATGATGCCCAAATTCTCTAACTTTGCACATTTGCAGGATGGAGCCCTGGGGAACTCCTCTGTTTGAGATGTCTTTTCACAGCAGGGAAATTGGCTAATGTGCTGCACAAGAACTTCTGCACCAGGAGGATTTCTTTTCCTTTTTTATTTTGAGGTTGTCACAGCTTTAGTGGCCCATTTATTGCACAGTGGGCTGACAGGAAAGGGAGAGAGGAGAGTGCTACGTTCAGACCGCACGCTGCTGAAGCAGCAGAAACAGCTGGTTTACCTGTAAAGTCAATGGTTGATGCGCATCAAGGCGCAGCAAAAGGTCCTGCGGCGTTGAGAACTGCTGAAGCAGTGCGTCATCACCCTCTGAACATAAACATGCAGTTCTTCTTAAACACACACACACATCAATTTCAGACAGATCGTATTGGTATGGTATCAGTATCGGCCATTACTGCACAGCCATACAGTATATCGGGTACTACTTTTTACCCGCTGATCACAGCTAATATAGCAAAGCTGCTCTCTGGCATTGAACACAGGAGCAGCAGACGTATCTGGACACACTTTACTGGACGTCTGACCTTAATGTGGATGGTGTGCAATCTGAACGCAACATTGGTTGCGCACTAACCACTGCTGGAAGTTCACTAAAACGTAGTTTGATCAGGAGTGTTTGATGATTGTGAAGTAACCCAGGTTCTGCTAAGGATCTATGCTGAGCAGTGGGCTGTGTCTGTGTCTGACGGGTGTAACATGATGGTTCAGCTATCGTCTCCTGCACATTTCCATTCAGGTTTCCCTTTGCTCCCCTGCAAAGCTTTCAGACCTTAAGCTTAAGGTTTCATCAGGAGGAGGTCGGTGCGAAGCGTTACATCATCCTGTAAAAGTGTCGGCAGTAAATCTGGACTCTGAGTCTGGATATAAATGTGCTGGATCGCCTTTCTCGTGATGCTGACTGTGAATCATGCCTGCGGTGTGTTTTCAGCCTCACATGGCGTCAGATCTAAAGCCGCTGCGTGTTCAGGTTTCCAACCCCCTGCTGATGAGAGTCAACCATGTTCTGACCCATAAGGTGGTTCTGTCTGCTGCAGTTTGGATCATTTGATTCAGGGTTAGGGCTGAGTCCCAGGAGGCTCGGCTCCCCAGGGTCAGACATTTACAAGGCTAACCCCTTGCTCACACTGGCTCCGGTGCGGTTACCGAGCCGACGGAGACCGCAACTCCCGCACACCCCCTCTCACACCGCCCTTTTGACTACGGTGCGGTGCGGCTCTGCGGCTCCGGCAACAGGTCCGGAGATTTAACAGAAGTTCACTTGAGTTCACATAACTTCACGCGATAACACGGCCAAAATAAGGGTATTTGCGAGAGCTTGTTGAGGAGGGCTCCGGCACGCCGCAAGGATAGCTTTCTTGCTGAATTTTCTGCAGCGCCGGAGTGTCTCGGTAACCGCAGCCGGACAGCTCAGCAGCCGGTGAGAGAGGTTTACGTCTTTTTAATGACTTGGAATCACTGCGGCGTCGCACCCACCGCACCGCAACGGTAAGACCGGAGTCGGTATGAGCCAGGGGTTATGCACCTAGAGCATCAGTCTTTATGGTTAAACCAGACCAGGAAAAGGTGATTTAATGGCTGCTGAGGAGGTTATAATATCTCCACTCATCAATAATCCCATTAGTGGAGATACATGAAGGACAGTGGAGCGTGAGGACAAGGGTTTAGACCTGGACTGATTACCTGCAGAAGGTAGACTCTATGGAAAGCCCCTTCAGATGATAATCTCATGCTACCCAGTTTCACTGTCTAATACCCCCTTTCCCGCTGTTTAGAAAACCTGTTTAAACCCGGAACTATGTGCTTTTAGTGGCAGTGGGAACAGCTCGCTGATGCGTGTCTACCAGGGTCAAACGACTCGGCATGTGACCCGCGTTAAAATCCCGTCGGCTCTGATCAGCATGCTGTTGGAACACCAGAGACGGCTCGACCTGCTAAATTACGTGATACCATTGAACGCAATGTACGGATAAACACGATAAACATGGAGCAGCTCTGATAAGACGGATTCAGACAGATAATAGAGAGAAACAATAAAGCAAAAACTGACTACGCCCTGGCTTCCTTCCACTTGCTCTCTATTGTTTACTTCCCTTATTTCTGTCTCACTGGTGACATCATCAACGCTAACCCAGCGTAATGGTATCACCAGACACGCCATTGCGGGGGACAGAGGCCACACAGCTGCCTGCGAGGGGCTGGTCCAGATTTTTATACCAGTGAGAAGGCAGCCAGATTGTTAGCGAGTCGATCCGTGTTTGAAAAACAGGTATTAGTGATCAAAGGGTACGGCGCCACCTGGTGATCAAAGGGTACGGCGCCACCTGGTGATCAAAGGGTACGGCACACCTGGTGATCAAAGGGTACGGCGCACCTGGTGATCAAAGGGTATGGCGCCACCTGGTGATCAAAGGGTACGGCGCCACCTGGTGATCAAAGGGTACGGCGCTCCTGGCGATCAAAGGGTACGGCGCCACCTGGTGATCAAAGGGTACGGCGCCACCTGGTGATCAAATGATACGGCGCACCTGGTGATCAAAGGGTACGGCGCCACCTGGTGATCAAAGGGTACGGCGCCACCTGGTGATCAAAGGGTACGGCGCCACCTGGTGGTCTAATACCCCCTTTCCCGCTGTTTAGAAAACCTGTTTAAACCCGGAACTATGTGCTTTTAGTGGCAGTGGGAACAGCTCGCTGATGCGTGTCTACCAGGGTCAAACGACTCGGCATGTGACCCGCGTTAAGATCCCGTCGGCTCTGATCAGCATGCTGTTGGAACACCAGAGATGGCTCGACCTGCTAAATTACGTGATACCATTGAACGCAATGTACGGATAAACACGATAAACATGGAGCAGCTCTGATGAGACGGATTCAGACAGATAATAGAGAGAAACAATAAAGCAAAAACTGACTACGCCCTGGCTTCCTTCCACTTGCTCTCTATTGTTTACTTCCCTTATTTCTGTCTCACTGGTGACATCATCAACGCTAACCCAGCGTAATAGTATCACCAGACACGCCATTGCGGGGGACAGAGGCCACACAGCTGCCTGCGAGGGGCTGGTCCAGATTTTTATACCAGTGAGAAGGCAGCCAGATTGTTAGCGAGTCGATCCGTGTTTGAAAAACAGGTATTAGTGATCAAAGGGTACGGCGCCACCTGGTGATCAAAGGGTACGGCGCCACCTGGTGATCAAAGGGTACGGCACACCTGGTGATCAAAGGGTACGGCGCACCTGGTGATCAAAGGGTATGGCGCCACCTAGTGATCAAAGGGTACGGCACACCTGGTGATCAAAGGGTACGGCGCACCTGGTGATCAAAGGGTATGGCGCCACCTAGTGATCAAAGGGTACGACGCACCTGGTGATCAAAGGGTACGGCGCCACCTGGTGATCAAAGGGTACGGCGCACCTGGTGATCAAAGGGTATGGCGCCACCTGGTGATCAAAGGGTACGGCGCACCTGGTGATCAAAGGGTACGGCGCCACCTGGTGAGCAAAGGGTACGGCGCACCTGGTGATCAAAGGGTACGGCGCACCTAGTGATCAAAGGGTACGGCGCAACTGGTGATCAAATGGTACGGCGCACCTGGTGATCAAAGGGTACGGCGCACCTGGTGATCAATTGGTACGGCGCACCTGGTGATCAAAGGGTATGGCGCCACCTAGTGATCAAAGGGTACGGCGCACCTGGTGATCAAAGGGTACGGCGCCACCTGGTGATCAAAGGGTACGGCGCACCTGGTGATCAAAGGGTATGGCGCCACCTAGTGATCAAAGGGTACGGCGCACCTGGTGATCAAAGGGTACGGCGCCACCTGGTGATCAAAGGGTACGGCGCACCTGGTGATCAAAGGGTACGGCGCAACCTGGTGATCAAAGGGTACGGCGCACCTGGTGATCAAAGGGTACGGCGCCACCTGGTGATCAAAGGGTACGGCGCCACCTGGTGATCAAATGATACGGCGCACCTGGTGATCAAAGGGTACGGCGCCACCTGGTGATCAAAGGGTACGGCGCCACCTGGTGATCAAAGGGTACGGCGCCACCTGGTGGTCTAATACCCCCTTTCCCGCTGTTTAGAAAACCTGTTTAAACCCGGAACTATGTGCTTTTAGTGGCAGTGGGAACAGCTCGCTGATGCGTGTCTACCAGGGTCAAACGACTCGGCATGTGACCCGCGTTAAGATCCCGTCGGCTCTGATCAGCATGCTGTTGGAACACCAGAGATGGCTCGACCTGCTAAATTACGTGATACCATTGAACGCAATGTACGGATAAACACGATAAACATGGAGCAGCTCTGATGAGACGGATTCAGACAGATAATAGAGAGAAACAATAAAGCAAAAACTGACTACGCCCTGGCTTCCTTCCACTTGCTCTCTATTGTTTACTTCCCTTATTTCTGTCTCACTGGTGACATCATCAACGCTAACCCAGCGTAATGGTATCACCAGACACGCCATTGCGGGGGACAGAGGCCACACAGCTGCCTGCGAGGGGCTGGTCCAGATTTTTATACCAGTGAGAAGGCAGCCAGATTGTTAGCGAGTCGATCCGTGTTTGAAAAACAGGTATTAGTGATCAAAGGGTACGGCGCCACCTGGTGATCAAAGGGTACGGCGCCACCTGGTGATCAAAGGGTACGGCACACCTGGTGATCAAAGGGTACGGCGCACCTGGTGATCAAAGGGTATGGCGCCACCTAGTGATCAAAGGGTACGGCACACCTGGTGATCAAAGGGTACGGCGCACCTGGTGATCAAAGGGTATGGCGCCACCTAGTGATCAAAGGGTACGACGCACCTGGTGATCAAAGGGTACGGCGCCACCTGGTGATCAAAGGGTACGGCGCACCTGGTGATCAAAGGGTATGGCGCCACCTGGTGATCAAAGGGTACGGCGCACCTGGTGATCAAAGGGTACGGCGCCACCTGGTGAGCAAAGGGTACGGCGCACCTGGTGATCAAAGGGTACGGCGCACCTAGTGATCAAAGGGTACGGCGCAACTGGTGATCAAATGGTACGGCGCACCTGGTGATCAAAGGGTACGGCGCACCTGGTGATCAATTGGTACGGCGCACCTGGTGATCAAAGGGTACGGCGCCACCTAGTGATCAAAGGGTACGGCGCACCTGGTGATCAAAGGGTACGGCGCCACCTGGTGATCAAAGGGTACGGCGCACCTGGTGATCAAAGGGTATGGCGCCACCTAGTGATCAAAGGGTACGGCGCACCTGGTGATCAAAGGGTACGGCGCCACCTGGTGATCAAAGGGTACGGCGCACCTGGTGATCAAAGGGTACGGCGCAACCTGGTGATCAAAGGGTACGGCGCACCTGGTGATCAAAGGGTACGGCGCCACCTGGTGATCAAAGGGTACGGCGCACCTGGTGATCAAAGGGTACGGCGCACCTAGTGATCAAAGGGTACAGCGCACCTGGTGATCAAATGGTACGGCGCACCTGGTGATCAAAGGGTACGGCGCCACCTGGTGATCAAAGGGTATGGCGCCACCTGGTGATCAAAGGGTACGGCGCCACCTGGTGATCAAATGGTACGGCGCACCTGGTGATCAAAGGGTATGGCGCCACCTAGTCATCAAAGGGTACGGCGCACCTGGTGATCAAAGGGTACGGCGCCACCTGGTGATCAAAGGGTACCGCGCACTAGGTGATCAAAGGGTACGGTGCCACCTGGTGATCAAAGGGTACGGCGCACCTGGTGATCAAAGGGTACGCCGCCACCTGGTGATCAAAGGGTACGGCGCACCTGGTGATCAAAGGGTACGGCACACCTGGTGATCAAAGGGTACGGCGCCACCTGGTGATCAAAGGGTATGGCGCCACCTGGTGATCAAAGGGTACGGCGCCACCTGGTGATCAAAGGGTACGGCGCTCCTGGCGATCAAAGGGTACGGCGCCACCTAGTGATCAAAGGGTACGGCGCAACTGGTGATCAAATGGTACGGCGCACCTGGTGATCAAAGGGTACGGCGCACCTGGTGATCAATTGGTACGGCGCACCTGGTGATCAAAGGGTATGGCGCCACCTAGTGATCAAAGGGTACGGCGCACCTGGTGATCAAAGGGTACGGCGCCACCTGGTGATCAAAGGGTACGGCGCACCTGGTGATCAAAGGGTATGGCGCCACCTAGTGATCAAAGGGTACGGCGCACCTGGTGATCAAAGGGTACGGCGCCACCTGGTGATCAAAGGGTACGGCGCACCTGGTGATCAAAGGGTACGGCGCAACCTGGTGATCAAAGGGTACGGCGCACCTGGTGATCAAAGGGTACGGCGCCACCTGGTGATCAAAGGGTACGGCGCACCTGGTGATCAAAGGGTACGGCGCACCTAGTGATCAAAGGGTACAGCGCACCTGGTGATCAAATGGTATGGCGCACCTGGTGATCAAAGGGTACGGCGCCACCTGGTGATCAAAGGGTATGGCGCCACCTGGTGATCAAAGGGTACGGCGCCACCTGGTGATCAAATGGTACGGCGCACCTGGTGATCAAAGGGTATGGCGCCACCTAGTCATCAAAGGGTACGGCGCACCTGGTGATCAAAGGGTACGGCGCCACCTGGTGATCAAAGGGTACCGCGCACTAGGTGATCAAAGGGTACGGTGCCACCTGGTTATCAAAGGGTACGGCGCACCTGGTGATCAAAGGGTACGCCGCCACCTGGTGATCAAAGGGTACGGCGCACCTGGTGATCAAAGGGTACGGCACACCTGGTGATCAAAGGGTACGGCGCCACCTGGTGATCAAAGGGTATGGCGCCACCTGGTGATCAAAGGGTACGGCGCCACCTGGTGATCAAAGGGTACGGCGCTCCTGGCGATCAAAGGGTACGGCGCCACCTAGTGATCAAAGGGTACGGCGCACCTGGTGATCAAATGGTACGGCGCACCTGGTGATCAAAGGGTACGGCGCCACCTGGTGATCAAAGGGTACGGCGCCACCTGGTGATCAAAGGGTACGGAGCCACCTGGTGATCAAATGGTACGGCGCACCTGGTGATCAAAGGGTATGGCGCCACCTAGTGATCAAAGGGTACGGCGCACCTGGTGATCAAAGGGTACGGCGCCACCTGGTGATCAAAGGGTACGGCGCACTTGGTGATCAAAGGGTACGGCGCCACCTGGTGATCAAAGGGTACGGCGCACTTGGTGATCAAAGGGTACGGCACACCTGGTGATCAAAGGGTACGGCACACCTGGTGATCAAAGGGTACGGCGCCACCTGGTGATCAAAGGGTATGGCGCCACATGGTGATCAAAGGGTACGGCGCCACCTGGTGATCAAAGGGTGCGGCGCACCTGGTGATCAAATGGTACGGCGCACCTGGTGATCAAAGGGTACGGCGCCACCTGGTGATCAAAGGGTACGGCGCACCTGGTGATCAAAGGGTACGGCACACCTGGTGATCAAAGGGTACGGCACACCTGGTGATCAAAGGGTACGGCGCCACCTGGTGATCAAAGGGTATGGCGCCACATGGTGATCAAAGGGTACGGCGCCACCTGGTGATCAAAGGGTGCGGCGCACCTGGTGATCAAATGGTACGGCGCACCTGGTGATCAAAGGGTACGGCGCCACCTGGTGATCAAAGGGTACGGCGCACCTGGTGATCAAAGGGTACGGCACACCTGGTGATCAAAGGGTACGGCGCCACCTGGTGATCAAAGGGTACGGCGCCACCTGGTGATCAAAGGGTATGGCGCCACCTAGTCATCAAAGGGTACGGCGCACCTGGTGATCAAAGGGTACGGCGCCACCTGGTGATCAAAGGGTACCGCGCACTAGGTGATCAAAGGGTACGGTGCCACCTGGTTATCAAAGGGTACGGCGCACCTGGTGATCAAAGGGTACGCCGCCACCTGGTGATCAAAGGGTACGGCGCACCTGGTGATCAAAGGGTACGGCACACCTGGTGATCAAAGGGTACGGCGCCACCTGGTGATCAAAGGGTATGGCGCCACCTGGTGATCAAAGGGTACGGCGCCACCTGGTGATCAAAGGGTACGGCGCTCCTGGCGATCAAAGGGTACGGCGCCACCTAGTGATCAAAGGGTACGGCGCACCTGGTGATCAAATGGTACGGCGCACCTGGTGATCAAAGGGTACGGCGCCACCTGGTGATCAAAGGGTACGGCGCCACCTGGTGATCAAAGGGTACGGAGCCACCTGGTGATCAAATGGTACGGCGCACCTGGTGATCAAAGGGTATGGCGCCACCTAGTGATCAAAGGGTACGGCGCACCTGGTGATCAAAGGGTACGGCGCCACCTGGTGATCAAAGGGTACGGCGCACTTGGTGATCAAAGGGTACGGCGCCACCTGGTGATCAAAGGGTACGGCGCACTTGGTGATCAAAGGGTACGGCACACCTGGTGATCAAAGGGTACGGCACACCTGGTGATCAAAGGGTACGGCGCCACCTGGTGATCAAAGGGTATGGCGCCACATGGTGATCAAAGGGTACGGCGCCACCTGGTGATCAAAGGGTGCGGCGCACCTGGTGATCAAATGGTACGGCGCACCTGGTGATCAAAGGGTACGGCGCCACCTGGTGATCAAAGGGTACGGCGCACCTGGTGATCAAAGGGTACGGCACACCTGGTGATCAAAGGGTACGGCACACCTGGTGATCAAAGGGTACGGCGCCACCTGGTGATCAAAGGGTATGGCGCCACATGGTGATCAAAGGGTACGGCGCCACCTGGTGATCAAAGGGTGCGGCGCACCTGGTGATCAAATGGTACGGCGCACCTGGTGATCAAAGGGTACGGCGCCACCTGGTGATCAAAGGGTACGGCGCACCTGGTGATCAAAGGGTACGGCACACCTGGTGATCAAAGGGTACGGCGCCACCTGGTGATCAAAGGGTACGGCGCCACCTGGTGATCAAAGGGTACGGCGCCACCTGGTGATCAAAGGGTACGGCGCCACCTGGTGATCAAAGGGTACGGCACACCTGGTGATCAAAGGGTACGGCGCCACCTGGTGATCAAAGGGTATGGCGCCACCTGGTGATCAAAGGGTATGGCGCTCCTGGTGATCAAATGGTACGGCGCTCCTGGTGATCAAATGGTACAGCGCCACCTGGTGATCAAAGGGTACCGCGCCACCTGGTGATCAAAGGGTACGGTGCCACCTAGTGATCAAAGGGTACGGCACACCTGGTGATCAAAGGGTACCGCGCCACCTGGTGATCAAAGGGTACGGCGCTCCTGGTGATCAAAGGGTACGGCGCCACCTGGTGATCAAAGGGTACCGCGCCACCTGGTGATCAAAGGGTACCGCGCCACCTGGTGATCAAAGGGTACGGCACACCTGGTGATCAAAGGGTACCGCGCCACCTGGTGATCAAAGGGTACGGCGCTCCTGGTGATCAAAGGGTACGGCGCTCCTGGTGATCAAAGGGTACGGCGCCACCTGGTGATCATAGGGTACCGCGCCACCTGGTGATCAAAGGGTACGGCGCTCCTGGTGATCAAAGGGTACGGCGCCACCTGGTGATCAAAGGGTACCGCGCCACCTGGTGATCAAAGGGTACGGCGCACCTGGTGATCAAAGGGTACACCTGGTACCTTCTAAAGGCCTGGTTATCCTCCTGCAGCAGTGTGTCGCAGTCAGCTTGACGCAGACATTTTTGATTTATGCTCAATATTGAGACGTGGTCTGTGCTACACCCTGTGGGTCTAGATACGGCCAAGGCGGTGAGGAAGTGGGGGCAAGTTTGACCGACAACGGAGGGACATGATGGCGAAAAAGAGCGGAGATCCAGGGGGAAAAAGGGTCCCAGCATTCTCGCGCACCTTGCTTTTCTAGCTGGTCAAACTTCACGAGTTGTTTTCCGCAATTGCGGTGAGAAAAACCAAACTAGCCGGCCTCCTGTCTGCGGCACTGTCTGTGGCAGTCTTTCGTAAGCTTTTTAAAAATTGAGTCTTAGTCACAATGACAAAAATCTATTTTAGTGTTAGTCATGTTTAGTCATTGCCTTCCCGATTTAGTTTTAGTCTTAGTCTTTAGTCTTTTTTTAACATATATATCACACTGTACAGAAGAACAATTCTTCACACACAGCTTCTCCTTTTCTCTATTTTATTTATATAACACTGTGCAGAATAGAACGTCACTCACTGATTCTCTTTTTAACATATATCCCACTGCACACATTGAACCTTCTGTTGGCTTGTTTCATCATTTCCACAAAGTCTTCATCCTCGCAGGCAGGCCAGAACGCCCAATCCAGTTTGCCATTGAGTTCTCCAGTACTTTCTAGTCTTTGGAGTCAGGTTTATACGGTGGGGGGGGGGGGGGGGGGGGGGGGGGGGGGGGGGGGGGCTCCCACCATCTCTGCAACAGGCTTCCCATCCTTCACTGTGTCAGGAATCTATTTAGGAGGAAGAAATTTAAACGATTAATATTCAGAGTATCAGTAGAACATCTTTCTTCTATGACAGAGAGACAGACGGATACAGGAAGGCGCACACACACAGCCACATCCACATGCATGCGCGCCCACGGACACACATATACATTCACACACACCCGTTCCCACTACTACAGGCCCACCCGTTCCTTACCTTCTTTCATACGGCAGCGTGTTCAGAAGTCGCTTGAGATTCGCTGTGTTCTTCCCTGCCATGTTGAAGCTGCAGACTCTTTGGTGGCGTCTTTCCTCCAATGTTTTCCTTCGCATTGTAAACGAAATGGCTCCATACATCCAGGCGTTGTTTAACAAACTGCACATGTATCAGCCATGACTGCAAACTGGAGCTATGAGTATAAGCCCTCTGCTACTGACTGGGCGGCGCGAGGCGCTGTGGGACAGGCGCCGTTTAGGGACAAACAGGGCAACAACGCGTAATCCTCTATGAAGCTCAAGAAACACTTATATTAACAATTACAAATTCTTTATAAACAATTACTGTTCTTAATGTCCATTCGTCAATGGATGGTAAATTACGTCTGTCTTAGTCTCGTTGACGAAAATCATTGTTTATTTTCGTCATATTTTTATTTTCTGGAAACAATTTTTGTGCGTTTTCGTCTCGTCATTGTCACAGGAAAAAAGGCGTTGATGAAATATTTTAATCATCGTCATGGTCGACGTAATTAACACTGGTCTGCGGTCACCTACAATTGGGAGAGGTGCAGCAGAGTGTCTGTGGAGGGGGCGGGGACGTCTTTGCATTTACTGCGACTAGGGCTGGGTAAAAAAATCGATTTAATCAATTTTGAATCGATTCCTTTACATTTTTGCAAAGTCGATGTTTAGGGAATGAGATCGATTCATTTTATAGTGACACACATGACGTTTACATTCAAATGAGCAGGAAAGATGCACTAAAGATGACTTCAAGCCAGACAGCTGCAAATATACCCAATAGGTCGACTGAAGACACTAACAAATGGAGGCTGACCGGAAAACACCCTTTAGTTCTTCGACAACGCTGCCAATACGGTTTGTACAGTGAAGATAATGGAGCTCATGAATGTCTGCTGTGTCACGTCTGCTTGCTCGAGTGAGGCTTCACTTTTTCACTTTTCACAAACAAATTTGCAGTTTTGAGACAGTTTTGTTCACATCTCATGTTTAAACTGTCGGATTTACAAGTTTGCACTTTGTGTTTAATGTGACTGGAAAAAACAAAATACATGAGTTTTTTGAAACACAGTTGAACGACTTTCATTATTGTAAAAGCAGATCGAATCGAAATTAATCGATTTAGAACTGTATGAATCAAAACCGAATCGATTCAGGACTTTGGCGAAAATACCCGGCCCTACCTGCGACACCTACGCAGACGACCAGGTTCAAAATATAAATCAGCCTTAAGCTGCTTGCAGCGTTGATTAAATGTGTAACTCTGGTTTATTACTTGAAACAGCATTTAGTAAATGCAGCGTCCAGGTTAATCTAGCAACTGATTAATGACCAATACAGCTTTCCATAATCAGAGGTTCAGCAGGGAGATGTCTCAAGCTTAGTGTGAAAGAAAAAAAACGTTAGCCAAAAGGAGGCTAATGGGCGCACAGCAGACAAATTAATGTGAGAATTAATAAAATATCCAAAAATGGGAGCAGAAGAGAAAAATCTCAGAGATGAAACTTAAACTGCAGCCAGTTTATAGAAAACTGGACAATAAGCAAGACATAAAATAAGAAAAAACTAAGATCACTGCAGTTTAAAGAAAAGAACCTTGGAGCCGTTTGAAAGTCAAACTCCTTTAAATCTTTAAAGTCAAATGCGTTCCGACTATTTAGTCCTGGTCATGTGATTCTCTGGCCTCTGATTGGACCGTCCTGATGCTGTGAGTTTTCTCTCTCACAGCAGCAGTGAGTTCCTGCAGAAAACACTGAAAAAGATGTTTGCTTTGACTCAGTCTCTGGTCAACCAACCACCTGTTGCTTTCTCTCCACACTCCCCTCATTCTTCTCTTTCCAGAGCAAACAGGCTGAAATAAAAGCTGCGTGTGTGTGTGTTTGGTGGGGGGGTGCTGTGGTATGTGAGTTACACAAACGCCGTCAGTAATCCAGGCATGCTGCTTCCTGTCTCTGCAGAGGCCGAGCTCTTCGCTGGAATCTCTGGAAAATTGATCTGCCCCTTGTTTTCCTGCCTGACAGTCGACCGTGTGGGCACAGTGATCCAGAAGGCGGTCACCACGGCAACAAGGCTGAAGGAAACAGAGAGCGGGAAGAAGAAGAAGAGGAAGAAGAGGAGGAGGAGGAGGAGGAAGAACAGGTAGGCCAAATGAACTCAGCAGGCTGGAACTTCAGAACCAGACGACCCTCTAGAGATCTGTCCCTCATGGGTTCCTGCATCTCAGGCTGCTGCTCCTTCCACAGCTGGAGCACAGAAAGAGATGATGTCACAGCAAACAGGGATGATCCATCACTGCCAGAACCTCACAGAAAATGGATTAATTTGAAGAACCTTCAGGTCTGAGCAGACTGATGTTCAGCTTCTTCAGGGATGGACCAACATGGAGGAGGCTGGGTCATGGTATGGGCTTGGATGTGAAAGGATTTAGGACCCAGGAAAGAGACGATGATGCTGGACTGGAAGAGCCAACGATGGCTTCCAGAAACTCCTGCAAGCTTCCAGCTTTGTGTTCCACTCATGGAGCCAGTCTAGAAGAAGGAACGATTTTGTGAAACAGTAGCATGAGACGCAGGACTAGACTGGAGCCTTAGTCACGGCTCCATCTTCATGGATCCCAGCTTCCTGAAGAAGCTCCCTAACTGGGACCATGGCAGGTGGAGCTGAAGGAGGAGCGACTGTCAGCAGCTCCAGTTTCACTCCTTTGATCCGAGCGTCTCAGCTTCACACACATTACAGCGACGCCACAGACCTGCAGGGACGGCTTAAAAAAGCCAGAGTGTCTCTGAGGTCAGACCAGGATGGAAAGATGACCTGCAGTCGGTTCCACCCGGCCCTGTGGTTCTGTTCATCTTCTCTGCCCTTCAGTCCCTCCGCAGTCTGCAACGAGAGGCTGGAGCAAATGAAGACCACATGTTCTAAGACGCGTTACACACTGCGCTACAGCAGAACCAGAGCCAGGGAGAGAAACCCTGAGTCCACATGTGGAAACCTGGAGCTTTGAGCAGATCAATGAGATCAGATCAGCGAAGCAGAACCACAGTCAGAAGATCCAGGATCTCCTCCATGATGCCAGCAACACCAGGAGGATGTGGAAATACGCTAACCCATCGCATACATCGTGATCACAGCTGGCTGGTGATGGAGGAGAAGAACACCCATGTGCGGATGCTGTTCCTGGACTTCAGTTCCGCTTTCAGCACCATCATCCCACAGCATCTGATGGGCAAACTGGAACAGCTGGGCTTCAATACACCCCTCTGCTATTGGCTGCTAGACTTCCTCACCAACAGACCTCAGTCAGTCCGGGTCGGACAGAACGCCTCTGATGTCATCAGTCTAAGCCCCTCCCCTCAGCGCTGCGTCCTGAGCCCCCTGCTGTTCACCCTGATGACGCACAACTGCGTCCCCAGGTTCACCACCAATCGCATCAAGAAAAGGAAAACTCAGAGTTTCTGACCTTAGGCCAGATCAATATAGAGTTGGTGATTTGAGTTTGTTAAACCTGCTTGGTGAAACAGACCCTAGACCTTGGTCCAAACTGGGTCAACAGCAGCAGACCTACAACTGAAAAATCGAGAAACAAAAGAATGAAGGCGTTAAAGTGGTCTAGTCCAAGTTCAGGCCTGAGAGAGCAGCTCTGATTAATCTGGTTCTGCTTGATCCAGACGAGGTCATGTGGGTCTCTGTCTGCATCTCGCCACCTTCAGGCTGATAAAGTGTCTCCCCCGTCTGCTGCAGGACGCCGTCTCGCTGCAGCCGACATGTCGGCGGTCCGAGCTGTGGCCGTCCTGCTACTGCTGAGCTGCTGCTGCTTCATCTTCTTCACCCCTACCTGTGCCGGTGAAGGTAGGTCTCATAACCTGAACACCAGACACACCCCAGGTTCTGCTTGGAAGATCACAACCTGCTTACATGTCCCATTTCACATCCATCCTAGCCTGGACCTCCAGGCTGTTTCTTTAGAAATTCCAAAAAAAAGTTAAAATCAATCCACTGGACTTTGTTTGAAGACGTTTCTCTTCCATCCAGGAAGCTTTTTCAATTCAAAATGTCAGAAATAGGTTTGAGTTCCAGGTTTTATAGAGCGACCATCAAAGCCTTTTTAGGGATTGGAAAACATGCAAATTGAACCAGAAGAACAGGTCCACTCCTTAGGAATGGGAGTCGTTGAGGTCTTTGTTAGCCTACAATGACTGATACTGATCTATGCCTCTGATGGAGGAGTATTAGGGTCATTGTTGGCCTGGCTGACCAGGCCAGATGTCTTGGTCCCCTACATGGTGATGAGGATTATGATCGTGGGAAAGAATCAACTCTACCGCTTGGTTGCTGCTGCAGTCTTGGTTTGGTGTAGAAGGCTTCCAGCCGTACATGTTTGAGCCCTTGCCTCGCAACGCTGCCAGTTCTGTTAGCTCTACGCCTGCCGAAGACACAGACGTCCATCCCCGTGAACACTGGGACGCAACTCAATG
Source organism: Cyprinodon diabolis (assembly GCA_030533445.1). Lineage (NCBI taxonomy): Eukaryota > Metazoa > Chordata > Actinopteri > Cyprinodontiformes > Cyprinodontidae > Cyprinodon > Cyprinodon diabolis. Next base: position 41,609,166 of record CM060083.1, on the reverse strand, counting down.
GGACAGGAAAGGATTCTGGTTTCTGATTTCAACCGTTGCGTATATCAGCTGCGAAATATGAATCAAGATGCTATGACCGAAAACATATGACTGACAGACGACTGTTGATATATGATTGGCTGAATTTAGGTGTTCAGGCTGACGTAGAACTAACTGGCCTGCAGAAGATAACGGAAAAAACACAGATTTTAAGACAGGATTTTTTTTTTTATAGCATTTTTCTAAATTTTGGGACAATATGGTCTAATAAAGAGAACATTTATTGAATGTTTAAGCCAGAATGATTGGAAATTTAAATATAATTTCCTTACAAATTTAAAATTAGTTGTTTCCTTCACGCCCCCTTCAAACCACCTGTCGTCTTTGTCCAAAATGTGAACATTCTGGTCCTCCAAAGAATGTCCTTTGTCCATAAGGTGTAGATGGAGCGCAGAGTCTTGTCCAGAGGAGGGCGCTCTCTGAGTTGAGCCTTGACTAATAGTTTACCGTCTAACTGCTTTGACATCTCCAGAGGTAGGAGGCAGGGATGCAGCCTGTCCCCGTTACTACTTTCTTAATAGTAACGGTTCGTTCAAATAGAAGCATCAAAGGGGTGGAGCTAGGGTGCAGTGAGCATGAGTTGTTTCTGTACGCTGATGACAGCTGATCTAGAACGTTCTCTGCCAGAATTACTCTCATTTGTAGAGGTTTTGGTTTTTTCAGGACTTGATACGTAAATATAGATTGAAAAAAGGGGTAATTTCTGGAGGCGTTTGCAATGAGGAACTGCTTTACCAAAGGCAAATTTACACAGGAAGCAAATCTGTTGTGGAGTAAATTAGGCTGCAGCGATCAGCCAACGTAGTTTAGATGGGAAGGAGTAGAAGGTTGGAGTCGTGGCCTAGTGCTTAGAGCAGAGCTCTGTGCTCTGAGAAGGTCGCTAGTACCCGGTTCGATCCCCACAGCCTCCACTCTGGCTCCCTGAGCAAGACCCTCAACCCCACACCGCTCCGCGGGCGCCACACAATGGCTGCCGCTCGGAGCGGTTGGAAGGGAATAGAAAGAGTTTTTAAGGTTTGGGGTAAAAACTTCAAGAACCAGAATATATAATCCAATATTTTTCATCAGCAGGTTTTAATATTTCTTGTTAATTTGTGGATTTATAAACTGTTTCTCCATAGTTCATAAAAATGTTTTAGTGCAGGAATAATGATCAGAGCTGTCCTCTGTTCCTTCTACATAACAATCCATTCTACCTGCTTTATTTAACCTTTGGAGTTTAACTCTTTGATATTAATTTATTTTTTATCTGCAGAATGAATGTTCAACAAAGCTATAAACGCACATTTATAATCATTTTTGTGCTTTTAAAACAGTGTTCTGTCAGACCAGCATACCTATAGTCAATACACGTGCTCATGATGTCAGATTGGGGTCTATCCTTTTCGTTTTTACGAAATATCAACTTTAAACTACCTTTAAACATTTGTGAAAAGATTAGTTGTTAGAGGAAAAGTCCAGTCAGCAGGAATAATCAATGGATCATTATTTATACCTAAAACTAATACGTTCGCTGTGATTTAATGAATTTAGCGTTAAGTAAAAAAACAATAATTTTTATTGCGATCACTGAGTCTGGGAGCGGCCATTTTTCCCCAACTATAGTAACCCCTCCCTCCTGCCATCTTCCAGCAGTGACGTCACGGTGCGGTAAGCCTAGCGCCATTCTCCCCGCTTTACAAGCTAAATCAATGGGAACTACTAGACACATCTGCAATCAACAACAATTATTGAAGATTTCCAGAGGACTTCACCATTGAAATTCACCAGAGCTATAGTGAAACTGACAATGCCCACGTGCATGGCAGCTGGATGCTGGAATACATCGGGTAAAAGTGAAAAAAAGAGTTATTCCACCTTTCTGATTCCTGATCCTCCACGGACGGGTTGGTCGTTGGATCGCCAACTTGAAGAGGGAGGATTTGCCATCGAACTTCTGGCCAGAGAAAAAACCCGTAATATGTAGCTAACATTTGGAAGAAGAATGTTTTCAAGATGACTTGGATAATAGCGCGTTGTGACAAACACCAGATACAGCACTGGGACTTGATCAACAGCCGATACCGCACCGTGACAATGTCACTAACCAGTAGGTGGCAGTAGTGTTCTTTGACAAACATGGATGCCTCCAGTAAAGCACATTCACATGAAAATTACTCTGAATTAAAAACACTGATCATTTATTGAACAGGATGGAATCATTTCAGATTTAAAGAACTTTCAGAAGTTTGAATTCTGAATATGAGCGACTTTTCCTTAAACAATTAGTTGTTAGTTGCTGCTCTACTGTAAATCATCCATTAGAGGACATAGCGCAACAGTAGTGTAAAAATAGTTGAATAATTTAAGAACTTAAGAACTATTTGGCGAAATGATTTGGGGCGTACCGTAAGTAAGGAGGAATGGGATAAAGCATTATTAGATCGTTGTAAAAGAGGCCAAAAGGATATTTATTCAGTATAAATGGAGAAACTTCAAATAATGGGGATTATTACAAACAATAACTGCTGGAAATGTCAGTCAGCCATGTTTATACATGCTCTCTGGGAATGCAATAAGATCTAACCTGTTTGGGTTCAGGTGTATCATGGACTGGCATGACCAAAGCCAGCGACGTTACGTTTGATTGGAGATAATCTGTGATTCTGGGAGTAAATAAATCTGATCACTAAAGTAGGTTCATTTCAGCAGCAAGGAGCCGTCTCCTCCTGAGTTTAAAAGATGGAAAGAAAAGATATTTAAAATAGTTTCATATTAAAAAATATGGTGTCCAGAATAATCTATAATAATTTTAACAAAATTAATTCTAAATACAACTAGAATAAAATGTCTGTTTTCTTTTTTCCTTTATTGATTTTGTATTTTTATTTTGTAAATCTTCTGTACAGATGTTTTTTTAAATCCGTTATAGGCCCATGAAAAATGTAAGGTTGTAATTTATATGACTGCTGCAGTTAAAGTTTGTCTTAAAAGTTGTAAAATCAAACCTTGAATTAATAAAAAAAAAGTAAGAAATGTCCTTTTTCCTGGAACTGCTCCCCTTCAGATCTTTTCTTCTGATGATGAAGACTACCAAACCTGCTCTTCGTCACGGCGCTCCCTTTTTCTAGATATTGCATTCTAGATATTGGTTTTCTGATCCTGAGTTCCTGCTGTATGTGGAGGGCGGGTGTTTGACCTTTGACCTGTGGCGTCCAGCAGCCGTCCTTGTCGGAGGTGTCCGGCTTGCTAGTTGTTGTTCCAGCGGCTCGTGTCGGATTACGGAGGCGTTCCTCAGCGTCTGAAAACAATCGCTCCATTCCAGCCGACACTCGATCTGCCTGCAGTCACGTCAGCTGCACTCTGAGCCGCCACACGGCCAGAGGTCAGAGGTCAGAGTCTAAACATGGAGCAAACATTCCGCCATCTATTAACTGGGATACATTCTGACATCTTTAGGCAGACTGAGCGGTTCTGCTGCTCTAGACATGAGCAGAATCAGCAGAACCGAAGCCAGCGCTAACAGAACCCATCAGCTTCTAGGAGCTTCTCACCAGACTCTCAAACTCCAGGCTGAATGTTCTGGTTCTGCTGATTGAAACTGGTTGAAATTTTTCCTGAGCTGATCTCCAGCAGAATATCCTGGACATTTTATTCTGAAAGGGTTTTTTCTGCTTCCTGTTATCTGATTGGTCTCCGTCTTCCTGCAGGAAGTAACTGCAGCTGCAACGTGACCAACAGCCGCTGTGATGAGTTTGGAATCTGCAGGTAAGGCATCATCACATCCGCTGTCATGGTTCTGGTTCTGCTTAAGTTTTCATTTTGAGTTTTCACAGTTTTTTCATTTTCTGTTATTCTTGTCATTTTTGTTGTATTTGAGTTCTTAGGTATGTCTTGTTTGCTCTCTGCTGCCCTCTTGTGTCAGCCTCCTTTCCCCAAACTCCCTTCTAGACTCCTCTGCCCACACCTGCTCTCAATCTGGTGATTAGCCCGACCTTTGTTTCTGTCTCCCATATATACACCTCCAGTCACTGTTTGCTGGTTCATCTTCATTTCTTTGCCCTTCTGAGTATTCCTGGTTCTCAGTATTTTGTAGATTTATGTTTTTGGATATTTGCTTCAGTTGTATTAAATCTGCAAGAAACCAGCTTCAGTCTCTGCATCTCAAACCTCCCCTCTGCTGCTCTTTGTGGAATGGAAATGTTTATTTACTGTCTAAAAGCTGCACTAAACAAAATGTTGTTGTATATACAATGACAATAAAAGTTGTCTGAAGTCCAAGTTCACTCAACCTGACAATCAGAGGACTACAGAGAGTAGACTACTGGTGAGAACAGCATAGAGGATCATGGGGGCTCCTCTTCCCTCCATTAAAGACATTTCATCCCAGCGCTGCGTGTCCCGAGCCCATGACATCATCAATGACCCCCCCACCATGGACTGTTGTCCCTGCTGCCCTCTGGGAAGAGGCTTCACAGCATTCAATGCAGGTCCAGCAGGTTCTGCAGCAGCTTCTTCCCCACCGCCATCACACTGATGAACTGCTGAAACTGTAATCAAGTCAGAAATCCAGACTCTGAATCACACCATAACGTCGTATTTACACTATATGGCAAATCTTTAAATCCCTTAAAATAGAACTCAACTCAGTGTTTCTGCTGCATTTTGCACCGTATTTATTTATTTTTGGACTGCCCTAAACCTTCCACATCAATGTCTTTCGGACCATGTTTACATTTTGATCACTGCTGCATTTTATAAATTGATATGTTCATTTCACTGCAAGCAAGGGAATGTGAGTGTGTGGTGAAGAGAGAGCTGAGTCAAAAAGCAAAGCTCTGGATTTACCGGTCGATCTACGTTCCTCCCCTCATTTATGATCATGAACTTTGGGTCATGACGGAAAGAATGAGACCCCGATTCCAAGCGGCTGAAATTAGTTTTCTCCGCAGTGTGTCTGGGCTCTCCCTTAGAGATAGGGTGAGGAGCTCAGTCATCCAGGGAGGACTCAGAGTAGAGCCGCTGCTCCTCCACATGGAGAGGAACCAGATGAGGTGGCTTGGGCATCTGGTTAGAATGCCTCCTGGACGTCTCCCTAGTGAGGTGTTCCAGGCACGTCCCACCGGGAGGAGACCCGGGACACGCTGGACGGACTATGTCTCTCTGCTGGCCTGGGAGCGCCTTGGGATTCCCCCAGAGGAGCTGGACCAAGTGGCTGGAGAGAGGGACGTCTGGGCCTCCCTACTGAAGCTGCTACCCCCCAGGCCCAACCCCGGATAATAGGAAGAAGATGGATGGATGGATGGATGGATGGATGGATGGATGGATGGATGGATGGATTTCATTCACTGTTAAAAAAGCTGCATGCATCAAAATTGCGTTTTGTATACAAGATAACAATAATAAAGTTTTTCTCAGCCTTAGTGAAATGTTTGAGTGTCATGGTCGCTCTGTGTTTCTGGCTACCTCTCCGTTCCCTCTATATCTTTGACATGTCCTGTTCACCTAATGCTTGTTTTCAGGTGTGATCCAGGCTGGGAGGGTGAGCTGTGTGAGCGCTGCATGACGATGCCAGGGTGCGTGCACGGTTCCTGCCTGCAGCCGTGGCAGTGTACGTGTCATCCAGGCTGGGGCGGTCGATTCTGTGACAAAGGTTCTGCTGGAAACGGACACAAAAACACCTGAAACTCCTCTGAGCTTCATGTTTCATGAAGTTGCTCCTTGTTCTCATGTTTCCTGCCAGACCTCGGCGTTTGCTCCCAGCAGCCCTGCCACAATGGCGCCACCTGTCTGATGCAGGACAGCGGAGACTTCCGGTGTGTTTGCCCAGAGGGTTTCCATGGTTCCACCTGTCAGAAGAGGATCGGACCCTGTCACCAGAGAAGGTGAGGATCCATCATCTGATACCTGATCCACTTCTCAGCACCAAGAACCTGAAGGACATTATCTGCTGGTTGGTCTGAAAGATCGGCATAGATCAGTATAGATAGTATAGATTATAGTATAGATAAAGTATAGATCTGTTTTAAGAAAGGGGAAAATGTTACCCTGCGCCAGAGATTTACAGCCACACACGGGGCGTCACTGTGTTGCCATAGCAACGACTGTTTTCCTTTTCTGTTGGGGAAGAGGCCGCCCCATTCTCGTTCATAGCCCCCCCTACCTTCAATCAAGGCGCCTTCCAGAAAGTGACACTTGATAGTGAAGGGTTGGTGGTTAGGGGGCGGTTTGGGATTCAGCCTGACTCTCCTGTCTGGTTCCAGGTCTCCCTGTAAAAATGGCGGCCTGTGTGAGGACGCTGACGGTTTCGCGGCAGAGCTGGCGTGCCGCTGCCTCGCAGGGTTTACGGGGCGGCACTGTGAGACCGACGTTGACGACTGTCTGATGGGACCGTGTGCCAGCGGCGCCACCTGCGTGGATGGAGTGAACCGGTTCTCCTGCCTCTGCCCGGCCGGAATCACGGGGCGTTTCTGCACGGTCAACATGGACGACTGCATCGGTCAGCCATGCCTGAACGGCGGCCGCTGCCTGGACCGCGCAGGAGGCTTCCTCTGCCTCTGCCGGCCAGGATTCACCGGCTCCACCTGCGAGAACCCGCCCAGCCCGCCTAATGCCAGCCAACCGGTCTGGACCACTCAGAGGCGCGACGGTGGTCGCCATGATGACAGGAAGGTGAAGGTAACCGTGAAAGAGCGTGGTGCCACTGGACTGTCAGACCTCCAGCAGGTCGTTGTTTTGGTGTTAGCTGGCGTGACCCTCGGTGTGGTGACTCTAACCGTCGCTTTCGTCCTGCGGAGCCGCTGCCGGCGTTCTGGCGATGCCCCCAGCCGCTCGTCACCATCCTCCTCCCAGGGGGCGGGAACAAGCAGTCGGCAAGAGGCTGGCGAAGTGCCAGAGCATCGGATCAGCTTCTTGAACTCAACAGAACCACAGAAGAAGAAACTCAACATAGAGGTGATTTAGGCTGAAGGGCAACAAGAGAATGAACTCAATAGTGACGTCATCATGATGATGTCATACTGCTCTTCACAGCACCAAAACTGGACCTGACCCGATCAGAACTTTGTTCAGTCATCACTTTAACTACCTTCAGTCCAAACTCAGGATCAGCTCTGCAGGAGCCCAACCAGCCAAGCCAAGCTGTTACCACGACAACCAGCACTGAAGCATCAGATCCAGATTCCCAGGACAGGGTTCTGATTGGCTTATGGGTTCACTGACCCAATTAAGTCTGGTTCTGGTTCCTTTCAGCTGCTTTAATGTGTAGAAATGGTCGGTCTGAGTCGGTTTAACTTTGGGACCAAACAGTAAACGGTTCTGATCAGTTCTGATCGCCATGGTTCCCATCGCCATGGTTCCCATCGCTGGTTGAGCTGCTCACCATTACAGGTAGTTTCTGTAAATACTGTAAAAATATTTATTTTTTCTTGTACAGATTTAGTTTGGTTCTGTTGGATTGAGCGTCTCCTGCTGAGACAGAGGTGGACTCGGGTGACCAGAACTTACCAGAACCACCAGAACTGCATTGATGGTGTTAAAGTTTTTTTTGATTGTGGGTCAGTTCTACAGAACTCTTTTGTCTTTAGATGTTCTGGTCTGGATCAGGGCGCTCTTGACCCGAACCGCAGGATGGGACGCCACTATTTCATTGGAAGAAGAAGAACTTTGGTTCTGCAGAACTGTGGGACCATCGAAGAACAGAAGCCAAAGCTGATCAGAACCAGAACAGGAACTGGTTCTCTGCTTATCCAGACCCATTGATCCGATGAGGAAATCTGGTTTCCAGGGAAACCCTCTGGATGTTTCTGGTCCTTTTACTGTTAAATTAAATTAAAAACACAAACATGGCTGAAAGAAAAGAGATACTAACATGCCTTAAATTTACTGCTGATATATTTTCATTTTCATCAGAGTGTCAGTCAGTCTACAGGAGAACCAGAGGTGCGCCTCCTGCAGAGGAATGGTCCATAAAAAGTTGGTGATGATCAGCGGCGGCTGGTGGAGTTTTCTCTAATATAGTTATATAAATGCAAACAACAAAAAACATTAAAACAACACTTTATAAAAACTAAACATAATTTAATGTCCAGGTTTAGTTTCTGTCCATAAATTTTATCCTTCTTAGGCTTTTAGGAAGTTAATCTGTTTTTCATGGTCCAATAAATATAAAAAAAAAAATAATGGACCAGTTTAATAATGGAGAAGCTATCAGTCAGCTTTAGTTTTTTGTAATATATAAAAACTATTTATTTTCTAAGAATGTGTTTATTTAACAGCAACTATACAAATTAACCAACATGTATAAAAAGTCGACTATATTCTATTATTTTCCATGTGAATCCCAGATTGTTTATTCTTCTTTGCCTTTTCTACAAAGCGCTTAAATCAGTCCTAGATGTCTTTATCCATGCTGACCTTTGATAAACGACTCATCGCTATGACCTCACTTCCTGTCTGACTATTAGCTACATCACAACTGGTTACTTCGTGCCCAAGAAGAGAACTGATGCGTTCCGTCAGTGGAAAAGCTCTGATGAATGAGAGTCAGTTGGTAGAAGTCTTTTTTAAGTAATTCATATTACTTTTAAAATCTATATATATATTATGAATTTCCCCTCCACATCTAGGGAGGGCAGCGCCAGAGTGCCCCCTATGGACCAGTCGCCACAGGTGATGATCCAGATCAGGTCACAATATGGGGCAACATTTGCTGCCCAGTGGAGGTCTGCATTCTCTCAGCATTTTTTTAGATTTTTAAAAGTCTCTATAAATCAGGCAAATGTTCTCTTTCAGACTAAGTTAGTCAAATCAAGTTTAAACCACCATTTAATTGCGGTTTAGGGCCATATGATGTCATCCTGAGGGTCGCAAACCGCCCTCAGACCACCATATGGACAAACCTGTTTTAGGGAAATCTGAAGCCCAACAGAGTTGAGGGAAGCATCTAGACAGCTCCGTCAGGTCAAAGGTCAGGTATGAGCTGTTTGCTACATAAGCTCCATGCTGAGCCTCCACACTGAATGACAGATCCTGGATCAGTTGGGGGATCGGGGAGCAGGATGCTCTCAGAAACCAGCTTGACCCACATTTGGTTTGGGTCAGACCCATAAAGGCCTGAACTAAAGTCCAGCTTTCAGGGTGGATGCTGCTTGATGCTTCTACCCATCCTGGGGCTCCATTGATCCATGGAAGGAAAAGACACATAATGGCGCCCCCATGTGGTGCTGAAGGAGAAGTTTTCTGGCTTTGAAGTCCCTCTCTGGCGGATGGTGTATGAAGGTTACTGGCCTTTGTCTCCTTAGCTGGAGAAACATTTTCGGTTACGCCTCCAGCAAAGATCAATCAGAGCCATCCGTAGGAAGCTGTAAACGGTTTTTATTGTGACATCATCGCAGCAGAATGAATCAACACACCTGTACAGACCTTTCTCAGAAACAGCACACCTGTCTGCAAGCCCCTCCCCCTCCCAGGTACTGCCTCAGACCTAACACAGTTTGTGAAGGTAAGTGCAAAGAAACAAACATTCAATCCAGGAAGTGACATCATTCTAACAGGAAGTGAGTGTGTTTATGGGAGGGGTCACATCTCTGTTTCAGCCAATAAGCTCTCACCTAGACCGGACGTCAGCAGGACCATCGGCGGTCCGGAGTCTGTAGGGATCAAAGAACAGTTAGACTTTAGAGCCATTTCCAAACCTGCTGGTTCTCTCATCCACTTCAGACCAGTTCCCTTCAGCTGGGTCCACAGAGCAATGGTCAGAACTAACGGCCCAGTCCACAAACCAGTAAACCAATAAACCAGAGGGAGAGCTGGAGATAACTGGTAGTACTGGTACCGCTGCAGCTACCAGATCTGCTCTGGTCCTTCTTCCTGCTACATGATTGGCTGAACGTTGCCACATGATGTAAAACATTGTGGTTGCCTAGACAACGATAATAACATCACGCAGCGTCCGTGTGCTGAGCCGGAAGCATCTGTAGCGTTAGCGTGTCCAATGACCGATGAAGTTTGACCTGATTGATAACAAAACTGAAATAAATCTGGGTAGCGCTGTAGCTAGCTGTGCTAGATAGCTAACAGGTTAGCCTTGTTTAGCTCAGTCAGTTAGCCTTATTAAGCTAAACTACTTTTAACTTCGTATCAACAACTGTTCATTTTCTACAAGTAGAATAACTGTTTTCTTCGTCTAAAATCTCTTTGAAAGTCATTTTTTAAGATGTTCCATTTGTCCGCCTCTGACCTCAGATGTTAATAAAAAGATTAAAAATGAGCTGAGAGTTTTAGTGTATCAAGTTTTTTTTTTTTTTTTCAGTTTTTACGGCACTAGTGGCTCGTATTTACAGACAGTAGGCTGACAGGAAAGGGAGAGAGACTGGTTTCGAACCAGGCTTGTCCGCGTCGAGGACTAAGGTCTCCATACATGGGTTGTTAGCTCTAACCACTGTGTCACCAAAGTACGCCATAGTGTCTCCTTGTTAAATGGCAGAGCAAAGACTTTCCTTCCAGACTGACAATGATTGTTTTCTACTTCCAGCTACTTTAGATCGCCGATTAAATTTAAAATAATAGCAAATATAGGAAAGGAGATTTGATCCTTAAGAAACGGTGCAATACAGTTTGTCCGAATGGAGTTGCCATATGGTGACGTAGGAAGAAGGGGCGGGGCCTCGAGCAGATTGGACGTATCGCTGATTGGACTGAAACTGAGGTGTAAAACATTCTAGAACATTCTTGGAGAAAATCCTTCAGCAGAGAAACCAAAGTAAACCTCCTTTACAATAAACGTAAGGAAAAAAACATGTTTAAAAATGTCGTTGGTATCAAGAACATTAGACTAGCCGTTCAGTTAGCCTCAACTAACGTTTCCTCCTGTTATTGATATATAAATATGTTTAAATTACATCAGTATTAAATTGTTATAATGAGCTGATAGCTCATTTTATCCTCTAAACATATTAGCATATTCGCCTACATTAACATTTAGCTAAGAATAGAAGAAATCACCATGCTAATGAAAATTAGCCTCGCTAAGCTAAATAAAATAGCTTCTTCTGTTGATCTAAACTCATAATCTAAATAACGATATAAATACCAGTTTTAAGTTGTTAGTGATTCAAAGAGTCCCTAACATCTCTGGTTCCTGATCCTCTACTGAAGACCAGCAGGAACCAGATTCCAGTCAGAACTTTAGAACCACACAAAGGATGAAAGGATAGAAATCATTAAAAACTGAATATAAATTAGAAACACAAAAGCACAAAACACAAACACAAAGCTCCTACTGATACAGAGGACAAGTAAACACCACACAGCAAACAGAACCAGATCATGTCTGATCGGTTCTAAGCCCAACAGAACCAAGACTCTAAAAAGGTACAAGTCTGTTGGACTGGATCTGGTTTCAGTCTGAAGGGGTCTTGCTGTTACGGGTGACTGGGGAGGGGAGGGGCGGGGACAGTGTTCAGCCCTTACTGCTGTGGGGGAGCCAGGGGAAAGGCTGGTGCTTCTCTGTGCTGGAGGCGTGGCCTCGGAGTGAAGGCGGGGCCTCCCTGTTGTCTTCCTCCTCCCCTTCCGACAGGAGGTCGCTGATCTGCTGCTGCAGCTCAGGACTGATGTCATTCTCTGCCAGAACCAGAACCCTGAGGCTGGTCGGGTAGTTCTCTACCATGTCAAGAAACACCTAGACACACAGAAACCTGGCTATCAACACTCATACAGAGCAAGGCGGTGATGAAAAGCACAAAGTAGCGCTGTAACCATGGGACCTGTGCTGACTGGTTGGTCAGTCCAGTTCCTTCCAGGTCCAGGACCTCCAGGGTTCTGCTGGAAGCCACAGCGACCGCCAGCATGGCGGCAATCTGATCTCCTGGAGACAAAAGCACATCATCAGACCCCAAGAGGTGAACAGGTTGTTCCGTTGGTTCTGGTATCGGTTTACCCAGTGGGTTGTAGTCCAGGTTCAGCACACGCAGCTGGGAGCTGTGGGCCACAGCGATGGCGAAACGGGCCCAGCCTTTGGAGCCGATACGGGGATTAGCGCTCAGAGTCAGCTCCCTCAGACCTGTAGGAGCACAGATGGATAAGGAAACAATGATGACCGAAACAAGGGTTACCGAGTTACTGGTGAAAGGTCTTCATCAGTGGAAAAATGGCCTGTAAATGGTCTGTTACTGGCCTGAAACCCACCACTTACTGGCCTGTAACTGGTCTGTAACTGGCCTGTAACTTACCACTTACTGGCCTGTAACTGGCCTGTAACTCACCACTTACTGACCTGTAACTGGTCTGTTACTGGCCTGAAACTCACCAGTAGCTGGTCTGTAACTGGTCTGTGACTGACCTGTTACCGGCCTAAAACTTACCAGTTACTGGTCTGTAACTGGCCTGTAACTGGGATGAAAACTCACCAGTTACTGGTCTGTAACTGGCCTATAACTCACCAGTTACTGGTCTGTAATTGGCCTGTAACTGGTCTGTATCTGGCCTGTAACTGGCACGAAACTCACCTGTTACTGGTCTGTAACTGGCCAGAAACTAACCAGTTACTGGTCTGTAGTTGGCCTGTAACTGGCCTGAAACTTACCAGTTTCTGGTCTGTAACTGGGATCAAAACTCACCAATTACTGGTCTGTAACTGGCCTGTAACTGGTCTGTAACTCGCCAGTTTATGGTCTTTAATTGGCCTGTAACTGGTCTGTATCTGGCCTGTAACTGGCCTGTAACTCACCAGCTACTGACCTGAAACTCACCAGTTACTGGTCTCTAACTGGCCTGAAACTCAGCAGTTACTGGTTTGTAACCGGCCTGTAACTGTTCTGTAACTGGCCTGTAACTTGCATAATTTCACCTGTAACTGGCCTTTTACTGGCCTGAAACTCGCCAGCTACTGGCCTGTAACTGACCTGTAACTGGTCTGAAACTCACCAGTTACTGAGCTGAAACTCACCAGTTACTGGTCTTTAACTTGCCTGTAACTGGTCTGAAACTGACCTGAAACTCACCAGTTACTGACCTAAAACTCACCAGTTACTGGTCTGTAACTGGCCTGTCTGTAACTGACGTGAAACTCGCCAGTTACTGGCCTGTAACTGGTCTGTAAGTGGTCTGTAACTGGCCTGAAACTCACCAGTTACTGTCTTTAACTGGCCTAAAACTGGCTTGTAACTGATCTGAAACTCAACGGTTCCTGGTCTATAACTATTCTGTAACCGGTCTTTTACCGGAATAAACAGAGTGAGAACACAGAGGGACATAGAAACCTCCTCTCATCTCATTCATAATTAATCCTCCTGTGCAGTCCAGAAGCTGATCAGGTGACCTGGATTACCTGGATGATACCCGAGGCTGTGATGAGATGAATGTGAACCTGGTGCTGCGTTCACCGACCACAGGAGAATCCAACTGTTTGCCCTTCCCTACCTGACTTGGCTCCATCTGGTGGCAGCATCCCACAGATCAGAGCCAGGGCCTCCTCCCCCAGCATGCAGTCTCCCAGGTCCAGGCAGACCAAGGTCGGGTGGGTGGACAGCGCCGGGTTCAGAGCCACCAGGCCAGCATCCAGCAGCGGACTCCCATGAAGGCTGGAGTTGGGCGGAGACTACATGTCACAAACCCATCCTGAACATTTCCAACAGCCAATCTGGTACCTGTACTCACAACAGGGTCTGCAGGGAGCGGTTGGTCTTAAGGGCGTCCGCTAGGTGGCGCGTCCGGCTGATGCTGGACACCACGCCCAGGTTGAGGTTGAGTTGAGCGAGGGAGCGTGACTCTGCGACGCTGGCGCAGACGCGGCCAAAGTCCCGGTCTGAGAGCTGGCAGCCACGGACGGACAGCAGCCGGACGCCGTCCTCCTTCAGGCTCTCACAGATGTCCTGGACCTCAGCGGCGGACAGCAGCTCCCCGGTGATCTGGATGGAGGTTGGCAGCATCTGGACTCCACTGGGACCACTGAGAGACAGAGACCAGGACCAACATCACTGGCCAGGGTGCATACTCTATCCCTGAACAAACATCAGCATCAAAAACCTAGACTTGGTTCAGATGCTTCAACTTCTGAGAACCAAATCCAGCTCCAATAGTTCACAGGTTCTGGTTTTGATCCAGTCTGGAAGTGATTCTCTTTAAAGATTTGATTATCTATCTATGTTTATTATCTATATGGATCAGATTGTAACGCCTATCAATCTGCTGTTGAGGATCAATAATCAATGACGTCAGAGGAGATGCAGAGGATTTGCAAGCAGAGAGCCAATCAGAGATCAGCATGGATTGATCATCTGTAGCTGATCAATCACTCTGATTGGCCTCACAGTCACCGAATCAATTACCTTCAGATGCGATCGATCAGCTCACGCGCAGAGAGCGGAGACTGTCACGCGCCAATGTCATCATTCGCCGCAGGCCGCGCGCAGGTTACGGTCCAACAGGACGGCGAGCAGCAGAACCGGTCCGCGTTCAGGGGGAGGCGGCGGCTCCGGTGGCCGGGCTGCGGCTCCGGCTGTCGGTCAGAGCGGCTCCGTGAGTCTCGGTGAGTTTCTGCAGGTGAGCAGCGTTACTATGAGCTGCAGAGACAGGACTACAGACAGGAGGTCTCACTCTGAGCAGAAACCAGGCCAGACTGAGAGAGAATCCCGATTTAAGGTCGTGTTAATGTCCATCCCATCATTTTATAACTCTGTTAATTAAAGTTCTAGGTTGGATTGATTCTCATCGTTCGAATAGCTAAATACTAATATCTGCTTTTATGGTAGAAAATAAGAGGATTCCTATTTTTCATTCTGATCTCTATGTTCTAAAGTGGGACCATTAGATTTATCACTACTGTATCAAAATTCAGACATTTAAATATTCATCAGAGTAAGCCCTCTGCGACTGAGCTGCTTTATTATGACGTAGCTTCCTGTGTGTTTAGTAGTCATAGCAACCGCTCTGAACTGATCTGGTACCGAAAGGTTAGCTCTGATTTTGGGTGACCAGAACATTAGCACCATAAAACTTTTAATAAACCAATTTGTTAGCATGATGCTAATCTGGATAAAACTACAATAGAAACATGATTCTAGACTCTACAGCAGGGGGCGCGGTGCTGCTCCTTGTAGCAAGCTACCATAGGCCGACACAAGAGTCCACCCTGCGTGGTGACGTATCCGGAAGTGTTAGGACATCAACTGAGTTAGCAGCAGGAGCTAACATCAGCTGCGACAGACTGAGCTGAGCGCTGGAGGTTAGTGCTACTAACATGAAAATAAAACCTACTAACCAGCTACTATTAGCTAACCAATCAGTTAGCTTAACTTATTTCTAAACTAGCGGAAGCTTTACCAGCGAGGTGCTAGCAGCCAGTTAGCTCCGTTAGCTTCATCCTAATCTGACCTGAAATCTGTGGGAAAAACGTAGCTTCTCCAAAAGGTCTGTCCTCTAATGGACAGATTGTCTCTGTTTCACCCAAAGGACAGACTGGCGGACATTTTCTCCTCTCCGTCCCTTATGTTGTCTTCTGCCTGTCCCTCAGGTTGTCTCGTTTCTGTCTCCTGTCTGTCCCTCAGGTTGTCTCCTGTCTGTCCCTCTGGTTGTCTCCTCTCTGTCCCTCAGGTTGTCTCCTGTCCATCCCTCAGGTTGTCTCGTTTCTGTCTCCTGTCTGTCCCTCAGGTTGTCTCCTGTCTGTCCCTCTGGTTGTCTCCTCTCTGTCTGTCCCTCTGGTTGTCTCCTCTCTGTCTCCTGTCCGTCCCTCTGGTTGTCTCCTCTCTGTCTCCTGTCCGTCCCTCTGGTTGTCTCCTCTCTGTCTCCTGTCCGTCCCTCTGGTTGTCTCCTCTCTGTCTCCTGTCTGTCCCTCAGGTTGTCTCCTCTCTGTCTCCTGTCTATCCCCCAGGTTGTCTCCTGTCCGTCCCTCAGGTTGTCTCTTTTCTGTCCCTCAGGTTGTCTCCTGTCCATCCCTCCTGCTGCGTGTCGTGGATGGAAGTGTGTCGCTCAGCGATGGGACCAGAGAGGATCTTGCCGAGCTCTGAGGATGAGCTGGGGGAGGACGAGCGTCCAGCAGACGGAGCTGTCCTTCCTGCCGGGGCGGTGTGGGTCGGGGGGGAGGATATGGGAGACATGGAGCTAGATGGAGTGGAAGAGGAGGAGGAGGAAGAGGGGAGCAATGGGGGGTATTATTATCAGCCTCTGAACCAGGACCCAGAGGGGCTAAACAGCAGCGAGCAGCCAGAGGACGAGGACAGGGGGGACATGTCCCACTCAGAGCAGCTGCAGCAGGTGGAGCGCAGGATAGAGGTGAGATCTGCCTGGCAACAGGTGACCAAACGTCTCCAACCGGGTTCCGTGCTTCTCACCACCTCGGTGTCCCTGCAGGTGATGGGTCTGCACCTCCCTGAAGCTCCGCCTCCAGTAAGCGACGAGGAGGAGGACCCTGAGGCAGCGGCGGCACAGAGGAGCCGAGCCTCCATCCCCATGGACGCAGGTGAGCTGACCCCATGACCACAGCTTGTCCAATCAGCTTGGAGAACCGCTGTAGGACCCCAGAACCGCTTCAGAATGGGTCCCTCATATTAGCCAGGGTGGCTCTCTGACAGGGAACCAGGCTGGGTTCAAACGCTGCCTTCAGGGACTCGTTTATAAATTTAGAAGCTGCCTTCGGGGACTCGTCTATATATCAGACGCTGCCTTCGGGGACTTGTTAATAAATGAGAAGCTGCCTTCGGGGACTCGTTAATAAATCAGTGCTGCCTTCTGGGACTCGTTTATGAATCAGACGCTGCCTTCGAGGACTCTTTAATGAATCAGACGCTGCCTTCGGGGACTCGTTAATAAATCAGTGCTGCCTTCGGGGACTCGTTCATGAATCAGACGCTGCCTTCGGGGACTCGTTGATAAATCAGACGCTGCCTTCGGGGACTCGTTTATGAATCAGACGCTGCCTTCGGGGACTCTTTAATGAATCAGAAGCTGCCTTCGGGGACTCGTTAATAAATCAGTGCTGCCTTCTGGGACTCGTTTATGAATCAGACGCTGCCTTCGAGGACTCTTTAATGAATCAGACGCTGCCTTCGGGGACTCGTTAATAAATCAGTGCTGCCTTCGGGGACTCGTTTATGAATCAGACGCTGCCTTCGGGGACTCGTTGATAAATCAGACGCTGCCTTCAGGGACTCGTTTATGAATCAGACGCTGCCTTCGGGGACTCTTTAATGAATCAGACGCTGCCTTCGGGGACTCGTTAATAAATCAGTGCTGCCTTCGGGGACTCGTTTATGAATCAGACGCTGCCTTTGGGGACTCGTTGATAAATCAGACGCTGCCTTCGGGGACTCGTTAAGGAATCAGACGCTGCCTTGGGGACTCGTTAATGAATCAGACGCTACCTTCGGGGACTCGTTTATAAATCAGACGCTGCCTTCGGGGACTCGTTTATAAATCAGAAGCTGCCTTCGGGGACTCGTTTATAAATCAGAAGCTGCCTTCGGGGACTCGTTTATGAATCAGAAGCTGCCTTCGGGGACTCGTTAATAAATCAGTGCTGCCTTCGGGGACTCGTTTATGAATCAGACGCTGCCTTCGGGGACTCGTTGATAAATCAGACGCTGCCTTCTGGGACTCGTTTATAAATCAGACGCTGCCTTCGGGGACTCGTTTATAAATCAGAAGCTGCCTTCGGGGACTCGTTTATAAATCAGACGCTACCTTCGGGGACTCGTTAATAAATCCGACGCTGCCTTCAGGGACTCGTTAATAAATCAGACGCTGCCTTCAGGGACTCGTTTATAAATCAGATGCTGCCTTCGGGGACTCGTTTATAAATCAGAAGCTGCCTTCGGGGACTCGTTTATGAATCAGAAGCTGCCTTTGGGGACTTGTTTATGAATCAGAAGCTGCCTTCGGGGACTCTTTAATGAATCAGACGCTGCCTTCGGGGACTCGTTAAGGAATCAGACGCTGCCTTGGGGACTCGTTAATGAATCAGACGCTACCTTCGGGGACTCGTTTATGAATCAGACGCTGCCTTGGGGACTCGTTAATGAATCAGACGCTGCCTTGGGGACTCGTTAATGAATCAGACGCTGCCTTCGGGGACTCGTTTATGAATCAGACGCTGCCTTGGGGACTCGTTAATGAATCAGACGCTGCCTTCGGGGACTCGTTTATGAATCAGACGCTGCCTTGGGGACTCGTTAATGAATCAGACGCTGCCTTCGGGGACTCGTTAATGAATCAGACGCTGCCTTGGGGACTCGTTAATGAATCAGACGCTACCTTCGGGGACTCGTTAATGAATCAGACGCTGCCTTCGGGGACTCGTTGATAAATCAGACGCTGCCTTGGGGGACTCGTTGATAAATCAGACGCTGCCTTCGAGGACTCGTTGATAAATCAGACGCTGCCTTCGAGGACTCGTTAATGAATCAGACGCTGCCTTGGGGGACTCGTTTTTAATCAAACGCTGCCTTCAGGGACTGCTCAAATGCTGACATCACTTCCTGTGTCCCTGCAGAGCATGTGGAGCTGGTGAAGAGGACGATGGCGGCCGTGGCGCTGCCGTCCCTCGGCGTGCCGCCGTGGGCCCAGGAGATCTCAGACGACCAGTGGAAGGACATGGTCCAGCACACGCTGCAGGAGCGGCAGAGTTCTGCTGGGCTCAGGATGCTGCGTCGGAGCAACGTCCCAGGACCCTGAACACACCGTGACCTTTAAAATGAACTACACCATTCCCACAGAACCTGAACGCACCACAATGACTTAAACACGCTGTCCCTGAATGGCGCCTCTGGGACCCAGACCAAACCATGACTCTGGACTACAATCTGAAGTGAGGTCATCAGTGATGTATTTAGTGACCAAACCTGCTGATTGTTTCCTGATTAAAAGTCTCCATGGTGATGAAGGTGTGTGTTCTGATGTAGAATCAGGAGGCGGGGCCAACCTGTGCTTCTTGATCTGTTTTATTTCTGCTTTTCATACATTAACATCTGAACAAAACCAGCTCTGCCCATGAAACCTTTAAACAGGATGACCGTGTGGCGCTCGGACCCGTTCTGTCCATGATGGAGGGGGTGGAGCTTATTACAGCAGGACATGACCATCAGTAGCTGAAGGGGGCGTGGCCACAGCCCATCAGGAGCCTCCTGCTCAGAAAACTGGAGGTCCAGAAGAACTTTTAGATTTATCACAGCAGCAGAGCTCACAGGGGGCCGCGAAGGCCGCTGTTCTGTCAGACCAGCATACCTATAGTCAATATGCAGCGCAAGACGTCAGATTTGCTTTTATCCCTTTAGTGTTGTACGAAAAATAATCTTTAAACTACCTCAACAGGCGTGTATCCATTTAGTCATGTACAAAAAAAAAAACTTAAGGTCAGATCGCCATAAAGTAATTATATAAAGTTTTGTACATGACTGAAGGGATACACACCCTTTGAAGCAGTTTTATTTTTCATACAAAACTAAAGGAATAAACTGGTATGGATTATGGGTATGCTAGCCTGACGGGGTATGCTGGCCTGACTGGGTATGCTGGTGTGACAGAACACCGGGTCAACAGTTAGAGGTCGATCCACGGTAGGAAAGGAGCGCCCGCCCTAATCACTATATCGTGGTTACGCCATTTTAAATGACTGAATGTCTACTGGATGAAAAACTAGTGGACTCAAAATTTCCCACAATGCACCTTGAGATGTAGCGATCATCTACGAGTAGATATATCCTGGAATGCTTTGCACGGAGAGCTCTCCTCGCAAAGCATCATGGGATTTGCGGTCGCTACCAGACAGCGGCGACTAAAAACAAAGATGGAGCAGCACTGCGAGTCACGTGACCAACAGGGAGGAAAAAGCAGCGATCGTCTGTCTGAACGGTCAGCTAACAGAGTTCACTATAAAGTCCTGCTCTATGTAGCGATGGAGGGGTCAGAGGTCAGGGCGGACGCTCAGACAGCCTATAGCCCCATTTCCACTACCGATCCTTGCTGAGCTCGGTTCCTTACGACCGTTAAACCGCCACGCTAGCATGGCTCCTCACCTCCTAGTGGCGACCTACGGTACTACTGCTCTTTAGAGTGAAACAAGCAAACCAACATGGCGGCGTAACATTCAGGAAGTTTGCAGAGTCAGGCAAAGAAGGCAGCCTTTGGTGAATTTTCTTGGCAGAGTCGTTTTTTGGGAAGTGAATACGACAAACGATCGTCTAATCAGGGCATCGCACCGCTAAGAAGAACCATCACTAGAAGTCGTGGCGCGGTTGGGAAGCTAGGATTTTACGGAGATGAGGCGGTCTGCTCATGGAGAACCGAGCCCTACTGATGAACTAGCACCATGCTAACGCGATGCGGTTCAGTTCTTTACGCTCAGCAGTTACCATGGTTACGGTGCTGGGACCGATCTCTGCTCGGTTTCTAAAGTGTAGTGGAAATGGGACTAATGACTATGCATCCTGTTAGCAAAGGATTGTGGGAGATTGTACGGGAAGGTCAGGAGCGCCCATGCTAACGGTGATGGGAAGCGTCCTGCTTCCTCCTACCCCTGGAGGGCGCCGTGGTTCTTTCCACCGGGCTGAAGCATTGCTACCGATTGGATCAGGATGGGTCTGTGGGCTCAGTTCTACAGCCTGTTGGGTCCAAATGGTTCCGACCACCTGCGAAGAACCAGGATGGTCGAGCAAAACCTGCTGCTGAGCTCCTCCCCATCATCATCATCAGTGATGCTGAGCAGAACCAGTTTAATGTTCTGCCTGAAGCAGAAACCGGGTCGAGGAAGGAGCGGCTCTCTGTTGGCGCTCTGACAGACCACGCCTCTGATTGGACGTCTACATTCATGTGTGTCCTCGCAGAAGCTGCGTCTCTGATTGACTGAGTGAGGTTGTGCGGGACGTTAATCGGTGCTGCGTTCAGGTGCAGTAGAACGCAGCAGGTTCTGCTGCAGACCTCATCATCCTGGAATGTTTTCAGAGTTGAAATCTGACCTAAACCAACCAGAAAGGTCTGCCACGGCAGGACCGGAGGGCAGGGGCGGAGCCAATGGGGGTCAGAGGGCGGACCTTCAGGCTCCTGCTGTGGAACATTCTGCAGCTGATGATGCGTTCAGGTGCTCCATGCTGGTCTGGAGGACGTGGTGGGGGTGGGCGATGTCCAATCACAGTGGAGCACAGGGACAAAGAGGCGGAGCTTCTACAGTGTCCTACTTGTTAGCGACCACCAGGGGGCGGCCCTGAGTTCGTCTGCTCCGCCCCATCAGTCACTCCACCGCTCTGACCTCTGGTGGAGGGGGTGGAGCTAACTCAGAAGGTACCTCCTCCCCCGGTCAGAGAGCCTCCTGATTGGCTGTCAGGTACTCCTCGGCCCGCTTGTGAGCCTCCAGAGCTTTGATTGTGTAGACGTCCTGCGGCAGCTCAGACTTCCTCCTCATCAGGACCTTCTCCTTCTTCAGGTCCTTCAGACCCTGCAGACCAACAGAGGAACATCTGAGAAGCAGCTCCAGGATGGAGAACAGGTCACAGCTGCATGTTCCTACCTGTGAGGCCTCCTTCTCCACCGTCTTCTTTAGCAGCTGGATGTCCTCCGCTGTCGGCGTCTCTGTCTCCATGGAGTAGATGGCCAGACCGCCGTCGCTGTACATCAAGAACTGAGGGAGATGGGGTCAGAGGCCAATTAGCTGAACTTTAATAATCCCAAAGTTTCCCCACCTACAGGACTGGAACCTTCTGACGCCAGGACTAAGCTGGGACTAATAAAATTCATCACTGTGGGAAAATGTTCCATTTGTTTGATTCTATCACCTTCAATCTCACCGCGTTCCCCACCTGGAGCAGGACGGGAACGTTTAACCCCTCCAGCCGATAAAACAGCATAACCGCTATAGTTCTATGGGGGGGGCATGTTTTAATTCTGGCTTAAATCAAGCAGTTAGCTATTATCCTAAAGTTATCCAGATATTCTGACCTGTGCACTCAGGTAACTGGATCCTAGCTAATGCCAGAGCTAACATCCCAGCTAACGTCTCTGCTTACGTCCTAGCTAACATCCCAGCTAACGTATCTGCTTACGTCCTAGCTAACATCCCAGGTAACATCATAACTAACGTTATAGCTAACATTCAAGTTAACATCCCAGCTAACCTTCCTGCTAATGTCAAAGCTAACTTCACAGCTAATGTCATAGCTAACGTTACAGCTGTCATACCTAACGTCCTAGCCAACAGCCCAGCTAACGTCACAGCTAGCGTTCCTGCTAACGTCACAGCTAACGTTCCTGCTAACGTCACAGCTAACATTCCTGCTAGCGTCATAGCTAACATTCCTGCTAACGTCATAGCTAACGTTCCTGCTAACGTCATAGCTAAAGTTCCAGCTAACGTTCCAGCTAGCGTTCCAGCTAACGTCACAGCTAATGTCATAGCTAACGTTACAGCTGTCATACCTAACGTCCTAGCTAACAGCCCAGCTAACGTCACAGCTAGTGTTCCTGCTAACATCATAGCTAACGTTCCTGCTAACGTCATAGCTAACGTTCCAGCTAACGTTCCTGCTAACGTCATAGCTAACGTTCCAGCTAACGTTCCTGCTAACGTCACAGCTAACGTTCCTGCTAACGGCACAGCTAACGTTCCAGCTAACGTTCCTGCTAACGTCATAGCTAACGTTCCAGCTAACGTCACACCTAACGTTATAGCTAACGTTCCAGCTAACGTTCCTGCAAACGTCATAGCTAACATTCCAGCTAATGTCACAGCTAACGTTCCAGCTAACGTCACAGCTAACGTTCCTGCTAATGTTTTAGCTAACGTTCCTGCTAATGTCATAGCTAATAGTTTAAATGCTGTTTGGAATATTTATGGATACTGCCCCGCAGTCTGGAAACGCTTTCATCACGGTTCTGTCAAATCCAACCAGAATATTAGAGCCGCCATGATTATGTCATGGTTTTACGGCACATAAACAGAACCACTGCTCTGTGCTCCCAGTGAGCTTAGCGGTCAGTAAACCTGCATGGTGGCGCCTCTGATGGAGCTTAGAAGGTGTGTGGGTGGAGACCAGACGGAGTCACTGTGACCCCCCACCACCACAAGCCATCCCACCTCCTCATTTAATCGCAGTATAGAGCGGCGGTCAAAGATTGTTAGAAATCTATGACCGCCGCTCCTCCGTCTGATCGATCCCGAACAAAAATAGTCTGATGGCCAGACAGCACCGACCGACCACAGGTTACCACAGCAACTAACCTCTTCCTGTGGGTGGAGTCCAGGCCGGAGGGGGTGGAGCTTAGAACTCTAAAGAGATACAATAACAAAGAGACTCCATCAGGTTCATCCATCCATCCATCCATCCATCCATCCATCCATCCATCCATCCTTCATCCATCCCGATGTCTACCTGTGGGTTCAGTCTTGCCAGCTCCTCGATCTTCATCCAGACCTCCTCTCGTTCCTTCAGTTTGTATTTTTCTCTGCATCAGGAAGCAGAAACATGTCAGACAGTTGATGGATCATCGTCCAGCAGCTCTGCGCTTTAGAACCTACTTCTGCTTCTCAGCCTTGTACTGCTGGGTGCAGTCGTCAAACAGCTTCTGGTTCATCTCCATGAAGAGCTTCAGAGCATTGTAGATCAGCCCATGGATGGTCCTGAGGAGGAGGAGAAAGACCAGCTTAGTTAGAACCAGCTGCTGTCAGAGTGGGAGGAGCCTGTTCTGAATCCAGCTGTCCTGCTTCTGCCCTCTGCAGATGTTCTGCTGATCCAGACTGAAGGTCTGGATTCAGGATGAGGACTAGAACCGAGGTGTGGATCAGCTGGTTCCAGCCGTGTGTGTTTACTTGTTCCAGTGGCTCTTGGAGTTCTTGTAGAGAGCAGGGAACATGATGGGGAGGATCTTAGCGGCGTTATCACTGATCAGACTCATGATGTATTCGTTGTTCCAGTAGTACAGCGCCCGCTCAGCCACCTGGAACCACAGCAGAACCTCCATCAGCGTCTCAGCCTCCAGCCGCCGTCATTACGGGCGCCGCCTCTGGTACCTGGAAGTGAGGGCTGGACACACACTTGGCCAGCTGTCTGAAGAGAGGCTCCTGCACCTTCACGAACTCTGACGGCTCGATGACGTCCAGGATCTCCTCCAGCTCGTTCAGGAACATCACCTCCTTCGGACTGTGAGTCTTGGGCCAGAACTTCAGAAGACCCATGATGACCTGCAGGGGTAAGAGGTCAACGCACAGAAACACCTGAGCTCAGGACCTTCCAGGTCTCTCCGGCAGGAAACTCACCGGCTCCGTCAGACCACTGTCCTTCTCCAGGAACTGGACCACGCAATAGGCCAGCTGGGGAGCAGAACCGCAGTCAGACACGGCAGAACCACAAAAGCAGCAGCGGAGGACAAACACTGACCTGTGGGTGGTAAACGCTCAGAGACTTGACTTTATGGAGCGGCAGCAGAACCCGGATCAGAAACATCTTATGTTCTTCTTTGAGCGGCAGAGCGAAGCCGTTGATGATGCTGCAGGAGACAGCAGATAGGTGATGTCAGAGCGGCCGCGTTCCCATCAGACACACGGATTCAGACCGGCCGCGTTCCAATCGGAGACATGGCTTCAGACCGGCCGCGTTCCAATCAGAGACACGGCGTTAGACCGGCCGCTTTCCAATCAGAGACACGGCTTCAGACCGGCCGCGTTCCAATCAGAAACAAGGCTTTAGACCGGCCATGTTCCAATCAGAAACACGGCGTCACACAGGCCGTGTTCCAATCAGAGACACGGCGTCAGTGCGGCCGGGTTCCAATCAGAGACACGGCGTTAGACCGGCCGCTTTCCAATCAGAGACACGGCTTCAGACCGGCCGGGTTCCAATCAGAGACAAGGCTTCAGACCGGCCGGGTTCCAATCAGAGACAAGGCTTCAGACCGGCCTTATTCCAATCAGAGACAAGGCTTCGGACAGGCCGCGTTCCAATCAGAGACACGGCTTCAGACCGGCCGCGTTCCAATCAGAGACAAGGCTTCGGACAGGCCGCGTTCCAATCAGAAACAAGGCTTCAGACTGGCCGCTTTCCAATCAGAGACACTGCGTCAGACCGGCCGTGTTCCAATCAGAAACACGGCGTCAGACCGGCCGCGTCTCAATCAGGGAGACGTCACACCGGCCGCGTTCTAATCAGAGACACAGCGTCAGTGCATCCACATTCCAATCAGATACACAGCATCAGTGTGGCCGCATTCCAATCAGCTGGTGTGGCAGTCATTTGATCAGAGCAGGTACCTGCCGAGGATCTCCAGCAGCTCAGCGATGCCGTTGTGATGCTCCGTCTCATATATAAACCTGCAGAATGAGCACAGTGGTCAGACACAGGAAGTGGGAGCAGCGGGCTCACCTGCAGGGCGTTCCTCACCTGTAGAAGATGTTGTTGATCTGCCGGCGGATGTAGGCCCGCAGGCCCAGGAACTTCCCGTAGATGCGGTGAAGGATGGTCTTCAGGAAGTCCCTCTCTCTGGGGTCCTCGCTGTCGAACAGCTCCAGCAGCTGGAAGGCAGGCATCAGATGGTCAGTGTCTCACCTGGACTCACCTGGACTCTCTGTCGTGTGGCGTCTTACCGACAGCACAAACTTCTGGTCGATGTATTTCTTGGCAACATTGGGTTGGAAGTCTGGAGACTCCAGGAAGCGAAGGAAGAACTCGTACACCAGCTGTGAAGAGACGGCTGGGATCAGGGTTCTATCAGGAGGATCGGTTCACCTGCAGGGAACCTTCCTACATACCTGCAGGTGAGACCAGGCGGCCTCCAGGGAACCTTCCTACATACCTGCAGGTGAGGCCAGGCGGCCTCCAGCGTGGGCTCGTCCTCCTCAGGGTCGAATTCTGCTCCGGTGGGGTTGGAGGATGGAGGAAGAGTCCGGAACACGTTTATGGAGAACTGCAGCGACACAAAGTGGATCTAAGCACAGGATGGATCCTCTGATCCCAGAGGAGATAAAGCTCTGAGGCCATCAGCTGAGGAGACGTTCTGCTCTAGAATGATCTGGGAGCGGCCTGGACCAGAGGTCAAAGGTCGATCTCTGAGCTTATTCTGCCTAACCTATTACTGATACCCCATCGGCCATAGAGCCCCTAACTTAGAATGTAGAACCTCTCACCATGACGACGGCCTCCGGGTAGATGCACTCCGTCACCACCTCACTGTTGTGTGTGATGTACTCCACCATCTCGTTAAGCCCCGCCCTCTTCACCTCCTTGTACTTGAGGTCGCTGAGCGGGTCGGCAATGAAGTCGAACAGGACGCAGCACTGACGCAGCTTCTGCACAAACAGCTCCTCGCGCTCCAGGGGCGGGGCATCTGAGGCGGAGCACAGTAAGGTTCAGTTAGTGGCCTACTTCAGGCCGCCATGATGCTACGCAGCTGGACTGGGTTCTACAGGCTCAGTTTAGCTCAGGTTTAGGTTCTACAGGCTCAGTTAAGCTCAGGTTTAGGTTCTACAGGGTCAGTTTAGCTCAGGTTTAGGTTCTACAGGCTCAGTTTAGCTCAGGTTTAGGTTCTACAGGGTCAGTTTAGCTCAGGTTTAGGTTCTACAGGCTCAGTTTAGCTCAGATTTAGGTTCTACAGGGTCAGTTTAGCTCAGGTTTAGGTTCTACAGGGTCAGTTTAGCTCAGATTTAGGTTCTACAGGCTCAGTTTAGCTCAGGTTTAGGTTCTACAGGGTCAGTTTATCTCAGGTTTAGGTTCTGCAGGGTCAGTTTAGCTCAGATTTAGGTTCTACAGGGTCAGTTTAGCTCAGGTTTAGGTTCTACAGGGTCAGTTTAGCTCAGGTTTAGGTTCTACAGGCTCAGTTTAGCTCAGGTTTAGGTTCTGCAGGGTCAGTTTAGCTCAGGTTTAGGTTCTACAGGCTCAGTTTAGCTCAGGTTTAGGTTCTACAGGGTCAGTTTAGCTCAGGTTTAGGTTCTGCAGGGTCAGTTTAGCTCAGGTTTAGGTTCTGCAGGGTCAGTTTAGCTCTGGTTTAGGTTCTGCAGGGTCAGTTTAGCTCAGGTTTAGGTTCTACAGGGTCAGTTTAGCTCAGGTTTAGGTTCTACAGGGTCAGCTTAGCTCAGGTTAGGTTCTGCAGGGTCAGTTTAGCTCAGGTTTAGGTTCTACAGGCTCAGTTTAGCTCAGGTTTAGGTTCTACAGGGTCATTTTAGCTCAGGTTTGATTCCACAGGGTCAGTTTAGCTCAGGTTTAGGTTCTACAGGCTCAGTTTAGCTCAGGTTTAGGTTCCGCAGGGTCATTTTAGCTCAGGTTTGATTCCACAGGGTCAGTTTAGCTCAGGTTTAGGTTCTGCAGGGTCAGTTTAGCTCAGGTTTAGGTTCCACAGGGTCATTTTAGCTCAGGTTTGATTCCACAGGGTCAGCTTAGCTCAGGTTAGGTTCTGCAGGGTCAGTTTAGCTCAGGTTTAGGTTCTAAAGGGTTTAATCACCTTTGAGAGCAGGTAGTTTTTGCAGCTCTCTGTTCCTGGTCAGGCTGAAGCGTGATGAGCTCTGGCGGCGCTCCTTCTTCACCAGCTGAGGACCTCCAGAGTACTTGATCTTGTTGAGCTGGGTGGGGGGAGGTGTGCTGTTGCTGGGCCGCTTGCTGCCGCTCTGCTGCTGGACCTGCAGACACGGACCGGATAGTGAGAAACTCCAGAAATGATGCGTGTTCTCAGGAACCAGTGTTAATTTTGACAGCAAATTCTGATTTAGTCTTAGTCTTTTGAATAACACACCATTTAGTTTTAGTCATATTTTAGTCATCTGAAATCTTTTAGTCTAGTTTTTGTCGACTAAATGTCAAAAGAGTTTTAGTCTTAGTCTTAAGTCTTAGTTTAGTCTCAGTCTAGATTTGAATTAGATTTGAATTTCCCCTTGCGGTTCAATAAAGTATCTATCTAGATTTAGACTCAGATTGAACAGTTACAGATACAAAACATGTATTTTATTTTGAATTTCAAAAAGATTAACTGTGGCTTTGCTCTCTGAAAGTTTAGCACAAACACGGCGGTTAATCAAATAAAAAATAACCTTGTATGCTTAGCGTGTATGCTTACCTTCGCATGTATCTCTGGATGAGTCGTCTGCAAATGCCGTTTTAAGTTGGTGGTGTTTTTTCCAGATATTTTGGCTCCACACGGTTTGCAGGCTGCCTTGTTGTCCTTAGTGTCATGTGTGAAGTGTGCCCAGATATCAACTCTTCTTTTTCGCCCTAGCTGTTGTAACATTCATTTGATTTTTGAAAGGCTACTACTGCTACGAAAATGCTGCTTCTATGCTTCAACCATACGCACTCTCTTCTTCTTCTCCTTCTTAGCACAACTTTATGGCGCATTACCGCCACCTGGATTTCTTTCTATGGCGGTTGGCAACTATCTTTTGATTGGATTTCTTCCCAACTTGTCCCACAAAAAGAGTAATTCTGATAGGATCACCATTCGTCCCTCCCTAATAGTTTAGTCTCGTTTTTATTCGTTGACTAAAGTGTCAGTTATTTTCGTAATAGTCTTAATCATCATATCTCACTTTTTATTTGGTTTTTATTTAGTCTAAGTCCGTGAAAAAGGTTCGTTGACGAGTATTTTTCGTCACAGTCTTCGTCAACAAAATTAACACTGTCAGGAACCTGGTGGGGCAGCAGAATTGGCTTCAGCAGCAACTTCTAGCTATGAACTGACGTCAGGAACAAGCATGAGGGAACATCTGAACTAACATCTGGAACAAGCATGAGGGAACATCTGAACTAACATCTGGAACAAGCATGAGGGAACATCTGAACTAACATCTGGAACAAGCATGAGGGAACATCTGAACTAACATCTGGAACATCTATGTAGGAACATGTGGAGCATGCATGCATGAACATGTAGAACTACAACCAGCAGTGGTTGTAGTTCTACATCAGTTCCTGACCAGGTCTGGTTCCAGGTCTTTAGTTCTCTCCTTGACCTCTAAACAAATCAGGTAACCATGACAACTCAAACTCAGCAGAAATGGAGATCAGACCTTCCTCGCTACCATCGAGATTAAGGAGCAGACCTCATCATCAGCATGATCCAAATGGCGACTGCTAGCGGATCGACCCGGGTTTGAAAAACCCATAAATTTCAGGCTGAAGAACTGATCAGAACCTGTGGACATGGGATCAGAACCGGTGTTATTCTGGTGGTACCTACCTCCTCGGAGCTCTCTGGAGCAGCATCCTTCCCGCTGCCGCTGCTGTTCTTCGTGCTGCTTTTGGAAGATTTGCTGGATTCCTACAAAAGAACCAGAATAAAAATGACGCCTTTAGTCTGTTTGAAAGGAATCTGGATCAGAACCAGAACTGCAACATCTCAGATGTTATCAGACATCAGTCCTCCTCATGACTCCCTTTATTTTAGGCTGCAGTAGCTCCACTTCCTGTGGAACAACTTTTCAAAATAAGAGCAGGTGAAGCGGTTCCACTGTGACAGAATCAGAGCTCTGATCCATCACGTGATTCAGGAACCATCACCCATCTCCAGCTGAAGAACCTCATGGAGCCTCTGGGTAGGACCTTCATCCAGAAGCTTCTCTGCTCAGTGGAGAAGCCTGATGTTCTCCTAACATCAGAACCGGTCAGGTTTGGACCTCCTGCGGAGCGCTCCAGTTCGACCCACAGGAACAACCTTTCTCCCCAGAAGCAGCAGTGAGGCTCCTGGAAGGACCGACCCACTGCAGGAGAACATCCTGCTGACGTCACTGCTGCCCTGCCTCCCATCATCACTCATAACCAGCCTGTCAGGAAAGCAGCTGATGGAGCAGGAGTTGTGGACCCGTCAGAACCAGCAGGTCCACTCTGGTTCCAGGCCGGATCCCAGTGAACCCAGCAGAACTGGGCTGAGCGGTTCCTGCTGGTTCTGCTGGTCTGTAGAGACCGTTAACTCTGCTGAAGTTAGCTTCTGATTCTCGGGGCTGTAAAGCAGTCAAAACTGTCGCCGTTTACTGTTTTATTTCCTTATTTCATCTTTTTTAAAGTTAAAATAATGAACAGACCTTCATTAAACAGAATCTTTTTTAAAGTCCAAAGAAAGCGCGAAAAATTACAGCTTAAAACCAAAGAAACACTGTTTGATTATATATAGAAACTTTACTGAATAGCACCTCCTACTGCTGATGAAGAATAAAAAGGTTAAATTGATGGAATAATTATTTCTCTGAGATCATTATAAAGATTTTATAAATGTTTAGTTTGTTTTAAATCATCAGTTTTTATCCTCATTCAATCAGAAGCTAACTTCAGGGCGGTGTGATGCTAACGGGCCTGTAGCGTTTAGCATCTGAACTGTCCTTCACGCTTCTTCGTGTTCTGCGTGGACAGGCTCCGCGTTACACCCTCGCCGCCCCACGCTCACCTTCTCCTTCTTGGGTTTGTTCGGCATCTTGTCCGCTGATTTTCCCACGGAGACTCAGAGTTCCTCCTCCCCGGGAATCAGATGCTGTCACTCGGTCAGTTCCAGCTCCTGCGCCCGCTCCTCAACACGGCCGATCTCATTGGCTGCCGGTGCGGAAGTCTACCTAGCAACGCGTGCAGGGATTTTTCCCATTGGATTAGAGCGATTTTAAAAATGGAGGGCGAGGCTGTAGGGAGGTAATGCAGGTCTGGGCTCTTCCCCAGCAACACGGAGGAAACCGAACCAGAACCACAGAACAGTCTGAACAGAATATAGATAAAATGATCCAACAAAGATTATCTGCAGGAAACAGATGTTTATGTTCCAACACATCATTTAATGCTAAATAATAAAATACAAAGACATGTTTAAAAAGCAACAATAAAGCAAGTTAATTTAAAAGTTGAAAAAAGGACAGATGAAATATAAAACCATATTACATAATGAGATAAAGTGGACTGACCTCATAGATCTAAATCATTTCAATCAGCTTTACCTGGAGGTTTGATCAGTAAATATAATGACAGCAGCCTGGATGCAGGGACATTTATGGGCATCTTCTGCTCATACGTCAAATCTAAATATTTAATTTTATGGTTGTTTTTTTACCTTATCTTCAACACAGGGGCTGATTTAGGAAATTTGGGGCCCCAGGCAAAGACAGGCAGGGGGCTCTCAACTGAGAACACATCAAACAGACCCATTCTGCAGATAGAGAAATGTTAATAGAATAGACATCCATTATCTGTTCTAGGTTGTGTCCCTCTCTTCTTGTTTTCCTCTCTATGTTTTGTACTCAGCTGACTTTTCATGCTGTCTCTAAAGGAATGAAAGATTTTTTCCAAGCACTAAGCTCACTTAGCTGATTGCTCCTTCCTGTGTTTCCAAAAAGGCCAAAGTAAATAACCCAGTCCTTCTTTTCACTGTAGACAAGCCATGATCTGCTTATCTGTTCTCCATTTTTCATTTGGATGAAATAATAGCTGCATGAATCATGACAGCAGACAAGATAGAGGAGAGCAGGAGGCGGGGTTACCAATCTACTTGCTCTGGAGAGCAGAGTTCGCTGCTTTTAGATGTTGTCTCCAAAGTCTCCAGTAGCAGAAAAAAGTCTCTAGATTTGGCGCTAGGAACTTTTTAGAAATCAAAGTGCTAGAGGGGTCTGAAAAGTGGCTAAATATAGCGACTAAAGCGCTAAGTTGGCAACACTGCTCTTTGCATGGTTTGTTTTCAAATGGTTTGCTGCTGTCTGTTTGGACCTTTCTGAACATGTGCAGCAAATGGACTGATCCAATATGGTGGACACTGAAGGGGGGGCTGAGACACACTAAATATATAAACGTTCTGATGATTTGATTTTATCAAAAACATAATTAATGTGCACAAATAAGGAATAGTTGTATTAACCATACATAGAAATAAAGTTTTATGGGGCCCCCAGGAACTTGGGGCCCTAAGCAGCTGCCTAGTATTGCCTAATAGTAAATCCTCCTCTGCGTCAACATACAACAAAGAATCAGTGAAATAAGTTGATGAGAATATAAAACCTTTTTATATGGGAAAATAGAGCTTATATTTTTTCTTTAAGCATGATTTGCTCTATTCACTAAAATTAGGGCCAGTGAAGAAGAAGGTATTAGACTTTATTACATTCATTCCTCCATAGGTTAACATGAGCAACTAATCATCTCATAATATATATCATTATATATATTTTTTTTCTTCATAGTTTTGAAAAAATGATAGGAGAAAAATATTTCAGTTAAACATCCGTTAAGCATCACTAATCTATTCACTCACACCGTGTTCTCGTGGTCTTCCTTTGTATCCAGAACCAGGTGGCAGGAGCAGCCAGACTTCCCTCTCCCCATAAAGCTGAAGCACTTCAGGCCAGCAGAGAGACATGGTCCCTATATGGTGTCCTGCTCCTCCTCAGCTGACTCCTCTGGAGGAGAAGCAGCTCTACTCTGATCCTCTCCCTGATGACTCAGCTCCTCATCCTATCGGAACCACAGCAAACATCATCAGCAAAAAGCAGGACTGAGATCTGCTGGTCCCCAAACCAGACCCCCGCTGGTCCTTGGTGGCTCCTAGAAACCCAGTCCATAAAGGTACCAGAGGGCAGCTCTGCTAGATGACCACACCTCAGGAGATTGCTCACTTTTGCAATATTCCTCAGATGAAAGAAGGAAATTCTAGAAACCTCTTTGATATGGGATTTAGAAGGGGTCATCACATGTTTGGCCCTTAAGGGCAAAGGGTTTTTGGTCAAGTCGGGAGACTTGACCCAAGCGCTTTACATTGCGTTCCTACACACACTGATGGTGGTGATCTACAATGTGGCCACAGCTGCCCTGGGTCTCACTGACAGAAACGAGGTTGCCGTACGCTGGCGCCACTAGTCCCTCCGACCATCATCAGTAGGCCATGTGGGTGAAGCGCCTGCTTGCCAAGGAAACAACGCTGAAAGCCAGAGCCACCTTGAACTGAAAACCCCACCGTTGCAGGGCAAACTCCAGCATCCGACGCCAGTGTCACACAAATCAAAATGAATTAAAATTAACCCAGTGGTCAGAAAATGAAATGATCCATCATTTCAACAGCCTTGGTCCAGCTACGTCACTTCAAAGTCAACATGAAAGAGATGCTGTGATTCAATTGTAGCTTGTGGTTCGGCCTAGATCTAGATTATCAGAGAACTTCAGCAGGCAGAGCAACAGGTGGACAGCTTCTGAAACTTGAAAAGGCTGTTTAATAAGAGCATAAAAGTGCTCTATGTAATCAGTCAGTGTTTGGTGTTGAACCATCCACCGCACCACAGACCTGCTTTTATCAATCCAGCAGCAAACTGAACACTCCTACTGCTACAGCCATCCATCGTCCAAAGCTTGGTTTTACGCATCTTTGTGGCCAAATTACGTCCTTTTGGGCTTCCATGCCCCTCCGGGCAGATTTGTAACTACGTGGGCAGATTTGCACGGAAAATGTTGCGAGCCAGAAGCAGCTCCAGCTGTAAAGGTTTCAGGATGTAAACGTCTAAAGATATCCTATGAATTAGCTCATAAATATCACCATTATTAACAGACTGTGGAAAAAGTCCAGGAAAGAAATGACTCTCTCCCAAACTGCATGAAGAGGCTTTGACAAAGCTGTAAACGTCTTTTTTCTTCTTCCTCGCGTAGTGTGGTGGGGTGTTGTCACCTGGCTGCCTATGTCCCCCCTTGACCCGGAGCCAACCAGACTGATGAAAGCTGCAGAGTATAAATACTGCAGACGCGGTGAGGGGCGGCTTTTTGTCTGTGCAGGATGTCCGAGCTTTAAGCAACATCAGCCTTTCATGCCCCTGATGGGAAAATCCTTCTCCAGGCCCACTTGGGGATATTAGAGATGTACAAAGTCCCTCCAGATAAACCTGGATCTCAATCGGAGATCTCCTAGCAAAACATATAGGGAAGCCCCTGGGGGTTCACTACATAGAACATATCAAGACTTTATTCTTCTACTCCTCTTCTTCTCCACATTTTCCCCAAGATACCGGAGCTGCTTCAGTTCAGGCAGTGATCTTTACATATGGACCATCCTGTTGCCTCAACTGCTTTAAGAATTTCCATTTTACTGGTTCAAAAAAGACAAGAAACCCTTCAGAAAATTCTCTGCCAACCTTTATTAAAACTCTGCAGAAAGAAACAAACATTACAGCTAAAATATGTTACAAGCACAAACAGAGGAGCCGCTGGTCTTGGTTTAAAGATCCAACAATGAAAATCATTTAAGTTCACAGAGCAGGAAGCTACAGCGAGCAGAATAAAGACCTGTAGGAAATAAACATTTGCTCTTGGTGGAAAACAGGAGTCATAAATAGATCTAGAGCTTTTAGATCTGCAACGAGTCAGACAAGTAGGAACCAAAATGGTAGCAGGTATCAGAGAGGGCTTTTTGGGGGACAATAATGACGTGCCTTTAAACCCACCGTCCTTCAGAAAGGCAATGTGAGCAAATTTATTTACATTAATCTGGTCTTTAAAACAGCACAGGGGTTCAGTACCCCCTAAATAAACTTATCAACAGTTTATCCTGTACATAAACCAGACCCAGATCTTTGTGTCACTCCAAACCGCCCTAACACTTATTCAAAGTTAAAAGTGTAGTCAAAGTCAAGGGACGTCATATCTGAAGGGAGACCCAGCGATTCTGGGGTGACCCGTGTCTCTGTAGGATCAGTCTCTTTAACCGTGTCAGCCTCCTGCTGTGGATCAAAACATGCCAGACCTTCAGCGTCTAAATCCAACATGCCTTGGTCCACTGCAGCTGGTTCCTGTTTGGGTTCTGAATCACTTTGCTGCTGCTGCTGGCGGGTCTGGTATCTTGTTTGGGAGCGAGTCTGACGAACAGGTGCATTGGCAGGAGGGGTCTTCTTCATTTGTGCTACCTTGCCTCTGGTTCTTGGACCAGGTTTGGGTTTAGGCTGGGGTTGTTGAGTCTTCTCTTGATGTGAATTTCCATCCAGGTCTGCATGGGGTTCGGACTGAGGCGCCTCGTTGATATGAGGAGTTGGTTTGGACAAGGCTTGAACAATTGGTTCCATTGTGGAAGGACTAGTCTGTGGGGGGATTAGTGAATCAGGCCCAGAATCAGTGGACTCTCTTTGAGACAATACCTCGGTAGTCTGCTCGAATTGAAACATGGGAAAGGATGCATCAGGACAATCAGCCTTGGCTGATAGAACTGAGGGAGATTGAAGAGACCAAACGGATGTGATCTGAATGTCAGCATCAGTTTGGTTTGGTGGGCTTTGGAAGCTTTGATGGGACTCGGTCTGTGGTGGGATTGTAAATATAGGTTGAGCGTCAGGGACAGTTTGAGACTGCTGTTGGAGCTCTGTTTGATGTGTTGATTGGTCCAGATGTTTATCTGAGGGTTCATTTGCAATTTGGGGATTTTCCTGGTGTGGCTGCTGCTGGACTTTAGTTTTATCCTCAGCTTGTAGCAGTTTCAGGGGTTGGGAATTGGGTTTATCTTGGGGTTGTAGCTGTGTGGGGATGTGAGAGTCTGGTTTTTCCAGGGTTTGTTGTTGTTTCTGGCTTTGGGAGTCGGGTTTATCCAGGGTTTGTGGTTTTTTCTGGGTTTGGGAGTCGGGTTTATTTTGGGGTTGTAGCTGTGTGGGAATGTCAGAGTCTGGTTTTTCCGGTGTTTGTTGTTGTTTCTGGCTTTGGGAGTCGGGTTTATCTTGGGGTTGTAGCTGTTTGGGGATGTCAGAGTCTGGTTTTTCCAGGGTTTTTTGTTGTTTCTGGGATTGGGAGTCGGGTTTATCCGGGGTTTGTGTTTTTTTCTGGCTTTGGGAGTCGGGTTTATTTTGGGGTTGTAGCTGTGTGGGGATGTCAGAGTCTGGTTTTTCCAGGGTTTGTTGTCGTTTCTGGGATTGGGAGTCGGGTTTATCCAGGGTTTGTGTTTTTTTCTGGCTTTGGGAGTCGGGTTTATTTTGGGGTTGTAGCTGTGTGAGAATGTCAGAGTCTGGTTTTTCCGGTGTTTGTTGTTGTTTCTGGCTTTGGGAGTCGGGTTTATCTTGGGGTTGTAGCTGTGTGGGGATGTCAGAGTCTGGTTTTTCCAGGGTTTGTTGTCGTTTCTGGGATTGGGAGTCGGGTTTATCCAGGGTTTGTGTTTTTTTCTGGCTTTGGGAGTCGGGTTTATTTTGGGGTTGTAGCTGTGTGGGGATGTCAGATTCTGGTTTTTCCGGAGTTTGTTGTTGTTTCTGGCTTTGGAAGTCGGGTTTATCTTGGGGTTGTAGCTGTGTGGGGATGTCAGAGTCTGGTTTTTCCAGGGTTTGTTGTCGTTTCTGGGATTGGGAGTCGGGTTTATCCAGGGTTTGTGTTTTTTTCTGGCTTTGGGAGTCGGGTTTATTTTGGGGTTGTAGCTGTGTGGGGATATCAGAGTCTGGTTTTTCCGGTGTTTGTTGTTGTTTCTGGCTTTGGGAGTCGGGTTTATCTTGGGGTTGTAGCTGTGTGGGGATGTCAGAGGCTGGTTTTTCCAGTGTTTGTTCTTCTTTCTGGCTTTGGGAGTCGGGTTTATCTTGGGGTTGTAGCTGTGTGGGGATGTGAGAGTCTGGTTTATTCAGCTTTTGTAGTTGTCTCTGGGTTTGGAATTCAGGCTTATCCTGGGGTTGGAGTTCTGATTTATCTTGGTCTTGCAGCTGAATTTGTGGTTCATTATCAGTCTGAAGTTGTTGCTTTGTGGGTTGAGATTCGGGAGTATCTTGGGGTAGCGAGTGTGTCTGCGGTTGAATTTTTGGTTGCAACGGGGTCAAGGGTTGGGTTTTACCTTGGGATTGCAGTTGGGTTTGGGCTTCAGTTTTATCGCGTGGTATTTGTTCCGTCTGTAGTTTCGATCCAAGCTGCCCTTGGAGCTGTGGCTGGTTTTGGGACTGAGTTTGGGCTTTATTTGGTGATTCAATCTGAGGCTGGGGCTTATTTTGTTGCTGTTGTTGGTTCTTATTTTGAGGGGCTGAAGAAGAGCTTCTACCAGCTTTGATGTCAGTTTCTGACTTGGAGAAAGAGGAAGGGCCTGGCTCACCAATGCTACGATAAAACATATCAATTAAGTCCTCTGCCCTGGCAGCAGCAAGGTTGTTCTTGAATTTTTCTGACTTCTGAGATACCTCTGGCAGCTTCTTGAAAGGAGGCGGCTTGACAAACACAGTGCAAGTCTGTTCACTTTCTGGGACACCAGGAGCTGCCACGTCAGACACGATCATCATTGGTGGTTGTGAAGGTGCGGCTTTTGGTGAAGTGAGTGGTAGTTTAGGAGCCTGAGAAACTGAAGCTTTAACTTCTGATGGAAGAGCTTTAGTTTCTGATGATTCTTTTCTTAATGGGAAAGGAAAAACTGTTGAAGGTTTACTCGGAACTGGAGTAGGTGGCGACTGTAGCGGAGAAGGTTTGAGAAATACTTGTTTAGCTTTAGAAGGTGCAGGTCTTGGGTCAGCTAAATCAGATTTAGAACCTGCTGAAGTATCTTGACATGGTTCCGGTTTTGACACTGAAGGAGGGAGTTTAGGGCCAAATGGCTCTGGTTTTGTCACTACTGGTGTAGGTATTGGGTCACATGGTCCGGATATGTTGACAGGAGGTCCAGGTATGCTTTGGACCATCTGTGTATTTGGTGGCCCTAATGGGGCCCTAGGAATAGACCCTGGAGAACTTCCATCTGAGCCCTGGGGTCTCATGTTTAGGAATGTATTAAGTGACGCAGGTTTTCCTGCCAAGGCAGCTTTCCTTTGCTGTGCAACAGGTGCACGAAGGTTTGGCCGGATTTGTCCTTGACCAGGCTGGTAGAAAGGTGGGTGCTTTAGTGGCTCACCTGCCAGCTTCTCAGCAATCTCTTTTGCAATAGCCATCGACTTTGATAGAGAATCTTCATCTTCACCTTGCTGCTCCTTTGCAGCCATTTCCTCATCCTTGATGAACTCTGCTGCAACTTGCCGAGCTTCCTTCGCAAGCTGGCTCTCTTTCTTCGTCCATGTGAACTTCCCAAATGAAGGGCCTGTGCCTGTGGCGGGCTGAACTTTGCCCGCTTCCAAAGCCTGCTTGCGGAGCTTTGCCCTCATGGCAGGACTGGGTCCACAGAAGATTTTGGGCAGCTCATGGGGTTTTGATGGTGGTTCAGACTTTCTGACATTTGGTTTCCCAAGGGATTTGGCAGATTCCCTTTCAGCTTTAGACTTTCCTTCATCTCGCTCTCGGTCATATTTAGATCTGGTATCAGAAAATCTATCATGCTTGAATTTGTCCCCAACGTCTTTAGTGCCGGAATTTGTACGATCGTCGTATCGTTTTTCATCATCCCTGCAATAATGATAGCGATACTCTTCATCTCGACCGCCGCTCCTGTACCGGCTGTTTCTGTCCTCCACCTCGCGGCTGTGGCGGTACTTCTCATCCTTTTTGCTATATTTATAGCTTTCATCCTCATCTTTTTTGCTAGAAAAAGGCTTGTCTTCCTCCAGGCTCTTTTTGCTCGGCTTCTCACTATGCTCCCCTTCCTCTTTTTTCATTTTAATCTTTACATCACACTTTTCAGCAGCCTCTCCTTCATTCTTTTTGTCCTTTTTATCCTTTTTGGTTTTAGTATTTTCCTCTCCGTCTTTGCTGCCTCTATCATCAACATCATGTTTGCGTTTCTTTCCAGCCGCCTCCAGACCCAGGCCCGCCTGTCTGTCCAGGTTCCTCCTCTGTTCATACAGGGGATTCTCCATCATTTGTTTCTGGCGAAGGAAACAACAAAAACACAAAAATCCACATTAATTTAGGGTCTTACAAGAATGTGTTTTAATTATTTAAGCAATCAGTCGAAGGTAAGAGGAAAGAAAACATCTCTTTCCACACTGGCGAAATGCTTTCTCTACATAAGACTTATCCGTTGGGGCAGTGCTGCCACACTGAGTGTGAACCTTGTGAGATAAAATGTCCTGTTTGAGGATCCAAAGTGATGGCCAGACTTTCTAAACAGTAACCTTGCAGACTGGGTTTAAACAGCAGCTCTCTAGCCAGCGCTGGTTTTGTCAACTATAACAATGATGAAAACATTAACTGGACAATTCTTGTTCTTGTAACAATAATGAGACATTAAACAAGCGTGAGTTTTCATTGTTGAGGGAGGGGCTAGACAGCTAATAAATGCTCTAAAAGGTGATAAAGGTTCTGATGGCCGATAAATGTTCTACTGGGTGCCAAAGGATCCAGGCAGAACACCAGAGGACAGATCAGGCCTTATTTTAACACATACCTTGTATTTCTCATTATGACTGTATGTGATCACATGCTGCTCTGCACAGACGGCGTCTCCACAAAACTCCTCACACAGCATGCAGAAGAACCCTCTGACCGGAACCAGGAACTCTGAACCTGCAGCCAAACACAAATGTGGCATGGTTTAAACCCCTGGAAGGTGACTAAAAAGCTGCCAAACCTGTTTACCTGGCGGACATCTCCAGGCTAATCAGAACCTGTCAGAAGAGAGAGTCAGAGAGAAGATATTTTCTTCCAGGTGTTTATAGAGAAAATGCTGGGCAGTTATCTGAGGATTAACTGATGGAAAAACAAAGTAAAAGTCATCAGAAGGTGTAAGCAGAAGCTTCTTCTCCAACACAAAGGTCCGCTCTGAGTTCCACCTGGAAGTAGAAGATAGCTAACAAAATTCAGTGGTTCAGAGACCACATCCTCATCATCAATGGTGGCTGTAATTGTTGCAATGTCATGGTAACAGTACCTTTGGCCGGTTTGGTCTGCTTGACCTCTCCTGTGCTGGTCTTAGAGGTGTTGGTGTTGCTGGAGGCCCAGGGCCGGTCGTACGGATTCAGAGTCTGTGAGATGGACAATGATGGTAAACCTTATGGGATCAAACAAGCAGCGCTGAACTGGGAAAGCTGGCGTCAAACTGTCTTAACAAACAAACCTTCCGGTGCCCTCTGCCGTGCAAGTGAGTGAAAAAGTCAAACATGGAACCAGAGGTGATGTTACAGCTTTTACACCAATGGTTTCCAGCATCGTAGTATTCAAATAGGTCGGGGGGCGGAGCAGGAGTAGCAGCGCTCGAGGGCAGCTTTTCCTGGAAGGCCTTTGGCGAAACCACTGGAATTGGCTAAGAAAGAAAAGATGGAGGAAAGTCAGGACAGTGGGAGGAGACAGAGAAAGTCAGGACAGGAAACAGGACCAGCTTCAAAAAGAGTAATAAACAGCAGACTTACCTTTCCTTACCTGCAGGGCACCGGACCAACAGACTCAAAAATAAAATCACCATCATCACGCAAAGACGACAAAATCAACGGGCGTCGATAAACGAGAAGTAACAACGACTAAAATAGAGGCAAAATCTATACGAGTTCCATAATGATAGAATAAAACACCGGACCACCCATAGAGCCGTCAGATCGCAGAAGGAAGGTGAAATAAGATTGTCTGAAATAACAAAACGATGTCGTCCTGCAATTAAAACAAATCATCGCTAAATTAACGCGGTTCCTGCAGTATAAACTAAATCCTAATTCTTCCCGCAGTGAAGACATATTAAGATAAAAATGAACAAGTAATCTCAAAATTAACACGACCGGTTCAAATCGCCCTTAAGATATCTTATTTAGGGCTGAAACAATCAGATTCTTTGTGATAAATCGATTATTGGAATAATCATCAACCAATTTAATAAACGATTAATCATTAGACGGATTATAGAGTCTGTAAAATATGCTTTTAGCTGACAGGGTGACCTGCTTAGAGCAGGAATTATATAAAAATTGTAAAAAAAAAAAATAAAAAAAATTTTTGCATTTAAGATCAAAAAACTTCTTGCCTGTCGGTATGCTCTATCCAGAATCCTCAAGGGGAAAAGTTTTAGTTTAAACTGGTTTAATTTCATAAAAAATCTATTAGATTATTAATCGATTCATGCAAAATATAGTAAATACGTTAGGCCACGAACGTCTGAAAATTGTCAGGTATTGAGCCGTTTAAAATGCATGAGGTAAGGAGCTAGCTAAGACATCGTGGATATAAGGTTAAACCATCAACTAATGAGTTTGTTACGACTTCACACAATTAACTATTCGAGACATCTGTTGGACAAGAAGCTCGTTAAAATGTCAGACCATGAAGGAAATTCACATGTCAGGTGATAAACTGGTTAAAACTCAGGAAAAGAACTAGTTAGGAAGTCAATAATGTGCTTTTGAAGGAACTGGGTGATAAGCTAACAATACCGTAGGAAATGAGTTGGTGAAAATAAACATCAGGTTGGTAAAGACTTCCTGTAACGAGCTTTTCAAAGCCGTCAGGTTAGGAGCTCTTTAAGATGTGTGCAAAACATCCGCTTAAAGGTTTAGTGGAGGATGTTGTTTTTCCAGGTGGATCATCTCAATCAGTGGTCCTCTTAGCTGTCAATCATGCTGATGATATTTTTGCTTAAGGCCGTCCTTCGTGCTCGTCTCCATTTTCTCTTACCAGTGGTGAGTCTGACATAGTGGAGAAATTGCTAATCTTCCTTTTGGAAAGTTAGCTTGTATGAGTGATGCAAACAGCAACTTTTAACTACAGTGTGTACGAGGAGAAATGGCCTCGTGTTTAATAGGCGATCCCTCTCAGGAGCGGGTACAGGATTATGCATGTGCATTTTTTTTCAAAAATCCTCCACTATACCTTTAAGAGGCAAGTTCACCAACTAGTTAAGACTTTAGGTAATAAACTAAGACTTGAAGCAATGACCCAGTCTGAGGTCGTTCCCAGTTTTCAACATTTAAACAAGTGTACACCCCCCCCTCTTTGTCGCATAAGGACGGCAGTAAATAATTAGCAATAAATCACTCCCACCGGAAATGAACAATCACAGCATCCTGATTTTCCAAATAGTTAACTAAAGACAGCTATATTTGTTCCAAAGCCTTGCTTCTTTAAGGCTTTACAAATATATTTATACACGTGTCCCTATCATAAACTCCACCCTTAGATAAATGATGGTACTGTATATATTAAGGTATGCACTAGAAAGCTAGTGATGAAAGATTAAACGCACCAATATAAGCCCTAATATAAGCTCCTCTGCCTCACTGAACTCATCCTCTGTAGAACATGAAAAGTTTTTAATCTATGGGAGGAGTTGCGGTCTGACTAACGTTAGCCCGTCTGCAGCGGCAGTGGCTAACGTTAGCCCGTCTGCAGCGGCAGTGGCTAACGTTAGCCCGTCTGCAGCGTCAGTGGCTAACGTTAACCCGTCTGCAGCGGCAGTGGCTAATGTTAGCCCGTCTGCAGCGTCAGTGGCTAACGTTGACCCGTCTGCAGCGGCAGTGGCTAACGTTAGCCCGTCTGCAGCGGCAGTGGCTAACGTTAGCCCGTCTGCAGCGGCAGTGGCTAATGTTAGCCCGTCTGCAGCGGCAGTGGCTAACGTTAGCCCGTCTGCAGCGTCAGTGGCTAACGTTAGCCCGTCTGCAGCGGCAGTGGCTAATGTTAGCCCGTCTGCAGCGTCAGTGGCTAACGTTGACCCGTCTGCAGCGGCAGTGGCTAACGTTAGCCCGTCT
Source organism: Cyprinodon diabolis (assembly GCA_030533445.1). Lineage (NCBI taxonomy): Eukaryota > Metazoa > Chordata > Actinopteri > Cyprinodontiformes > Cyprinodontidae > Cyprinodon > Cyprinodon diabolis. The sequence goes on along the minus strand of CM060083.1, from coordinate 41,566,715 downwards.
GCAGTGGCTAATGTTAGCCCGTCTGCAGCGGCCAGGGCTAACGTTAGCCCTTCTGCGGCGGCCAGGGCTAACGTTAGCCCGTCTGCAGCGGCCAGGGCCTCAATGTTCTCTGGCATTGAACACAAGAGCAGCAGAAGCATCTGGACTCACTTTACTGGACGCCTGACCTTAATGTGGATCAGAGATGAAGCAGCAGAAGCTTCTCTGATGGCGTTCGGTCTGAACGTAGCATCAGACTTTCTGATTGTTTGAATTAACCTATGAAACATATATTGCCGTATAAAATGATCTCATGTCCACCTCTAGTGAAACTCACATACTTCCCATAATCAGGACTAAAGTAGTGTTGGAACAAAGACAGAACGTTAGCTGCATTCCACCTTTGAATCTTTGAGGATCCCCTGAAACCCTCAACTCAGTGCAAAGCCTGAAGGTGTGCTACATCAAGGTGAACACCCTGTGGAATATTCCTAGCTAAAAGCCTGGTTTCCATGTGCGTGCATAATAAATAATATGAGCTGAAAGTTTGTCGGTTAAAAAGTGAACACCAGCCTGACCCCCCCAACTGTATGTTTTGAGCACTTGTGAAAATTGTGAGCAACCCCTTAAGAGCTTCTTTCCGGTAAAAAACGGGTTAAGACTTAAGAGCTTGTTCATAAAGTATAAAATAACACTGTGTTTCTAACAGTCTGATCTGACCTTTAACCTTAGATGATGCTAACACTAAAGGAGCTGGCTAAATGAGACGGAACGTTCTAACAGAACCTTATTAGCGGGCCCTAGCTATGCTCTCTGACCATTAATCCACGCTGTAAAGAGTTATACCTTTACCACAGAGCTGCTGGCAGCCGGCTGCTCCTCCCGGCTCCTCTCTCGCTCCAGTCTTTCCATTTGTGGAGGCAACACCTCCTGCCTTTGGTTTCTGGGCTGCTTGTTGGTCCTGATGGGCCGGTCTGAAGGGCTCAAGCCAAGGATGAGCGCGATCTTCTCAATCTCGCTGCGTTTCCTCTCAGCAGCCTCGTGCTCTTTGCGGAGATTGGATATCTTGGCCATCACCTCCTCCTGTAGGCGGGTTATCTCCTGCAAGAGCGGGTCCTTATGGCCGTCTTTCTCACGGCGCTTCTTCCTCAGCAGCTCACCTGAAAATGGGAGACATGTTGAAAACATTTCAGAGTCCAGATGGAGCTCCGACTGTGAACTGGGATGTAATTCCCAACATCACCTGTGGGAACAGCGTAGTAACAATTCCTTCAGCTGGACTCAGCTGACCTTATATTGACCCCGCTCTAAATCTTTGGTTACACAGTTTGACGCCTGGCCGGTGACTTTGTTTGGACTTCAGAACCAGGCAGAATCCTCAGACTCACCCTGCTGCTTCCTGAGTCGCTCCAGCTCCTTTATCAGGTACTCTTTCTTCGTCATTCGGACCTCCCGTTCTTCCTTCAGCTTCTCCCGCTCTTCTAGAACCTGTGAACAAAAGCCCACAGTCAGCAGGAGCAGTTCCATGTGACCGACGGATCAGGTGAGCAGAAGTCCTGTCAGGAAGTGATGCATGTGTGTGGAGCAGCTAAGTCACCTTTAGTTTCTCAGTCTCCTTGTTCTGCTCGTCGGAAATGTTCTGGTCCTGATCCCGCTGCAGCTGCTGCTCTTCCTGACAAGCGGCTCTCACAGCTCCTGGGGACCAAACACACAGTTGATAGACTGGAACCCCGGTTCCCTGCAGCTCAAAGCAAACACTCGGACCTACGGCAGGTCTGAGTTTGGGTCTCTCACCTTTGGACTCCACCGCAGGGCTCGGTTTGCTGTTGTACGTTAGAGGTGGTGGGTGTTCATCGGTGGTGGTCTGAGGAGGTTGGGCCATGTTAGGGGGCGGGTACATGGGGGGCCACTGCTGATGCATGTAGGGCAAATAGTTTCCATACTGGCTGTACCCTGGAGGGGGGAAATTAGGGGGCATCATGCCAGAGAGAGGTGGGGGAGGGTAGGTAGGGATGGGCATGCCCGTATGAGTTGGGATGGGGGCGGGGTCAGATGTTGGCGGGATCATGGGGGTGCTCCACTCGCTCTTTGCCTCTTTGACCTCCCAATCGTTGGCAGTTTTAGGAGCCGTGCTTTTCTTGGGCTCATGATCCTCACTGCTCCAGCTGGCCCCCCGTTTGGTGCCTCGCCCACGACTGCGACTTCTGCTGCTGCTACTTGAACTCTCACTCTGGCTATGCTTCCGGCTTCGGCTACGGCTGCTGCGGTTGGAACTGCTGGAAGAGTGACGTCGTCGCCGCGTGGGCGTCTTCAGAGGCTGCTTTTTCCCATGAAGGCGCTCCTTGGTCCTGGCAGCCATCTTGGTGATCTCGTTCACACCCAGGTCCAGCCCGATGGTTTTCAGCAGGTCCTGGATCTTCTCGTACTCCTCCAAAGCCTGGCGCTCACTCTCGTCCAACGGTTCCATTCCTGGTGGGTAGGAGGGGTTCGACACCTGAACCGTGACGTTCTGGTCAGCGCTTATGCTAGGTTGACTTACGTATCTGTTCATCTCGCTTGCAGTGGGAGTGGCCTGACGATGAGGTGAAATGCTTGGAGGGCAGCTGTGCACCTGACTGACGGCGCTCTGTGAGGGGGGATCGGAGTACAGGGAGTCCTCCGTCACGTCGCCATACAGATCAAGACTGCTGTGTTGAGCTGGTTCTGATGCCTCTAAGATTTTGGGCTCCTCCAATTCTCCGTACAAAAACTTCTCTTCATCATCGATATAATCTAGAGCTTTCTCTGAAACGCCACCCAACGGCTCGGCCACGCCCAGCAGGTTCAGGATTTCTTTGATCTCATTGTTGAGGTTTGCCCGCTGAGACATCTCCGGGTCAGACCGCAGTTCTGAGAGCACAGCAGCCACAGCAAGCGGGTCGTTCATTTTCACAGCCTGCAGCAGCTGGTCAGCCACGTGGGACATGGTGCGGTCCAGATCCCCGGGAGAGTCGGCGCTCTGTGGCACAGAAAAACCATTTCATACGTCACCAACACATCTACAGCAGGAAGTGTTGCTGAATCTTTGTTTATTCTGGAAACTTCCAACCTGAAGTCTCTGATGAAATGGTGCCCTAGTGGTTTAGCCTGTACCAGGCCCAACTTACCCGAACAGACGGGGAGGCTTCATAACTGTTGTGTTTCTTTAGGATGGATTTGGTCGGCTGACCCAAAAGCTCCTCCACCTCTCTCTTGCGCCGTGCCATCTCCAGCTCTTTAAAGAATCCATCACCTTTTCCATCCGTCTTCTCTATGCTTGAGCTACTGGAACTCGAACTGCTGCGATATCGCCGACTGCGACTCCTTCCTCTGCTCTTCCGGGATTTTGATCTGGACCTAGATCTAGACTTGCTGCGGGGTCGGCTCTTGCTCCTCCCGTGGCTCTTTGCCCGACTTCGGTCGGGACTGCGGCTCTTCCCTCGGGTTTGGCTCTTGCTCCTCCCACGGCTCTTGGCTCGACTTCGGTCGGGACTGCGGCTCTTGCCTCGGGTTCGGCTCTTGGCCCGACTTCGGTCGGGACTGCGGCTCTTGCCTCGGGTTCGGCTCTTGCTCCTCCCACGGCGCTGATCTGGACTACGACTCTGACCACGGTGACGGCTTTTGCTCCGTCCTGGACTTCGGCCCCTGCTGCTACTGCGCTTATATTCGAGACGAGGCGAGTAATCTCTGAAGGGAAACAGAAGTTCAGTTAAAGCACTGGGACTCGATGCCTAGATGGGGAGGAGCCTCTAAGTCCAGCACAAAATGAGATATGTTCCTTTTTATTTATTCTACTTCATTAATGATTCGGCAAATATAACAGCTCTGGTATTAATTACTTTTACAGGACTTGAAATGAAGGATTACTATAGACCAGGGACTATGATTATTGTATGGTTAGTGTTCTACGGAGAATTACCACCCATAAAATCTCTTTGAAGAAACAGAGGCAAGTTCTTGTGAACTATTTTTAAATACCCATTCCGTTTTGCAGTATCTAAAGCTCATACCATCATACGGACAACCGATTTTGAGGATATCGCAGTATTTCTTTGAATGCCGCTCAAGCATGATGTACCTGGCTGGTCCGATTTTAACATCCATGCTGACATTGAAGGCGATAGCTTAAGAGCAGCCTTTAATGCTATCTTAGACACTATTGGCTTTGTTCAAAATGTGAATAGTCCCACACATTCTCATCTTCATACTTTGGATCTTGTGCTGACATACGGCATAGAATGTGAAGAAATAACAGTATTTCCTCACAACCCTGTCCTCTCTGACCACTTTCTAATAACCTTCAGGATTACTTGACTTCCAGACGTTCTTTGTCCCGGTGTTCTATAAAATGCTGTTTCCCTTGTGTCGGGAGGCGCATCTGATGGATTTCTCACTAAAAACGGCTCATATAATTATGTCGAGGTTGTAACATCCAGTTTAATCAGCAGCTGTTATTTTTTTACAAAATTGTAAAATAAATAAATAAACAAGGTCCTTTTAAGCTGGTTTGAGTTGTTTTTTTAAACACCAAGAGAATCGATCTTTTTCCAACTTCTGTCACTTAAACACAGAACCTCTGAACGCAGAACCTCTGACTGCAGAACCTCTGATTGCAGAACCTCTGACTGCAGAACCTCTGAACGCAGAACCTCTGAACGCACAACCTCTGAACGCACAACCTCTGAACGCACAACCTCTGAACGCACAACCTCTGAACGCACAACCTCTGAACGCACAACCTCTGAACGCACAACCTCTGACTCCAGAACCTCTGAACGCAGAACCTCTGAACGCAGAACCACTGATTGCAGAACCTCTGACTCCAGAACCTCTGATTGCAGAACCTCTGATTGCAGAACCTCTGATTGCAGAACCTCTGACTCCAGAACCTCTGATTGCAGAACCTCTGATTGCAGAACCTCTGAATGCAGAACCTTTGATTGCAGAACCTCTGAACGCAGAACCTCTGCACGCAGAACCTCTGGCTCCAGAACCTCTGACTCCGGAACCTCAAACTCCAGAACCTCTGATTGCAGAACCTCTGACTCCAGAACCTCTGATTGCAGAACCTCTGACTCCAGAACCTCTGACTCCAGAACATCTGAATGCAGAACCTCTGAACGCAGAACCTCTGAACACAGAACCTCTGAACGCAGAACCTCTGACTCCAGAACCTCTGATTGCAGAACCTCTGATTGCAGAACCTCTGACTGCAGAACCTCTGATTGCAGAACATCTGATTGCAGAACCTCTGATTGCAGAACCTCTGAATGCAGAACCTCTGAATGCAGAACCTCTGGTTGCAGAACCTCTGATTGCAGAACCTCTGAACGCAGAACCTCTGAACGCAGAACCTCTGAATGCAGAACCTCTGACTCCAGAACCTCTGAATACAGAACCTCTGACTCCGGAACCTCTGACTCCGGAACCTCTGACTCCAGAACCTCTGATTGCAGAACCTCTGACTCCAGAACCTCTGAATGCACAACCTCTGACTCCAGAACCTCTGAACGCAGGACCTCTGATTGCAGAACATCTGACTCCAGAACCTCTGAATGCAGAACCTCCGACTCCAGAACCTCTGAATACAGAACCTCTGACTCCAGAACCTCTGATTGCAGAACGTCTGACTCCAGAACCTCTGATTGCAGAACCTCTGACTGCAGAACCTCTGACTGCAGAACCTCTGATTGCAGAACCTCTGAATGCAGAACCTCTGATTGCAGAACCTCTGAATGCAGAACCTCTGAACGCAGAACCTCTGACTCCAGAACCTCTGAACGCAGAACCTCTTAACGCAGAACCTCTGACTCCAGAACCTCTGATTGCAGAACCTCTGATTGCAGAACCTCTAACTCCAGAACCTCTAACTCCAGAACCTCTGACTCCAGAACCTCTGACTCCAGAAACTCTGATTGCAGAACCTCTGACTCCAGAACCTCTGACTGCAGAACCTCTGACTGCAGAACCTCTGATTGCAGAACCTCTGACTCCAGAACCTCTGACTGCAGAACCTCTGAACGCAGAACCTCTGAACGCAGAACCTCTGAACGCAGAACCTCTTAACGCAGAACCTCTGAATGCAGACCCTCTGAATGCAGAACCTCTGACTCCAGAACCTCTGACTCCAGAACCTCTGACTCCAGAACCTCTGACTGCAGAACCTCTGACTGCAGAACCTCTGACTCCAGAACCTCTGACTCCAGAACCTCTGATTGCAGAACCTCTGACTCCAAAACCTCTGACTCCAGAACCTCTGACTGCAGAACCTCTGACTGCAGAACCTCTGATTGCAGAACCTCTGACTCCAGAACCTCTGACTGCAGAACCTCTGATTGCAGAACCTCTGATTGCAGAACCTCTGACTCCAGAACCTCTGACTCCAGAACCTCTGACTCCTGAACCTCTGAACGCACAACCTCTGAACGCAGAACCTCTGACTCCAGAACCTCTGACTCCAGAACCTCTGAACGCAGAACCTCTGAACGCAGAACCTCTGAATGCAGAACCTCTGCATCCAGAACCTCTGACTCCAGAACCTCTGATTGCAGAACCTCTGACTCCAGAACCTCTGATTGCAGAACCTCTGACTCCAGAACCTCTGACTCCAGAACCTATGATTGCAGAACCTCTGACTCCAGAACCTCTGATTGCAGAACCTCTGATTGCAGAACCTCTGATTGCAGAACATCTGACTCCAGAACCTCTGACTCCAGAACCTCTGACTCCAGAACCTCTGAATACAGAACCTCTGAATACAGAACCTCTGACTCCAGAACCTCTGACTGCATAACCTCTGATTGCAGAACCTCTGAATGCAGAACCTGATTGCAGAACCTCTGATTGCAGAACCTCTGAATGCAGAACCTCTGAACGCAGAACCTCTGAATGCAGAACCTCTGACTCCAGAACCTCTGAACGCAGAACCTCTTAACGCAGAACCTCTTAACGCAGAACCTCTTAACGCAGAACCTCTGAATGCAGAACCTCTGAATGCAGAACCTCTGAATGCAGAACCTTTGACTCCAGAACCTCGGATTCCAGAACCTCTGACTGCAGAACCTGATTGCAGAACCTCTGACTGCAGAACCTCTAATTGCAGAACCTCTGACTGCAGAACCTCTAATTGCAGAACCTCTGACTCCAGAACCTCTGACTGCAGAACCTGATTGCAGAACCTCTGACTGCAGAACCTCTAATTGCAGAACCTCTGACTGCAGAACCTCTGATTGCAGAACCTCTGAACGCAGAACCTCTGAACGCAGAACCTCTGGCTCCAGAACCTCTGAACGCAGAACCTCTGACTGCAGAACCTCTGAACGCAGAACCTCTGAATGCAGAACCTCTGAACGCAGAACCTCTGAATGCAGAACCTCTGACTCCAGAACCTCTGAATGCAGAACCTCTGAATGCAGAACCTCTGACTCCGGAACCTCTGACTCCGGAACCTCTGACTCCAGAACCTCTGAATGCAGAACCTCTGACTCCAGAACCTGACTCCAGAACCTCTGAACGCAGAACCTCTGAATGCAGAACCTTTGACTGCAGAACCTCTGATTGCAGAACCTCTGACTGCAGAACCTCTGACTGCAGAACCTCTGACTCCAGAACCTCTGATTGCAGAACCTCTGACTGCAGAACCTATGATTGCAGAACCTCTGACTCCAGAACCTCTGATTGCAGAACCTCTGACTCCAGAACCTCTGAATGCAGAACCTCTGACTCCAGAACCTCTGAATACAGAACCTCTGATTGCAGAACCTCTGACTCCAGAACCTCTGATTGCAGAACCTCTGACTCCAGAACCTCTGACTGCAGAACCTCTGAATGCAGAACCTTTGACTGCAGAACCTCTGACTGCATAACCTCTGACTCCAGAACGTGATTGCAGAACCTCTGAATGCAGAACCTCTGACTCCAGAACCTGACTCCAGAACCTCTGAACGCAGAACCTCTTAACGCAGAACCTCTTAATGCAGAACCTCTTAACGCAGAACCTCTTAACGCAGAACCTCTGAATGCAGAACCTCTGACTGCAGAACCTCTGACTGCAGAACCTCTGATTGCAGAACCTCTGACTGCAGAACCTCTGATTGCAGAACCTCTGATTGCAGAACCTCTGACTCCAGAACCTCTGATTGCAGAACCTCTGACTCCAGAACCTCTGATTGCAGAACCTCTGACTCCAGAACCTCTGAATGCAGAACCTCTGACTCCAGAACCTCTGAATACAGAACCTCTGACTCCAGAACCTCTGATTGCAGAACCTCTGACTCCAGAACCTCTGATTGCAGAACCTCTGACTCCAGAACCTCTGACTCCAGAACCTCTGACTGCAGAACCTCTGAATGCAGAACCTCTGACTGCATAACCTCTGACTCCAGAACGTGATTGCAGAACCTCTGATTGCAGAACCTCTGAACGCAGAACCTCTGAACGCAGAACCTCTGAACGCAGAACCTCTGACTCCGGAACCTCTGACTCCAGAACCTCTGACTCCAGAACCTCTGACTCCAGAACCTCTGAATGCAGAACACCTGACTCCAGAACCTCTGAACGCAGAACCTCTTAACGCAGAACCTCTGAATGCAGAACCTCTGAATGCAGAACCTCTGACTGCAGAACCTCTGACTGCAGAACCTCTGACTGCAGAACCTCGTACTCCAGAACTTCTGACTCCAGAACCTCTGAATGCAGAACCTCTCAATGCAGAACCTCTGACTCCAGAACCTCTGACTCCAGAACCTCTGACTCCAGAACCTCTGATTGCAGAACCTGACTCCAGAACCTCTGACTGCAGAACCTCTGAATGCAGAACTTTTGACTGCAGAACCTCTGACTGCATAACCTCTGACTCCAGAACGTGATTGCAGAACCTCTGAACGCAGAACCTCTGAACGCAGAACCTCTGAATGCAGAACCTCTGACTGCAGAACCTCTGACTGCAGAACCTCTGAATGCAGAACCTCTGATTGCAAAACCTCTGATTGCAGAACCTCTGACTGCAGAACCTCTGAATGCAGAACCTCTGAATACAGAACCTCTGACTGCAGAACCTCTGAATGCAGAACCTCTGAATGCAGAACCTCTGACTCCAGAACCTCTGACTCCAGAACCTCTGAATGCAGAACCTCTGACTGCAGAACCTCTGACTGCAGAACCTCTGGATGCAGAACCTCTGAATGCAGAACCTCTGAATGCAGAACCTCTGAATACATAACCTCTGACTGCAGAACCTCTGAATGCTGAACGTCTGGCTCCAGAACCTCTGAATGCAGAACCTCTGAATGCAGAACCTCTGAATGCAGAACCTCTGAATACAGAACCTCTGACTCCAGAACCTCTGAATGCAGAACCTCTGAACGCAGAACCTCTGAACGCAGAACCTCTGACTGCAGAACCTCTGAACGAAGAACCTCTGAACGCAGAACCTCTGAACGCAGAACCTCTGAATGCAGAACCTCTGAATGCAGAACCTCTGACTCCAGAACCTCTGACTCCAGAACCTCTGACTCCAAAACCTCTGATTGCAGAACCTCTGACTCCAGAACCTCTGACTGCAGAACCTCTGATTGCAGAACCTCTGATTGCAGAACCTCTGACTCCAGAACCTCTGACTCCAGAACCTCTGAACGCAGAACCTCTTAACGCAGAACCTCTGAATGCAGAACCTCTGAATGCAGAACCTCTGACTGCAGAACCTCTGACTGCAGAACCTCTGACTGCAGAACCTCGTACTCCAGAACTTCTGACTCCAGAACCTCTGAATGCAGAACCTCTCAATGCAGAACCTCTGACTCCAGAACCTCTGACTCCAGAACCTCTGACTCCAGAACCTCTGATTGCAGAACCTGACTCCAGAACCTCTGACTGCAGAACCTCTGAATGCAGAACTTTTGACTGCAGAACCTCTGACTGCATAACCTCTGACTCCAGAACGTGATTGCAGAACCTCTGAACGCAGAACCTCTGAACGCAGAACCTCTGAATGCAGAACCTCTGACTGCAGAACCTCTGACTGCAGAACCTCTGACTGCAGAACCTCTGATTGCAAAACCTCTGATTGCAGAACCTCTGACTGCAGAACCTCTGAATGCAGAACCTCTGAATGCAGAACCTCTGAATGCAGAACCTCTGACTCCGGAACCTCTGACTCCGGAACCTCTGATTGCAGAACCTCTGACTCCAGAACCTCTGAATGCACAACCTCTGACTCCAGAACCTCTGATCGCAGAACCTCTGATTGCAGAACATCTGACTCCAGAACCTCTGAATGCAGAACCTCCGACTCCAGAACCTCTGAATACAGAACCTCTGAATACAGAACCTCTGACTCCAAAACCTCTGAATGCAGAACCTCTGACTCCAGAACCTCTGATTGCAGAACCTCTGATTGCAGAACCTCTGAATGCAGAACCTCTGATTGCAGAACCTCTGAATGCAGAACCTCTGATTGCAGAACCTCTGAATGCAGAACCTCTGAACGCAGAAACTCTGACTCCAGAACCTCTGAACGCAGAACCTCTTAATGCAGAACCTCTTAACGCGGAACCTCTGAATGCAGAACCTCTGAATGCAGAACCTCTGAATGCAGAACCTCTGATTGCAGAACCTCTGATTCCAGAACCTCTGACTCCAGAACCTCTGACTCCAGAAACTCTGACTCCAGAAACTCTGACTCCAGAACCTCTGACTGCAGAACCTCTGATTGCAGAACCTCTGACTGCAGAACCTCTGACTCCAGAACCTCTGACTGCAGAACCTCTGAATGCAGAACCTCTGAACGCAGAACCTCTGAACGCAGAACCTCTGAACGCAGAACCTCTTAACGCAGAACCTCTGAATGCAGACCCTCTGACTCCAGAACCTCTGACTGCAGAACCTCTGATTGCAGAACCTCTGACTCCAGAACCTCTGACTCCAGAACCTCTGACTCCAGAACCTCTGAACGCACAACCTCTGAACGCAGAACCTCTGACTCCAGAACCTCTGACTCCAGAACCTCTGACTCCAGAACCTCTGAACGCAGAACCTCTGAACGCAGAACCTCTGTATCCAGAACCTCTGATTGCAGAACCTCTGACTCCAGAACCTCTGACTCCAGAACCTCTGACTCCAGAACCTCTGATTGCAGAACCTCTGATTGCAGAACCTCTGACTCCAGAACCTCTGATTGCAGAACCTCTGATTGCAGAACATCTGACTCCAGAACCTCTGACTCCAGAACCTCTGACTCCAGAACCTCTGAATACAGATCCTCTGACTCCAGAACCTCTGACTGCAGAACCTCTGATTGCAGAACCTCTGACTCCAGAACCTCTGACTGCATAACCTCTGATTGCAGAACCTCTGAATGCAGAACCTCTGATTGCAGAACCTCTGATTGCAGAACCTCTGAATGCAGAACCTCTGACTGCAGAACCTCTAATTGCAGAACCTCTGACTGCAGAACCTCTAATTGCAGAACCTCTGACTCCAGAACCTCTGACTCCAGAACCTCTGAATGCAGAACCTCTGAACGCAGAACCTCTAATTGCAGAACCTCTGACTCCAGAACCTCTGACTCCAGAACCTCTGAATGCAGAACCTCTGAACGCAGAACCTCTGAATGCAGAACCTCTGAATGCAGAACCTCTGAACGCAGAACCTCTGAATGCAGAACCTCTGAATGCAGAACCTCTGACTGCAGAACCTCTGAACGCAGAACCTCTGAATGCAGAACCTCTGAATGCAGAACCTCTGACTCCGGAACCTCTGACTCCGGAACTTCTGAATGCAGAACCTCTGACTCCAGAACCTGACTCCAGAACCTCTGAACGCAGAACCTCTTAACGCAGAACCTCTTAACGCAGAACCTCTGAATGCAGAACCTCTGACTGCAGAACCTCTGATTGCAGAACCTCTGACTCCAGAACCTCGTACTCCAGAACGTCTGACTCCAGAACCTCTGATTGCAGAACCTCTGATTGCAGAACCTCTGACTGCAGAACCTCTGATTGCAGAACCTCTGACTGCAGAACCTCTGATTGCAGAACCTCTGACTCCAGAACCTCTGATTGCAGAACCTCTGACTCCAGAACCTCTGATTGCAGAACCTCTGACTCCAGAACCTCTGAATACAGAACCTCTGAATACAGAACCTCTGACTCCAGAACCTCTGATTGCAGAACCTCTGACTCCAGAACCTCTGATTGCAGAACCTCTGACTCCAGAACCTCTGACTGCAGAACCTCTGAATGCAGAACCTTTGACTGCAGAACCTCTGACTGCATAACCTCTGACTCCAGAACGTGATTGCAGAACCTCTGAACGCAGAACCTCTGAACGCAGAACCTCTGAACGCAGAACCTCTGAACGCAGAACCTCTGAATGCAGAACCTATGACTCCAGAACCTCTGACTGCAGAACGTCTGACAGCAGAACCTCTGAATGCAGAACCTCGGAACGCAGAACCTCTGAACGCAGAACCTCTGAATGCAGAACCTCTGACTCCAGAACCTCTGACTCCAGAACCTCTGACTCCAGAACCTCTGACTCCAGAACCTCTGAATGCAGAACCTCTGAATGCAGAACCTCTGATTGCAGAACCTCTGAATGCAGAACCTCTGACTCCGGAACCTCTGACTCCGGAACCTCTGACTCCAGAACCTCTGAATGCAGAACCTCTGACTCCAGAACCTGACTCCAGAACCTCTGAACGCAGAACCTCTTAACGCAGAACCTCTGACTGCAGAACCTCTGATTGCAGAACCTCTGACTCCAGAACCTCTGACTCCAGAACCTCGTACTCCAGAACTTCTGACTCCAGAACCTCTGATTGCAGAACCTCTGACTGCGGAACCTCTGTTGCAGAACCTCTGACTCCACAACCTCCGATTGCAGAACCTTTGACTGCAGAACCTCTGACTGCATAACCTCCGACTCCAGAACGTGATTGCAGAACCTCTGAACGCAGAACCTCTGAACGCAGAACCTCTGAACGCAGAACCTCTGACTGCAGAACCTCTGACTGCAGAACCTCTGATTGCAGAACCTCTGACTCCAGAACCTCCGATTGCAGAACCTCTGACTCCAGAACCTCCGATTGCAGAACCTCTGACTCCAGAACCTCTGACTACAGAACCTCTGACTCCAGAACCTCTGATTGCAGAACCTCTGACTCCAGAACCTCTGACTCCAGAACCTCTGACTGCAGAACCTCTGACTCCAGAACCTCTGACTGCAGAACCTTTGACTGCATAACCTCTGAATGCATAACCTCTGAATGCATAACCTCTGAATGCAGAACCTCTGACTCCAGAACCTCTGAATGCAGAACCTCTGACTGCAGAACCTCTGAATGCAGAACCTCTGACTCCAGAAGCTCTGACTGCAGAACCTCTGAATGCAGAACCTCTGAATGCAGTACCTCTGAATGCAGTACCTCTGACTGCAGAACCTCTGACTGCAGAACCTCTGACTGCAGAACCTCTGAATGCAGAACCTCTGACTGCAGAACCTCTGAATGCAGAACCTCTGACGCCAGAACCTCTGAATGCAGAACCTCTGAATGCAGAACCTCTGACTCCAGAACCTCTGAATGCAAAACCTCTGACTGCAGAACCTCTGACTGCAGAACCTCTGAATGCAGAACCTCTGAATGCAGAACCTCTGAATGCAGAACCTCTGAATACATAACCTCTGACTGCAGAACCTCTGACTGAAGAACCTCTGACTGCAGAACCTCTGAATGCAGAACGTCTGGCTCCAGAACCTCTGAACGCAGAACCTCTGAATGCAGAACCTCTGACTGCAGAACCTCTGAATGCAGAACCTCTGAATGCAGAACCTCTGAATGCAGAACCTCTGGCTCCAGAATCTCTGAATGCAGAACCTCTGAATGCAGAACCTCTGACTTCAGAACCTCTGAATGCAGAACCTCTGGCTCCAGAACCTCTGAATGCAGAACCTCTGAATGCAGAACCTCTGACTGCAGAACCTCTGAATGCAGAACCTCTGGCTCCAGAACCTCTGACTCCAGAACCTCTGACTCCAGAACCTCTGACTGCAGAACCTCTGACTGCAGAACCTCTGAATGCAGAACCTCTGAATGCAGAACCTCTGACTAAAGAACCTCTGGCTCCAGAACCTCTGAATGCAGAACCTCTGAATGCAGAACCTCTGAATACAGAACCTCTGACTCCAGAACCTCTGAATGCAGAACCTCTGAATGCAGAACCTCTGAATGCAGAACCTCTGACTGCAGAACCTCTGAATGCAGAACCTCTGACTCCAGAACCTCTGAATGCAGAACCTCTGAATGCAGAACCTCTGAATGCAGAACCTCTGACTGCAGAACCTCTGAATGCAGAACCTCTGATTGCAGAACCTCTGAATGCAGAACCTCTGACTCCAGAACCTCTGATTGCAGAACCTCTGATTGCAGAACCTCTGAATACAGAACCTCTGGCTCCAGAACCTCTGGCTCCAGAACCTCTGGCTCCAGAACCTCTGAATGCAGAACCTCTGAATACAGAACCTCTGACTGCAGAACCTCTGACTGCAGAACCTCTGACTCCAGATCTTTTGACTCCAGAACCTCTGACTCCAGAACCTCTGAATGCAGAACCTCTGGATGCAGAACCTCTGGATGCAGAACCTCTGAATACAGAACCTGCAACTGCAGAACCTGCAACTGCAGAACCTCTGAATGCAGAACCTCTGAATGCAGAACCTCTGAATGCAGAACCTCTGAATGCAGAACCTCTGACTGCAGAACCTCTGAATGCAGAACCTCTGAATGCAGAACCTCTGAATGCAGAACCTCTGACTGCAGAACCTCTGACTGCAGAACCTCTGAATGCAGAACCTCTGAATGCAGAACCTCTGACTGCAGAACCCCTGACTGCAGAACCTCTGAATGCAGAACCTCTGGATGCAGAACCTCTTAATACAGAACCTGTGACTGCAGAACCTCTGACTGCAGAACCTCTGACTGCAGAACCTCTGACTGCAGAACCTCTGAATGCAGAACCTCTGAATGCAGAACCTCTGACTGCAGAACCTCTGAATGCAGAACCTCTGAATGCAGAACCTCTGACTGCAGAACCTCTGAATGCAGAACCTCTGGCTCCAGAACCTCTGAATACATAACCTCTGACTGCAGAACCTCTGACTGCAGAACCTCTGAATGCAGAACCTCTGAATGCAGAACCTCTGAATGCAGAACCTCTGAATACAGAACCTCTGACTCCAGAACCTCTGACTGCAGAACCTCTGACTATAGAACCTCTGAATGCAGAACCTCTGGCTCCAGAATCTCTGAATGCAGAACCTCTGAATGCAGAACCTCTGGCTCCAGAACCTCTGAATGCAGAACCTCTGAATGCAGAACCTCTGAATGCAGAACCTCTGACTTCAGAACCTCTGAATGCAGAACCTCTGGCACCAGAACCTCTGAATGCAGAACCTCTGAATGCAGAACCTCTGACTCCAGAACCTCTGACTCCAGAACCTCTGACTCCAGAACCTCTGAATGCAGAACCTCTGAATGCAGAACCTCTGACTGCAGAACCTCTGGCTCCAGAACCTCTGGCTCCAGAACCTCTGAATGCAGAACCTCTGACTCCAGAACCTCTGAATGCAGAACCTCTGACTCCAGAACCTCTGAATGCAGAACCTCTGACTCCAGAACCTCTGAATGCAGAACCTCTGAATGCAGAACCTCTGACTGCAGAACCTCTGAATGCAGAACCTCTGACTGCAGAACCTCTGAATACAGAACCTCTGACTGCAGAACCTCTGAATACAGAACCTCTGAATACAGAACCTCTGAATGCAGAACCTCTGAATGAAGAACCTCTGAATGCAGAACCTCTGACTCCAGAACCTCTGAATGCAGAACCTCTGACTGCAGAACCTCTGACTGCAGAACCTCTGAATGCAGAACCTCTGACTCCAGAACCTCTGACTCCAGAACCTCTGACTGCAGAACCTCTGACTGCAGAACCTCTGAATGCAGAACTTCTGAGTGCAGAACCTCTGAATGCAGAACCTCTGACTGCAGAACCTCTGACTCGTTCTGCGGTGTGTCTCTGGTTACCTGTCATGGTGGAGCGGAGCGGGGACAGAGCCATGGTGAACCCGCTCATTGTGGTCCATGTGGGTCGGTCCTCGGTGGGAAGGAGATCTCTGCAGGAGACACCAAATCATTAATAAACCGAACCTCTGGGTCCATCTAGACTTCCTGTTCTATGATGTGTTTTCTGGAGCAGTGATCTTGAACCATCCTGTCTAGAAATGACCCACTCTTTGCAGCAGGGCCACAGACCAGCAGCTCCAGGGTTAAATCTGTCCATCTTTGAATGGAGTCTGGTCTGCAGCTCAGGCTGGAAGCTGAGAACTGGATCAGGAACCCGCAGAACCAAACATTGTTCAGTGTTCCGGGTTCTGGACCAGTATGGAGCTGGACTCTTTCCTGGATGGATGGTTCAAGGTTTCTGGGTCTTTCGGCTTCATTTGGACCCAGCCTGACTCACCTCAAGAGGCGAAGCTCCGCTCCAGAAATCCCCGCCGCGGTGGCCTCCGGAGCCGGGGGAGGAGTACCTGCGGCGGTAGGGGTCCTGGCCTGCGTGGTCCCGGTAGTCCGGGTAGTCCTGGTGGTACGGAGGTCTTGGTCTGGGCCGCTCATCCCGGTAAACCGCTGACGGATGAGGCCTCGGGGGAGGCGGGTAGTCTCTAAACTCAGGCCGTCCGCGGTACATGTTGTCCCGCAGAGACGCGCTGCAGGTCGGTCCGCCAGTTCACTGGACTCTACTGCTGCTTCCGCTCCGGTTAGAGAGAAAAACACCGAAAAAATACCTGAATATGATGACACTAAACACCGCTGAATACAGTTCAGAGAACAACACACTGAACATGCTCTTCTTCTTGGTCTCAGGAAGGTAACATGCGACCTAAAGTCTAACTGTCGCCATCCTGTGGAGGTACTTGGTACTGCAGCCAGAGCCTGTGGTACCTTATTGGGCCCTCAGCATGGAGGAGGTTTAATAAAACTATTATACTTTAGTCCAGCGTGTTTTCTAGGTATTCTTCTTGTCTTTGTTTGCTTCACTTTCTCTTGCATCTCTGTTATCTCTCTGCTGGATGCATGGCAGGAACAACTGGACAATTTGTGCTCCATGTAGATTAAAAACAAATAGTTTAACAATTATTATGAGTTTCGATGTATAAAATCAAATGTATAGATTTTGCAGATAAAGATTCTCAGTCATCCTGCTTTATGGAGCCGGTGAAGGTGATTTAGGACGGCTGTTACATGGTTCTATTAATGTAACTCACTCTTTGACTTTGTCTCTTTTTTTCTCTTTCTCTTTGGCTGGGAGTCATGGTCGGATAATTTAGATTTCTCTTATTTCGTAAATTGATGCATACTGTTTACTCTCTGAAAAAAGTTTTCACTCAGTCTGTTTCGCCTGCAAGGCCACATGATGCCCCTGTAAAAGGTTTTTGCAGACAAGATGTACTTCTTCCCTTAACAAACCTGATTCTTTCTCAGGTTTATTCCTAACATCTTGCTGTTTAACCAAAGCTTTGTTTTGACTCTGACTACTTTCCATTATTGTTAGTAAAGGGGAATGAACGCTGCTGAGATCAGAACAGGGCTGATACCCGTGCAATATCGGCCGTATGATGAAATGTTCTCTCTTTGCAAAGGTAAAAATAAAGTGCCGACTGAGTTAAAACCATTGATTTCTGTTCATTTAACTGGAGCGAATAGTTGAATACTTTTTTCCAACCACAGAGTCTAATAACCAAACACACAAACGACTCCATTTGGATCTTTGTATCAAATACTCCCCATTGTGGGACAATAAAGGGATTTTCTATTCTATTATATTTTGTTCTATTCTATTCTATTCTGTTCTAAAATGTCAAAAATCTCTTTATGGCAACCTTTTTTTTTTTTTTTTTTTTTAATGGCACCTTTTAATAACAGGAGGTGAATTTTCAATCCATGGAGGCAGTACGTTTTTACGAGGAGCAAATGTCAGGGTACTGAACAACCGTTGATATGACGACTGAGTCGGCCCAGAAGTAAAGCCTGAGGACATAAAGGAGGACATGTCCATGTCTCGGACCTGATATTCAAGGCAAGGCAGACAGAGGAGCTGCGGATCAGCCTGGTCAGGAGTTCAGATCAGAACCAAGTTCCTAAATGTTCCTTCCTTCAAAGGAAGCACACCTTTCTTCATTTGTTGCCTTTTTTCTTTCTCTTGATCGCACTTTTCATGCTTTTGTTAACAGGACATGTTGATGGCTTTCTGCTCATGTTCAGATTACAGCTGGTCTCTTTCTCACCTCCACACAGTATAGCGTCTATACACAACATGGCGCATCCATTGCGCAGATGCGCTAATGTGGCCCTGAACAGGAGATTTCTCATTTTTGCAATATTCCTCAGATGAAAGAAGGACATTCTAGAAACCTCTTTGATCTGGGATTTAAATGACAGGTCCTGATCAAAAACAACACCAAGATTTTTTACTTTATTATCTGAAATCAGTTTAATCCCATCCAAATGAAGTGACTGGCTAATCAGCTTCTTTTTCAAAGACTCTGGCATTGTGCCGTGTGATAAAACGACACCTTTCAGATTAGCCTTTTATTGTGGGCAGTCTAAGACACACCTAGGCACTAATCATGGCACACCTGTGATGTGGGATGGATTATATCAGCAAAGAAGCGCTCACTTTCACTGATTTAGACAGGTTTGTACACAATATTGGAGGGAAATGGTAATATCGTGTATATGGAAAAAGTTTTAGATATCTTACTTCATCTCATAAAAATGGGAAGAAAAAAACGTCCAATTTTTTTAGTTTATTAAAATTTGAACAGAACAGAAGAAAATAAACAGCAGATGAATCAAATCAAGGAGAAAAAAACTATTTGCACACTAATACGCAATAAGAAAACCTGCAGTAAATATAAAAGGGTAACATTTTAATATAAAAAGTGTAAATAAAATAGAAAAGAAAACGAATACAATAAAAAAACAAGATGAGACAAACACAACATCCAGATATTCAGTTTGAAGCTTTGACTGGTACAAGGTAGATTCACGGAAAATATCTCATGAATCCTGGAATAATCCCAGCTTTAAACTTGAAAACATTTCTAAGAAATCATTTAGAAGAGTTTTAAAAAGGTAGACTAAATCCATGAACTTTCAGACTGTTCAACAGGAGAAGAGTGTTTAAATTCAACTCAGCACAAAAACACCCAGGAACCAGAGCTGAACCAGGAGAACCCAAACCCAGGATACAGAGGTTCAGTGAATGTGGTGTTGAAGGTGTGGAGGTGGATCAGTGAGTCAGAGGAGACTCTGTAGAAGGACAGGATGCCAGCAGGACAGTCTACATAGACTGCCACTCTGTTAGAGGCAGAGGAGGAGGAGGAGGAGGAGATAGATGTTTCTCTGCCGTTGTGCCAGACAGAGTAACCCTTATAAGAGCATCTCAGACTCCAGGAGTGATCATTCTCTCCAAACCTGCAGTCTAAACTGCCTCCTTTCCTCCTGACTCTTCTGTGACTCACTGCTATATTAGCATATCCTCTCCACTTGACCTCCCAGTAACAGCGACCAGTCAGACCATCACTACACAGCAGCTGAGGTTCCTCAAATCTATCTGGATGATCAAGATAGGACTGAAACTCCTTCACATAGATCACAATCCTGTTGTCTTCAGACATTTTGAGTTTTCTGCTCACTGTCTTTGTGTCGATGGTGATCTGACAGGAATCTGATGGAGACAACAAAAACAGTCCAGCTGTAGTTATTCATCATTTATTGACTCTTTGATGAAGCCTCCTGAGTGATTGATGGACAGATTGAAGATGGTTGATGTGAGCTGCTTTGCTGTCATGAATCTAATGAAAAACACACTTACACTTCCTCAGACCTGGTGTCAACCATCGTTCTCCAGCAGGCTCCACCCTGAAAGGAGGAGGACGTTAGACCATCAGAAGGAAAACAACATGACCTACACTGAGAAAAACATGGTCCAACATTTGGATGTGTCTGTTTGTTGTAAAAAATCCAAATAGGGCAAGTTATACAACAGAGGGCGTCAGGTTAAAGTTGACATCTAAGCAGCCAAATCCACGGTGGTGGTGCCATGATGGCTTCGGTTATAGCTCGCAACAACCTGCGTGCATACACACCCTCACCTGGACTGGAAACACCACCTCACTGGTCCAAAGGGCCCAGAAGCGCTTGGACTTCCTGTGGAGGATGAGGGGAGCCCACCTGCCCCCCCCATCCTCACCACCTTCTCCAGAAGCACCATAGAGAGCGTTCTGACCAGCTGTCTCACTGTGTGGTGTGGACGCTGCAGCGCCTCAGACTGCAAGAAGGTGAGAACAGCAGAGAGGATCATGGGGGCTCCTCTTCCCTCCATTAAAGACATTTCATCCCAGCGCTGCGTGTCCCGAGCCCGTGACATCATCAATGCAGGACCAGCAGGTTCTGCAGCAGGTTCTTCCCCACCGCCATCACACTGATGAATGTTGAGAAAACTCTAAATCATGTCACAGACTCTGCATCCAAACCAAAAATACTAAATATCAATAAAGGGGTGGCTGCAGGTGTGGACCAAAGACCACTTCTCAGTGCCCATGTTGTCTGGGTGATATTTTGGTTACATTTTAATGCTGGTGGTGCTTTCACCAGTACACCAGGAGATATGGAGGAGGCAACAACCTAGCAGCGGGACAACTGCCACCGTCTTTGTGCAAGGAGGAACAGGAGGAGCACTGCCAGAGCACGGGAGAATGACCGCCAGCAGGCCACAAATGTGCAAATGTCTGCACAAACAGAAACCACAGATGAGGGTTGTGCTCAAAGCCCGACACAATGCAGGATGCTTATTATTTAACAGGGAACACCAGGATTGGTACATTCACCACTGGCACCCTGTGCTCTTCACAGATGAAAGCAGGTTCACATGAGCACAGTGAGTCTGGAGACACATGGAGACTGATCTGCTGCTTGCAACGTCCGATTTGGCAAAGAGTCAGTAATGTTGTGGGGAGGGCCGCACAATCCCTCACCAAGGGTAGCATGACTGCCATTAGGTACCAAAATGAGATCCTGAGACACTTTATGAGACCATCTGCTGGTGTGGTTGGACCTGGGTTCCTCCTAATGTGGGACAATGCTAAACCTCATGGGGCCGGATGTGTCAGGTGTTGCTGTAGGTTGAATGCATTGATGCCATGAACTGGCCTGCTCATTCCTCAGACCTGAATTAATTTGATTTCCATTGATGATTTTAGAGTGATTTTGGTGTCAGAACATTCATCTTTGTACAAAACAAAGTATTCAATGAAAATATTTCATGCATTCAGATCTAGGATGCATTATTTGAGTGTTCCCTTGATTCTGCAGCTTTTAATACTGTAGATCACCAAATTCTCCTCAACCAGCTTCCCAAAACTACTGGACCCTCTGAAACTGCTCTGATCTGGTTTCAATCATACCTCACTGGCAGAATGGAGCACATCTCAATTGGCAATAGAAGTTCCCTGCAACACAAAGTCCCCTGTGGTGTCCCCCAGGGATCAGTCCTTCATCATCTACATCCTCCCCCTCGGTCATGTTATCAGCCACCATGGAGTCTGATTTCACTCATACGCTGATGATACACAACTGTACATATAATCTGAGTCTCATCCCGCTGCAGCTTCAACAATAGCATCATCCTCTTTAAATCTCACTGCATGTCTGGAGGAGATAAAGATGTGGATGAAACACAATTTTCTCCAGTTGAACAAGATATTTGATTCAAAAGAGACAACTACCATGAATACTTGTGCAGAACCTCCCATGTTTTGTGGAGAGCCCTTTAATTTTGTTCCTTTTACTTGTAGCAAAGTAAGTAAGACACTTCAGACATTTCAACATCTTTTTCTGAATCCCACATTGTAGCATGGCATAGACAATTCACGTTAGCAGTTTGAAGAACACCTGCTTGCTTCTGATGATTTCCTTTAGCTAACCAATGAGTGTTTGCGTTCTATGACTCATCCAATCACACTAGTTTTCACTAGATGTGGGTGGAGCCAATGATCTGCATTGGATGGAGCACATGACGGGAAATAAATATTTAGAAACATTAAACCAGGGGTAACCAATTAAAAATCAGTGGGTCTGAATAAAGAAAATCGTCAACCAGTAAAGGTCCGGAGACATTTTTATTTATTATCTGTTACTTTAAACAGAATTTAACACAGAAAAAAAATTTACTGATTCCCATATTTTCTCAAATACCTGAACTGATTGTTTGTTATTTTCTATCTTTTTTCTGTCTTAATGTTGGCAGTGGGCTTTAGGCTGCCCTGCAAGGCTTTAAACCTGGGTTTAACCGGAGACTAAGCCATTCTCAAGCACATATCAAGGTGCTCATTTTGAGCCTGGATCCAGATTTATTTTTGATTCTGTTCATGGTGGAGAATCCTGCTTCACAGCAGCAGGTTGAGCCAAACATCCTCTAAATGTACAGGCTCCGCTCCGGTCCGGCCAGGTCAAGATCCGCTATTGCAATCGCACCAAACAGGAAAAAGAACGACGAAAAGATCTGGTTTGTCAAATTAAAATATAGTAACAACAGATCAGTAATAACTACAAATTGGAGCATAATTCTTATAAATTTCCAAAAGCTAACACTGTATATTTAAAAGATTGGATGCAAACTATTGGTCCTTCAACAGACTAGGAAGCAGATTTCTCATCTCCATCAGAAACTGAACATCTTAAATCTATGTTTGCTCTCCTGCTAATTTATCCAGAAGTTCTGCAATCACACTTTTTCTCTCCCTCCCAGCTTGGTGGAGGGGCTGCATATTTAGCCTTCCCTGGAAATGTCTTTGACAACTTCTCATTCCAAAGCAAACATGCAGGCAATGGTTCCTCATTGGTAATGAAAGCAAATGATTTGCTCCATTCTCCTTTCAACCCTCTGTTCTCATCATCTATCTTCTTTTTTTCCCTTTGGGATCCATGACCTGAGACACACCTGCTGCTTTGTCTACAGCAGCCACCTGCCTGGCGCCGCGCTGAAACCTGCTGCAGGCTTTTTCCTCTGCAGTAATGTTTAGATTTATTGTTTAAATGTATTTATCATACACATTTTTACAGCATTGGATGTCATGGATGATGATGATCATCATGTAAATCCAGCCAGATGTTCACTTCTCTATCAGACCCTCTCTGCGCCTGCAGCAGGTTCCTCCATACCTGAGATCTTCCAGTCTCCAGTCTGGATCCTTCAGTCCAGCCGACAGCAGCTTCACTCCTGACTCTCCTGGATGATTGTAGCTCAGGTCCAACTCTTTCAGATGGGAGGGGTTGGATCTCAGAGCTGAGGCCAGAGAAGCACAGCCTTCCTCTGAGATCAGACAGCCTGACAACCTGCAGACACACAATTTAACTCATGAGAAGAACCAGAGAACGTCTGAAATTAACATTTATAGTAGAAATTTGAGCTGAACCCTTCAATACAATACCCTCTTTTTCGTACTATAGAGCAAATCCCACTATAAGACACGCCCACTACTTTTTTGAAAAAAGCTTGAAACGTACATATTTAAGCCGCACCAGGCTATAAGCTGCTAATATCTACTGAACTGTGTTTTATTAGCGGAGTGTGTATGACGTCATCCGCGCGCGCCAGCTACCATTTAATCATCCTGTTCGCTGAACTGTCACAGATGATCTCGCTCTCCAAATAGAATTGAACGATTCAGATTAGCCAGCCCAATGAATCAGAATCAGAATCAGAAATACTGATTCTGATTCATTGGGCTAGCTAATCTGAATCGCTCAATTACATGAATAGAAGGTGTAGAGCGTAGCTGCCTGTGGCCCGGACTGCCTGTCACAACTCCAGTCCGGCGCACGGAAGACGTCATACACGCGCCACTTTGTTTGTTTGATATAAATATAAAAAATCTAACGGCGGATGTCTGGGCGACAGTGATTGGCCTACATGTTCTGAATGCTGGCGTACCATAAAGAATAAATTATGAACAGTTTAGTTTGTGCCTTCAAGTCGTTGCCCATAGGAAGACGTTACTTGGATATGACCTAACGGAATATCTTCAGAACGGCTCCAAATGACAGAATAGAACATGATGGAATAACGTAAAATCCAGGGGCCAATGTAAATAAAATGGTGTTCTCCTTTAACTCCCTTGACTAGGGAGTTAATCCTTTGTTACCCATTCATTCTAGGAAACATTTTCAGATTGTTTTATTTGTTTTTAAGTCCTTAAAAATCATCACCCCCATTGCATATTTGTTAGAAATATTTTATTTATACTCCGTTTGTGTTTCATGTGTTGTGTTCTAATGAACTAATATGATGTATAATGTGTAATTCATCTTTTATTAACTCTTGCTTAAGATCGTTCTAGATAAAGGTCATGCAACGGACAGGTTGTGAGAGAGGCCTGAACATCCTCTATCACATGCTGGGTTGTAAAAGAGGCCTGAACATCCTCTATCACATGCTGGGTTGTAAAAGAGGCCTGAACATCCTCTATCACATGCTGGGTTGTAAAAGAGGCCTGAACATCCTCTATCACATGTTTCTTCTAAACATGTCAATTGTAAAACAACCACATGCTTTGTTTTAACCTATGTGCTGAGGTTTAAAGTAAGATCCTTTTGTTTCCCTTCCCCTTAGTTAAACCTCAGCTGGTGTAATTAGGGACATCCCCTTTTCTTCAATAAATAGTGAGGAGAAAGCTGAAGACTGCAGAGTGGGGTGGAGACTGTAAACTCTGCAGTCTCTTCCGACTCTCCTCGCGAGTAACTAAATTAATTGTCTCTGTGCCTTCTTTCTTTCCCTGTATGTATGTATGATGTTTTAGGTGCTTAGACCTGACAACATTGCTGCAGTTTAACGGCCACCATGTTTCTTATGTGAGCTGACCAATTGCTCTTGTAGGTAGTGAAACATAGGCATGAACGAATGGGGACCAGGCCTTCTCTGTAGCCAGTCCTGCACATTCAAAGGATATGCTGCTGTATATCAGGCCGGGCATCCAACATGAACATTTTTAGGTCTCTTTTGTTTTTATCTATATAGAACCTCAGCCCCTACCGTTTTCTTTACTTATTTAATGGTAAATTGAGTTGGAATTAAAGTTGGTTTTATGTGTAGAACATTTACATAATCTCTGATAGAAGCTGACAGACAAAAATCTGGTTCCAGCAGGATTGAGAACATTTACCTGAGAATTTCTAATTTGCAGTTTGGGCTCTTCAGTCCAGCAGATAGAAGCTTCACTCCTGAATCCTTCAGGTTGTTGTTACTCAGGTCCAATTCTCTGAGACTGGAGGACTGGGAGCTGAGAACTGAGGACAGAGCTGCACAGCTTCTGTTCTGAGGAGACAGAGAGGAAAATTGGTCATTAAACAGCTGATAAAAAATATGTTTATTTCTCTCCGTTACCAATTTGCTCATTGAAATGATTGATAAGGTCGTCTTATTTTACATGTCTCATGTTGCCTTCCTAAGTTGTGGGAAGTAACTGTCTTTATTTCAAAGTCAGTTGGCATGAATTGGAGTTGAGAGGGGGAAATCAGCGGGATAGTACTCCCGCTGATCGTCCAACTGGGAATTCTAGGACAAAACGTGCTATCACCTTAATGTCTTGATTTTAATGGTTTTTAGGACCCAAATGCAGAGACCAGGAGGCAGAGGTGAGTCTTACGGGTTTAATTATTTTTACTGGCCAGGGAAAAAAATAAAACATTTCCTCTCATTTATTTTTAAAGAACATATTATTTCTCTTAAACATTATTTTAAATGCAAACAAATTTACAGTAAAAAGTGAGGTAGCTTTATTAAATAAACTTGTAATTTAGTATTTGATTAAATTTCATTCAGAAAATTGCAAAATACTTAGTGCAAATTACTGAGCATAAATAAAACCATTCAACAAACAGCAGAATATTTTCATTTGTTATATTGTCTTGTTTGTGTTGATACCTCCATCTTTGCTGCTGCAGCATTGGTTGTTTCTACTGAGACTGAGACATGAAGATCCAGTGAATGCAGCATTTAATGCGTCTGTTTCACTGATGTTCTCCAGTTTCATAGACTGACAGCCACAAATTAATCATTTCTGTTCTATTTTTGGCATATTTGCTGCACACTGAGCAGCTCATTAGCTTAGCATCATCATAAATAAACCAGTCTCTTGCTAAAACATCTTTCTAAAAGCACATTTGTTAAATACATTTTCTCTTGCTGTCTTTATTATAGTTGTTGCACCAACTACACTCACCGGCCACTTTATTAGGTACCCCATGCTAGTAACGGGTTGGACCCCCTTTTGCCTTCAGAACTGCCTCAATTCTTGGTGGCATAGATTCAACAAGGTGCTGGAAGCATTCCTCAGGGAGTTTGGTCCATATTGACATGATGGCATCACACAGTTGCCGCAGATTTGTCGGCTGCACATCCATGATGCGAATCTCCCGTTCCACCACATCCCAAAGATGCTCTATTGGATTGAGATCTGGTGACTGTGGAGGCCATTTGAGTACAGTGAACTCATTGTCATGTTCAAGAAACCAGTCTGAGATGATTCCAGCTTTATGACATGGCGCATTATCCTGCTGAAAGTAGCCATCAGAAGTTGGGTACATTGTGGTCATAAAGGGATGGACATGGTCAGCAACAATACTCAGGTAGGCTGTGGCGTTGCAACGATGCTCAATTGGTACCAAGGGGCCCAAAGAGTGCCAAGAAAATATTCCCCACACCATGACACCACCACCGCCAGCCTGAACCGTTGATACAAGGCAGGATGGATCCATGCTTTCATGTTGTAGACGCCAAATTCTGACCCTACCATCCGAATGTCGCAGCAGAAATCGAGACTCATCAGACCAGGCAACGTTTTTCCAATCTTCTATTGTCCAATTTCGATGAGCTTGTGCAAATTGTAGCCTCAGTTTCCTGTTCTTAGCTGAAAGGAGTGGCACCCGGTGTGGTCTTCTGCTGCTGTAGCCCATCTGCCTCAAAGTTCGACGTACTGTGCGTTCAGAGATGCTCTTCTGCCCACCTTGGTTGTAACGGGTGGTTATTTGAGTCACTGTTGCCCTTCTATCAGCTCGAACCAGTCTGGCCATTCTCCTTTGACCTTTGGCATCAACAAGGCATTTCCGCCCACAGAACTGCCGCTCACTGGATGTTTTTTCTATTTCGGACCATTCTCTGTAAACCCTAGAGATGGTTGTGCGTGAAAATCCCAGTAGATCAGCAGTTTCTGAAATACTCAGACCAGCCCTTCTGGCACCAACAATCATGCCACGTTCAAATCACCTTTCTTCCCCATACTGATGCTCGGTTTGAACTGCAGGAGATTGTCTTGACCATGTCTACATGCCTAAATGCACTGAGTTGCCGCCATGTGATTGGCTGCTTAGAAATTAAGTGTTAACGAGCAGTTGGACAGGTGTACCTAATAAAGTGGCCGGTGAGTGTATATACTAGCTGAGTTGTTGTTAGACGACGTTGGGGGTGTGCTCTCTTCCACTATGCCTCCATCTGATGATGTGCCACAGCTTAGGGGTCCCTTTGGTCGGTGAGCATGTCTTTCACCAGGGAGTCTTAGGATTGGATCTCACCTGCATCCTCTCTTGTGTACCTTGCTACACATGTTTGGTGTGAGGGAAGAACATTTATAATGTCTCTGCATCCTCCTCTGGGACAAGTTTATGAATCAATACCATAAGCTGGCTTCCCTTTGATAGAAAACTTCTGCATGTTTTACTAAATGGCTTCTGAAAGTTTGTTAAGATTGCCACTATGTAAATAAACTGAACTGACTTGGGGAAAAAAATGTCTTTCAAATACTCCCTCTTTCTCCTTGTTTCTCTGTGTTATTTTTTTTGTTTACACTATCCAAGTAATTTTTTTATTTATTTAGGACCATGATCTATGCTGGCTAAAACTTCCTTCTTGCGTAATCTTTCGGGTGGGCCTTTTACTTCAGTAACTGTAGCCGCACTGAACAATCGCTAATGTGTGTAGTCTATGTGAACGCTGCGTAAAGCCTCATACATGGATTGATTACTTTGCCTCAATGCACCATTTGTTCACACTTTTGCATTTTGCGAGAAACCAGTTCATTATAGATATATATTGAAACAATCAATGTCCTTACAGAGCTTTGCTGGAAGCTTTAACCACTGGCAGCAGCCTCAGGAGAACCTCCTCTGAAGCTGAGAACTTCTTCAGGTCAAACTCATCCAGATCTTCTCCTGGTGACCCTAAGATTAACCCCAAAGCAGACCACTGAGCAGGAGACAGTTTATCTACGTAGACACTTCCAGAACTCACAGACTGTTGGATCTCCTCCACTGGAGAATGCCCCTTCAGTTCATTCAGACAGTGGAACAGGTTGATGCTTTTCTCTGCAGAAACATTCTCACTGATCTTCTTCTTGATGTACTGAACTGTTTCCTGGTTGGTCTGGGAGCTACTTCCTGTCTGTGTCAGCAGACCCTTTAGGAGTCTCTGATTGGTCTGCAGTGAAAGTCCCAGGAGGAAGCGGAGGAATAAGTCCAGGTGTCCATTTGGACTCCGTAAGGCCCGGTCTACTGCTCTCTGATGGAAAGACTTTGGTTCATTCTGCATAGATGTTTGTGTTTCTTCCATTAGATTGATCCCAGAGTTGATGAAGGTCAGATGAACATGAAGAGCAGCTAGAAACTCCTGAACACTCAGATGGACGAAGCAGAACACCTTCTCCTGAAGCAGCCCTCTCTCCTCTCTAAAGATCTGTGTGAACACTCCTGAGTAAACTGAGGCTGCTGTGATATCGATGCCACACTCTGTCAGGTCTGATTCATAGAAGATCAGGTTTCCTTTCTGCAGCTGATCAAAAGCCAGTTTTCCCAGAGACTCAGTCATCTTCCTGCTCTCTGGACTCCAGTGTTGATCTGTTTCAGCTCCTCCATCAAACCTGACTTTCTTCACTTTGGTCTGAACCACCAGGAAGTGGATGTACATCTCAGTAAGGGTGCTGGGCAGCTCTCCTCCCTCTCTGGTCTTCAAAACATCCTCCAGAACCGTAGCAGCGATCCAGCAGAACACTGGGATGTGACACATGATGTGGAGACTTGGAGATTTCTTCATGTGGGAGATGATCCTGCTGGCCTGCTGCTCATCTCTAAATCTCTTCCTGAAGTACTCCTCCTTCTGTTGGTTATTGAACCCTCTGACCTCTGTCACCATGCCAACACACTGAGCAGGGATCTGATTGGCTGCTGCAGGTCGTGTGGTTATCCAGAGGAGAGCAGAGGGAAGCAGTTTCCCCCTGATGAGGTTTATCAGCAGAACATCCACTGAGGTGGACTCTGTAACATCAGTCAGGATCTCCTTGCTGGTGAAGTCCAGAGGAAGTCGACTCTCATCCAGACCATCCAAGATGATCAGAACCTGGAAGTCTTCAAAGCTGCTGATTTCTTTGGTTTCAGTGAAGAAGTGATGAACAAGTTCCACCAAGCTGAACTTTTTCTCTCTCACCACATTCAGCTCTCTGAAGGTGAATGGAAATATGAACTGGATGTTCTGGTGGGCTTTGCCTTCAGCCCAGTCCAGAGTGAACTTCTGGGTTAAGACTGTTTTCCCAATGCCAGCCACTCCCTGTGTCATCACTGTTCTGATTGGCTGATCTCTTCCAGGTCGGACTTCAAAGATGTCTTCTGGTCTGATTATTGTTTCTGGTCTGTTTGGTTTCCTGGATGCTGCTTCAATCTGTCTGACCTCATGTTCATCATTGACCTCTCCAGTTCCTCCCTCTGTGATGTAGAGCTCTGTGTAGATCTGGTTCAGAAGGGTTGGACTTCCTGCTTTAGCGATTCCTTCAAACACAGACTGGAACTTCTTCTTCAGACCAGACTTTAGTTTATGTTGACAAACTGCAGCAAGAAGTTCTAAATCAAAATATAAAATAAAGTCAGGAATAAAATGTGATCTGCTGAAGATTATTAGAAAAAAAAAAGCTATTCCATCTCTGCAGACATCAGTGAATCTGTGATTTATCCATCAGGATAAATCTTTGCAGAAATCCTCCTACTGCTCAGTAGACGGTCAGCCAGCTTCTCCTCCTTCATCCTCCCCAGGAAGTTCACTGTGATCTTCATCAGTGCCTCTCTGCCGCTCCTCATCTGCTCCTCATCCTGACCTTCCAACACATCCTCATCGTTTCTCTGACTCTCTGAATATTCTGGGTCATCCACACCATTGGGTCTACACTGGGTCATCAGACCCTTCTGGATCTTCTTCAGCTCGTTTTTTGCAAAAGTTACAACCCTTTCCTCCAGCAGCTGAAAGAGAATAATAGATGAAAGACACATCAGACTGAAACCACTGATGGTTTGCTAGTCCAAAAAGTGTGTTCTAGAGGTAACTGTGCATATTCACAGACCATAAATATGGAGTCCAGCTGGATTTGATACTGCTTGGCAGATAGAGCACTGGGAACCTTTGAGTTCTGCAGGTCCACTATGGAGATGAAGTTGTTTTCTCTGTTCATGAAAAGACAAACACAGGGTAAAGGTCCATGAAGTGATGCACCATTCAATCTGTTGATCTAACTGAGAATCAGCATCTCAGTTTGGTTTAGTCACAGTTAAGATGATCAAATTAATTAGTGATCTTTATTTTCTCCACCATCTGAGGCAGTTGAAACGTTACCAAAGTAAACGGTATTTATTATTACCCATAAATTAAGTAGTTGATCAACACCTGTTTATTTAGCAATAACTTTTGAAAATCAGAAATGCAAATATTATCAGAACATCAAATAAACAGAGCTCAATTAAAATAAGTAAAAAACTTAAAGGAGGGAAATCCAAATATTTAAAGTACTGATTTCAAAGTTACAAACATTAGGAAGACCCACAACCTTCTAAAGGCACTATGTTTCTCCTCTGGCCTGGGAATGCTATGAGATTCCCTCTGAGGGAGAGGGGGAGAAAGAAAGAAACAAAAAGGGATGGATGGATGGATGGATGGATGGATGGATGGATGGATGGATGATGGATGGATGGATGGATGGATGGATGGATGATGGATGGATGATGGATGGAAGGATGGATGAGGTATGGATGGACAATGGATGGAGAGATTACGGCTGGATGATAGATGGATCTATGGTGAATGGATAGATGGTTAATGGTTGGATGGTGGATGGATGGATGGTGGATGGATGGATGGATGGATGGATGGATGGATGGATGGATGATGGATGGATGATGGATGGAAGGATGGATGAGGTATGGATGGATGGATGGATGGATGATGGATGGATGATGGATGGAAGGATGGATGATGGATGGATGGATGGATGGATGGATGATGGATGGATGGATGGATGGATGGATGGATGGATGATGGATGGATGGATGGATGGATGATGGATGGATGATGGATGGAAGGATGGATGAGGTATGGATGGACAATGGATGGAGAGATTACGGCTGGATGATAGATGGATCTATGGTGAATGGATAGATGGTTAATGGTTGGATGGTGGATGGATGGATGGTGGATGGATGGATGGATGGATGGATGGATGGATGGATGGATGATGGATGGATGATGGATGGATGGATGGATGGATGGATGGATGATGGATGGATGATGGATGGAAGGATGGATGATGGATGGATGGATGGATGGATGATGGATGGATGATGGATGGATGATGGATGGAAGGATGGATGATGGATGGATGGATGGATGGATGGATGATGGATGGATGATGGATGGAAGGATGGATGATGGATGGATGGATGGATGATGGATGGATGATGGATGGATGGATGGATGGATGGATGATGGATGGATGATGGATGGAAGGATGGATGAGGTATGGATGGACAATGGATGGAGAGATTACGGCTGGATGATAGATGGATCTATGGTGAATGGATAGATGGTTAATGGTTGGATGGTGGATGGATGGATGGATGGATGGATGGATGGATGGATGGATGGATGGATGGATGGATGGATGGATGATGGATGGATGATGGATGGAAGGATGGATGAGGTATGGATGGATGGATGGATGGATGATGGATGGATGATGGATGGAAGGATGGATGATGGATGGATGGATGGATGGATGGATGATGGATGGATGGATGGATGGATGGATGATGGATGGATGGATGGATGGATGGATGATGGATGGAAGGATGGATGAGGTATGGATGGACAATGGATGGAGAGATTACGGCTGGATGATAGATGGATCTATGGTGAATGGATAGATGGTTAATGGTTGGATGGTGGATGGATGGATGGATGGATGGATGATGGATGGATGGATGATGGATGGATGGATGGATGATGGATGGACAACTGAACATGCAATAAGTGGTGTGTTGTGGGTGACATAGAATAAATAATGCCAAGCTGGTTTAGTTCTGCCATTATAAATATATAAACCTTGTGCTTCTGGGCATGTGATTAGCCATAAATGAAAAATTAAAAGAATAATAATATTGATAACAGTTTAAAGACACACAACTGGGTCCTCATTGTGGTTTAGGCCTGAAGACAGTTAGAGATGAAGATCTTACCTGTTAGCTTCATCTTCCTCTGTCCTCACACTGATCCATGCTGCTGAATTTACACCAGCTCACACTCACTTTCTACCTGCAGAGGAAACACAGATCATAAGCTCTGATAAATCTTCAATGCTGGAAAAACCAGCTGCTGCCCTGATTGCCTCTTCATCTTTGCTTCATTCTTCTTTGGGGGATACCTGATGTATCTAGAAGTACAGAGGGTGTCGACAACAATTTGAGCATTGATCAGGCTGTGGGCAGTGGTTGACACACGC
This sequence comes from Cyprinodon diabolis, assembly GCA_030533445.1. Taxonomy (NCBI): domain Eukaryota; kingdom Metazoa; phylum Chordata; class Actinopteri; order Cyprinodontiformes; family Cyprinodontidae; genus Cyprinodon; species Cyprinodon diabolis. The sequence goes on along the minus strand of CM060083.1, from coordinate 41,533,799 downwards.
AGGGCTTGAAAGGAAGAAGAGATAAGGATAAAGTGGTTGTAGCTGTTCTTAGTCTCCCCCATGGCATGAGCAGCAGGACGGCTGTTGTGAGATGTTCCATCTGGCCAGTGAAAGATATATTAATGTAACAGGAAATGTCTTTTGTGGGGTGGGATGTGTGTGTTGGGGGTTTTTGTATATATGTAAAGTAAAAAGCCTCCCCATTCAGAGCTTTTTCTCTCCATGTGCAGGAGTAAAAAAATAAACCTAAATCCTTCCTTGCAAGAATTGCCTGAGTCTCAGTTTGCAACAACTAAAAAAAATGCCGTCACGAGCAGGATCCATAATTGACCTGTCTACTTGGTGATCTAAGAAGAGGGCTGGCCACCGGAGCCATTTGGGTTTCTCTCCTACATCAAGTAGGTGTAGGCAGGAGACTGAGAGAGGAAGCACCAAATTAAAATGTTTATGAGGTAAATTAATTATAATAATTACATTCGTTAATGTTAAATTGTAGATCTTTTTGTACCAAGTATTAAATGTAGGCCTTTTATACTGTTCAAATAGGCCGAAGTTCTTAGGAATGCAGTCTGTGTGGGTTGTGTTTTTGTGTTTTTTCCCCTGCTCCACCAGGTGGCGCCCTGTTCTCGTTGGTCCTCCCACACAACTGCGGCTGGTTGGCTCATTATTGAGGACTTCTTAAGCGGTGGACTGCCACTACTTCGATGCCAGAGTGTTTGCCAGTTTTGGGAAGTCATCCTGAATACTGGATGTTTGGCCTTCTCCCCCCGGAAGGATCATTTGTGCTTCACACTGAGCAGGGGATTCATCACCACACGTCCCGTTCAAGTTCTCCAGGAAATCTAAGTGGCAGTCCGCCCATTGCTTCTCATGAACCAACCAAACAAAGGACCTGTCCGCCCTCCAACAAGCCCCTCAATCTCTGGAAAAACCCACCCTGACTGGATTCAGGGAAGAAACCTTTCTCCGTAATCGTGAGTCCCGTTTATCTCTGAGTTTGCAAGTCGTCGTTCAAAGTTCCCACGGACCCTGAACTAACCTCTGTGAACTTTCCTTCTCACTTCCAGTTCCAGTTCACCAGCTCTCAGAGTTTCCCCGAATCCAACCCTTTGAACTCCTCAATAAACCTGTTAAACTTTTCTCTGGTTTCTCTAAGTAGTTTTCTGTATGTGGGTCAGATCTCTTAGAACATCATGACAGAACACTCCCCATTTTGCTATCAATACCAGTCTAGATCTTTTCTGACACTTTATTTCTGAGACTCTCTTCCTTATTTCCACATTCCCTCATATTGCGTTGTCTTCGCCACTCGGCCATGATGCTGTTCAGAACAGCACAGGCTCTGCACTACTCGTAAGCTGATGATTGAAAGGGCAATATCATTGTCATTACTGTTAAGATCTAATAGAAATGTACACATTCAGTGATAAAATGGTATGGGGGGAAGGTCATTTAAGAGGCTGGACGATTTTCAAGATTTTTTTAAGAGGGGGGATGCCATCCCCCCTCCTCCCCCCTCAACTCCAGTAATGGTCATGCAGAGAAAAGTAGACCGTGTGTTGCAACAAAATGAAAAGAGAACACAATGAACTGGAGTAATTATGAGCGCTCAAAATAAAATAAAAACATTTCATTATAAAATATGACACTTAAGTGTTAGGGATCCAGTATGTGTGGCCTGTTTGTGTGTCTCCGTTTTCCACCACCAGGAGGTGCCCTGTCTTCGCTGTCCCTCCCTGCACACCTGCAGCTCATTTGATCATTATCTGGAGGAGTATTTGAGCAGGGGACCTTCACTACCTCGACGCCTGAGTGTTTGCCAGTTTTGGGCACTCTAGCCAAGGTGAGTTTACCTGAGTCTAACGTAGCTTTGTTTCTCTGAGTCTAACGAATTTTTTAACTTTGCTCCTCGGCAGGAAGCTTTCCTGTGTTACTGGATTCCTGGACCTTCTCTCCATTGGAAGGAAAAACCGAGTTACACAGAGCAGCGGAAAACCTCCACATGTTCCGTTCAAGTCCCCATCGGAAATCCGAGTGACAGTCTGCTAACGCTTGTCAACCTTTCCGCCCTCCAATGTGTGCACTATTCTCTGGATTTACAACACAGCCTGGATTCAAGGAATAACAATGCCCCCCTCTAACATGAGTCCCATTTCTGCAAAATCTAAGTGCCTCCAAGATTCCCACGGTACCTGAACTGACCATTGAACTTCACTTCTCACTTCCAGTTCCGGTTTACCAGCTCACTGAGTTCCAGATCCAACTCCTGTTTAACCCCCTCAATAAATCTGTTAATCTTTTTCCGTGCTCTCTGAGTGGTTTCTCTGCATGTGGGTCAGATTCGTTAAACCGATCATGACTACTACTAACACACATCTTTCTTTTCTCTTATACATGCTCCAATTAAAAACACAGTTATCTCAAGGCACTTTACAGTTTAACCAGATCATCCAGTCAAATGGATTCAAAGTTGTCTATCTAGGGAAAACCAGTTGATTGCATCGACTCATTGACTCAAATGCAATCCCTCACACTAGGCATGCTTGTAGCGACAGTGGAGAGGAAAAACTCCCTTTGAACAGGAAGAAACCTCCAGCAGAACCAGGCTCAGTGTGAGCGGTCATCTGCTGAAGCCGACTGGGGTTCAAGAAGACAGAAGCAGATTTATCATCTGAAATCAGTTTAATCCCATCCCCATAAAGGGAATTGGTCCTAGCACTGATCCCTGTGGTACTCCACAGGTAACCTTTGAGCGTGAGGAAGATTTGTCATTAACATGAGCAAACTGAAATCCATCAGATACGATTTAAACCAGTCTAGTGCTGTTCCTTTAATTCCAACAAAATATTCAAGTCTTTCTAAAAGAATATTATGGTCAACTGTATCAAATGCAGCACTGAGATCCAACAGGACGAGCACAGATACGAGTCCATTATCTGAGGCCATGAGAATATCATTAGTGACTTTCACCAGAGCTGTTTCAGTGCTATGATGAGCTCTAAAGCCAGACTGAAACTCTTCAAAAAGTTAATTTTGGTGTAAGTGATCGCACACTTGTTTGGCAACTACTTTCTCAAGGATTTTAGATCAGAAAGGAAGATTGGATATAGGTCTATAATTGACCAAGTCATCTGGGTCAAGAGAAGTTTCTTAAGCAGAGGTTTAATTCCAGCAACCTTAAAAGCCTTTGGTACATATCCCTGTAACAGAGATAGATTAATCACATCTAAAATGGAGGAGGAGATCAAAGGGAATACCTCCTTAAATAACCTGGTTGGAACTGGATCTAACATCCAAGTTGAAGGCTTAGATGAAGACAATAATTTTGCTAACTCTGAAAGTTCAACTGGATCAAAGCAGTCTAAACCCGGTTCAGATTCTATAAGTACATCAGATGCTGACCCCCCCTCCAGAGACAAACCAATCACGTATAGAGGAGTGCTAATGATCTTAAGTTTAATAAGATCACTCTTATTTATAAAGATGGGGATGTTTCGTGATGTAATATCATGTGTTCTGTTTGTGAATATTTGCTGTGTCCTGGAGTGATATTAAGGGATTAAATATCATCCAGAGTGCGGGTAGTGTTACCGGCTTGAGCATTCCCCTTTAGGGAGGTGGTCTGATGGGTAGTGTATGACGTAATCCACACGTAGCCGTATAGTATTTTTGTGAAAAACGTTATGAAAAGAGAAGGAAGCGTGTCTCCCTGTCGCTGGTGAAGTGTGTTTGAGATAATGCATAATGTACAGCCATTGAAGATACTGTGTTGTACGAAAGGAAGAAAAGTGCCAAATAAAGCCCCGGTCCCTGTATTCAACTACGACGCCTCTCCTCCTCTGTGTGTGTGCGCAATAAACTCGGACTGCTAGTTACCACCATCAACGAGCCAAGCCAAGGTGACTCGAGCCTTAGCTTTATAACCAGCATACCACAGTTAGGATCTATAAAGCTTTGGAGGTAACACAGGGCCAAGCTCGGACAGGTAATCTGTGATAGCGGGCATTTACCCGGTGGGCCGGCCCTCGCACGCTGAAATTAGGACCCAAAATCATAGCGGCCCCAACGCTCACTCTCCGGCCGAAGCTCCTACCTGTGACAATACATAACTGAGGGATCTCATGAAGTTATCCATTGTTTACTACCTAAATGATGCATGCAGTTTATATAGGCCTTCCTTGTCATGCACATCCTTGTGACGGTTGGCAGATGGTGTCATTTTCTATTTCTTCAAACTGTAAAATCCTTGCAACAAACTAAATTATAATAAAACTAAAATGCTTTCTTTAAACCAAACTGTGATGTTCCTCTTATATTTTGCGAAACTATGTTAGAATATTTTGCAAAAATATGTCGCGGTGCATAATGTGGTTTTGTACTGAGACAGAGCCAGTCATTAGTGTGAGACAGAGGAGCCTGTCCACTAGATGGCGCCATGGAGCAACATTTCCAGTGACTGGTGTGACTGGTTGTCACTATTTTATTTCACAATCATCAAATTCAACTGCTACATTATCTGCTTCATTAAAGACAAACAAATGAAAAATCTGAACCATTTAAATACATTTAAGTTTAATGCAATTTCTAGAAAACATTCTAGCAGGAAACAAAGTAAAATCGATGAAAAGCGAATCTGAACCACAGTCTTAGGCAAACAGCCCTGGATTGATTGTTCTACATAAACAGGTGATATGAGGAATGTTGCGTAACTGATGATATCACAGCTCACCACCTCTGAAGTTTCTTCTCTCAGAACCAAAATCCAGTCAGTAAAACTTCTGCAGCGACAATAGAGGCAGTTTGATGAAGACTTTGTGAGGAAGGAGAGAAGTCCTGAAGAAAATGTTTTATGATGGCGTCATGAGGAGAAATAAGCCCAGATAACGGGGCTGCTGGTTGTTTCCTGCTGCACTAACTGGTCTGACTGGTCAGACTGAGAAAAGTTAACCTTCTCATGGCTGCCAGTCTGAATACAAACACCCTGCTGCATTTTCAATTGGCTTCATTGAGGTCCTGCTGATCCACGTTCCAGGATCTGCTTTAAGGGGGAAGTGGTTAGGGCATAGAGCTTGGAACCCTGAGGTCAGGAGTTCAAGACCCACTCCTACAGACTGCCACTCTGGGTCCCTGAGCAAAACCCTTAACCCCACAATGCTCCCTGGGTGCTGCACAATGGCAGCCCACTGCTCCCCAAGCGGAGGGGTTAAATGCAGAGGTAAATTTCTCCATTGTGGGAAAACCTAAAATATCATTATTATTATTAAGAGGGAACAATTGAACTATTCATTAGCAGGCATTGTTCTCCCTCTGGTGGTGACACTGCAAACTGCATGATTTCTAAATATTAAGCACATATCATTTATAATTGATCCACATCTGTAAGTGATGGTTTTATTTATCAACACAGGCATAAAAGATCATCTGGTTCTTCACGAGTCTTAGCATAAGGAGCACAGTAATGTGCTCAGCTAAGCACAACCTGTTAATTCCTCAAACTAATGACATAAATTGCCTTGAGCAGTAGGCGAAAGTCGGAATCATGCAGGAATTGCAGGCTGGAAAATCTGTCCCGCGCAGGCCTGTAATTCACAGTATTCAATGCAGTTCCAGCAGCTTCTTCCCCACTGACATCACACTGATGAATGTTACGTAAAATGAGTTATTTTATTTTTATAAAAAGTTTAGAACTGTAAATACACGGTTATTTGTTTATATTGCATTTTTTTTTATCTTTTTTATGTTTTTCTTACTGTTTTTCACGGCTGCACTTTAAAAAATGAAATTGTCTAGAGCTTTTTTAAATTAAATTTACTCATGTATACAAAATGACTAAATAAATCTAAGTCTAAGAATGGAATCTGAAAGGAATGTTGGGAAATGAAGGATATTCACAGAATAAGAAAATCATTATTTATTTATCGACAGAGTACAAAATAAAAAATAGAATTTGATGTAAAGCAATGTTGGCCATCCGCCATAAAAGAAAAGAAGAAAAAGAAAGACACTAACTTTATTGGTCTCTGATTGGTCAATATCCTGGAAATGGGAGGAGTTTGTCGGGAAACAGGAAGTTGTGCTAATATGGAGGTAAAGAGAAAACGAGGTGGAGTTTGTTGATAAAAATGATGTTTGGTTCTTTCAGCTGTTTAGTTGTTATCCAGTCATCAACTCTACATCTTTATCTTCATCTACTGGATGTTTCTACCCGGATTTATCAGCAGAGCAGCGGTGAGTTTATGAGTAAAGCTTCTAGCAGCACAGTGATGGAGCTAACAGCTAACAGGAAGGTCTGACTGATGTTACTGGAGTTAGCAGCTAAATTAGCCTCTATTGAGAGAAATACTTCTATTCAAAAATTAAATTGACCATGAAATAAAATAAAGATCTTATTTATTTTATTCATTGTTAATCAATTAAGCTGTACTATTACCATATTTCATGTAAAGCTAATAACTGTTCCATTACATATTTAAATGTCCCTTTTCAATTATGACATTAAATAAAAAAAGGTTATTTTTATAAAGACAAATACATTAACATATATTTTTCATATTTTCACTATGTATTTATTGATTTCATGGTTTCTGTGCAGCTGTTTTATCCTTTCATTTAAACTGTCAGCTTCTCTCATCAAACTGGAAAAATGCCGTTTCCATGGAGACAGGTGTCTGATTGATTGACTTGATTAACAGTGGAGAATTCACTCCTTACATCAGCTCAGATAGTCAAAGAAGAAGAAGCTTTTTATTTTATTATAATAATTCTAAAGTCCTGAAGACGTCCTGCCGTTTCCTAGCCTCCCATTGGCTGAGCCTCCCTGATGAGGTGAAGTTGGAGCGTGCTGTGGTGTAGTGTGGTTGGAGCTGCTGACTGACGCCGCTTCACATCTACAAACGCTTTACAGACCAAACTATGGATAGAAAGCACCTTGATTGAAGGTGGGGGTATAAACGAGAATGGGACAGCCTTTTGCTATGGCAACACAGTGAAGCCCCATGTGCATGGCTGTAGCTCTGTGGATGAAAATTACAGCTTGTCCTTTTCTCTAAGATACATCTAAGCAGTCAAACCAAACTGATTCATAGAGGATCGTCCATTTAGGGCAGGGGGGTCAAAGTGGTTCCAGAAGGGGCCGCGTGGCTGCAGGGTTCCTTTCCAACCAACCAGCAGCACCAGACTTGATGAGATGAAAGCCTGCAGCCACGCGGCCCTTTCTGGAACCACTTTGACACCATTTAGGGATTAATGACGTTTTTATTTTTTCCTAACTTAAGATTTTCTGTCAGTGTGATGAAGATGCAGCAAACCAGAGGAACTTCAATGTTTCCTCCACTAGTTCACTTTTACACCAGCTGCTAAATTCCAGCCATTCTGCTCTGATGCAGATTTGCTTTCTAACCCCAAGATTCCACATGCTCCGTCAGCGCTCCGCTCCACTCACCTACGTTCAGATTGTCTGTCATGTTAGCCAATGAGAGCTGTTGCACATCCTCCGCTACTGCTCCGCACGCCACCGTCCTCCTACGTCTTCACCGCCCTTCCCCATCAAAACACGGAGCTATTTTTAGCTCCGGTCCCATCAGGTCAAGATCCATAATTGCAATAATACCAAACAGGAAGAGGAACGGCGAGAGGACCCGGTTTGTTAAATTAAAATATAGTATATATATATTCAGGTTCTTGGTTCCAGGTACTTAGAGATTCACTTTCACACAGAAAGCCCATATTCATATCTTCAGGTAACACAGAATACATGTCAGATTAAATAATACTACTTCAGCGATAGTATGAAGGTGTTACTTTATTGTATGTCTCGTTCCATGTCTGTTGGTTGTTCTGTTCTTTTTCTCTTTGCAGTTGATGAAGCAGACTGAAGATGTTTTATCATTATCTCCCTTTTATCTCCTCTTTCTTTCATCTTTTCTCCTTTTTTTCTGTTTTTCCTTTCCTGTTCTACTTACATTGCAGTGTCCATATAATCTGTAAAACTCCCTGCACAATTATAATAAAGCAATTTATATGCATAAAACAAGGGGAACACTCTGGCGATAGCCGTACTGCTACACTGGTGAAAGTAAAATCTGTTGGGCTCTTTTTGGCATCAATGAAATAATGAAATGAATAATTTTTCATTACATTTAATGATTTAATGGCAGATTTATCTTTTGCCACTGATTTCATTTTGTTTCCTTTAACTGTCGGTTTTCTTGTTTTCCAGGTTCAGACGGTTCCAGGCCTCAGAGCGACGTGTCGCTTCCTCCCTCCTCAGGCCTGTTTTTATCTGGTTTGAACCAGTTTTAACGGACGACAGGCTGAGGTGCGTGTTGGATTTTGGTTCCACATAGTTTGGTTTGAATAGAAAAAACTAAAGTAGGAGGCGTGACGATTGATTTTAACAAAGATTCCATTCATAACATGATTCATGGTTTCTGATTGGAGGATTTTCTGTAAGTCAGTCAACTGAATTTCATGTCACTTCCTGATCCGTCGCAGAAGACGATCCGTCCCTGAAGCGCGATCCTTCGCAGAAGGACGATCCGTCCCTGAAGCCAGAAGGACAATCCGTCCCTGAAGCGCGATCCTTCGCAGAAGGACGATCCGTCCCTGAAGCGCGATCCTTCGCAGAAGGACGATCCGTCCCTGAAGCGCGATCTTTCGCAGAAGGACGATCCGTCCCTGAAGCGCGATCTTTCGCAGAAGGACGATCCGTCCCTGAAGCGCGATCCTTCAAAGAAGGACGATCCGTCCCTGAAGCGCGATCCTTCGCAGAAGGACGATCCGTCCCTGAAGCGCGATCCTTCGCAGAAGGACGATCCGTCCCTGAAGCGCGATCCTTCGCAGAAGGACGATCCGTCCCTGAAGCGCGATCTTTCGCAGAAGGACGATCCGTCCCTGAAGCGCGATCTTTCGCAGAAGGACGATCCGTCCCTGAAGCGCGATCCTTCGCAGAAGACGATCCGTCCCTGAAGCGCGATCTTTCGCAGAAGCACGATCCATCCTGTATATGTGCAAATAAAATAACTTCAGATTAGGCAATAATTTGTGTAAATATTGCTTATTCTAAAAACAAAAAAAAAAGAAGTAAAACACTTAGATCTCCTTTGGAACGTTGCTGTGAGTGAAATAGAAATTATGATTAAAACAGAAAATCAGTCAGTTGGCTCCCTGTAACCCGGGAAACGTTTTCAGTCAGTTTATCTGGAAATCAGTTGAAAGATCTTTGGACTCGGTGATGATGCAGTGAGACGCCGACATGGTCTGAGCTCAGACCTCATGCTGCCATCTGGGCGTCAAAACATCTGGTTTACCCGTAAAGTCTATGGGGGACGGCGGGAAGAGGTCCAGCAGTGTCAGGAGCGGCACATGTAAAGAAATAAAATTAGTCTTAGCATTCTGGCGTCAAAGCGTCCGACGCTGGAGTTCTGTAAATTGAACTTTAGCTGCTGGAGCGTCAACCAATCAGAGAAGCTGATCCAGGAGTTTTAATGGGGAGACAGACTCTACCTGCATGCTGCCATCGCTCTGCAGAGGAAAAATAAATAAATATCAATGAGTGTTTAAAACATTAATAAAGCAGGTAGAATGGAAAACATTTTAAAACAGTTTATAAATCCACACATTAACTAGAAATAATCAAACTTGCTGATGACAAATATTGGATTATATATTCTGGTTCTTGCAGTTTGAGAGAAGGTCTCACCTGGTCCAACCTGTAATGCTGCGTTCGCCTGTCTCTCCCCGCCCCCCGTGGCTTTAGGAAGGGCTGTGATTGGTCAGCATAGAGGAACTCCTGCAGGGATGTAGACTGCAGAGAGGAAGCAGGCAGCTGTCAGGAGAGTTTCTGTTGGATAAGATGTTCATCTTTTGGAGTTTAGAGAATCTAGACGAGTTCTAGAAAAATTATTTCTATTTATTCCAACAAAACCTTTGATGAGTTTCAGCCGACCTCCAAACCTCAGTGACTGACAGACTGTGAAGCCTTACTAGCGACTGAACACACCCAGACAGGCAGGATGAGAAGTTTGCATGATGAGATTAAATGAAATCCTGGAAATAAGAATGGTGTCTGAATGATCATTATTAGCCAATAAAAGGCTTTTAGCAGATAAAGAGGGAAAGTTTTGGATTGAGCTGAAATGCTTTGCAGTTAGTAGCTAGAAACAGACTGAAGTCATAGTGGGACTTCATGGCTGCTGATTCCTCCTAGAAGACAAACAGCTGGGAATAGGATCAATTAATCCTAACTATATTTCAACAGGAAGCTACATCTGTGTGGCTTCTCTGCCCGAGTCCTTTAACTTGAACATGGAGGCCAGCTGGTTCCCAGAGTTCCAGCTGGGTCAGCGGCTGCTCCTCATTCCCGCCAACCCACGGGGACCTCACCACTCACCCTGCTTTGATTTCAGTTCCCTTCATTGCTGATCCAATCATGAGCTTTGACAGCGCCGTCAGCAGCCTGGTGGAGACGATCGACGCAAAAAGCATCACTGCTGTCAACCCTGGTGAGAAAACACAGAAACATTGACAGAGGATCTGACGGCGCCCCCTGCTGCTCCATTAAAGCAACCACAATCTACTACATCACTGCATCATTGCTTTCATTGGTGTTTGTCTTCAGACACAGGAGAGTCCAGCTTGTTCAGCTCTGCTGGAGATGTTTCTGAGTCTGGAGCTCTGGACCAAGAGGAGAAACCTCAGGATCTACCTGGTAGGTTCAGTGAAGGACCACAATCCTTCATTCTCTGTCAGTTATCATGATGTGGAGCCTGTTGGGGGCTTTATTCCTTCAGTTTCTAACTGTTTAAATGGCCCCATTGGAAAACCACTAAGAAACAGAGGACAGAGCTATGAGATCCAGATTTCTTCAGCTGTGGAGTCGTTTGTTCTGATTTATTCTAGATGATGTCATACACACTCTGCTTTGTTTTTAAAACAAAGCTCCGCCCCTCTCTTCACTCGAGTGTCTAAGAAATGCGGCAGCAGGTGAGATGAAACAACAACAAAGTCGATCATTGAACTACGGCCTAGGGTGTCTTGGTGCCAAGAGCACATATGGACACCCTTATGCCTGAACACGGTGTTTGTTATGGCCACCCATGACGAGCACAGAAGTCCAACAACAGAACACCACTCGAGTTCAGGTCAGGTGGGCCATTCCTTCCAACCACGCCTCGCCAGGTCTTACTGTCATTGCCCATGTGAGCGTTGAAGTTCCCCAGAAGAGTCCCCAGTAGGGGCACTCTGCAGTTCCCCTCTAAAGACTCCAAAAAGGGTGGGTAATCTGAACTGCTGTTTGGCGCATAAGCACAAACAACAGTCAGAACCCATCCCCCCCACATGTATGCGGAGGGAGGCAACCCTCTCGTTCACCGGGGTGAATCCCAACGTCCAGGCACCAAGATGAGGGGCAACAAGAATGCCCACTCCTGCTCGGCGCCTCTCACCAGGGGCAACCCCAGAGTGGAAGAATGTCCAGCCCCTCTCAAGGAGACTGGTTCCAGAGCCAGAGCCATGCGTCAAGGTAAGTCCAACTATCTCTAGTTGGAACCTTTCAACCTCGCGCACTAACTCAGGCTCCTTCACAACCAGAGAGGTGACATTCCATGTCCCAAGAGCCAGCTTCTTCAGCCGAGGATCAGAACGCCAAGAGATCCCCGCCCTCGACTGCCACCCATCACACACTTCACCCGACCCCTTTGGCTCCTCCTACAGGTGGTGAACCTGAGGAGACAAACAGGTGCTGGATGGGAAGATTTTGATTAAGTTTAGACAAAAAAAAGATATAATCGAAATTCATTATCAGAATCAGATTTATTGCCAAGTAGGTTTGACCTTACAAGGATATATATATATATATATATATATATATATATATATATATATATATATAGAACATATGGTATATAGCCATATACTATATACACAGTAGGCTGTGCATTAATGTAATGCAGGAGATCTGGAGATGCTACGTTGGTGTAGCTTCTAGGTCATGAACGGGGGAGGGAGGCAGGGTCAGCGTGATGGGGGTCTCTGGGCTTTGTTTATCAGGCTGGTAGGGGATTGGAAGAGCGTGAGGTTTTGGTCCTGATGGAGCGCAGCCTCCTGCCAGAGGAAAGTGACGAGGGATCAGCCACAATCTTCCCTGCACGCCTCAGAGTCCTGGAGGCGAACACATCCTGTAGAGATAGAAGATTGCAGCCAATTACCTTCTCTTTATTACAAGTAAAGCAGCAAATTCAGCGTAAAATAAAACATAAAACCTAAATGTATTTGATTTAAAATGGACTCAGTCCATGGTGAGGTCTAAACACTTATTAATAATGTTTTTAATGTTTCCTGCAGATCTTAAAGAAGAAGTTCCTGAAGACCACAAACCTTCTCCTGACCTGCATGACCCAGAGCCCCACCACATAAAGGATGAACAGGAGGAAGTCTGCACCAGTCTGGGGGGAGAGCAGCTCGGTCTCAAGGAGGAGATTGATGCCATCAAGCTTCCAATCACTGCTGCTCCAATAAAGAGTGAGGATGATAAACATTCCTCTGTGCTCCCACAGCTTTACCACCATCACATTAAAGGCAGAGAGCTTCCAGTAGAGAACCATGGAGGAGAAGAATCCATGAGGATACAAGATCATGAAGATGGGTCCATTTCCTCAGAGACAGAAGAGGACAGTGATGTGGAGCTCTCCGTCTCTGAGCTAAAACAGTTAGCAGCTCCTGATGGAAACATGGCTGACAAACCTTCTGGTTCCTCTGAGCAATTTGTTCAGCGTCCTCAGAAAGACACGAGGCATTCAAGCTCCCTGGGTAATAAGAAATGTTTTACAAAGAAGAAACATGTAGACTCACAGAGGAATGTCCAAAAAAGGACAACATTTAGCTGTGAGGACTGTGGTAAAATATTTACTGGAAAAAACAAGTTAAATTTACATCAGAGAATTCATGCAGGAGAGAAACCTTTTGGTTGTGACGTTTGTGGACAGACATTTATCCATAGAGGACATTTAAACACACACTTTAGGATCCACACAGGAGACAAACCTTTTACTTGTAAAGAGTGTGGACGCAGATTCAGCCATAAGTCAAATTTAAACGCACACATTAGAATCCACACAGCAGAGAAACCTTTCTGCTGTGACAAGTGTGGGATGACATTTAGCCGGGTAGAGCGTTTAAACAAACATATGAGTATTCACGCAGGGCAGAAACCTTTCTGTTGTGACAGATGTGGACGGAGATTTAGCCGTCTACTAAACTTAAATAAACATGCAATGATCCACACAGGGCAGAGACCTTTCTGCTGTGATGTTTGTGGACAGAGATTCAGCGACAAATCAAGTTTAATCACACACATCAGGACCCACACTGGGCAGAAACCTTTTTGCTGTGACGTTTGTGGACACAGATTTTGTCGAAAAGGAGATCTAAATACACACATGAGGATCCACACGGGACAGAAACCGTACTGTTGTCACCTCTGTGGACACACGTTTAGCAGGAAAGGAAATTTAACCACTCACATGAGGATTCATACAGGACAGAATCCATTCTGTTGTGACATTTGTGGACACAGATTTAGCCAGAAAGGCCATTTAAACTCACACATGACGATCCACACAGGACAGAGGCCCTTCGGATGTGACCTTTGTGGACAGAGATTTAGCCTTAAAGGAAGTTTAAACACACACATGAGGTTCCACACCGGAGACAAACCCTTCTGTTGTGACCTATGTGGGCAAAGATTTAGCATGAAAGGAAATTTAAACAGACATAAGAGGATCCACACAGGAAACAAACCTTTCTGTTGTGACCTATGTGGGCAGAGATTTAGCCAGAAAGGAGATTTAAACCGACACACGATGAGCCACACAGGAGAGAAACTTTTCTGCTGTGATTTTTGTGGGCAGAGATTTAGCAGGAAAGGACATTTAAACAGACACATGAATATCCACACGGCGGGGGAGATGACAGAGGCATAAATACTCAAGTTAGAAGGCCTCATTTGTCATTTAAGGCAACCGCGTTCATTGGATGTTTTCAGCCGTAAACATCAAACTCTGTAATGTGAAAAATCCTTATTTACAATTATTTATTTCATTTAGATGGAATCTATTTTGGAATTGATCAAATTCCTTTTTGCATAATTCTTGCATTGTTATCTTGTCTAGAAATGGTTCATTGAACAATATTTATGAAATCCAGAACAATTCTGTGGATTTAATCTCATCTTAGTTCCAACTTGACTTCCTGGATTCCAGCCAGAGAAGAGACATGCAGTTTACATTTTCAGAATAAATGTGTAATACATTTTTTGACATGAGATGTCGAAAGGGTTGATCTTTTCGGCTTTTCTTCCATGACTAGAAGTATATTGATTTTAAATGCAGAGTTGGTTGAAAGCAGAACTGTAGTGAAGATCCCGGACACATTTCTGGGAATATTCCTCGCTACAGCTCAGGTACTGAACTGCTGCTTTTCATCCATTTTATTTGCCCAGAGAGTTTACCAGAGTTCTGTTGGTAAATGTTCCACCCTCTGCTGTTGCCAACACTACTTGTGATGTCATCAATTTGGTTGTGAAATACAGACACAAAAGCCAAATGCTTTTCTGGTAATAACTGGTGATTTTAATCATGCTTCACTCTGCGAGTTAGACAACTTTTATTGTCATTTTTACACAAATTGTATACAAAATGAAATTTAGTTTCTACAGCTTTCATGACGTTTCCATTCATAAAGTGGAACAGTGATCGAGTTTTGGAGAAAAAACATGGTGTAAAAAAAAACGCACTGATGTGGAAGTTCAAAGCATTAATATCTATGGTGCAAATCTGCAGTATTGTTGGTTTGGTGTCATCAGTGTGATGGCGGTGGGGAAGAAGCTGCTGCAGAAGCTTCTGGGCCCTTTTGACCAGTGAGGTGGTGCTTCCAGTCCAGGTGAGGGTGTCTGTGATGTTCAGCCCCAGGAATTTCTTTAAAAACATCTTTTGGTTTCTCTCCACGAATTATTAAAAAACCTGCTGGTCTCTGTGATCTTTGTGAGCGGAATCAAAGAGATGCCGGTTTTGATGAACCTCTGCCAGCAGAAGCTACTGCTCATCCGCCATTTTTCTCCACACTGATCCGTCTGCGTGGTTAGACATTTTCCTAGGTGCTCCATGCAGAAACGGAGTCTGCATGGAGGGTCGTGGAAGCCTAAAATTATGTAATTTGGCCGCGCAAACATCGCAGACCTTTCAAGCATAAATAAAGCTTCAATCAGTCCAGCAGAGAAAGACAGGAGAAAAGGGAGCTGACTGAAGTTCAGGAAGTAGTGGAGGTGGACATATTGAATGACTAGGCCTGTAATGGGAGGGGCTGAAGCTTCCATAAAACATTCTTAAGCTCCACCCCCAAGATGTTTTCTTCTTAGTTATTTCTATACAATAACTGTCAACAGATTAAATGTTGATAATGGTTTTATTTTGCTTTCTTGATGGAGCTGCTTATTAAAGATAGGCTCTGTGTGTATCTCTCACTCAGGATAAACTCTTTAAATAACCTGTTAACAAAGTGAGGAAAAGGTAATGCACCTGATTTTATCACTACCATCACGTGTGGTTTAGAATACGTTTTATTACAAAAACAGGCTTTAGTACATATTTCGTTTTATTTTGAAGGGTTCCTGTTGAGAAAAGGAAGTAATCGAGAGGGTACGAACTTTACTAGTCAGTGATTGGCCAAGAATCAGGAAATGGGCGGAGTTTGTAAGGAAGCGGGAGTTGGATGGCCTCTGTAGTTTTCATCATCTCTACATCTTTGAAACTACAGCCTGAAATCTGCAGCATATTAGCGGTAAGTTCATCTTTTAATGCCGCTAAAGCGTTAGCATCTAGCAGCAAAGCTAATGGACAGTTAGCACTGGAAGCTAACTGAGCTAACAGAGAGCCACAGGAGCTTCCAGCCTTATGAGCCTTACTGACTGATTATATGTGCCTGGACTGCATTTACCTGACTGCTGCTTACCAGCTGTTTACCCGCTGATTACCAGCTGTTTGCCGACTGTTTACTGGCAATTTACCTGCTGCCTACCAGCTGTTTGCCGGCTGTTTCCCAGCTGTTTACCTGCTGTTTGCCAGCTATTTACCTGCTGTTTGCCGGCTGTTTACCAGCTGTTGACTGGCTGTTTACCGGCTGTTTGCCAGCTATTTACCTGCTGTTTGCCGGCTGTTTACCAGCTGTTGACTGGCTGTTTACCGGCTGTTTGCCAGCTATTTACCTGCTGTTTACCGGCTGTTTGCCAGCTGTTTACCGGCTGTTTACCGGCTGTTTGCCTGCTGTAGCTTCATCTGGTCTGTCCCTGTTTGGCTGTGACTCCATCCTGGAGAGAAATATCAGCTGTGCTGCTGCCATCAAGAGTCAATGAGTCGATGCAATCAGCTGGTTTTCCTTAGATAGAAAACTTTGAATCAATCTGACTGGATAATCTGGTTGAACTGGATCTATAAAGTGACCTGAGATGACATGATGTGAATTGGAGCTATAGAAATAAACTGAATAGAATTGAATCTGGGTAGGCAAGTTTATCTCTAAATCAGAATCGAATACAGAGATGATTCAAAGTGATTTACATGAATTTAAGTATAAAATATAATAAAAATAAAAGCAAGTTGATAAAAAAGGTAGTAAATAAAACCTTGAGCTAATGATGATGAAAGCTTTTCTAGTAGAAACACAAACCAAAAAGTAAAAATACTCTTTGAAAGTATTTTCATGTTATAGTACCATAAACTGTGATCTGCACTGATTGAATTATATTAAGAATAATGCTAATTATAGCTGATATTCTGTTATTTTTAAATTATTACAATCTAGATCAGTTTTTTAACATCCTACTGGCTGTTCCACTGATTACTGTGATGATGTAAAAACAGCAGCCTGAACGGCTCCCAGAGCTCTGCTTTGGTCTGAGGTGGAACATGGAGGCCAGCTGGTTCCCAGAGTTCCAGCTGGGTCAGCGGCTGCTCCTCATTCCCACCAACCCACGGGGACCTCACCACTCACCCTGCTTTGATTTCAGTTCCCTTCATTGCTGATCCAATCATGAGCTTTGACAGCGCCGTCAGCAGCCTGGTGGAGACGATCGACGCAAAAAGCATCACTGCTGTCAACCCTGGTGAGAAAACACAGAAACATTGACAGAGGATCTGATGGCGCCCCCTGCTGCTCCATTAAAGCAACCACAATCTACTGCATCATTGCTTTCACTGGTGTTTGTCTTCAGACACAGGAGAGTCCAGCTTGTTCAGCTCTGCTGGAGATGTTTCTGAGTCTGGAGCTCTGGGCCAAGAGGAGAAACCTCAGGATCTACCTGGTAGGTTCAGTGAAGGACCACAATCCTTCATTCTCTGTCAGTTATCATGATGTGGAGCCTGTTGGGGGCTTTATTCCTTCAGTTTCTAACTGTATAATTCATTTATTTATTTCTATAGCTCATATTCATCTCATGTCACTTTATAGATCCAATTCAACCAGATCATCCAGTCAGATTAATTCAAGGTTTCCTTTGTAAAAACCAAATGAAAGTAATAATAAAAATAATTTGATCTGAAATCATGAAATGAAAACTCCTGGTTCAGTGTTTGAGGTCCTGCTGACTGAGAGCTGAGCAACTAAACCAAAGCAGGGAGATAAAGATCTGGAAATCATGTGGATGGACTGATAGAGAAGTAAAAATGATATAAAATCATTTGATCTGAAATCATTCAATGAAACCTCCTGATGGAGGCCAGAGGATCAACATCTGCTGTAAATATTAATGAGTTCTCCATCAACCAACCAATGTTCTGACTTTTACTTCCCACCCTCACCTGTACTGTCCATCTCCAGACCACGTCTATCATCCCTTCATCTGCTCTCCATCTCTCTCAGACAGAAACATCCAGATGTTAACGGATGAATCCAGAGCCAAACATCCAGATGTTAACGGATTAATTCCGAGCAAAACATCCAGATGTTAACGGGCGAATTCCGAGCCAAACATCCAGATGTTAACGGGCGAATTCAGAGCCAAACATCCAGATGTTAACGGGCGAATTCAGAGGCATACATCCAGATGTTAACGGATGAATTCCGAGCCAAACATCCAGATGTTAACGGATGAATTCCGAGCCAAACATCCAGATGTTAACGGGCGAATTCCGAGCCAAACATCCAGATGTTAACGGGCGAATTCCAAGCCAAACATCCAGATGTTAACGGATGAATTCCGAGCCAAACATCCAGATGTTAACGGATGAATTCCGAGCCAAACATCCAGATGTTAACGGATGAATTCCGAGCCAAACATCCAGATGTTAACGGATGAATTCCGAGCCAAACATCCAGATGTTAACGGATGAATTCCGAGCCAAACATCCAGATGTTAACGGATGAATTCCGAGCCAAACATCCAGATGTTAACGGATGAATTCCGAGCCAAACATCCAGATGTTAACGGGCGAATTCAGAGCCAAACATCCAGATGTTAACGGGCGAATTCAGAGCCAAACATCCAGATGTTAACGGGCGAATTCCGAGCCAAACATCCAGATGTTAACGGGCGAATTCCGAGCCAAACATCCAGATGTTAACGGGCGAATTCCGAGCCAAACATCCAGATGTTAACGGGCGAATTCCGAGCCAAACATCCAGATGTTAACGGGCGAATTCCGAGCCAAACATCCAGATTTTAACAGATGAATTCCGAGCCAAACATCCAGATGTTAACGGGCGAATTCCGAGCCAAACATCCAGATGTTAACGGGCGAATTCCGAGCCAAACATCCAGATGTTAACGGGCGAATTCCGAGCCAAACATCCAGATGTTAACGGGCGAATTCCGAGCCAAACATCCAGATGTTAACGGATGAATTCCGAGCCAAACATCCAGATGTTAACGGGCGAATTCCGAGCCAAACATCCAGATGTTAACGGGCGAATTCCGAGCAAAACATCCAGATGTTAACGGGCGAATTCCGAGCAAAACATCCAGATGTTAACGGGCGAATTCCGAGCCAAACATCCAGATGTTAACGGATGAATTCCGAGCCAAACATCCAGATGTTAACGGATGAATTCAGAGCCAAACATCCAGATGTTAACGGGCGAATTCCGAACCAAACATCCAGATGTTAACGGGCGAATTCCGAACCAAACATCCAGATGTTAACGGATGAATTCAGAGCCAAACATCCAGATGTTAACGGGCGAATTCCGAACCAAACATCCAGATGTTAACGGATGAATTCAGAGCCAAACATCAGGATTCAGTGTGAGAGCAAAGCCAAGGAGCTGCCATGGAGGGAAATAAAGGAAAGTCTGAGAGTTAGAGGAGCTTTGCTGAACAACCGTCCATTTTCTGTTCCACATCTTATTTCTATAGTAGATTGATCTCACATAGAGTCACTGACTGTTCTTTCTTTGGACCAACCAATGAAACCAGAGGCCCCTGGATCCCCACATGCCAGCTGCAGGGGGAGGGACCCAGAGTTCTGGCATAAGACAATAAAATGGCATCTAGAATTGTAGATCTACAGAATATAGAATGATGCAGCCTGATAAAATGGATGATTGCTTCTAAGGAACAACAGATGAGGTCATTTAGGGAGAAACTACCAGCTGACTGATGGATCTAGACTAGAGAATCAGTTCCTACCTGAGAGATTAGAAAGAAAATTTTCTCCTAAATCACTCTGACAAAACATTCTTGGATGAAGCCCATTGACTATGCAGCAATCCCTCACACTAAGATCTTACAAGATCAATCTTATTTATAAAGAATCCCATAAAACCGTTGCTTCTAAGAGCAGGTGGAATGGACGGTTCAACAGAGCTATGGCTCTGGGTGAGTTTGGCAACACTTTTAAAAAAATATCTAGGATTATTCTTATTCTCCTCTATTAATGAGGAGAAGTATGCTGCTCTTGCTTTACAAAGGGTCCTCTTATACAGCAGTAAACCATTTCTCCAGACTAGCAAGGACTTCTGCAGGCCTGTGGAGAGGGTACTGCTCCACGATTTGATGGATTACCATAATTGCGGACTAGATTGTGATTTGCGTGATTGGTTAAATGCAGAGAGTTCATTTCGTTTGTCTGTATTTGTGACAGTGTAATGACAATAAAAAGCTGGAAAAATGTCCATGCTTGAGAGTATAGACAGAAGGGTGTCATGGTTAACTGTGTTGAATGCAGCAGATAAGTCAAGCAGGATAAGTACTGAGGACTTCCCTGTTGCCCTCGCCGCCTTTTAACTGTCACAGATTACAGAGCCATTTCAGTTGAATGGCCGTTTTTTAAACCTAGATTGGTTTGTATTAAGGAGATTGCCAACCTGAAGGTTATTAGAAAGTGGTCAGAGAGGACAGGGTTGTGAGGAAATAGTTATTTCTTCACATTCTATGCCGTATGTCAGCACAAGATCCAAAGTATGAAGATGAGAATGTGTGGGACTATTCACATTTTGAACAAAGCCAATAGTGTCTAAGATAGCATTAAAGGCTGCTCTTAAGCTATCGCCTTCAATGTCAGCATGGATGTTAAAATCTCCCACTATGATGACCCTGTCAGTTTTTAATACCAAATCAGAAAGGAACTCTGAAAACTCATCTAAACATTCAGAGTAAGGACCTGGTGGACGATACAAAGTTACAAAAAGAAGAGGTTTTCTTGCCTTGAAATTTGGATGAGGGAAATGAAGGGTTAAATATTCAAAAGAGTTGTAGGTATTAACTGTTTTGGGAGTAATCAGTCAGACTGGAAGATTGTTGCTACTCCTCCTCCTCGCCCAGAACTTCTGGGTATGTGAAAATTTAAATAGCTTGAAGGAGTTGCCTCGTTTATGCCCACATAATCCTCTTGCTGCAGCCAGGTTTCTGTAAGGCAACATAAGTCAATGTGATTATCATAAAGCAGTAAAAAGAATTACATGTAATCATTTCAGGTAAAACTGGGTGTGAATCAGTCCAAGGTAAGGTCGAAATACTTTTTAATATTTCCTTTGTTATGGTTTTAAGGTGGTTGACCCACATCCAGACACAAACGGGGGAAAACGCAGACGAGGTTAGGAACGTCAGTGTTCTGCAGGGAGGAAACTGATTAAGACTAAGAAAAGCAAAAGAAACCTGTGCTGTTGCTGCTCTGCTTACCGCCAGGTACGGATAACCTATCCGGGGAGGGTGAGTAGAGGAAAGGTTTTTGTAACTCACAGCTTTCCGATGGGAGGAGGTAGCTGAGCGACAGGTGGGACTTAGGCGGTGGCCCAAGCAGCACCGCAGAGGAGGCAGGTTTGAGGAGCAGCTGAAGGGACCAGTGTGATCCAGGGAAGGGATCACTTGTTCGACTCTGTAGCCCCGAGGGGAACGCAGAGCATAATCTGAGCGGCAGAGATTCAGAGGCCGGTCCTCAGAGCACGGAGACAGGCGGGTGAGCGATCCAGAGGGAGACGGGTTAGAATCAGGAATCCAAATCATCAGGTTTCAGAGATCTGTCCACTGGACAGAGGCCTAGGCGTACCACAATGGTTTAACGCTCTGGCGTCCTTCAGCTGACTGAACGCTCCTCTTAAGCTCAGCAGAGCAGCCTCAACTGGCTGCAGGTGCGGGGCCACGCCCACCTGTCAGCAAGCAGAGCACAGAAACGCGGAACCCTGACACCTTATACATTTCAATGTTGTCATCCTGCAGATCTTAAGCAGACGGTTAAAGAAGAAGTTCCTGAAGACCACAAACCTTCTCCTGACCTGCATGACCCAGAGCCCCACCTCATAAAGGAGGAACAGGAGGAAGTCTGCACCAGTCTGGGGGGAGAGCAGCTCGGTCTCAAGGAGGAGATTGATGCCATCAAGCTTCCAATCACTGCTGCTCCAATAAAGAGTGAGGATGATAAACATTCCTCTGTGCTCCCACAGCTTTACCACCATCACATTAAAGGCAGAGAGCTTCCAGTAGAGAACCATGGAGGAGAAGAATCCATGAGGATACAAGATCATGAAGATGGGTCCATTTCCTCAGAGACAGAAGAGGACAGTGATGTGGAGCTCTCCGTCTCTGAGCTAAAACAGTTAGCAGCTTTTGGATTGAAAACTAAGAACATGGACATTAGCTGGAAGAAGGGCACAGCTCCTGAGCCAGAAGGAAACACGGCTGATAATCATTTTAGCTCCTCTGAGTTTGCTGTACAACTTCTTCAGAAAGACATGAAACACTCCGAAATTGGACCTTCAAGCTCCCTGGATAAAATGAAAAGTTTTAAAGAGAAGAACAATGTAGACTCACAAAGGAGTTCCAAAAAAACGACTGAATTTATCTGTGAAGACTGCGGTAATACATTCACTGAAAAACACGAGTTAAATATGCATAAGACAATTCACGCAGGAAGCAAACATTTCTGCTGTGACCTTTGCAAACAGAGATTCAGTCAGAAAGTACATTTAAACACACACCTGAGGATCCACACAGGACAGAAACCTTTCTGTTGTGACCGATGCGGACAGAGATTTAGCAGGAAAGAAAGTTTAAACAGACACACAAGGATCCACACCGGACAGAAACCCTTCTGTTGTGACATCTGTGGGCAGAGATTCAGTGAAAAAGGAAATTTGAACCGGCACATGGGGATCCACACAGGACAGAAACCTTTCTATTGTGACCTCTGTGGGCAGAGATTTAGCCAGAAAGTTAATTTAAACACACACATGTGGATCCATACAGGAGACAAACCTTTCTGTTGTGACCAATGCGGACAAAGATTTATTCAGGAGAGACTTTTAAACAAACACATGAGGATCCACTTAGAGCAGAAACTGTTTGGTTGTGACCTCTGTGGACGGAGATTTAGTCTGAAGGGAAATTTAAATGCACACATGAGGATCCACACAGGACAGAAACCCTTCTGTTGTGACCGATGTGGACAGAGTTTCAGCGAGAAAGGAAATCTAAACAGACACATGAGAATTCACACGAGGCAGAAACCTTTCTGTTGTTACCTGTGTGGCCATAGATTTAGCCAGAAGGGAAGTTTAAAGAGACACACAAGGCTTCATGAAGCAGGGAAATGAATAAGCTGTGACTGAACACAGCTGGTTATTAAATAATGTGTATCATTACGGTCAACTCAATTCAATTCAATTCAGTTTATTTATATAGCGCCAAATTCACAACACATGTCATCTCAAGGCACTTTACAGTTCAACCAGATCATAACGTCAAATTGATACAAAGTTTTCTATCTAAGGAAAACCAGTTGATTGCATTGACTCATTGACTCAAATACAATCCCTCAGTGAACTGTGTTCACTAATTGGTTTCTGCATCTCCCCAGAGGCTCAATTTCAAATTTCATTCTCAACACATTTTCTGAAGATTGTATGTTTTTTATAGATAGCTGGTGTTTTTCCTGGATGTTTTTTATTCATCTTATTTCATCTGTTGGATAAATAGCTATTTAGCATCAATTGAAATCTGAATCTGAATCAGATTATTAGATGATATAAATATTTTTAAAAGACTTTACATATTTAGCTTGATTATATTATCAGAAAATATCAAAATCTATAATCTAGAAAATTTACGGACAGAACTAGATTTGTTAGAGTGGCGGGCATAGAGCATGAAATCCAGAGGTTGTGAATTCGAGCCCCACTCCCACGGACTGCCACTCTGGGTCCCTGAGCCAGACCGTTAACCCCCCACTGCTCCCCGGGCGCCGCACCATGGCAGCCAACTGCTGCCCAATGGGGGGGGGGGCTCTGTACTTGTGACAGTTGAATGACATGACAATAATAAGCTTCTAGTTCTAAATTTCTTTTTTGATCTTGGTGTAACTCTTAGTTTTTCCTGTCACTCATTTGGACCGTTTCTTCTCATGGGGCAAGTCCATGATCAAGTCCATCTGGGGCTGTTTTGATTTATTTCACATCCTGAAGGAGTGGAATCTAAGCTTTTCAATGATGTCAAACCTGTGAAGAAATCCCAAAATAATTGAAGAAGATCGGAACTTTAAGGAGAACTCTAGTTTTGAATAAGCTTTAAAATCATGCGGGAAGCTTTCTGGAAAGTTAACAAAAGCTGTTCATTTGAATACCTTTGTATACTTTGCTCCAGTAACGCCTCAGCAACAAACCAGACTAAAAGTTAAAGCACCGCTTTACATTAGTTGTTTTATATGTTAAGATGTTCAATAAAAATTACACCATCGTTAACAGCAACACAAACACACTGTTTTTATCCGTTTTTGGTGTCAGCAAGTTGCATGACTTTTGCATTATGGAGGCCTTTTAACAATGTTCCACTTGTCTCCCTTCATTGAACATGGCCCCTCCCTGTCTTGTTAAACCTAGAAGCTGGGAAAGCTGACTTAGAGCAGTATCTTAGCTC
Organism: Cyprinodon diabolis; assembly: GCA_030533445.1. Lineage (NCBI taxonomy): Eukaryota > Metazoa > Chordata > Actinopteri > Cyprinodontiformes > Cyprinodontidae > Cyprinodon > Cyprinodon diabolis. The sequence continues at coordinate 41,509,405 of CM060083.1, read as the reverse complement.
CCGCTTCTGGGAGCTCCAAACTACCCATTAACTACCCTTGTTGAGTAGAAACCCTGCCTACTTCTTCATAGTAGCATGGACCAACAAGGGAGGGAGGGTTCCTCATGTGTTCAACCTTCCAAGAGAAGAATCAATTAATCAGAAATAGTTCGATTTGTCACGATCCCTCAATAATGCAAATGTATTTGACTGAGATTTTTTTATCTATTCTATTTTTTATGGCATTAGAAATAATAAAATTGCAGATTAGAGGGACATTATTGTGTTAGTTTTACTAAGTTATTCCCCTGTTGCACACAAATTTAACAACTTAAGGACAGAGTTCGTTGGTTTGTTTTTATATGCAGACTATGCTTCAACATTTATTCTCCTTTTGCCTCTGGTGTAACTCGTCAGCCAGTGGCCCCTCTATGGATATGAGACTAAACAGATGGATAAAAGGTTCTGTATAGGGAAACCTGTTGATTGCTTTGAGTGCTCAACTTGTAAGGAGAATTTAGCTTCCATTTTGTCATTGACTCTTCAGCAATCCCTCACACTAAGCATGCTTGTAGCGACAGTGGAGAGGAAAAACTCCCTTTGAACAGGAAGAAACCTCCAGCAGAACCAGGCTCAGTGTGAGCGGCCATCTGCTGAGGCCCACTGGGGTTCAAGGAGACAGAAGCAGACATAGAAAAAGAAGCATAGATACAAAAGGCAACTGTTAACCAGCTCCACAGGCGGCCCCGTCCAGGAAACACACAGAAAAGCTCAGGGCAAACTCCCACGCAAGGATGAAAGACAACACATTTAGTTTGTCAATGGGAGTGTTTGATTTCAGAGGCTGCATTCTCCTGGTCTACCTGGACTGGGTCCTTTGAGGTCCGTGAAAATTAGGAGGCCGGAATAGTTTGGCTATGGATGGCGACTCCTACTGACCTTGGTTTACCATCGCTAATCTAAGCTTCATCTCCGCACTGTTTGGACCAAAATACAACATCATCTTCCTTAGAATGCTTTCCCTGCAAAAAAATTGTATTTGTCTTCTTCCCTTTACAAAATAAAAAAAAACTTTTTCTCTTTATGTCTCTTAAACTCCATGCATTTACAGATAATAGAAGAATATTTCTCTTTAAACTGAACATAGAGCAAAAACAATCAACCCTTGATTGCTGAGATTAGAACAGTAACGGTTTCCTTTTATGAAAATATAGTAGCAAAACCTTGGAAATACTTTTTCATTTCAAATCTGTTTCATCTGTTTCTAAATCTGTCATGTTGGCCTTTAATTTCCATTCTGTCAGATTCCACTTTAAACCATTAATTCAGGTATTTCTCCATATTTTCTTCCCAAACCTGAAAATAAAGGTTAACATCTGATCTATGAACAGTTTTTCCTTTTTATTATTTATATTTTTATTTAATTGCATATTTCTTATGTGTTGTCTTTGTTTTATACAAACCAACCGTCTGAAGCAGAATGACTGATTAAATGCAACAACATAATTTAACACTAAAAGTCCCGGAGATGATGATGATCATCATGAATCCTGGCTGGAGAAACATTCCACCCCTCTCAGTTTGGGTTTTAGCTAAAGTCTCTCTCTTTGAGAGTGTTTCACCTGAGAGCGGGGGGGTTATCATATCCGTAATTAAATATAACTACGTCTACATCATCGGTGTGGCCAACAGCGCAATGATTTCAGCACAGCCACCAGCGATCAGACAATAACTGATCTGTACAATGAAAATGGCTGCATGAGCTGAAACGCTGTAGAAAGCAACAATATTTATACCATAATGACCATTTAAATGGTCTCTCCTCTTTCTCCGCTGGCAATATATGCACAAATTTGGCTTTTCCAGATTAATAACTCGTCGACGAATTATTTATTCTACAAAACAGACGAGCCATACAGTGAGCTACAACCGTAGTTTCCTCAAAGCGAGTCTTCTATCATGCTGGGAGAATTACATTGGACTTATGGGGAGCTCACCGCTCCAAAAATGTGCACGAGGAGCGAGCTCTTCAAGTTGCAAAATAATCAGAGAGAAATATTCAAAAGCGTCACCAAGGAGAGGTGGATTATTATCACATTTATTGGATTCGAAAATAATACTTTTCTGAGGAATTTCCAAAAGCCTAAATGATAAATGGCACCTCTATTTTATTATTAGAATAAGTATAACATGAGCAATGACTGCACTATAGATCACTGTACTGCCTCCAAACTTGTAGGATACACAGATAACCTCATCTGGATCATACTACCACTTTTACTTTGGAAAAATGTGCTAAACTCTATTTTTTGAGATTTTTTCATTGTTATTCTAAGCAGGCCAGCTGTGCAATCTCTGCAACAGGAACCACAGCACTGAGCGTTGTGTGCACTGCACAGATGCAGGAAGGACTCAGCTTGGGTTTGTAAAAACTGCTAAATGGGACAATTGTAGCTTCATATGTAGAGCTTTTCCTTGGGTGAAATAAATGTTACTGCTATACTGAAATCATACTGATTGTCATTTTCTAAGCTGAAATGTTGAATGATGTGAAAAGTCGAGAACAGACAAAATACAATTATTATCTGTTTCTTTCACATAGTGAGCTTTGCAATATAAATGAGTCTATTGGTGAATGGACAATATAAATAGGCTCTGCCTTGCCTTGTTGGAAAAGCATGGGTATGACCTGTTCTCAGCTCAGGAACTAGGACCCGTATGATATCTGGGTGTTCAATAGGTTTGCCTTAATAAAAGATTTAAATATGACTTATCAATATATTCCTGCAAAAAGGCCTTGTGTTGCAGGGGAAGGTAATGAAAAGGGTTTGGATAATGCTCTTGTTCTGATGCCAGTTTGTTTCAGCCTTATCCAGTCTCATGTAGAAGGGCTGGTCAGATCACAGGTTATTAGCACATTATTAGTACAACAAGGACAGTTAGCAAGGTAGAGTGAATACACAAACTTAAAGAGGGGAGGGGGGCTTGCAGGAAAACTGAAGTTCTCCGGGACATCTAGTGTTAATCTGACCGTCCGTTTAAAATGTTCAATCTAAACATTTACTGTAGAAAATCACATTCAGATTTAGGCTCCATAGATTCTAGGAGTATTTGTAAAAATAGTTTTTAAAGTGTTTCCAAAGTTGCAGTTTTCAGATAATACTTAGGAACCTAAAGATAAGAATTTAAAAACTAAAGTTACATTTGAATATATTAAGATCATATACATAATTTTTGAGTCCAAAAAAGTTTCATTTTAAATGATTATATTAGGAGTAATATTTTAAAATTCTTGTTAAACACGTCGAAAGACATCAAAGATAAGTTATAAATCTTCTTTATTGAAAACTAAAACATTATGATATGAGAAGCTTAATAAATAAATATAAAATATAAAGTAGGTTTTATTACAAAAACAGACTTTGCTTCATATTTAATTTATATTGAAGGGTACAGAAGAGGAAGTGATGTAGAGCTTTACTGCTCTGTCATTGGACGATATCCAGGAAGTGGGAGGAGTTTGTAAGAAGCAGGATGTCTCGTCTGTATGTATTGTTGCTGGGAAACGGTGAAAAAGACGTTGCGGCATTTGCTGAAAAACTGATGTTCTGGACTTTACGCTCTATCTCTACATCTGTTTGCATCTAGTGTGTTTATTTCTACCCTGCAGGAGCGGTGAGTTCATGTTCTACTGAGCAGACATGGAAGCTAACAGTGAGCTAACAGAGCTAACCCTCTGCTCTTCATCAATGCAGGGTTAAAATGCTGCCAGTAGCATCTAAATGGAGAAATAATTCACTGTTGGCAGTGATGTGGCCGCCTGTTGACTACTTAATTAATAAAGCAAATTTTTTAATTCAGCAGAGAAGCATTCAGAGCTAAAAGTCTCCTTTCAGACTCTGAACATAGATTCTAGTAAAGGTGGAATAAATATTAATAAATGTTCTGGTCAGTCGCTGCTTTTATTGGGTGATTTAACTCAGCCAAAAATAATGAAGTTCCATTCATCATTCTATCTCTATAGTTCTGCTGCTATAGGCTTAGACTGCTGGAGGACATAGGGACCCCTTTTTCATCATTCTGCTTCATTCTATCTCTATTCTCCCACTCTGCAGAATCTGTTAGTTCAATCTCTAACGTTCTGCTCTCTCTGCTTTTTCTCATAGTAGCTTCATCTGGTCTGTTCCTGTTTGGCTGTGACTCCATCCTGGAGAGAAATATCAGCTGTGCTGCTGCCATCAACACCTTTGTTTCTAGATGTTGGAGCTTGGCCTGTTTTCCAGTGTAGTCCTGTTTCTCTGACTGTGACTAACTGGATGTGCTCTCTTCATCCTCTTACATGGGAGCTGGCTCGGAGCTCGTCTGCCTGGCTGTGTGTTTCCTGGACCGGGCCGCCTGTGGAGCTAGTTGACAGTTGTATCTATGCTTCTTTTTCTATGTCTGCTTCTGTCTCCATGAACCCCAGTGGGCCTCAGCAGATGGCCGCTCACACTGAGCCTGGTTCTGCAAATATAGCAAGTTCTAGTTCAATAGCAGAGAGTAGTGATGGGTTGATGAGGCGTCATGAAACGTTTCGACACATTACCAAACTGTATTGATACTGTGTCGATACTGTGTTACTGAATACTGACACCTGCTGGACATTAAAAATCCCTACAGGCAACCTAGTTGACAGTCAACTGACACTGATTTGATGACCTATTATATACACTAATATGATGCAATTCATTGTATGATGCATTGTATTATTATTAAAACATATTTGCTATTTTAGACACAGTCAATGAATAATGAGAACCTGCATCATAATGTAATAATCTCTAAGTAAACATGTAGTAAATGAAGATGCTTGTTCACTGGTATTTTTTTTTACAATTTTTTATTCAAAAAAAATAAGTTGTTGCAACGTTTTGAAATTCAGTCTGTTGCGCTTTTTTGATATTAGTTCTCCAGCTGTGGAAAACACCCGCTCACACAGCACAGATGAAGCTGGAGTGCACAAAAATTTTAAGGCCAGGCAGAAGAGGTTTGATAAACCGTCCTTTGGTTTTTCCAATATACAAGAGGATCCTGGGACCTCGCAATATTGCCCTCTACCATGTATCTCTGCACCCCAAGGATGGCATCAGCTGTGGCACTTTTGGTCTGCCTCCCCACTTCGAGATCAAAATGTTCCCAAAGGTCATCTTAAAAAAAATTTTAAAAAAGTATTTTAGTACATGATTTACAAACAACAAAGAAATGATGCTCAATATCATGCCTGAAGTGGGGGCTGTTGTGAAGATGTTCCCGGCTGGGGCTCATTTGAGCTTCCAACTATTGAGGCACATTCTGTCCGCAGCCTGCTGTACTTCCATTTACACTCGTTCCTGTTCCTCCTCGTACTTTTTGGCCAACAGTTGTTTGATGGTCTGAAAACCACACCAAGTCAAACCAGAAGAAAATCAATATATTTAAAATAAATTTGATGAATAAACTACCACTTTAGATAATTTCCACACAAACCTTTCTGGTTGGCAAAACATATGAGGGCTCAAGGAGCTGAACCAGCTCCCTGAACCCTTCATTCTCCACAACAGCGAGGGGCTGGCAGTCCTTTACAATGAAATTAAGCACAGCCTCATCAAGCATCTGCTTCCTGGAAGCTTGATGGTTAGAAATGAGAAAGTGTAAATTATTCAGAATTACCAATAAAACAAAGTCAGTAAGTTGTAAAATACCTGTATACCTGAGTTCATCATGGGTGTATCATGGATTTCACTCTCATGCTTGGCCCTATAATGCCTCAGCATTGAGGAGGTGCTGTTATTTAAATATGCAAGCTCTGTTGAGCAATTGCGACATTTAACCTGCAGAAAATAACACGAACAGTAAACTAAAGGTCACTTTGAAATGAATTTCTACCCAGAAAATCAAGTGGAAACTCTGAGAGGAACAGGATGAAACAAGGAAATTAAAACAAATACCTTATTTTCCGAGATGACATCAAAGTGGTTCCACACAGCAGAAACCTTTCTTTTTGCTTGAGGAAGCTCCATAATTTTTGACTAATTTTATATTCGCAAAACACGCAAGATTGTTTTGGCAGATGCGCTTCGTTATAAAGGCTTGTCAATCAGTTCGAAACATCGGTCACGTGACCGATACAGGAACTGTTTCGGTCACGTGACTTTTCCGTAGCGATACACACGTCGACACAGGTTTTGCTCTATGAGACCGACACATGCGCCAACGCATCGATGTTGCCCGACCCATCACTAGCAGAGAGCAAAGCTGCTCTCTGCTATTGAACACAGCAGCAGCAGAAGCATCAGACACATTTTACTGGACAGATGATCTCATGCCACGTTCACACCTAAAGCAGCATTAGCAGCTAAAACGCACATGCTGCTTCATCTCTGATGCTTTTAGTTTAGTTCTGATGCGCAGCTGAAGCATCTTTGCTGCTTTAGCTGTGCGGTGGTAAAGTGGGTCTGATGCGCGGTGGGCGGAGCTACCCTATCCTTTCTTTGCCTGGAACAATGGCAGCTATATTAGCTGTGATCAGCGGGTAAAAAGTAGTTAGAATTTATGTTGAAGTGAGAAAGTCCTCCTGAAAACATGGTCAGTGCAGTCAGTTCATCCAGATTACCATCCTGCCTTCAAAGATTATTTCTCTGTGGGAGCCGCTCAGACCCCCACATACCGGCGCTGCGCTGTCACTGGGAATCCCCAGCAGCAGCTGCCTCAGGCCCGCTCGCCTCTTGGGGGTTTTCCCCTCCTGTTGGTGGCGGCTGGAAGTAGATGTTAGCGTTTTTCAGGTCTGTGCTACAAACTGCAGGCAGCAGGATAATAAAAGCCAACATATTCTGCCGGCAGGTTTCTACATTTGAAGTTAATTTAGGCGTTAATAAACTGTTTCAGAGGAGTGATCATAGCGCTCTGCATCAGCAGTGCTGCGTCTGACTCCCTGCCAGCTCCCAGATCAGCTTCTCTCATTGGTTGATGCGGCGCCTCGTCCAGCAGCTGCTGCTTCTGGAATTTTGAACATTTGAGTTAAGTTTCCAGGTCGCACCATTTGTCATTTGTTTTGTAAAGGCTGTACCATGTGCAGCTGTATGCTGTCTCTGGAGGACCGAGCTGGAGATGAAGGACCAGGGATGCATGTTTATATATCATTAATTATCACAAGTGAGAATGAAATAATCTACCTTGTTTGCTTTAATCTTCAGTCCCTGTCCTACCTGATGAGTCTGACCCCAAACCACCTGATCGGATAGCAGCCCTCATTGGCTAAAGTTGGGGCCTTGTTTCGGCGAGGAACGACGAGGCGTCTGTCAGTCACTGTCAACCACAGGAGATGAAATAAACGCCTTGGACTCAGACTCTGTGGTTTTCATCAGGCTGCTTGTTTGGTGTAAATCTCTAAAATGTGAAACAATTTAATGACATTTTATATCTCATTATAATTACCTGAGGTGTGACTGAAATTAATTTAAATATTTGGATCAACCTCGCAGTCTGTTTCTGGGTCACTGACTGAAGCTCCAGCCTTTCAGGTGGTTCTCTGTGGGATCGGCGGCAGAAATACCGATTGGAGCATTTCTGTTTTTTTGTCTGTTCATTTTTATATTTTAATATTTTAATTGTAAACATGAGGGAAGCTTTAGCTCCACTAGCTGCAGCCTGAACGGCTCCCAGAGCTCTGCTTTGGTCTGAGGTGGAACATGGAGGCCAGCTGGTTCCCAGAGTTCCAGCTGGGTCAGCGGCTGCTCCTCATTCCCACCAACCCACGGGGACCTCACCACTCACCCTGCTTTGATTTCAGTTCCCTTCATTGCTGATCCAATCATGAGCTTTGACAGCGCCGTCAGCAGCCTGGTGGAGACGATCGACGCAAAAAGCATCACTGCTGTCAACCCTGGTGAGAAAACACAGAAACATTGACAGAGGATCTGACGGCGCCCCCTGCTGCTCCATTAAAGCAACCACAATCTACTGCATCATTGCTTTCACTGGTGTTTGTCTTTAGACACAGGAGAGTCCAGCTTGTTCAGCTCTGCTGGAGATGTTTCTGAGTCTGGAGCTCTGGGCCAAGAGGAGAAACCTCAGGATCTACCTGGTAGGTTCAGTGAAGGACCACAATCCTTCATTCTCTGTCAGTTATCATCATTCATTCATTCATTTAGTCTCAGGCAGGAATCTCTTTTTGTCTCTAACTCTGCCAGTTTAAATTGCTGCTTCTGTGTTTTTTCTCTCCTGTCGTTAATAAATCGTACGCAGTGAATATCCGCTGTCAGTCATATTATCTCTGACTGATCCAGAGCTGTAGGAGTCTTCCAGCTCTGCAAAGATGCAGTGATGTTACACCAGGAGGCGGGAGAGAAAACAACTGAAACTTCAACTTCAGAGTCACACCTGCAGCTGACATCATCAAATGACTCTCAGCACCGAGGGCAAAATGCAGACAATGAATTTCTCTATTGAGGGAAAATAAAGGGATTTACATTTTTTATTTTTACATCATAGAGGGGACTGCCTGTGGCTGTAGGCAGTAAGAAATGCCATCATTTTATTGAGCCTGGTTGGCTTGTGGGATTCCTGAAGCAGCAAACAGGGATCAGGAGGCCAGGTGAGCTACTGCCCAGGTAGCTGCTGAGGCAGAAACCTGGGAGGAGTTTGGAGAGGCCGTGGAGAAAGACTGTCCGCTGACCACAAAGCGATCCTGGTGCAACATCTGGATGGGGAAGCAGTGCTTTGCTAACATAGTTTTCAGTGGGAGTGGCGAGCTATCGACCTTCAAAGAGGACATTGTTGGACGGTGGAAGAGATACTGGGAGGATCTCCTAAATCCGACTGATGCGCCTTCCATGGTGGGAGCAGAGACGGCGCTCAGGGCTTGATTCCTTCATCATCCTGCCTGAAGTCACAGAGGAGGTCAAATAACTGAATGGTGTTAAGAACCTCAGAGCTCTGGATGCGGTTGGGCTGGTGTGGCTGACAGACTCTTCAACATGGCATGGAGGTCTGGGTCATTGCCCCGGGGTTGGCAGCCCAGGGTGGTGCTCCCTCTGGGGACCGTTTCCTCCAATTATAGAGGAATCACACTTCTCAGCCGCTCTGAAAGCCCGGGCCGACGTCCTGGAGAGTCTGGCTGATTGCTGAACCTCTGCTTCAGGAGGAACGGTGCTGCTTTCATCCTGGCCGTGAACCAGCGGACCAGCGCTTCACTCTCTGCAGGGTTTTCCACGGTGCTGCTATAAGAGAGAGCTGGGCAAAAAGCAAAGGTCTCGATTTAGCGGTGGGTCTACATTCCTAGCCTCACCTATGGCCATGAAATGTGGATCTGTTCTCCCGTGAAAGGATATGAATTAATACTGGTTTGAATGAAGAACACTGTTCCTGATTTCTACAGATCATAGCTGAGATCAAATCAATGGGAAGACAGAAATGAATAAATTCAGGTAAAACCCTTTCAGGTCAAAATAAAAATAAAACATAGGAAGTAATTAAATCAAAGTATTCAGTGTAAACATACCACTTAAATGATTTTAGTCCAAAGTAAGGTCTACATTCTTATTAATATTAATAATGTTTTTAATGTTTCCTGCAGATCTTAAAGAAGAAGTTCCTGAAGACCACAAACCTTCTCCTGACCTGCATGACCCAGAGCCCCACCACATAAAGGAGGAACAGGAGGAAGTCTGCACCAGTCTGGGGGGAGAGCAGCTCGGTCTCAAGGAGGAGATTGATGCCATCAAGCTTCCAATCACTGCTGCTCCAATAAAGAGTGAGGATGATAAACATTCCTCTGTGCTCCCACAGCTTTACCACCATCACATTAAAGGCAGAGAGCTTCCAGTAGAGAACCATGGAGGAGAAGAATCCATGAGGATACAAGATCATGAAGATGGGTCCATTTCCTCAGAGACAGAAGAGGACAGTGATGTGGAGCTCTCCGTCTCTCAGCTAAAACAGTTAGCAGCTCCTGATGGAAACATGGCTGACAAACCTTCTGGTTCCTCTGAGCAATTTGTTCAGCGTCCTCAGAAAGACACGAGGCATTCAAGCTCCCTGGGTAATAAGAAATGTTTTACAAAGAAGAAACATGTAGACTCACAGAGGAATGTCCAAAAAAGGACAACATTTAGCTGTAAAGACTTTGGTAAAACCTTTACTGAAAAAGACTATTTAAAAAGACGTAAGAGCATTCGCACAGGAGAGAAACTATTCTATTGTGACTTATGCGGACAGACGTTTAGCTTGAAAGGAGATTTAAACAGACACGTTAGGATCCACACTGGACAAAAACCTTTCTGTTGTGACCTGTGTGGACAGAGATTTAACCGAAAAGGAAATTTAAATACACACATGAGGATCCACACTGGAGAAAAACCTTTCTTTTGTAACCTTTGTGGACAGAGATTTAGCTGGAAAGGAGATTTAAACACACACATGCGGTTCCACACAGGAGAAAAACCTTTCTGTTGTGACGTTTGTGGACAAAGATTTAGCCTTAAAGAACATTTTAACAGACACATGAGGATCCACACAGGAGAGAAACCTTTCTCTTGTGATGTTTGTGGACAGACATTCAGTCAAAAAGGACATTTAAACACACACACGAGAATCCACACAGGAGAGAAGCCTTTCTGTTGTAACGTTTGTGGACAGAGATTCAGTCAGAAAGGACATTTAAATACGCACATTCGGATTCACACAGGAGACAAACCTTTCTGTTGTGACCTTTGTGGACAGAGATTCAGTCAGAAAGGACATTTGGACAAACACGTGCGGATTCACACAGGAGACAAACCTTTCTGTTGTGACTTGTGTGGACACAGATTTAGCCAGAAAGGAAATCTAATTACACACATGAGGATCCACGCAGTAGAGACGCACAGATCCAGTCCAATCCAGATAACCTGGGCTGAGCGTATCAGCTGTGTCCAAAACGGATCTGACACCACTGTGGAATGAATATACCACCATAGATACACTGTTGGGAAAAAAAAATAACAAACACAAATGATCGGCAGCTGCTTTGCATGTTAGTGATCAGTTTTTTTTAGCTAACCAGATGCTAAGATGTTTTTGATGTTTATTTATATAAGTTATGACAAACTTCAATAAAAATGTGAACATTAACATGATATCCATGCTTGTGTTTCCTTGCTACATTCTCACTGAATACTGAATGCGCTTTGAGTAGATCACCAGTGCTTCGTAATACAGAGACACCATTTAGAGACGCCAGTCAGTTTTGGCTGTGGGAGGAAGCCGGTAGCCTCGTGAGACCATCCTGATCTCGCGAGCTTTCAAGGTTTCACTCGCTAATCAGTCTGGAGACTCTCCGTTGAAGAAAATTTGGAGCCGTTCACCAAACGAACGTCCAATCAGCGTGGCTTTGAGGCGGGTTGAGGTGTGACGCAACGAGAAGCGCAACAGTTCAGTCTAAAGAACATGGCGGCTTCAGCCGATGAAACTAGCGTTAGCGTGGCTATCGAGCAAGATTTATCAGAATTACAGAGCATTTCTTCACTGAAAGAAGAGCAAAACACTGCTCTGGAGGCTTTTCTCAGAGGAAAAGATGTTTTTGCTCCTCTCCTAACTGGTTTCGGCAAGAGATTGATCTATCAATTGGCTCCTCTTCGTCGTCGCTCTGTTAGTACGTCATATGCTTCGTTGATCTGATTGGTTTATTTGGCTCGTCTATCACCAACATAGGCCAATCAGCTAACCAGTATTTTCGCCCCTTCCCAAAATTATTTCTATGGAAGGTTTCCAGATGGCAGATATGCGGAGCAAATCCATCTGGTGGAGTCAGGTCAGGAAGCGGGAGTACCCGGAGGGAGCCCACACATGCACAGGGAGAACATGCAGACAAAAAGACCCTGAGCCAGAGATCGAACTTAGAATCTTCTTCCTACAAGGTAAGGAACAAGGAAGCGGTTTGCGACAAACTGTGCAGCCCATTGAAAGGATGGTTTGACCTTATTTGCTAAATAAAGCAAGAGTGCGCCATTGTCAGGACTTTTGAGACCATGTCTTGACTCACTAGATATTTGAGTGGTGTTCAGTTTATGAGTTTTAAGCACCTTCTCCATGAGCTTTATGCTGACAAGGATTTATTTCAGAGCTACATTTGTCCAGTTTGATTACCTGCTGACCTGCATCGTAATGTTCTAATACTGCTTATATTCTACCGCGATACCAACACATCAAACTTCTCTTTAGCTGTTTGATGTGTGCCACACCAAACTTCAGATTTTCCAAGTGAAGAGGCCTTTAGTGATAATGGGATGTGTAATAAGTGTAGTATTTTTGTAGCTTTGTAGGCGAGGGTGCCAGAGTAAGAATCCAGGCTTCAGGCTGTTGAACATCCAGGAGTTAAAGTAGGCCCCCCACGTAGCTGTCCTCCAGCAGTGCCTGAGCAGCCAGGCGATTGGGTAACTGTACGCAGAAACCGTAGTCGTGGATCTCTGCCCACTGGTCACCACCAACCCATTCACGATTCTAACCAGTTTTCCCAACTCAGTGACACACCCACTGAGAAGCCCACTCTGGTGATTGGCAGCTCCATAGTCAGAAACGTGGCATTAGAGACACCAGGGACCATAGCCAAATGTTTGCCGGGGGCCAGAACGGGCGACATCAAATCCTACCTGAAACTACTGGCTAAGGATAAGGTTAAATACAGTAAGATTGTTATTCACGCTGGCGGTAATGACACCCAGTTAAAGCCCACTTTGGATGGTGCAGCTCTTCTTTCTAGGAATCTGGCCACATTTATTAGTCCTCCAAAACCCTGACCACCCAGGGTGCAGACCAGGAAGCAGAGTTATAGTTTAACACACATCTCTGCAGCTTCTCTACTGTTACCCACTCTTTACTCCATCCAGACAGTGTCTTGCCCACGGCCAAAATCTAATAAATTAGCAAATATTCCCAAAGGAGTAAATCATGATAATCTAATTAAAATCAAAATAACTCCAATTGGGGAAAAAGTTAAAACAATTAAATGCGGTCTGTTTAACATAAGATCTCTTTCCTCTAAAAGTCTGCTAGTTAATGACTTGATTTGTGATAATCACATTGACTTATGTTGCCTTACAGAAACCTGGCTGCAGCAAGAGGATTATGTGAGCATAAATGAGGCAACTCCTTCAAGCTATTTAAATTTTCACATACCCAGAAGTTCTGGGCGAGGAGGAGGAGTAGCAACAATCTTCCAGTCTAACTTACTGATTACTCCCAAAACAGTTAATACCTACAACTCTTTTGAACATTTAACCCTTAATTTCCCTCATCCAAATTTCAAAGCCAGAAAACCTCTTCTTTTTGTAACTTTGTATCGTCCACCAGGTCCTTACTCTGAATTTTTAGATGAGTTTTCAGAGTTCCTTTCTGATTTGGTATTAAATACTGACAGGGTCATCATAGTGGGAGATTTTAACATCCATGCTGACATTGAAGGCGATAGCTTAAGAGCAGCCTTTAATGCCATCTTAGACACTATTGGCTTTGTTCAAAATGTGAATAGTCCCACACATTCTCATCTTCATACTTTGGATCTTGTGCTGACATACGGCATAGAATGTGAAGAAATAACAGTATTTCCTCACAACCCTGTCCTCTCTGACCACTTTCTAATAACCTTCAGGATTACTTTAACAGAGTTCTCCTCCCCCAAAAGAAGGTTTCACTTTGGCAGATCTTTATCAGATAGTGCAGTTATAAATTTTAAAGAATCTGTTTCACTTTCTCTCTCATCTGTGTCGCTAAACAGTGCTGCAGAGTGCAAAATTATAGCTTATTCCCCTTCACAGGTTGATGATTTTGTTGATGGGGTTGCTAGTTCTCTGCGTACTGCCTTAGACAACGCAGCTCCCTTGAAAATGAAAACCGTTGAAAATAGAAAGCTGGCTCCTTGGTTTAATGCAGAGCTGCACACTTTGAAGCAAAATGCTAGGAAACTGGAGAGAAAATATCGCTCCACAGGCCTGCGGGAGTCCTTCCTAGTCTGGAAAAATGGTTTACTGCTGTATAAGAAGAGCCTTTGTAAAGCAAGAGCAGCATACTTCTCCTCATTAATAGAGGAGAATAAGAATAATCCTAGATTTCTTTTTAATACAGTTTCCAAACTCACCCTATTTTTAGAAGGGATTCTATAAAAATAAGATTGATTCTATTAAAAATAAAATAATTGGGGGGTTGGGGGCAGCATCTGAGGTAGTCATGGAATCTGTACCGGGTTTAGACTGCTTTGATCCAGTTGAACTTTCTGAATTAGCAAAACTATTGTCTTCATCTAAGCCTTCAACTTGTATGTTAGATCCAGTTCCAACCAGGTTATTTAAGGAGGTATTCCCTTTGATCTCCTCCTCCATTTTAGATGTGATTAATCTATCTCTGTTACAGGGATATGTACCTAAAGCTTTTAAGGTTGCTGTAATTAAACCTCTGCTTAAGAAACCGTCTCTTGACCCAGATGACTTGGTTAATTATAGACCTATATCCAATCTTCCTTTCTTATCCAAAATTCTTGAGAAAGTAGTTGCCAAACAAGTGTGCGATCACTTACACCATAATGAACTTTTTGAAGAGTTTCAGTCTGGCTTTAGAGCTCATCATAGCACTGAAACAGCTCTGGTGAAAGTCACTAATGATATTCTCATGGCCTCAGATAATGGACTTGTATCTGTGCTCATCCTGTTGGATCTCAGTGCTGCATTTGATACAGTTGACCATAATATTCTTTTAGAAAGACTTGAATATTTTGTTGGAATTAAAGGAACAGCACTAGACTGGTTTAAATCTGATCTATGTGATCGAATTCAGTTTGTTCATGTTAATGACAGATCTTCCTCATGCTCAAAGGTTACCTGTGGAGTACCACAGGGATCAGTGCTAGGACCAATTCTCTTTACTTTATACATGCTCCCAATCGGTAGAATTATTAGACAGCATGGGATTAATTTCCACTGTTATGCTGATGATACCCAGCTATATCTGTCTATAATCCAGATGAAGCTAACCCATTACATAGATTACAGGCATGTCTGAAGACATAAAAACCTGGATGACTCTTAACTTTCTGCTTCTGAATGCAGACGAAACAGAAGTTATAGTCTTTGGACCAGAGTCTCTGAAAAAGAAGCTGATTAGCCAGTCACTTCATTTGGATGGGATTAAACTGATTTCAGATAATAAAGTAAAAAATCTTGGTGATGCTTCTAGAATTTCCTTCTTTCATCTGAGGAATGATGCAAAAATGAGAAATCTCCTGTCCAGAGGTGATGCTGAGAAACTGACGGCAGTTAATGTGAATTATGTTACACTATGCAAAGAAATGCCCCAATATTTTAGATTAATAAATATTGATATATTAAAATACTGAAATAAATTGGAGATGACACACACACATTTTTATTTTAGTCCCTCTGTCTATTCATCAGTCTAATCTGGAAGGAGGCCCTGAGTTAATTCCTCTTGATGAAAACATCCACACCTCCAGGGCGTAACTTTCACTGTTTTATTCATTTATTGCTCGAATCTTGATATAAACTAAATTACAGTGAGACTGGCTGCAGGACGACGATCTTGGTCTCCATTTAAACTGGGAGGTGTTTTATATTTAAAGAGCCAAACGTTGTTTGATTGGATGATTGTTTAATCATCCTCAAATGCAACGTTGCTATGGTAACCACCAGACACAAGCTACCGCCTCCTGGATCCGTCCCTGGAAGAGGAGCACATGGAGCTGCTCCCACAGCAAAGGATCATCGAAATCCATCAGCGACTGAATCATCCTCCATGATGCCGCCGATGTTACCGACGTCTTCAACTGAAAAAAAACCTTTATTCGTTGGTTTCTCACTGTTGGATCTTGAACAGTTTTCTATTCCTTGCAGAGCAAAAAGCAAGACGGCAGATCATGCTGTACAGGAAGTGGTTCAAAGAAACTAAATAAATCTGGTTTATTTTCTAAGTTATAATTATCTTCCATAGGTCATTAAATTGGCATGTTTAATATTTATGCTCATTATTTGCTAGTTTTATTAATTTCTTTATCACTGAGCGGCTCTGGAACCAGAGAAAATAATTAGATTTAATTTTTATTTAAGTCATTAAAACATGACGGTGAAATTCAAATTATTTTCATTTCATTCAGTAAGATAAGGAGGTAGAGGCCGAGCAGCAGGAGGAGCAGCATGAGGAGTGAGGAGAGAGATGGAACAGGAACTAGACAGATCCGCTGCAGGAGGATGAAAATAAATCTAAATCCAGAAATGATCCTGATCTGAAACCTCGTCTGGAATCAGTTGTTCTTTGGCTCATCTAGAAGCTGTAGATCTACCAGTATCTATTTGACCAAGTAAGATTTTTATAAATTGAGTGAAAAACTGACTTGGAAAACCGCCTTTTTTCTCTTAAAATGCTAAATAATCATAAATATTGCTCCTAATTTTAGACGGCTTAACTTTACCAACGGCTCCTCATAGAAACAATAAAACTTAATTAAATCAAACTTCTGAGATCAAACCAGCAATGATTGACACTAGTTTAGTCTTTAAAACACATTTGCTAATTGTTTAATATTAACGTCTCTTAAAATCAGTACTTTATTCACACAATCATTTTACTTGAAGATGATAAATTAATGTTTTTAGGCGCTTTGATCCGTCAGTCGCTCCAGGATCCATCATGAAGGATGATCACTGCTGCTGGACGCCTCCTCGCCGGCGCCTCCTGGCTGACGCTCTACTGCTCCATGTCAAATCAAAGCCTGCTGAGATTTCGATGCCGATGACGCCTCCATGGTTCAAACTATGGTCACTTTTTCTTTAAGGTGTTTTCATAAAAAAAAACTTAGAAGTAAAAACGAAATTCACTGAATTTAATGTTTTTATTTTGTTTTACCGAAACAAAATCATTCAACATTCAATCAAGAAACCGTCAATCAACGTTCTTCAGTTGAAACATTAAAATCTGCAGAGAATCAGATATTCAAAGAATTTGTAATGAAAATGAGGTTTAACGAGATTCGAATATTTTAAATGTTTCTAAACAACTGAAGATCAGGATCCATCTGCAGCTCAAACCTCGAAGAGGAGCAGATTCTAAACATCTTAGCTCCGCTGGGAGTTTGTCTCCAGCTCCCACTTCTCCAGGAAGTCTTGCAGGTTGAGGTTGAAGACGTCGATGCCTTTGGGCGACAGGTGGATGCCGTCGGCTCGGTACAGACCCGTGTTCGCTCCACAGCGAATGTTTTCATGGGTCACAAAGTTCCCGCCCAGCTCAGACACCATGTTATGGATCCTACGGTTCACCGTGGTGCGAACCAGATCCACCTCATGGCTGTCTGGCGAATGGCGCCACACCCTCCGAGGCAGGATGTAGGACCACACCAGGAGGCAGTGTGGGAATATGCTCCTGATGGAGGTCATGTCCTTCTTCACGGAGGCCAGCAGGTCCGTGGGACTCTCGGTGCTCAGGTCGTTTCCACCCAGGTGAACGATGAGCAGGTCCGGGTTGGGCCAAGTTATCTTCAGCTGGTGGAGCTGAGGTAGCAGCTGGGACCAGGTCATGCCTTGGACCCCCTTCCACCAGATGGTGACCTTGCTGGGGTCCATGCCCAGCTGCATACCTACCTCCGGGGATTTGGCCCGTGACTCGGCCCAGTACACCAGAGAGTGACCACAGATCCAGACGTTCTTGGGCTCACTGCTGATTGGTTTACCTAAAAACAAAAACATTTCAGCAAATCATAGTCTTTCAGTCTCACCGATGCAGCAGTTTGTAAAACAGTCGGTTCGATCTTTTCCTCATGCTGAGCATCCTGCAGAGAGCAGAGCTCTAATCTCTCAGCTCGCTTACAGTCCAGGAAGCTCAGAATAGTTCAGCCGGCGGGGAAATCGCTCACCATGTTTATGATTCAGGAAGATGTTGGATCATGATGTTCTAGATCTGGCTTTAAATGAATAGATCTTTGGTATCTAGAAGCTTAAAGAAGCAAACAATGAACGATATAAGAATTAGATCCAACCCTGAAGAGCCAGAGTCCTGCAGGTCTCACCTGTAGCCATGAGCCCCCCCCCCCACAGGTTAAGGGCTAAATGACACCCATAGTGGGATGGAGAGGCGGGGCTAAAAGTTTAGTTTCATATTTATCATGAAACTCTGAAAATTCCACTGCAGTCGATTTGGGAGTAAAGCTGAGTAAAAATATGGGTGTTTATATAAACGAACAATCAGCAGCAGCCTGATCAGATCAAGCTGCTCCAACATGCAGGATCTGAGCTCTTCAGGGTTAATCTCTATAAATTAACCAAGTTAAATATCTTTTATAAACAGTTTACTAGTCTCTCTACTCCTGATCTGCCCGATTTCTATAGCTGAAGCGTAGCACCTCTGCTAAATAATTACTACAGCATAGAAAATTTTACTAAATAAATCCTAAATATCACTGAATGTTTGAGTAAAAAGGTTTTAATATTTCACAGCAAAAGCTCCATGAGATGAAAACATTCACCTACCTTCACTGTTAAAACAATTTCCTCAGTTTTCAAATTCAAATCCGAAAACAGAAAAAGAATTGAGAGATTTTTTACCTGCATGGTCTATGTTAAGGCCTAGTCCGGAACCAACATCGTGTATTTTCATAACCGGCCTGTGGAGGGCGCTGTGACACTATTAGTCACACCCAAACCACAAAATAAACTCGGCAGGTGCAGACGGCTCATAACAGGTAAAAAAAGCAATATGGCGGAGATGGGCCCCAGGGTCCAGAAGCAGGTTGAGATTCAGCGAGATCGTAAAAAAAAAATGCAAACATGAAACCGATTTTCCATCCGGGAGGCGTTAAAAAAAAAAAACAATCCTCTTTATGCTCCATAAACCCAGAGGCCGCGTCTGGAAACACGACTTGAGCAAAATGAGTATTTTGTAGTTACAGCTAGTCTAACCTCGGTGTTAACAGGACGATCCATGCGATCCAGCGTGCAAACTAAAACATTAAAGCTGAGGACACGTCAACATCTACTTGCTCTACTAGTCACTTTTCCTAGTCGCTCTGCAGATCATCAGATTCAAGAAATTAATGAGATCTTTTATCAAACACTGGAGTTCCTGTTGGAGCAGCTTAAAGTCGTAGGGAAGCAGCCGTTCCAATCATTGCATTTCTGACTTTACACGAGTGAATAAAGTGAATGTGATTGGTCGATTATCACATTGGGACCAAGTAGCACTAAATTGGTGCCTTAGAAACGACGCTGTCAAGGAACGCTATGGACAGAGGAAACATGCAAGAGGAGGAGAGTTTAGTGTCGGAGGTCGTGGATGAGTCTCCTCCGTCATCCATTTTTTATTTAGAGGAGGAAAGCGGGGACGAAGATGTTGTGGAAGAGGACGCCAGGGCGGCAGAAGCTTGGTTTTGTGTAGAAGGCTTCCAGCCGTACATGTTTGAGCCCTTGCCTCGCAACGCTGCCAGTTCTGTTAGCTCTACGCCTGCCGAAGACACAGACGTCCATCCCCGTGAACACTGGGACGCAACTCAATGGGAAAGGAAAGGATTCTGGTTTCAACCGTTGCGTATATTAGCTGTGACATATGAATCAAGATGCTATGACCGAAAACATTTGATTGACAGATGACCGTTGATATATGATTGGCCGAATTTAGGTGTTCAGGCTGACGTAGAACTAACTGGCCTGCAGAAGATAACGGAAAAAAACACAGGATTGTTTTTTTAAATATAAATATTTTAAATAGAATTTTGGAACAATATGGTCTGATAAAGAGAACATTTATAAATATGTTTAAAACAGAATGATTTGACATTTAAATATGATTTCCCTACGACTTTAAAGGCCTTAATGGCAATGAAGATGATGCATAAAAGTTAAATCTGTATAATGTTCCGTTTTTGGAAATTCCTTAGAGTCTAATCTGCTGTGATGTCATCGACTACCTGGGGTATATCCAGGTTTGATGCTGATCAATAAGTGAGAAACATGACGACCCCATGGCCCCCCTTCCAGCAGGCGGCTGGTTCAGCCTGCAGCTGAAGCTTACAGATCAGGACTGAAAACATGGCGTCTGAGCAGCAGCTCCTGCTTGCAGAAGTAAACATGTAGAGAAATCAGGTGATTTAGCTCCTAAACATCAACAGACTGCGAAAAAACTCCAGGATGCAAACAACAGTCATTCTCAGGCAGCATGAAGAGGCTTCGAACTAAACGGCTGTTTCCTACTTCCAGCCACGAGGTTAACCACCATGGAGCAGCTTTGATGGGTCCGTTTGGGTCAGATGATCAGAACCAGGAACCGAAAGAGAAGGAAGCTTCGAGTGAGACGGGCCGACTGAGTCCACCTGATTAACAACCAAAGATCTTCTTCAGAGTAAAACCTTTTCCTGTTAATGATTCCTCATCCTCAGCTTGGGTGGCTCCATCCATCCATCTGTTCATCCATCCATCTGTTTATTCATCCATCCATCCATCCGTTTATTCATCCATCCATCCATCTGTTTATTCATCCATCCATCCATCTGTTCATCCATCCATCCATCTGTTCATCCATCCATCTGTTTATTCATCCATCCATCCATCTGTTCATCCATCCGTTTATTCATCCATCCATCCATCTGTTTATTCATCCATCCATCCATCTGTTCATCCATCCATCCATCCATCCATCCATCCGTTTATTCATCCATCCATCCATCCGTTTATTCATCCATCCATCCATCTGTTCATCCATCCATCCATCCATCTGTTCATTCATCCATCCATCCATCTGTTCATCCATCCATCCATCCGTTTATTCATCCATCCATCCATCCGTTTATTCATCCATCCATCCATCTGTTCATCCATCCATCCATCCATCCGTTTATTCATCCATCCATCCATCCGTTTATTCATCCATCCATCCATCCGTTTATTCATCCATCCATCCATCTGTTCATCCGTCCATCCATCCATCCATCTGTTCATTCATCCATCCATCCATCCATCTGTTCATCCATCCATCCATCTGTTTATTCATCCATCCATCCATCTGTTTATTCATCCATCCATCCATCCGTTCATCCATCTGTTCATTCATCCATCCATCCATCCATCGTTCATCCATCCATCCATCTGTTTATTCATCCATCCATCCATCTGTTTATTCATCCATCCATCCGTTCATCCATCTGTTCATCCATCCATCCATCCATCCATCCATCTGTTCATCCATCCATCCATCTGTTTATTCATCCTTCTATCCATCTGTTTATTCATCCATCCATCCGTTCATCCATCTGTCCATCCATCCATCCATCCATCCGTTTATTCATCCATCCATCCATCCGTTCATCCATCTGTTCATTCATCCATCCATCCATCCATCTGTTTATTCATCCATCCATCCATCTGTTTATTCATCCTTCTATCCATCTGTTTATTCATCCATCCATCCGTTCATCCATCTGTCCATCCATCCATCCATCCATCCGTTTATTCATCCATCCATCCATCCGTTCATCCATCTGTTCATTCATCCATCCATCCATCCATCTGTTCATTCATCCATCCATCCATCCATCTGTTTATTCATCCATCCATCCATCTGTTTATTCATCCATCCATCCGTTCATCCATCTGTTCATCCATCCATCCATCCATCCATCTGTTTATTCATCCATCCATCCATCCGTTCATCCATCTGTTCATTCATCCATCCATCCATCCATCGTTCATCCGTCCATTCATTCATCCATCCATCTGTTCATCCGTCCATCCATCCGTCCATCCATCTGTTCATCCATCTGTTCATCCATCCATCTGTTCATCCATCTGTTTATTCATCCATCCATCCATCTGTTTATTCATCCATCCATCCATCTGTTTATTCATCCATCCATCCATCTGTTCATTCATCCATCCATCCATCCATCTGTTCATCCATCCATCCATCTGTTCATTCATCCATCCATCCATCCATCTGTTCATCCATCCATCCATCTGTTTATTCATCCATCCATCCATCTGTTCATTCATCCATCCATCCATCCATCTGTTCATCCATCCATCCATCTGTTTATTCATCCATCCATCCGTTCATCCATCTGTTCATCCATCCATCCATCCATCCATCTGTTTATTCATCCATCCATCCATCCGTTCATCCATCTGTTCATTCATCCATCCATCCATCCATCGTTCATCCGTCCATTCATTCGTCCATCCATCTGTTCATCCGTCCATCCATCCGTCCATCCATCTGTTCATCCATCTGTTCATCCATCCATCTGTTCATCCATCTGTTTATTCATCCATCCATCCATCTGTTTATTCATCCATCCATCCATCTGTTTATTCATCCATCCATCCATCTGTTCATTCATCCATCCATCCATCCATCTGTTCATCCATCCATCCATCTGTTTATTCATCCATCCATCCATCTGTTTATTCATCCATCCATCCGTTCATCCATCTGTTCATCCATCCATCCATCCATCCATCTGTTCATCCATCATCCATCTGTTTATTCATCCATCCATCCATCTGTTTATTCATCCATCCATCCATCCATCCATCTGTTCATTCATCCATCCATCCATCCATCCATCTGTTCATTCATCCATCCATCCATCCATCTGTTCATCCATCCATCTGTTCATCCATCCATCCATCCATCCTCTGAACCTTTAAATCAACAGCAGGGTATCCTGCCCCCCCTCCCAGTCAGACATAAAGTATATAATCTGTTTATCTGTTGAATTTCTGAAACATTTTGCTTCATTTACTGATTTTATTTTAGATGAATTAACTTTTTACTGCTGAACCTGTTGATTCTCTGCACAGAGTTATGAGATGGAGTCACATGGTTCAGAAAAACAAAGTTAATTACTGCAGACATTTACAGATGGAGGTAAAGCATAAACATCAGACCATAGATGCTGCAGTTAGTGACGCAGCGACTCCAATAAAGGATGGAGATAAACACACATGCTGAAATCTTTAGCTACGTTAACTCTTATTTAAAATTAAGATTTAAGGCAAAACTTTGTGGTCATTTATAAATAAACTATTAGAGCTAGAGAGCAGCATCCTGATGAAGGTCTATTAGCAGAATTGATCACAATCTGCAAAGAAATTAACGCTAAAACTCACCATTTACAGAAAAAAACTGCAGCTAACCGACTTTAGCATAAAGATCATTTTAGGTTTTTATTTTGTCCACTTGGACTCAAAGATTAGTTATAAATCCACAGAACCAAACGGACTAGACTTCTAAATACTGAATTCAAGGTGATAAAGAAGAAAATGGCGGCAGAGAAAAGATGAGTCACTTTAAACTTAGCTGCTACGTGTTTTCCCCCTATCATAAACCTGGCTGACTAAAGCTAGCGATGCTAGCACAATAAATTTCATTCATTTCTTTACTTACTTTTAAATCATCCCTATAAGGTCTAAAGATGTGATGGAAACCCTGATGATGGTCGACTCGGCTTCTTTCAGCTGATGAAAACGGAGCAGATGCGACTTACCCGGAACACGACTCGGAAAAACAGCATGAAAAGGAAAAACGTAAAAAACAAGAAGTTCTTCCGACTTCTCTGCCAATCGGACGCTTCAGGCATTCATCAACATAAAATACAAACATATCTAAACAGGAAAAACATGCAGGAATTTACCTACAGATTTAAGTCTAAACCTGATGAAGGTGGAGTTCTGCCTGATGCTCGGCTCGACTTAAACTGGTCATACTGGTGTCTTCAGCTTTAGTCCTCGCTGTCAGAATAGCAGCAGGTTTGAAAACCACTAACTTACCCTAACTAACTAGCCCTAGTTACCTAAATGTTTGCATCACTAACGATCCTGAAGCTGCACTAATAAAGCCTCGTCTTTAAAAAGCATCCAACTTACAGAGCAGATCTTCATCCTCAGGAGATCAGCTACCGGAAACATTTTAACTCCATTTCGATCATAACCAGAGTTTATATTCGTGCAGAGCTGAACAGCGTTAACACTCAGAGGTCACTGCTAAGGAACCTGGACTCATTCCCTGACCATGATAAGTCCTCCACCGGTTGGTCTTATGACGCCATCACACCAAACGCAGCAATCCTTTGGTTCCACCACCTTTGGTCGCTCGATGCTAAGCATCATCAAACAGAACGATCTTCTATCTACTTGCCAGACCTCAGTTATTCTACCCATCAAATAAGGAAAACATGATGCTGGCTTCCCTCCGTCCCCATTGGTCCATTTCACTAAGCAGGTTTAACAAATTGATCCGGCGTAAAGTCCGGAACTCAAGAGTTTCACAACAGCTGCTATATATTAGTTCGATCTATTTTAAGTAGGTCTACTAAGAGTTTAGGGCGTGCGCTACATTTATATTACATTTATAGTTGGATTGAAAATGTCTTTATGACATCTGGAAAACATTTTGTCATAATTAAAATAAAAATGCTGACCAGTAATATTAGGAATATGGAGATCTGAAACTATTTTCTATACATCCAGAAAGTTTATTCTAGATGTGGAGAATGTCATTTTGTTTGAAACGGTCATTTAGACAAAGAAAACCTGTTTTTTTAGATATCAGGAATACATATTCAGTAAAACTAGTACGTATCAAATCGGCTTGCCATAGTGTTGTTAAGGTGAAAATATTGTGTGTTTATTTCTTGAATGGTCGCAGATCAGTGGATCTATTTAGGTGAAATCTTCTGTCAGCAGGTGATGATGAAGAATAAAGACGTTATTCTAATAAATAGAACCTGTTCATCACCTCATGGGTTCCTCCTCATGTTGATTCAGTCTCTTTTACTCAGTAAACCAGTGGCTGTTTGCTGCAGCGTTTCCGATGTTATCGTCCCAATAAATGGTCGTTATTAGCGGCTATCAGTCCCATAGAATGACTTCAGATTGGGCCAGTGGGCTCAGTAGGTTGGTATCATCCAGTAAACCCCCCCCCCATGTGGAATTAAAGAATCTATTTATGTGTAATCTGAAAATAATCTCAGTAGTTCTTCATGTTCTTTAAATATAACTAAATAAAAATAAAATAATCTGCATCTCGGTCATATTAAACAAACCAAAATCCAGTAATCTCCTCTCCTGTCACTGAGTTGTAGAATCCTCTCCCTATAAATATTGAATTCTCTGTGAATTAATGCCGATCATTCTTTAATAAGATCCTCATCAAACTGACATTAAATGTTTGTTTTTAAAACTTTAGTCTAAAGGATCTAGTTAATGATAGATTTATATTTATGCACAAAACTACGACATAAATCTGATTCAATGAGGAAATAAAACGGTGTGATTGGCTGGAAGGAGACTGAGTTTACTGGAGGAAACCTGCTGCTGACCAGGTTAGCTCTGGGAGCATGTTACTATGGCAACAGAAACAGGAAACTCTTTGTGAAACACAAAAGTCAGTTTCCCTGATTTCAGTTTTAGAAAACTAGAGAGTTTTCAGTAAACCTGCTTTGTGAAACGAGGCCAGATCATCACCCAGTTCAGCCAGTTCACCCAGTACCACCAGCTGCTGCTGGAGCTTGACCACATTGGGGGAGTGATGGACTAGTGGTTAGAGCAGTGAGCTGAGAAGGTTGCTAATACCCACTTCGTTCCCCACTCTGGGTCCCTGAGCAAGACCCTTAACCTTCCACTGCTCCCCGGGCGCCGCACCCCACCCCTCCCCTTGGGGAGCCCACTGCTCCCCAAGGGGAGGGGTTAGATGCTCAGGTTTTTGGCATCTTTGTGTCTCTAGGACCCAGACGGTTGATCAACCTCTGGTAGTTTTGCTTTGCTGACCCATAATCCTCCTGACCTTCAGAGAGGAATAACATGGAAATGGTTCAACCAATCAGCACGGGGCCGTTAGTCTGAAGGATTACCATGGTTACACAGACTGTGGTCTATAGACCAACACTCAGCTTCCAGTGGATCAGCTTTCCTACAGTCATCCACCGCTGGGTTAGCAGTAGCATCATGCTAACAGCCATGTGTTTATTGTTTCTATTCTTCAGTCTGTCTGCTTCATATCTCAGACTAAACATATTAAAGTTCTGCTTCAGTCTAAAGATGAAACTCGTAAAGATTTACTGTTAAAGTTAGAACATTTAATGCGTTTGTCTAAAGATGGCGGAGCTCCTGCAGTGACCACAGAGTGAACTCTGGCTGACAGCATGGAGGCGGACCTCAGAGACGTCATTAAAAACCACTCAAATGAATCCGGTTCTTAGTCTCATATTGTCGGTTTGGTAGCTGGATTAACTGGAACTAAAGTCTGATTCCTTCCTATAAACTAGGAACTAAGGGTCCTCACATGTAGAGTAAAACACTTTGCAGAGGCTCCTTTCCTCGATCCAACGGACGCAGCTTTAAATCGACGCTTTGATGGCATTTCAGGTGGGCGGGACATGTAGCGCTGTAACAGCCTGGTCTATTCACTAGGACCTCGCTAGAGTCACGTTAAGATAAACTTTACCTAGAAGGGTTAAACCGTTTATACGGTGAAAAACCTCAGTAGGACGGAGCTGATGGAAAAAACACGCCGACTACCAGCAGGAAAACTGCTTTAAGCGCCGCTTTAGTTTCAAAAAACGCAAAATTCCTCTTTGTATAAAAGTAGCAGAAGATAGAAATAATGAATCATTATAAATAATAATAATAATAATAACAGGCCTTGCTAATGCAGCATTAGAGTAGAGGAAAAGGAGGATCTACCTGCGGAGGCCGGAGGAGCGTCTCTGTTCTTCTCTTGTCTCTTCAGCAGGAGCCTCTCTTGGAACTGCTGCTCTCGCTTTTCCAGAAGCCTCTGATTATATAAATCCAGCTGGAACATCAGTGGAACATTTTAACCACACAGGAGGCAGATTATCCTGTTTTATAGATTTACTAACATCTAAATATAATTAAATTTCAGAACATTTGTTTCATGATAATCTTATTAATCTACTGAATGTTTACTCATGTCGCTGGTCGTTAGCGGCATCATCTCTGCTGATCTCACCTTCTCTCTCTGCTTGGTCTTTATGTCATCGTCCGTCTCCAAGGTTACGGAGGGTAAACTGAACTGAACTGATTTAGCGGCTTTAGCGGGCGGCTGGGCGCTCAGAGCCTTCACCGTCTCGATCAGATTCAGGCACCGAGCCACCGTCACAGACATGGCCGCCTGGCCGGAGCCGGACGCGCTCGTGGTCGCCGGTGTTCCCGTGGGGGTGGGCGGGGGCTGCAGGGAGCTGGAGGAGGCGGCCTGGCCGATAAAAGGGAGCAGCGTGGGAGCGGAGGTCGCCGTGAATGGAGGCGCTACGGAGCGCTGGGGGGGAGGACCCGGCGGAGGCCCAGGAGGACTCTGCCCCACGCGTCGGGGGGGAGGACCGGGGGGGGGTCCTGGGGGACGCCCCAGCCTCTGTGGCTGTGGGCCAGGAGCAGCGGGGGGGCTGATGGATGCAGGGGGTTGAATCTGGGAGAAGACACCGAGAGGCCAGTTTAGGGGGGGGGTTGGATGCTTGTAGTGGGCAGGGGGAGGCCCGGGGGGGGGTTTGGGGGAGGAGGGGCCGAGCGGCGTGCTCTCTGGTGCTTTCCTGCGACTCTGCAGCTTTTGCAGCTTCTTCAGGGTTTTCAGCTCCTGCTGGTCCAGGAATCCTTCAAACGGCGACCCAGCCGGCTTCGGTCTGATGGACGGTTCTAGGCTGGAGGATCTCAGAGGGGGGGGGGGAGGAGCCGTCTCCACAGAACCAGGTCTGGATTCTCTTTCAGCCGATGAAGACTTGGACCTGTTTTCCTTGGCCTGACTGGCCAGTTTAGAAACCTCTCCAGAAGTCAGCTTGAGGCCGATGGAACGCAGCAGACTCTGTATCTTATCGTAAGGCTCCGCCCCTTCGTCTGCTCGCTCAGCTAACGGCTGTTTGGGGCTCGGCTGCTTATCTTCTACCTCATGCAGCAGAGCGGTGCTGGGCGGCTCCCGCGGCAGGCCTAAGATCCTGGAGAAGCCCTCGCCATCCTGAAGAGCACGCTCATGAGGCAGAAGGTCGTCTGCTGGTTCTGACTTCTTCTCGGCAACCACCTTCTTGTTAAGCATGGCAAGGAAGCGGTCCAGAGGGGGTTTCTCAGCGGGTGGAGGCTGCTGTGGTGAACCCAGTCTTTGTTTAGGAGAAGGAGATCTTGGAGGAGAATCGATGGGAGAAGGAGGCCTGAACGTGGAGGGAGTGGGAGCCGTCTGGGTCGCTGGGCTGGCAGAACGATTAGGATTCTGGCTGGACGCAGAAAATGGCGAAGGGTCACGAGAATCTGCAGACCGACTTGGTTTGTCTGGTGGTCGTTCCCTGTATGCTGGGTCGTAGAAATGCTCATCGTAATGATCGTTGTATACGTCATATCGATCGGTGTAGCGATGGCTGACGGAGGGCGCCCCGCCGTAGGGAGGCTCCCCATAGAGACGACCGTCATAAGGCCGGTCACCGTAAGCGCCGTCTGAGTAGGGATGAGCGTACGGGCCGCTGTAGGGCCCCCCATAGTGACGGCCAGGGTACGGACCGTACGGTCGATCGTAGTAAGGATCGCTGTAGGGGGGGCGGTGGTATTCTAACTCTTCTGGTCGCTTCTTTAGAATCGGCCGTGGTAAAGTTATCCTGCCGTGGTCGTAGTCGATGCAGGTCCGTCCTCCAGGCTCTTGGGTTCTTGGATCAAATTCAACCAGTGACTTTTTATAGGCGATCATCTCATTCAGTTCCTCCAGTTCCCTTTTTTTCCTCGCCAACTCACTATCTACAACTCCACCTCGTCGCGGCGAAGGGCTCAGCTCCCGCCTCTTCCGCTGACCTTCCTCCCGCTCCCTGCTGGATCTACTTCTCTTCTTGGAGGCGCCGTCTTTGCTTTTTGCTCTGTCCCTTCTTGGGCTTCTGCTGTGACTCCTGGAGCGGCTCCGGGTGGACCTGTAGGACCTGTCTCTGCTCCGTCTGTGCCGGCTGCTACTGCGATCGCGCTCCCTGCTCGAGCTAGATCTCTTTTTCACCACGCGGCCAAACTGATCTCTTGATGGACTCCTGCTCTTACTGCGATCCTTGGTCCTGCTGGGACTTCTGCTCCGACTTCGACTCCTACTACGGCGGTACCGGGTTTGAGTGGCGCTGTGGTCCTTCCGAAGACTTTTAACTACTGCCTTCAATTTCTCTGCCTCTGGTTTCTGGGTTCTGACATGCAAAAGAAATCAGAAGTCAGAGGGAGAGTTTTCCACTCAGATCATTTTAAATATCTTACATGTCTCCAAAAAAAGAACATTTACTCAGTTGCTTCAGGTGGTTTGGTCAACTTGATGGTCATCTGTCAAATCAGAGGACAAACATCAGATCAGGAGAGTATTGGTGTCTGTAGATCTCTGCTCACCATGACGCCCAACAAATGAGAACAACCAGGAACTGCTAACCTTTCCTTTGCTAGCACCGATGCTGCCAATTTTCCGAACTGGGAGGAAAACCTTCTCAGTGAAACGTTTGATCCTGATAGCCTGCCTCCCTCCTTCTGCCATTTCATGCTTTAAAAACATAAGAGACACATTTTCAGTCATAGATATACGGAGATGTTCCCGCATCCAGAGGAAGGTTCCAGCACAGAAAACGGTCAAAATGTTTGAATTAGAGAAACTGGTGGAACAAACCGGGACGATGCTGAATTCGACCTTCTCGTTCAGCTCCAGCTTCTTCCGCTCTATGACCTCTGACATCCGGAAGATGAGCTGAGGGTTCTCCGAACACTTGATGAGGCCAGACTCCTCCGAGAACTCGATGACGATGCCCTGGTTTGATGGAACACCAGATGAAACGGATCAAAGCGTAACGCCACTCATTCAGCAGGAACAATCTCCTGAAGAGGCTAAAACTGAGATTATTAATAAAGTTGAAACTAAACCCCAGAGATCTTACATGGTGCCGTTGTTCGATGGACTCTTCAAAGGAGTCGGGAAGAATTTCTACAAAGGTTGCGTGCTCCTCTTTCGTCTCCCTGTGAGTCGCCAGGCTGAAGCGCACCTTCAGAGGGACATTGGATGGAAAACAATCACAGTCAGTTTCTGTCACTGGACAGAAGGACAGCAGCATGGTGTCCCCTCAGGAGGACCCGTTTGTCCTCACCTTGTCTCCAACCAGCATGGTGGCCATCGTCAGCAAGTCATTTGGGCCAAAGGGGAGCTGCTTCTGTTGGCCGTTGATGGTCATCACCAGTCGGCCCGTCTCACGGCCTGAATCCTCCTCCTTCTTCACCTCCACCCGCTCCGCTTTAAGCACCTCCTCCTTCTTCACCTCCACCTGCTCCGCTTTAAGCACCTCCTCCTTCTTCACCTCCACCTGCTCCGCTTTAAGCACCTCCTCCTTTACCTCCACCTGCTCCGCTTTAAGCACCTCGGCCTGCTGCTCCTCCACCTGCTCATCTTCATCTATTTTCTCCTGCTTAATTTTTACCTGCCAAACAGATAATGTGACATTTTTCTGTTCCCAAAGACCCCCCCCCCCCCAAAAAAAACACAAATAACCCCGGGTATTGCTCCACCTTTAAATCCATGGCGCTTCCTGTCTTCTCCACTTCCTGCCTCAGCGCACCTGGAGGAACCCTGGAAACGGCTTTGAGGACGGTGCCTTCGAACCGCTCTTTGCTGATGTCGTACTTGGAGTCGGGGGGGGTGTACCTGAAGCCAAACGGTGTCCACTGCAGAGAGCAGGAGACGCTTTACAGAGCAGGGAGACGCTTTACAGGGCGGGAGACGCTTTACAGAGGAGGGAGACGCTTTACAGAGGAGGGAGACGCTTTACAGAGGAGGGAGACGCTTTACAGAGGAGGGAGACGCTTTACAGAGCAGGGAGACGCTTTACAGAGGAGGGAGACGCTTTACAGAGCAGGGAGACGCTTTACAGAGGAGGGAGACGCTTTACAGAGCAGGGAGACGCTTTACAGAGGAGGGAGACGCTTTACAGAGCAGGGAGACGCTTTACAGAGCAGGGAGACGCTTTACAGAGCAGGGAGACGCTTTACAGAGGAGGGAGACGCTTTACAGAGCAGGGAGACGCTTTACAGAGGAGGGAGACGCTTTACAGAGCGGGAGACGCTTTACAGAGCAGGGAGACGCTTTACAGAGCAGGGAGACGCTTTACAGAGGAGGGAGACGCTTTACAGAGCAGGGAGACGCTTTACAGAGGAGGGAGACGCTTTACAGAGCAGGGAGACGCTTTACAGAGGAGGGAGACGCTTTACAGAGCAGGGAGACGCTTTACAGAGCAGGGAGACGCTTTACAGAGGAGGAGACGCTTTACAGAGGAGGAGACGCTTTACAGAGCGGGAGACGCTTTACAGAGCGGGAGACGCTTTACAGAGCGGGAGACGCTTTACAGAGCGGGAGACGCTTTACAGAGCAGGGAGACGCTTTACAGAGCGGGAGACGCTTTACAGAGCAGGGAGACGCTTTACAGAGCAGGGAGACGCTTTACAGAGCGGGAGACGCTTTACAGAGGAGGAGACGCTTTACAGAGGAGGAGACGCTTTACAGAGCGGGAGACGCTTTACAGAGCGGGAGACGCTTTACAGAGCGGGAGACGCTTTACAGAGCAGGGAGACGCTTTACAGAGCGGGAGACGCTTTACAGAGCAGGGAGACGCTTTACAGAGCAGGGAGACGCTTTACAGAGCGGGAGACGCTTTACAGAGCGGGAGACGCTTTACAGAGCGGGAGACGCTTTACAGAGCGGGAGACGCTTTACAGAGCAGGGAGACGCTTTACAGAGCGGGAGACGCTTTACAGAGCGGGAGACGCTTTACAGAGCGGGAGACGCTTTACAGAGCAGGGAGACGCTTTACAGAGCGGGAGACGCTTTACAGAGGAGGAGACGCTTTACAGAGCGGGAGACGCTTTACAGAGCGGGAGACGCTTTACAGAGGAGGAGACGCTTTACAGAGCGGGAGACGCTTTACAGAGCAGGGAGACGCTTTACAGAGCAGGGAGACGCTTTACAGAGCGGGAGACGCTTTACAGAGCAGGGAGACGCTTTACAGAGCAGGGAGACGCTTTACAGAGCAGGGAGTATAGCTCCACCTAGGGCTGGGCGATAATTCAATAACGATATATATCGATCGATAGACGTGTGGCGCAATAGAAAAAAAGAGGGTCGATAAAAGTTCGATAAAAAAGAAACGCAGTTTTCCTTCCTTCTCATTGTAGCCTAGCATGTATGTTTATGCTAGTCACTACTTCCTCCCAACCAATCACAATCGCGGACCCAGGCACGCCGTCCCCAAGCGCCGCCCTCTCAAACCACAACACAGAGCACATGAAGATATCGCAGCAAGGAGAGGCGGAGGAAATTGTTCCAAAGAAGGTTTTTGTAGTTCGGCAGTCTGGCAGTATTTCGCTCATGGCAAGTCGGACAAAAAACAAACCACAGTCATCTGTAAAATGTGTCGGGAACCAGTGAAAACCAAGTCTGATAACACAACCAACTTTTTTTTTTTATCATCACAGCCGCAGGAGTACGAGCTGTGTAGGCCCCGGCGCGGCTCTGAAAATATATATATATTTTCAGTTGTGGGCAGTTTCCCACGTAGTTCTAACAATTGAGAGAAAAATGCTGAGGGGCCAGAAACTTCAAAGTAATAACTCAGGTTAAAGCAGGAAACGGGGGCGGCGGTGGGGGGGCATTTATTTATTTGCTATATTTATTTTGGCCACTTTTCTGGTCACTTTAGTTTATTCTTTGTCAGTATTTAATAACATAACTCAGGTCTCTTAAGTTATTTTTCTTTAAAACAATTATGTTATGGTTAAAAAAGTTGGTTAAATAAAGATTTAATTCGAAGTCTGTGTTTGTGTTTCTTATTAAAATTAAATCATTTAGCAATATTATAAAAAGTCCAGGCAGAGCTGCACATAAAATATGGTTTCAAATCTTTTCAATAATTATCGATATCGATCAATATGCATTTTTTTTTATCGATAAGCTTTTTTTCTATATCGCCCAGCCCTAGCTCCACCTGCTGGTAGGAAACCATCCCATCCTCACCTTTTCTTTGGCGGCTGCCAGAGCTGCGGCCACGTCCACCTTCTTCCTCTCTGCCTCCCTCTCCTCCTTTTCCTGCTCCTTCCTCCTCCTCTCCTCCTCCTCCTCCTTATTCCTCCTTTCCTCCTCCTCCCGTTTTTTCTGCTCCTGCAGGATTTTGTCTTCGGCCACCTTATTCCTCTTCACCCTCCTCAGTCTGATGGCTCTCTTGTCGGGTTTCCCCTGTAGGAAGCAAACGATCAGTCCTGGTGCATCATGGGAGCGGTTGGGTCCGGTTCCGACACTCACCGCGCTCAATGTGAACTCCACCTCTTTCCCCACATCATCAGGGTTGAACTCTGTGTCGCTGAAGTTCTCACAGGTGTCAAAGGGAATGTCTCCATGGTCGGCTGAGCTGACGACTCCCTCCTTGTCTCCCAGCGAGGTGATGGTGCCCTGCAGACAGAACATGGCGGATCAGGAGCTCTGACCCTCTGGAGCCTTCAGGTCTTCTAGAAAAGGGGGCGGAGTTTACCAGCTCTCTGATCTCCTTGGTGTAGGTGAAGGTGAAGGGGATCTTGGGTCGGATGTTGGCGGCTCGCCTCTTGTTAGTCTTGCTGTTGATGAGCAGGTTGATGAGCACGTGGTCGTTCTTCAGCAGAGTCACGCTGCAGTCCTGGTGGTTGAAGGTAACGTTGGTCTTCAGAGGGCCGATGTTGGCGTGGATCTGACCCGGATACCCTGGAACATTGCCCTGCAGACAGCAGTTAGCAAAGCTGGTAACCTCCTCCCTTCAGGTCCTCAGTGCAGCTCTAAAAACCTTAAACTCTGCTGCTCTTCTTCTTCCTTCCAATCAGAGCCTTAGACCAGGCCAGGGCGAAACATCGAATAACCTCCATGTATCTACAGTTCCCCACGATCAATAGCTAAGAATACTCTATCGCAAACATTGAGTTAGAATATCCATCACGACATTAAGCCATCTGCATCCATAGAGGTTTATTTTTCCCACACCCTTTGAATGCATCATAAACCCCTCCTCCTAACAGGATTAGCCATATATGGCAGCATTTTGGATTTCACACCAAGGACGGCGAACTAAAGGCGCTCATTTGTAAGACATGCCAGAAGACTGCAAAAAGTTAGCAGTATAAATTTATTCCACCTTTTAAATTTCCAGCAGGTAAAGATCAATGCTGATAGATTCTCTGAAAATTGTTTCTGTAATCTGAGATCAATTTATTATTTTTTTCCCCTTTGTTTCCTGTTTGGTTGCTGGGATCTTATTAAAGGTCTAATTCTGACATCATGAAGCAGAAAAGCTTTGATCTGGTTAAAATAAAATGGTTTAAATTTGAAACCCAACGTTCCAGTAAATCAGTGGAATTTTCTGCTCTATTGTTTTTAAACTCATAGGGAAGTCATATTTAAATGTCAAATCATTCTGGCTTAAACATTCAATAAATGTATTATTTATCAGACCATATTGTCCCAAAAGTTAGAAAATTTCTATTTTATAAAAATCCTGTCTTAAAATCTGTGTTTTTTTTCCTTATCTTCTTCAGGCCAGTTAGTTCTACGTCAGCCTGAACACCTAAATTCGGCCAATCATATATCAACGGTCATCTGTCAATCAAATGTTTTCGGTCATAGCATCTTCATTCATATGTCGCAGCTAATATACGCAGCGGTTGAAATCCGAATCCTTTCCTTTCCCATTGAGTTGCGTCCCAGTGTCCACGGGGATGGACGTCTGTGTCTTCGGCAGGCGTAGAGCTAACAGAACTGGCAGCGTTGCGAGGCAAGGGCTCAAACATGTACGGCTGGAAGCCTTCTACACCAAACCAAGCTTCTGCCGCCCTGGCGTCCTCTTCCACAACATCTTCTCCCCGCTTTCCTCCTCTAAATAAAAAATGGATGACGGAGGAGACTCATCCACGACCTCCGACACTAAACTCTCCTCCTCTTGCATGTTTCCTCTGTCCATAGCATTTCTTGACAGTGTCGTTTCTAAGTGACCAATTTAGTGCTACTTGGTCCCAATGGAATTTCCATTGGGAACCTGCTAGCACTAAGTTGCTAACTGGTTAGCAAGATGCTTCCCACAAACCGGCCACAACCAAACTTGCTCGGGAACCTTCTGCGACAACAATCCCATTCACTTTATTCACTCGTGTAAAGTCGGGCACCACTCGGGAGAATTCAGAAACGCAACGGTTGGAACAGCCGCTTCCCTATGAAGTAAGTAATGTAAGTAAACTTTATTTGTATAGCACTTTTCACAGACGAAGTCACAAGGTGCTTCACATGATAACATAAAAACAACACAAGTAAAAACAGATAAAATGCAATAAAAGCTAAAATAAATAAGGGAATAAAACAATATGCTATGTGCTTTGGAAGGCTAGTGAAAACAGGTGTGTTTTTAGCTGCTTTTTAAAGATATCCACCGAGTCAAGACAGCGCAGGGCTATGACTTTAAAGGTGATTTCAATCTATGGTAATATTAGATCTGCTTCCTATCATCCAGAAATAGTTTAGATACGATTCACTTCCGTTTATTTCTACGGCACGAGTTAAAGACCCGACAGCTCAGGTCTCTCTATAGATCCAGATCATCCAGTCACTGACTTTACAGGAGCTAAAGTCTACCTCTGTGTTTCAGGTGTAACCAGAGGTAGTTCAAATGCCGCATCAGCGGGTGGTGCTGTGACACCAGTCCTGGTGGACCTGAAGGACAGACCGTCTCCTAGGGAACCGATCCGCCTCCAGCCAGCGAGCCCTCTGGCCTCCTACCTTTGGCTCGATGATGGTCTGGCTGACGATGCCCTCGTACAGCTCCGAGTCCAGCACCATGTGCGGCTCCAGCTGTAGCGTGGCGCCGGGCCTGGTCCGATCAAGGCAAACGGAGGCCTGATCCTCAGCGGTGGCCGCGCTCTCCGTTTCCTCCGAGGCGCCACAGAGCGTGAGGAGGAGGGGCTCCTTGGCCCGTTTGATCCTGATGGCGCGCTTGCCCGCCCTCCGCTGAGAGAGCAAAAGGTTCAATCACCACTTTGAGCTTCAGTCTGCACATCAAACACATTTTTTTTCATCCTCACCATGATGACAGTGAACTCCACCTCCTCGTTAACGTCCTCCTCTGTAAAGTCGATGTCACTCAGGTTCTCTCTGAGCTCAAACAGAAGCTCGCCGTGTTCCTCTGACTTGATGACGCCTTCGTTTTCTTTTAGATTCATGATGACGCCCTACAGAAGACACCACACCCGGCTAAAGCCCAGGAACAAGTCAAATGGCTGTAAGCTAGCAGACGGCATCACCTTCTCCCTGATCTCTCTGGTGGAGCTGAAGGTGGAGGGGATCTTGGGTTTGATGTTGGTGGCTCGCCGCCTCTCTGTGATGATGTCATTCAGCACGTTGATGAGCACCTGGTCGTCCTTCAGCAGCGTCACTGTGCTGTCCTTCCTTTCGAAGGACAGGTTGGTCTGCACCATGCCCAGGGTCACGTACACCTGGCCGGGGTACTGGCGCTGGCCGGGCTGCAGGGAGACACCCATCTACACTCAGCCATGATCTCTGCTAAAGTTCCGTCAGGCAGACGGCTGAAGGTTAACCAGGTAAACCTATGAGCTGCTGCTGGGATAAACCTGCTGAACCTGAAACCAGGCTAAAGCTGAGAACATCCCTGGAAGAAGCTCAGCCTGCTGATGAAGAGGAGTTAAAACATCTTCTAAGATCCCTGGACTTAATGCACCCAGAGGAGCAGGACCTTCAGGATTTCTTTAACAGAGTTCTACTCCCCCATAATAATCCTAGATTTCTTTTTAATCCAGTTGCCAAACTCACCCAGAGCCATAGCTCTGTTGAACCGTCCATTCCAGCTGCTCTTAGCAGGAATGACTGATTCTATTAAAATAAGATCATTAGCGCTCCTCTATCCGCGATTGGCTTGTCTCTGGAGGGAGGGGTGGGGTGTGTGTGCAGCATCTGAGGTAGTCATGGAATCTGAACCGGATTTAGACTGCTTTGATCCAGTTGAACTTTCAGAGTTAGCAAAACTATTGTCTTCATCTAATACCCCATTTACACAACCATTGAAAAACCGTGCCGAGACCGGTCCGAGCTCAGT
The DNA here is from genome assembly GCA_030533445.1 of Cyprinodon diabolis. Classification (NCBI taxonomy): domain Eukaryota; kingdom Metazoa; phylum Chordata; class Actinopteri; order Cyprinodontiformes; family Cyprinodontidae; genus Cyprinodon; species Cyprinodon diabolis. The sequence goes on along the minus strand of CM060083.1, from coordinate 41,472,288 downwards.
AACTGAGATAACTTATCGTGTGTAAATGGAAAGCAAACTAAACTGAACCGAGCTAGACACAACCGAACCAAGCTAACTGCAGACCAGTTCCAGAAGTGGGCTCGGCTTTTCCCTGGCTCGGTTCTCAGGTAACAAGAGCGCATGAGCAGAACGCGTCATCTCCGACTGGCTGCACATCGCGATTCACACTACATTCCAGTAGTTGGCGGTAATGCCCCTCCAGAAGTTGCTTGCCAACCAACACAAAACAGAAGAAGAAGAACAACTATAAACAAAAAGCAAAAATCTTCTCCACGCAACATTTTAAATAATGGCTTTGGTTGCCGTCTTCGCCTGACCCTCTGCAAACACTGATGTACAGCAATAATAATCAAGCATAAGTTTCTGAATGTGACGGGCGCCGCCATTTTGATTTGCTTGATTCTGTCCTTCGTTTTCTTCTTCTTGTTTTACAGTGGTTGGCAAACAACTTTTGGTGCATTACCGCCACCAACTGCTTGATTTCCTCCTTCAATACTGACAGTAATACCGCAGATCGTCACTAGGAGGCGAGGAGTCGAGGAACCGAGATAACGTGATGTGTAAACAGTCGTCAGAACCGAGCTTGGCCTGGTTAACTGATCCAAGCTCAGACCGGTCTCGGCATGGATCGGTTTTTCAAGGGTAGTGTAAATCGGGTATAATCCTTCAACTTGGATGTTAGATCCAGTTCCAACCAGGTTATTTAAGGAGGTATTCCCTTTGATCTCCTCCTCCATTTTAGATGTGATTAATCTATCTCTGTTACAGGGATATGTACCTTAAGCTTTTAAGGTTGCTGTAATTAAACCTCTGCTTAAGAAACCGTCTCTTGACCCAGATGACTTGGTCAATTATAGACCTATATCCAATCTTCCTTTCTGATCTAAAATTCTTGAGAAAGTAGTTGCCAAACAAGAGCTCATCATAGCACTGAAACAGCTCTGGTGAAAGTCACTAATGATATTCTCATGGCCTCAGATAATGGACTTGTATCTGTGCTCGTCCTGTTGGATCTTAGTGCTGCATTTGATACAGTTGATCATAATATTCTTTTAGAAAGACTTGAATATTTTGTTGGAATTAAAGGAACAGCACTAGACTGGTTTAAATCTGATCTATCTGAACGAATTCAGTTTGTTCATGTTAATGACAAATCTTCCTCATGCTCAAAGGTTACCTGTGGAGTACCACAGGGATCAGTGCTAGGACCAATTCTCTTTACTTTATACATGCTCCCAATCGGTAGAATTATTAGACAGCATGGGATCAATTTCCACTGTTATGCTGATGATACCCAGCTATATCTGTCTATAATCCAGAAGAAGCTAATCCATTACATAGATTACAGGCATGTCTTGAAGACATAAAAACCTGGATGACTCTTAACTTTCTGCTTCTGAATGCAGACAAAACAGAAGTTATAGTCTTTGGACCAGAGTCTCTGAAAAAGAAGCTGATTAGTCAGTCACTTCATTTGGATGGGATTAAACTGATTTCAGATAATAAAGTAAAAAATCTTGGTGTTATTTTTGATCAGGACCTGTCATTTAAATCCCAGATCAAAGAGGTTTCTAGAATTTCCTTCTTTCATCTGAGGAATATTGCAAAAATTAGAAATCTCCTGTCCAGGGGTGATGCTGAGAAACTAGTCCATGCATTTGTTACTTCAAGGCTGGACTATTGTAATTCTTTACTATCAGGAAGTCCACAAACTGTAGTTAAAAGCCTTCAGCTGATCCAAAATGCTGCAGCCAGAGTTCTGATGAAAATGAAAAAGAGCAATCAATGCTCTGTTCGTAAACCTAGGACGCGTCCTTAGAAGGCCAGATTCGAAGGACGATGACGTCATAGCGCGGCGCCGAGGTCTGGTCGGATTCCAAGAGTCCTCGTTATGCGGCCTTAAAATGCGTCCTTCTTTTTGCCCGATTTGAAGGACGGGTCCGATGTATCCTCGCTATCCTTGGTTTACCCAGGATTCATTGCGAGACCAAGCCAGCCGTGATCAGAGGAAAGGTTACTTGGCGCTGAACAGTGGTGAAAAATGGAAGTTCAGTTTAATATAATCCAGTCTGTGAATAGTTCCGTCTGAAATGAATGAAAATAGTTGTTTTAATGGTTATAGAGTCAGATATGTGGCGGTAGTGTTTGATTTATCTAAAGGTTTTAATCTGTTACTGTGTAAATGGGTTTGGCTGGAATTTAAGGACAGATTCTAATATATCTGCAGGGTGGGGACTGTAAATCTGACAATTTAATTTTTTTATTGCTGTTTTGCACAATATGCTAAACTAAGTATTTTTTGTTGTTAAATATTAGAGATTTTGCAGATATATTTTTTATACATACATTGTTTAGATTTATTTATATATTTCTACCCCTTTTATAGAATAGAAAATCCCTTTATTGTCCCAAAATGGGCAAATTTACAGCAGCAGAAAGATTATTGAAAATGGTCACACAAATGATGACCTTAGAAAAATGTATGAGAATAACATAAGGAAGAGTTAAAATATAAACAATACAATTCTATAAAGTGTTTTAACAATATAAAACTGGAGAATAAATAACCAATATGCAGCTATGGACATTTTTACAGTGATGGATATTTGAAAATAGCAGCAACATCAGAGATGAGCAGAATGACAGCAGCAGGTTATTTAACTGACTAAGGTTTCTATCATTACATTTGATTTTATTTGTTCCTGCTCCCGGTGGTTGGAACCTTTATTCCACTCTGGATTCTCATCAGTCTTTGTTCACTTTATAATAAAAAATAAATAAATAAACAAACGGTTTTGAAAACTTCGGTTTTCATTCTTTTCCTGCTTTGTGTGTCAACTATCACAGTTGCTAAGCAACAGAACTTACGGCGGTAAAACCCGCCGAAGGGTAGACTTGTTCGGATTCACAGCCAAAACTCTTCCGGTCTCCTTATTTTCAAGGACTTCGAAGGATCCAGTCCAGGTTTTTCGAACAGAGATCATATCTCTCCTATCCTGGCTTCTCTTCATTGGCTTCCTGTTAAATTAAAAAGTTTAAACCTTGCTCTCCATCAGTCCTCGATGGTTTCCTCAGCTTGTTAAATTGTGTTAAAGTAATTAATGGGAGGGAGGGGCGGCCTAGTGGTTAGAATCCCGAGGTCTGACTTCCAACCCCACTCCCACAGCCTCCACTGTGGGCCCCTGAGCAAGACCCTTAACCCCCCACTGCTCCCTGGGGGGAGGGGTTAAATGCAGAGAGGGAATTTATCCACTCTAAGATCAATAATCACTGGCTGAAGGGGCCCCAGCAGGGAGGCCCCAGGGCTCCTCTGGTTCCATCTTTAGACGTTAAAGCTAAAGAAGCAAAGAGCGGCCCACTGACCTCAGGCTCCTCGATGGCCTGGCTAACCACGGCCTCGTAGATCTCTGGGTCCACGTCTTCGGTTCCACCTGGAGCGACTTTCACATCGGTGGCTACGGCGTGGCCCTGTTCGAGAACCACAGGGCGTCTCATTGAACCGTTCTGACAGGATGGCAGGGAGAAGCAGAGCAGACCCACCTTCTCCTTGCAGGCCGTGAAGTGGACGCGGACGCCGGGCGTCAGGGCTTTAGGGTTCCCAAAGAAGACGTTGAAGCTGAACTGGAACTTCTCCAGGTCTTCCCTCTCGATGTAGCCGAACGTCGGCTGTAGAGCAGAGAGACGGTTACCCGATGCGGTCCATCAGAGAACCAAGCAGAGCTAACGGCCTCCTCACCCCGACGAAAGAGATGATCCCCGTGGATCTGCCTGGTGGAGGCCTGAGGACACAGAGACGCTCAGATTAACCAGCTGCTCACAGCTGGAGCCGCAGCGCAGCGCCGCCTCGCCACACTCACTTGGAAAATCTACGCTTTCCCAGCAGCCCCATGGCTTTGGCCGTCTTCCTGGACGCAGGGCTGTCAGCAGGAGTGGGGGGGGCAGCGGGGGCGGGGTCCGGAGCAGCGGTGAGGGCTGGCGGCTCCGGGTCCTTCTTGATCTCGGCGGAAGTCGAGTCGTCGGGCGGAGCAGAGATGAGTGCTTTGATCTGAGGACCAATCACAGCCAGCGCTCAGAGACACATCCACCAATCAGAGAGCAGCGCGGCGCATCAGAACCAGACTCACCCACTCAGGCTGCTCAGGAGGCGGGTTAGGCATCGGCTCCTCCGCTACGGCCTGAACACACACAAACTGGATCAGTTTAACAACACAAGACCTGCAGCATCACCGGGTCAGAGCCGCCTCACCGGGTCAGAACCGACTTACCTCTGACGTCCAGACGGGGGCAGGGAAGGGAGGGAACGCAAAGGGAGGCACACAGCCCGGCGGCGGCACAGGAGGGACGGCTGCGGGGTCCGGAGGAGGCATCCCAACAGGACCGGGTGGAGGGAGACCTGGTGGAGGGACAGGGGGGAGAGGTCCAGGGGGGCCCCACGGCTCAGGAAGACCCTCTGGACCCCACCCTCTCCAGTTTGGGGGACGCTCCCAGTCTGGAGGAGGGACCCAGTCATCAGGGTAGGGCCCCCAACCTGGTGGGGGGGGCCCTCTGGGGTCCCAATGAGGAGGTGAGTGGCCCCTTGGACCCCAATCTGGATAAGGGGGGGCTTGTGGATCCCAGCCTGGTGGTGGGGGGCCTCTAAGACCCCATCCTCCAAGGGGTGGTGGTCCCCAACCAGCGGTAGGTGGAGGGCCCCACTCTTCCGGAGGTGGGGGACCCCAGCCTTCTGGAGGTGCGGGGCCCCAGCCTCCCGGGGGTGGGGGGCCCCAGCCTCCCGGGGGTGGGGGGCCCCAGCCTCTTGGGGGAGGAGGGCCCCATTCTGGCGGGCCCATGTTGAATGGTGGCCTATCCTCTCCGGGGGGGCCCACATGGGGCCTCCCCCTCATGGGTCCTTGTCCTCGGCCCATCAGGGAGCAGGAAACACCGAGGTAAGCAGTGCCTTTAGCAGTTAGCTTCAGGCTAACAAACACGGAGAGACTGGTGAGCAGAGAACCATCCGAACCAATCCCCGTCAGAAGCGCCAGTCTGGTTCCACAGCCTGTTAGCAAACCACTGATGCCCAAGCGGTTCTTCTTCTACGGACCAAAACATGCAGATATACCAGCTGCTCACTGCGCAAACGCATCATCAATTACATTTTCCCTCCCTATAAAACAGGAAGCGCACTACACTATAATGTGTTAAAGGTTCATAATGTATTTCCTGAAAAATTAAATTGCATTAAAATCCTTTCTGCTTTATCCGTTACCGATCTGCACCGGAAATGGATCCTGCGCTACTTCCGGTGGCAAACGTTTTCACCTTGGATTTAAACATAAATCTCGTCTTTTTGAGTTTTATGTTTTCATTTCCTGTTAACATTATGGTATATAGTTCGTAATCTAAAGAAAGAAAAAACTAAAATGGTTTAATCAGATTTTGCCGGACTAGTATGAGCGTGTCCCATGATGACGTCAGAGAAGCAGTTTAATGGAGAAAATGGAAAAAAAAAGCATCAATATGTCTCAGAAAAAATAAACATTTTTAAATGTGTATATTAGCATTCCTTTGGTGAGCTAAGGATATAAATAAATTATTTTAGAACCATAATTACATTATTTATGAAAGTCCGGATGTACATTTGGTTGCGCATGCGCAAATTAGCTGATGGTAGGGATCGGGTAAAGACACTGCCCCCTACAGGAGGAGGACTGAAACAGACCTCAGTGGTCTTATTTCCTTCCGCCACTGAGCTGCTCTCATTCTGGTAAATCATCCTTTATTTTATTAGAAGAAACTCTGAAACTGATAATTGTTTTACATTTATATGTTTGAATTGTGTAAATAAAGTGTTGTTAAAAGTCAAAAAAGTCTTATTTGCAGCATCTCTATAAATCTGAATGTAACAATTAATAAAAGCTTTTATAATGTGTGGATTCAGAACCAACCCGCTCCTGGTCTTCTAATTCAGAGGCTTTTATGATTTATTTTGGTTTAACTGGTTTGAAGCCAGTTTTAACTGCATCCATCCGGTTTTAACTGCTCCTGTCCAGATATGGAAAAAGTTATACTGAGATGTTTGCAGCTGTGGAAATAATCCAGAAGAATCCCAGATCTAAACTAGTTTAATACAGCAGAACGGGCTCCTCTGGTCATGCTGGTTTATTAAAGTACATTAAGGTCATAGCTGCTGGAAAAATGATCAATGTTAGCTGCCTTTGGTCTAAAACGGACCGACCCAGAACCGCAGTTCTGCTACTGGGCCCGTCAGTCTGTAAGAACCAGGAGGAATTTAAACCAGTTTTATTCATTTATCGAACCAAGAGGTTAATGAGCTGCTTCAGCAGAACAAACAGAGCTAGAACTGAGTGGATCAGCTGCTCAGAACCAGAACCTGTGCCCCAGTAACCAGAACCAGGTCCTCATCTCAGGAGCTGCTGCAGTTCTACAGGAAGAACCAGGACATGTTGCTGTGAGGAATGTCCAGCTTCTTTCCACCAGGGGGCACTGTTCACCTACAGAGCAGAACACAGAGGACCCGGACCTCTACTATAGGGGAGATAACACTGCTCAGACCCGGTCCACGGTGGAGGCGCCGATTCCTGACCCGGTCCAGGGTGTCGGAGGCGCCGAGTCCTGACCCGGTCCAGGGTGGAGGCGCTGAACCTGGTACCTCTGGACCACCCTTCCTACAGTGTTTGTAAAACTTTGATTCTGGCAGCCCACCGCTCCCTGGGCGCCGTGGCAGCCTACTGCTCCCTAAGGGGACAGGTTAAATGTAGAGTCGATTCTGTACTGGTGACAGTGGAATGAGAATAAAGTTCTATTCTAAGTCAAAGTGCTGGTTCTGGAACACGGTGAACCATCTCTAAACATGTGGACCTCCTGAGAGGTTCTGAAGAACCGGGGAACCAGTCGGCTGCAGCGTCGCAGAAAAAGCTTTTATTTCGTTTGCTGACTGAAGAAAACAGAAAAACGTTATAGAATCTCAACAATATGAATATATGATCTCTCAAAATTACAGCAAAATAAGGAGCTGGAACGCCGTATCCAGAACGGCGAGCCAAAAACTGGTCTGACAGAACCGAGCAGGTTCCTGTGCATAGAAACATCCAGCTCTTCCAACACGTACAAAACTCTGAATCTAGATGGGAGGAGTTAGAGAAGGTGCCAGCGTCCTTCAGAACCGGACCGGGGCAGAACCTGGAACCAGGCAAGTCCAGTCCAACAGAACAAGTGAGAACCTAACGATGCAGAACAGTCAGACCAGAGGAAACTGGATCAGAGCCTCAGGTCTGGTTCACATCAGTTCAGAACAGATTTCTATGGGCATTGCACTTCTTTAATGGGTCCAAGTATTTTCAGACTGGAGTTAAACTGGATTTAATCCTCTATACTGGTTTTAAACCAGAGTTGTCCATTTAGAAATGGCTCCCAGACTGCCTTGGTTCAAAGTGGTTTCAGGGTGTAAACTAGTTTCAGGTCTGTTTAGACTGATTCCAAATGCCTATAGATCTGTTTTCACTGGATCATACAAGAGGAAACTGGTTTTAGATTTAACCCTGTTTAGACTGGCTGCATTCTACTGTTTCAGATCTTAAACTGGTTTAACTGGTTCAGATTGCGGTTGATTCAAATCCCTTTTGAATGCTGCAAACAGACAAAAACTGTTGGAAACAAAGTTTCAGGAACAGGAAGTGAAGTCAGAGCTGGTTCTGTCCCAAACTTTGGCCTAAAGAGAACAGAATCAGAAAGTGAAAGCAGGTGCAGCGAAGGGGTTTGGTGTGGGGTGGTGGAGGACAGCAGGTGGACTGTCCGCCATCTGGCGTCCTCAGAGGACATCACATGGCTATGAAGGGGGCGGGGCTTCTCCTTTCTGTCCTGACCGGTTCAGTCAAACGGGCTGAAGTCCCGTTCCAAGTTCTCTGAGTCGTCGTCATCAGAAAAGAAGTCATCCTCGTCGATGTCGTCTTCATCGTAGTCCTCGTGCCACTCTGGGACATACTCTTCATCATACTCATCATCCTCCGCCTCCTCGCCACCTTCCTCACAGCTGAAGGTGTTATGGTCTGAGTCTCCAGAGTCCGACCCGCGGTTGGACTTGGACCTGAGGGAAACAAGAGATTACAAACCCAGATGATTGACCTGCACAGGTCCCATCTGAATGGAGCTGGTATCAGCTGGAACCGCAGGGGAGAAGGTGAGCACACATGTTCAGCACTTACACTTTGTTGGCGTCCGTGTTGTTGGACAGGCTGGAGGCCTGGGTGGACTCGGGTTCCTGGCTGCCTTTGGACTGGTACCCGACCCTGAAGTCCTGGACCAGAAAGATCCGTTGGAACAAGCTGGTTTTAACTGGTTTTAGGCTGACCTCAAAGGGGTTTGTAGATCTAACTGGTTTCTAGTTGAACATGGATCTCATGGATCCAAGATGGCGTCCTGAGAGGCAGCCAGATTTTCTCCAAAGAGCTGGACCTTTGATCCTGTTACCCGGTTACCTGTAGCCCAGCAACCAGACTAAACCATCAATGACAGATGTTCTCACATCTGTGGATTAAGAGATGGTTGATCAACGGGCGGTGAGAAAAAACAGGATACACTGGTTCCTTTTTGCTTAAATCCCGTCTCACTCCGCAACCCCAAAGCAAGTCTCACCCCGGAGCCCGTCTCGCTCTGCGACCCTAAATCCCGTCTCGCTCTGCGACCCCAAATCCCGTCTCGCTCTGCGACCCCAAATCCCGTCTCGCTCCGCGACCCCAAAGCAAGTCTCATCCCGGAGCCTGTCGGACTCCGCGACCCCAGAGCCCGTCTCACTCCGCGACCCCAGAGCCCGTCTCATCCCGGAGCCCGTCTCACTCCGCCACCCCGGAGCCAGTCTCAGTCCGCCACCCCGGAGCCCGTGTCTCACCCCGGAGCCCGTGTCTCAGTCCGCCACCCCGGAGCCCGTGTCTCAGTCCGCCACCCCGGAGCCCGTGTCTCACCCCGGAGCCCGTGTCTCAGTCCGCCACCCCGGAGCCCGTGTCTCACCCCGGAGCCCGTGTCTCAGTCCGCCACCCCGGAGCCCGTGTCTCAGTCCGCCACCCCGGAGCCCGTGTCTCAGTCCGCCACCCCGGAGCCCGTGTCTCAGTCCGCCACCCCGGAGCCCGTCTCAGTCTGCCACCCCAGAGCCCGTCTCACTCCGCGACCGAAGAGGTCTCACCTGTTAAGTCACTTGTGAGTTAAGGAGAGAAATAAATAATTTTGATGCCATCATTTTATTTATGGAAACCTGAATAAATATCTGGTTGGGCATGTGGAAATGAGCTGATGGTGCAGATTCTTCTCCTGGGACGGATCGCACTACCGGGATGGCATTGGTAGACTGACGTAGTCCTACTCAGTTCTAGTCAGAATGAGTCTGATACTGCTCCATAGAGCTGTGATTATGGGGCGTGTTTCGAACGAACCAGGAAAATAATGCCTCTGCACTCAATTGGATAGACCTACAACCAATAAGAGCAACGGAGTGCGTGACGTATGTTAAGCGACGCATAGTTGTTGTCAACAAAAATCAAAGCGTGCAGTTGCACGCCTAGAATAAGAAGATGAGCCTTGATCGCGTTTCTCTGTTCCTCTTTTAAAATTAATTTGCTGTCGATATCTTCTAGAACAGACCTAATGGCAGAATCTGCTCACCCCAACTCTCCAGCGGCAGCCATTGTTGTTGTCGCCCAAGCGCGCTTTGGTGACGTGGTTGATTACGTTACTGTTGATCATCTGTCCATCATCGTATAAAGCCCGCCCTGACAATTTGATTGGCCCGCCAGATATTGTGCTAGCATACTCGCGCTACTATTGAGCAATGCCAGACCGAACTTCCCGACCTCAAACGTTGTGGGCTGGACTAAGTTCAGAATGGCACCCAGGCTACGGCATGGGTATGGAAAGGAGTAAAAGGACCGTTCTGGTTAATCTGGGAAAACCAAAGCAGCTGTGGTTTTTATTGCTGCCCCCTGCTGGCCTGAGGGTGGGGAGCAGACCAGGCTGATTGTTTCTTTAAAATAAAACCCTTTGAATAGAGACGCCATCAGACTGGATCACAGTCTCTCCATCATGGATCCTAATGGTCCACTGATCTAGACTGCCTGAATATGTTCCGCCTGGAATAAGGTTCTGCTCTCAGGGTACCTGGGTAGAGTGCTGCAGGATGGCCAGCAGGCGCTCCTGGATGCGGCGGATCAGTTCCAGGCCCGTGTTGAGATGTTCTGGTTTCAGCAGCCGCACGCAGGAGGCCAGGTCAGTGCACTGCAGCAGAGTCTCCTCTAAACACAGGGACCAGCACACACAATCAGACCGGTCCGGACCGGGGCGGCTCTGGTTTTAGAGGGGCATAGTCTCACCCAGCAGGATCTGCAGGGCGTTGGTGTGAAGGTCCAGAGCCTCCGTCTGCTGCTCCATCACGTCCATCTTCTCCGTTTCCTGGTTATAATAGCTGTAGACACAGGAGTAGGCCAGCACCTGCAGTCAATGAGCAGGGCACAGTTAGCGCGCCGCTCAGAGCGGGAGTAGGGCACAGTTAGCGCGCCGCTCAGAGCGGGAGTAGGGCACAGTTAGCGCGCCGCTCAGAGCGGGAGTAGAGCACAGTTAGCGCGCCGCTCAGACGGGGAGCAAGGCACAGTTAGCGCGCCGCTCAGACCGGGAGCAAGGCACAGTTAGCGCGCCGCTCAGACCGGGAGCAGGGCACAGTTAGCGCGCCGCTCAGAGCGGGAGCGGGGCACAGTTAGCGTGCCGCTCAGAGCGGGGCACAGTTAGCACGCCGCTCAGAGCGGGAGCAGGGCACAGTTAGCGCGCCGCTCAGAGCGGGAGCAGGGCACAGTTAGCGCGCCGCTCAGAGCGGTAGCGGGGCACAGTTAGCGCGCCGCTCAGAGCGGTAGCGGGGCACAGTTAGCGCGCCGCTCAGAGCGGTAGCGGGGCACAGTTAGCGCGCCGCTCAGAGCGGTAGCGGGGCACAGTTAGCGCGCCACTCAGAGCGGTAGCGGGGCACAGTTAGCGCGCCACTCAGAGCGGGAGCAGGGCACAGTTAGCGCGCCACTCAGAGCGGGAGCAGGGCACAGGTATCGCGCCACTCAGAGCGGGAGCAGGGCACAGTTAGCGCGCCACTCAGAGCGGGAGCAGGGCACAGTAAGCACACCGCTCAGAGCGGGGCACAATTAGCGCACAGCTCAGACCGGGAGCGGGGCACAGTTAGCAGAGCCGCTCAGACCAGGAGCAGGGCACAGTTAGCGTGCCACTCAGAGCGGGAGCGGGGCACAGTTAGCGCACCGCTCAGACCAGGAGCAGGGCACAGTTAGCGAGCCGCTCAGAGCGGGAGCAGGGCAGTTAGCGCGCCGCTCAGACCGGGAGCAGGGCAGTTAGCGCGCCGCTCAGAGCTGGAGTAGGGCACATTTAGCTCGCTGCTCAGAGCTGGAGTAGGGCACAGTTAGCTCGCTGCTCAGAGCTGGAGTAGGGCACAGTTAGCTCGCTGCTCAGAGCTGGAGTAGGGCACAGTTAGCTCACCGCTCAGAGCTGGAGTAGGGCACAGTTAGCTCGCCGCTCAGAGCTGGAGTAGGGCACAGTTAGCTCACCGCTCAGAGCTGGAGTAGAGCACAGTTAGCTCACCGCTCGCCGCTCAGAGCTGGAGTAGGGCACAGTTAGCGTGCTGCTCAGAGCGGGAGCAGAACAAGCGTTGGAGCTCCTTGTTCTGATGGACCATCCTACCTTCCTCGCCTGAGCCAGGACTTTGCAGGCGTCGATGACGAAGGTGAGCGACTTCATCTGCAGAGCTTCGTTGATGGACGACACTTTGTTCTCCAGGCCGACGGCAAAATCCTGCAGCAGAGAACAGGACTGAACTGGCTGGAACCAGCAGGAGTCAGAATAAAGACGGTGGCGGTCCGTACCTTGGCCTGGTGGTGGAAGGTGCACCTATCGTTGTAGTCCTGGAACTTCTTCTCCTGCCGAGCAGCTTTGCTCACCTGCAGGGAGAACAGAGGGACGGCTGTTTGCTGCTCTCTGATTGGACGCTGATCAGGTGGCGCTGTGTGAACCAACCATGGCGGAGCAGTTGTAGTAATCTTTGTGAGTGGGCTTCCATGGTTTCAGGCAGCGCCAGCAGAAGCCGTGGTTACATTTGGCACAGGTCATACTGGAGGCAGAGGAGAAGAACGTACCATCATCATCATCATCATCATCACCACCACCACCACCACCCTCCCCCACCCTCCACCTACTGCAAGCAGCCCTCGTTCTTCTCGATCTGGGCCTGGCAGCTGGGGCAGCGCTTGGAGATGAGCTTGGCCAGGTGTTTGCTCTGGGCCTCCACGCTCATACCTTCGTAGAATCCGCCGTCGTCCATCCACTGAGACATGTGGCTGCAGCTGGCCGGGTAGTGAGCCTGGCGACACAGAACATCTGCTGACCTGCAGCACCAGCACAGTACCTGGCAGGACCCTAAAGGTCCACACCAGGACCCGGTCTAACGGGTCTGACCTCAGAACTGAGGAGGACTAAGCAGGTTCCAGATCAGCAGAGTTTCTGAATGCTCTGCTGCCGACCGGAACCCTGGGACAGGATGGTGACCTCTGACCTCTGGGAAGTTGCAGCTGAAGCAGGAGGACCAGCAGCACTTGGAGCAGGTCCCCATGCTGCCCATGTTCTCCTTGCAGAGGATCTGGTCGCAGCCCAGAGGGTTGGTGCACCAGGTCAGGTTGGAGCAGCTCTCCACGTAGCCTCTGAGCAAGGCACTCTCATACTGGGGGACAGGAGAGCAGAGGGTTAGACTCCTGGATGGCGGCGCAGGGAGCCGTGCTTGGTGGCTGGCGTTACCTTGGCGACGGTGTCCTTGTCGGTCAGGATGCTGAGGAAGAAGTGGGAGGTGGGCTGAGCCTGGCAGTCTGTGATTGGACAGTTGCAGCTCATCACCAGGTTCTGCTCGATCCGGGCCGTCAGGTACTCCTGCCAACACGACTGCACAACAAACGCACACCGTCAGTCACCCCGTCGCACAACCCCACAGCGGCGGTTCTGAGCGTTTCTGACCCGGCAGCAGTAGTGCATGCAGCTGAGAGTCAGGACGGGCTCCGCGCCGCCGCTTCCGGAGCCCAGACACACGGGGCAGGTGGAGGCGGGGCCGGGCGGAGGCTGGGGGTTCCTGCAGGTCAGCCCGGCAGCCAGGATGACGGCGTCTGGGTCGTCTGTGTAGCGCTGAACCAGCAGGTCTACGTTCCACTTACAGTGGATCAGGAGGTGCTCGGCCCGGTCCAAGTCCAGACTGAGGGTGGCCGCGACCTGGGGGGGGGGGACAGGACGTCCATTAAAGGTCCACATCAGAGAATAACGGTTCAACAAAACAGAGGTGAGGTCCAGACCCGGTCTGTCCCCAGAGCCGGCCTGTCCGCAGACCCGGCCTGTCCCAGACTCGGTCTGTCCCAGACTCGGTCTGTCCGCAGACCCGGCCTGTCCCAGACTCGGTCTGTCCGCAGACCCGGCCTGTCCCAGACTCGGTCTGTCCGCAGACCCGGCCTGTCCCAGACCCGGTCTGTCCCAGACCCGGTCTGTCCGCAGACCTGGCCTGTCCCAGACCCGGTCTGTCCCAGAGCCGGTTGTTCTAAAGAAAGAGCAGTCAGAGACTCTATGTGAGATCAATCTAGTATAGAAATAAGATGTGGGGTTTCCTTCATTTCCCTCCATGGCAGCTCCTTGGCTTTGTTCTCACACTGAATCCTGATGTTTGGCTCTGAATTCATCCAATAAAGTCTGGATGTTTTAGGACGGGTTCTACAGAACAATCCAGAAAACAATGATCTGGTTCTGGTTCAGCAGATCCAGGTGATCCGGTTCAGGACGGTAAACTGGACCCACATCCATCCACAGAAGCTTCCTACCTGCTGCACTGTCCTCTGCATCAGCTGCCGGACCTCCTCCTGGTTCATGGTCCGACCCACGGAGAGCAGAACCGAGTCCAGAACCCCATCCTCCAACCCCTGTGGTGCTGGTACCAAACTGGGAACAAATGGCAGAGACCAAAAAATGGTTACTGATGAGAAAATGAGAGTCAAACAGACGTCGTCCCCGAGAGACGCCGTCCCCGACAGACGCCGTCCCCGACAGACGCCGTCCCCGACAGGGCTCGTCTCAGAATGGTCTCCAACCATTGGTGAGACCAACCTCTAAATGGATGCTGGGAGTCTTTCCATGGACAGATCTTCTGGGCCTCTGTTAACCTCATAATAAGAGGCTGAAGGAGGTTTTCTGGAGTCCAGTGGACCGGAACCGGTTCAGTTCTGGCCCAGAGACCAGAGCCGGTGCTGCTGAGGAGTTTCCTGAGGCTAGCAGCATCGTAGCTAACAGAGGCTAGCATCCAGAGTGGAAGGTGGCGCTGTGGGTGGTCCCTGCTCCAGGATAAACTACTCCCCCCCTCCCCCCCCCCCCCAACTTCCTATGACAAACAAATTCAAACCATGAAAATTATTTTTGGAACTTTATTTGATAAATTGACAGATAGAATTCATACAGTATTTTTGGTCGGATGATTTTCATCCTTTAAACTAGAAACCTCTGAAAGTGGAGAAACTAAAGATCTCAGAGCTTCTCAGCGCCTCCTGCAGCCGATGGCTGCTGAGGTGGCACGTCCGCCACCTGCAGGGCGTCTGAACCTCTGTTACAGACCCAGGTTGGTAACCTGGTGAAAAGGGGCGGAGCCACAGGAGCGACCGACCAAATGAACCAGCAGGCTTTGGTCAACATCAGACTTTATTCAGGATGAACTCCTTCTGGCCCCGACAGTCTGGAGGAGAAGCTAAACCCTGACGCTGACAGTGCGTATATGAGGTCAGAAGTCATGGTCACACCTGATGTCAGCCATGCTGTCTGTGGTGGCGGCGTCCTTTGTGGAGTCAGAGCGAACAAAGGAGAACTGGGCGTGGCCTTTCCTGGGCGTGGACGGGTCCTCGGGGACAAACTCCACGATGTGAGGGTTGTCCTCGTTGCGTCGGACGCATCCTTTGTTGATGACATGCATGATGCAGGACAGCACGTCGCTGGTGCTACAGGCGAATCGGCCGGCGCCCGCAGGCCGAGACGCCTCCTGCTTCTGACACGAGTCCAGGACCTGAGGAGGACAGGAGGTGAAGGCGGCGCTGCAGGAAGAACTGCGGGTCAGAATCAGAGCCGGGCTCACCTTAAAGACCAGGTTATCGATGTGCATCTCCTTCTCCTGCTTCATGATGTTCACGATCAGACAGTAGATGAAGTTCCTTTTCCTCTCCAACGTCCCCGCAGCGTCTTCGTCCACATTCAGGTATGTCTGCCTGGGCAGCAGGTGCGTCACCGTGTCGCCCTGCACACTGCGGGTCAGCACCTCCTGATTCAGCCGGAGCACACCTGAGGACGGGAGGGGTTTAGAGAGGGGATAAATATGATGAGGGGATGAAGAGGAGAAAAGCTGACCTGCGGCGGGCTCGTCCGCAGGGCTGCAGGTCAGCGGTCCTCCCTCGCTGATGAGCGGCTGCAGGGCGTGCAGCAGGACGGCAGCGGACAGTCCGCTCTCCTGCAGCAGATCTTGGACTCTGACCTCCTGCAGAGACACAGCAATGGAACGGATCAGAACCGCCTCGAACCCAGAACCCTGCAGGGAGCTGGACCCACAGCAGCGCCGCTCTCACCTCCAGACTGTTGAACTGCAGCAGGATGAACATCTGCAGCGTGGAGACATGCAGCGTCCAGCTGCCCATCTGCAGCTCGGCGTGACCGAGCCAGGTCCACTGCAGCCGCCGAGGCTTCGAGTGACTCAGGCTGTACATGGACTGACCTGCAGGGTCACACGAGTCCGGTTCAACTTATCCCTTACTAAACCAGAGTTAAATAAACCCCAGTTAATCTGAACCTGATTTAATCAGAAATAAACCCAGAGTTAATCTGAAACAAACCAAGAGTTAATCTGAAACAAACCAAGAGTTAATCTGAAACAAACCAAGAGTTAATCTGAAACAAACCAAGAGTTAAACTGAAACAAACCAAGAGTTAAACTGAAACAAACCAAGAGTTAAACTGAAACAAACCAAGAGTTAAACTGAAACAAACCAAGAGTTAATCTGAAACAAACCAAGAGTTAAACTGAAACAAACCAAGAGTTAAACTGAAACAAACCAAGAGTTAATCTGAAACAAACCAAGAGTTAATCTGAAACAAACCGGAGTTAATCTGAAACAAACCAAGAGTTAATCTGAAATAAACCCTAGTTAATCTGAAACAAACCCAGAGTTAATCTGAAACAAACCGGAGTTAATCTGAAGCAAACCAAGAGTTAATCTGAAACAAACCCAGAGTTAATCTGAAACAAACCAAGAGTTAATCTGAAACAAACCCAGAGTTAATCTGAAACAAACCGGAGTTAATCTGAAACAAACCCAAGTTAATCTGAATGAATCCGTTAATCTGAAACAAACCCAAGTTAATCTGAAATAAACCCGTTAATATGAAATAAACCCGAGTTAATCTGAAATAAACCCGTGTTAATCTAAAATAACCCCTAGTTAATCTGAAATAAACCAGTTAATCTGAAATTAACCCAAGTTAATCTGAAACAAACCCAGAGTTAATCTGAAACAAACCCAGAGTTAATCTGAAACAAACCCGAGTTAATCTGAAACAAACCAAGAGTTAATCTGAAACTAACCAAGAGTTAATCTGAAACTAACCAAGAGTTAATCTGAAACAAACCCAAGTTAATCTGAAATAAACCCGAGTTAATCTGAAATAAACCCGTGTTAATCTGAAATAAACCCGTGTTAATCTGAAATAACCCCTAGTTAATCTGAAATAACCCCTAGTTAATCTGAAATAAAGCAGAGTTAATCTGAAATTAACACAAGTTAATCTGAAATAAACCAGAGTTATTCTGAAATAAACCCGAGTTAATATGAAATAAACCCGAGTTAATCTGAAACAAACCCAGAGTTAATCTGAAACAAACCCGAGTTAATCTGAAAAAAACCAGAGTTAATCTGAAACAAACCAAGAGTTAATCTGAAACTAACCAAGAGTTAATCTGAAACAAACCAAGAGTTAATCTGAAACTAACCAAGAGTTAATCTGAAACAAACCGGAGTTGATCTGAAACTAACCAAGAGTTAATCTGAAACAAACCCAAATTAATCTGAAATAAACCAGAGTTAATCTGAAATAAACCAGTTAATCTCTAATAAACCCGTGTTTATCTGAAATAAACCAGAGTTAATCTGAAATAAACCCGTGTTAATCTGAAATAACCCCTAGTTAATCTGAAATAAACCAGAGTTAATCTGAAATAAACCAGTTAATCTGAAATAACCCCTAGTTAATCTGAAATAAACCAGAGTTAATCTGAAATTAACCCAAGTTAATCTGAAACAAACCAGAGTTATTCTGAAATAAACCTGAGTTAATCTGAAACAAACCCGAGTTAATCTGAAATAAACCCAGAGTTGAGTGTAATTAACCTGAATTAATCATCTGATTTAATCTGGATCAATCAGAATAAACCCGGTTCAGACCGTCCTATTTCTACGGAACTGGAACCCACTGTGGGTGTAGAACTGGGTGAAGTGGTTCAGGTAGGAGCAAAGGTCGGCTGGAAAATGCTTGGCTGGTTCTTCCAGGAAGCAGAGCGAGGATACGGCCCAGCATCGTGGCGACAGAACCAGGACCTGGACCTCAGCCTCCTCCTCTGACTCCATCCAGTCTTCATGAATCTACAGTTAAGGACAAAAGAGGTCAAAGGCCAGACTGTTGGCCATGTGGTATAGAGCTGGATTAAATCTCTGTTCTGCCAGGAGTTCTAGTCCAGTCCATCTGATCCGGCCAGCACTGATTGGTTTTGAAGCTAACCGGGTTAACCCGCCTACCTGGTCCTCTTCCTGCAGCTGGCGGTCCAGCTGCTGGAGGCGGTAAAGATGGAACTCCTGCTGCAGCTCAGCCGACTCGCTCAGGTTCTTCAGCATCTGCTGAGGGAAGCGACTCGGGAAGCAGCTGCCGATCTGAGCGATGACGGCGCTCTCCAGCCATACGTTGCCCTGGGCCAGCAGCCGGTCCCCCAGGTAGTACCTGTACAGGTAGAGGGGCGGAGACTCGTCAAACCTCTGCCACGCTCCGGATCCTGGGCGACCAAAAGGTCAGCGCTGCAGAACTGGGCCGGTTCCTACCTGTAGAAGTGTTCGAAGGTGTTGGCGAGCTCCAGGCCCGACAGGAAGAGCATCGGCTCCAGAAACTGCTGCAGCCGCTCCAGAGTGGCCACTCCACCAGGGGGCGTCCTGCTGGCCTGGATCATCTGATCGATATACTGAGCAAAGCGCTCGCTGACCTGCAGAACAGAACATCATCATCCTCAGAACACGTAGCATCTCTCTGCTGTCAGTCCGAGTTAAACCCGAAATCCAGCTGATCCAGCAGGACCAGACCCACTAGGATCTCGAACCAGCGCTCAACTTCTGGAGCAGCAGAAGGTTAAGTAGACCCAACATAAACCTGGGATTAAAACCCACATTACTCTGGGTTTTCTGGGAAACCCAAACACACTGAACCCACTTAGGTCTGGTTTAAATAAACCGGGTTTCAACCCAATTTCAATTAACCTGGATTAAATCTGATTCAGTTCTAGTTTAAATAAACTAGAGCCGAGTCAGAATAAGCTGTGATCAAACCAAGCAGGCCTTAGGGTTGAAGTGCAGGTAGAGCCTAACCATAAATCACAGGCGACTCGGCGTGGTTCAGACTCACATGCATGGCCTTCAGGATGGAGAGCTGCAGCAGCGCGGCGGAGAAGCCGTGCCGCAGAGCGAGGATGAAGGCGGTCTGCTGCCCAAACAGCTCCTCCATGGCGCTCTTCAGCCGCAAGTACAGAGTCCGATAGCTCTCCACAAAGTCCGGCAGACTGCAGCTGGACTCCAGGAACCTTTTCACCTGAAGGAACGATGCGATTCTCATCACACGGTTTCATATCTGAGACCCGCAGAAGGTGGCTGAGCGGTGCTGGGATTTACCTGCTGCTGCACCACCCCCTGCCAACAGAGGGCGATGCCTGCGATGCTGCTGCTGTTCCTCACTTTGGGCTTGACCGAGGAAGATGAGGAAGAGGAGGAGGCGGTGGGGCCATCTTTGTTTTTGCCCTCCTTCCCATCTAAAAGACATCAGAGACGTGATGTTTGCTGCAGCAGGCAGAGTTAACCAGAACCAGGTGCAGCCACAGACAGAACACAGAACCCGCTCCGCTTCCCTCCGACTCAAAACCGGGTCTGACTCAGATCTGGATCCGAGTCAGAACCGGGTCAGAGTCAGAACCACCAGGGGAGGAGCTCAGAAACAAACATGAGCTGAACAAGCTGGGTGGATGGGCGGGTTCAGGCGCCCCCTGCTGATGGGTTCTGGTTTTAGAGTGCAGCGCCCTCTGGTGCTGCCTAGGGGAAGTGACTCGGTGAGCCCTTCAGGTCATGAACAGATTGACCAGCTGGGGGAGCCCTGCCAGCATCCTGTCCTGGTGAGGACCAATGAAATGAGAGCAGAACAACAGACAGAACGGGCTTCAGATCCAAGCTCATACTCACTCTTCAGCTCTTTGCTCCTGTTCAGACCTTCTGCAAACAAAACAAACTCCTTTAGTCTCTGAGATCAGAGGCAAAGTCCTCCTACTGTCCTGCCTGTGGACCAGTCCGTCCGCTAGACACGCTGGACCAGTCCGTCCTCTCTGGAACTGGGCCAGTCCGCTGGACGAGCTGGGCCAGTCCGTCCACTGGACAGGTCCAGTCTGCTGGACGAGCTGGACCAGTCCCTCCTCTCTGGAACTGGTCCAGTCCACAGGACGAGCGGGACCAGTCTGCTGGAGGAGCTGGACCAGTCTGTCCCCTTGGGGAGCTGGACCTGAAGTGCTACAGCGATAGCGTCACACTCACTGGACTTTACAGGTGGTTTGAGCTCCTCGTCATCAGGCGCGCTGGTGTCCACGTGGACCAGGAGGTGAGTGAGACGCCTCACTCTGGAGTTAAAGATGGCCGCCCGGCCCTTACAGCGGCGGGCCGACTCGGCGTTGTCGAGGTACTCGCTGAGCAGCCAGGAGAGCGGGCTGCATACGGAGGATTCTGGAGAGAACAGAGCAGACACGGTCCAGTTGACCAGGCTTCAACCATCAAAGCTGTCTGGGTCAGAACCTCAGAGTTCTGATCAGGGTGTAAGGAGGCGTGTCGGGGTCACCTGACTGGGTGATGCTGAGGACGATGGGGCTAATCAAGGCCTCCCAGCAGGTCCGGCCCAGGGCCTCGGCTGCCTCGGCGTCCGGCAGGAACCGGTCTGCAAACATCTGCTCGTGCCTCAGCGCACTCTTCAGCCTGAAAATGCAAACACACCCTGGTTCCGGTTCTGTGGCTGCAGGGTGACCCATTTATCTGGACAGAGGAAATCGTACTTGTTGAAGAGCTGCAGCAGCTGAGCCTTGTCTTCCACCACCTCCTGACACCAGGTGTGGGCCTTGGTGCTGTAGAACAGGTAAGTACGCCGGCACAGCTGCTCCTTAAACACGGGCCAGAAGGTGGGCTTTGGACCCAGCACCTCGAAGCCGTGGACCCGAGTGTCAATGCCGCCCTGAAAGAGAGAAGGAACACGTCCAGATCTGAGGAGAATGACCTGCAGCAGAAGCTGAAGGAGCCGCCCCCCACTTGCTGGCATCGTTTGATTCGGATCTGGATGATGGACCAGAAACGGGTCATGTTCTCCAAAAGAACCACGCGGCTGGCGGAGGCCGGGACGTTGACCTGCAGAGATGAAGACGGAGCACTGATCAGACAAACATCTCCACCTCAAGCTGCCCAGCAGAACCATCCTCACCGTGTTGAGCTCTGTGCTGATGTAGGCCGGGTCATCCCCACCCAGAACCACTATCCGGGCCGGCATGTAGCTAGAATCCTCACTAGCCACCAGGATAGCAAGTTGTCTGAAGATGGAAACTAGAAGGTATCACCAAAAAGAAAAACAGACCCTAACACCACCAGATGGCCACGCCCATCAAACGGTTGCACTGACTGACCAAAGAGAAGGCTTTGTTAACTGCTAGGCTAGGCTCATTTGGGCTAGGCTAGAGTCGGTGGTGCTAGGCTATGCTCATTTGCGCTAGGCTAGGCTTAGCGGCGCAAGGCTAGAGTCAGTGGCGCTAGGCTAGAGTCAGCGGCGCTAGGCTAGAGTACGTGGTACTAGGCTATGCTCCTTTGCGCTAGGCTAGGCTTAGCGGTGCTAGGCTAGAGTCAGTGGCGCGAGGCTAGAGTCAGCGGCGCTAGGCTAGAGTACGTGGTACTAGGCTATGCTCCTTTGCGCTAGGCTAGGCTTAGCGGCGCTAGGCTAGAGTCAGTGGTGCGAGGCTAGAGTCAGTGGCGCTAGGCTAGAGTCAGTGGCGCTAGGCTAGGCACGTGTGCACTAGGCTAACTTCAACGTGGTCCGTTTTGGCTTAGGTTTTGCCCATCATGAGTTCCATTTTGGATAACCTGTCACTAGCAAAGGCTTCCTTGGGAACGTCCCTGATTCTACCTGCTCACTGTGAGGTTGAAGGTTACTCATAGCCAGACCCACCCAGTGACCGCACCCACCTGATGACCACGCCTTTGTGCATGTAGATGTTGATGAAGTGGGATCCAGTGCAGCCATTAGACTCCCAGTAAGTCTTGGGGTTCTTGTCGGTCAGCTTGTTGGCTCTGTGGTGATTGGACGACACCTCCACCTTCTCCCAGCATTTATCCTCCTTTAGCTCCACACTGGAGCCTGAACACAGCGCCAGTGAACCCAGTCAAGCCAGCTCCGCATCCCGCCTTGACTGAAGAGAGACCATGACCTGCACTGACCTTGGCAGAGGTTCCTCAGGAAGACGTCAAAGAAGGGAATGTTGATTGGCTGGTGGCTGCGGCGATGTTCCTCAATCTGTCCCAGCACCATCTGACAGTAAACAGGAAGCAGAGGAAATGTTACTCCCCGCTGGAGACCATCACACTTCTGGTGGATCTACAGGGGCTGAGAACATCCAGCAGCTGCTGGGAAGAACCCTGAGGTCCCCCTGGACAGCAGGTCTCTGGAAACCGAATCCTTCCCTTGAAGAGCGGATGTTGCGTACCTGGATGCATCCTGCCAGCACGCTGGTGGTCATCTTCTTGTAGAGGCTGGCGTACTTCTCACAGTCGCCGATGAGGTCTCTGAGCTCAGTGACCAGCAGCAGGTTGGTGCTGTGTTTGTCCAAAGCCTTCACCAGAGCCTCTTTGGTCCCCAGGCGGCACATGACCACAGCATAGTCTTTGTTGAGAGACGCCAGACGGTACAGAAAGCGGATGAACAGCTGCACCACCTGTGGAGGCATCACAGCACATTCAGCAAGAGGCTGCAGGTGATGCGGCAGCTGTCAGGCGACGCAGCTAACCTCTCTGTCGTTGATGAACGCCGTCATGGTGGACAGGCACGGCTCAATGCTCTCGTGCCATGGCAGCATGTCCTCCTGGTAGTTGTCCAGGAACTTGTTGAGGATCCTGCAGGAACAACCAGATGGTCAAACAAGCTCCCACAGCAGAGAGAAACGCAATGAGAGCCGCCTACCGCAGAATGGAGAGCTGGACGGCCCGGTCAGCTCTATGCTGCTCCATCAGACGGACCAGGTCCTGGTAGGTGTCCCGACTGTGCGTCACCTACATCAGCAGAGGAGAGGAGCATCAGCCCTGCATTTCTGGACGGTCCGCTCAGGTCCAGTTCACAGGAACCCACCTGTCTGCGCTCCACCTCCAGCTGAGTGGTGTCGTCACAGAGCAGCTGCTCCAGAGTCTGGATCACCTCTTTGGTCACCGTCAGCTCCTTAAGACTCACCACCAGCATCTGCAGCTCCGTTCCCTTAAAGTCCAGCTGTTCCTGACACTCTGAAGGCACAGAGGAGCCCAGTTCACTATCTATAGAGCAAATCAATGACTCGCACAATCCATGCAGGCACACAGGTGGATCACTGGTGGTAGCCGCTGCTACCAGTGACCTTCAGTAAGAGCTGGACATAAAGAATGAAGCAGAATGATGAAAAAGGGGTCCCTATGTCCTCCAGCAGTCTAAGCCTATAGCAGCAGAACTATAGAGATACCTCAGGATAACCTGAGCCACTCTAACTAGAAGCTTTATCAAAAAGGAAAGTTTTAAGCCTAGCCTTAAAAGTAAAGAGGGTGTCTGCCTCACGGACTAAAACTGGTAGTTGATTCCACAGGAGAGGAGCCTGATAACTGAACCTACTGCGCCTCCTGAGAACTACGCGTCATCATTAGCCTAAGACTGGGAATCCAGCTTTGGCACTAGCGGACCTTGGCTGTGGGGAGCGGACCTTGGCTATGGGGAGCGGACCTTGGCTGTGGGGAGCGGACCTTGGCTGTGGGGAGCGGACCTTGGCTGTGGGGAGCGGACCTTGGCTGTGGGGAGCGGACCTTGGCTGTGGGGCGTACCTTTGCTCTCCAGCTTGTGCACCATGGAGATGTGGTTAAGGGCGATGATGGCCAGCATGGTCTCTGCTCTGGACAGCGTCAGACACTTCTTGAGGACGGCACTGACGCCACAGTCCACCAGCTGCTCTGCCAGGCTCTTGTGGTTGGCGATGAGCATGATGATGACGAGCAGCCCGTTCCGCACCGACAGCATGCAGCTGCACAGAAAAGCAGCCGTCAGTGGGCGGAGCTGGGGGGCAGTTCGGGGGATGAGATGACAGACTTACCCTTGGGTCTTCAGCATGACGTCGATGGCAGAAGGGATGGCGCTCAGCAGGCCTCTGGAGCCTTCTGGTGTAGCAGAGCCAATGCTGGCGAAGATCTCCAACATCATCTGGGTTCCTGACTCTGGGAGCGGGGGGCTGCTGCCGACGCTGCGCAGGTCGTGTTTACTGGCGCCGGTAATGACCTTCAGAGTCTGAGACAGAGGGTCAGTGTCGGGTCAGGGTGGAAGGACAGACACATCAGAGCGAGTGCAGAGTCTTACCGCCAGCGCCAGCTGGAGGACATGCGCCACGGTGGAGAACTCCTGCATGCAGGACAGCACGGCTTTGACTCCTCCCTCGGTGGCAAAGCTGACCCTCCACTCGTACCTCAGCATGAGCAGGTGGGTCAGTCTGAGGGTGCTCACCACCACGTCTCTGGAGGAGGATCCCAGCAGCTCCACCAACAGCTTCAGCACCTTGTCTCTGTCAGAAACGATGAGCGTCAGTCCGTTCCGTCAACCAGAACCGTTCGCAGCAGTCTACCAGGAGACAGACTACAGCAGACCTCCTTTCAGGGAGGGGGTTCCTACCGTACGGTCTGGGCATAGTCGCTCCTCATGGAGTTTTTCTCCTGAGAGCTCCTGTCCTCCAGCAGCCGGGTGAGGAAGAGGACGGCGGCTAGATGCTGGGCGGGGTCTGAAGCCCCTCCCTTCTTCAGGATGTCCACCACCTCCCCCAGCTTCTCCAGTACGCTCTTCTTCCCCTGCACTCGGGGATTGTTGAACACTGCAGAAGGACAGACAGATGGAGACGGACTGATTGATGAAGGACCTTGGTCTTCATGACGGAGATGTCCCCACCTTTCATCTTGTCCTCCAGGTCGTCGGGGTATTTGCTGTCGTCTTCCTCTGGCAGCTCGCTCTCCGTCTCTGAGCTGCCTAACTCCTGAGGAACGTCCTTCTTGGCCTTCTTGGAGACGGAGCCCTTTGCTGAGGAAGAGGAGGCAAAGCTCTGCGTTCCTCCTCCCGGAGTAGGCGGAGTCAGGGAGCTCTCTGCTGCAGAGCAAAGCCCAGTCACACGCTGCTGTGGACGGAACAGCAAAAAGGTGGCGGACGTGTCCTCACCCAGCAGCTCTTCGTCCTCCAGGCTTCCTCCTCCTCTCCTCAGGTAGTGCTTGGAGAAGGTGTGGGAGCAGAGGAGGTCGCTCAGACACGACGACGGCAGGTTCTGCTTCAGGTAGTGCAGCAGCTTCTTGGCCACGTCTCCGCGGATGGACAGGTTGATGAGCGACGAGTCGTCTGGCTCCACCTCCTGGACAGAGGACAGACTGCCGTGAGAGTTGGAGTCTTTGACCTGCAGAGGGTCGATCCGGCTCCGGTTCTCACCTGCTCATCTAGGCTCTGCAGCAGGAGGCCGTTCACCTCCTGCTGCTGCTTGGGCTCCAGCTTCTTGATGAAGAACAACACCTCCCACCACTCGGCTCTGCTCAGGGCCACCGGCTCGCTCTGCGGCTCGTCTGTCAGGTACGGCAGCGAGTAGAGACCGCCGGGAGGCTTGGAGAAGAAGGTCTGGCTAACTGAAGAACAGAACAGACAGCGTCACCATGAGGAGAGGAAGAGGAGGAGCTGAGGAGGAGCTAGGCGTACCTGCTGTGAGTTTGAGGGTCTCGGCCAAAGAGGAGGCCTTCTCCTGTGAGTCCTTCTCAGACTGGCTGCTGCTCCCGCTGTCCAGGATCTCCACCATATGCCAGTGGACCCAGTAGGTTCTGGACAGGGAGTTCCAGTACACCTGGACACAGCAGAGGAGCCTGTAAAGAGCTGGGTTCTGGATGTGGAACCAGACGGACTCGGACAAGGGAACTCGCTCCTCACCTGGACAGGCGGCGACCCGTCGTTACTGTAGCGGAACTCCCCTTCGTCCCCGGCGCTCACCTCCTCATAGTCCTCCAGCATGCGCACCGTCATGCCGCTCTTCAAGTTGTCCTGGACGTACTCTACGTAGGCGGAGCGGCTGGTGAAGTCCGACCTCGCCTTGAAGCCGTTTCCTGGTTTCTTCTTCGTTGGTGTGGATGCGGGCGCAGTGATCGGGGACCCGGCGGAGAGGGAGGCGGATGGGGCGCAGAACCGGGGCTGGAAGATTGACCTGAGGACCGGATGACACGCCTCCTCGCCCTGCTCCTCTCCACAGGGACCGCCCCCTCCTGGGAGGTGAGCGGCATCCTCTGGCAGCTTCCGGTTGCGGTCCCAGCCCATCACTCGGACCAGCTCCGAGATCAGGTTGGCCATGGCCATGGTAAAGTCGAACTCTCTGTGGAGGCGCAGCAGCTCGGGCTGGTGGGTGGGGCCAGATGAGGAGGGAGCGGGGCTTCCGTCCGGTCTATCAGAGGAAGTCTCCGCCCACGCAGTGTTCAGTCTATCCATCAGAGACGTGACACACAGGTAGCGCTTCACCAGGGAGAACAGCAACTTCCCTGGGATCTGAAGAGACCAGAAGCAGGTGGGTCAGAGGGGGCCAGGTCAGAAGCTGCCGGGTCAGAGAAGGTAGGGTCAGCGGTAACAGGTCAAAGGGTGCCGGGTCAGAGGCTGCCGGGTCAGAGGTGACGGGTTAGAGAGGGTAGGCTCAGAGGCTACCGGGTCAGAGGTGACGGGTCAGAGGTAACAGGTCAGAGGCTGCCCGGTCAGAGAAGGTAGGGTCAGCGGTAACAGGTCAGAGGCTGCTGGGTCAGAGGTGACGGGTCAGAGGTAACAGGTTAGAGAGGGTCGGCTCAGAGGCTACCGGGTCAGAGAAGGTAGGGTCAATGCTAACAGGTCAAAGGGTGCCGGGTCAGAGGCTGCTGGGTCAGAGGTGACGGGTCAGAGGTAACAGGTTAGAGAGGGTAGGCTCAGAGGCTACCGGGTCAGAGGTAATAGGTCAGAGGCTGCCGGGTCAGAGAAGGTAGGGTCAATGGTAACAGGTCAGAGGCTGCCGGGTCAGAGAAGGTAGGGTCAGCAGTAACAGGTCAAAGGGTGCCGGGTCAGAGGCTGCCGGGTCAGAGGTGACGGGTTAGAGAGGGTAGCCTCAGAGGTGACCGGGTCAGAGGTGACGGGTCAGAGGTAACAGGTCAGAGGCTGCCGGGTCAGAGAAGGTAGGGTCAATGGTAACAGGTCAGAGGTGAGGGGTCAGAGGTAACTGTGCAGTCGGCCTACGCACTAGGTGATGACACCATTGACCATGGGAACTTTTTGGAGCTAATCTTCCTCTTAGGAAAATATAATGTCTGCCTCAAAGAGCACATTGACCAATGTATTGAAAAAAGTAAACAGCAACATCAATCCAGTGGAACAAGAGGTTGAGGGTCTCTGATCACACTAAAACCACTTTCAATACAGTCATTGATACAATTGGCCAACTAATTCAAGATTGCATTTCAACAGATGTAGAGAAAGCTGGAATGTTCTCTATTCAGCTGGACACAACACAAGACATGGCCTCTCAGGATCAGTGTTCAATCTTTTTAAGATATGTCACTGACACTGTACAGGAAAGGCTTATTGCCCTAGTGAGGTGTGAGGCGTCCACAGGACAGTACTTTGTGAAGTTGGTGTCCGATGTCTTGGACCAACTGAGGCTGAACAAAGACGTGAGTAGAGGAAATTCCACAGATGGGGCATCAAATATGCAAGGCACATACAAAGGATTTCCAGCACTGATGACATCTCAGTCACCAACTGATGTCCATGTATGGAGCTCAATCTTCTGCTCTCTGACACTACGCAAATGGTCATTGAAAGTGGATCATTGTTCAGTCTGTTGAACCAAACTGCGGTCTTCAATAAGGACTCCTATCAAAGGGTCGATGTGTGGGAGAAGCCATAGACGCCCCTCTCCAATTGGGGAGACAAGATGGTGGTCAAAACATTATGTTCTAAAAAAAGTGTTTGGAGTTTTTTGGGAAACCACAAAATTGTTTGTTTGCAGATGCAGTCCTGACTCTGGTATCCATAGGAAACAAACAACACCTCTGTCTAAATACCTCCAGACAGAAGGCATGGGTATCCTTTCAGCCCATCGTACGGTGATCACAACACAAGAGGCCTTTGTGCACTGTTGTGCACCAGACAAATGAGAACATTGAAAAAAGAGCGGAGGAAACGGACATTGAAATTGAAAGTGCAATGCCTCAGAAACGAGAAAGGAAAAAAAAAAACAGGAGACAGAAGAGCAGGAGAAATGGCTCAAGATGAGCCTCTAACTGATGCTGAGAAAACATTTGGAGTCAATGTCCTCAACAGAATTCTGGACACTGCTCCTCAGGCTATTCATAGAAGGTATGTGGCACTGTTTTCGCTGATTTAGCATGGCTGGATCCCAGGAACTATGAACACTACTCTGCCCAACGATGCTCTGGAAGTTTTGAGATGTCTGATGAAATTCAGGACCAGTGAAACAGCGGACAATCTCCAATCAGAGCTGAAATGTTTAGCAGGACAGTGAAAGCATGACCAGAACAGTAGAAGATGGAGCTGAAGGACAAGAAGAGGAAACGGATATAGTGGGTAAAACCTGTGCCCATTGTGCTGCTACCAGATGCTACAGCAGCTTAACATCTTCTCAGAGGGCTTGCTTCCAGGTTCTTGCTGACCCTTTCCCTTACCCATGTGGCCTGTGAAAGAATCTTCTCTACGCTCAAGTTCATCGAGTTCAGACTTAGGAGCAAACTGTCTGTAAGCAAGCTGGAGGCATTTATGTTGATGGCCACTGAAAAAGACATCCTCATGGTTCTGGACACAGTGAGATACGGTGGCTGAGAAGGGTGGGTTGCTGACAAAGCTGCTCTTAGTAAATTAATCAGGTGAGAGGAACTTCTGTAATTTATTATGAATGATAATAATACTATTCTGTGCAACATTTGTCTAATCTTTATTCCTTCTCATCCTCTCTGACAGGATTTCTACACGTTTCAAATGGTTCATCCTTTTTTACACAATGAGTGCTCTGTAGTCCAATGTTACACAACAGTATCTGATGAGCAACTTTCAATAACTTCTTATGATGATATAACCTGATAATATGTGTGATTGACTGTAACTTTTCTCTCTCTCTCAGTCTCCCTCCCCCTCTCTCCCTATCCTTCCCTCCCTCCCTCATCTAAGAATTGTTGCTGTGGTGGAGTTTACGTTTTACAGTGTTAATAAATTAAGATTTTGGAAGTATGTTTAGTGTCAACATTCCATGAACCTGGCCTCAAGCTGTTGCACAGTTGGTATAAACATTCAGTACACCAAAAAAAATGTGGGGGGCCTGTCTAGTCCAAAATGCCAGGGCTCATTTTTGTCCCAGTCCAGTCCTGGTCAGAGGTAACGGGTCAGAAGCTGCCGAGTCAGAGAAAACAGGTCAGAGGCTGCCGGGTCAGAGGTGATGGGTCAGAGAAAACAGGTCAGAGGCTGCCGGGTCAGAGGTGATGGGTCAGAGGTAACAGGTCAGAGGAGAGGGTCAGCTCAGAGGCTACTGGGTCTAGGGCTGGGTACCGAACTTCGGTTCTTTTATGGTACCGACCAAAATGCTTCGGTTCTACAGAGTATCGAAACATGCCTCGTCTTTCGGTACCAAGTTTCGGTGATTGGCTGTAACACTTAACGTGATTGCGTCATCCAGAAAAAATACACAGGTGGTCCCGCCTACAGCCAGAGTTCATGTGTATCTGTTGTGAACTGGTTGCAGCGTTGTGGAACCCCTTTAAAATGCCCCCCAGGTCAAAAGTGTGGCTTCACTTTATTAAGACTGATGCTAATAGTGCGCAATGCAATACATCGTGCACGGAAACAATTTCAGAGCAGAAAGTTGCTCGGTGTTTGACTGCAAGAAGAGCGGACCGCAGCCAGGGCAACCATCCTCCTCTCATCAGCCGTGGGCGGAGCAAAGCCAGAGCAGAGTGAATCATGCTGCTTTCAAACTGGACGCAGCAAGAGCAGCAAAATCGCGTCTGCTGCTTCCTTTTTGCTGCTTGTACCAGCTTCTGACGCGCGGCTGAAGAAGCTTTGCTGCTCTGGCTGCGCGGTCGAAAAGTGTCTCTGACGCGCGTTGAGCTGAGCTACTCTATCCTTTCTTTGCCTTGCAGGTATATTTGCTGTGATCAGTGGGAATAAAGTAGTTTTATTGTGTTTTTAAGTGGGAAAATCTACCTGAAAACTTAATCAGTACAGTCAGTTCATCCCGCCTTCCAATATTTTTGTGGGAGCCGCTCAGACCCCCCTACCAGCGGTGCGCTGCCAGTAGGATCCCATTTAACGGGCTTGTTTGTCAGACATGGTAATTTTTCTAAAGGAAAACTGCTAAGTAAAAAGGTCCTCACAATGTAACAGTGAATATTAGACACTGAATTTTTATTTTTTTTATGTAAGAGGAAAAATGTAAATGGAAAAATCAGAGCTTAAAATAAAACTCAAGATTTGTACTTTTGTATGTTGTGTGTTGTGTAATTTTCTTTTTCTTCGAATTGATATTATAAAACTGGTATCGAAAAAAGTATCGTTCAGGAACCGGTATCGAAGTGAAGGTATCGGTATTGGTACCGGAACCGAAAATTTTTGAACAATACCCAGCCCTAACTGGGTCAGAGGTAACGTATCAAAGGCTGTTGCGAGCTTGCTGTAACCTGTAGACTTCAACACCTGGGTCCTAATGGTACCACCCTAGTCTCTGAGCAGGTCCTTTCAGCTCTTACCTGGGGCAGGTGGATGCCGTCGAAGGAGATGCCGTGCTCCTCAGAGGAGGTGGTCTCAGCGAACAGCTCCAGCAGAGTGAAGCGGTTGTCAAAGTCCATGTGCTGCTCGATCCCGTCCTGCTGGCTGAGCGACAGCAGGACGTACGCCCGGCTACCTGCAGAGACACACAGCATCAGCAGCGCCTCTGCCTCCAGCTGCAGGAACCCTCTCCAGAGACCTGGAGACCTCCAGACAACGGAACCAGGCCTTCTAGGGTCCACCCAGTCTGCAGGTTCTGGTTCCCAAAGAACAGGAAGTGCTGACAGAGCATGACGAGCCGTTTGTGGGTCATGACTCAGCAGATCTGACTTCTCCATCCAGCAGCCTGAGATGGACCAAAACCAGCCCCACCGCCCACCTAAACCGGATCAGACCGGAACCAGACGCATGACCCAGACTGGTACCAGACACTCCGCCCAGGTTCCTGGGATCCAGGCAGTTCTGGCCAACAGAACCCAGACAGGGATCCGTTTCTGGATCAGAACTGTATAGATCCAGATCAACCAGATGGTCAACTCATTGACTCTTCAGCAATCCCTCACACCAAGCATGCTTGTAGCGACAGTGGAGAGGAAAAACTCCCTTTGAACAGGAAGAAACCTCCAGCAGAACCAGGCTCAGTGTGAGCGGCCATCTGCTGAGGCCGACTGGGGTTCAAGGAGACAGAATCAGACATAGAAAAAGAAGCATAGAAGCTCTGATCTATGTTAGTAAGATCAGAGCTTCTCCAGTTTTCAGTCTAACTGGAGAAGGTCCAGTTAGTCCCATTAGTAACTGAGCCCAGAGCTACAGGAGAGAAACAGGACTAAACACTGGAAACCATCTTGGTTCTGGTCCAGTTCAATCCTGTTCCTAAACGGGTTTATCGTGCTCTGGTCCTCCAGCGGGACAGAAACGGCGGAGGAGTCTCACCTGCATCGTGCGAGGCCAGCGCCCGCAGCATCTTGCCGGCGCTGCGGCGGGTCTGCGTCTCCTTGTTGCAGAGCAGCTCCATGAGCAGGTTGAGGGCGCCGGTCTCCTTAAAGACGCCGACCAGCGAGCCGATGCTGGCGTAGGCGCTCAGGACGTGGATGGTGTGCATGATGTTCATGGAGAAGTCCCTCTTCTTGGCCATCTGCTTCCGGGCGCGGCACACCAGGTTCTTCACGTCCTGCTTCATGTCAGAAAGCTCCACCTCATCAAAGGTGCCGTCGGCCGGGAACTCGGCACCGCTCTGCGCCGCCCGGTCCGGCGCCTGCTCCTGCGGGGGGCGCTGTGGGTCAGCCTTCCTCTTGCCCAGCAGCGTGGGGCAGTTGGCGTACACGTCCTCCATCGTCATCCACATCAGGATGTTCTCAGGTTTGGCTTCTCCAGACGTGGACCCGCCGGTGCCGCCCACGCCGGAACCCCCGCCGGCGCCGCTCCCCTCGCTGGACCCGCCCCCAGAGCCGGTCCCATCGTCGATGGAGACGAGGCACCAGCGGATCAGGCACTCCATCTGACCGTCGTGGGTTCGGCGCTGGCGGATCAGTTCCTCTGGGTAAGCCTGCAGCTTGGGGTCCAGCTGGACCAGCAGGTTCCCGTTGCGGCGCTCTCCCACCATGGTTGCTATGGAAACCAGAACAAGGCCAGAGTCAATTCAACGAGCGAATAAAGACGAACACCTGATAAAAGCAGGAAGTAAAGTAGTTAGTAGTAGTAGTTGTCAGTTCAACAGTTGAACTCCAACAGTTAAAGCAGCTCTAAACTAACTAAACTAGTTAACTGACCAACTAAACTAACTAACCAACCAACCAACTTACAAACTAAACTAACTAACCAACTAAACTAACTGTGAGTCCAGAGAACTCAGGCTTTGAGCTCTTTCCAGTCTGCTGGGAGTTTGTTCCAGATCCGTGGAGCATAGATGCTGCTTCTCCATGTCTGGTTCTAGTTCTGGGTGGAACTAGAATCGCTGAGTGGTAGAAGGTAGATCCACTGACACCAGATCAGTTATGGATTGAGAAGCTGATCTATTTACTGATTTCTAGACTAACAGAAGGATTTTATGGTGGAAGGACTTCAGATCCGGGCTGAATCTGGTGTCTGCTGACACGTATCGGTCCCAGTCCTCCCAGTAAGACTAAACCGGTCCTGCTGCGGTACCAGAACCAGAACCGGTCCTGCTCCCCCAGACCCAATCAGAGCTCTACCCTTCCTCAGGAGTTTATCCTGGTTCTGAAGACCCATCAGGTTCTGATGGGTCCAGTCTGGAAGCTGCTCCTTTATGGAACTGACCAATCAGGAAGGAGCTTCAGAGGACGCTGACTGTTAACTGGTTCCAGCCCCACAGGCGGTCCGGTCCAGGTCCGGCCCTTGAGAACCGCTGACCCCATGCTCTGTGTTGCCACAGAACCCGTCCAGCTGGGACCTACAACAAGTTCTGACCCAAACCGGTTCCGACCGGATGCACCTCTGGGTTCAGGTATTCTCCTGTGACGTCAGGGTTAGTAGTGCTTGCGTCAGAACTTCAGCTGGGTCACAGCAGATGGTGGAAGTCCAGGATGTTCTGGAGAACCGGTTGGACCCGCTGGAAGAGCCGGACACGGTTCCGATAAACGCTTTAGGCCGAACCTGAGCAGCGGTTCGGGCCCGGTGGTTCCGGTTTACCTGCTGAGTCCCGCAGCTGCAGCCGCGCGCGCTCTTTCCGCTTGCGCTTTAATGCGCTGCTTTCCAGCCTGGTTCCGAAGGTTCTGTTGCTTCTGTCCCGGTTCTGCCGCAGCTCCGATGCGTTTGATGCGCACTGTCACTCCGGGGAGCGCGCTTCCGCCTCCGCGCGTCACTTCCGGCTGGCTGGCAGCGAACAGCGCCCCCTGTGTCCAGAGGACCGGTTCGGTCCAGTTCAGCCTTATAGATTCAAACATAACTTTAGTCCCCATAATGTTCCTTTGTGGAATAACAGAGTTATTTATATTCTGTGTTTATGGATAACTTACGGTGGCTGGGAAGTGCAAATCAACAATACAAAATCTGAAACACTTTTAAAAATCTTGAAACAACTTTACATTTGAGAAAACAAATTTACAACAAACGAAACACTTTTACAAATCATAAAACAAATTTACATTTCAGAAAACAAAATTACAACAAACGAAACACTTTTACAAATCATAAAACAAATTTACATTTCAGAAAACAAAATTACAACAAACGAAACACTTTTACAAATCATAAAACAAATTTACATTTCCGAAAACACTTTTACAACTGACAAAATCTGACGGAAAGGGAGGGACTGTCTTCGAAGCTTACCCGGAAGTGATAACCGGAGAGTTCATGCAGGATGGAAGCTAATCGAGTTGCGTTTTGCCCGTTCTGCGGCACTCATATGAGCAGTTTAACGCGGTTTTGTTTTTCCTGTGGTCGGTCCTTGGAGTTTTTAAATGGTACAGAACAGACGGTAGAACCAGATATGCTGCAGCTGTGCATATATTATTTTATTGAGTGTCACTCGTACGTTGTAATCGTAGACATGATGTCATGTTTTCATGGCTTCAGGTCTCTGAAAAACAAACTGAATGATGCCGGTGCCATGCCAAGGTAGTTATCCCTGCGAAAATTTGTATCCCCTCGTCGGGAGCGCGCATGGAGTAGGAAGAACAACCCGAGTTAACTCCGCTTCAATTCCAACGTGCAGAACTTGAAATTTGAAAGGTTTTACGTGTATGAAAGTTGAGCTTTACTGTTTTATTCTTTACTTCACATGTTATAGCAGAATATCGCCAGTGATACTGATTTAAAATTAATACTAAAACTCAAACGTTTGTTTGAAAGCTGGTCGCTGACAGCAGTGTCTACTCCTTCCTCTGAAAGCAAACAGATCCTTGTTCTTTTCCACACGTTCCTTAAAAGAATCTCTCATTGTTTCAGTGTCCAAATGTTCTCATCCCATTGAAAACTGTTGTAAACCATATACTTGTAATAAAAATTAAATAGAAAATGGAGTGCACGTGTAATCATTAAAGACTATATGCAAAAGGAAATAATTTTTTCCTGGTTGAAATTTAGTACTTAAATCTATATTTGTGTTTTATGTTAATTTACAATTTATCTATGTTGTACTATTCTTAATAAACAGTTTGTGTTCTAA
This sequence comes from Cyprinodon diabolis, assembly GCA_030533445.1. Classification (NCBI taxonomy): domain Eukaryota; kingdom Metazoa; phylum Chordata; class Actinopteri; order Cyprinodontiformes; family Cyprinodontidae; genus Cyprinodon; species Cyprinodon diabolis. The sequence continues at coordinate 41,437,706 of CM060083.1, read as the reverse complement.
CATCAGCCGTTTTATTTCATCCCATATTGCCAGAATTGAAATAAAACCTGCTGTAATCTGTTCCCCCTGTCTAAATCAGGCAAAAAAGGTCCCAGTTTTTCCATTTTTTGCTTATAAGCATCTTTTATAATGACAACTAACCCCTGAAACTTTGGAGGTGATAGACCTTTATTTCTTAAAGTTATAAGGGGGGAACAAATTATAGCAGGCCAGGGTGGAAACTGGCTGATAGCTGGGAACACACATTAGAATTTCTGGTTAATCCCCTTCTAATGTAAAATATGAAATATTACTGGATAAGGACATTTCTAGTATAATATATCACACATCTCAATTTTAGAGAAATTGGAAACAGTTGCTCTTTATTTCCCAAAGATCGGGGAGGAGGAGAGGCGAGAATGAATGTTTCAGTTGACTGAAATAATCTGTTCCCCTCCATAACATGGGAAGAAGTAAATGTACCTGCAGGTTTTTAACTGTGCTTATTCCTCTCACCATCAACAACAAATCCTGTGCATTTGGTCATATTTACTATTTATTTGCAAAAATCAAAGGGGGGACCGGATTATTTCAGTATTTTACATTAGAAGGGGACTAACCAGAAATTCTAATGTGTGTTCCCTGCTATCAGCCAGTTTCCATCCTCTTATATCAGCAATGAAAAATAGAAAATACACTACGTGTTGGAAACCTGTTTGGTGACTGCCGTTTTTTTTCTGTCAGGCTGAAGGGACAAAAGTTGGAGAAATGCCGATTCTCTTGGCGTTTAAAAAAAACAACACAAAACAGCTTAAGAAGACCTCGGTAATGTATTTATTTTACAAATTTGTAAAAAGAGTAAACGATTAAACTGTATGTTACAAAGTTGACATGATTATATGAGCTGTTTTCACTGAAAAATGATCAGGAGCGCCTTGAAAATGGTCCGCGTAATGATCCGCCTCTCTGGCTGCAATGCGCGCTCCCGACACAGGGGGAACAGATTTTCACAGGGAAACAGAATCTCGCACAAGACCGGCATCATTCAGTTTGCTTTTCAGAGACCTGAAGCTGATGTGTACACCATGTAAACATGGCATCATATCTACGATTACAACGTACGAGTGACACTCATTAAAATAATATATGCACAGCTGCAGCATATCTGGTTCTACCGTCTGATCTGTACCATTTAAAAACTCCAAGGACCGACCACAGGAAAAACAAAACCGCGTTAAACTGCTCATGTGAGTGCCGCAGAACGGGCAAAGCGCAACTCGATTAGCTTCCATCCTGCATGAACTCTCCGGTTATCACTTCCGGGTAAGCTTCGAAGAAAGTCCCTCCCTTTCCGTCAGATTTTGTCAGTTCTAAAAGTGTTTTCTGAAATGTAAATTTGTTTTTTGATTTGTAAAAGTGTTTCGTTTGTTGTAATTTTGTTTTCTGAAATGTAAATTTTTTTTATGATTTGTAAAAGTGTTTCGTTTGTTGTAATTTTGTTTTCTGAAATCTAAATTTTTTTTATGATTTGTAAAAGTGTTTCGTTTGTTGTAAATTTGTTTTCTCAAATGTAATGTTGTTTTATGATTTGTAAAAGTGTTTCGTTTGTTGTAAATTTGTTTTCTCAAATGTAATGTTGTTTCAAGATTTTTAAAAGTGTTTCAGATTTTGTATTGTTGATTTGCACTTCCCAGCCACCGTAATAACTGGATGGAGAAGGGAATATGGCAATACATATGCTGATTTAATTCATAAGTATAATCTAATCTGTGCAAAAAATGATGAAAATAATACCAAATGTATTTATTCAGCTCATAAAAAAACAATTATGATACAAATCAAGTGATTAAATTACAGAATATTGTAATAAATGGTTTAGATTTACTGGACAAAAAATTGAATTATAAGTTTCTAAGACAACATTTAGTAAAACAGACAAACCCTGGACTGGTTAGAAGGACATTTATTGATAACTATGAAAAGAAAGACCAAATAAATTTAATGTCAAAGTTCTTAAAATTGGAGCTCCCACCAAAATAGAAAGAAATACATTTCAAAACTCTACATTATATTTATCCCTCAAATAGATTTAAAACTGAATGTGGTAACTGCTATATGTGTAACGCAACTTTACATCGCAACTTAAAAGAAAAGAAAAAAAATATTAAGAAAAGTGTTAGGAGGTATGATTGACTATATGTTGTGCTTGATTATACTGTATTGATTGAGTTTGTCATCTTTACTGTTCCAAATTATTTATTTTATTAAATTAATTTATTGATTTTTTTGTTTATTTTTTTTGTTTATTTCACAGATAAAATGTTCTAAAGGAGGAAATGCAAAACCAACACTTTTTATCACCGCAGGTTTTACTTTAGTGACCCGATAATAAGACATTAACAGGAAATAAAATAATTAAAGTAAATCTTTGAAGTGGGTTATAATTAATTTAATTCTAAATGACTTTATTCTTCTGCCTTCATTAAATAATCATCCAGCTTTAGATGACAGCTTTAACCTGTCATCTAAAATGCTTGTCCCAAGTTGGGTCACAAGGGGGGCTGATGTCTATCTCCAGCTGTCAATGGGTGAGAGGCGGGGTCCACCCTGGACAGGTCACTAGTCCATCAAAGGGGAACACCTAAGGAGAATTTAGAGAAGCCAATTAACCTAACAGTCATGTTTTTGGACTGTGGGAGGAAGCTGGAGTACCCGGAGAGAACCCACACATGCTCAGAGAGAACACGGAGACTCCATGCAGAAAGACCCTGGGCCGGGAATCCAACCTGGAACCTTCTTGCTGCCAGGCATCAGTGCTACCCATTGCGCTACTGGGCAGCCATCCAGCTTTAACATCAGCCCAAAAATAAAATCCCTTCTGTTACGTTATTAAACCAACCTTTCCAGATATCGTTGAATTATTGGATTTCAAGTCTCACAGAAGGAGTTCTGTTTCCACATTATAAAAATGACACCAATCCTTTCATCCATTTATAGCCCTAACCCTAAATGACCTCATCCTTTCATCCATTCATAACCCTAACCCTAAATGACATCAATCCTTTCATCCATTCATAACCCTAACCCTAAATGACACCAATCCTTTCATCCATTCATAACCCTAATCCTAAATTACCTCATCCTTTCATCCATTCATAACCCTAACCCTAAATTACCTCATCCTTTCATCCATTCATAACCCTAACCCTAAATGACCTCATCCTTTCATCCATTCATAGCTCTAACCCTAAATTACCTCATCCTTTCATCCATTCATAACCCTAACCCTAAATGACACCAATCCTTTCATCCATTCATAACCCTAACCCTAAATGACCTCATCCTTTCATCCATTCATAACCCTAACCCTAAATTACCTCATCCTTTCATCCATTCCAAACCCTAAATGACACCAATCCTTTCATCCATTTATAGCCCTAACCCTAAATGACCTCATCCTTTCATCCATTCATAACCCTAACCCTAAATGACACCAATCCTTTCATCCATTCATAACCCTAACCCTAAATGACACCAATCCTTTCATCCATTCACAACCCTAACCCCATCGTCTGCTTATTGGTTTCTAATTAACCACCAACATCATTCATTTATAATCATGTCTGTTTTTTAGGATTTCTTCTCTCGGAGATAAATAACTTCTTAACTGGTTGGTATTTTAGTTTCACTTCACCATTGATCATTTTAACTGGTCCCAGTACTGGGTTGTTCCCTGTTGGGTACAAAGCTGTTTTAGAGTGAGGTGTTGGGTTAAGGACTAACGTTTGGGGTCAGGGTTAGATATTCTATTCAGTTTATTTCTATAGCTCCAATTCACATCATGTCATCTCAGGTCACTTACCAGTTCACCAGATCATCCAGTCAGATTGATTCAAAGTTTTCTATCTAAGGAAAACCAGCTGATTGCATCGACCCAGTGACTGAATTCAAATTCATGGACTGGATCCTTCGAGGACCCGGTCTACCTGGACTGGATCATTCCAGATCCGTGAAAGTAAGGAGACTGGAAGAGTTTTGACTGTGGATTCAAACAGGTCCAGCCTTCCGTGGCTTTCACCGCTTTGTCGCCTAGCAACCATGACAGATGACACACAAAGCAGGAAAAGAATGGATGCTGAACTTTTCAAAACTGTTTCTTTTCATTTATTTTTTCTCTTTTTATTGTAAAGTGAACAAAGACTACAATCATGAGAATCCAGAGTGAAATAAAGGCGCCAACCAACTGGAGCAGGAACAAATAAAAGCAAATGATATAAAAGAAGTAGAAATATATAAGTAAATCTAAACAATGCAAGTATAAAAATATATCTGCAAAAATTGTGCAAAATAGCAATTAAAAATAAAAATCCTATCAGATTTATAGTCCCCACACTGCAAATACATTAGAATCTGTCCTTAAATATCAGTCAGACCCATTTACACAGACTGCCATCAACACCTTTGTTTCTAGATGTTGGAGCTTGGCCTGTTTTCCAGTGTAGTCCTGTTTCTCTGACTGTGACTAACTGGATGTGCTCTCTTCATCCTCTGACATGGGAGCTGGCTCGGAGCTCGTCTGCCTGGCTGTGTGTTTCCTGGACGGGGCCGCCTGTGGAGCTGGTTGACAGTTGCCTTTTGTATCTATGCTTCTTTTTCTATGTCTGCTTCTGTCTCCTTGAACCCCAGTGGGCCTCAGCAGATGGCCGCTCACACTGAGCCTGGTTCTGCTGGAGGTTTCTTCCTGTTCAAAGGGAGTTTTTCCTCTCCACTGTCGCTACAAGCATGCTTAGTGTGAGGGATTGCTGAAGAGTCAATGAGTCGATGCAATCAGCTGGTTTTCCTTAGATAGAAAACTTTGAATCAATCTGACTGGATGATCTGGTGAACTGGAAAGTGACCTGAGATGACATGAAGTGAATTGGAGCTATAGAAATAAACTGAATAGAATTGTACATGTGACCCGCCTGAGTTGTGATGGCTGTGTCCTGCTGGAGGAACAGCTAGGCCACATCTCCCTTCATGGTTCTTTCACAGCACCACACTGCCACCTACAGGAGCTCTGAGATTCCTGCAGCATCTCCAGCTTTCATGGAGGAGAAGAACCTGCTCAGGCAGACCTCTAGGCTTCCTGTTCACTGCAGCTCCTCATCAGAACACAAACCTGACCCGCCTGGCTTCTTAGGTTGGACTGACGCCTGGTCCGACCCGGTTCCAGAAGAAGCCTGCAACTTTTCATCTCATTGGGTGGAGGTCCAAAGCTGGTGTTGGCGTTAAGCTCCAGAACCAGTGAAAGTGGGACTGTTTCCTGACGCATCAGAGGGATCAGAGTGGATCAGCTTACCTGTAATCCCTGACCTTTGACCCACATCCACATGGCCTCAGGTGATCGGCCCGCTCACCGAGCGTCCAGCCTCATCTTACACCAGAACCAGGAACCCTAAAAAACATTCAGTTCATTAGAGCGTTCTGGGTTCTGTTCAGGCTGATGTTCTGTTTCTGTAGAAAGGATTCCGGTCCGGCCCCCTGGGGCCCGTCTGCGTCACGCCGGCATGTCTGAGCTTCAAATGACATCAGCAGAGCTAATCTGTCTCTGAGCAGATTACCCTCTTCATCTGCAGCAGAGATGGACGACCTGCAGGAGAAACTCTGCTCTTTAGGAGACGGACCAACCAGAAGCTTTGTGCTAAAATGATCTGCTCCTCAGGTGGGTGGAGCTGATGCAGAAGGTGGAGCTGATGCAGAAGAAAGGACGACAGGAGAAAGGAGACAGTTTGGTTCTGATGTTTTTATGGATCACATGTTCTACAAACTTCTCTACATTCACAACCAGTAAGAACACTCTGCTACTGCGTGCTGCTCTGTCCAGCTTCAGTCCAACACGGAACCAGACGGCCACATGACAGCCTGCAGACGGTCACTGCAGAATCCCCCATAGAACTAGATCTCACAGATCAACAGAACCTCTGTGGGACCATTTCCACAGCAGTCTGACATCACTTCCTTCAACTATGACTCCACTTCCTGCTGCCATTCCTGTATCTGACATCACCCCTTGGATCTTGGACCTCACTTCCTGTAAATATAGCTGGACTTCCTGCCTGCTGCTGAATTCACCTGAGGTACTGTCAGCTCTACCATCTCCCTATGATGCTGTGGTGGTCCGTAATCCAGCATCCCCCATAATCCAGCGGTTTGTATCTCCCTATAATCCAGTATCTCCCTATCCAGCTGTTGGTATCTCCATATAATCCAAGATCTCCCTATAATCCAGTTGTTGGTATCTCCCTATAATCCAGATGTTGGTATCTCCCTATAATCCAGTATCTCCCTATAATCCAGTTGTTGGTATCTCCCTATAATCCAGGTGTTGGTATCTCCCTATAATCCAGCGTCTCCCTATAATCCAGCTGTTGGTATCTCTCTATAATCCAGTATCTCCCTATAATCCAGGTGTTGGTATCTCCCTATAATCCAGATGTTGGTATCTCCCTATAATCCAGTATCTCCCTATAATCCAGTTGTTGGTATCTCCCTATAATCCAGTTGTTGGTATCTCCCTATAATCCAGGTGTTGGTATCTCCCTATAATCCAGGTGTTGGTATCTCCCTATAACCCAGCGTCTCCCTATAATCCAGCTGTTGGTATCTCCCTATAATCCAGTATCTCCCTATAATCCAGGTGTTGGTATCTCCCTATAATCCAGCGTCTCCTTATAATCCAGCTGTTGGTATCTCCCTATAATCCAGCGTCTCCCTATAATCCAGCGTCTCGCTATAATCCAGCTGTTGGTATCTCCCTATAATCCAGCATCTCCCTATAATCCAGTTGTTGGTGCCTCCCTATAATCCAGCATCTGCTATAATCCAGCTGTTGGTATCTCCCTATAATCCAGCATCTCCCTATAATCCAGCTGTTGCAAACTCCCTATAATCCAGTATCTCCCTATAATCCAGTTGTTGGTATCTCCCTATAATCCAGCGTCTCCCTATAATCCAGCTGTTGGTATCTCTCTATAATCCAGTATCTCCCTATAATCCAGGTGTTGGTATCTCCCTATAATCCAGATGTTGGTATCTCCCTATAATCCAGTATCTCCCTATAATCCAGTTGTTGGTATCTCCCTATAATCCAGTTGTTGGTATCTCCCTATAATCCAGGTGTTGGTATCTCCCTATAATCCAGGTGTTGGTATCTCCCTATAACCCAGCGTCTCCCTATAATCCAGCTGTTGGTATCTCCCTATAATCCAGTATCTCCCTATAATCCAGGTGTTGGTATCTCCCTATAATCCAGCGTCTCCTTATAATCCAGCTGTTGGTATCTCCCTATAATCCAGCGTCTCCCTATAATCCAGCATCTCCCTATAATCCAGCTGTTGGTATCTCCCTATAATCCAGCATCTCCCTATAATCCAGTTGTTGGTGCCTCCCTATAATCCAGCATCTGCTATAATCCAGCTGTTGGTATCTCCCTATAATCCAGCATCTCCCTATAATCCAGCGTCTCCCTATAATCCAGCTGTTGGTATCTCCCTATAATCCAGCATCTGCCTATTATCCAGCTGTTGGTATCTCCCGATAATCCAGCATCTCCCTATAATCCAGCTGTTGGTATCTCCCTATAATCCAGCATCTCCCTATAATCCAGCTGTTGCAAACTCCCTATAATCCAGTATCTCCCTATAATCCAGTTGTTGGTATCTCCCTATAATCCAGCATCTCCCTATAATCCAGCTGTTGGTATCTCCCTATAATCCAGTTTCTCCCTATAATCAAGTTGTTGGTATCTCCCTATAATCCAGCATCTCCCTATAATCCAGTTGTTGGTATCTCCCTATAATCCAGCATCTCCCTATAATCCAGTTGTTGGTATCTCCCTATAATCCAGCATCTCCCTATAATCCAGCTGTTGGTATCTCCCTATAATCCAGCATCTCCCTATAATCCAGCTGTTGGTATCTCCCTATAATCCAGCATCTCCCTATAATCCAGCTGTTGGTATCTCCCTATAATCCAGCTGTTGGTATCTCCCTATAATCCAGCATCTGCTATAATTCAGCTGTTGGTATCTCCCTATAATCCAGCATCTCCCTATAATCCAGCGTCTCCCTATAATCCAGCTGTTGGTATCTCCCTATAATCCAGCATCTGCCTATAATCCAACTGTTGGTATCTCCCTATAATCCAGCATCTCCCTATAATCCAGCTGTTGGTATCTCCCTATAATCCAGCATCTGCCTATAATCCAGTTGTTGGTATCTCCCTATAATCCAGCATCTCCCTATAATCCAGCATCTCCCTATAATCCAGCATCTCCCTATAATCCAGCTGTTGGAAACTCCCTATAATCCAGTATCTCCCTATAATCCAGCTGTTGGTATCTCCCTATAATCCAGCATCTCCCTATAATCCAGATGTCGGTATCTTTCCGCCTTCTGGCCGTCTGGTTCCGCTGAACGCATCATTAGAGGTCAGCGGACATGAACGTCATCATCATCATAGAAACTAAGAAGCGGCCATTTGGCAGGAGCCCCATGAAGCACCGCCCTGCAGGATGAAGTGAGGAAGTGCTGCAGGGACCCAGGAGTCGGCCATGATGGATGGCGGCTGGGACGAGGCGTATCGGTGGGGTCATCAGGTTCTGTTCATTTCTCAATTGAATCGTTTTGACATATTTACAGTCCAAAGACAAAAGCGGCGCCTCCTCTCTCAGGGTGGGGTGGGTAGATGGGCGGGGCTTTCAGGTGGCGGGTGCTGGGGAATCCTCGCCCTCCTCCACCTGGGTGGCCCGTCCAGCAATCTTCATTTTGGAGAACATGTCAGCCAGGGTCTCCTTGAAGCCTTTCTCCAGCAGCCAGCCTTCGCTCTCACACTCTGGGTTCTCCGGGTCGGCCATGGTCTCCAGAGCCGTGCTCAGGTACTTCAGGCCTGCCGTGTCCACCCCCTGAGGAACACAGACGACAGGTGAGCATCAGCACCGTTACATCACAGTGATGTGGATTTGGTGATGCCATCTTGGGGAGGTCAAGAGCTCCGCTCAGTGACTTGCTGAGCAGGAACAGAATCGATCTTAATCAACTTTAACTCACTTAATATTGAACTAATGTTTTGCTAAAACTTTAAATATTCTCAGTAAGATTAAGAGTAAAAGAATATTCTGATAGGATGGTTGTTGCAAAGCACACTACTCACACATTTTCATATTTTTTTAATTACTATATACAGAAACATATTTATACAAGTAAACACAGATATATATGCACATATACATTTACGCACACACAGATATGCATATATTGTATCTCCCTATATATTGTTTAGGTTGTAGAATCTCACTTGCTTTATGTGAATCAGTGCAATCGCGAAATAGCGCCCCCTCTGTTTGGCTTGTTATATGCTGTTAGCTCAATGTACTCAGTGCCAGTCTGTGGAAGCTGCATGAGAGGTGAGCAGCAGAAAAGTGTTAGCAATGTAGTAAAACATTAGTTTTTTTTACTAACTTAGACAAATAGTGTGTAATGAATATTAGGTAGATGAGTGCTTGGCACTAATTTTTATACTCTTTGTTAATATTGGAAAACACTTTATGTTCTAAGTTAAAAGCTAACATAAAGCTCTGTTCTAGTCTGCTGAGTGAAGCTGAGCTGCTGCACTGATTCGAACCCCGATTTGTTCTCATTCAGGAAATAAACTGCCTGGTCACCCAGAAACTCCATGTCTTCATTTGAAAAAAAACTACACAATGCAGAGTGGGGTATACATATTGTATATATATATATATATATATATATATATATATATATATATATATATATATATATATATATATATATATATATATATATACACACATATACATATATATATATATATACACATATATGTCCACAGCTGTATATTGATGATCTATTCTTCCGATGGACAGTATTTATATTTGTAAAAACACTATTTTTTATATGTATTTATAGCTTAGTGAATGTTATTTTTACCCATATTTTAGCCGTTTTGTTTTTTAGTTATAGTGATTTATGTTTTACTTTTTTTTTTCCTTACAGCACTTTGGTCACCTGTGGTTGTTTTTAAGGGCTTAACAAATAAAATTAGATTGGATATTTATTTTAAATACATAAAAAAATGTAATTCAATTTTTTTCCCACTTAAATAAGACAGAGCAACGAATACTTTACTTTATTTTTTGCATTTGCACAGTTTTTTTTTTTTTTTTGATCGAAAAAACTTTTTGGGAGTTGAATGATTAAGACATAAATGTCCTACATGTCCTATGGCCCAAACACAAAATAGATCCCTTCAACCAAAGAGAAATTTTTCAATAATAAAAAAAAACTATTTTCTATGATTTAAAACGTTTATCTTTTCATTGAAGTTACTTTTTTTTAAATCGATTCTGTTGTTTGTTTAAAGCAACTTCTTTTTTGATTGAATAATAAAGACACAAATGTCCTACCCATTATATGGTCCAATCAAAAAACAATGTTACTTCAATTAAAAAAGTTGCTTTTAAACAATAAAGACTGGATTTCTATCAAATAAAACATTTTCAATCAAAGAAAAGCAGTGTTCAAAAGTATTTTTGCATTCAAATACTTTTTTCTCTGATTAAAAACTTTTTTTTTTGGATTGAAGTGAAGGTTTTTTTTGATTGAATGATAAAGAAACAAATCTACCTTCATATCCCTCCAGCTATGATGTCATCAGTCTGTTGATTTAAACTAAAACAGGCTGCAGTGCTGAGGTTTCTTTCCTCTGTTCTGCTTAAAGCAGCAGGTCGACCTTCCCAAGATGGCCCCTGTAATCCCTGCGCTGTGACAGTCAATGCGGGTTCAACTCTGATATAATGTCTATGTTCAGCATGAGGCCATCTAGAGGTGTGCTTCTACCATCAATGTAACGGGTTCCTGCTCATCATGGCTCCGCCCCTCCGCTCTGCTCAGCCAGTTCAGGCTGACAGAGCTAACCTTGTTGTTCTGACCCAGAAAACTTTCCTCTCAGGAAGTTTCCCTGTCTTTCCCAGAATGCATCCTGCTGTGGCAGCAGATTAACCCCCCCCAGAATAGTTCCTGATCCTGATCCCCCCCAGGCAGATTAGCAGCAGGACAGCAGCGCCATCACACCATCCTGAGAGACCAGAACCAGGTCGGTCTATAAAGGACTGGTCTGGATCAGAACCAGAGGGACCCTGCTGGTCGTTAACCTTCAGGTCGCCTCTGGATGTTTGAGCAACCATCTTAATTTCAGCAGCAGGATTAGAAACCTGCTGATCCTTTAGAAAAAGCAGCTAAAGGAAGGAATCCTCCACAACACCGCAGGTTACCATGGAAACCTGTAACCATGCCAACAGAATGTCAGCATCAAACTGATGGCAACTTAATGTTATAAAACAGTTGTTTTGTTTATTTAATATTAGCATAGCATTGTAACACTAAGGTAATGCTAATGATAGCATGCTAATGATAGCATGCTAATGGTACCTCTGGAATATTAATATCAACTGCAGAGGTTATGAATTCAAGGAATTTTATGTTTCCTTTGAAGCAATCTGAGAACTAAAGATGTTTAAGTAATTTGTCTCCTGCTGACTGATTGTCAGGATAATCCTTTGGAGGAAGGATAAAGTTTGCATGACAAGGAAATTATCAGCCCGCATGGAGCTGGAAACGGGGCGTTCAGCAGTATGGTGTAGCTGCCTGTTAACAAAAAACATTAAACAGGTTCATTTGGCCAGAAGAGGCCAATTTTAGCGTGTTTTTACTTATGTCAGAAAAAACCAAAATAGGGGACTGACCCTACACAGGCACCGTAGCACCACCTGCAGCTACATGGATTACATGCTGCTGCAGGAGGACAACCAGCCCTTAAGGGCGTCCAGATGTTCAACCTGTTCTCTACACAACTATAAGTAAAAAGCTCAGACGTTTTCCTCTATTATAAATCATATTCAGTTGACTCATATGAAAGTTTATAGATGTTAATGTTTAGTTTAAATGATCAGAGACGAGTAGAGTAGCCTAGCCTAGCATGCTTTGCTGTCTATGGCAATGCTAGCATGAATAGCTAACTTCCCTTGAACTGCTGAAGCTAGGTGCGCCGCCGTTGGAAGGTTCAGGTTCTGCTGATAAATAGATTGCTTCATGTGATGTCATACATCTGGTTATCACAGCTGAAGACTGCGCGCCGCCGTTACAGGAGGGCTAAACAACCAGTTCTGACCTTAAGTTGATGGTCCCACAGTAGAATTCGTCTTGTGCTGCTTATGGAGGCAGCAGTCATGTCTGGACGCAAACCATCTTTCTATCCTTCTCCTACAGAGGAAGGGCCAAAAAAAAATCAGCTTGGGGACAGGCTATAGTGAAAAGGGCCAAACCTGGAGTCCAGAGTGCACCTACATGTGCAGCATTGACATTATTATCAAGTCTTAAATTAGGATATGAGAAAGTATCATGAACTGACCACTTTCAGTGAAAAGGAGCTTCTGTTAATGAAAAAGGAGGATGGAGACAGTAATGTAGATGATGGATGGAGTGGGGAAGGCTGTGCAGAGGTTTTTAAATGGCTTTTAAAGAAGACATTTTAATTTAATCCTGGAAGGATTGTTTTGTGATCCTACCTCCAGAACTGACCAGCTAATGCCTTCTCTCTCCTGCACTCTGAGAATTTGTTTTGTTTATGCAGAGTTTATACAAAATAAAATTTCCATACATTTAAAACTGACCCACAGTGAAAAGCCCTTTGGGAAACTCCTCCAACTCCCATTGTCATTGTGACACAGCACACACAAGTGAACACTGCACACCATGAAATGCATTTATGCCTCACCCGTGCAAGGGGGCAGCCCTCAATGGCGCCCCAAGGGAGCAGTGTGGCGGGACGGTACCATGCTCAGGGTACCTCAGTCATGGAGGAGGATGGGGGAGAGCTGGTTAATTACTCCCCCCACCAACCTGGCGGGTCGGGAGTCGAACCGGTAACCTTTGGGATCCAAGTCTGACACCCTAACCGCTCACCCACGACTGACTGAGCAGCTTAGCAGTGAAATTAACATTTCCATTGATAAAGTGCAGCAGCGATCAAATGTAAACAGTGTAGGAGAGACATGGTGCAAAAGGTTCAGAGCAGTGCAAAATATCAATCAATCAAACAATCAATCAATCAATATGGTGCAAAATGCAGTAGAAACACTGAGTTGAATTTTATTTTGAGGATTAACCTTGTAGAGTAAATATGGTGTTTTCTCAACAATGCTGCAGTATTGTTGGTTTGGTGTTATCACTGTGATGCAGAGTCTGTGATTCAGAGTTTTCTCAACAGTTCAGCAGTCTGATGGCGGTGGGGAAGAAGCTGCTGCAGAACCTGCTGGCCCTGCATTGAATGCGGTGAAGTCTCTTCCCAGAGGTCAGCAGGTAGAACAATCCATGGTGGGGGGGTGAGGGGTCATTGATGATGTCACGGGCTCGGGACACGCAGCGCTGGGATGAAATGTCTTTAATGGAGGGAAGAGGAGCCCCCATGATCCTCTCTGCTGTTCTCACAGCTGGTCAGAACGCTCTCTATGGTGCTTCTGGAGAAGGGGGGGAGTCCGCAGGAAGTCCAAGCGCTTCTGGGCCCTTTAGACCAGTGAGGTGGTGTTTCCAGTCCAGGTGAGGGTGTCTGTGATGTTCACCCCCAGGAATTTGGTCAGAGCCAGTTAGTTAGCCATTCATGCTAGCTTTGCCAATCAGAAGCTTGTGACCGATTTAGCATTTTTACACCAGTTGTTGTTAATATAACACCCGCCCCCCCCCCAATCTTACATGTTTCAATTGGAAACTAAACTCAAAAATTTTTCAATCTGATGCTGAGAATTTGTTCATGGAAATTAAATTGAATTATGAGTGAAGAGCTCAACAAACAGATGCGCTAACATTAGCACATCTATTAGTGCTATCGTACATCTACCCTCTGCAGCAGACTGGAGAGGAGCTTAGCAGCTCCTTTAGTCAAAGACTTTTACAGCCTGTTTGGAAAAAGGAGCGCTACTGCAGGTCATTCATCCCTGCTGCAACCAGACTCTACAATGAGACACTACAACAGCAATAACTGCTGCAATGGAGAATAATTTATAATTAATATTTATAATTGATAATACCCTGTGCAATAGCTATATATATATAAATATCCATCTATATAAAAACCCATGGAAACATCCTGTGCAATAACCCTGCATAATAATTATGTTATTAAAATAAAAAGCTGTCCTATGTGGATTCACTGTATATATCCCATCATGCACCTTTTCCTTCCTTTGGCTCCTTCTTCTTCGACTTGTTGAGCTGATGGAACAAGTGAATTTCTCCACTGTGAGTTCAATAAATTAATCAATCAAGAAGCTAATACTCTGGTTATGCTACCGCTAACTTCCATACCACCTTCCACCACCAAGGACAAGGTCAGCCTGCAGCGCGTCATCCAGTGTGCAGAGAAGGTGATTGGCTGAAATCTTCCATCTCTACAGGATGTGTTCGCCTCCAGGACTCTGAGGCGTGCAGGGAAGATTGTGGCTGATCCCTCGCACCATGTACACCCCGGGGCTGCCGTACACTGCTTCTGTCAGTGAGCCCCAGGGCAGCTGTGGCTACAATGTAGCTTGCCACCATCAGTGTGTGAAAGAATGGGTGAATGAATGTAGTTTAAAGCACTTTGGTCAGGTCTCCTGACTTAAAAAGCGCTATATAAGTACATGCCATTTACCATTCCTTGTAAGGTCAAACCTACTTAGGTTCATATATAAATCTGATTGGGATTCTTCAGACCTGCTGATCATGTTATCTGGACCTTTTTGCTTTTCAGCTTCTTTGGGAAGCTTTGGGTTTTATTAATTTGAACTGAAGCTAATTGATAAATCTAAAGAAAAAGATGCTGTCCACCTTAGAAACTGATTGGCTGCAGGAATATGTGGGCGGAGTCTCACCTCCAGGACGATGGAGAAGATGATGAGCGCTCCGATGGCGTTCATGATGCTGCTGTAATAGGAGAAGACGGCCTCCCGGCAGCCTCTGCTCCAGATGTTCAGCTCCTCAGTGCGATGGTCGTAGTCATAGTGGGCGGAGTTATTGGTCAGGTGATGCTGGATGCAGGGCCGTGGGGAGCCAGGGTTACAGCAGCTGAAAGGGACACTGTCCATGAGGTACTTCCCCTCCACGTTACTGAGGACACGGCTGAGGGACAGAAACAGAGGCCAGAGTCAGCCAGGTCCTCCAGGTCCCCTCAGGGACACCTGGGAGAAAACGTCCCACGTCCAGCAGGTAGATAGACGAGGGACCAGGTAAATGTTTTCCTGATGAGACTGTTGATCAGTCGGTGTCTCACATTATGCAGCTATCAGTCCCCCCCCATGGTACCTGGCAGGTGGAGGTCATCTTAGCCCCGACCTCCCCTGGTCTCACCATCAGCTCACCATCACTGACCCATTCAGACTGCAGCTGAAGGAAAAATGTGTTTCTATTAAAGCCGGATGGAGAAGCTGAAGCAACAACAGTCAGTGAATTTCTGCTCAGATTAATTTAATCCCGATGATTAATCTGAATCTCCATTCAGATTATGGATGACAACCAGATTAACGTCGATATTTGATAGAGCTGCTAACAGCTTATAGGTCAGGATGTCCGTCTCATTCCCCATCATTTGATCTATTCTTTCAGTGGTTATGCAGAGGAGAGGAGGTTTAATCTAGAGCCAAACCTCCTCAGATTAGCTCCTCTACCAACACAGGCTGGAGGAGCTCCATCATTTCATCAGACGCTGTTCTGATCCACCTGCTGCTCCACCCGACATCAGCCAGGATCCTGGACCTCACTGGGTTGATCTGATGTCCACCGTCCTGCAGAACGTCTCACCCCCTGCTGCAGCAGATCAGATCCTCTTAGAGAGAAACTGAACCACGTTTACCTTCTTAAGCGTAGACTGATCCCTGCTGAGCGCCTGAACGCAACATTTCATCTACAGCTTCACTTCTCTGAGAAACAAGAAAAAGCTTCTCCATCCAGCCTGCTGCATTCAGGGACTCGATAACCCATCCTACGTGCTGCATTCAGGGACTCGTTGACCCAACCCGTCTGCTGCGTTCAGGGATTTGTTGACCCAGCCTAAGTGCTGCGTTCAGGGACTCGATGACCCAGCCTAAGTGCTGCGTTCAGGGACTCGATGACCCAGCCTAAGTGCTGCGTTCAGGGACTCGATGACCCAGCCTACGTGCTGCATTCAGAGACTCGATGACCCAGCCTACGTGCTGCATTCAGGGACTCGCTGACCCAGCCTAATTGCTGCGTTTAGGGACTCGATGACGCAGCCTACGTGCTGCATTCAGAGACTCGATGACCCAGCCTACGTGCTGCATTCAGGGACTCGATGACCCAGCCTACGTGCTGCATTCAGGGACTCGATGACCCAGCCTACGTGCTGCATTCAGGGACTCGATGACCCAGCCTACGTGCTGCATTCAGGGACTCGATGACCCAGCCTACGTGCTGCATTCAGGGACTCGATGACCCAGCCTACGTGCTGCATTCAGGGACTCGATGACCCAGCCTACGTGCTCCATTCAGAGACTCGATGACCCAGCCTATGTGCTGCATTCAGGGACTCCATAACCCAGCCTACATGCTGCATTCAGGGACTCCATAACCCAGCCTACATGCAGCATTCAGGGACTCCATAACCCAGCCTACATGCTGCATTCAGGGTCTCATGAATCCAGCCTACGTGCTGCATTCAGGGACTCGATGACCCACCTACGTGCTGCATTCAGGGACTCGATGACCCAGCCTACGTGCTGCATTCAGGGACTCGATGACCCAGCCTACGTGCTGCATTCAGAGACTCGATGACCCAGCCTACGTGCTGCATTCAGAGACTCGATGACCCAGCCTACGTGCTGCATTCAGAGACTCGATGACCCAGCCTACGTGCTGCATTCAGGGACTCGATGACCCAGCCTACGTGCTGCATTCAGAGACTCGATGACCCAGCCTATGTGCTGCATTCAGGGACTCCATAACCCAGCCTACATGCTGCATTCAGGGACTCCATAACCCAGCCTACATGCTGCATTCAGGGACTCCATAACCCAGCCTACATGCTGCATTCAGGGTCCCATGAATCCAGCCTACGTGGTGCATTCAGGTACTCACTCTTTGACCACGTCGTTGCTCATGTCGAGGTAGCGGTTGCTGATCCACTGCACCTCGAACCAGTCCCTGAAGTTGTTGTTTCCGCAGCAGCGGAACTCGATCTGAGTCATGTCCAAAGTCCTCTTCATGAAGCAGCGTCCTGGCGTGTCCGTGTCCTTGTAGAAGCGGATGGCATTCTTCAAGCCCTCGGCCAGTGTCAGGTACACAGCCAACTGCATGAAGAAGCAGAGCAGCACCAGCAGCAGCAGCAGCGCATTAAAGCCGCAGCACAGCAGCATGTAGGACCTCAGCATCGGCTTCATCTTGGAGAACTTCTGGGGATCCAGAGATTCGTGGCACACTTTCCCTCCAAAGGCGTTCAGGCTGCAGGACACCATTCCCACCAGGATCAGCAGGTTGGGCACCAGGTGGCTCTCACTGTTGTCCATGATCTCACTCCTCTTCCTCAGCTCGATCTTGAAGAAGATGCCAAGGCTGAAGAGGACGATGCCCACAATGACGGTGAACCAATAAAGCATCCAGAGACCCTGAGCCAGCTTGACCCGCTTCTGCAGGTTGAACTTCAGAGACATGAACGGCATGCTGTCCTCTCACAAAGTTCTGTCTAACAGCAATAATGGTGAAGGTCCAGAAGTCTCCAGAGAAACGGTGTGAATCACAGCTGTGCAGCTTCCCACCAAGAGCTCAGACTAGACTGACCCATGATGGAGGCAGAGTGGAGCAGGACAGAGTGGAGCCTGAGCGGACTGGAGGTGTGGGAGGGTTCCTAAAGCGGTTCTGATCCGATTAGCAGAGGATCATCTGAGGCCTCTAATCCTCCAATTACCGCTAATAGGTTTGGAGCTAAGCAGCAGCTTCCTGTTTGGAGGTTCATCAAGCCCCGCCCCAAACACAGGTGAGGTCCGGTGATCAGCACGCAAAGGTTACCATGACAACAGGCCACCTAAGGTGCGTATCGGGAAGGGCTTCCGGCACCTTGGCTTGGACTGACCCTGAGGGATCCCAGAGCACCGGAGACGTTTTACCTTCCAACAGTAGAAATGTCCTCCTAGAGACGCTTCTCTGAGCCGGTGGAGAGACAGAGAACCATGAAGGAACCATGGTAGAACAATCACAGCAGATCTTTCTATGAAGCTCCTCCTGAAGGGAGAACCTTTGGCTCCAACTGGAAGAACATTGGATCCGTTCGGACCGCCAGCGTTGTTCCGCCTCACTGCTCTCAGGCCTTTTATTTTGAAACATCCTCACTTCCTGTATCTGTCAGGCCTTCAATAGATAGGAAGGTTTTGTTCCGGTAGAACCGTCCTCATGTTTAAATCTGAACCTTTTCTCTTATCTGTCATTTTATTTTAGGATTATTTAAACTTTTTCTTTTCACAAACTCAGTTTTATAAAATCCTAAGGAAATTATTTCTTCCAGATCCGGTCTTTCCAACCATCTCTGTTCCACCCAGACGTCTTCTATAAGAGGCATAACAGAACCAGGACGCAGCAGAACTGCAGGACTGATGAGAATCTAGGAACATGTTTTCTAGTCCAGCAGCTTTGGATCAAAACCAGAAGAAGAATCGACTCAAACCTTCTTTAAATTCATTTTTATTTAATTTTTTCTGCTATAAGACCAACTCATTTGCACAGGAAGTGACGGTAAAGTGACGGAGCGAGCAGCCGAGCCAACACTGGACCCGGGGTTCCACTCCTAAAAACTCAAACAGGAAGTGATGTCATCACACAGTCAGTTCGTTAAATAAAACCAAAAAGCAGAACTAAACTAAAAGCCACTTCCTAATCAACACAGGATGGCTGAGCCAATCAACCAACCAGCTGTCAGAACTCAGACGTCCTGGAAGATCAGCTGACCAATCAGCAGTGGGGTCGATCCGGTTCTGCTGGCCGTTGATCCGGTTCAGATCTTTTCCACGAGGCCTGGAGCCATTGGATGACTCTCCCTCACCTGGTTGCCATGGTGACCCAGTTCATGAAAATGTCACGGGGCCATGGGACCCTGGTTGAAAAACTGATGTCAGTTGTGCTGCCTCTGATTGGACGACTGAAAAGGGGTCAGTCAGAGTTCAAAGGTCACGATTGAAACACCCTAAAAAAGATCCCTGAAGGCTGCTGACCTCAGCTGCAGCAAACTGATTGGTTCAAAGAAGAGGTTCATTAGTGGGCGGGGCCAAGGCTGAGAGCCAATGAGGTTGGGCGATCACAGGTGCTGCCAGTCGATGGCCACCAGCGTCTGATTGGCCTCCTGGGCGTGGCCGATGACCTCAGGGATGCCGTGCTGCCGCCACAGACGCTCAATCTTTCTGTAGCGCTCGGTGCAGAGGTGGAGAGGGTTCCCTCGCCTGGAGACACATGGACAAACAGGTCAGAGACCGGGTACGGGTCAGAGACCGGGTACTGGTCAGAGAGGGGTCCAAACACCAAAAGATTCAGGTGTCACACAGTGAGATGGCACACGTACTTGAGGCCTTGATCGGTTTCTCCGTAGTCGTCCAGGTAGGGAGGGGGATAGAAGCAGCCCTTAGATTTACCTGCGACGAACAACACCTGACTGTCCCTGACCCTGCACACAGAGAGGTCACCAGGTGAACACCAAGAACCGAAAGGTACGCTCAGACTCCACAGCGATGCCTGGTTACCTGAGGAAGAGGCCGACGCCAGCGCCGCAGCTGAAGGTGTGGGCGGTGCAGGCCCCCACGTCCTCCCCATCCACCTCCGTCTGGCAGCAGTAGCTCTGAGAGCACAGCATGCAGCCGCAGACCAGGCACAGAGTGGGAGCGCGGGACTTATCCCCGCCGGAGCGCGGACACCTGCACAGGTAACACAGGAGGTAACACAGTGGGTAAAACAGTGGGTAAAACAGTGGGTAACACGGGAGGTAACACAGTTTGTAACACGGGAGGTAACACAGTTTGTAACACGGGAGGTAACACAGTTTGTAACACAGGAGGTAACACAGTGGGTAACACAGGAGTTAACACCGTGGGTAACACAGGAGTTAACACCGTGGGTAACACAGTGGGCAACACAGTGTGTAACACAGGAGGTAACACAGGAGGTAACACAGTGGGTAACACAGGAGGTAACACAGCGGGTAACACAGGAGGTAACACAGCGGGTAACACAGGAGGTAACACAGTGGGTAACTCTGGGTAAAACAGGAGGTAACACAGTGGGTAACACAGGAGGTAACACAGTGGGTGTAACACAGTGGGTATAACACAGTGGGTAAACCAATGGGTAACACAGGAGTTAACACAGGAGGTAACACAGGAGGTAACACAGCGGGTAACACAGGAGGTAACACAGTGGGTAACTCTGGGTAAAACAGGAGGTAACAGCGTGTAACACAGGAGTCAACACAGGAGGTAACACAGTGGGTATAACACAGTGGGTATAACACAGTGGGTATAACACAGTGGGTAAACCAGGGGGTAACACAGGAGGTAACACGATGGGTAACAAAGGAGGTAACACAGTGGGTAACACAGGAGTTAACACCGTGGGTAACACAGGAGTTAACACCGTGGGTAACACAGTGGGCAACACAGTGTGTAACACAGGAGGTAACACAGTGTGTAACACAGGAGGTAACACAGGAGGTAACACAGCAGGTAACACAGCGGGTAACACAGCGGGTAACACAGTGGGTAACTCTGGGTAAAACAGGAGGTAACACAGTGGGTAACACAGGAGGTAACACAGTGGGTGTAACACAGTGGGTATAACACAGTGGGTAAACCAATGGGTAACACAGGAGTTAACACAGTGGGTAACACAGGAGGTAACACAGGAGGTAACACAGCAGGTAACACAGCGGGTAACACAGCGGGTAACACAGTGGGTAACTCTGGGTAAAACAGGAGGTAACACAGTGGGTAACACAGGAGGTAACACAGTGGGTGTAACACAGTGGGTATAACACAGTGGGTAAACCAATGGGTAACACAGGAGTTAACACAGTGGGTAACACAGGAGGTAACACAGGAGGTAACACAGCGGGTAACACAGGAGGTAACACAGCGGGTAACACAGTGGGTAACTCTGGGTAAAACAGGAGGTAACAGTGTGTAACACAGGAGTCAACACAGGAGGTAACACAGTGGGTATAACACAGTGGGTATAACACAGTGGGTAAACCAGGGGGTAACACAGGAGGTAACAAAGTGGTTAACAGAGTGTGTAACACAGGAGGTAACAAAGTTGGTAACAGGAAGGCCCAGAGAGGCCTGAAGGACAAGAGGGATGCAGCCCCAATAGACGAGTGTGCAGCAGACCGTTCCCTCCACCTTAAAAACGTTCCCTCCACCCTAAAAACATTCCCTCTGCCTTAAAACCGGATCCTTCCACTGTAAAACAGTTTTACTGAGCCGTTGCACACTATCCGGGGTTCTGATCCGTAGGGATCAGCTGGGTTTGCTCAGCATCTATCTGCTCCTTCAGGCTGCCTTCCCCTTAGAGTACAGGATTACTGGGAGTAGTGGGATTACTAACGTGAAGCTGGAGGCCTGGTTGATCAAGATGCTGTAATCCTCTGGGAGGCTGATCAATCTGTTGGACTCTCTTGGGTACCTGACCAAGGCTCCGCCCCCCTGAAGCATCTGTCCCACAGCTGGATGGCGGCACCACCTGGAAGAGACACAACATCACAGGCTGGAAACACCTGCTCCCTCTGGACCAGGCACCTGCTACCAGGTGTGTTAACAGGTGTGTTACTAGGTATGTGTTAGCAGGTGTTTTCTCAGGTATGTTAGCAGGTGTCTTCCCAGGGTGTTAGCAGGTGTGTTCCCATATGTGTTAGTAGGTGTGTTCCCAGATGTGTTAGCAGGTGTGTTCCCAGATGTGTTAGCAGGTGTGTTTCCAGATGTGTTAGTAGGTGTGTTTCCAGATGCGTTAGCAGGTGTGTTAGCAAAACTGTTAACAGGTGTGTGAGCAGGTGTGTGTTCCCAGGTGTGTTCCCAGGAGTGTTAACAGGTTTGTCAGCAGGTCATTTAGCGGGTGTGTTAGAAGATGTGTTAGCAGGTTTGTTAGCAGGTGTGTTAGCGGGTGTGTTAGCAGCTGTGTTAGCAGGTTTGTTAGCAGGTGTGTTCCCATATGTGTTTGCAGGTGTGTTCTCAGGTGTGTTTGCAGCTGTGTTCCCATATGTGTTAGCAGATGTGTTCCCATATGTGTTAGCAGGTGTGTTAACAGGTGTGTTAGCAGGTTTGCTAGCAGGTGTGTTAGCAGGTCTGTTAGCGGGTGTGTTAGCAAGTTTGTTAGCAGGTTTGATAGCAGGTTTGTTAGCAGGTTTGATAGCAGGTGTGTTAGCAGGTTTGATAGCAGGTGTGTTAGCAGGTCTGTTCCCAGGAGTGTTAACAGGTTTGTTAGCAGGTGTGTTAGCAGGTTTGATAGCAGGTGTGTTAGCAGGTTTGATAGCAGGTGTGTTAACAGGTGTGTTAGTGGGTGTGTTAGCAGGTTTGGTAGCGGGTGTGTTATCAGGTGTGTTACCTGCTGAAGAGTGGCTCCAGTAGGGCACGGTGGTTCTCGTAGAGCAGCAGCAGGTTGGAGGGCAGGCTGAGGTAGCTACACAGACCCTCCCACTGACCCGGTCCTGTTCCTGAAACCCAACAACAGTCAGTCCATAAACCACCTCAGAACCGGACCTGAATGTTCTGCACAGGTCCTCACCGAGGAGGTCAGCAGGTGGTGCGGCAGAGTTCAGGTAGTGGAAGAACAGCGCTGCGGTCCGGAGGAACGGCAGCATGCCAGCTCTAACGCTGGTCCACAGCTGCCACCCAGAGGACACTTCAGGAAGCGCCCTGAAAAACACAGAGGCTGAAACGTCTGATACACCATCAGAACCAGTTGGACCAGTTGGACCAGAGCACACCTGCCCACAAGCTGCTGGAGGAACATGTAGAGCTGAGAAGAGAGCTGCTCCTCCTCTGACTGCTCACTGTGCTCCATACACTGCTCCTCTGGGGAGAGACGGGTCAGAAACAGATGGGTCAGAATCAGATGGGTCAGAGGGACGGGTCAGAACCAGACGTGTCAGAACCAGGCGGGTCAGAACCAAGCGGGTTAGAATCAGACGGGTCAGAACCAGGCGGGTCAGAGGGATGGGTCAGAACCAGGCGGGTCAGAATCAGATGGGTCAAAAACAGATGGGTCAGAACCAGGCCGGTCAGAACCAAGCGGCTCAGAACCAAGCGGGTCAAAAACAGATGGATCAGATTCAGACGGGTCAGAATCAGACGGGTCAGAACCAGGCAGGTCAGAGGGATGGGTCAGAACCAGGCGGGTCAGAACCAAGCGGGTCAGAATCAGATGGGTCAAAAACAGATGGGTCAGAACCAAGCGGGTCAAAAACAGATGGGTAAAAAACAGATGGGTCAGAACCAGGCCGGTCAGAACCAGGCTGGTCAGAACCAGGCCGGTCAGAACCAACCTGGCCGGATGGTGAGCAGGATCTGGACCAGCTGAGCCACTGTTGTCAGGTGCAGCAGGTGGAGATGAGCAGAATCCTCAGAGCTGCGTCCTGATTGGTCCAAACTCTGGACCGAGCTGTAAGACAGAACGCTGTCCACCTGCAGACAGAACCACAGGGTTACATGGAGCCACTCTGAGCAGAAACTGGGCCGGCAGACTCACCAGCAGGTGGAACATGTCGATGTCCAGGATACAGGGACCGTCGTCCGCCTGGCGGTCCGGAACCAGAACTGGATCACAAAGCAAATGGCCCGTTAGTAGCTGAATGAGCGGGGGAGTAGAACCCGCCAGTCCTGTATGTGGGGGTACCTGACATGAGCCTGATGAAATGACCGTGGACGGTTCTGAGAGGAGCTGAGGTCCAGCAGGCTGAGCTGAACCGGGTCAGAGAGCTCAAGCAGTCTTCCTGAAAAACACAAAACCAACCGTCAGCTGCCGTACCGGCGCCGGCCACTGGGAGCGCTGTTCATCACATGGTCTGACCTGGCGGCAGGGCAGACTTCCAAACAGCGCCTTCTTCTCTTCCTCCAAGTGGCGCTCTGCAGGGAGACACAGGAGACCCTGGATCAGCAAACCTACAGGAACCAAAGCCACCCAGAAGGGCCCAAACCACCAGAACCAGGAGGACCGGCCAATCAGAACAATACTGCTATGAACTTAGAAACGGAGTGAGTAGACCTGCTATCTAAATGTTCTGGTCCGGTCTGGTGCCATTTGGACCAAAGGTTCTGACCCAGGGTTCTGACCCAAGAACCTGGCCGCAGCAGCTCACCTATGCTCTGGATGGTGAAGGCGCAGGTGGCCCAGCTCAGCACCGGCACCCGGGGGTCCTGCTCGTTGGGGTTCACTCTGAGGCCCACCTTGTAAGCCGACATGCTAAAGGTGTTCATCATGGTGCTGATGCCGCTGGAGTACGGGTTTCTGAGGGTGGAAGTGACATCATCAGCACAGAACGGCATCAGCACCCCCCCCCAGCCAAGCGTGAAAACTTACGGTGGAATAAAGTCGACTCTGAAACCATCAGGAGCCGCCTCCTCTGCTGCACCTGCAACAAAAATCATTCCCCCTGAACACCTGAACGGACAGACGAGGCTCCGTCCACCAGCAGCTGACTCACCAGGTGACTGCTTCCTGTGGGTGGAGCATAACGCTGCCATCTGCTGACTGGTCCTCTTTAGCCACGCCTCCAGACAGGGATGCTCCACACTGAGGGAGAAAGAGAGGCGTCAGGAGCTGGGGGTGAGTTCAGGGCGGAGCCTGCTGAGCATGCAGGTACCTGGTATCAGGTGATGCGGCTTGCGGCAGCAGCGGGATGACAGTGTTGCTCAGACACTCGCACAGCGGGCACAGGAACTCTCCGTTCTCCACGTCGTAGCTGGTGTGTCCTCTCAGACGCTGCTGCCGTCTCTGCTCCTTCTGCTGGACCGCCTCGAAGTACCTGAGAGCAGAACAGGTGGTCAGGTGAGCCGGCTGCTGATTGGACAGACAAAGCTGCAGCCTCTCACCTCTGCCAGCAGGTGGCGTGCATGATGTGTCCACAGCTGGCCGTGTGGATCCCCACCCGGAGCTCAGGGTGCATGAACAACGGGTCGTGATGTTCTGGAAAAGAAGCAGGAGGCCTGAGGCAGGAACCAGGATGGCTGCGGTCCAAACCCAGAACGCTGCGCAGAGTTCTGCTCACCTGGATCCGGAAGGCCGTAGCCGCGGTTCTGAGACAGAACGGTGGATCTCTGGACGAATGCTGCCAGCACCATGGCTTGGCCGTGACCCCTGACCTCCTGCTCCTCCTGACACAGGATGCAGGTCACCGACTGGCGCCGCTCAGCCCAGCCCATCCTCCTGGGCCCCACGCAGATCTGGGATGCACTGGTCAGGTCTAAACTGGGAGGACTGGGAAAGAGGAAACGGGTCAGAGGAACCGACCCAGAGCTGCTCAGCCTCTGTCCTACAGACCCACTCACTGATCCTCTAAACGACCCCGTAGGGCGGGCCACCACCTTCACAGTGCTGCAGCTGTGAAGGTGGTTAAAAGAATAAAGACAGATAAATTGCATCCAAGATGAAGAGATAAATAAAAGTTGTTATCTACAAAACAAAGGTTTAATAAAGGCGGTAGAAAGTCAGTTAACTATCTCTCTTATAAATAGAAAAAGCAGAAAACAAATATCCCTAAAATAAGAAATCCCGCATCAAATCTTGGGTTTTAAAGAATAAATATGTATATCTGCAAAGGCAAATTGAAAATAATGACCAAATCCAAACATTGTTAGGGAAATTAAAGTTAGCAAGGATAACAGAGCATCAAAATCAAATGTTGATAGGGGGAATTAGAGAAGAAGAATTAAACTCAGAAATCTCCAGACTGAGGAGAAATAAAGCTCCTAGAAAGGATGGATACTTTTTATAAACTGATTAGGAAACGCCTGATTCCCCAGATCAGATGGTACAGTTCCTGTTGGCTCTCGCTGTCCTCAGAGCCTCTCTGTCACCAGACCTGAAAGCCGAGTTCCGTGCTTTTAGCGATTTTTGAACCTCTCCATTTATCCAGGGTCGTTGGTTTGCCCAGTGCTGATGCTGACGTCCTCAATGCATTTGTTGATGTAGGCTGACCCAGTCATAGCATACTCATCTATATAGATCTGGTTATCATAGGGGGGCTGCTCTGAATGCATCTTTGATGTTAGAGTAAACCAGGTCTAAATTGTTTTCACCCCGAGTTGCAAAGTCCACATGTTGGTAGAAATGAGGGAGAACAGTCTTCAGGTTAGCCTGGTTAAAATCCCCAGCAATCTGTGTGCAGATTGGAGCTCAGAGATAGAATGGTTCGGACGGTTTTCATAAACCGTTCCATCCCTAATATATATATATATATATATATATATATATATATATATATATGACAGGAAGAAGTGAAGAAAGGAATTGATTGGGAATAACGAGGCATATAAAGATCAAATGTTAATATTGTTGTAATGTAGCTTATGGATGGACTGTAGTGAACTTATTCTGGCTAACCGTGTGGAGACTGTTTCAGAATTCGCTCTGATGGATGTATAAAAATCTAGTAATGCATTCAATAAAAAGTTAAAAAAATTAAAGTTTTTGCAATTCTTCTTCTGTGGTGGCTGCAGCATGCAGCAAGAGCAGGAAAACAAAGAAGGGATTAGATCTGGAAAGTTTAAATAATTAAAACAATGGAAGTAGCTCTAATGGATGAAACTAGTTAAAATAACTGATCTTTTCTACATCCTTCCAATGCTGCTGCATCAGGAGGAACTGTTCTTATCAGCAGGAGGTTTTCCATCCATTGAGGACAGTTTCTCTCTTATCTGATATTCAGGGTGAGATCACAGGATGTCAGCGACGTTTTTATGCAGCCGACTCTACAGATCGCAGCCCTTGGTTTCAACGGAACCAGATGCTAAGGAAGGCGTCAATAAAAAGCCCTTTTTCCTGTGAAACTCCCACAGTGGGTGGGTTCCCAGGTCCAGGGAGCGGCCCTGGGTCTGCCTGGAGGAGCAGGTGTACCTGTGCTCTGCAGCAGAAGTGGACGCCTCCAGCTCCTCCATGCTCTGCTGGAAAAGCTCTTTGTTCTCATTGATGAAGTGTCTCTGCATCTCAGACATCTGGGCCATGATCTTCTCCCGGCGGAGGCGAGCCATCTCAGCCTTCCTCTTCCTCTCCGCCTTGTCTTTGTCTCTGACGGTCTGCAGGAAACAGGAGCGTCCATCAAGCAGCCAGAGCAGCTGGTCGGCCTCAGCAGGACAGAAGCTCACCTCCTCCAGGCCTCTCCCCTGGTTGATGGTGATGCTGGAGCTGGACGAGGTCCGTTCTCGGATCGTTTTGATGTTTTCAACCATCTGCACACCGAGAACACCACAAAGCAAACGCCTGATTGGCAGGAAGCACTGTATGATCACAGGACAGCGCCAGCGAGGCTTCGGACCAAAAGAAGAAGAAAAGCAGGTACCTTCAGGATCCATGTGATCATGTCTTTGTGGACCTCAAGGTGAGGAGCGTTCTGCAGACTTTCCAGCAGAGCCAGGACACTTCCTGAGGTGCTGGGAGCTTCACCTGGACCTGAACACACAGCCAATGCCACAGAGTCACAGCCTGCCAGTGGACAGGGTGGGGTGGGGGGGTGGGGGGTGCACTGACGTGTGATCTTGTTGCTGTATGTGAAGGTGACGTCTTCATCTCCGCTGCTGCTCTCCAGCTGCTGCTGCTCCTCCAGCAGAGCCATGCCCACCAGGTGCAGCACCTGCAGAGGTGGAAACAGACCTCCGTCAGTGTGAGGCGGAGCACAGAGGGGGCGCCGCCGTCCGCCTGCTCACCCTCTGCAGCATGGACTCCGTCCAGCCTCCTCCACTCGGCTCCACGGCCCACTGCAGGACGGCGCCCTCTACGGCCAGCAGCACGTCGCACTGCAGCAGATTCACCAGGCTGCCGAAGAGCGGGCAGAGATGGGGGGGGAGGGGAGGTGGCAGGGCTGGGAGACACACACAGGTTACCATGGTAATACAGTGACTCAACCTGCTTCTGATGTCTAAAGAGCTCGTTATGCTTGATGTACGGACGGACGGACTGTGCAGGAAAGGAGCCGTCCGTCACCATGTCTGAGCGTCTACACTCTGCTCGCCATGATCTCGCCACGATTGGGACCAAATTTCAGAGCAGTGTGGAAGCTCAAAATGACATCAGTGACAAACATTCGCCA
Organism: Cyprinodon diabolis; assembly: GCA_030533445.1. NCBI lineage: Eukaryota > Metazoa > Chordata > Actinopteri > Cyprinodontiformes > Cyprinodontidae > Cyprinodon > Cyprinodon diabolis. The sequence continues at coordinate 41,409,353 of CM060083.1, read as the reverse complement.
AGCCTTGGCGTTCACCTGTGTCCTCGCCGTTCTGTCTCCTCAGCTTCCTCTGAGCCTCCTCAGCCTGTCAAGATAAGCCCGTAACCATGACGACACTCGTCAACAGCTGAGCAGGACGTAGAGTTCTTATGGTTCTGATCTGTTACCTTTGACTGATCCGCTCTACTGTAGTGATGGAAGTACAGGTTGAAGTGTTTGTTCCACTCAGGACGCAGCTCATACAGGCCCTTCCCCGTCACACCAGGCTTCCTGTTAACACAACAGAACCACACCCGGTTCTGACTGGTCTGAGACACACGGCAGAACCACAGCCGGTTCTGACTGGTCTGAGACACACGGCAGAACCACAGCCGGTTCTGACCGGTCTGAGACACACGGCAGAACCACAGCCGGTTCTGTCCGGTCTGAGACGGACAACAGAACCACAGCCGGTTCTGTCCGGTCTGAGACGGACAACAGAACCACAGCCGGTTCTGTCCGGTCTGAGACGGACAACAGGACCACAGCCGGTTCTGACCGGTCTGAGACGGACATCTATCTGAAGATGGATCAATAGAGGAAAATTATTGACCTGAACGAGGCAACGCTGTCGATGACTCTCTCCAGACCCGTCTCCCTATTGCCCTGAAAAAGACCACATGACAGTTCAAAGACCCAAAAACCAAAGACCGGAAATGAGCTCGTAAACCAAAAGTTACGCACGGAGGGAAAGTAACGAGGGGAACTATGGTTCTATGAATCATAATGGCTGCAAGAGAGTGGTGCTGAAAGGAGCAAATGTTCCCTTTGTGCAGCTGGAATAATTAAATCAACAGAGTCACAGCAGTGACATCTGGATGACACTCAGTAGCCATATATGTTGGCGTCATCCAGGGCTCTGTTGCTACAAAATCTTCTCGCGGAAGCAATGATTCGGAGTGACTGAGAATCTCCTGCAATCACCTGGGATTCATAGAACTGTAGTTACATTCGCAACTTCCATTCCATTTCATCCCTACTGACCACCAGAGGGAGCTGTTGAAAGAACTGAATGACTAAAACCAACCATGTCACATATTTCACTGAGAGAGCCCGGCTGAACCGTGTAAAAGGACTGCAGCCAATGAGAGGCACCCATGTTGACATTGCAGAACCTGGTGAATGTGCTTGGAGAAGCCCATGATGGAGAAGCCCATGAAAAAACACGCCATACAATATATTGCTCTCGAGTGGAGGGTGACCTAGCATTCAATATGGTGCTCAACTCTGCTTGACCATACCGGTCCAAAATCATGTGCACTGCATTGCAGTGAAGGGTCAACTCTCCCAGAGCAGGGCCTGTGACCTGATTGCGCACCCCAGGTATTATATACACCCTTAGGGTGGACAGGTAAAGAAACGTCCATTTCAGGAGATCCCTGCATACCTTCAGAAGTGGTGAAGATCTGGTGCCTCCATGTCTGTCCAAACCAGCACATGCTTCAGCTCTGGGTGGGGCAGAAAGCACCAGTCTCCCTTTGCAACGGACTCAACAACCTCTGACGTCCCGAGCATGTGGAATGGAAGGACCTCTGGGTACTTAATGAGTTCCCACAGGTCCAAAATGGGATGAAAAACATTGGTTTTCTTTGGCAATACAAAGTATGTTAAATAGTAGCCTCTGTGTCGCTGCAGGGGGTCTACACCCTCTATTGCACACCTGGCCATAAGGGCAGAAAGCTGCTGCTAGTCTGACGAGCCTGAACAATCCGTTGAAGTGCCTCAAGAGAAGCTGATCCAAACAACCCCTGAGGCTCCTACGGCATGCCTCTGTCAGGGAGACTGCGCCTGTCAGACCTGCTCTCTGGTCATCAGCGCAAAAGCCTGACTGTTGGTTTAATTACTCAAACTGCGCAAAGAGAACATACAGCGTGTTCAGCACTGCCCTCTGGTGGTCAGTCGGGATGAAAAAGACTTCAGTCCTCACAGGTTCCTAACTGTCCTCACATTCTCAGGCAGAGCTTTGACCAGCTCGCTGTGAGCCATGGGTCTGATGGAGAGCTGGTGGACGATTTCTCTCCTGACCTCCTCCAGAGGGTCCACCTGGCCCACGCCCGGAACATAACGCTCACCTGGGAGAGATAACATACTGCAGGTAGAGCTCTAGTGAAGGCTGCACCGTCTGCTGACCTTCTGCGCTAGACTCACCCACAACCATGATGATGAGGTGCAGCATCTCCTCGATCAAGGTGTTCTGCTGAGCCAGGTCCTGCAGAGAGGATGACATCCAACCATCAGAACCCAACGGTTCTGGTCTAAGTATCTCCGGTCATAAGGAGCACGTGCAGAGAAGGTTCAGACCTTATTGGACTCTCTGTATCTCTTCCTGATGTCAACAGAGCTGAAGATGTGGAAGAGTTCAAAGCGGCTCAGAACGACCATCAGGAAGTGGTTGGGATCCATCATGGAGGCCCCCACCTGCAGCAACATAGCAGCACCTGTTAGCGGAGCCCCAGTAGAACCTTAGCTGGTCCCAGCTTGAGTCCAGAGTACCTGCAGCATCATGATGTCCTTGTCGAACATCTCCACTCTGCACTTCACGTTGTGGTAGTAGTAGATCTGCAACACCAAGAGGTTCTAAGAGGCCGGTACTGATACGGGTTCTGGTCCGAACACAAAGACTCACCTGGTTGATCAGGGAGAAGCCGTTCCTCCTCCACATCCCCGCATGCACCTGTGCGCAGAGCACCAGGCAGCGCAGCGGCAGCTCTATGAGGAGGTGGGGGCTGAGCTCACCCTGGGGGGGAGACAAGGAGTCAGTATCCGGATTGCTCAGAGTTAGTCAGCTGACCTCCGCCATCATACCGACCAGAGGCAGCTGCTCAGGGAACCGAGACGCCACCTCTGTCCTGCTGAGAAGAACGTGGAGCCCTGAGAGGAGAAAAGGAGGAGAACATGAGAATATGAGGAGAACATGAGGAGGAGAGCAGGACGTTCCCCTTTAGATCCTGTTACCTGCCAGCATTCTGCACACAGGCAGGTGGATGGACACCTTATCCTGGGACACCTGGTACCTGAAGGTGTCCAGGCTGTGACCCGCTAGGCTCAAGCTGATTGGCTGCTCGCCATCAGACAGGCCACCGTGGCACTGATTGAGCGCGCTCAAACACTTCTTATAGGCCCCGATCAGAACATGCTCCTGAAACCCAAACAGAACCAGCCAATGATTGGTTCTGGAGCTCCAGAACATCATGTGACCACTAGCTGTTAGCTCTGCCGGCTCACGTCAGTGGAGCACCACTCCTGGATCATGGAGATGATGTTGGTCAGCTTCATCTGCAGGGTGAACGCCGCCTCCCACTCAGGCTCCATCTCGATGTGCTGGCCCACCTGTCTCACCACCGGGTCCATGCCCTGTCCGAGACACAGAGACCTGGACTCAGACAAGCGGGCCAGAGAGGGGAAGCCCTGACGGCGCGGCCAACGTACCTGCATGCACCTCAGCAGGTCCAGAAAGGCGTCAAAGCCGTCCAGGAACTTCAGCCTGAGCTGGTCGCTCCACTCAGGGGGCGGACTGATCAGGACGTACCTGCAAACGCAGTAAAGGTTCAAACTGGGAGGACCCGTCTGGTACCGGGAACCCAGGATGATCTGGTTCTTACTTGAGGTCTCCAATGAGGCTCTGGACCCGGCCAAACTTGAAGGCCTGCTGGGCAGTGTAGCGGTCGAACTGGAAGCGTCCCTGAGGGTCTCTGTGACGTAGCTGGTCCACAAAGGTTCTGATGATGGTCATCATCAGGTTCTCCTCCACCATCAGCACCCGGGCCTGCAGGCTCACACAGACACAAGACTGGGTTTGTAAACTGGACCTTAGCTGGACTACCTGAGCTTTAGCTGCAGCCTGATCCAGCTCCTGAGCCTCTGACACCGAGCTCAGACCAGGAGGGCAGAACCAGCATGGGTCAGCTCAACCTCCTTCCTCTAAGGCATTTAAAGAATTCTCTGGGGTTCTGGACCTTGTTTGGACCCGACCTGGACCTGGTTTCAGATGCAGTCATGGAGGACTACACAGGAAGTGACAGGGCTGCCTACTTCCTGTTCAGGGGGTTACACACCAACACCATACTAGTTTGTAAAGCGGTTCCAGAAAAGAAACCAGGTCCAACATATGAAGAGGTTCTGGTTCCAACCTATAGAACGGTTCCGAATCCAGATTTTAAACCGGTTCTGGATCCAGACTTTAAACCAATTAAGGTTTAAGCTTGTAATCCGGTTCCATTTCCAGTCTGTAAACCGGTTGCGGATCCAGACTTTAAACCGGTTCTAGACTTAAAAGCGGTTCTGTTTCCAGCCTCTAAACCAGTTCCGGATCCAGACTTTAAACCGGTTCCGGATCCAGACTTTAAGCCGGTTCCGGATCCAGACTTTAAGCCGGTTCCCGATCCAGACTTTAAGCCGGTTCCGGATCCAGACTTTAAACCGGTTCCGGATCCAGACTTTAAGCCGGTTCTGGATCCAGACTTTAAACCGGTTCCGGATCCAGACTTTAAAGCAGTTCCAGATCCAGCCTTTAAACTGGTTCTGGTTCCAGACTTTAAACCAGTGCAGGCTCAAGCCTGCATACGGTTCCGCTTCCAACCTCTAAACCAGTTCCGGATCCAGACTTTAAACCAACGAAGGTTTAAGCATGTAATCCGGTTCCATTTCCAGTCTGTAAACCGGTTCCGGATCCAGACTTTAAACCGGTTTTGGATCCAGACTTTAAAGCAGTTCCAGATGCAGCCTTTAAACCGGTTCCGGTTCCAGACTTTAAACCAGTGCAGGCTCAAACCTGCATACGGTTCCGTTTCCAGCCTCTAAACCAGTTCCGGATCCAGACTTTAAACCAACGAAGGTTTAAGCATGTAATCCGGTTCCATTTCCAGTCTGTAAACCGGTTGCGGATCCAGACTTTAAACCTGTTCCGGATCCAGACTTAAAAGCAGTTCCAGATGCAGCCTTTAAACCGGTTCCGGTTCCAGACTTTAAACCAGTGCAGGCTCAAGCCTGTATACGGTTCCGATTCCAGCCTCTAAACCGGTTGCGGATCCAGACTTTAAACCAATTCCGGATCCAGGCTTTAAACCGGTTCCGGATCCAGACTTTAAACCGGTTACGGATCCAGACTTTAAACCGGTTACGGATCCAGACTTTAAACCGGTTACGGATCCAGACTTTAAACCGGTTACGGATCCAGACTTTAAACCGGTTCTGGTTCCAGACTTTAAACCAGTGCAGGCTCAAGCCTGCATACGGTTCCGTTTCCAGCCTCTAAACCAGTTCCGGATCCAGACTTTAAACCAACGAAGATTCAAGCTTGTAATCCGGTTCCGTTTCCAGTCTGTAAACTGGTTGCGGATCCAGAATTTAAAACCGGTTCCGGATCCAGACTTTAAAGCAGTTCCAGATCCAGCCTTTAAACCGGTTCGGGTTCCAGACTTTAAACCAGTGCAGGCTCAAGCCTGTATACGGTTCCGTTTCCAGCCTCTAAACCAGTTCTGGATCCAGACTTTAAACTGGTTCTCTAGTCTTGAACAGAGTTCTGTAGGTTTTTTACAGATTGTCAATGATGAGACCAGGCATCAGAACCATCTAGTTGACCTTTGTCGGTTTGTTGGATAATACCCACCACAGCAGAGCAGAACTTTAGATCACTCAGCTCAGAGCCATAGGAGGTAGGTGGGCTCAGCCTGGTCAGAGGGGAACTCACCAGCGAGGGCACGGTGAACATCTGCACCGACAGGTCAGTGATGGAGAACTCACGGTCGTGGTCGTCTCTGATGTAGTCACTCTGCAAGCGTTCATAGTTCTACGAGCGGGAGGGGGTGGGGGGAAACAGAGAGACAGCGGTTGTGGGGGTGTAAAAGAAGAAGAACAGTACTCACCAGGGAGGGGACGGTGAAGAGCTGCACTGACAGCGACGTCACTGACACCACTCTCTCATGATCATCCTCCATAAAATCTGTCTGCAGCCGTCTGTAGTTCTAGAGGGGAGGACACGTCACTTCTGGGTCAGTGGTCAGAGCCATGCTGCCCATAACGCCCCTCCCTCTAAGTAACCATTCTTCCCTTTTAAAGATGGTGACCAATCAGAGCTAGGCTAACATTGGAGCGTACCTCCCCTGAAGAACCCTGGGTCAGCTCAGATAAAGATGTCCTGCAGGGGACAGCAGAGTCTTCCTGAAGCGCTGATCTGCAGCTTGGACAGAGATCCTTTCCTCACAGAACGTCCAGAAAACTGGTAGAGGAAGCAGATCCAGCAGGTTCCCTAACCCCCAGTCTACCGCCACCATCCAGGTTCTGAGTCTTTGGCCCACATTCTGGAGGAGAACAGTTCCTGAAGACTTACTCAGGACTGATCACCCCCAGCAGCCACTGACACCACAGTGGCTGCTCAACACAGAACAGGGATTGTCTGACTGGACCAGAACCAGACCAGAACTCTATCTTATCTGGATGTGGTCTGTATGTAAACCCTAATCCTGACATGGTTCTGATTCTGAATCTGGGTCTAAGAACTAAATTTAAATTTAAACCTGAACCCCAGATGGGGAACTGGATCTGAACATTAGCCGCAGATCCTGGATCCCGTCCTAAAATACTGGAACTGGATCTGAGACCCTGAATTTGGACCTAAGATCCTAGTTTTGGAGATAAGATCATTGGTCTAAGATCCTGGATCTGAACCTAAAACCCTTGATCTGGATCAAAGATCGGGGCCTGGATCTGAACCTAAAACCCTTGATCTGGATCAAAGATCGGGGACCTGGATCTGAACCCAAAACCCTTGATCTAGATCAAAGATCGGGAAACTGGATCTGAACCTAAAACCCTTGATCTGGATCAAAGATCGGGGACCTGGATCTGAACTCAAAACCCTTGATCTGGATCAAAGATCGGGGACCTGGATCTGAACCCAAAACCCTTGATCTGGATCAAAGATCGGGGCCTGGATCTGAACCTAAAACCCTTGATCTGGATCAAAGATCGGGGACCTGGATCTGAACCCAAAACCCTTGATCTAGATCAAAGATCGGGAAACTGGATCTGAACCTAAAACCCTTGATCTGGATCAAAGATCGGGGACCTGGATCTGAACTAGGGCTGCAACAACAAATCGATAAAATCGACTTTTAAAAGCGTTGGCAACGAATTTCATCATCGATTAGTTGTGTCGCGCGATTAATGCGTCATCCGCCGCCGTCGTCATTGCCGTGGGGCGCCTCCCCCATCCCAACCCCGCTCCCGCAGGAGTCTCAGCGCTGCAGTCAGAGGATGTTTACCCTCAGCGTCCAGACTGCAAATGAAGCGCACATGCGCCGGGATTGACGGCGCAAATTGATCAAAATAATTAAAATAGCCTGTGCTTTGTAAAGCGAAAAAAGTCGTAACAGGCAACTTTTGTAGAAACAAATTAACATGACGCGGAAGCACCACTGTTATGATGCAGCACCTGAAAAGAAAACACGTTGGAGCCTTTGATGGCAGTGAAGAGAGCTGATCAGCAGGGTGAGCGGCCATGTTTGTTTTGTTTTAAAGTGGGGAAACGTAACGTTAGTTTCTCAGGTAGCTCATCTGATGCTTTCCTTACCTTGTTAGTAGGTTACAGACAGTGATAAGGTTGGCTACTTATTTTATTTTTAATTTCATTTGAATTAGCTTAAGCAGCGTTTATATTTTCTTTATAAATAAATTAACTTGCAAATTATGAGGGCAAGGCTTTTAAAGTTTAAATCTTCTGGCAAAGATAAAGTAAAGAAGATCCTGCAATATATGGAAGTAAAGCAGAATAAAATCCAGCAAGATCAGTAATATGTCAATTAATTATCTGCCACATTTCCATGTAAATATCTGTCTTTGGAGGATGTGTTTTTTAGCACCCCTAGTTCTCTCATTTTTATTCCAAATATAATTTATAATTTGAATCACAGGGCTATTTTTATCTCTATGGTTCAGTATTTTCTCAAGTAGCAACTTTAACTGTTATACTTTCCTGTCTTAAAAGGCAGAACTCTTCTAGTCTAGAAAAACTCATTTGTTGAAATGGGGGGGCCTATTGTTTGAACCCCTTAGGGGCTTTTAAAAACAAAACAAAAAATTTTTTGCGCTTTATGAAACAAAGTAGCCTATATTTTGTGGATGAACAGCTACATTTCTCATGTAAGTTTGCGTAGTTTTAACACAAACATTTATTTTTCATATTGCACCAGGACAGTTAATGAGCAACCTGTACTTGTGTGCTTGTTTGTTCTGTCTAAAATGTTTATTTTGGAATAAAGAGGTTAATATAAAAAATATTTTAAAATAATCGTTAGTTGCAGCCCTAATCTGAACCCAAAACCCTTGATCTAGATCAAAGATCGGGGACCTAGATCTGAACCTAAAACCCTGGATCTGGATCAAAGATCGGGGACCTGGATTGGAACCTAAAACCCTTGATCTGGATCAAAGATCGGGGACCTGGATCTGAACCTAAAACCCTTGATCTGGATCAAAGAACGGGGACCTGGATCTGAACCTAAAACCATTAATCTGGATCAAAGATCGGGAAACTGGATCTGAACCTAAAACCCTTGATCTGGATTAAAGATTGGGGCCTGGATCTTAACCTAAGACACTTGATCTGGACCAAAGATTGGTGACCTGGATCTGAACCTACAATCAGGGATCCGGCAAACCCTGGACCTCTATCTGCATTTAAGATCCTGGATCTAAACCTGGATCTGTTGGATGTCTAGTTTGGGTCTGTTACCTTGGCGAACTGGATGGCAAAGATCTTCTTGAACTTGAGGTCCATAAGGAGACTGTTCATTAGCAGCTGGTGGTAGATGTTCCGAGCTCCTGCAGAAACACAACTAACATTACCTCAGTTCTCTTCTCAGAATCGTCAGAACTTTCTAACCTGGTTTCCATTTCAAACTGTGCAGACTCGGGTTCTCTTTCTTTAGAAAGAACTCTTTGTCCAATTCTTTCTTGTTTTTGCTCATGCTTTGGTTCTTTTGATCTAAAGCTCTTACCTTTCCACATCTTGGAGTCGTTAAGCATCAGGCGATCAACAAGCGAAGAGTTCTCTCCTTCTGGCCCTTTCTTTAGGGCCACTTGGCACAGAATCCTCTTCAGACCATCTGAAAGAGCCAACCGTCAGCAACAGGAATGCGGAGTGCACTGTGGGTAATGGAGTCCAGACCTACCCGAGTATTGGATGATCTGTCCCAACCAGCTGAGAGCCTTTAGAGAAAAACACTGATGGGCCACCACAGACGAGTGCATCACCTGGACCCGTAGAGGTTTGGACTGCCGGCTGGTATACCTCTGTGGGTCGGGACCAGAACCAGCTCATTACCATGACACTGGAACCAGAATATAGTACACAAGTTTCCCACTGCACAACCTATCCTATCCATCTGCTGAAACATAGATGACCAAGTGCAGACCGGGTCAGAAGTGGAACCCGGTGAGCCAGCACCATTCAAAGTCTAGGCCAATGGGTTTCTGAAGCTGAGCCTGATCTCATGAAGCAGACATTAACTGGACTCTGATGTGGTTATAATGGGTCCAGATAGAACCCTCTAGCTCCACCCACAGCCCAGAAAAAGGCAAAAACCAGCTTGCATGTGTGTATGGGTCACTTACAACAATGATGGACTTGGCCTGTTCACAGAACTGACGGTCTCCGAACCGGACCGACTTCCTGCCCTGCAAACACAGAGACATTCAGCCAACTGGTTCTGCCCATACGGAACAGTCAGCACAGGAAACATTCTGGTTTGGTTCTGGACACGCATAAATCCAAGATCAACCATATTTTGTTGGACTATTCCCCTTGGGTGTGGGCCCGGCTATGTTTGGATCAGTACTTTCTGCCAAGAGTAGCACTGGTCCTCGACTTGGACGTCTTTAACTTGGATTTCAGTCGGAGCACAGAACCAAGAGTTATGCTACGTTCAGACAGCAAGCAGCAAAGGCAGCAGAAGCAGCTAGTTTACATGCAAAGTCAATGGTTTACGCGCATCAAGGCGCAGCAAAAGGTCCCGCAGCGCGTTTTGAGCAGCTGAAGCAGCGTGTCGGAACCATTGGAGCATCTGATGCGCGCTATGCGCTGCAAACGCAGCAGCTGCTGGAGTTGAAAAAATGTAACTTTAGCTGCTGGACGCGTCGCATCAACCAATGAGAGAAGCTGATCTGGGAGCTGGCAGGGAGTCAGACACAGCACTGCTGATGATACAGATCACTATTATTACTCCTCTGAAACAGTTTATTAACGCCTAAATTAACTAAAAATGCTGAAATCTGCCGACAAAACTTTTATTATCCTGCTGCCTGCAGTTTGTAGCACAGACCTGAAAAACGCTAACATCTGCTTCCAGCCGCCACCAGCAGTAGGGGAAAACCCCCAAGAGGCGAGCGGGCCTGAGGCAGCTGCTGCTGGGGATTCCCTGTGACAGCGCAGCGCCGGTATGTGGGGGTCTGAGCGGCTCCCACAGAGAAATAATCTTTGAAGGCAGGATGGTAATCTGGATGAACTGACTGCACAGACCATGTTTTCAGGAGGACTTTCTCACTTCAACATAGATTCTAACTACTTTTTACGCGCTGATCACAGCTAATATAGCTGCCATTGTTCAAGGCAGAGAAAGGATAGGGTAGCTCCGCCCACCTCGCATCAGACCCACTTTACCACCGCACAGCCGGAGCAGCAAAGATGCTTCAGCCGCGCATCAGAACTAAACTAAAAGCATCAGTAATTAAGCAGCATGCGCGTTTTAGCTGCTAATGCTGCTTTAGGTGTGAACGTAGCATTAGTGTTCGTGGCGCCTTCTGGATGGGCTACAATCTCCTGTTGGGGCTCCTCGGATCGACCTGCAGATGGGAAACAGGTACCAGCAGCATCCAACCTCTAAGGTCTGCTAACCAGGCCTCCATCTGACCCAGGAAGTATAGGTGGATTAGAGGCATAGAATGGGTGGATTAGAGGTGTGGTACAGGAGAGTTAAAGGTGTAGAACAGAAGGGGTAAAGGTGTAGAACAGGTGGGTTAGAGGTGTAGAACAGGTGAGTTAGAGGTGTAGAACAAGAGAGTTAGAGGTGTAGAACAACAGAGTTAGAGGTGTAGAACAAGAGAGTTAGAGGTGTAGAACAGGTGAGTTAGTGATGTAGAACAGAAGGGTTAGAGGTGTAGGACAGGTGAATTACAGGTGCGGTGTACTAACATCTCTGTCCACGGTGGTGGCGAAGCTGACCGCCTCCTTCTGGCTGCAGCTGACTGCTTTCTGCAGTGTGTAGATCACCTGCTCATATGTGTGGACCTCATCGTTGAACAGCATGCAGTAGTAGGTGTCTCCATGCTCCCTGTGGGAGAAAACACCCAAGAACTGATTAGGCACACTGACTAAGAGGCTGCTTAGCTAAAACACCTTCATTTAGAAAACAACAAAGTGCTGAGCATAGAATACAGACCAATAAGGTATCTAGATAAATACAGAGAGCTATCAGACGCCGGATAAGCTACCATTAAGAAAGAGAATAAAGGCGGAGCACCAGGAGAACAGTCAGAACCTCATTCTTCTAGCAATTGACCCTCAGAGGAGTATTAGGGCCAGCCCAGGGACCCTTTATTAGCAGAAAATGTTGGAACAATAGAATAAAGCCAAAAGAAATCTACAATGAAGTTGGAAATAATATGAATAAAACCTCAATACTGATGAATATAAGATATGAGATTAAAGTCCCTCTAATAGCGTCAATGACTCTAAAATCAGACCCGCCATATCCAACATGGCCAGCATCTAGTCAGAGGCTACAGAGAAGGCAGACATCAGGAACCTGATCTGTTGTGGGGATGGCAGGAGGGGTCACAGCAGGTCAACAATACCAGCAATCCCCCCCAGTTTCAGAAAACCAAATCAGAGATCAAGTCTGGATTTTCTGGACATCAACTAAGCCATGATTCAGTTTCACCAAAGTAGAACCATTTAACACTTAAACTACAGGGTGCCAGGGAAGCTGTTCAGGTGTTTATCCATGGGCGTAGGTTTGCATAGGGACCATAGGGACATCTCCCTACCAACATTTTGGACCGTCCTACTTGTCCCTACCAACATACTGGACCAACCTACTTGTCCCTACCAACATACTGGACCAACCTACTTGTCCCTACCAACATACTGGACCAACCTACTTGTCCCTACCAACATACTGGACCGACCTACTTGTCCCTACCAACATTATGGACCGACCTCTTTGTCCTTACCAACATACTGGACCAACCTACTTGTCCCTACCAACATACTGGACCGACCTACTTGTCCCTACCAACATACTGGACCGACCTAATTGTCCCTACCAACATTTTGGACCGACCTATTTGTCCCTACCAACATACTGGACCGACCTACTTGTCCCTACCAACATTTTGGACCGACCTATTTGTCCCTACCAACATACTGGACCGACCTACTTGTCCCTACCAACATACTGGACCGACCTAATTGTCCCTACCAACATTTTGGACCGACCTATTTGTCCCTACCAACATACTGGACCGACCTACTTGTCCCTACCAACATTTTGGACGGATCTAATTGTCCCTACCAACATTTTGGACGGACCTAATTGTCCCTACCAACATTTTGGACCGACCTACTTGTCCCTACCAACATTTTGGACGGACCTAATTGACCCTACCAACATTTTGGACCGACCTAATTGTCCCTACCAACATTTTGGACCAACATAATTGTCCCTACCAACATTTTGGACCAACCTAATTGTCCTACCAACATTTTGGACCAACCTAATTGTCCTACCAACATTTTGGACCAACCTAATTGTCCCTACCAACATTTTGGACCGACCTACTTGTCCCTACCAACGTTTACATGTGAAGAACAAGTTTATCATTATTTACAATACAGCATTGTTGCAGCAGTAGAGGAGTTCTGGATGGAGAATATTGACAGACGAAAACATGTTTTATCTAAAATGCAAAATGTTGTTTTTTTTTTACAATTTTGGCATAATTCCTGCTCTAAGTGCGTCGCTCTGTGAGCTCCAGTTAACGATTAATTACTAAATTTAAAATAAACGAAATGGGCTACAAAACTACAGCCCAGATGTTGTATAGTGAAGTTAATATTCTAAATACTCAGTGTCAGTTCTTCTTATAGTTCCAGTGCTCATGTAAATACATTTATTTGCCGTCCCTTTAATGTATTATTTTGCTTTGTTTCATGATACAAAGAGAACATTTAAAAGATAAGAATGGGGTTTAACTCTGTTTACCTCTGCACAATTCTATATCTTCAAAATAAAATAAAAAGTATAAATCCACATATAACAGACATATTTAGACTTTATTTGTTTAAATAGGCATGTATTTACCTTTTTTCTTAGTCACTGGTAAGTTTAAATGCAAACCTTTTCAAAGTGGAAATTCCAAAGTTGAAATCAAACCTACGCCTTTGTGTTTATTTAACCTGATTTGTTTTAATGAATCGGTGAATCTGTGATCAGCATCATGGTCTGTTAAAGGATGCTGCAGAGGTGCATTTAGCTGGATTACATGCTTGGCCTGTGAGGAGCAGATAAAGGCAGAATGAACTGATCAGGCTAAGTTCAGTTCTGGGGAAACGGCCTCTGGCCTCCATGTTGGTTGCTGGTAGATAAGCTGATGAACCTCCCAGGTCAGGCTGTGTTCCGATTGGTCAGCTTCCAGCCACTCCATCCCACCTCCTTTAGACCAACCCTCAGCTACTTGGAGGACACTGGGGGTGTCTGAACGTACTGGGGCTCCAGGCCTGCAGGAAGCTGGTCCTCCTGGTCCCAGGTCAGCAGGTCCACGGCGTAACTCAGGATGATGGAGAAGATTCTGGAACTCCTGGCTACCAGGTCAGGAGGAAGCAGGGAGACGGGATCCTATAAGACAACCAGCAGGGAGAAGAAGGCCGATGATGAATGGGAGGCCCAGAAACAGGTCAGACACCAAAATCACATCTGAGGGTCAGGTTCTGTTACCCTGACCTTTCAACTAAAATGGGTCTCCTCATTTCTCAGGGCCCCCTTCCCTCCAGCCCAGGGTCCACCTCACACACCCCAGGTGTTACCCTGACCCAGTCAGTCCCCTCATGGTACCTCCTTAGATGGTCTCACCTCCTCCGCCTGTCTGCTGCGCTCTGCAGGAGTGTGGTTCTGACAGTATGGACCCGTCTTCCAAGCCTCCGTGTCTCCACAGTCACAGAACCCTCCACCTCCTGACGTGGTCATCTGGTAAACAGAGAGCTCCCTTCAGTCGACCGCTGGTTAAAAGGTAAAACTGTTTGGACCAAAGTGTGGACATTCTACTGGTCCTCACATCCTGTTCTGCTAACCGTTCGGTTTACGACGAGGATAAGAATTAAAGTGAATCCTAACCATTAATCTAACCATTATTAGTCTATCCCTAATCCTAACCATTAATCTAACCATTATTAGTCTATCCCTAATCCTAACCGTTAATCTAACCATTATTAGTCTATCCCTAATCCTAACCATTAATGTAACCATTATAAGTCTATACCTAACCCTCACCGTTGATCTAACCATTATTAGTCTATACCTAATCCTAACCATTAATGTAACCATTATAAGTCTATACCTAACCCTAACCGTTAATCTAACCATTATTAGTCTATACCTAATCCTAACGTTGATCTAACCATTATTAGTCTATACCTAATCCTAACCATTAATGTAACCATTATAAGTCTATACCTAACCCTAACCGTTAATCTAACCATTATTAGTCTATACCTAACCCTAACCGTTGATCTAACCATTATTAGTCTATACCTAATCCTAACCATTAATGTAACCATTATAAGTCTATACCTAATCCTAACCGTTGATCTAACCATTATTAGTCTATACCTAATCCTAACCGTTGATCTAACCATTATTAGTCTATACCTAATCCTAACCGTTGATCTAACCATTATTAGTCTATACCTAATCCTAACCGTTGATCTAACCATTATTAGTCTATACCTAATCCTAACCGTTGATCTAACCATTATTAGTCTATACCTAATCCTAACCGTTAATCTAACCATTATTAGTCTATCCCTAATCCTAACCATTAATCTAACCATTATTAGTCTATCCCTAATCCTAACCATTAATCTAACCATTATTAGTCTATCCCTAACCGTTAATCTAACCATTATTAGTCTATACCTAACCGTTAATCTAACCATTATTAGTCTATACCTAACCCTAACCGTTAATCTAACCATTATTAGTCTATACCTAATCCTAACCGTTAATCTAACCATTATTAGTCTATACCTAATCCTAACCATTAATGTAACCATTATAAGTCTATACCTAACCCTAACCGTTAATCTAACCATTATTAGTCTATACCTAACCGTTAATCTAACCATTATTAGTCTATACCTAATCCTAGCCGTTAATCTAACCATTATTAGTCTATACCTAATCCTAACCGTTAATCTAACCATTATTAGTCTATACCTAATCCTAACCATTAATCTAACAATTATTAGTCTATACCTAACCCTAACCGTTAATCTAACCATTATTATTCTACACCTAACCGTTAATCTAACCATTATTAGTCTATACCTAACCGTTAATCTAACCATTATTAGTCTATACCTAATCCTAACCGTTAATCTAACCATTATTTGTCTATACCTAATCCTAACCGTTAATCTAACCATTATTAGTCTATACCTAACCCTAACCGTTAATCTAACCATTATTAGTCTATACCTAACCCTAACCGTTAATCTAACCATTATTAGTCTATACCTAATCCTAACCGTTAATCTAACCATTATTAGTCTATACCTAATCCTAACCGTTAATCTAACCATTATAAGTCTATACCTAATCCTAACCGTTAATCTAACCATTATTAGTCTATACCTAATCCTAACTGTTAATCTAACCATTATTAGTCTAAACCTAATCCTAACGGTTAATCTAACCATTACCAGTCTCTCCTTAATCCTAACAGTTAATCCCAGGTCCCACCTATAGTTGATGATGTGCGCCTATATCCAGGATGGTTCTGTCTACTCACCCGGTACCGGTGCTGTTTGTGAACGCTGGCCAGGAAACACTGCATACACAGAACACAGGTGGGGTCAGCGGCACACTCCCTGGACACACACAGAGGATCTGGATCAGCCCGGAAAACGGACGGAACCCGTCCTCCGACACGGACGGACCCGGACCTGTCCTCTGACACGGAAGGACCCGTCCCTGTCCTCTGACACGGAAGGACCCGTCCTCCATCATGGACGGACCCGAAGACCCGTCCTCCATCATGGACGGACCCGAAGACCCGTCCTCCATCATGGACGGACCCGAAGACCCGTCCTCCATCATGGACGGACCCGAAGACCCGTCCTCAATCTTGGACGAACCTAGACAGACCTAGACACCTGTATATTCAGGACGTTTGCAGAGAGTCAGGCGAAGTAGGCAGCCTTTGGTGAATTTCCTTGGCAGAGTCGTTTTTTGGGAAGTGAATACGACAAACGATCGTCTAATCAGGGCATCGCACCGCTAAGCAGAACCATCACTAGAAATCGTGGCGCGGTTGGGAAGCTAGGATTTTACGGAGATGAGGCGGTCTGCTCATTGAGAACCGAGCCCTACTGATGAACTAGCACCATGCTAACGCGGTGCGGTTCAGTTCTGCCCAACATTTACACTCAGCAGTTACCATGGTTACCGTGCTGGGACTAATCTCTGCTCGGTTTCTAAAGGGTAGTGGAAATGGGGCTAATGGATGAAGGTTCAGATGGAGCTGATTCAGCTCCTTTCTCCTGATCTTGGCTCTGATCTTTACTCCTCAGGTGAATTCTTAGCGCCCTGCCATCTGCAGATTCCTTCTGTTCTCTGCTGGGTCTGGGCGAGCCTCTTCTATCCAGGTCTGCTCAGAGGGCAGACACTGAAGCAGACCCCTAATGGGTGGCCTTACCTGCAGGAGTAGGTGGGCTCCCCCACCTTGAAGACCCGTCCGCACAGCGGGGGGGAGCGGTTGTTCTGTTGCAGCATCGCCAGGCCGGACGCCGGCTCCCCCCCCAGCAGGAACCACTCCAGAGGAGCCAGGAGTAGCAGCTGGGTGGCCAGCTCCTCCCTCTGCTGCTCCCTGCCGCCGCCGCTGTGGGGCCCCTGGCACAGGATCCGGGGGACGTAGTGGGCCAGGTGACCATAGACCTCCTGCTGCAGGTCGGGGGCCTCCAGCCAGCGCTAAGGAAAAGGAGGAAGGTTAATGGGAGGCTGACAGCAGGACGACATCAATCAATGCTGATCACAACAACAGGTTCTGCTGATGGTAGGGCGCCCCAGATCCAAACTAAAGCTGGGCGGTTTCAGTTTCTATTCAGTTCATTTCTATAGCACCAATTCACATCATGTCATCTCAGGTCACTTTACAGGTCACCAGATCATCCAGTCAGATTGATTCAAAGCTTTCTCTCCAAGGAAAGATAAGGCACCTTCTCTATGATGTTTTTTCGGGCCAGTCTTCCAGTCGTGCAAGAATTTTCCGATGGGGCGGACTTTCAGTCTGATCATGCATGGTGTAGCTGTACAGGGGGTAACGAGGAAATCAAACATGTTTGAATTTCAGTCGGCCGTCGTGAGGTGACATCAGAGCGTCGGGTCGCAGCGTGAGAACAAACATGGTGAGCGGTGACCTTTTAAATGCTGCGGTTTTATTGTACCAGGTGTGCTGCAGCTGCGTGAACCAGAAGCTGAGGGGAACGGTTTAGAACCCGAGGGAAGAAACCAACAGCTGGGACCACAGGTCCTGGTCCTGCACCAGGAGATCATTTTAACCTGCTAACAGTGACCCGCTAACAGTGACCCGCTTAGACCCACTAACAATTACCCGCTTAGATCTGCTAACAGTTACCCGCTTAGACCTGCTAACAGTGACCCGCTAACAGTGACCCGCTTAGACCTGCTAACAGTGACCCGCGTAACAGTGACCCGCTTAGACCTGCTAACAGTTACCCGCTTAGACCTGCTAACAGTGACCCGCTAACAGTGACCCGCTTAGACCCGCTAACAATTACCCGCTTAGACCTGCTAACAGTTACCCGCTTAGACCTGCTAACAGTGACCCGCTAACAGTGACCCGCTTAGACCCACTAACAATTACCCGCTTATACCTGCTAACAGTTACCCGCTTAGACCTGCTAACAGTGACCCGCTAACAGTGACCCGCTAACAGTGATCCGCTTAGACCCACTAACAATGACCCGCTTAGACCCGTTAACAGAGACCCGCTTAAACCCGTTAACAGTGACCCGCTTAGACCTGCTAACAGTGACCCGCTAACAATGACCCGCTTAGACCTGCTAACAGTTACCCGCTAACAGTGACCCGCTTAGACCCGCTAACAGTGACCCGCTTAGACCTGCTAACAGTGACCCGCTAACAGTGACCCGCTTAGACCTGCTAACAGTGACCCGCGTAACAGTGACCCGCTTAAACCCGCTAACAGTGACCCTCTGACCCGGATCAAGCCATGGCTGAGAGCTGAACCCCTGCTAACAGCTACCTTCTGGGTCAGAGCCACCGCCTGGGTCTGGGACTTCATCCCAACCCGTCCCTCATTGCAGAACTCTGGGCTCAAGGTTCTGGGTCAGTTTTAGGGTTGACCCATCAGGGCCTTGAGCCTGAACTGGACCACCCCAGTCAGCCTGTAGGTCCTCAAGGATCAGAACCGATCAGCCAGGGAGTCATGCAGGTCTGGTACCGACCCGAACTCACAGAACCCGGCTCCAGGAACCCGGTTGGAGCCCAGCCTACTCACCCTGAGGAACCCGGGAACAGACCCGATGCGGAGTTTGAAGGAAGGTTCCTGCAGCCATTCGCAACTGTTACCAAGGCAACTGACACCTGGTCCAGAGGTGAAAGGTCACACCTGCGTTGGTTCGCCGGTGCATGACGTCAACCCCCCAGCCAGTCTGCTGTCATCGGCCTTAGCAGCTTTAGCTCCTAGGCTGAAAACAAGCCAAGCTGCGGGGAGATTAACCCCAAACTTGAGCCTTAGAGGCGGCCTGAGCGCGGCCCAAATGCCCGGAGGACCGAACCGAGTCAGCGGGACAAAACTCGGAGGAAGACACTTACCGAGGCTGAGTCTTTAGGGGAGAAGTTCATGAAGTCCGCAGATAGAACTGACGGAGCCTCTCTCTCAGACTCCGCCATCTTTGCTCCTTCTATCTGCTGGAATAACATCCGGAAACGGAAACTGTTCGAGTGGGAGGGGCTTAGACTCTGCCCCAAATGGGGCGGGGCTTAGAGCAGCTGGGCAGCTTATTTCATTATGTTTTAATTTAATCAATAAGAAGAAACAACCAGAACCAGAACCATAGAACCAGAACCCCAGAACCACAACCATAGAACTAGAACGAAAACTATAGAACCATAGAAACATAGACCCACAACTGCAGAACCACAGACCCAGAACCGCAGAACAACAACCAGAACCATGGAACCAGAACCATAGAACCACAGCCATAGAACTAGAACCGCAGAACCACAACCAGAACCAGAACCATAGAACCAGAACCACAGAACAAGAACCAGAACCGCAGAACCAGAACTATAGAACCAGAACCACAGAACCAGATCCAGAATCATGGAACAAGTACCACAGGACAAGAACTAGAACCACAGAACCAGAACTCTAGAACCAGAATCACAGAACTAGAACCACAGAACCAGAACCACAGAGCCAGTACCAGAACCATAGAACCAGAAACATAGAACTAGAACCACAGAACCAGAACCATAGAACCATAACTGCAGAACCAGAACCATATAACCAGATTCAGATGACAAGAACCATCGCCATCAGAACTAGACCTGCTGTTGCCAGAACAACAGAACCAAGAACCCAGAACCATAGAACAAGAACCATTGGAAGGGCTTCGGGTTTGGCTCCCTGTCTTGGTCCTGGTCCGTGCTGCCCCCTGGTGGGGCTTCGTCCGGGGTGGGGGCTCTGCGTGTTGCGCGTGGGCTGGCCGGCTGGGGTTGTCCCCCCCATTATTTATTTATTATTATTATTATTTTTTTGTTATCTTTTTTTTTGCTTTTAATTATTATTATTTTTATTTTTTTATTTTTTTTTTATTTATTTATTTTTTGTTATTTATTTATTTTTTTATTTTTTTGGATGGACAGGACGGGGGAGGGTGGCGGTGTCGGCTCCGTGCCCGGCTGGCTGGTGGGTCCTGCTGCCGGTCCCATGCCCCCGGGCTACGGTGGTGAAACTGGTGGGGCCCCCCTCTCTGTAGGGGCTCTCGGGGAACGGGGTGCCTATTGGAGTCAGCGGGGGAGCTGGCTCCCTGGGAGTGCAGCAAGCACCCCAGTCCTTTGCTCCCCATCCCCGAAATCCTCCCTCTGCCTGCTGCATCACTCTGCCACACATGTAGGTTTTTGGGGAGGGGGTTGTTACTGGAGGGCCACACCTTCTGATGACGTCCCCCACCCCAATTTTATTTTGCATTTTAGACACTTCCATCTACATCATTTTCACAACACACATCTATGTAGGGCATTTTCGGGGGGTGGGGGTCAGGGCCACCGGGGGGGGGCTTATTTTATGGGCCTCACCACGGTCGGCCTCTTCCATCCCCTCTCGCATCTAGACATTGAGGGTTCAGGGTTGTCGAAGGGGGGGGGTGTGCTGGCACCGTCTATTTCCTGGAGGGGGGGTGGACTGTGCCGGACACCCCCTCTTGGTACTCCCAGTTTTAATTGCATCTGAGAGCAACACGCAACAACACCAAATTCGAGCGGGCGCAGTGAGGATCGGGGTCTTCTCACACCCCTGTTCTCCGGCTGCCGCCCGGAGTCTGGGGCCTGGAGGAAGAGCAAGCCACCTGGTCCGTGGTTTTGGCTGGGGTCGGGTGCGGGGCCTAGGTGGCCTGCCGGTGGCGGGGCTGTCACCTCTGCTCTCCCCAAAGAAGGTTGGATGGAGGGGCATGAAGTGCCTGGTCGAAGCGTTTTTTTTTTTTTTTCCGGGGGGGTGGGGCGGTTCTGGTTGGGTGGCCGGCGCGGGATGGGTGGGCCCCGGTCCCGGGGGGGGCTCTTGCTGGGGGTGGTCCGGTGCGTGTGCAGGGTGGGGGGCCGGGCTTGAAGCAGGAATGAGATGGGTTGGTGTGGCGGTGTCGCCGCTCCCCTCCCCCCACATCCGGATTTTAGGTTCACTTATGAGCTCATCCGTTAGTCCCGGGACCAACCACCGGTGTCACCGGGTTTTTGGTCCTGGTATTATTGGATGTGAGTGTTATGTGTGAATGTGTGTCCGCGTTGTTATTTTCTTTATTTATTATTATTATTTTATTCAGTTCACTCTGTTCACTCTCTATTCACTCTGTGGTACGAGTGGGGGCACTAGGGAGGGAAGGCATGATTGAGATGGTGTGTTGTTTTTTTTGTTTTTTTCTCCCAGGTTGGGGTCTCAACCGCACCCTCTCCCAAATACATCTCAAGTCTCCGCTAAGTGCGGAGCCCATTCCCCCCGTCCTGCTCTCCCTCCGCTGGCTGGTGTCGGGGCTCACCGGTGCACTGGTGAAGCTCGGGGTCTGGGGGTGGATGCCCGGGGGGCTGCTGGCTCATTCCTGGCGGCCTCTCCGCTGGCCCCGGCCGGCCGGGGCTTTGCTGGGGCTCCTGTCTGGGGGTCGGGTGCCCTTGGGGCCTCGGATCCCTGGGGCACGGGACTGGATCCACTTCGGGGTGGGGCTGGCTGTTGTTCAGGGATTTTCGGTGTCGGTGCCGGTGCCTTCGCTACGATGCCGGTTCCTGGGCGGTGTTTTTTTTTCCTATGCCGGTTCTGTGGTATCGGTTCGGGGGGGGGGGGGGGGGGGGGGGGGGGGCTGCACGTCGTGGTGGGATGCGGGTCTTGGGTCCTGTTTTGGGCCCAAGAACAAGAACCATAACCGCAGAACCACAACCACAGAATCAGAACCAGAACCATAGAACGACAACCATAGAACCAGAACCCCACAACCAGAATCCTAGAATCAGAACCATAGAACCAGAGCCGCAATTACAGAACCACAACCATAGAACCATAGGACCACAGAACCAGAACAACAGAACCAGAACCTCAGCAGCATTGGGTCATCTATAGAAGCAAACTGCTGGAATAAAGCAGCAGCAGCAGCAGCAGGTGATCTGAGGGCGGTGATCCAGAACCAGGATCAGGGATTTCTCACAACTCGGACTCCATCGTCTCTCTGCTTTCTGACCATAGGAGCAGATTTAAAGGAGGTGGGATGGCAGCGCTGCCTTATCAAAGAGGTTTCTAGAATTTCTCTGACATGGATTTTCTCTCTATCACAAATTTCTGATGAAAATGAAAAAGAGAGATCATATCTCTCCTATCCTGGCTTCTCTTCATTGGCTTCCTGTTAAATCAAGAATAGAATTTAAAATCCTCCTTCTCACATAGAAAGCCTTCAATGGCCAAGCTCCATCTGATATCAGAGATCTGATTGTTCCTTATGTTCCTAACAGAGCACTTTGCTCTCAATCTGCAGGTTTACTAGTGGTTCCTAGAATTTCTAAAAGTAGAATGGGAGGTAGATCTTTTAGTTCTCAGGCTCCTCTCCTGTGGAACCAACTACCAGTTTTAGTCCGTGAGGCAGACACCCTGTCTACTTTTAAGGCTAGGCTTAAAACTTTCCTTTTTGATAAAGCTTCTAGTTAGAGTGGCTCAGGTTATCCTTGGGTCCGTTTTATGAAGCAGGTTTACTGAAAACTAAGAAACTCTGAAATCAGGGAAACTCTGACTTTTCCATTTCACAAAGAGAGTTTCTCATCCTGTTTCTGTATATATACATCATTCACTAGGTCCATTAGATAAATATTTCATGTCCGTTTGACAAGGATCTTATTAAAGAATGATCGGCATTAATTCACAGAGAATTCAATATTTATTGGGAGAGGATTCTACAACTCAGTGACAGGAGAGGAGATTACTGGCTTTGGTTTGTTTAATATGAGCAAGATGCAGATTATTTTATTTTTATTTAGTTATATTTACAGAACATGAAGAACTACTGAGATTATTTTCAGATTACACATAAATAGATTCTTTAATTCCACATGGGGGGGGGGGGGGTTTACTGGATGATACCAACCTACTGAGCCTACTGGTCCAATTTGAAGCCATTCTATGGGACTGATAGCCGCTAATAACGACCATTTATTGGGACGATAACATCGGAAACGCTGCAGCAAACAGCCACTGGTTTACTGAGTAAAAGAGACTGAATCAACATGAGGAGGAACCCATGAGATGATGAACAGGTTCTATTTATTAGAATAACGTCTTTATTCTTCATCTTCACCTGCTGACAGAAGATTTCACCTAAATAGAAATGTTGATTTTATGCACAGCACTTTGGTCCTGTCAGTGTATAAAGTGCTTCATAAATAAAGTTGGTATGGCATTGATCGACTATCACTGAAGAAATAATCCTGTAATATTATGGCGTTCACCACAGGCTACTGAACAGGCCACCATGGAGGGAAAGAAGGAAACCAATCCATGGAGAAGGTTTTTTATTTGTCAGTTCAATCCTGTCTGAATGGTTGGATCCATGTGGAGCATCAGGAGACCCACAAACATCTCAGCCACCTGGATCCAGCTGGTCTGAAGCAGTCTTTCTAAATAAAGTCCTTCCTGATCTGAACCAGCTGCTGGAGCACCGATCGAAGCTCCCTCAGCTCTGCATGGATGGCCTGAAGCTCCTCCTGAAGGTCCCTGGGATCCTGCTGGTTCTTTGGTTTCAGGAGTTCCTGTGTCGGCGGGTCTTGAAGGTTGAGGTTCTCCTGGACCTGAGGCTGTTGGTTCTGCTGGTTCTGACCCGTCTGGACTCTGATAGAGAGAAAAACCATGTCAGAGTTGATCTGCTTAGTCAAACAGATTCAGTCTGGATCTCTGAAGGAGAGCAGAGCCAGATGGATGAGGGTAACCAGTGTCTCACCTTGAAGGTCTGCTTGTCTCTGTATCCCCCTGAAGGACCAGGAACTGGTCCAGAGTCTCCTGGAACCCAAAGCACCCCCATCATTTCAGCTCTCTGAGGTTTCTGTGTTTAGACTCATGAAGGTAACAGAGGCTCACTGTGATGATGGCGCAGGTCTCGCCCAGAGGAGAGCAGTGCTTGGAGATGTAGTGGTTGTCATAGAGACGGCGGAGGGGGGGCATGGACTCTTCCACCTGCAGGATGACGGTGGCCTGCTGCATCACAGCGTTAGCCTGCGAGTTATCGTGAACCCTGAAACCAAAACACAGTGGTTTTAGTGGAGCTGCTTCCAGGCTTGGTTCTGGTTGGTGTTCAGAACCGAGTCCAGATGTCAGACCGGGGGCCTCATGCAGAAAGCATGCATTACCAGTTTGCCCGCTCAGCTCACCCAAACACTCTGTTCAGCCTGGAACATCAAAGCTGACCAATTTCCTCAAGGCTTGAAGCTGAACCACATTTAGCCTCATAAAATAACCCAAGCAGCGGATGGAAGCGGGACGCTTACCTGTGTGACGCTCTGTTGTTATGTACGGCAGCCTGGTTGCAGTCATTTCTGGTCAATTTAGAACCAACCTTAAATATCTAAACCAAAAATTATCTTTTTAGAAGAAAAAACTCAGCAGCAACTGTCTTTTCCTGTCGGCTTCAGGACTGGAAAACCAAACGTTTATTATCAGGCCTGTGTTGTTTAAAAACAGGACGGGTCTGGTTTTGTTCATTTCCTGCTGTCACCATGTTCCATAATGTTATGGGCGGACCTGGAGATGAAAACTGAGGCAAATCCAGAGAGAGAAAAGGGTCCAAACATTGTCTGACACAGTAGTAGTAAAATGTGCACAGGTTTTAGTCACAAACCAAATTCTCTATTTCCACAGCAGCCACTCAGAGAGATTAGCTTCATCTCTGCAGGATTTAGTGGTATGTTGCTTTGTCTCTGTGCCATGAATGTCTGAGGTTCTGACTAAGACAGAGAAAAGGTGATGGTTGCTCTGACTTATGAAAATTTAAACAAAACAGCAACTTATAGAGGAAAAAGAATGAATAATATAATCAAATAGGATAAAGTCTAAAGTTATGTTTAACTTTAATCTGAATTAGATTTCACTAAATGAAAACTAAAAGAATTTCATTTTCCTTTCCTCCAAAAATATTAATACACATGTATATCATTAAAACATATTAACAATGAAATCAGTGATTTTCATCCCTTAAGTCTTTAAAATAAATAAACCTTACAGTTAACCAAATATATGGGATGTAGTTTGGAAAAATGCAACTAAAATAAATAAAAGCTATGAGTTTATTAAATAAAATTATAGATTTGCAAATAAAAAATAAATAATTCTTTTGACTCAAAGTGGCATCTTTTCATGAGCAAGTGAAATAATAGGAATTTTTTGCACATCCTAACTTTCAGAATTAGGACTAAAATAGCAGCTGACATAAAGTTATAAATGGTTGATAATGCTTTCTACTGGAACTGGGACATAAAAGGCCATTAGGAGTTTTCACCTGGGGGGGGGGGTGCTTCAAAGTTTAAGTTTGAGGGACGGCAGCAGAATACACCATAAGATGTTCTGATTCTTCGGTCAGAGGTGACGATGTCTTCAGAGAGATCTCCCTATTATCCCAGGTTGGCTTCCAGCAGAATAGTAACTGGTTCGCTGTTTATTGACTAGAGTTAAATTACCTGCGTATAAATAGACTGAAAGCGTCTATTTTACCGTTGACCCAGTCACAGGAGGTTCGGTAAAGATGGACAGGCTAAGGGTTCCAGGAATCTGCCTTAATAATTATACGGTGTTCCAATGATTCAATAATAATAATGATAACATTAATAATAATGATTACAATGATAGAGGATATAGATAACAGGATTTAATTCCTACATTAAGATGAATGGTGGAGGCTTTAAAATACTCAGATATATCTGGAGGTTAAAATGACTGAAACTTTATGGTTTTCTTTAACAGAACATTTATTATTTGTAAGTAAGAAGGGACGAACGCTGCTCATGCAGAACAGAGCAGAATGCTGTGCCATAAGGGCTGTAGATATGAATAAATGTGCCGACTGAGTGAAATCCATCAATCTCCGTTTATTTAACTAGGATGAATAGTTGAATACTATTTTCCCACGACAATTTGTAATTTCATAATTCATAGTAGATCAGGAAGTGTTTGCTTTAGGATGGAACAGATCCTGATGCCTGATTGGTCAACTTGTAATCTCCCACAGATTAGGAAGTAGATGCCAACCTGTTTCTCCCTGCAGAGAAACTTTACTATGAACGCTCAGCACTTTTCCACATGAGGCCTCGGGTCATTCCAGGCCTCATTCCTTGTGTTGTGTGAATGTGTGACCTCTGACCTCTGGAAGGTGTCGGTTAGTAGTGCAATCAGCAAGTTAATACACAAGATGGAGGACGCTGCCAGGAACGTTCCACACAGTAGAGGAGCCATGATGCTGTCCACTGTTACCATGGCAGCATACTCGTACTCATCCACCAGAGTGATCCGGTAGAGGCTGTAGAGAAGACCTGAAACAGACTGCATGCTGGGAACCGAGGCCGTTCCTGGGAACACATCAGCGTTAGCTAGAGCAGGGAACTGAAACAGATAGGTTACTGCTGATGCTCCAACCTCCAAATATGATCCAGAAGCTGCAGGCATAGGGGATGAAGATCTCAGCATACAGGAACAGGAAACGCATCACATCCCCGACAATGTTCCCCAACATGACGATGAACGGGCCCATCAGCCTGCACAACAGAGCTGCACATTAGCTGCTTTATGTTAGCTGCTACATGTTAGCCACTGAATGCTGCCACAGCATATTTCTCCTCATTAATAGAGGAGAATAAGAATAATCCTAGATTTCTTTTTAATCCAGTTGCCAAACTCACCCAGAGCCATAGCTCTGTTGAACTTTCCATTCCACCTGCTCTTAGCAGGAATGATTTTATGGGATTCTTTATAAATAAGATTGATCTTATTAAACATAAGATCATTAGCACTCCTCTATTAGTGTTTGGTTTGTCTCTGGAGGGATGTGTGGGACTATTCACATTTTGAACAAAGCCAATAGCATCTAAGATAGCATTAAAGGCTGCTCTTAAGCTATCGCCTTCAATGTCAGCATGGATGTTAAAATCTCCCACTATGATGACCCTGTCAGTTTTTAATACCAAATCAGAAAGGAACTCTGAAAACTCATCTAAAAATTCAGAGTAAGGACCTGGTGGACGATACAAAGTTACAAAAAGAAGATGTTTTCTTGCTTTGCAATTTGGATCAGGGAAATTAAGGGTTAAATGTTCAAAATAGTTGTAAGTATTAACTGCCTTTGGAGTAATCAGTAAGTCAGACTGAAAGATTGTTGCTACTCCTCCTCCTCGCCCAGAACTTATGGGTATGTGAAAATTTAAATAGCTTGAAGGAGTTGCCTCATTTATGCTCACATAATCCTCTTGCTGCAGCCAGGTTTCTGTAAGGCAACATAAGTCAATGTGATTATCAAAAATCAAGTCATTAACTAGCAGACTTTTAGAGGAAGGAGATCTTATGTTAAACAGACCACATTTAATCGTTTTAACTTTTTCTGAATGTCACTGAATGTTAGCTGCTTCATGTTAGCTGCTACATGTTAGCCACTGAATGTTAGCTGCTTCATGTTAGCTGCTACATGTTAGCCACTGAATGTTAGCTGCTTCATGTTAGCTGCTACATGTTAGCCACTGAATTTTTAGCTGCTTCATGTTAGCTGCTTCATGTTAGCCACTGAATGTTAGCTGCTTCATGTTTGTGAATCACTGCATACTCTTTACCTGAACGCTCGTACGTGTTTCATGATTCGCAGCCACAGGAAGATGATAGAAATGGAGAAGAGGCGCAGACTGAGTGCATGCGTGCGGCTGGACGGCTGCAGCACGTCAGCCAGGTGAACACTGAAGGATGCCGTAAGCAGGCAGTAAACCAGCCAATCAAAGATGTTCCTGTCAGCGGGTAGAAATTAAGGTGAAACATCAGAAAAAAAGAGCTAAACCTAATTAGACAGACAATCAGCAGGGAGGACTGAGTTTACAGCTGCTTGGGAAATTTGAATAATCTGGGTGTTTCAGCGCTAATGTTACGTATTCAATAGCATCAGAATCAAAGCTCAAACCGTGGCTTTGAGAGGAGATTGTTTTGCTAGCGACTTTAATAGTTTATATCTGAGACAGGGAAAGTATTTATATTTAGGTATAGTCTAGAATAGATTTAGATTAGCTTAGTATAGTTTAGGGAAAATATATACAGTACAGACCAAAAGTTTGGACACTTTCTCATTCAAAGTTTTTACTTTATTTTCATGACTACGACATTTATAGATTCACACTGAAGGCATCAAAACTCTGAATGAACACATGTGGAATTAGGACGCCGCTCTCATTCCATTTCCAAATCTTCACCACGGACAAATTGAAGATTATAACCGTATATCCAGACAGAGGAACTGTCCTTATTAGATTAAAACGTCAGTTCTGTTGCGCATTAGGCAGCCCATTCCAGGAGGTGATAAACTCACACATCTTCAATGATAATTATCCTAACAGGTGACAGTTGAATAAACTTCTGCCTCTCAAAATGGTATCGATGCTCTATTTGTTGGTACTCACCGATACCAACATTTTAGTGGTGGATCGGGGCCCCGCCTGATACTGGTATCGGTATCAGTGCAACACTAGTAATAAGCCCGAAGAAGAGGAGCAGATTAAAGCCAAACACAGTGGAAATCATTCTTTTTTTTTAATAAAAATTGTTGAAACAGAAAGAAAGCGCTCAACCTTCCCTATTTTACAATGTAAGTAACACGAGCACCGTCACAGTAGCAGAAGCACACACTCTCATTGCTGCGACTCTTAGATGTAGTTCTCACGGCTATCCAGCAGATGCCGCCATTCCAAATGGTGTCAAATGTTTCGAAACACCAAGCTCGAATAAGGCACAAAATAGGAAGCCATTCAGTGCTGCTATGATAGTTAGAGACTGATTGAGATAATAGTTTATATTGAAAGCTAAAAGAAAAGCTTTGCTAAAAAACACAATAAATTCATCTGTTAGCTCTCTGAGGGCTGCATGGGAGGAGGAGCTGGGTTTGCAGATTAGGAGGATTGGGAGGATTGGGTCATTCTCTATTAATGTAAAGCACCAGTTAATTCAGTTCAAGGTGTTTCACAGACTCAACTATTCAAAAACAAAAATGCACAGAATATTTCCATCAATATCTCCAAAATGTGATTGATGTAAATCCGCTGATGGCTCCTTGACTCGTCTGTTCCGGTAGCTCTTTCATTATTGGTGCCACATTTTCAAATGCTTTTCTGAAGTGTATAAATGCACCTTGATTCCAGATTCCCAGACTGCATTGATTGGAGATTCTCCCTGACTGAGGAACCGCAGCATTTCTATATAAACAACTGTGGTAAGAAAGTAATATTACCATTGTGGAAACCTGACCAGGTTCCTCGGTTTAAAATGTGGAAAAACTGCGGTACGATGTTTAGGGCTCCACTAATAAGTTCTGTTGTATCTGTCAGGCAGTTCTGGACCAACCCTCTGAGTCTCAGACTGACCCTGACAGACGCTCAGTTCTCAGCATGCCTTCATAGACATGTAGTTCTATCCTAAATCAGTGCAGTTTCCACTTTTTCATTTTTATTTCTTTCCTCTTCCTGTCTTTCCCTCTGTTATTGAATGTTTTTTTTCGTATTATTACTATTGTTGTATTTGTAAGAGAATTTTTTTTCTCTCCTCCCCTCCTGTCCCTTCTTGCCCCCCCAGGTGTGTCGGTACCAGAGGTCTCGGCTGTAGGTGCCCCTCATCCTGTGGATCCTCCTGGTCTCTCTCAGTAGATACTGCCTCTCCTGAAACACACGCCGCTCTGCTGCTCCAGTAAACCCGCATCCTGCTGGGATCAGGGGTTCTTCATTCAGAACAATGTAATGTTTCCTACCTGGGGCCACATAGGATGTGAGCATCGCAGATCATCCTGCAAACGGTGCTCCATCCATCTCTTCCGCAAAAGGAGTTTCTTCCTGGAGGACATGATGTCCTGGATCTCCCTGCACACCTCCTCCAGGGTGAGCAGAAGGGCCAGAACCACAAGAAGAACCCGCCACCAATCCTGGGAGAGACAGAGAAGTCAGAGACAGACTGTGGATCCATAGACGGTGGATCCACAGAAAGGTCACCTGTGGAAAGATGTAGCGATCGGACGAGTCCTGACTGGCAGACATGGAGATAGCAGCAGCTGTCCAAGAGACGTTGAGCAGGAGGTTGAGGACCAGGAGAAGCCACGCCCCCAGCCTGTTAGCAACAGAAAGCACTGATGTAGGTAAAGGAGCAATGATGTCACACCTGTCCAGCAATCAGGTTACCTTCCGTAAAGTTTCCACTTGATCTGAATGAGTTTGAGAAAGACGGGATTCATGATGAGGTCCAGTTTGCCGTCCAGAACCACAACCTGCAGCTGCAGGAAACAGCAGAGGTCACTGTTCGTTATGCTCTGTAATCCCTAATCTGGAACCCGTCTTCTATTCTGTGAAGTCTAAGGAATACAACCCTGAATTATAGACATCGCTCTGGAACGTTTTTCTTTTTTTCCCTTTTTCCCAGTTTTTATTGTCATTAAATCAATTCAATTCAGTTTATTTCTATAGCTCCAATTCACATCATGTCATCTCAAGGCACTTTCCAGTTCACCAGATCATCCAGTCAGATTGATTCAGAGTTTTCTATAAGGAAAACCAGCTGATTGCATCGACTCATTGACTCTTCAGCAATCCCTCACACTAAGCATGCTTGTAGCGACAGTGGAGAGGAAAAACTCCCTTTGAACAGGAAGAAACCTCCAGCAGAACCAGGCTCAGTGTGAGCGGCCATCTGCTGAGGCCCACTGGGGTTCAAGGAGACAGAAGCAGAGATAGAAAAAGAAGCATAGATACAAAAGGCAACTGTCAACCAGCTCCACAGGCGGCCCCGTCCAGGAAACACACAGCCAGGCAGACGAGCTCCGAGCCAGCTCCCATGTCAGAGGATGAAGAGAGCACATCCAGTTAGTCACAGTCAGAGAAACAGGACTACACTGGAAAACAGGCCAAGCTCCAACATCTAGAAACAAAGGTGTTGATGGCAGCAGCACAGCTGATATTTCTCTCCAGGATGGAGTCACAGCCAAACAGGAACAGACCAGATGAAGCTACTATGAGAAAAAGCAGAGAGAGCAGAACGTTAGAGATTGAACTAATAGATTCTGCAGAGTGGGAGAATAGAGATAGAATGAAGCAGAATGATGAAAAAGGGGTCCCTATGTCCTCCAGCAGTCTAAGCCTATAGCAGCAGAACTATAGAGATAGCTCAGGATAACCTGAGCCACTCTAACTAGAAGCTTTATCAAAAAGGAAAGTTTTAAGCCTAGTCTTAAAAGTAGACAGGGTGTCTGCCTCACGGACTAAAACTGGTAGTTGGTTCCACAGGAGAGGAGCCTGAGAACTAAAAGATCTGCCTCCCATTCTACTTTTAGAAATTCTAGGAACCACTAGTAAACCTGCAGATTGAGAGCGAAGTGCTCTGTTAGGAACATAAGGAACAATCAGATCTCTGATATCAGATGGAGCTTGGCCATTTAAGGCTTTATATGTGAGTCGGAGGATTTTAAATTCTATTCTGGATTTAACAGGAAGCCAATGAAGAGAAGCCAGGATAGGAGAGATATGATCTCTCTTTTTAATTTTCATCAGAACTCTGGCTGCAGCATTTTGGATCATCTGAAGGCTTTTAACTACAGTTTGTGGACTTCCTGATAGTAAAGAATTACAATACAAATTTTAAGTTCAATCTTATTTATAAAGAATCCCATAAAATCATTGCTACTAAGAGCAGGTGGAATGGACGGTTCAACAGAGCTATGGCTCTGGGTGAGTTTGGCAACTGGATTAAAAAGAAATCTAGGATAATTCTTATTCTCCTCTATTAATGAGGAGAAGTATGCTGCTCTTGCTTTACAAAGGGTCCTCTTATACAGCAGTAAACTATTTTTCCAGACTAGGTAGGATTCCCGTAGGCCTGTGGAGCGATATTTTCTCTCCAGTTTCCTAGCATTGTGCCTCAAAGTGTGCAGCTCTGCATTAAACCAAGGAGCCAGCTTTCTAGTTTTAACGGTTTTCATTTTCAAAGGAGCTGCGTTGTCTAAGGCAGTACGCAGAGAACTAGCAACCCCATCAACAAAATTATCAACCTGTGGAGGGGAATAAGCTAAGCTTTTGCACTCTGCAGCACTGCTCAGCGACACAGAGCAGAGAGAAAGTGAAGACTAGAATTGATCCATGGATCAATCTAGGAGGAGTTCATCTATCAATCTGCTTTCCTGTCATTAAAAGCAATAAATTTGCCTTCTGACCATGATGTCCAAACTTTAGACAACATAACTCTAACAACTCATCATTCATGTTGGGTTATTTATTCAGTGGAGGAAACCTCCAGATTATTTGTGATCTAGAACCATAAACTCTATAAACTTGGGTTGTCTTACAGGGGTTAATGGCTCACTGGTACCTGCCCCTGAAACACAGAGACATGAACAGTTTAGTGTGAAGCATGGTGGGGGTCTTTTATACTGTGGGACAGTTTTTACCTGATAGGTTGTCTGCAGGTGAGTGAGCTTCTGGTTCCAGCAGATTCAGGTAGAAATACTGTTGCCTTGTCACTCTGTCCATCACATGGAACTGACGGAGCGCCACCTGGGCCTGAACACGTCACATGTCACCATAACAACCATACAGCAATGAATGCACTACTCTCTTCCAGGGGCAGGGCCTTGATTACCACATGACTCATCCGACCAATCAGAGCAGTGATGCACAGCTGTCCATCACAGTCCTGCACCGCAGCGTCAGCTCCAAGCTCCAGCAGGACCTGAGCTGCCTCACTGCGTTCTGGAAGCAGAGGAACTGATGATGTCACCGCTGATGCGATCAGCTTATTTAGTTGTTTAATTGATTCCACCTGTGATGTCACTGATGACATGAGTTGATCCGCGCTGCCACAGCGTGGGTCAGTGTGAACTCACCCATGATGGCGGCGAGTTGCAGCGGCGTCCTCTGCCTGTAGTCAGTGCAGCTGATGGAGGCTCCCGCCTGCAGCAGCAGCCTGATGGATCCCACAGCGTCGTTCTTGGTAGCATAGTGAAGGGGGGTCTGTTTGTCCAGAAGAGTCTGAGCGCCTGGATCAGCTGACAGCAACAAAAACACAAACGACAGAACGTAGACCTTCGCCATCAACGCTGAACCAGCAGAGATCTGCTCGCTGCACAGACACACAGACCTTTTTGCTCCAGCAGAAACCTGACCATGTCCTCGTAGTCCAGAGCTGAGGCCACATGCAGCGCTGTAACTCCAAACTGATCTGAGCAGTGTAGGTCTGCTCCCCGGTCCAAGAAGAACCGCATGACATCCACACTCCAAGCTCTGGACACCTGAGAACACACACCTGGCCTTGACTCACACCATCAACCGACACACAGTTAAACCACGCTAAACAAAAACCTCATTAGGTGTGACCTCATGGAGGACAGTTTGTCCATATCTGTCCGAGCAGTTTGGGTCAGCTCCACCTGAGATCACCTCGTCCAGAAACTGAAGGTCCACCTGAGGACAAAGACACCTCATAGCCTTAAAACCAGGTCTCTATTGGTCATAGTTCATTTGACATGATGGTCACTGTCACCTGGTCTAGCTTATATGGTCAGTCTCACCTGGTCAGTCTAACTTGCTCAGTCTTACGTGGTCTAGGTTGCCTAGTAAGTCTAACTTGGTCTCGTTTGGTCTAGTTTACCTGGTCAGTCACAGCTGGTCAGGGTTACCTGTTCAATCTCAACTTACTTGTCTAGGTTACCCGGTCAGTCTCAGCTGGACAGTCTCACCTGGTCAGTCACCTGGTCAGTCTCACCTGGTCAGTCTCACCTGGTCAGTCTCACCTGGACAGTCTCACCTGGTCAGTCTCACCTGGTCAGACTCACCTGGTCATTCTCACCTGGACAGTCTCACCTGGTCAGACTCACCTGGTCAGTCTCACCTGGACAGTCTCACCTGGTCAGTCACCTGGTCAGTCTCAGCTGGACAGTCTCACCTGGTCAGTCTCACCTGGTCAGACTCACCTGGTCATTCTCACCTGGACAGTCTCACCTGGTCAGACTCACCTGGTCAGTCTCACCTGGACAGTCTCACCTGGTCAGTCACCTGGTCAGTCTCACCTGGACAGTCTCACCTGGACAGTCTCACCTGGTCAGTCACCTGGTCAGTCTCACCTGGACAGTCTCACCTGGACAGTCTCACCTGGTCAGTCTCACCTGGTCATTCTCACCTGGTCAGTCTCACCTAGACAGTCTTACCTGGACAGTCTCACCTGGTCAGACACACCTGGTCATTCTCACCTGGTCAGTCACCTAGACAGTCTCACCTGGACAGTCTCACCTGGTCATTCTCACCTGGTCAGTCTCACCTAGACAGTCTTACCTGGACAGTCACCTGGTCAGTCTCACCTGGACAGTCTCACCTGGACAGTCTCACCTGGTCAGTCACCTAGACAGTCTCACCTGGACAGTCTCACCTGGTCATTCTCACCTGGTCAGTCTCACCTAGACAGTCTTACCTGGACAGTCACCTGGTCAGTCTCACCTGGACAGTCTCACCTGGTCAGTCACCTAGACAGTCTTACCTGGACAGTCACCTGGTCAGTCTCACCTGGACAGTCTCACCTGGACAGTCTCACCTGGTCAGTCACCTAGACAGTCTCACCTGGACAGTCTCACCTGGTCAGTCACCTGGACAGTCTCACCTGGTCAGTCTCACCTGGTCAGACTCACCTGGTCAGTCTCACCTGGACAGTCTCACCTGGTCAGTGTCCTTGTTGCTGGCTGCCAGCTGTCTGAAATGATCCAGCATTTTTTTATTCAGCATCTGGTTTTCTGTTGTAGTGTCCATCTCATCCCCTCTCTGCTCACTGTCTTCATAGTCTGCCAGACCTTGGTACACGGTCTCAATGGGAACTCCTGAACATGCAGACCGGCACTATGAGGTCCAGAATGCTGGTCTTTGACACCACACACCAAACAGTAGTGACCTCACCAGTCGGAATCCTCCTGCTTTCCTTCCAACGGCTTTTAGAAAATGATCTCCAGTTACGTCCATCCGAGGACCAATGAGACCTTTCCTCACGGTGTCCCCCCTGGACCGGGAGACATTTACAAACCAGAAGCACAAATAAACATATTCTTCACCAAACGCCCAAGTGTAACAACTAGACTGCAGATGGAGATAAACCAATGGTAGAGATCCTGGAGATCAATGGTTTAGTTACACCTGGATTACAGGTAGGAAACGGAAATAGATCATCAGCTGAACAAACCTTCTGATGGACCTGGGAGACCCTGGTCTTTCCACTCATCTCCAACTCCATTCCAGGATTTGGGTCTATCTGTTGGACAAGCTCAGGCCTCCTGATTCTCAGGAAAGGTCCTGGAATCTACAAACCCCAGTCTGTGGACATGTGCTGCTCCCAGAGAAGCTACCATCCAGACCGAAGGCTGAGCCAGTCAGCTGGTGGTTATCAGCAGCTCAAAGGTTCAGTCTTATCAGAGGGCAGGGCCAGGGATCTGCCCCTGCAGGTCCAGGTCTAGGGTTTGGCATTCAAATAGAACTGTCTACACAGTAACTGAACTGATCTGTTTCTGAAGGGCTGCTGGAAGGTTCCTCGGCTGCTGTTTTCCTTTCCCTCCCTGATATCATCTCACCTCTCCGGGTCTCATTGACAGGGTTCAGGGTCAGTCTCACTCGGTTAGACTCACCTGGTCTAGTTTACCTGCACAGTCTCAGCTGGGTTTAGGGTCAGTGTAGGAAAGAAAAATATTCCCCCAGAAGGATCTGATTTAATGGGGCTCCAACAGCAGGGTCATCGCACTTCCTCTCCAATTAACCACTTAAAGAAGCATAAATAAAACACAGGAACCTTTAGAGGAACTGGTTCATATCTTAAAGTCCTCCTGAAATGAATTAATCACACCAGACGGTTTGTCTAACTTCCAACATTTTATTGCTTCAGAGATTGAATCTTTGAATCCAGACTAAGAGATAAATCCCCAGCATGCTGGATTAACTGATGGATTAACGGTGTCTGGATGGACGGCGTCTATCCGAACCAGTGGTTCCCCATACAGTCTCTGTTCCAGAGGACCCCGCAGAGCCAGCACCACTCTGCTCTGCACACAGAACACTGCATATGCATGCAGCCACCTGCAGGGGGAGACAGAAACAGCCTCAGCTGGGTGCTCGCTGTGTCGGCCTGATGAAGCCCAGCGGAGGTTCCTACCGTTCCTCTCCACAGGAACCAAACAGCTCGGACACTTTTTGGTCGATGTTCGGATGAGGAGCAGCGACTCCTGCTCCCACCTCCCTCTGCGAGATGCCTCCTCCTCCACCATGAAACCCTGAGGAGTGGGGGCCATGTCAGTCTCTGTACATAATCACCACCACCATGATCATCATCACTATCATCATCATCACCATCATCATCACCATCATCACTATAATCACAATCATCATCCTCACCATCATCATCATCATCATCACCATCACTATCATCATCATCATCCGTACCATCATCCTCATCACTATCATCATCATCATCACTATCATCATCATCATCCTTACCATCATCATCATCACATCATCATCATCACCATCATCACTATAATCACAATCATCATCATCATCATCACCATCATCATCCTTACCATCATCCTCATCACTATCATCATCATCACATCATCATCATCACCATCATCATCATCATCATCATCATCATCACTATCATCATCATCATCCTTACCATCATCATCATCACATCATCATCATCATCACATCATCATCACATCATCATCATCATCATCATCACTATCACTATCATCATCATCTCTATCATCATCATCTTCAACATCATCATCCTGACCACCATCATCATCATCATCATCATCACTATCATCATCACATCATCATCATCACCATCATCATCATCACTATCATCATCATCATCTTTATCATCATCATCATCTCTATCATCATCATCATCATCTTCATCTTTATCATCATCATCATCTCTATCATCATCATCATCACATCATCATCACTATCATCATCACCATCATCATCATCTCTATCATCATCATCACTATCATCATCATCTCTATCATCATCATCATCACCATCATCATCATCTCTATCATCATCATCATCACTATCATCACCATCATCATCCTTACCATCATCATCATCATCATCATCACATCATCATCACATCATCATCACTATCATCATCACTATCACTATCATCATCATCTCTATCATCATCATCTTCAACATCATCATCATCTCTATCATCATCATCATCATCATTACTATCACCATCATCATCCTCACCATCTTTGGGCTCAGTGACTCACCTGTGAGGCCCCAGCGGTGGCCGGGGCTCCCAGGGCCTCACAGGGCCCCTCATGGAAACGCTCCCTGCAGTCTCTGCAGAAGACGAAGCCGCAGCCCAGACGTCTGTCACACTCCACCCGGCGGCTGCCGTCCAGTGGGAGGAGCCCCGCCCCACAGCCAGGGGACGGACACATCAGTCCTCCATTGGTCAGAAGACACTCTTCAGCGCCGTACTGCAGGTACCGAGCGTACTGAACCAGAACCAGAACCAGAGAGAGTCAGCAAGAAGCTCTGCTAATAAATAACAGTAGAATTTAACCTCAGGAGGAGAATATGAGGAGGTGGAGAATAGGGCTCTGTTCGAAATCCTGGGCTGCATCCTCCAAGGACGCGGTCTACCTAGACTGGATCCTTCAAAGTCCCTGAAAATAAGGAGACCAGAAGAGTTTTGGCTGTAAATTCGACCAGGTCTACCCTTCGGCGGGTTTTACCCCCGTATGCTCTGTTGCTAAGCAACCGTGTTAGTTGACA
This sequence comes from Cyprinodon diabolis, assembly GCA_030533445.1. Classification (NCBI taxonomy): domain Eukaryota; kingdom Metazoa; phylum Chordata; class Actinopteri; order Cyprinodontiformes; family Cyprinodontidae; genus Cyprinodon; species Cyprinodon diabolis. Next base: position 41,371,251 of record CM060083.1, on the reverse strand, counting down.
CACAAAGCAGGAAAAGAATGAAAACCGAAGTTTTCAAAACCGTTTGTTTATTTATTTATTTTTTATTATAAAGTGAACAAAGACTACATTAACAAGAATCCAGAGTGGAATAAAGGTTCCAGCCACCGGGAGCAGGAACAAATAAAATCAAATGTAATGATAGAAACCTTAGTCAGTTAAATAACCTGCTGCTGTCATTCTGCACATCTCTGATGTTGCTGCTATTTTCAAATATCCATCACTGTAAAAATGTCCATAGCTGCATATTGGTTATTTATTCTCCAGTTTTATATTGTTAAAACACTTTACAGTATTTTATTGTTTATATTTTAACTCTTCCCTATTATGTTATTCTTAGACATTTTTCTAAGGTCCAAATTTGTCTGACTATTTTCAATAATCTTTCTGCTGCTGTAAATTTGCCCATTTTGGGACAATAAAGGGATTTTCTATTCTATAAAAGGGATAGAAATATATAAGTAAATCTAAACAATGTATGTATAAAAAATATATCTGCAAAATCTCTAATATTCAACAACAAAAAATACGTAGTTAAGCATATTGTGCAAAACAGCAATAAAAAAATTAAACTCCTATCAGATTTATAGTCCCCACCCTGCAGATATATTAGAATCTGTCCTTAAATTCCAGCCAAACCCATTTACACAGTAACAGATTAAAACATTTAGATAAACCAAACATTACCGCCACATATCTGACTCTATTGTTTTAACCATTAAAACAACTATTTTCATTCATTTCAGACGGAACTATTCACTGACTGGATTATATTAAACTGAACTTCCAATTTTCACCACTGTTCGGCGCCAAGTAACCTTTCCTCTGATCACGGCTTGCTTGGTCTCGCAATGAATCCTGGGTAAACCAAGGATACCGAGGATACATCGGACCCGTCCTTCAAATCGGGCAAAAAGAAGGACGCATTTTAAGGCCGCATAACGAGGAGTCTTGGAATCCGACCAGACCTCGGCGCCGCGCTATGACGTAATCGTCCTTCGAATCTGGCCTTCTAAGGACGCGTCCCAGGTTTTCCAACAGAGCAGAGGAGGACGTGGAGACTAGAAGGAGGAGAGCCTTTAGTTGAAGAGCAGGAAGAAGAGAAGGAGGTCACCTGATCGTCTCCAAGGATACGGAAGTGATGCACCTCTTTGATGAGGGAGTTTTCACAACCAACTGGAGACAAACATCAGAAATGTCACACACCTGTTCACACAGCTGTTGGCTCCTCCCCCAGAGTCTCCACCCCTCTACCTGCACAGGGCAGAGAGTATCCAATCACAGGATCGTAGACAAACTGTCGCTCATTCAGTCGAGTCTGGCAGTAACCATGGAAACAATCCAGACAGATCACATGGCGGTCCGAACACTGGAAGACCAGAACCACATCCCTGAGAGACAGAGACAAGACGAGATGATATGAGGGTGGGGGAGGAGAGAGCGGGAGAGGTTTGGGGTGAGGAGGGGAGGAACCTTCTACCTCTCTCCCTGATTGGACGCTTTTCTTTTCCTCTTAGTCAGTCATTGGTTACATTATTCCTATTTTCCAAAAGTTTCCCTTTGATGTTCAATCAAACCTGAAAGTAGGGCGAGGTTTGAGATAGAAATCTGTCCACTAGAAGTAAATGTTGAGATCAGTTAAAGCATTAAATGCCCAAACCAGCCTGAGCCTGATCCAGAATATAGAAAGTAGATCAGACAGCTGATCCAGACGCTGCTGCCTGCGTCCTCACTAGAACTATAGAAAGTAGATCAGACAGCTGATCCAGACGCTGCTGCCTGCGTCCTCACTAGAACTATAGAAAATAGATCAGACAGCTGATCCAGACGCTGCTGCCTGCGTCCTCACTAGAACTATAGAAAGTAGATCAGACAGCTGATCCAGACGCTGCTGCCTGCGTCCTCACTAGAACTATAGAAAATAGATCAGACAGCTGATCCAGACGCTGCTGCCTGCGTCCTAACTAGAACTATAGAAAGTAGATCAGACAGCTGATCCAGACGCTGCTGCCTGCGTCCTCACTAGAACTATAGAAAGTAGATCAGACAGCTGATCCAGACGCTGCTGCCTGCGTCCTAACTAGAACTATAGAAAGTAGATCAGACAGCTGATCCAGACGCTGCTGCCTGTGTCCTCACTAGAACTATAGAAAGTAGATCAGACAGCTGATCCAGACGCTGCTGCCTGCGTCCTCACTAGAACTATAGAAAGTAGATCAGACAGCTGATCCAGACGCTGCTGCCTGCGTCCTCACTAGAACTATAGAAAATAGATCAGACAGCTGATCCAGACGCTGCTGCCTGCGTCCTAACTAGAACTATAGAAAGTAGATCAGACAGCTGATCCAGACGCTGCTGCCTGCGTCCTCACTAGAACTATAGAAAGTAGATCAGACAGCTGATCCAGACGCTGCTGCCTGCGTCCTCACTAGAACTATAGAAAGTAGATCAGACAGCTGATCCAGATGCTGCTGCCTGCGTCCTCACTAGAACTATAGAAAGTAGATCAGTTAATCCAGATGCTGCTGCCTGCGTCCTCACTAGAACTATAGAAGGTAGATCAGACAGCTGATCCAGACGCTGCTGCCTGCGTCCTAACTAGAACTATAGAAAGTAGATCAGACAGCTGATCCAGACGCTGCTGCCTGCGTCCTTACTAGAACTATAGAAAGTAGATCAGACAGCTGATCCAGACGCTGCTGCCTGCGTCCTCACTAGAACTATAGAAAATAGATCAGACAGCTGATCCAGACGCTGCTGCCTGCGTCCTCACTAGAACTATAGAAAGTAGATCAGACAGCTGATCCAGACGCTGCTGCCTGCGTCCTCACTAGAACTATAGAAAATAGATCAGACAGCTGATCCAGACGCTGCTGCCTGCGTCCTAACTAGAACTATAGAAAGTAGATCAGACAGCTGATCCAGACGCTGCTGCCTGCGTCCTCACTAGAACTATAGAAAGTAGATCAGACAGCTGATCCAGACGCTGCTGCCTGCGTCCTAACTAGAACTATAGAAAGTAGATCAGACAGCTGATCCAGACGCTGCTGCCTGCGTCCTCACTAGAACTATAGAAAGTAGATCAGACAGCTGATCCAGACGCTGCTGCCTGCGTCCTCACTAGAACTATAGAAAGTAGATCAGACAGCTGATCCAGACGCTGCTGCCTGCGTCCTCACTAGAACTATAGAAAATAGATCAGACAGCTGATCCAGACGCTGCTGCCTGCGTCCTAACTAGAACTATAGAAAGTAGATCAGACAGCTGATCCAGACGCTGCTGCCTGCGTCCTCACTAGAACTATAGAAAGTAGATCAGACAGCTGATCCAGACGCTGCTGCCTGCGTCCTAACTAGAACTATAGAAAGTAGATCAGACAGCTGATCCAGACGCTGCTGCCTGCGTCCTCACTAGAACTATAGAAGGTAGATCAGACAGCTGATCCAGACGCTGCTGCCTGCGTCCTCACTAGAACTATAGAAAGTAGATCAGACAGCTGATCCAGACGCTGCTGCCTGCGTCCTTACTAGAACTATAGAAAGTAGATCAGACAGCTGATCCAGACGCTGCTGCCTGCGTCCTCACTAGAACTATAGAAAGTAGATCAGACAGCTGATCCAGACGCTGCTGCCTGCGTCCTCACTAGAACTATAGAAAGTAGATCAGACAGCTGATCCAGATGCTGCTGCCTGCGTCCTCACTAGAACTATAGAAAGTAGATCAGTTAATCCAGATGCTGCTGCCTGCGTCCTCACTAGAACTATAGAAGGTAGATCAGACAGCTGATCCAGACGCTGCTGCCTGCGTCCTAACTAGAACTATAGAAAGTAGATCAGACAGCTGATCCAGATGCTGCTGCCTGCGTCCTTACTAGAACTATAGAAAGTAGATCAGACAGCTGATCCAGACGCTGCTGCCTGCGTCCTCACTAGAACTATAGAAAGTAGATCAGACAGCTGATCCAGACGCTGCTGCCTGCGTCCTCACTAGAACTATAGAAAGTAGATCAGACAGCTGATCCAGACGCTGCTGCCTGCGTCCTCACTAGAACTATAGAAAGTAGATCAGACAGCTGATCCAGACGCTGCTGCCTGCGTCCTCACTAGAACTATAGAAAGTAGATCAGACAGCTGATCCAGACGCTGCTGCCTGCGTCCTCACTAGAACTATAGAAAATAGATCAGACAGCTGATCCAGACGCTGCTGCCTGCGTCCTCACTAGAACTATAGAAAGTAGATCAGACAGCTGATCCAGACGCTGCTGCCTGCGTCCTCACTAGAACTATAGAAAATAGATCAGACAGCTGATCCAGACGCTGCTGCCTGCGTCCTCACTAGAACTATAGAAAGTAGATCAGACAGCTGATCCAGACGCTGCTGCCTGCGTCCTCACTAGAACTATAGAAAATAGATCAGACAGCTGATCCAGACGCTGCTGCCTGCGTCCTAACTAGAACTATAGAAAGTAGATCAGACAGCTGATCCAGACGCTGCTGCCTGCGTCCTCACTAGAACTATAGAAAGTAGATCAGACAGCTGATCCAGACGCTGCTGCCTGCGTCCTAACTAGAACTATAGAAAGTAGATCAGACAGCTGATCCAGACGCTGCTGCCTGCGTCCTCACTAGAACTATAGAAAGTAGATCAGACAGCTGATCCAGACGCTGCTGCCTGCGTCCTCACTAGAACTATAGAAAGTAGATCAGACAGCTGATCCAGACGCTGCTGCCTGCGTCCTCACTAGAACTATAGAAAATAGATCAGACAGCTGATCCAGACGCTGCTGCCTGCGTCCTAACTAGAACTATAGAAAGTAGATCAGACAGCTGATCCAGACGCTGCTGCCTGCGTCCTCACTAGAACTATAGAAAGTAGATCAGACAGCTGATCCAGACGCTGCTGCCTGCGTCCTAACTAGAACTATAGAAAGTAGATCAGACAGCTGATCCAGACGCTGCTGCCTGCGTCCTCACTAGAACTATAGAAGGTAGATCAGACAGCTGATCCAGACGCTGCTGCCTGCGTCCTCACTAGAACTATAGAAAGTAGATCAGACAGCTGATCCAGACGCTGCTGCCTGCGTCCTTACTAGAACTATAGAAAGTAGATCAGACAGCTGATCCAGACGCTGCTGCCTGCGTCCTCACTAGAACTATAGAAAGTAGATCAGACAGCTGATCCAGACGCTGCTGCCTGCGTCCTCACTAGAACTATAGAAAGTAGATCAGACAGCTGATCCAGATGCTGCTGCCTGCGTCCTCACTAGAACTATAGAAAGTAGATCAGTTAATCCAGATGCTGCTGCCTGCGTCCTCACTAGAACTATAGAAGGTAGATCAGACAGCTGATCCAGACGCTGCTGCCTGCGTCCTAACTAGAACTATAGAAAGTAGATCAGACAGCTGATCCAGACGCTGCTGCCTGCGTCCTTACTAGAACTATAGAAAGTAGATCAGACAGCTGATCCAGACGCTGCTGCCTGCGTCCTCACTAGAACTATAGAAAGTAGATCAGACAGCTGATCCAGACGCTGCTGCCTGCGTCCTCACTAGAACTATAGAAAGTAGATCAGACAGCTGATCCAGACGCTGCTGCCTGCGTCCTCACTAGAACTATAGAAAGTAGATCAGACAGCTGATCCAGACGCTGCTGCCTGCGTTCTCACTAGAACTATAGAAGGTAGATCAGACAGCTGCAGCTGTGGGTGACGATGGGTGAGTGTGGGTGAGGATGGGTGAAGATGGGTGAGGATGGGTTATGAAGGGTGAGGATGGGGGAGGATGGGTCAGGATGGTGAGGATGGGTGAGTGTGGGTGAGGATGGGTCAGGATGGGTGTGTGCGGGTGAGTGTGGGGGAGGATGGGTCAGGATGGTGAAGATGGGTGAGTGTGGGGGAGGATGGGTCAGGATGGTGAAGGTGGGTGAGTGTGGGTGAGGATGGGTCAGGATGGTGAAGATGGGTGAGTGTGGGGGAGGATGGGGGAGGATGGGTCAGGATGGTGAAGATGGGTGAGTGTGGGTGAGGATGGGTGAGTGTGGGTGAGTCCTTACAGGGTGTCGGTGCAGCTGATGCAGGGGACGTTGTTGATGTTGGACAGGATGAGGTCGAGCGCCACGGACGAATCTTCCTCTGATGTCGGGTGAGACGAACATTTCATGTAGAACTCCTGCCATCAAAGACGTGTCAGGACTGACTCATCAATGGGTGAAAACTATTAGGCTCCGCCCCTTACTGCTTCATCGCCATCACAATCTGGGGACTGACAGACGCCATGGATTCGTCCCGGGAGAAGAACATCATCCCAGCAGGAAGGACCCTAAGAGAGAGAACGACAGCACCACCCGCAGGCAGCATATTAGTACTACACACCTGCAGTATCACACAGTAAGAGTCGGAGAACTACTCTCACCCTGCTGAGTGTCAGCGTCATCTGTCTGCAGCTCCTACAGCGAACCCGAAGTTTCCCTGACTGTATGGAGGAGCAGCGCTTACAGTACACAAAGAAAGTACTACGAGTACCTGGAAACAAAGTACACAGACCTGGAAACAGTTACGCGTGCAGGTGGTAAGGCGTAGAGGGTCACTTCCTGTTTTGGTTGCTGTAGAGCTTCTTCTATTGGACCTTGATTCTCTTCCTACTGTATCTCTGAGATGCTCTGAGGGAGGGTTTAAGTCGTGGTTTTAAATAAATAAAAATGTAATCCCTTCATTTTCTCAGAATTCAGAAATTCCTTCTCTGCATTTAACCTCGGGGAGCAGTGGGCTGCCGTTGTGCGGGAGGAGCAGGGTGGGGTTAAGGGTCTGGCTCACGGACCCAGAGTGGAGGCTGTGGGGCTGGCAGGCCGGCTGGCTGGCTAGCTGGCTGGCTGGCTGCTGTAGTTGTTTGGTAGGTAGGATGCCTGGATGCTTCTTAGCTTCTGTTATGGGTCTGCCCGTCTGGAAGCCTGTGCCAACAGTCGGGTGGAGGCGGTCACCACGGCGACCACCTCCACCATAACGAACCTAGTGAAGAGTTTCAGTCTGGCTTTAGAGCTCATCATCACATCAATCGGTAGAATTATTAGACAGCATGGGATTAATTTCCACTGTTATGCTGATGATACCCAGCTATATCTGTCAATAATCCAGATGAAGCTAACCCATTACATAGATTACAGGCATATCTGAAGACATAAAAACCTGGATGACTCTTAACTTTCTGCTCCTGAATGCAGACAGTTTTTCCTCTCCACTGTCGCTACAAGCATGCTTAGTGTGAGGGATTGTTAAACAGTCAATGAGTCGATGCAATCAGCTGGTTTTCCTTAGATAGAAAGCTTTGAACATTTAATAAGATGATCTGATTGATCTGGATCTATACAGGGACCTGGGTTGACATGGTGTGAAATGGAGCATAGAAATAAAGTGAATAGAAAAGCAGAACAGACAATGGGAGAGTGGAGCGCTTCCCTGACCTTTAGGAGCTGCAGTCTGTTGATCTTCTCCTCTCCTGGTTCCTCTCTCTTCATCCAGGATGACAGCCAGCCCTGAGGAGGTGGCAGGGAGCCGCCAGGAGCTCAGGTCAAGTGAGGTCAGCCTGTCCTGTCTGCTCTCCCCTCCTGGAGCCAGATGCTCCTGCAGCAGCAGCTGGGAGGAGGAGCCAGGAGGAGGGTGGATCACATGGAGCGTGCTCTGCTCAGGCAGGTCACAGCCCTGGCAGAGGAGGGTATGGTGAGGAACACATCAGGTGACTTTACCTGCAGGTATATGAAGGAGCTCACCAGCAAAGAGGCAGAGCTCTGCAGCTCCCTGCCAGCGAACAGAACCCGGAGCTCCTGAGGAGCCACACCCTGCTGACTCCCCACCACCTCCTTCAGCTCCGCCACTCTAGCCTGGGCCGCCAGCTCCACGGCCACTCCAGGACCCAGGTTGTAGCGCACGAACACTGAGAGCAGAAAGGTGAGGCTCAGGTGAGGCCAGCAGGTCAGAGATCAGCTCAAACCACTCATCTTCCTGCTGGAGATGCAGACTAAACGCCCTACAGAACCTCATGGACCTGATCCTGGACCTGATCCTGTACCTGATCCTGTACCTGATCCTGGACCTGATCCTGGACCTGATCCTGGACCTGATCCTGGACCTGATTCTGGATCTGATCCTGTACCTGATCCTCGATGAGATCCTGGACCTGATCCAGGCTAACTGTATTCAGCGAGGCTAACATTATGCAGCTAGGCTAACTGTATTCAGCAAGGCTAACATTATGCAGCTAGGATAACTGCATGCAGCGAGGGTAACTGCATGCAGCAAGGCTAACTGCATGAGGCTAGGCTAGCTGCATGAAGCTAGGCTAACTGCATGCAGCGAGGCTAACAATATGCAGCTAGGGTAACTGCATGCAGCAAGACTAACTGCATGAAGCTAGGCTAGCTGCATGAAGCTGGGCTAACTGCATGCAGCGAGGCTAACAGTAGGCAGCTAGGGTAACTGCATGCAGCAAGGCTAACATTATGCAGCTAGCATAACTGAATGCAGCAAAGTTAACTGCATGCAGCTAGGCTAACTGCATGAAGCTAGGCTAAATGCATGTGGCGAGGCTAACAATATAAAGCTAGGGTAACTACATGCAGCAAGGCTAACAATATGCAGCTAGGCTAACTGCATGCAGCAAGGCTAACTGCATGCTGCGAGGCTAACTGCATGAAGATAGGCTAACTGCATGCAGCGGGGCTAACAATATGCAGCTAGGCCAACTGTATTCATTGAAGCTAACATTATGCAGCTAGGGTAACTGCATGCAGCGAGGCTAACTGCATGCAGCAAGGCTAACATTATGCAGCTAAGCTAACTGCATGCAGCGAGGCTAACTGCATGCTGCGAGGCTAACTGCATGAAGCTAGGCTAACTGCATGCAGCCAGGCTAACAATATGCAGCTAGGCTAACTGCATGAAGCTAGGCTAACTGTATTCAGCGAGGCTAACATTATGCAGCTAGGATAACTGAATGCAGCGAGGCTAACTGCATGCAGCCAGGCTAACAATATGCAGCTAGGCTAACTGCATGAAGCTAGGCTAACTGTATTCAGCGAGGCTAACATTATGCAGCTAGGATAACTGAATGCAGCGAGGCTAACTGCATGCAGCGAGGGTAACTGCATGCAGCGAGGCTAACATTATGCAGCTAGGATAACTGAATGCAGCGAGGCTAATATTATGCAGCTAGGCTAACTGCATGAAGCTAGGCTAACTGTATGCAGCTAGGGTAACTGCATGCAGCGAGGCTAACTGCATGAAGCTAGGCTAACTGCATGCAGCAAGGCTAACTGCATGAAGCTAGGCTAACTGCATGCAGCGAGGCTAACTGCATGCAGCAAGGCTAACATTATGCAGCTAGGCAAACTGCATGCAGCGAGGCTTACATTATGCAGCTAGGCTAACAGCATTCAGCAAGGCTAACATTATGCAGCTAGGGTAACTGCATGCAGCGAGTCTAACTGCATGCAGCAAGGCTAACATTATGCAGCTAAGCTAACTGTATTCAGCGAGGCTAACATTATGCAGCTAGGCTAACTGTATTCAGTGAGACTAACATTATGCAGCAAGGATAACTGAATACAGCGAGGCTAACTGCATGCAGCGAGGGTAACTGCATGCAGCGACGCTAACTGCATGCAGCTAGGCTAACTGCATGCAGCTAGGCTAACAGCATGCAGCAAGGCTAACATTATGCAGCTAGGCTAACTGCATGCTGCGAGGCTAACATTACGCAGCTAGGGTAACTGCATGCAGCAAGGTTAACTGCATGAAGATAGACTAACTGCATGCAGCGAGGCTAACTGCATGAAGCTAGGCTAACTGCATGCAGCGAGGCTAATTGCATGCAGCAAGGCCAACATTATGCAGCTAGGCAAACTGCATGCAGCGAGGCTTACATTATGCAGCTAGGCTAACAGCATTCAGAGAGGCTAACATGCAGCTAGGGTAACTGCATGCAGCGAGGCTAACAGCATGCAGCGAGGCTAACATTATGCAGCTAGGCTAACTGCATGCAGCTTGGCTAACATTATACAGCTAGGGTAACTGTATGCAGCGAGGCTAACTGCATACAATAAAGCTAACTGCATTTAGTGAGGCTAACTGCATGCAGCTCGCCTCGCTGCATGCAGTTACCCTAGCTGCATCATGTTCGCCTCTCTGCATGCTGTTAGCCTTGCTGCATGCTGTTACCCTAGCTGCGTAATGTTAGCCTTGCTGCGTAATGTTAGCCTTGCTGAATGCTGTTAGCCTAGCTGCATACAGTTACCCTACCTGCATAATGTTAGCCTTGCTGCATGCTGTTAGCCTCGCTATCTTAAAGTTATAGCCCCCCCATCTTTATTTTGATTCATTGAATGTTTAAATACTGAACTTCTATCACATCGACCAACATGAAATCTACAGAGAAGGCTGTAGATCTATAGAAAAGTTTCTGTAGATCTACAGCCTCCTAGAAGCTCTGTTTAAGTGCTTTAAGTAACTTTCAATGTTTAAGTAACTCTGTTTAAGCCCTGTAAAAGTAAATCCACCTGTATATAAGAAATCCGGATTGTACATATTTTTATTTCTTATTTTTATTTTGTTTTTCATTGTGTGCCATACAGGTACACTTGCACCTTAATCCTTATTTACCTTGATATACTGTATATACCTGGATATACTGTGTATATATATATATATATATACCTGGATATACTGTGTATATATATATATACCTGGATATACTGTGTATATATATATATATATATATATATATATATATATATATATATATATATATATATATATATATATATATATATATATATATATATATTGTTTATTGTTTATTCTTAATGCACCTTTTCCTCCTTGTTTGCACCTTCTTTGACTTCTATGCCAATATGTGACAAGTGAATTTCTCCGCTGTGAGATCAATAAAGCTCATCTAATCTAATCTAATCTAAGTTTGTCTAATGTTAGAATCTAGTAAGTTAATCATGAATCCTGTTAGCAAATATTCAAACACGCTGTAGTTCGGATTAGATTAGATTGGCTCCTGGATTAATGTCAGTAATCCAGTAATAATTTATTAGTTCCTAATTTTTTAATTTATTAATAAACACAGTTGTAGAAAAACTTGGTTTACATTAATTTAAGATGTAGAAATATTTTAGTAAAGTAAAGTTCTCTGAAAATCAGAATATAGAAAATAAAGCAGATTATGTGGAAAATATTTATATTTCTTATTCAGTAACATTTTCTGCTCTATAAAAACATTTTAAATCCTCCAACCCTGACAGGTGCAACTATTCACCCCCTAAACATCAACCATGCAGGGTGTGAAAACTTTAGCCATCCGCTGCAGGTCCTGGTTCTGGTTCTGAGTCCGGGACGCAGCAGAACCGCCTGGTTTGGACCTTCCAGCAGAACCTTCTGCCGGGTCCAAACCAACAGAACCGAGTCCAGAGGTTCGAACCTCCGGATCGAACCGGAACAGGCGGAACCTTTAACCAGAACTCAGTAACGGAAAATGGTTCCGGTTTCTCTGCTGCCGACCAGAACCGGAACCACCTGGCTGTTTCGGAGCCACAGCTGTGAGGTCAAACAGCTCCGGTTCTGATCCTGTCCAAGGTCGGAACCGGACCTGGTTCTGGTACCTCATCAGATCCCGCCTGTAATCTGTTCCATCCTCACTGGATCAGAACCGAACAGAACCAGAACTCACCGATCATCGCGCAGCTAGTCCTTCATGGGATTGTTTACAATCTGCCGGCCGCAGTGGATTCTGGGAGCTGTAGTCCGTGTTTAACGGCCTACTTTATCTCGGTACATTTCTGCCCCCTACTGGACTGTAGCGGTTCTGACCGGTTCCTCTTTTTGGGTCATTGAGGTTCCGAACCTTTCAGTCAGGGTCTTAGCAGGGCTAGAAAACAGAACCATTGGACCGGGCCGTACCGACAGAACCATTGGACCGGACAGTACCAACAGAACCATTGGACCAGGTGGTACCAACAGAACCATTAGACCCAACGGTACCGAGAGAACCAGGTGGTACCAACAGAACCATTGGACCGGACAGTACCGACAGAACCATTGGACCAGGTGGTACCGACAGAACCATTGGACCGGGCCGTACCGACAGAACCATTGGACCAGCCGGTACCGACAGAACCATAGGACCGGACAGTACCGACAGAACCATTGGACCAGGTGGTACCGACAGAACCATTGGACCGGGCCGTACCGACAGAACCATTGGACCGGACGGTACGACAGAACCATTGGACAGGACAGTACCGACAGAACCATTGGACCGGGCCTTACCGTCAGAACCATTGGACCGGACGGTACCGACAGAACCATTGGACCAGGTGGTAACAACACCACCATTAGACCGGACAGTACCGACAGAACCATTGGACCGGGCCGTACCGACAGAACCATTGGACCGGACGGTACCGGCAGAACCATTGGACCGGGCGGTACCAACAGAACCGTTGGACTGGACGGTACCAACAGAACCATTGGACCGGGTGGTACCAACAGAACCATTGGACCGGGTGGTACCAACCTAAACAGACTAGAAATGGTATGATGCTGCGGTGGACCAGAAGCTTCTGTCTGCTTTGGAGATTAGGGTGATGGCAGGAAGGCCTTCCCAGTCCACCTTCAGAGCCTTGGACCGGGTGGACACCAGCAGGAGGTCCATAGGCCCTGGACCGGGTGGCCACCAGCAGGAGGTCCATAGGCCCTGGACCGGGTGGACACCAGCAGGAGGTCCATATGCCCTGGTTCTGCTGGAGGTTTCTTCCTGTTCAAAGGGAGTTTTTCCTCTCTACTGTCGCTACAAGCATACTTAGTGTGAGGAATTGCTGAAGAGTCAATGAGTCAATGCAATCAACTGGTTTTCCTTAGATAGAAAACTGAATCAACCTGACTGGATGATCTGGTTGATCTGGATCTATAAAGTGCCCTGAGATGACATGATGTGAATTGGAGCTATAGAAATGAATTGAATAGAATTGAACCAGAAGCCAGTGGGAACCGACAGACTGTAGAACTTCCTGATTTCAATTCTGTTGGATGAGAACCATCTAGAATCTGTAGATAAACCTCAGAAGGAGCGTTCATGGCTCCGCCTCCTTTAACCCAAACACCAGGGGTCTCCACCCCAACCTCAGACTCATCCATCCTGGTCCTCTGCCCGCCATCGCTGAGCACCCCCTAAGCTCCTCCCCTCTGGTGACGATCCTCCTGTTCTACAGAAAAACAACTAAATCACCATGGCAACCCAAATGATTAGTAAAGAACTCAGCTGCTGATCAGAGCTAATCGCTCCGTAACAGGAAGCAGCAGGAGGTAAACAGGAAGTGGAAGCAGACAGGAAGTAGTTTTAATTTTTATTACAAAACGCGGGACAATAACAGGTGAACATGTTTATTCTAAATGAAAACACGATACAATGAGGAACGTTGTTCTTTATCCCCACAGAGCCAAACCCAAACAAACCAACACAACCAGGGCAGGGGGCGGGGCTTCAAGGGGGCGGAGCTTCAAGTGCTGCTTATCTTCTAGAGACTGGGGGGGGGGGGCACATTTATAAATAAATCACTATTAAATTAACTCCCATTCACAGTTCAAAGTGAGGACGAGCAGGAACTGAAAAGAAGGGGTGGGGCTTACACAGGAAATGCTTTTATTTTCTCAACTGGTGGAAGTTTAGCAAGTTTAGATCACTAACCAGTCGCTCACCATCCAGCCAATCAGCAGTCAGTTTACTGAGGAGTCTGTGTCGGCTGTCTCCGTTTCCCATGAGGCTGAGGGACGTGAGGCGGGATTGTCTGAGGGGGGGGCAGGTAGTGGGCGGGGCCAAGAACAGGTGGTGAAGCTAAAGGTTCCAACCATATATGAAAATCCCCCACCGAATGCCCATATATGGACGTCCTGCTGCCATCTAAACCGAAGAACCAGTTCCTGAAACCTGGAGAACTCAACATCCCAACGGGTCCAGAACATTTCTGAAAGTGACCTCAGCTGGTCCCAAAACCAGTCAGTGCTGGTCCAGAACCGACCCAGAACCAACCCGGATCCGGTTCAGAACCGATCCTGAACCGGCCCTGAACCGACCCGGCGCCTCATTCAGAGTCAGACTCCAGCGGTGCGGTCTCGTCCACCACGGGTGGGCTGCGGGTCTTGGCGGCGGCCTGCAGGTGGGCCTTCTTGTGGCGGGAGAAGCTTGAGGAATGCATGAAGGTCTTGTTGCAGGCGGTGCACATGTAGGTCTTGGTCTTGGAGGCCGGGAGTCCAGTCTTGGAGTGGATCAGCTTTCCCGGGCCGCCGCCGCTGCCGTTACCGTGCGTCTGCTGGTGGCGAACCAGCCTGGAGGGATGATTGAAGGTTCTCCCGCACTGGTCGCAGGAGTGGCGGCGTGCGTCGCTGTCTCTGCCCGATGAGCCTCCAATGACGTCGCTGGTGCGTTTGGGGGGCCGTCCTCCTCGGCGGCGGCGGTTCTTCTTGCACAGAGTGTAGAAATTGGGCTTGTCGCGGGAGCAAAGCTTCAGGCGGATCTTCAGATCGGACGAGCTCTCGCCGAGGTTCTCCTTCCCTGGCGTGTAGCTGTCCAGCAGCTCCTTGACGTGGGTCACCTGATGCTTGGACAGCAGCGTGGATGTCCTGAAGCTCATGTCGCACTGGGGGCAGGCATAGAACTTGTCGGTGGCGGCGGGGCTCTGGATGATGGCGGTGGCCACGTGCTGCGGTTTCTTGGCCTTTTTGTTCTTAGTGCCGATCTTGAGGGTGTGGCGCAGCGTGGCGGGGGAGGGGTCCAGCGCGGCGTCCTTGGCGAGGCCTTTGCCCTTCTTGTGGATGAGGCGATGGCGTGACAGGCTGGAGCTGTGGTTGAACTCCTTCCCACAGATGTTGCACGGGTGAATGCGCCGCTTCCCGTGAAGCCGCAGGTGGCTGCCCAGCATCCTGTAGGGAACAGAGACTCGGTCAGACCCTCAGCATCAAACTAAACCGGTTAGTCCTGCTGGCAGCTAGTTTATTTCAACTGGCCTCGTTAAACTGGTTCCTAGAACCACTTAGTCCCCACCCACACTAACAAAACAAACCCTCTCTGGCCTTCTACACCTTCAGCTCCCTGAAGCTTCTGTCTCCTCTCCGTCCAGTTGGAGCAGACCCAGGTACTACCCCCCAGGAACCAGAATCCTGGACTCTACCAGAACCACCACCAGGAACCAGACTCCTGGACTCTACCAGAACCACCACCAGGAACCACCACCAGGAACCAGACTTCTGGACTCTACCAAAACCACCTCCAGGAACCAGACTCCTGGACTCTACCAAAACCACCTCCAGGAACCAGACTCCTGGACTCTACCAAAACCACCTCCAGGAACCAGACTCCTGGACTCTACCAAAACCACCTCCAGGAACCAGACTCCTGGACTCTACCAAAACCACCTCCAGGAACCAGACTCCTGGACCCTACCAAAACCACCTCCAGGAACCAGACTCCTGGACTCTACCAAAACCACCACCAGGAACCAGACTCCTGGACTCTACCAAAACCACCACCAGGAACCAGACTCCTGGACTCTACCAAAACCACCTCCAGGAACCAGACTCCTGGACTCTACCAAAACCACCTCCAGGAACCAGACTCCTGGACTATACCAGAACCACCACCAGGAACCACCACCAGGAACCAGACTCCTGGACTCTACCAAAACCACCTCCAGGAACCAGACTCCTGGACTATACCAGAACCACCACCAGGAACCACCACCAGGAACCAGACTCCTGGACTCTACCAAAACCACCACCAGGAACCAGACTCCTGGACTCTACCAAAACCACCACCAGGAACCAGACTCCTGGACTCTACCAAAACCACCTCCAGGAACCAGACTCCTGGACTCTACCAAAACCACCTCCAGGAACCAGACTCCTGGACTCTACCAAAACCACCTCCAGGAACCAGACTCCTGGACTCTACCAAAACCACCTCCAGGAACCAGACTCCTGGACTCTACCAAAACCACCTCCAGGAACCAGACTCCTGGACTCTACCAAAACCACCTCCAGGAACCAGACTCCTGGACTCTACCAAAACCACCTCCAGGAACCAGACTCCTGGACTCTACCAAAACCACCACCAGGAACCAGACTCCTGGACTCTACCAAAACCACCACCAGGAACCAGACTCCTGGACTCTACCAAAACCACCTCCAGGAACCAGACTCCTGGACTCTACCAAAACCACCTCCAGGAACCAGACTCCTGGACTATACCAGAACCACCACCAGGAACCACCACCAGGAACCAGACTCCTGGACTATACCAGAACCACCACCAGGAACCACCACCAGGAACTAGACTCCTGGACTCTACCAAAACCACCACCAGGAACCAGACTCCTGGACTCTACCAAAACCACCTCCAGGAACCAGACTCCTGGACTCTACCAAAACCACCTCCAGGAACCAGACTCCTGGACTCTACCAAAACCACCTCCAGGAACCAGACTCCTGGACTCTACCAAAACCACCTCCAGGAACCAGACTCCTGGACTATACCAGAACCACCACCAGGAACCACCACCAGGAACCAGACTCCTGGACTCTACCAAAACCACCACCAGGAACCAGACTCCTGGACTCTACCAAAACCACTACCAGGAACCAGACTCCTAGACTCTACCAGAACCACCACCAGGAACCAGACTTCTTGACTCTACCAGAACCACCACCAGGAACCAGACTTCTTGACTCTACCAGAACCACCACCAGGAACCAGACTTCAAGGTTTGACCAGAACCACCACCAAGAACCAGACTTCTTGGTTTGACCAGAACCACCACCAGGAACCAGACTTCTGGACTCTACCAGAACCACCACTAGGAACCAGACTCCTAGACTCTACCAGAACCACCACCAGGAACCAGACTTCTGGGTTTGACCAGAATCACATGCAGGAACCAGACTCCTAGACTCTACCAGAACCACTTGCAGGAACCAGACTCCTAGACTCTACCAGAACCACCACCAGGAACCAGACTTCTGGACTCTACCAGAACCACCACCAGGAACCAGACTTCTGGGTTTGACCAGAACCACATGCAGGAACCAGACTCCTAGACTCTACCAGAACCACTTGCAGGAACCAGACTTCTTGACTCTACCAGAACCACCACCAGGAACCAGACTCCTGGGCTCTACCAGAATCCGCTCCAGGAACCAGACTTGTGGGACCTTTTGGACTCACCTGCTGCCTTTGAAGCTCATGCCGCAGTGGGGGCAGGTGTAGCGTGCGTCGTGGTGCGTGGGCTCTAGGGTCCTCTTGGAGACCACCTGGGACCCGCTCTTGCCGCTGTGGGTCTGCTGGTGGCGGTACAGGCTGGAGGCGTGGCTGTAGCTCTTTCCACAGTAGTTGCAGCGGTACTGCCGCCCCTCCGGCTCGTAGTAGTCCGGATCCAAGTCCACCTCGCTGTCCAGAGGGCCGCTCCCTGCCTCCAGCAGCACCTGGGTCTCCTCTGCATCCTCGTCCTCCTCGTCGGAGTCCGTCTTTATCTCCACGCTCTGCTCCGTCACCTCGCAGGGATAGACCTCCTCGTACGGGGCGAAGAAGGCCTCGTCAGCCTCGATCTTAAGCTGCTCCTCTGAGAGCTCCTCCGGATCGTCCGAGTCCTTCTTCACGCAGGAGATGGTGAACTTGGAACCGACCTCGGCCCACTTCACCACGTACTCGATAGGCTGCGTGTCGAGTTCCACGGTGATGAAGTCCGCTCCCAGAGCATCGGACTCCGACACGGTCAGCTCCGTCTCCGAGTCCTCCATCCTGAAAGGCTGAGGAGGAAGAGGAGCAGGTCAGGAGCAGGCAGACTCTCAGAACATCAACCTGTCTGTGTTCTGGTCATCCTGAGGGTCTGGGTGGTTCCATCAGGGACTCGGGTCCAGAGGAACCAATTAACCCTGCAGTTATTGCCTAAGAGTTCCCAGGTTAAGGTTCTGGAGCTGCAGACTAACCGGATCCAGGACCTGTTAGCTGGTTTTCGCTTTGATGCCTTTCCTGACCCATCCAACCGACCGATAAACAACCTGTCTGGATTCTACTGGGTCAAAATAAGACGCAGCCCTTAGGAACTCCACATGGAACTGGATCCTTCCTGAGGAGGAACCGGGAACCAGCCCTTTCTGGGGAGGAACCGGAAACCAGCCCTTTCCGAGGAGGAACCGGGAACCAGCCCTTTCCAGGGAGGAACAGAGGATCTGTTGAACAGATGCTCTGTAGATAGCTATAGCTACCGTGTTACCATGGAAACACATGTTAAATGGGGAATGCTAGGTCAAAGCTAACACCCAGAATTCCCTCTGATCAGGCTTTGGTATGATCCACTTTGTTACCCGCTAGTTCATGACCAGGTTATCCATCGGGTTCATCAGACTGTTACTGGTTAGTCTATGACCAGGTTATTGTTTTACTCAGTTAACTACTTAAACAGATTAGTTCTACAGTATTTTTCATGTCCAGTTCCAACTAAACAGTAATCAAACCCTGAGCAGCTGTGGTGTGGAGGCTGCAGCGCCTGGAAGAAGGTGAGAACAGCACTGAAAGTTTTCATTAGGGAATGCACAATATAATCGGCCCCCTAACGGTATCGGCCTGTATCGGCCTTAAAACTGAATATCGGACATCGACCACCCCACCGATATTTAACCCGATATTTGATCACCTTCTGAGTTTCTAAAGTCTAAAAAAAAAAAAAATACTACTTCTTCCTCAAAAACTTCTTTTTTACAGACTTAAAAACTTCAAAATATTGATACATTAAAATATCACAATATCTTCACATGCTGATATATTGCCATTTAAAAACACCATATCAATCTCTTTTACTAATGAAATATTGCTATATGTCATCGTTATGCTACGAAATCCCCCGAAAATTCACCAAATTTTGCCATATTTTTATATGTTGATATATTGACGCGGTATCGATCTATTTTACTAACAAAATCTCACAAGAATTTGCAAAATATCACAAGAGTTTGTAACAGAACGATGAAGTTTCACGAGAGTTTGAAAGTAAAATAGATCGATACCGCGTTTTTAAAAATCAATTTGATATCAGCATATGAAAATTTATTTGAGTATATTATTTTTCAAAGTGTCAGAAATGGATAACAAAACTGCTATTTTCAACTTATTTTTGTCCAGCTTTAACATCGGTATCGATATCGGTTATCGGCTACATGAGTTTTAAAATATCGGCATATCGGATATCGGCCAAAATCCCAATATCGTGCATCCCTAGTTTAAATATCAGTGAATTTAAACTGGTTTCTTTTCTCCTACATGGTTTTTATTCTGATCACTGATGCACTGCAGGAAAGGCCGGATTCGAACCTGCGCCGCCCGCGTTAAGGATGAAGGCCTCTGTATCCGGGTCATGTGCGCTAACCACTGCAACACCAAAGTACGTCCTGGAAAACTGTTTTCAGCTCATTGTGGATCTTCATGGTTAAATAAAGGTCATAAAGTCAAATTTTATAGATCAATTAGTGGGTTTTTTCTTAGGTATGTAAATTATTGATTAAATATCCTGAAGCCTCGGCTGCAGGTGCCTCTACCAGTGCGCAGGTGAGCCTCGGCTGCAGGTGTCTCTACCAGTGCACAGGTGAGCCTCGGCTGCAGGTGTCACTATCAGTGCACAGGTGAGCCTCGGCTGCAGGTGTCTCTACCAGTGCACAGGTGAGCCTTGGCTGCAGGTGCCTGTACCAGGTAGT
Source organism: Cyprinodon diabolis (assembly GCA_030533445.1). Lineage (NCBI taxonomy): Eukaryota > Metazoa > Chordata > Actinopteri > Cyprinodontiformes > Cyprinodontidae > Cyprinodon > Cyprinodon diabolis. Next base: position 41,351,444 of record CM060083.1, on the reverse strand, counting down.
AATGTTTATTTCTAAAGCACCTTTCACATACACAGAGGTCACACCGTGATTCACAAAATTACTACTAAAATTAAAATACATTTACAGTCATAAAACCACCATAATCTACTAGAATTAAAATGCAGACAATGCAGAGCAATGAAAGCAGAAGGTGAAGCGGGACACATGGCAGACCTGATGTTCCTCAGTGGGACCATCTGAGCCTTTAGAGCCCAGCAGCAGCTGCAGACTGAGCAGCTTCCAGTGAAGGTTGACTGGGATCAGTAGGACCCAGAAAAGACCCTACGGTTCCACCGAGGAGGCTCCGCTGAACCAGAAACATCCATCTGATCAACTGAGAACAGATCTAGATCACGTAGGTCTGGACTCAGCGGCTCCTTTACTTCCTGTCATCCTGCTGTTCACCAACTAGGCGCCAGAGGGCGCCCGACTGCTCAGTGTCATCATTAAAGCCGCTTTCTTCCTTCACTGCAACATTTTATTTCCCACGGCATGAAGCCGAACCGACACTAGAATCGAGGCGGTTCTGGAACCATCCTCGCCTACAGCTGGACCTGCTCCACCGAAACGCGCGGCCCGGAGGAGTAAAACTGCTCCTTATTTCAGAGGAGTTCCGGGGCCGGGCGGCTGTCAGGAAGCAGGAGCAGCTGCTCTCCTTCCCGGCGGGAACTGTCAGAATAAAAACCCGCTTCTAACCACGGAAGAACCAGAACCGAGCCGCGGTTCGTTTACCCACCGAGATTCTGCCGTTAAACGGTGAAATCCACCGGAGCTGGCCGCGACAATAACAGGAAGCCGCCGCCGGGACACGGAGCTCAGAGAGGAAGGATTAAATGTTCCAGACGACCGGAAGAGGGCCTTCAAAATAAGAGCACGGTCAAGTTACTAAAATGATGGATGTTAAAGAAAAGAGCAAAGTATAGATAACCTTTAATACAGCAGATAGAAACAGGGATATAGATCCACACTAAGTTCAAAATATTAACATTAATATAAAAGAATAAAAGAACAACACTGTTTCCTGTGAACGAGGCTAGATTAAAAATGCACCAAAGATAACATGCTAAACATACTAAACTCTACTAACATGCTAAACAATGCTAATATGCTAAACTATTTCAACATGATAAACTCTGCTAATATGCTGAACTCTGTTAACATGCTAACTTCTGCTAACATGCTAAACTATGCTAATATGCTAAACGATGTTAAACTCTGCTAATATGCTAAACTCTTTCAACATGATAAACTCTGCTAATATGCTAAACTCTGTTAAAATACTAAACTATGCTAATATGCTAAACTATGCTAAAATGCTTAACTCTGCTAAACTCTGCTAATATGCTAAACTCCAATTAGATGCTAATCTCTGCTAATATGCTAAACTCTATTAAGATGCTAAAATCTGCAAATATACTATACCCTGAAAACATGCTAAACCCTGATGTTAACATGCTAAACTCTTTTAACATGCTAAGTTCTGGTGTTAACATGTTAAAACCTGATGTTAGCATGCTAAACTCTGCTAACATACTAAACTCTACTAACATTGCTATACTCTGCTAATATGCTAAACTCTGTTAACATGATAAACTCTGCTAATATGCTAAACTCTGCTAACACGCTAAACTCTGCTAATATGCTAAACTCTGTTAACATAATAAACTCTGCTAATATGCTAAACTCTGCTAACATGCTAAACTCTGATAACATGCTAAACTCTATTAACATGCTAAATTCTGGTGTTAACATGCTAAAACCTGATGTTAGCATGCAAAACTCAGCTAATATGCAAAACTCAGCTAATATGCTAAACTCTGCAAACATGCTAAACTCTGTTAACATGCTAAATTATGGTGTTAACATGCTAAAACCTGATGTTAGCATGCAAAACTCAGCTAATATGCTAAACTCTGCTAACATGCTAAACTCTGCAAACACGCTAAACTTTGCTAATATGCTAAACTCTGCTAACATGCTAAACCCTGATGTTAACATGCTTAACTGTGATTGCTAAAATCTGGATATGTGACAGACAGGCAGCCTGACCAGCATGGACCCCATAGTCTGCTGTAGACAGGCACCGATAGCTAACGCTCTTGTCGCTACCCGATCCGTACCATCAGCTCATTTGCGCCTGCGCGAACAGAATACCTTCCGGGTCGCCAAAAAATAATGTAATTACGGTACTGAAAAAACGATTTATATCCTTAAATAATTAAAGAATACTAAACTACATCGTAAAGACAATATTGAAGACTTTTCTGGAAGAAATGGATGCTTTTTAAATTAAATCCATTGTATTGCTTGATGTCATTTTTCTGGAATAAAAATCCAAATTTTCGGGAAATGTTCCCTTATCAATGAAAAACTGCAGGTCACGAAAGGTAGCAAATGAATCCATTGTGGGATCAGTACTGCTGGAGTGCATAGTTAAGTACAGAGTAAATCAAATATTTAAACAAATTTAAATATATACGCTGTGTGATGTATATTTGCGCATGCTCAGAGCAGTCAAAGTAACTATCACAAGGCGATTGAACTTTATGTATTTCTGTTTTTTTATTTTTAGAAAATGCAATATTGACAAAAATACAAAGATATACAAAAAGAAACCCGTGTCTCTAAAAAATACAAAAGAATAAAAAAGTAAGAAAAAGCAAATATTACCACCGGAAGTTATTCTGTCTGTGCCTGCCCAAATGAGCTGATGGTACAGGTGGTGTAATGACACCAGCAAACATCAACAGCTAACAGAGCTGTCATTACCCGATCAGTACAGGAAGCACGATCAATATTGGCGCAAATGAGCTGATGGTACGGATCGTGCTACTGGTACGGATCGGGTAGCGACACCTGGTTCAGTTTTTAATAACTAGCTTAATGTGATAACCTAAGCAAACCCCTGAAAGTGTGTCTTTAAATAAGAGCTGGATCATCCTGTTCCCATCAGTCCCTGTTCCCATCAGTAGGTTCTGGATCTGGTTTTGTCTCCAGGAAGGTCAGGCTGCTGTATGGTGTCCCACAGGGCTCAGGTCCAATCAGGCGCCCCCTGCTGGTCTCATGCTTAGAAAACATGGCGGCACCCTAACCCTAACCTGCTGCCCTGCAGGTCCGAGTCCAAGAAATGAGATGGTCAGGGGGCAGTGCAGACCTCCTGCCCTGCAGGTCCGAGTCCCAGAACAGAACCGAACAGGACCACCGAAGAAGGCGGTAAACCCGCCTTAAACCCGCCCATTAGTCCACAGCTGATGACAGATTCATGTCATCACCTGGATGACTGGATCTCTGCAGGTTCTGCAGAACCAGGTCAGAATTTGGGCCGGTTCTGTTAAAACTGGATCACTAAACTCCTTTGGACCGGCCTGTGATTGGCTGACAGGTTCTGCAGGTTGCCATGGTGATGCCAGCTGTGGGTCCCTCCCTGATGGAACCATAATCCAGATGTTTTCCACCTAAACTGGGTCGGTTCGGTTCGGCAGAATCAATCAAGATGAAGACCAACTATCGGATATAAAGATCACCCCTCCCCGTGCCCTGTGACGTCACCCTACCTAGCCTCACCTGGACAGCAGCTTCCTGCCCCCCCTCAGGCCGGGATGAGGATGAGGAAGGTTAAGCGCGGGGCGCTGCGGAGTCTGAAGCTACCGCACCGTGTTCCGGACGGAGATCCGATGGCCTCCGGCTGCTTTCCGGTACCTTCTTCAACCAGCAGACCGAACCCGATGCGCCGCCTCCCGCTTCCGAAGCGCCAGCAAGCATTAATGGTTCGGACCCGACTTACGATCCGGAACCGATTCCGTCGTCCTGGTTCCGTCCGGTCGCCTCTGAGTCACTGGTTCCTGCCGCAGCTCGGTCACATCTCAGCCGCGGAGCGGAGCGGCGCGCCTCCAGCCAAAGTCAATGAGGCGCTGCGGCGGAGAGGCGGCGGCTCCGCGGTGCTTAAAGCGAGCCTGGCTCTGATTGGTCAGGCTCCTGCGCAGCCTCACTCTGATTGGCTGGAATGCTTAAAAGTTAAAGTGTGCTGATAAAAAACTCGCGAGATGAAGCGTCACTGTCTCAGATTTTCTTCCTGTCTTGTTTTGGTTTTAAAATTTAACTGAAAGCGGTTCCTGTGTAAGGAGTCAGAGAGCAGAACCATTTAGGATTGGTTCTGGTTCTGCTCCTTTGGTTCATCGATGTGATGTTCTGGTGAAATGCTGCAGGGGTCCAGAAGGTTCTGGGTTCTACTGTGTCTCAAGGTTCTCTGGGACCAGAACGTCTCTGGACCAGTTCTGGTTTCACTGTTGGATCCATCAGACTGACCCGGTCCTGGTTATCCAGGTCCGGGTTCTGATCCCAGAACTGTGGTCGCCTGGGCCCATCTGGGAAGGGGAGTGGTGGTCCTGCGGGCTGCAGTGGGCCTGAGTGCCCAGCAGGAGGCGCTATCTGGCTCAGGAACTCCGCAGCAGCTTCGCTTTAACAGGAACCAGCTGGGGGGGGGGGGATTCAGAAGGCCTCATGGGTCCATTTCACACCCAGAACCCAGGTTCCTGCTGAGGAGCCCCCTGATGTCACAGTGATGTCATCGCTGCATATCAGTGGGCTCCTGATGGCGGGTGGGGCCTTAAGCAGGAAGCTTATCAGCACCAGGGGGCCCAGCTGGTTCTGATGGATTAAAGGCTCCAGAACATGACCCGGGCCCCCCTCCTCCCCGGCTGCAGAAGCAGAGGAGCCTCTCTGCTGCAGACGCTCCCTGATGGAACCAGAACCTCCTTCAGAGGAGCTTGGGCAGCGGCGGTGATGCATCACATCTCTCTCCTCTTCCCGTCCAAAGTATGGCTCAATCAGAACCAGAACCTAAATCCGAGCTCCGCCCATCAGAACCACCGATTGGCTGGATGCCTGCCTCAGTAATGCCATCAAAGAATTACCAGACTCAGGATGATGATGTCAGCATCTTTTATTACTGCAGATTATAAATGACATCAAGCCCCGCCCCCAAACAACCAGAGAAAGCACCAATGGCTGCTGACGTGTCCTGGCTAAGCATCCTGGGAAACGGAGTTCCTCCTTCCTCCATCACGTCAGCAGAGGAAAAACAATAAAACACTTCTAGAAACTTTCTATTAAAACTAAAGAGTTGATCTAAAACTACCCCCCCCCCCCCCCCCCCCCACTTTGATAAACCACACCCCTCTGAGCCGCCCCTTCCTATTGGCTGGAAACATACACTGAGTGATGGGGGCATTCCTGATCAACATGAGCATAAAGTGACAAAGTTCTTCTACATCCCATCCTGATGATCATGTTTGGATCCTGGTCAGTGGGCGGAGCCTCAGGGTGGTGATGTCACAGGCAGAAGGCGATTATTTGATCAATGCTGCTGTGTGCGGTCATCAGCAATAAAGTGACTTCAGAAGAGAGAGAAGAAGAAACGGCCTCCTCAACGCCACACATCACATCTGGAAGCAGACAGGAAGTGATGTTACAGGCAGGTTCTAGGTGTATTCTAAGCCTGATCTGGATCTGACAAAGGCCATCCTAAGCCCGACGCCCAGTGCAGAGCCCCCCCTTACCCGACGCCGTGTTGCTAGCCCGTTCTGGTCGTGTTCGTGTTCCTAGCCCGCTCTGGTCGTGTTCCTAGTCCGCTCCGGTCGTGTTCCTGTTCCTAGCCCGTCGTGTTCCTAGCCCGCTCCGGTCGTGTTCCTGTTCCTAGCCTGCTCCGGTCGTGTTCCTGTTCCTAGCCTGCTCCGGTCGTGTTCCTAGCACGCTTCTGTTGTGTTCCTAGCCCGCTCCGGTCGTGTTCCTGTTCCTAGACTGCTCCGGTCGTGTTCCTAGCACGCTTCTGTTGTGTTCCTAGCCCGCTCCGGTCGTGTTCCTGTTCCTAGCCTGCTCCGGGCGTGGTCGTGTTCCTAGCCCGCTCCGGTCGTGTTCCTGTTCCTAGCCTGCTCCGGTCGTGGTCGTGTTCCTAGCACGCTTCTGTTGTGTTCCTAGCCCGCTTCTGTCGTGTTCCTGTTTCTAGCCCGTCGTGTTCCTGTTTCTAGCCCATCGAGATCCTGTTTCTAGCCCATCGAGATCCTGTTTCTAGGCCGCTTCTGTCGTGTTCCTGTTTCTAGGCCGCTTCTGTCGTGTTCCTGTTTCTAGGCCGCTTCTGTCGTGTTCCTGTTTCTAGGCCGCTTCTGTCGTGTTCCTGTTTCTAGCCCGTCGTGTTCCTGTTTCTAGGCCGTCGTGTTCCTGTTTCTAGGCCGCTTCTGTCGTGTTCCTGTTTCTAGGCCGTCGTGTTCCTGTTTCTAGGCCGCTTCTGTCGTGTTCCTGTTTCTAGGCCGCTTCTGTCGTGTTCCTGTTTCTAGCCCGTCGTGTTCCTGTTTCTAGCCCGTCGTGTTCCTGTTTCTAGGCCGTCGTGTTCCTGTTTCTAGGCCGTCGTGTTCCTGTTTCTAGGCCGCTTCTGTCGTGTTCCTGTTTCTAGGCCGCTTCTGTCGTGTTCCTGTTTCTAGGCCGCTTCTGTCGTGTTCCTGTTCCTAGCCCGTCGTGTTCCTAGCCCGTTGCGGTCGCGTTCCTGTACCTAGTCCGCTCCGGTCGCGTTCCTGTACCTAGTCCACTCAGGTCGCGTTCCTGTACCTAGTCCACTCAGGTCGCGTTCCTGTTCCTAGCCCGTCGTGTTTCCTAGCCCGCTCCGGCCGTGTTCCTGTTCCTAGCCCGTTGCGGTCGCGTTCCTGTTTCTAGCCCCTCGTGTTCCTAGCCCGTTGCGGTCGCGTTCCTGTTTCTAGCCCCATCGTGTTCCTAGCCCGTTGCGGTCGCGTTCCTGTACCTAGTCCGCTCCGGTCGCGTTCCTGTACCTAGCCCGCTCCGGTCGCGTTCCTAGCCCGCTCCGGTCGCGTTCCTGTTCCTAGCACGTTGCGGCCGTGTTCCTGTTCCTAGCACGTTCCGGTCGTGTTCCTAGCCCGTTGCGGTCGTGTTCCTAGCCCGTTGCGGTCGTGTTCCTAGCCCATTCTAAGCCCTTTCCAGCCGTTGGCACCCGTCCCTAGCCCTTTCAGGAACCCACCTGGACTGCAGACCCATGCAGCCACTGGTTCTTGTCTCCAGTCACCTTCATGCAGGAGAACAGCTCACAGACAGCAGGCAGAACCAGACGTTCCTGCACAGGAAACACAGTGAGGTCACAGGAAGCACAGGTGGACCTGGTTCTGACCCGCTCTCGGTCAGTCTGACCCCTTACCTGGTTCCTCTTCTTCAGGAGCCACTTGTCACCTTCCTCTTCCTCTGACGGTCGGACCGGACCTGCTGAGCCCAGCTTCTTGTCAGGAAGCACCCAGAGGTCCGGGTTGAGGGGGTTCTGGAACGGGGTCTGGATCTGGGCGCTGTGCCTCCTCCTCAGCTGCTCCTCCTGCTCAGCACCTCCTTTGCTTGGATGGAGCCAGGCCTCCAGGATGGCCTGAACCTGAGTGGAGCAGAAAGTTAGCCAGCCTGTCATCAGAACCAGTTCAGATGGACCAAGCCGAGCCCTTACCTTCTGCTCCTGCTCCCGGTGGAAGGGAGTGGGCGGGGCATTCTTGCTGACGACCACGCCGTTTTTGTCCCGCCCCTCCTGCTGAAGCAGCCAGCGGCTCAGCGCCTCCTTCCCACAGTTCTCCTCGCAGACGCAGTCAGCATAGGAGGAACACGTCTCATTGGCCTTGCAGCTCTGCCTGACTGGCGCCACCTGCTGTAGCCACAGCTCCAGGGCTGCGGCGGGGGCGGGGCCAGGAGTCGGCGGAGTTTTCAGGCACTTGAGCTGGCCCAGGTTCTCGATCTCCACGGCTTTTGTGGTCTGGCAGCAGGAGGAGCAGTCGGCGGGCGCCCGGCCAACCAGCCACTCGCTGGATGACCAGCTCTCATTGAAGGGCTTCATCACGCGGCGCCAGCGCTCGGCATCAGTCATCTCCATGGCGACGGTGGGCGGGGTGATCAGCCAGTCGCTCAGCTCCTCCTCCTCCTCAGAAGAGACCAACTCTGACTCGTCAATCTTCTCAATGGAGAACGAGGAGCTGCAGCTGCTGCTGGTCCGCTCCCTGCTGCCCTGGTCCTGGTCCTTCAGGAGCCACGCCTCCAGGTCCCTCAGCTGACCCCAGGCCTTCAGGAAGTCCATGGAGGCCAGGACAGGACAGGAAGTCTGTCAGGAAGACAAATCCAGCTCAGTCAGGTCCACCAGAACCAGCGGCGCCGCTGTGGGACCGGTTTTGGTACCCAGATGTCCCCCCCCAGTCCTTTCAGAACCACTGATCCTGCGGTACCAGAACTAAGGAACGCCTGTACGGGACACCGCACCGCCGTCCCGGGTCAGAGGTAAGTAGAATCCACTCTAACCCAGCAGAACCGTTTTCAGAACCGCAAGACCAGTGTTCGGGGCTGGTTCTGATTACCTGTTCCCAGAACTCACCCTGTTCTCCTTGTGCTTCAGCAGCCAGTCCTCTGGGTTCCTGCTGGACTGGTAACCAATAAGAGGGCTGCTGGTGGATGGGCAGCTTCCCAGCAGCCAATCACCTAGAGCCGCCTGCTCCGTCCTCTGGAGACACACAGAACCGGTGAGCAGAACCAGAACCTGGCAGAACCGGGTCAGGAGGAACTGGAGCTGTGAGACAGACTCACCTGTTTGCTGGCAGCGAGGAAACAAGTCTGCGGCGGAGGTCCCTGAGGGGCGGGGCCAGGACAGGACACGCCCTCCTCCACCTGGGGAGCAGAACACAGCGGCTCAGAACCAGAACTCCTCCACACTGAGGCACTCTTAACAGCAGGGCGGTACCTGGGCGCTGATGCTGCCAAACGAGGTGATGGCCTGCCTCAGGGAGCGAGCGTCGGCATGGAAACGAAGCTCAGGCGTTTCCTCAGGGGTGAGGCTCAGCGAGGTCAACCTGCAGCAGCAGATCACAAAACAAACGCACCCTGTGGTTACACAGAGTGGGTGGAGTCACCAGAGGACACCTGGGGTCCAGTCATCCAGTGTGAGCTCACCTCTCCATGCAGCTGGTCAGCTGGTTGTTCAGGTCGTTGCTGTTGGTGGAGTTCTGCAGCTGGTAGGAGATCACATCAAACTGACCTCTGAGCTGCAAACAGAACCAGAACCGACTGGTTAAAAACCCAGAACCAGACCCGCTGCAAACCCAGAACCAGACCCGCTGCAAACTCAGAACCCAGCCTGTAAACCTAGAGCTCAGCCTGTAGATCTAGAACCCAGCCCGGTTGGGCCCGGTCCATTACCCGGTTCAGCTGGTGCAGCTGTTGCTGCAGCGTCTCGGCCTTCATCTGCTCCAACAGCTCCATCTGCTCCAGTAGCCAAACCTCCCTGCAGCGCAGCGCCTCTTGCTGGCGGCTCACGCAGCTCTGCAGCTCACAGCGAACCTGGAGGACAGACAACAAGCTGAGCTCTGATGGGACGGCGCCATGACAACACAGGAACTAACCGCTCTGAACCTGGACCACAGGAGAAGCAGAACCCAGGGCCCGGGACCTTACCCTGATCCAGGGGATGAGCGGCACGGCTGCAGGTCCAGCTGGGTCCAAACTCAATCTGAGCCCCTCAGCATGTGGACCGGTCTTATACCAAACCAGGACCAGAACCACGCCCCATACTCCCTCCCTCTGACTCAGCCTGGGATCACAGAGCTTCTGATTCAGCCAGAGGAGGATCAGGCTGTGGTTGTTGTGGCCCGGCAGAACACAGGCCCAGCTGAGCCAGGATCAGCAGAACCAGGACCAGCTGAGCCGGGATCAGCAGAACCAGGACCAGCGGAGCCGGGATCAGCAGAACCAGGACCAGCGGAGCCGGGATCAGCAGAACCAGGACCAGCTGAGCCAGGCTGCCTGCTCTTTGTCACCAGAGGCCTGGAGCCGGCCCGGTTCTGACAGAGCTACTGTTTGGGTCTACAGGGTGAACAGGGGCAGACACTGACCTCTCTGGCGTTGTCCCTCAGCTGCTGTTCGGCCCGCAGCACGGTGCTGATGGCGTTCTCCAGCTGCTCCTGGGCCTGCTGGCACAGCCCGGACCCGCTCTGCGCCGGAGACATCCTGCAAAGAACAGGAACATTAAACCGGTCAGACCACAAACAGTGAGAAAGAGCGGTTCTGACCCACTGGCCTGGATGCTAGCTTAGCTTAGCGCTAACCCTTTAGGTTCTGGGATATGGTCCACCTGCTTTAACCGGGTCAGGCGTACCTCAGAGGTGCTATGGACCAGAACCGCTCCTAGCCTGACGGTCAAAGCCCTGAGCGGTTCTGCTGGTGGAGCTTTAGAGGATCAGGGTCCAGAACCACCGGACCCCTGACTCACATGTTTGTTCAGAACGCAGCCCTGAGCCGTGGGTCTGGGTGGGATTAGCGGCGCCCAGCAGGATCAACGCAGTCACCGCGGTACGCCACCAGAACCACAGGCTGGGCGGTACCAGCAGGATCTGAGTGGGCGGGGCACACATATCAGCTGTAAGAGGCTCAAGGTGCTGATAACAACCCTCTCTATCGCCATGGAGACCAGGCCAACATGGAGGACAGTGCTGGACAGAACCAAGGTCCGCAAGCTCTCGCTGAACCGGTCAAAAGTCCAGAACTATCGACCCGGTTGTTTACAGGTTCCACCAAATATTGGACTTTAACCTGGCCATCAGAACTGCACTCGGACCTACATCTGACCCGACCTGTTCTGCTGGGACCGGGCCTCCCTAACCCGACCTGTTCTGCTGGGACCGGGCCTCCCTGAACCCCAGACCGGTCTTACTGTGAGAGTCTGGGGTGGTTCTGCTCCCCAGACTTCCAGCCAACCGGACACCCAGAACCAGTCGAACTGGTACCAGAACTCTGTATGCTCTGCCACTTTGGATCGCAGTGACCGGTTTTCAGAAGGTTCTGAGGTCCAGTATCAGCACCAGACAGAGGAACCCAAACATCTCAGCTGAACTTTGACCCTTCCTCATGGATTAGGGACACACGTCAGCAGAACATCCAGGCTGAACCAGCAGAACACTCTGTTCCCCTCAGGAACTCCCAGAACCACAGGTCCCAGAGGTCCAGAACCACAGGTCCCAAGAGGTCCAGAACCATAGGTCCCAGAGGTCCAGAACCACAGGTCCCATGTTCAGCAGAACTCAAGAGGTCCAATCCCTGAGCAGACAGCTGACCGAGCAGAACCAACCGTCCATCATCAGCTCTCCTTTCTGATCAGCACGTCTATATCAGGTTTTCTACAAACTCCTCCTTAGTGGGTCAGGGGTCCGTTCTGGTGAAACCCAACAGAACCTCTCAGGCCAGAAGCTAAATGAGCTCAGGCCCAGAGAAGCTAGAACCGAACCAAAGAGGCAGAAACTTCCAGCAGGTCTTTCCTCAGACCAGGGCCTAGGTCCCACAGACCAGGACCGGGTCCCACAGACCAGGACCGGGTCCCACAGACCAGGACCGGGTCCCTTAAACCAACAGCAGCTAACTCACCTCATTTTCCTTCTCAGACAAAAACAGCTCCTGCACGGAACAAATGCTTCCGCTCTCGCGATATCTGCACTGAGCGCTGCCTAAGTCAGAGCCGCCATTACAGGCTGCAGTTCAGCACGTACACGCCACATAACGGGGGGGGGGGGGGGGGGGGGTAGAGAAGAGCCTGGAACAGCCACACAGCAGCGAGGTAAACAAGCCAATAGACAGCAAGGGTGGGGGAGGGGCAGAGACTGGAACAGCCAGGGCTGAGGAGGGAGGCTGCCGCGACCCTGGAACAGCCCGCCTGTTCGCTGGAAAGATAAAATGTCGGAAGAGGAACCAGCAGCAGTTCCTCTAGATTCCACTTTCCGCCATCATTACTTTTTCCTCCATAAGACAAACAACGGAAACAAGCTGCTGTGTTTACAGAAAGCCGCACTATGAGCCCGAACCTAACCTCTTCCCGACCGAACAGCACTGCTGACGTCAGAGCTGCTTTGATAACAGCTACTAGTCAAACTATAACCAGAGGTTACTAAACAACTGACCTGTTTACCAGTGACACTGATCTGGATCGGAACCAGAAGAACTGTCTCACTGAACAGGATCGGAACCAGAAAAACTGTCTCACTGATCTAGATCGGAACCAGAAGAACTGCTAGCAGAACTGAAGCCTTTCTTTGACATTCCTCGCTAGCAGCTAGCTGAGCGGCTCACTGATCCACTTACCGCGACGCTTTGCTCTGCAGGGTCCACTCGGAGGTCATAAACGGTCCGAACCAGTTCGGTGTCACTGCAGGCGGAGGAAAGTGATCAGTGAAAGCCGGTGTGTGTCGGTATAGTCCCGGCGGCTGAACCCAATGTCACTGCGTCACGGAAATATGGCGGCACGTGTCGCGATAGCTGAAAGCTAGAGTTGGTGGCCCCCTACTGTTGGCGAGGAGCACTACAACCAGCAGACTGATAATAGAAACAATAGAAGCTGGATTTATTGTCCCTGTGTGGGACATTAAAGTTGGAAAGCAGTAAAGTTAGAGGGACAAGATGGAGGCAATGATGGAGAGAAGAGATGTGAAAATATCTTTGATAAACATAAAGCATGTTCAATAAGCAAAATGGTATATTTAATAAACATATAAACAATGTGATGTTCTCTGGTCCCCTCCCTGATCTGACCAGTGATGTCATGTTTAGCTGCATGTCGTCATTCAGCCGCTGGTTGCCTAGGTGGTGTCCTGAAAACATCATCAGATCTCTTTCTTAAAAAGTCTGAAGAGCTGAACCTGAGTCCAGCTTCTCTCTTTAAGGTTTTTATCTCTTAACATTAATGGCTTCTTGCCTTCCCTCCCATTTCAATCCACTTTAGCAGGTAATGAACGTTTTGAAGAGTTTCAGTCTGGCTTTAGAGCTCATCATAGCACTGAAACAGCTCTGGTGAAAGTCACTAATGATATTCTCATGGCCTCAGATAATGGACTTGTATTTGTGCTGGTCCTGTTGGATCTCAGTGCTGCATTTGATCCAGTTGATCATAATATTCTTTTAGAAAGACTTGAATATGTTGTTGGAATTAAAGGAACAGCTCTAGACTGGTTTAAATCTGATCTATCTGATCGATTTCAGTTTGTTCATGTTAATGACAGATCTTCCACATGCTCAAAGGTTACCTGTAGAGTACTACAGGGATCAGTGCTAGGATCTTTTTACTGTATACACTACTCAAAAAATTTAAAGGAATGATTACAATATATCATATATATATATATATATATATATATATATATATATATATATATATATATATATATATATATATATATATATATATATATATTATTATTATATTATTATATATATATATATATATATATTAATATATATATTAATATATATATATATATATACGTATATACGTATATATGTATATTTATATATACGTATATATATACGTATATATTGCATTTGATATGATATGCATTATATGCATATATATATATATATATATTTATGAAGAGAGAGGGGGACGCATATATATTCATATATTTTCCAGTTTCATTTGTAATAAAATATAGTTCATTAACGTTGCAAAGTTTATGTTAATCATTCATTTATTATTAGCCAGTAATCAAGTCTTGATTTGCTATCTATCTATTGTAGGTCTATGCCTCAGCTGATGATGCGGGCCTATCTATCTATGGTAGGTCTATGGTAGGAGAGTACCGGAAGTCCCGCCCTAAGCGGAAACCTCGCGATTTTCTATAGCTTCCGCGCAGTAAATGTGACGTCATCGCGGGGCGAAACAACAACATCGGCTGTGATCGGTTCCGGTCCAGTTTGTAGAGGCCCACAGCAAAGATCCGAACCCAGGATGTCTGCGGGACCCGGAGGCAGGAACTCGGAGCCGTGGGGCGGATTCGACGAGCCCCTGATTCAGGTAACTCCAACCGGAACCAGAACCAGGCCCTCCATACTGGTAGGTTCTGGATCCTGCCCGGCAGACTGGACTGAGTCGTACCAGTCCTCCCAGTAACCTGTAGACCAGGTGTTACTGGGACCTTGTCAGGTCGGTTCTCCTGAGGAAATCCAACCAGCAGCTCCAGCTCTAGAAAACAGCCTTTCAGTTCTGTTGTCCTGCTCATTGTAATGCCATCATTCGTATCTATGAATGCAGCTCTGTGTCAGAGCTCACCAGGTGAAGCTAAACAAGCTCTAAGAACCGAAGCGTAGAGAATCAATTCCAGATGTTCTAAAACTATGCAGCTGAAAAACGGACTTTATGATCTTTGGACCTTATGAACCACCCACAGTCAGCCATTATGGAACCCTGAAGCTCTGGGGTTCCGCTGGTGAAACCCTGAAGCTCTGGGGTTCCGCCGGTGGAACCGTGAAGCTCCGAGGTTCCGCCGGTGGAACCCTGGAGCTCCGAGGTCCCGCCGGTCGAACCTTGAAGCTCTGGGGTTCTGCCGGTGGAACCCTGAAGCTCCGAGGTTCCGCCGGTGGAACCCTGGAGCTCCGAGGTTCCGCCGGTGGAACCCTGAAGCTCTGGGGTTCTGCTGGTGGAACCTTTCCTCTGATCTGCTGAGGTTCTGGTCTTAACTCACCCTCCCTGGTCTTGTGACCCACTTACCGATGTTCTTACGGTTCTGTTCAGGGTAGCGGAGGCTCGGCCGTTATTGACATGGAAAACATGGACGACACATCGGGCTCCAGCTTCGAGGATGTTGGCGAGATGCACCAGAGGATGAAGGAGGAGGAGGAGGTTTCCGAGGAAGCGGCGGCCGCCGAGGATGACGGCGCCGACGAAGGAGAGTTCCTCGGGATGAAGGGGATAAAAGGCCAACTGGGTCGACAGGTAGCAGACGAGGTGAGTGAGCCAATCAGATGTGTCTTTATACCGACCAATCAGAGCTGGACCTCATTGTCCCATGGAGACATACTTGTTACCATGGCGATGGCTGTCGGCAGGGTCAGAGAATGAATGGGAGAAAAGGTTAAATGCAACATGGCATTTACCTGGAGCACAGGGAACACACAGCAGCTAACCGCTCAGTTCGCTAAGCCCCGCCCCCTCCGTCTGCCCTGGTCTCCATCTGCAGGTGTGGCAGGCGGGGAAGAGACAGGCCTCCAAAGCCTTCAACCTGTACGCCAACATAGACATCCTGAGGCCGTACTTTGACGTTGAGCCTTCCCAGGTACGGAGCAGGTAAGAGCTTCACTTCCTGTTTCTGATCAGTCGTTTCCTGTTCTGAGACTGAGAAAGGTGTCTCCTCTCAGGTTGGTGGATTCCATGGTACCTGTGCGCCTGATCACCTTCCCCCAGGTGAGCTCAAGTCCCTGTGTACGATCAGACAGGTAGAAGCGGGGCAAGGTGAGAGACCTCTGACATCACTGTCTCCTCTGCAGAAGGTGGCAGGTGAGCTTTACGGCCCGCTGATGCTCGTCTTCACCCTGGTGGCCATCCTGCTGCACGGCATGAAGACTTCTGGAACCGTCATCGTAAGAACAAACAGACTTAGAGATTTCCTGACTATTGGACGTTTATTTCTAACGCTGAGCCCATAGTTACATCTGGGAGAGAAACAGGACTACACTGGAAAACAGGCCAAGCTCCAACATCTAGAAACAAAGGTGTTGATGGCAGCAGCACAGCTGATATTTCTCTCCAGGATGGAGTCACAGCCAAACAGGAACAGACCAGATGAAGCTACTATGAGAAAAAGCAGAGAGAGCAGAACGTTAGAGATTGAACTAACAGATTCTGCAGAGTGGGAGAATAGAGATAGAATGAAGCAGAATGATGAAAAAGGGGTCCCTATGTCCTCCAGCAGTCTAAGCCTATAGCAGCAGAACTATAGAGATAGCTCAGGATAACCTGAGCCACTCTAACTAGAAGCTTTATCAAAAAGGAAAGTTTTAAGCCTAGCCTTAAAAGTATACAGGGTGTCTGCCTCACGGACTAAAACTGGTAGTTGGTTCCACAGGAGAGGAGCCAGAGAACTAAAAGATCTGCCTCCCATTCTACTTTTAGAAATTCTAGGAACCACTAGTAAACCTGCAGATTGAGAGCGAAGTGCTCTGTTAGGAACATAAGGAACAATCAGATCTCTGATATCAGATGGAGCTTGGCCATTTAAGGCTTTCTGCGTTGGTTTCTGTCTGCAGAGGGAGGGAACCCTGATGGGAACCGCCATTGGAACCTGCTTCGGCTACTGGCTGGGTGTCTCCTCCTTCATCTTCTTCCTAGCTTACCTGGTCAATGCCCAGATCACCCTGCTGCAGATGCTCTCCCTGCTGGTGAGTACTGGTTCTGACCTCTGCTGCGTGTCGCCCTTCAGGACCAGGGTGACATCACTTCCTCTGTGTCGTTGCCAGGGTTACGGTCTGTTCGGCCACTGCGTGGTCCTCCTGGTCACCTACAACATCCACTTCCACTCTCTGTTCTACGGCCTGTGGCTGCTGATCGGGGGACTGTCCACGCTGCGCATGGTAGGACCCGGTTCCCATCGGGACCCGTCAGACCCGTTCGACCCGTCTGACCCGTTCTGTCTGTGTCTTTCAGGTGGCGGTTCTGCTGTCTCGGACTGTGGGTCAAACTCCTCGTCTGCTGTTGTGTGGGACGCTGGCGCTGCTGCACATGAGCTTCCTGCTGTACCTGCACTTCAGCTACCACCGGATCGTAGAAGGTCAGAACCTCTTCAGAACAGAACCACTCAGTGTGAATGCTGGGCGATAAGAAGCCTCTAGGGAGGTGCTGATCCGTTTGCTGTCAGGTGTCCAGAACCATGACCCCTATAAGTTCTGATGCAGACCACCTTAGACTGGTCAGGTCTGACTGACGAGGACCGGATGGATCGGCATTAGAAGGTCTGAGTGTGTCAAAGACCACCTCCAGGGGTCCAAACGGACCTGTTGATTCAGAACTTTAAAGAAGGACTTGGTGATCAGTTGATCGGGTCCAAATGCCAGGATGGAGGAAGGTCTGTAAGGAAGACTTGGTTTGAAGAGACGAGGAAGACGAGGAAGAGCAGCTGCTGCCTTCATCATCCCAAACCTCCCGTCATGGTGGAATAGTTCAGGAACACAGAGCTTCTCTGGATCAGAACTACTGACTGGATCAGGAGGGAGCGAAGAACCTGCAGAACCACAGTGAACAGAACCAAGGTGTTCAGCCGGTCCGCTCTGGTTCCGTCCTTTCCAGTTAAACCAGTACAGACTGGGAACAATGGACAGGAAGTAGCCCTTCAACTGGAGAACAAAGCAGACTCTAATAAGACTATTTCTATGCTGCAGCACCACTGAGGGCCTGGTCTGCAGATGGATATGGGCCAACCTGTAAAATCCTGTAACATGGTGGTGGCATAGCTAGAAAGATTCTGATCGATAAACAGCTAAGCCAATGATGATGAGTGTTTCTCTGTGTGGGCGGAGCCAGATCAAATACCGGAGCTTTAAGGGAGACTTTCAGACTGACCTCCATTGGTTTCTGATGGGGAGCGGAGTAGGAGGGGGGCATTGCGTTCTGACCGAGTTAGGATCCAGTTGGGATCGTTCTGAAATGAGGAGCCAGAAAACTTTGAAAACCGGTTTGGGAATCGGAACCGTCTGGAGATCCAGTGTTGGGAAAGTTCTCTTTCTACGTGAACTAGTTCAAAGTTCAGTTCACACATTTTAAATTGAACTAGTTCAGTTCATAGTTCATAATTCAAAATTTTGAACTAAGTTCACAGTTCCAAAAAATGAACTAGTTCATAGTTCTTTTTTTTTTTCATATATTGCTCAATTACACCATGGCCTACTGTAGAACCACAGGCAGCAATTATTTTATCAGTTGTAACACTGAAACTGTGCGTCAGATTTCATCTTCATATCCAGTTTTGAATCCTTATCCAACCAGGGTTTACATTAGCAATGAGGGGACAGCATTTCCCCATTGTTGCTTTAACGCTTTGTTGCTGTCCATTCACTTCACACTAGTAGCAGCTGCAGCTTTCACCCCTACAGTATATTCTCAAAAACATCAGGAAAAATGTGCTGCTTGAATGGTCTTTTTTATGAGGAATTATTAAAAGAAAAACAGGAAAGTAGTCTTTAAGGAGCAAATGTTTTTTTAATTTTAATAATTTTTTCAATTTGAAATTCCATTTCAGTACATACTAAAAAGGAATCCTGGAAATTTATACCAGGCAGGTTTAACAAACAAGTTACATGATTAGTAAAACCCTCAAGAACATTTTACTAACAGAAACTGAGGGACCAGGCTGAGGTAGGAATTTAAGGTTACTGAAGTGCTGATTTTTTTACTGAAAGCCGGCGGGCAAAGTTTGCAGAGAAATGTAAGATTGTTGCCATCATCCTCACCGACCACCTGGTCATAAAACTGTTTTAAGTGATCATACTGCTGCCTTGTCGCATTCTCGGTCGTCTCCATGCTGCTGTAGCTTCCACGCTGCATTTTGTTTTGATGACGCACGCGGCTGTAGGCTACGACGCTGGTAGCTGGTGTTGTCAGATTGGGTGTTTTTCCCGCTACATATTAAGGCCTGTTTACGGTGTGATTTAGCCGGGGTTTCGCCTGGAGGACTCTATAGAAATCTGGCAACCTATTGAACGGAGTTGAACTGAGAGAGCGTGCCGTTCACAGACGCCAGAATGAACGAGTTCACAATAACGTTCATCAGGCAGTAATGCAGTACGTTCAGTTCACGTTCGCTCAAAATAGGAACGAGTTCATGAACTTTCGTTCAATGAACGCGTTCAGGCACAACACTGTGGAGATCGATAGGAAGGTTCTTCAGGACGACACTCAGCATCTGCTGATAAACTGGATCAATAGATGTCCCACGGTGCCATCCACATGTCCCTGCCATTAGATGGACACAGTCCCAAAATGTCTGTGTCCTCCTCAGGATAAAACAGGTCAGTGTGGGAGAATGGGAGGTCACTGAGGTCCATCTATGAAATCCTGCTCTTGATGATGGAGGGTCTGTTCTCCACCTGGACCCAGCTGGGTTAATTGGCTCACTTCCTGTCTGTCATCAGGAAGGGGCCGGCCAGAGGCGGATCTTCCAGGTCTGGGTCTGTTTCTAGGTCTGGTTTTAGGTCTAAGTCTGGTACTAGTCTGGTTCACGGACTGGGTCTAGGGCTGGTTTTAGGTCTAGCTCTGGTTTTAGGTAGGTCTGGTTCTAGATCTTGTCTAGGTCTGTTTCAGGTCTAGGTCAGGGGTCTGGTTCTAGGTCTAGCTGTAGATCTAGGTCTGTGTTTAGGTCAGGGTCTGGGGTCTGGTTCTAGAACTAGGGGTATATCTCTCTCTTTTTTATGGTCTAGGTCCTGGTCTAGGTCTGGTTTTAGGTCTTGGTCTGGTTCTAGTCTGGTTCATGGTCTGGGTCTAGGTCTGGTTTTAGGTCTAGGTTTGATTCTAGTCTGGTTCACGGTCTAGGTCTGGTACTAGTCTGGGCCTAGGTCTGGTTTTAGTCCTAGCTCTGGTTTCTGGTAGATCTGGGTCTAGGTCTTGTCTAGGTCAGGGGTCTGGTGCTAGGTCTAGGTCTGGGTTTAGATCTAGGTCTTGGTCTAGGTCCTGATCTGGGTCTGGTGTTAGGTAGGGCTGGTTCTATCTCTTGGTCTAGGTCTAGTTTGAGGTAAGGATCTGGTTCTAGGTCTGATTCTAGGACTAGGTCTGGTTATAGGTTTGGTCTAGTACTAGGTCAAGATCTGGGTCTAGTCTGGTTCTAGGTTTGGGTTCCGGTTATAGGTCTAGCTGTATATTTAGGTCTGGGTTTAGGTCTAGGGCATGGTCTAGGTCTGGTTTTAGGTAGATCTAGGTCTTGGTCTAGGTCTGTGTTTTGGTCTAAGTCCTGGTCTGGGTCTGGTGTTAGGTAGGTCTGTTTCTATGTGTGGGTCTAGGTCTGGTTCGAGGTAAGGATCTGGTTCTAGGTCTGTTTCTAGGGCTAGGTGTGTTTCTAAGTCTGGGTCTATGGTGCCTGGTATATTTCTAGATGTGGGACTAGGTAGGTGTGGTTCCAGGTCTGGTTTTAGGTCTAGGTCTAGTTTAGTCTTGGTAAGTCTGGGTCTAGCATTAGGTCCTGGTATAGGTCTGGTTTAAGGTTTAGTTCCTGGTCTGGGTCTTGTTCTAGGTCTCGGTGTAGATCTAGGTCTGAGTTTAGGTCTAAGTCTGGTTCTTCTAAGTCTGGTCTTGTTCTAGACCTGGGTCTGGGTTTAGGTCTGGTTTTAGGTCTTAGTCTAGCTCTAGGTCTGGGAGCACCAGTTTGGTGTCGTAGTACAATCCGGCCAATGTGGTTCTGATGTTCTCCTTTCTGCTCTTGCAGGTCTGCTGGACTCTCTGGAAGGACCCGCTCTGGCCCCCATGGGGCGGGTTGCCCGGGACGTGCATGAGGTGACGCTGAACTTGAGCTCCAGTAGCCTGGGGACCCTGCTGAGGGCCCACTGAGGGAGGGGCCTCTCTATGTTCTACAGGAGCTGGTTCAGATCTCCTCTGGATCCATCAGCAGAACCTGGTTCTTGTGTCCAGAGAAGATCAGAGCTGTGACCAGGACCTCCTCCTGGACTTTTCTCCTGTTGCCAGTTTACTGGGTCCAGTTGTTAGTAGTTACTGTGTTGTGTTTGAGGGCCTCTCAGCTTCTCTGTTCACTGACCTTCAATAAAGTTCTGACCTCCCATTGGCTAGTCTTCTCTGGTCCGTGCTGGTGTTGCTCCTGGGTCCGCCTGTGTAGGTCTGGGTTCTGGTGTACCTCCTACAGTCTAGAAGCATCCATGGTACCTGGATGCGGGTCATCCATCAGGACCTCACTGATGTCAGACAGGAAGTGCTGTGCCAGAGTCAGCAGGGGTCGTGGCGTTGGCTTCACTCCACTGGGTTTTCCTGCTGTCTCACCTAAACGGCTCATTTTTGGGTGTGGTCTGCTAGCTGGCGCTCTGCTCACAGCAAAACCAGCAATATTCAGCTAAGTTTCACATCCTGAAACAATGAATAAAAACCTTCTGCCTGCCAGTCTCTGCACAGGGCACAAAACCTTGAGGCTCCTCCGTCTGCCACCAGGTGGCAGCAGAGACTTTCAGCCCATCAGGATCAGCTGATCAGTGGAGGATGATTGCGGAAAAGGTCAGTATTTTCAGTTTAGATTTAGGCTGTGTCTGAATCTCCACCCTAATCACTTTATCCACCATTTTTAATGAGTGTTTGAATGTCTAGGGCACAGGTGTCAAACTGGTTCCAGAAAGGGCCGTGTGGCTGCAGGTTTTCTTTCCAACCAAGCAATAGCTCACCAGACTCCATTCATCTCATCAAGTCATCATGTTCAGATTGGACTCCCTTGATGAGATGACTGGAGTCTGGTGTGCTATTGCTATTGACCACCTCCAGGTCCTCTGACCACCTCCAGGTCCTCTGACCCCCATCAGGTCCTCTGACCACCTCCAGGTCTTCTGACCACCTCCAGGTCCTCTGACCACCTCCAGGTCCTCTGACCACCTCCAGGTCTTCTGACCACCTCCAGGTCCTCTGACCACCTCCAGGTCTTCTCACCACCTCCAGGTCCTCTGATCACCATCAGGTCCTCTGACCACCTCCAGGTCCTCTGACCACCTCCAGGTCTTCTGACCACCTCCAAGTCCTCTGACCACCTCCAAGTCTTCTGACCACCTCCAGGTCCTCTGATCACCATCAGGTCCTCTGACCACCTCCAGGTCTTCTGACCCCCATCAGGTCCTCTGACCCCCATCAGGTCCTCTGACCACCTCAAGGTCCTCTGATCACCATCAGGTCCTCTGACCACCTCCAGGTCTTCTGACCACCTCCAGGTCCTCTGACCACCATCAGGTCCTCTGACCACCTCCAGGTCTTCTGACCCCCATCAGGTCCTCTGACCCCCATCAGGTCCTCTGACCACCTCCAGGTCTTCTGACCACCTCCAGGTCCTCTGACCACCGTCAGGTCCTCTGACCACCTCCAGGTCTTCTGACCCCCATCAGGTCCTCTGACCCCCATCAGGTCCTCTGACCACCTCCAGGTCTTCTGACACCTCCAGGTCCTCTGACCCCCATCAGGTCCTCTGACCACCTCCAGGTCTTCTGACCACCTCCAGGTCCTCTGACCACCTCAAGGTCCTCTGACCACCTCCAGGTCCTCTGATCACCATCAGGTCCTCTGACCACCATCAGGTCCTCTGATCACCATCAGGTCCTCTGACCACCTCCAGGTCCTCTGATCACCATCAGGTCCTCTGATCACCTCCAGGTCTTCTGACCACCTCCAGGTCCTCTGACCACCTCCAGGTCCTCTGACCACCTCCAGGTCCTCTGACCCCCATCAGGTCCTCTGACCACCTCCAGGTCCTCTGACCACCTCCAGGTCCTCTGACCACCTCCAGGTCTTCTGACCACCTCCAGGTCCTCTGACCACCTCCAGGTCCTCTGACCCCCATCAGGTACTCTGATCACCTCCAGGTCCTCTGACCCCCATCAGGTCCTCTGACCACCTCCAGGTCTTCTGACCACCTCCAGGTCCTCTGACCACCATCAGGTCCTCTGACCACCTCCAGGTCCTCTGACCCCCATCAGGTCCTCTGACCCCCTCCAGGTCTTCTGACCACCTCCAGGTCCTCTGACCACCTCCAGGTCTTCTGACCACCTCCAGGTCCTCTGACCACCTCCAGGTCCTCTGACCCCCATCAGGTCCTCTGACCACCTCCAGGTCCTCTGACCCCCATCAGGTCCTCTGACCCCCTCCAGGTCTTCTGACCACCTCCAGGTCCTCTGACCACCTCCAGGTCCTCTGACCACCATCAGGTCCTCTGACCACCTCCAGGTCCTCTGACCACCATCAGGTCCTCTGACCACCTCCAGGTCCTCTGACCACCATCAGGTCCTCTGACCACCTCCAGGACTTATTACAGATTATTACAGATAATAACAATATCCGTCTTATATTCGATCTACTAGACTATAATCATCTAATTGAAGATGAAAGTTTTATTTTATTTTTAGATTTCTTTAAAGCCTTTGATACAATTGAACACTAATTAATGTTCTGCACCTTAGAATTATTTGGCTTTGGACCAAAATTTTTAAATTTAATAAAAACATTGTGCAATGACACAAACATTGTGATCTCACTGCCACATGGCATCTCTTCTAGAATCTCTATTAATAAAGGCATTAAACAGGGATGTCCTATTCATCGCTGCAGCAGAGATGTTATCCTTTATTAAAAATGCTGATTTTGAGAAACTCAGTGTTTCAGGCAACGAAATCGACATAACCCAACTAGCCGATGATACGACCGTATTCATGAAAAACAGCAATCAAATACCAAAAATCCTCCAATCAATAGATTTTTACTCCAAGGCTTCTGAAAAATGAAAAACAGTTTTGGTTTCATATCCCCTCCAAAATATTTATAGAATTAGGAGGAATTAACTTCCTCCTTAAATGTGATTTTGATACTAAGAAACTTCCTGTTAAACTTACTTCTTTTCATCAACGCGTCTAACTTTATTGGGAACTAATATTTAAGCATAATTTTAGTCCTCATATCACCCGACTATGGAACTCCCGATATGTCCTATTCAGGAACAAGTCTTTATTTAACAAAAGCTGGCTAGAAAGTGGTATATGGTCGATCTAAATTTTAATCTCCTTCTCATCTGGACAAATAGAATGTTTTGTTTGGAATAGAAATGACAGATAACCTGCAGGACCTAGCCTTTAATGTTTTTACTCATGATGGGGACATTTTTCATTCACAAAAAAATGAGGACCAAGCCAAGCTTCAACGTTTTTCTTAAAGAACTTTGTATTTTCATCACTTAAATTTATGAAGAAGCAAAATAGTATAAAATTCTACGCTTTTGTAAATGACCGTGAACTCAATTTAAACCCCTAGCTATTATTATTTTATGTTTATTTTATTTTTTTGTTTATTTCCCTTTTTTATTTTTATTTATTTATTACCTTCTATGTCTCGTTTTTCTTAAAGTTATAATGTCACCAACTGTTGTATATCTGTGCTTGATGTTTGATTTATTCTGTAATGTTACACGGAATTGCCACTAAAGCATGAAAAAGAGTTTGGTGGGTAAAGAAAATAGAGAATAAAGTCTGTTTATAGGAAATGTAAGAAAGAAAGATAAGAATTCTACAAAAGGAAACAGAGTATTACGATTTAGAATCACTGATTCATTTTACAGAGTTTTCATTTTTTAACTGCTTTACTTCATATTATCGGAAGTTTATGGATTTAATTTTTTCTTAGTCTGCCCCCTGCTGGTCGGTGGCGGTAAAGCTCTGCCGGCCGACCGCCATTAAAATCTACAAGAAGAAGAAGAAGAAGAGCTGTGCGCGGGAAGCTTCCGGAAGTAGCGGATTCCTCGGCTGGATCTGAGCCTCAGACCCAGACAGCAGCAGCAGGTCCAGGATGAAGATTTATTTTTGCGGAAGCATCCGCGGCGGCAGGTCGGACCAGCAGCTCTACCAAAGAATCGTGCACGAGCTGCAGAAATACGGGAGCGTGCTTACCGAGCACGTGTCGAGCCCCGAGCTCAGCGACGAAGGTGGCACGCGCACACGCACTAAATGGTTTATTAATGAACTTAGTGATGAACAGTTTAACAGTCAGAGACACAAAGGAGGGGAAGAGTTAAAAGCCAGGTTCAGATTAACCCTAACCAGCCAAGAACGGATCCCTGCGGTGCTTTGATGAAATGATGATCCATTGATCCGTTTATTAATGAACCGATTCATTGACCTGTTTATTAATGAGCTGATTCATTGATCCGTTTATTTATAAACCGATTCATTGACCCGTTTATTAATGAGCTGATTTATTGATCCGTTTATTAATGAACTGATTAATTGATCCGTTTATTAGTTAACCAATTTAGCATTGATCTGTTTATTAATGAACCAATTCATTGAATGGTTTATTAATGAACCGATTAATGAACTTAGTGATGAACAGTTTAACAGTCAGAGACATGAAGGAGGGGAAGAGTTAAAAGCCAGGTTCAGATTAACCCTAACCAGCCAAGAACGGATCCCTGCGGTGCTTTGATGAAATGATGATTCATTGGTCCGTTTATTATGGAACTGATTCATTGGTCCGTTTATTAAGGAACTGACTCATTGATCTGTTTATTAATGAGCCTTTTCATTGAACCGTTTATTGATGAACTGATTCATTGATCTGATTATTAATGAACCAATTCATTAAACCATTTATTAATGAACTGATTCATTGATCGGTTTATTAATGAACCCATTCAGCATAGATCCGTTTATTAATGAACCCATTCAGCATAGATCCGTTTATTAATGAACTGATTCATTGATCCGTTTATTAATGAACCAAATCATTGAACCCTTTATTAATGAACTGATTCATTGATCCGGTAATTAATGAACTGATTCATTGATCCGTTTATTAATGAACCAAATCATTGAACCCTTTATTAATGAACTGATTCATTGATCCGGTAATTAATTAACCAATTCATTGATCCGTAAATAAATGAACCATTTCATTGATCTGTTTATTAAAGAGCCAATTCATTGATTTGTTTGTTAATGAACTAATTCAGCATTGATCCGTTGAATAATGAACTGACTCATTGATTCGTTTATTAATGAACCAATTCATTTATCCATTTCTAAATAAACCAATTCATTGATCCATTTATCAATGAACTCATTTAATCCATTTACTAATTATCTGACTCATTGATCTGTTTATAAATTAATTTATTAATTGATCTGTTTACTAATGAACTGATTCATTGATCTGTTTAATAATGAACCGATTCATTGATCCGTTTATTAATGAACTGACTCATTGATTTGTTTATTAATGAACCAAATCAACATTGATCCATTTATTAATTAACAGATTAATTGATCCATTTATTAATGAACTGATTTATTGATATGTTAATTAATTAACCAATTCGTTGATCCGTTAATAAATGAACTGATTCATTGATCTTTTTTCATTAACAAACTGAATCATTGATCTGTTTATTAATGAACTAATTCAGCATTGATCCGTTAATACTGAACTGATTCATTGATACTTTATAAATGAACCGATTCATCGATCCATTACTAAATGAACCAATTAATTGATCCGTTTATTAATGAACTCATTCATTGATCCGTTTATAAATGAACCGATTAATTAATCCGTTGATTAATGAACCGATTAATTGATCCGTTTATCAATGAACCGATTCATTGAACCGTTTATCAATGAACCGATTCATAGAACCGTTTTTTAATTGATTAATTTAACTGTTTATTAATGAACCGATTCATTGATCCATTTATTGATAAACTGATTCATTGAACCGTTTTTATTAACCAATTTAGCATTGATCTGTTTATTAATGAACAAATTCATTGAATGGTTTATTAATGAACCGATTAATGAACTTAGTGATGAACAGTTTAACAGTCAGAGACACGAAGGAGGGGAAGAGTTAAAAGCCAGGTTCAGAATAACTCTAACCAGCCAAGAACGGATCCCTGCGGTGCTTTGATGAAATGATGATTCATTGGTCCGTTTATTAATGAACTGACTCATTGATCTGTTTATTAATGAGCCTTTTCATTGAACCGTTTATTAATGAACTAATTCATTGATCTAATTATTAATAAACCAATTCATTGAACCGTTTATTAATGAGCTGATTCATTGATCCGTTTATTGATGAACCCATTCAGCATAGATCCGTTTATTAATGAACTGATTCATTGATCTGTTTATTAATGAACTAATTCATTGAACCCTTTATTAGTGAACTGATTCATTGATCTGTTTATTAATGAACCGATTCATTGAACCGTTTATTAATGAGCGGATTCATTGATCCGTTTGTTAATGAACCTATTCAGCATAGATCCGTTTATTAATGAACTGATTCATTGAACCCTTTATTAGTGAACTGATTCATTGATCTGTTTATGAATGAACCGATTCATTGATCCGTTTATGAATGAACTGATTCATTGATCCGTTTAATAATGAACCCATTCAGCACAGATCTGTTTATTAATGAACTGATTCATCGATCCGTTAATTAATCAACCAATTCATTGATCTGTTTATTAAACCGCCGATTCATTGAGTTGTTTATTAATGAACTAATTCAGCATTGATCCGTCTAATAATGAACTGACTCATTGATTCGTTTATTAATGAACCAATTCATTTATCCATTTCTAAATGAACCAATTCATTGATCCATTTATTAATGAACTGATTGTTTAATCCATTTACTAATTATCTGACTTATTGATCTGTTTATAAATTAATTGATTCATTGATCTGTTTACTAATGAACCGATTCATTGATCTGTTTATTAATGAACCGATTCATTGATCCATTTATTAATGAACTTACTCATTGATTTGTTTATTAATGAACCAATTCAACATTTATCCGTTTATTAATTAACCGATTCGTTGATCCATTAATAAATGAACCGATTCATTGATCGGTTTATTAAAAACCGATTCATTTATCTGTTTATTAAAAGAGATGAATTGATCCATTTATTGATAAACTGATTCATTGATCTGTTTATTAATGAACTAATTCATTGATTTGTTTATTAATGAACTAATTCAGCATTGATCCATTTAATAATTAACTGATTCACTGATCCTTTACAAATGACCCGATTCATCGATCCATTACTAAATGAACCAATCAATTGATCTGTTTATTAATGGACTGATTCAGCATTGATACGTTTAATAATGAACTGATTCATGGATCTGTTTATTAATGAACTGATTCTTTGATCTGTTTATTAATGAACTAATTCAGCACTGATCCGTTTAATAATGAACTTATTCATTGATCCTTTATAAATGAACCGATTCGATCCATCCATTACTAAACGAACCAATCAATTGATCCTTTTATTAATGAACTGATTCAGCATTGATCCGTTTATTAATGAACTGATTCATTGATCCTTTATAAATCAGCCGATTCATTTATCCATTTAAAATTAAATAAGTCAGTGATCCGTTTATTAATGAACTGATTGTTTAATCCGTTTACTAATGATCTGACTCATTGATGAGTTTATAAATGAACTGAATCATCTGTTTACTAATGAACAGATTTATTGCTTTGTTGTTTAACAAACTGATTCACTGATCCGTTTACTAATTAACTGACAGGACCGGCATGAATCTGTCTTTTCTCTGGTTGGACAGGAGAGTTGGCGACCACAGGGGACGACAGAGACATCCATGACCGAGACGTGGACTGGCTGAAGCAGTCTGACGGTTAGAGCTGGTCACTGAGGTGGGCCCTGATTGGTGGACAGCTGAATGCTGACCTCTTACCTGTGTTTGTGTCTCAGTGGTGGTTGCCGAGGTGACGCAGCCATCTTTGGTTATGAGCTGGGCCGAGCTGTGGACATGAAGAAGAAGAAGATGCTGTGTCTGTTCCGGCCGTCATCAGGACGCAGTGAGCTCACTTCCTGTACGGGTTGATCTGATTGGCTGTAGTTTGGTTGCTTACGTGCGTCCGCCCGCAGCTCTGTCGGCCATGATCCGAGGAGCGGCGGACGGGAAGCGGTTCCTGGTCCGGGATTACAGCGAGGAGGAACTGGAAACCATACTGAGAGAGTTCTTCAGCAGCTTGGAGGCAGTCTAAGCAACAACCAATCAGAGAACAGCGCAGACTCACCGTTACCTTGAGAAAGAGCCACTGCCACCTGGACAGACTTTTATTGTGAAGGCCTGTTGGAAAAATGTGCTGAATGTTTCAAATAAAATCTTGAATTTCCTTGCTGGTGTGAATTTATCTTTGCATGACTCTACAGAGCAGGAGGCGGAGCTAATTACCTTGATCAGAACAGAGGCGGAGCTAATAATCCTGATCACAACAGGGGGCGGGGCTAATCATCCTGATCAGAGCAGGAGGCGCAGCTAATCATCCTGATCCTGAATCAATTCATTGATCAGTTTATTACTGAAGTAATTCAGCATTGATCTGTTTATTATTGAACTGATTCATTGATCCATTTACAAATGAAATGATTAATTGATCAGTTTTAATAATAAACGTATTCATTGATCCATTTATAAAATAATTGATCTGTTTATAAATTAATTGATTCTTTAACCCTTTTACTAATGATCTGAGCTAACAATCTGATCTGAATGGTATCTAACTTTCCCTCCATTCTCAGGAAGCTGTTAGTTTCTTCTTCCTTTTGGTTCAGCTCAGCTTTTTAATCCAATGTTGCTGTTTTTCATCCATCATGGCGGATAGCAGCGCTATGGGCTGAATCGAGACGCCACTGATCTACAGATTTAATGCCGTTCCACTAATGAGAGAAAGTCAGAGCAGATATTATTAGTTTATCATTTATTAAGGTGTTGCCATGTGACTGAGCTGTTCAGTAGGATGAGTCTCAGATCATAGATGTAGTTTCTTAGAATTCAACCTTAATCCTCTATTCTATAGAGAAAGAATGAGGAGAATCTAGACTCTTCTCTTTGGTTTAATTTTTAATAAGAAATAATAAAATTTCTGTCCTTATGTTTTTGTGTAATTTTAACGCTGAACTTCTTTCCAGGTGGTGTAGAATGTAGAATATGTGGTTCTATGCAGCAATCAAGAGATTTCTAAAGATTCTTTAAAATGAAAATTAGACTGAAATGTTCTGATATAACAAAATGTTCTTGAATACTTTACTTTTACTTTAACTTGAGTAGATGATTACTGGTAGTACTGCAGTACTCCGCTGCTCCAGCAGGAGGCGGAAATGAGCTCAGCTATAAACCACAGAAGAAGAAGAGGTTCTTCTTCTTCTTCTTCTTCTTCTAGGTGTCAACAGCCGCTGGTCCAGACCCCTGACTGAAGCCGAACCGAGTCCAGCCCAACATGAACGAGACCGCAGGAGTCCGCTTCCGGCGGCTGCACCGAGCTCGCGTGATCACAGAGGAACTTCCGGAGCGGAGACTCAAAGGGTCCAGGTGAGAACCGGACCGGACCAGACCGGGGCCGCTGGTCCTGGTTCTGCTGCAAGAACAGGCAACAGTTCTGGAGAACGTTCTCCTGCCTGCAGGTTCTGATTCCCGGAGAAGATCCGGTTGAGGAAAGAACGGATCCGACCTGGGAACCAGAACTAACTGGTTCTGAAATGAAAACAGTAAAAACAAATAGGAGCCGAACCAGAAACCAGATTCTGAACCTCCAGAACCTTGAAGGTCCTGACCAGGCAGGTGGGCCTATAATCCGATGACATCACAGATTATTGGATTATTTAATCCCAAATAAAAACAGATCCATCAGAGGCAGAAATCCGACCGCCTCTCTTTCTGGTTTCTGGGTTAACCTCAGGCAGAACCTGTTCACCCTGAGGAACCTCTGGTAGAACCTGTTCATCCTGAGGAACCCTGAGGAACCCCAGGCAGAACCTGTTCACCCTGAGGAACCTCAGGCAGAACCTGTTCACCCTGAGGAACCTCAGGCAGAACCTGTTCATCCTGAAGAACCTCAGCCAGAACCTGTTCACCATGAGGAACCCTGAGGAACCCCAGGCAGAACCTGTTCACCCTGAGGAACCCTGAGGAACCTCAGGCAGAACCTGTTCACCATGAGGAACCCCGAGGAACCTCAGGCAGAACCTGTTCACCCTGAGGAACCTCAGGCAGAACCTGTTCACCCTGAGGAACCTCAGGCAGAAACTGTTCACCCTGTGGAAACCTGACGAACCTCAGGCAGAACCTGTTCACCATGAGGAACCCCGAGGAACCTCAGGCAGAACCTGTTCAACCTGAGGAACCTCAGGCAGAACCAGTTCACCCTGAGGAACCCTGAGGAACCTCAGGCAGAACCTGTTCACCCTGAAGAACCTCAGGCAGAACCTGTTCACCATGAGGAACCCTGAGGAACCCCAGGCAGAACCTGTTCACCATGAGGAACCTCTGGTAGAACCTGTTCATCCTGAGGAACCCTGAGGAACCCCAGGCAGAACCTGTTCACCCTGAGGAACCATGAGGAACCTCAGGCAGAACCTGTTCACCCTGAGGAACCTCAGGCAGAACCTGTTCATCCTGAAGAACCTCAGCCAGAACCTGTTCACCATGAGGAACCCTGAGGAACCCCAGGCAGAACCTGTTCATCCTGAGGAACCCTGAGGAACCTCAGGCAGAACCTGTTCACCCTGAAGAACCTCAGGCAGAACCTGTTCACCATGAGGAACCCTGAGGAACCCCAGGCAGAACCTGTTCACCCTGTGGGACCCTGAGGAACCCCAGGCAGAACCTGTTCATCCTGAGGAACCCTGAGGAACCTCAGGCAGAACCTGTTCACCCTGAAGAACCTCAGGCAGAACCTGTTCATCCTGAGGAACCCTGAGGAACCTCAGGCAGAACCTGTTCACCCTGAGGAACCCTGAGGAACCCCAGGCAGAACCTGTTCACCATGAGGAACCCTGAGGAACCTCAGGCAGAACCTGTTCACCCTGAGGAACCTCAGGCAGAACCTGTTCACCCTGAAGAACCTCAGGCAGAACCTGTTCACCATGAGGAACCCTGAGGAACCCCAGGCAGAACCTGTTCACCCTGAAGAACCTCAGGCAGAACCTGTTCACCCTGAAGAACCTCAGGCAGAACCTGTTCACCATGAGGAACCCAAGGCAGAACCTGTTCACCCTGAGGAACCCTGAGGAACCTCAGGCAGAACCTGTTCACCATGAGGAACCCTGAGGAATCCCAGGCAGAACCTGTTCACCTTGAGGAACCCTTAGGAACCCCAGGCAGAACCTGTTCACCATGAGGAACCCCGAGGAACCTCAGGCAGAACCTGTTCACCCTGAGGAACCTCAGGCAGAACCTGTTCACCCTGAGGAACCTCAGGCAGAACCTGTTCACCCTGTGGAACCCTGACGAACCTCAGGCAGAACCTGTTCAACCTGAGGAACCTCAGGCAGAACCAGTTCACCCTGAGGAACCCTGAGGAACCTCAGGCAGAACCTGTTCACCCTGAAGAACCTCAGGCAGAACCTGTTCACCATGAGGAACCCTGAGGAACCCCAGGCAGAACCTGTTCACCATGAGGAACCCTGAGGAACCCCAGGCAGAACCTGTTCACCATGAGGAACCTCAGGCAGAACCTGTTCACCCTGTGGAACCCTGAGGAACCTCAGGCAGAACCTGTTCAACCTGAGGAACCTCAGGCAGAACCAGTTCACCCTGAGGAAGAGGAACCCTGAGGAACCTCAGGCAGAACCTGTTCACCCTGAAGAACCTCAGGCAGAACCTGTTCACCATGAAGAACCCTGAGGAACCCCAGGCAGAACCTGTTCAACCTGAGGAACCTCAGGCAGAACCAGTTCACCCTGAGGAAGAGGAACCCTGAGGAACCTCAGGC
Source organism: Cyprinodon diabolis (assembly GCA_030533445.1). Taxonomy (NCBI): domain Eukaryota; kingdom Metazoa; phylum Chordata; class Actinopteri; order Cyprinodontiformes; family Cyprinodontidae; genus Cyprinodon; species Cyprinodon diabolis. Next base: position 41,319,120 of record CM060083.1, on the reverse strand, counting down.
AGAACCTGTTCACCCTGAAGAACCTCAGGCAGAACCTGTTCACCATGAGGAACCCTGAGGAACCCCAGGCAGAACCTGTTCACCATGAGGAACCCTGAGGAACCTCAGGCAGAACCTGTTCACCATGAGGAACCCTGAGGAACCCCAGGCAGAACCTGTTCACCCTGAGGAACCTCAGGCAGAACCAGTTCACCCTGTGGAACCCTGAGGAACCTCAGGCAGAACCTGTTCAACCTGAGGAACCTCAGGCAGAACCAGTTCACCCTGAGGAACCCTGAGGAACCTCAGGCAGAACCTGTTCACCCTGAAGAACCTCAGGCAGAACCTGTTCACCATGAGGAACCCTGAGGAACCCCAGGCAGAACCTGTTCACCATGAGGAACCCTGAGGAACCCCAGGCAGAACCTGTTCACCATGAGGAACCCCGAGGAACCTCAGGCAGAACCTGTTCACCCTGAGGAACCTCAGGCAGAACCTGTTCACCCTGTGGAACCCTGAGGAACCTCAGGCAGAACCTGTTCAACCTGAGGAACCTCAGGCAGAACCAGTTCACCCTGAGGAACCCTGAGGAACCTCAGGCAGAACCTGTTTACCCTGTGGAACCCTGAGGAACCTCAGGCAGAACCAGTTCACCCTGTGGAACCCTGAGGAACCCCAGGCAGAACCTGTTCACCCTGTGGAACCCTGAGGAACCTCAGGCAGAACCTGTTCACCCTGAGGAACCTCAGGCAGAACCAGTTCACCCTGAGGAACCCTTAGGAACCTCAGGCAGAACCTGTTCACCCTGTGGAACCCTGAGGAACCTCAGGCAGAACCTGTTCACCCTGAGGAACCTCAGGCAGAACCTGTTCACCCTGTGGAACCCTGAGGAACCTCAGGCAGAACCTGTTCACCCTGAGGAACCTCAGGCAGAACCAGTTCACCCTGAGGAACCCTGAGGAACCTCAGGCAGAACCTGTTCACCCTGTGGAACCCTGAGGAACCTCAGGCAGAACCAGTTCACCCTGAGGAACCTCAGGCAGAACCTGTTCACCCTGTGGAACCCTGAGGAACCCCAGGCAGAACCTGTTCACCCTGTGGAACCCTGAGGAACCTCAGGCAGAACCTGTTCACCCCGAGGAACCTCAGGCAGAACCAGTTCACCCTGAGGAACCCTGAGGAACCTCAGGCAGAACCTGTTCACCCTGTGGAACCCTGAGGAACCTCAGGCAGAACCTGTTCACCCTGAGGAACCTCAGGCAGAACCAGTTCACCCTGTGGAACCTCAGGCAGAACCTGTTCACCCTGTGGAACACTGAGGAACCCCAGGCAGAACCTGTTCACCATGAGGAACCCTGAGGAACCCCAGGCAGAACCTGTTCACCATGAGGAACCCTGAGGAACCCCAGGCAGAAGCTGTTCACCATGAGGAACCCCGAGGAACCTCAGGCAGAACCTGTTCATCCTGAGGAACCTCAGGCAGAACCTGTTCACCCTGTGGAACCCTGAGGAAGCTCAGGCAGAACCTGTTCACCCTGAGGAACCTCAGGCAGAACCAGTTCACCCTGAGGAACCCTGAGGAACCTCAGGCAGAACCTGTTCACCCTGTGGAACCCTGAGGAACCTCAGGCAGAACCAGTTCACCCTGAGGAACCCCAGGCAGAACCTGTTCACCCTGTGGAACCCTGAGGAACCCCAGGCAGAACCTGTTCACCCTGTGGAACCCTGAGGAACCTCAGGCAGAACCTGTTCACCCTGAGGAACCTCAGGCAGAACCTGTTCACCCTGAGGAACCTCAGGCAGAACCTGTTCACCCTGAGGAACCTCAGGCAGAACCAGTTCACCCTGAGGAACCCTGAGGAACCTCAGGCAGAACCTGTTCACCCTGTGGAACCCTGAGGAACCTCAGACAGAACCTGTTCACCCTGTGGAACCCTGAGGAACCTCAGGCAGAACCTGTTCACCCTGAAGAACCTCAGGCAGAACCAGTTCACCCTGAGGAACCTCAGGCAGAACCTGTTCACCATGTGGAACCCTGAGGAACCTCAGGCAGAACCTGTTCACCCTGTGGAACCCTGAGGAACCTCAGGCAGAACCAGTTCACCCTGAGGAACCTCAGGCAGAACCAGTTCACCCTGAGGAACCCTGAGGAACCTCAGGCAGAACCTGTTCACCCTGTGGAACCCTGAGGAACCTCAGGCAGAACCAGTTCACCCTGAGGAACCTCAAGCAGAACCTGTTCACCCTGTGGAACCCTGAGGAACCTCAGGCAGAACCTGTTCACCCTGTGGAACCCTCAGGAACCTCAGGCAGAACCTGTTCACCCTGTGGAACCCTGAGGAACCCAAGGCAGAACCTGTTCACCCTGTGGAACCCCAGGCAGAACCAGTTCACCCTGAGGAACCTCAGGCAGAACCAGTTCACCCTGAGGAACCTCAGGCAGAACCTGTTCACCCTGTGGAACCCTGAGGAACCCCAGGCAGAACCAGTTCACCCTGAGGAACCTCAGGCAGAACCTGTTCACCCTGTGGAACCCTGAGGAACCCCAGGCAGAACCAGTTCACCCTGAGGAACCTCAGGCAGAACCTGTTCACCCTGAGGAACCCTGAGGAACCTCAGGCAGAACCTGTTCACCCTGTGGAACCCTGAGGAACCTCAGGCAGAACCAGTTCACCCTGAGGAACCTCAGGCAGAACCTGTTCACCCTGTGGAACCCTGAGGAACCCCAGGCAGAACCTGTTCACCCTGTGGAACCCTGAGGAACCTCAGGCAGAACCTGTTCACCCTGAGGAACCTCAGGCAGAACCAGTTCACCCTGAGGAACCTCAGGCAGAACCTGTTCACCCTGTGGAACCCTGAGGAACCCCAGGCAGAACCTGTTCACCCTGTGGAACCCTGAGGAACCCCAGGCAGAACCTGTTCACCATGAGGAACCCTGAGGAACCCCAGGCAGAACCCGTTCACCATGAGGAACCCCGAGGAACCTCAGGCAAAACCTGTTCACCCTGAGGAACCTCAGGCAGAACCTGTTCACCCTGTGGAACCCTGAGGAACCTCAGGCAGAACCTGTTCACCCTGAGGAACCTCAGGCAGAACCAGTTCACCCTGAGGAACCCTGAGGAACCTCATTCAGAACCTGTTCACCCTGTGGAACCCTGAGGAACCTCAGGCAGAACCAGTTCACCCTGAGGAACCTCAGGCAGAACCTGTTCACCCTGTGGAACCCTGAGGAACCCCAGGCAGAACCTGTTCACCCTGTGGAACCCTGAGGAACCTCAGGCAGAACCTGTTCACCCTGAGGAACCTCAGGCAGAACCAGTTCACCCTGAGGAACCCTGAGGAACCTCAGGCAGAACCTGTTCACCCTGTGGAACCCTGAGGAACCTCAGGCAGAACCTGTTCACCCTGAGGAACCTCAGGCAGAACCAGTTCACCCTGAGGAACCTCAGGCAGAACCTGTTCACCCTGTGGAACCCCGAGGAACCTCAGGCAGAACCTGTTCACCCTGTGGAACCCTGAGGAACCTCAGGCAGAACCAGTTCACCCTGAGGAACCTCAGGCAGAACCAGTTCACCCTGAGGAACCCTGAGGAACCTCAGGCAGAACCTGTTCACCCTGAGGAACCTCAGGCAGAACCTGTTCACCCTGTGGAACCCTGAGGAACCTCAGGCAGAACCTGTTCACCCTGTGGAACCCTGAGGAACCCAAGGCAGAACCTGTTCACCCTGTGGAACCCCAGGCAGAACCAGTTCACCCTGAGGAACCTCAGGCAGAACCTGTTCACCCTGTTCACCCTGAGGAACCCCAGGCAGAACCAGTTCACCCTGAGGAACCTCAGGCAGAACCTGTTCACCCTGTGGGACCCTGAGGAACCCCAGGCAGAACCAGTTCACCATCTAACGCCGCTCTGTCTCCCCCGGCAGCTCCTACAGTGGGAAGGTGTTCAAGGTGACCCTGCTGTCCCTGGGGGGCTTCCTGCTCCTTCCTCTGCTCGTCATCATCCTCATCCTGGAGTCTCCCATCCACCCCGAGGTCTTCAGGTAGGTCCACCTCAGTGTGAGGGAACCAAACATTGCTCTACCTTGATGTTCTCAACAGCCTGAAGGTTTTGTTCCTGCCTTAAAGAACCAAATCCTGCTGGGACTCTAACCCTCCGTCAGGATGGACCTCAGAGGTCCAGCTGTTCCGTCAGTTTGACTTAAATAATCTTTACTGTTGAACTTCGATACAAATAAGTTTCCATCAGTGAAATGAACAGTTCTATTGATAAAGTATAGCAGTGATCAAAATGTTAAAAGTGTAGGAGAGACATGATGTAAAAGGTGAGCAAGCGATGTGATTGGTGGTGAACCTGGGGACGCAGTCATGTGTCATCAGAACAGTCCTGGAGTTTCTCCATGGACCTCAGAGGTCCAGTTGTTGGACCTACAGGCTGCAGACAACCAGAACCGTCTCCTAGGCTTGTCTAAGATCCATTCCAAACATTTGCACCGGAGTTAAACTCCTGAAAATGAGTGTGATCCGACCAGAACCTGAACCATGCGCCTACTGGGCAGCTTCGTCCTACAGCGACGCCCAGTGGCGGCGGCAGGACAGCCTGGTTGGTCTGCTGGGTAATCGCTCACCTGTGGTTCTTTATTTCCTGGACTATCAGCCCTGCAGATTGACCCTCATCTCTTTCCTTCCATGAACCGGCGTGCTGCCGCCCCCTCCTGGCCATTCCTGCCGCTGAAGTCTGAAGGATCCGCCTCTGATGAAGGGCTGCTGGGAGCCCAACCAGAAGCTGCGAGAGGCCCAGAGACTCTATGAAGACCAGATCCTTGGACCAGAATCCATCGCCAACATCGGGGGTCAGCTCTGCCTTCATCATCGTCCTCATCCTCACCAGTTGAATCCAGAGGAACCAGAACTGAGTCTGTTTGTCTTTCTGCAGACGTCCTCTTCACTGGAACGGCTGACGGGAAAATCCTTAAGCTGATCGGACGGAGAGTCGTCACGGTGACTAGGCTCGGCAGGCTGCCATGCGGTAGGATCAGTTTGGTCTCGTTCAGAAGTGTGGGTTCAGCAGCGTTGGTTCAGCAGCGTGCGTTTATACGTGCATTGCTCTGAAATGTTTCTTCACGCTGAAGCTTCGCGTGTCTGAATGCACATGCGTGATGGTGAGATGCATCGTTCTGCTGCTCCTCCTGCTGCTGCCGCTCCTGTTGACGTGGGGCCATTTAGGAGCCATAAGGGAATCCTGACCTTTAGTTTTCCATGATGAGTTGGGAGCAAAGTTCATCAGGGTTCATCCAGAAGGCCAAAGCTCAGCTGATGATGATGATGATGATGATGACGATGACGACGTTAAGTTTTCATCGCTGGTCAAAATAAAGGAGCAGCAGCCTCTGGGAGAAATTCTTTGATTATCCAAATAATCCTGAACTAATTTAGCGATCAACTCGTTAGCTGGGGAACAGGAAGCTGCCAGAGACTCGGAGCCGATCAGATCGACTCGGATCTGTTTCCGTGTCAATCTTCTGTCAGGAACCTTTTCCTCTCCGATCATGAACTGATTAGCGCTGACGGTTGAAGCCCATAGCTTCTCCCACGGCGGGTTCTGATAGCATGCTAACCTTTAGGTGCGCTACTTGACGCACTGAGGGTTCTGATGGCCATTCAGTTGGGTCACACCCAGTCAGACGTGGCAGATGGAGGTCCGAGTTCCTTTTAAGATGTTTTCAATTTTTCGCCTCAAACTGTGGCTGATGCCATCGGCTCTGAGCAGGGCTCTGATTGGCTAAAGCCTTTTTGTGGCTCTCTGACCTTCTGCAGGCTCCAGAGAAGACGAGCCCACCTGTGGGAGGCCTCTGGGGATCCGAGTCGGACCCAACGGGACTCTCTTTGTTGCCGACGCCTACCTTGGGCTGTTCGAGGTCAACCCCACCACAGGTGAGCTCCCTCTGGCCACACCTCCTTCCACCTGCTGCCTTCCTGTTGGAGCTCAGCAGTTTTCTCTGCAGGAGCTGCCACCAATTTGGTGTCAGGGGGTCAGGTGGTCGCTGGCAGGAAGCTGTCCTTCATCAACGACCTGACAGTGACCCAGGACGGGAAGAAGGTGTACTTCACCGACTCCAGCAGCAGGTGGCAGCGTAGAGACTACCTGCAACTCATCATGGAGGCCACGGCTGATGGCCGGTAGGACCCGTCTGGCCAGTCCTGGACTGGAACTGCAAACCAGGGAAAATAAAAGCCTGTTTTTGTCTCCTTCAGGGTGTTGGAGTACGACGCAGAGACCAAAGAGCTGTCAGTCGTCATGGAGAACCTCCGATTTCCAAACGGCATCCAGCTTCTGCCCAATGAAGAGTCGGTTCTGGTTGCAGAGACCACCATGGCCCGGATCCGCAGGTACCCTGCCCCAGCACCCGGTCTGTCTGCAGGTCAGGCAGGTCTGACTCTGTCCTCTCTCCAGGGTCCATGTTGCTGGACTCAACAAAGGGGGAATGGACACGTTTGTGGACAACCTGCCAGGCTTCCCAGACAACGTCCGTCCGAGCTCCACTGGAGGCTACTGGGTGACCATGGCTGCCGTCAGACCCAACCCCGGCTTCTCCATGCTGGACTTCCTGTCCCAGAGACCCTGGATCAAGAAGTTTATTTTCAAGGTGAGGTGTTTAGTGTGACCTTTGACCTGAACAAAGCAGAGTTGCCTCTGTGAGAACAGAGAGCAAATGTGGTTGCTGCGAATAGGCTAACGTCTGCCCAGAGTGCCGCGGATAATGTAGCCCTGGGTGTCGCAGACGGGCCAACGTTAGCCCTGTGTGCCAGGGACAGGCTAACGTTAGCCATGTTTGCCACGGACGAGCCAGCGTTAGCCATGTGTGCCGCGGACGGGCCAACGTTAGCCCTGTGTGCCGCGGACGGGCCAACGTTAGCCCTGTGTGCCGCGGACGGGCCAACGTTAGCCCTGGGTGCCGCGGACGGGCCAACGTTAGCCCTGGGTGCCGCGGACGTGCCAACGTTAGCCCTGTGTGCCGCGGACGGGCCAACGTTAGCCCTGTGTGCCGCGGACGGGCTAACGTTAGCCCTGTGTGACGCGGACGGGCCAACATTAGCCCTGTGTGACGCGGACGGGCCAACGTTAGCCCTGTGTGCCGCGGACGGGCCAACGTTAGCCCTGTGTGCCGCGGACGGGCCAACGTTAGCCCTGTGTGCCGCGGACGGGCCAACGTTAGCCCTGTGTGCCGCGGACTGGCCAACGTTAGCTCTGTGTGCCGCGGACGGGCCAACGTCTGCCCTGGGTGCCGCGGACGGGCTAACGTTAGCCCTGGCTGCAGACATGGTGCATGCTGGGGCAGCTGTCCGTAAGGATAACGCAGCAGTCAGACATGGTGCATGCTGGGTAAAGAGGGAGGGAACAACACCAGCGGGTTTGGTCTGTTCTCATCTTTTGAACTGCAACAGACTGAGGAACAGCCTGTTTGACAGAAGCTACAAGCTGCTGACCTCTGACCTCTGTCCCCCCGCAGCTCTTCAGTCAGGATGTTCTGATGAAGTTCGTTCCTCGGTACAGCCTGGTGGCGGAGCTCCATGATGGCGGCGTCTGCAGCCGCAGCTTCCATGATGCCGGCGGCCTGGTGGCGGCCTACGCCAGCGAGGCCCACGAGCATGATGGGAAGCTGTACGTGGGCTCCTTCCGCTCTCCGTACATCGCCGTGTTGGACCTGCAGAAAGCTTAGGCTGGGATCCAGACCAGAACCGACACCAACAGGGACGACTAGAAGAGACACAGACTCTGAGGTTCTGTTGAAGCATTTGGACTGGTTCCCAGTAGCCTGAGGCCAGGCTGCACCAGCTGGTCCAGATCATATGGACCAATCAGAGCAGGGGGTGGGGCCTCTGTTGTTAACAGTCCAATAAAAGCAAAGAAAGCAGCTTCAGGGTCTGATGTTTGGGGGGGAGGGTGAGGTGGGGGCTTCTGACCAGAAACGGATATAAACGGCCAGCCTGATGGAGGAGCTGCTGAACCGGAGCGGCGCCCGCTCCTCCATGGAGAACAGCACATGCTGGTTCCTACCTGAACCCGGGTCCCGGCGGCCCCCGTCCAGAACCGTATCACCTAGAAGGCTGCAGCTTCTGTCTGCAAACAGAACTGACGGACTTTTCATGTCCAGTGGGTTCCTTTAATGAGTCTCAGCATTGCCATGGTTACTGGGACAGAGTCCTAGCTAGTCTGGAAAAATAGTTTCATTAATAAACAATCCACTGGACTTAGTTTCCAAGTCTGAAGACGTTTCTCTTCCATCCAGGAAGATTTTTCAACTCAAAATGTCAGAAATAGTGTTTAGTTCCAGGTTTTATCCAGCAGCCCAACAAAGCCTGGTTTTAGTTTAGAAAACATGCAAATAGAAACGGATGAAGGGGTCCCCCCCTTTGGAATAGGGGGGTCGTTGAGGTCTTTGTTAGGCTATGCCTGTAATACAGGTCTGCAGACATTAGATGGGGAGCCAGACCTGACCCCCCCCACATTAACATTCAAACCACTCGCCACACAAGACATCCAGGCCTAGATCATTCCCCCTCCATCCCCTTCCCCCACTAGCAGCGTGCAAACCCATGAAGGGGTAAGCATCTGCCATAAGGTGTTAATGTCCATGCACCCCCCAAGCCCAACAGGCCCCGAGGCCCCCCAGCACAGCACACCAGAGGCACCGGCAGGGCCGGACAGCCGGGTGTACACCGGCCCAGACCCCAAGCAGCCCTCCCGAAAGAACCCCAAGCCCCGACGCCCTGCCGGGGCCCCCATCCGAGGGCGGCCCAGGGACCCCAGACCCCCGGCCAGTAGCCCACGTCCGCCACCACGGATACCCCCAAGAGCACCGCATGCGGCCGCTGTAGGACCCCCCGAGGCATCTCAAGCCCTGCCCCGATGGGGTTAACAGACCCACCAGGCACCCCACTCCGAGCGCCCCACAGCCCCCCACTACACTAAGTGATGGAGCCGATCAAGGGAGCCCAGAGAGATCGGTCTGATGGGGATGCAGATGCTGTCTCAAGATTAATATGATCCAACAACAGATCTCTGTACTGATTGATGCTGAGTTTATCCTGACTTTTCCAATTCATGACGATAGTTTTCTTTGCGATACATAACGCAGTGAAAGCCATGCAAACTGATTTTTTTCTTCCCTCAAAGTGTGTTTTTACAACCCAGGCACAGTGATAGATCCTTACATACCTGTACCAAGAACCTCTGAACCGGCGTGCATAACCATAACGTGTGAAAATAATTGTCAAGTTGATTGCCTGTGCACTGTGGACAGATGTTCATCTTGAATAATCTTTGACCTGTATAGTGCACTCTGTGGAGGATTTTATATTGTATCAATTGTAAATTTCTAGTCATGTTAAAAGTTCTTAGACAAATCTGAGCCCAGATGTTTTGTTCAAAGCTGACTGATAAATCCTCCTCCCATTTAGTAATAGGAAGAGATATTGTATCATCCAGTTTAGTCAGTGTCCTGTATCACTTAGACAGTAGTTTGGAGGGGTTTAAATCTAGAAACTCTGATATATTAGTTGGAATTTTTAAACCTCCATCAATATGCTTACATTTATTTCTAATTATAGCTTGGATTTGCTCATATTCTAAGAATTTATTTTTGTTAATGCCATATTTCCAAATTTAATCTAGCAAATGTGATAAACTCCAGTTCTTATTCTTCCAGTATGGAAAGTTTATCACATTATTGTTTTGTAGAATGTCCGGGTTATTCCAGATGGGTGTACGACTGCACGGGATAAGTGATGACTTTGTCATTTTAGGAAAATCCCACCATGCTGTCAGGGAAGAGCTGATGTTAATATTTTTAAAACATGGGTGCCGTTTGATCTTAGAGCTAATAAACGGCAAATCTGAATTGATGATATTACTGCATATTTCCTGTTCTGTATCTATCCAGGGCTCATCTAAGGGATTATGTTTTATTTAGAGGTGTAATCTATTTGCTAAGTAGTAGTGTTGGAAGTTAGGTAAATCTAGTCCCCCTCTGTCTTTAGTTTTCTGTAGTGTCTTTAAGCTGATACGAGGGGGTTTATCCTTCCAAAGAAATTTAGAGATGGAAGAATCTAGAGATTTAAACCATTCGGTTGATGGTTTATTTGGGATAATTGAAAATAGGTAGTTAATTCTGGGTAAGACCATCATTTTAATTGAGGCAACCCGACCCATAAGGGAGATCGGAAGCCATTTCCATCTTTTTAGATTCTCTTCTATTTTTTTTTAAAGAGGGGTGTGGTTGAGTTTTGGTAACTCAGCTAGTTGAGATGACACAGTAATTCCCAAATATTTGATATTTCCTGATTGCAATTATAAACCTGAGGGATTCTGAGACTTTTGAGAAAGATTCTAGTAAACTAAACACTTGAGAGAGGCAAGTGTTTGAGTGCTGGAGATAAAGTAATACATCATCTACGTAAAGACTAATTTTATGTTCTATTTTCATTACTTATAGTTGCCGCTGATTTATGAGTTTCTCGCAATAAAAAACATCTGCATTTAATCTTTTTAACTGGTTAAAAATCTTAAGCGGTTTCTCTCTGGTGCCAGCTCCATGTCACAAACCTTACATTCACCATAGGTGTGAGTGGGAAGATGAAAAGTACATGCCTCTGAATAAAAAGTTATACCTAGACCCAGGTAGCATCAAACCGTGTGCTTGTGATTGTGTGAACCAGAGGAAAGAAGCAGACGAAGAAGATAAAGGAAGACAGAGAATTAGGAAAGTACAATGAGTAAGAAAAGGTGAAAAGAAGAACCCCAGCCCATGCTTCCTGTACCCAGCTGTGACTAACAGCCATAGCGTGCCAATGTGCTCTTGAGCTGTGCATATCAGCGTATGATTTCAAGATTTCACATCAGGACTGAATTACAAGTATATGGCTTTTAATGCTGTAGTATTTGTCTGTTTGCAGATTGTGAACGATGCCGTATACTTTATACTGTGTCTGCTGATTAGCCTTTAATAATGTTTTAGTTGCTTTTTTCCCCTCAATATAACATGCAACATATTTCAGCTCATGGCTTTTTCAAATGAGAAATACAAGAAACACAGCATCATCAATCTAATAAAGATTTACTACATTAACATTTCACTGTGAATGACTTTCTATTTCCTCTACTTTCTATTTTCTAACAGACCCAATGTCAGTGGCTAACTCAGTCAATGTCTTCCAGTCAGTCTGAGAAAGCCAGACTAATGTTAGGCTACAGACTATACTATAGGATCATCGGCTATAGATGAATTTATTGCTTAGTTCAGGGTTAGTGCAGCGGAGACATCAAACAGCTGTCAGGCAGCAAATAAATGCGTAGGTACAGAGTTTGATATCAGAGATGATGCCTTCAAAAAGACTAGAAAAGGCAAACAGCAAAAGAAACGCTGATCAAAAATGGTAAGAGGAGGAGTAACGGCGTGGATAGAGCAAGGCTGTGAGGAGGCAGCGAGGAAGTGAGGAGGCAGCGAGGAAGGGAGGAGGCAGCGAGGCTGTGAGGAGGCAGCGAGGAAGTGAGGCAGCGAAGCTGTGAGGAGGCAGCGAGGAAGTGAGGCAGCAAGGCAGTGAGGAGGCAGCGAAGCTGTGAGCAGCCAGCGACGAAGTGAGGAGTCAGCGGGGAAGTGAGGAGGGAGGAGGAAGTGAGGAGGCAGCGAGGCTGTGAGGAGGCAGCTAGGAAATGAGGAGGCAGCGAGGAAATGAGGAGGCAGTGAGGAAGTGAGGCAGCGAAGCTGTGAGGAGGAAGCAGCGTGGAAGTGAGGCAGCGAGGCTGTGAGGAGGCAGCGAGGAAGTGAGGAGGCAGTGAGGAAGTGAGGCAGCGAAGCTGTGAGGAGGCAGCTAGGAAATGAGGAGGCAGTGAGGAAGTGAGGCAGCGAAGCTGTGAGGAGGCAGCTAGGAAATGAGGAGGAAGCGAGGAAGCAGCGTGGAAGTGAGGCAGCGAGGCTGTGAGGAGGCAGCGAGGAAGTAAGGAGGCAGCGAGGAAGTAAGGAGGCAGCAATGCTGTGAGGAGGCAGCGAGGAAGTGAGGCAGCAATGCTGTGAGGAGGCAGCGAGGAGGTGAGGCAGCGAGGCTGTGAGGAGGCAGCGAGGAAGTGAGGCAGCGAGGCTGTGAGGAGGCAGCGAGGAAGTGAGGCAGCGAGGCTGTGAGGAGGCAGCGATGCTATGAGGAGGCAGCGAGGAAGCGAGGCTGTGAGGAGGAAGCGAGGCTGTGAGGAGGCAGCGAGGCTGTGAGGAGGCAGCGAGGAAGTGAGGAGGCAGCAAGGCTGTGAGGAGGCAGCGAGGAAGTGAGGAAGCGAGGCTGTGAGGAGGCAGCGAGGAAGTGAGGAAGCGAGGCTGTGAGGAGGAAGTGAGGAGGCAGCGAGGAAATGAGGGGGCAGCGAGGCTGTGAGGAGGCAGCGAGGAAGTGAAGCGAGGCTGTGAGGAGGCAGCGAGGAAATGAGGGGGCAGCGAGGCTGTGAGGAGGCAGCGAGGCTTTCATCATCAAAGATCCACGTTTAGCTCGTCAGTTTTCATTATTGTCATGAAACACATGAGCATCAACAAAATAATAAGGAAAACAAAGCTTCTGTGTTCTGGTTTATTTATTAAGTGAGCTGAGGATGAACCATCAAAGGTTCTGAGTAGATCAGAGGAACTGAGGGGGTGAAGGTTGTAAAGCCAATACTTTTATTGGAATAAAGAGCAGTGGTCCAACAGAACCGCTCTGGGTCAGATGCTGCTGATGCTTCTATGGTTCAGGGTTTGCAGAGCAGCTCCAGAGTTTCATGGCGATGCTTCCAAGGGATCAGCCAGAGGTCCAGGTGGCAGCGGAACGTCTGGAAGACAAAGCAGAGAACATCTTACGGGACCTCAGAGACCTCAAGGTCAATTTGCTGGTCAGAACTCACCTGGTGCAGAAGTCCCTGGGGCTGCAAATCGCACTTGGACAGGTCCTGGTTGGGATCCCGTTTAGGACAGACCGTTCTGGAAATCTGGAAATCCACAATGTACCGGATCCCTTTGACCACCTGAAACAGTTTGGTTGGTTCTGTCAGAATCGGGTCCAAGGAGCTGCAGGTCAGAGTCCATGATCAGTTCTAGTATGTTGGGGCCTCTGCAGACCGGAATTAACTGGCTTTGACAGCTCCCAGACAGTTCTTGTATGGAGTCCATTCTGGACTTGGATCTGATCAGGCTTTTATTTTGAAAATATGACTAATTTCCTGTGTCTGCAGCAAGAAAGCAACCTGAGCAGATCAGCTCAGAAGATGGAGCTTAAAGTGTTTCTGGAATTCATCCATTTTATTTACTGTCATGCTTTATCCCAGCCCCCCTCTCCATCCCAGTCCCCCTCATCATCCCAGCTCGGATAAAGCACGGTGGACGCCACCAAGGGCAATAATCAAACAGTCCTGATTGCTCTGCTTCACAATCAGTATCTGATCTGCAAGCGTGGGCTGTGCGAGCATGTGCTGTGCAACCTGCACGTTTGCCTGTGGTGTGATGTACACTCGGACAAAGAATGAATAAAGCAAACTTGTGGGGTGAATCAAAAAGCTTACAGTCAATGAGGATTCCAGGTCAGGAGAACGGTGCTGCTGGATCACTGGTCATTGGTGCACCAGCCGCTGTTGATGTAAAAACAGATTCCTCCACCTTTGGCTTTTACAGAGATCCAGAACCCAGCCAGCTGCCGTGCAGAGTCTGCTATTAATCCACAGAGCCACGACTCTGGTGTTAGAAATGTCTGAGGACACCAGCCAGCTGATCTGCACACTCCTTGACCACCTACCCAGGTATGTTATTGGGGCCTGGAGCTTTCCTAGGGTTGGTTCTCCTCAGAGTTTTCCTAATATCAGCTGTGTCCAAGCAGAGTGTCTCCTCCTTCTGGTGTGGAACGGTGCTCATAGATGGAGTGCTGTTTAGTGCCTCAAACCTTCCAAAGAAGTTGTTCAGTTCGTTTAGGAAGTCATCATCAGCTGAAACTACTGGGGGGAGGGTGTGTTCTAGTCCGTGATCCCCTGTATGTCTTTCCACATCCTCCTGGTGTTGGTGGCATCATCGAAGAGATCCTATATCTTCTGCTATGGTTCTGCTCCGCTGATCTGATGGCACGGTTCCAGTTGGGTCTCGCTGTCCTCAGAGCCTCTTTGTCACCAGACCAGTCAGAGCATTCAAAACAGTCGTTGAGTTTCTCCGTGGCCCCCTCAGACCACACTCTGAGCTGCTTCACGGTTGGTTTAGCCCTGATTAGCTGGGGCCTGTATGCAGGAATTAGCATGATAGAAAGTTGATCTGACAAGCTGGTGTGGGGGTGGGGAGCTGCTCTGAATGCATCTTTTATGTTAGAATAAACCAGGTCTAAAGTTTTCTGTCCCCGAATTGCAAAGTCCACATGTTGGTAAAAATCCCCAGACATCATTAAGTTGGTGGTTATAAGATAAATCTGGGTTAAGTTTCATAAAGCAGGTTTAACAAACTCAGATCCAAATTCATCTCTAAGGGAGTGTTCCATCTCAGAAGCTTGCATCCTCCAAGGACCTGGTCTACCTGGACTGGATCCCTCCATGGACCCGGTCTACCTGAACTGGATCCTCCAAGGACCGGGTCTACCTGAACTGGATCCTCCAAGGACCCGGTCTAAGTGGACTGGATCCTCCAAGGACCCGGTCTACCTGGACTGGATCCCTGGAGGTCTGTGAAAATTAGGAGGCCAGAAGAGTTTGGCTGTGGATTCAAACAGGTCCAGCCTTCAGCTTTCACCGCCTCTACGCTCTGTTGTCTAGCAACCCCAAAAGAAAAAGGAAGAAAAGAATGGATGCTGAACTTCTAGCTACTGTTCTGGATGCTAAAAACATCTCTGAGGAGCTTCAGCAGCAGTACCGTCATCTCAGATATCAGATTTATTGTCCCCGAACTGCAGAGATGTTGGAATCTGAGCTTAAATGTCAGCCAAACCCATTTACACAGTAACAGATAAAACCTTTAGACAAACCAAACATTACCACCACATATCCGACTCAATAACCAATAAAACTATTTTCAGGACTCGCAATGAATCATGGGATACCCAAGGCTACAGAGGATAGAGAGGACCTTTCCTTCAAAACGGGTGTAAAGAAGGATTCATTTGTAGGCCACATAATGAGGAGTCTTCCAATCCAAACAGACATCTGCGCCGTGCTATGAGGTAATCGGTCGATGAATCTTTGGAGGATGCAGCCGCTGGATTTGAACTCAGCATAAATTGATCTAGCCTAAAGTCTAAATTTATCTAGCCTAAAGTCGGGAACTGAGTTTTCGGTTTAACAACGTCTGCTACCAATTAGTTAAATCAACTCTAACCAGGTCCACTCAGAGTTTAACACGTGCTTAACAAGTATGGAAAGGAATTTCTAAATTACATTTTTGCTGCAGAAACTGAATTTCAGAAAATAAAAAAATATTCGGGAAGAATTAAGTTTTATTTACCTAGAAATGTTTACATATTTTAGGAGACCGTTCTAAACATTTATCAGCTTGACTGAAAATATATTTATGATATCTGAAAAACCTTTCTTCCTAATAATACGTTGCTACGGTGAAAATATTGTGTGTTTATTTCTTGAATGGTTGCAGATCAGTTGATCTATTTAGGTGAAATCATCTGTCAGCAGGTGAAGATGAAGAATAAACACATTATTCTAATAAATAGAACCTGTTCATCACCTCATGGGTTCCTCCTGATGTTGATTCAGTCTCTTTTACTCAGTAAACCAGTGGCTGTTTGCTGCAGCGTTTCCGATGTTATCGTCCCAATAAATGGTCGTTATTAGCGGCTATCAGTCCCATAGAATGACTTCAGATTGGGCCAGTAGGCTCAGTAGGTTGTTATCATCAAGTGAATTCAATCCTAGAGTAATTCCTTTTGTCCCAGCGAAATAAATAAATTAATTGATCAATTAATATGGTGCATTTGCACCTTTTTTTCTGATCACTGCTGGACTTTATAAATGGAAATGTTCATTTCACTGTTGTAAGCTGCTCACTCAATGTTAAAGCTGTATTTATCGAAATGTCATTTTGTATAAATATACAAAAATCATATTAAACAAAACAAAATCCAGTAATCTCCTCTCCTGTCACTGAGTTGTAGAATCCTCTCCCTATAAATATTTAATTCTCTGTGAATTAATGCCGATCATTCTTTAATAAGATCCTTGTCAAAAGGACATGAAATGTTTGTTTTTAAAACCTGATCTGTCTAACGGACTTAGTGAATTATTTTTTTTATGCATAAAACTACAACAAAAATCTGACTAAATCATGAAAAAAAAAGAGTGTTATTGGCTATAAGGAGAGCGGAGACAGAGGACTCTGAGTTTACTGAAGGAAACCTGCTGCTGACCAGGTTAGCTCTGGGAGGATGTTACTATGGCAACAGAAACAGGATGAGGAAATTCTCTCTGTGAAACGGAAAAGTCAGAACTTTTAGTAAACCTGCTTTGTTAAGTCAGTTCAGTCTAGATTTAGTCCAGAGTAATAAATAATAACTGAACTTTATTCATCTCATAATAGAGAAATTCCCTCTCTGCATTTAACCCATCTCCTTGGGGTGCAGTGGGCTGCCATTGTGCGTCGTCCGGCGAGCAGTGTGGGGTTAAAAGTCTTGCTCAGGGAGTGTCAGTCTTTGGGAGTGGGGCTCGAACTCATAACCTCTGGATCCTAGGCTCTATGTCCTAACCATGAGACCACCCCTCCCAATAAAGACACTTTCCGTGTGGGAATGTAGACAACAGAGGGCCTGGGTGGGATTTAATCCCTCAGATTACCTGATGAAAGCCATGCACACCTGCCAGTGCGCCGAAGCGATATCCTTTAGCGACATCCTAGTTGTTCAAAATGGGCCTGTACTTGATCAGTCTGATTTTTTTGTCCAACTTTAGTCTAATAATAGACGTTCAGCTGTCTAAAAATGGCGGCTTTTAGTTTCCCTTTTCAACCAAACATCGTTCAAATGTAAACCATGTTGTCTTTCGCTCGGTGGTTATCCTCACTCGGATTTATCAACATAGTTCATAACATGGAATCAGAGAAACAACGTCTTCTTATTGTAATCACTGACTTAATAACAAAGAGTCGTGCTGTGCATCACCATAGCGACCAATGAGGTGAGAGGTACCTGTCGCTGCGCTGTGCTTATGGCCGAAGGTTTGAACAGGAAGGCATCGTTGGACCGCTTGTTGAAGTCAGCAGCGGCGGTGAGGACCACCTGCTGCAGGGCGGCGTCATTCCTGCTGATGTTGGATGGAGATCCTGGCATGGAGACGCCATGATAGCTTCCTGCTGCCGCACCAGCTGCAGGGAGAGAGGAACCCACAGGAACCACCTGAGTTACATTTCAATGCAATTCAGTTTATTTATATAGCGCCAATTCACAACACAAGTCATGTCAAGGAACTTTACTATTCAACCAGATCATCCAGTCAGATTGATTCAAAGTTTTCTATCTAAGGAAAAGCAGCTGATTGCATCGACTCATTTACTCTTCAGCAATCCCTCACACTAAGCATGCTTGTAGCGACAGTGGAGAGGAAAAACTCCCTTTGAACAGGAAGAAACCTCCAGCAGAACCAGGCTCAGTGCGAGCGGCCATCTGCTGAGGCTGACTGGGGTTCAAGGAGACAGAAGCAGACATAGAAAAAGAAGCATAGATAGAAAAGGCAACTGTCAACCAGCTCCACAGGCGGCCCCGTCCAGGAAACACACAGCCAGGCAGACGAGCTCCGAGCCAGCTCCCATGTCAGAGGATGAAGAGAGCACATCCAGTTAGTCACAGTCAGAGAAACAGGACCACACTGGAAAACAGGCCAAGCTCCAACATCTAGAAACAAAGGTGTTGATGGCAGCAGCACAGCTGATATTTCTCTCCAGGATGGAGTCACAGCCAAACAGGATCAGACCAGATGAAGCTACTATGAGAAAAAGCAGAGAGAGCAGAACGTTAGAGATTGAACTAACAGATTCTGCAGAGTGGGAGAATAGAGATAGAATGAAGCAGAATGATGAAAAAGGGGTCCCTATGTCCTCCAGCAGTCTAAGCCTATAGCAGCAGAACTATAGAGATAGATCAGGATAACCTGAGCCACTGTAACTAGAAGCTTTATCAAAAAGGAAAGTTTTAAGCCTAGTCTTAAAAGTAGACAGGGTGTCTGCCTCACGGACTAAAACTGGTAGTTGGTTCCACAGGAGAGGAGCCTGATAACTAAAAGATCTACCTCCCATTCTACTTTTAGAAATTCTAGGAACCACTAGTAAACCTGCAGATTGAGAGCGAAGTGCTCTGTTAGGAACATAAGGAACAATCAGATCTCTGATATAAGATGGAGCTTGGCCATTTAAGGCTTTATATGTGAGAAGGAGGATTTTAAATTCTATTCTGGATTTAACAGGAAGCCAATGAAGAGAAGCCAGGATAGGAGAGATATGATCTCTCTTTTTCATTTTCATCAGAACTCTGGCTGCAGCATTTTGGATCAGCTGAAGGCTTTTAACTACAGTTTGTGGACTTCCTGATAGTAAAGAATTACAATAGTCCAGCCTTGAAGTAACAAATGCATGGACTAGTTTCTCAGCATCACCCCTGGACAGGAGATTTCTCATTTTTGCAATATTCCTCAGATGAAAGAAGGAAATTCTAGAAACCTCTGTGATATGGGATTTAAATGACAGGTCCTGATCAAAAACACCAAGATCTTTTACTTTATTATCTGAAATCAGTTTAATCCCATCTGATTAAAGTTCTAGACAGGGGCCCTTAAAGTTAAGTTTTTAGCCAGCGAGCTGCTGGCACATTCATTCACTGGTTTCACTGGTCCTAGCCTGAACAAGTGAGCTTCTGGCGGATTCAGTATAGATAAATATTCTATCAAATATATTAATATCCTGATGAGAAAAAAAACCTAAAAATTCTAATTATTTTATTCAATTATATTCAAGGATTTTTTTTTTAATGTAGTGTAGATTAAAACAATTATTTCATTTATTTTATTATTTCTTTCTGTCATAATGGATTATTTTGTGACACTTTTTTGTACAGCTATGTTACGTATTTATTAATTTTTAAATATTTTTTATTTTTAACCTCCTTTTATTTCATGTTCTTATTTCTAAATTAGGGGCAGCAGTGGGTAGCACTCTCCCTTGCAGCAGGACCGTTCTGGGTTTGATTCCCAGCCCTGGGTCTTTCTGCATGTCTGCATGTTCTCCCTGAGCATGCAAGGGTTCTCTCCAGGTACTCCGGCTTCCTCCCACTGTCTAAAAACATGACTGTTAGGTTAATTGGCTTCTCTAAATTCTCCTTAGGTGTGAGTGTCTATGTGAATGGTTGTTTGTCTCTGTGTTGCCCTGCGATGGACTTGAGACCTGTCCAGGATGGACCCCGCCTCTCACCCGTAGACAGCTGGAGTTAGACACCAGCACCCCTCACCACCCAAGCTGGGGTAAGCATGATGGAGAATGGATGGATGTATGATGGACAGATGATGGACGGATGATGGATGGATGGACTGATGGATGGATGGATGATGGACAGATGATGGATGGATGGATATCTATATGAGAGGGGAAGTTTACTACTTATATAATAAAGAAATAAATTATGCAATTTTTAAATTTAATAAATTTTGAATCAATAGAAAATCTTGAAATATGATAAAATAAAATAAGCTAAAAATCATTTTTACATTTATGTTGTTTTATTTTATTTTTACTCATTGACAATTTATCAATAGCAGCATTTATTTATTTTGAATGAAACAGCTCTCCATAGCAGATCAGAACCAGTTCTGGTTCAGAACCAGTTGGATGAAAGGTCAGAACTTGGATCGGAACCAGTTCTGGTAAAGAACCACCTGGAAGAAAGGTCAGAACCTGGATCAGAACCAGTTCTGGTTCAGAACCAGTTGGATGAAAGGTCAGAACCTGGATCAGAACCAGTTCTGGTAAAGAATCAGCTAGATGAAAGGTCAGAACCAGTTCTGGTTCAGAACCAGTTGGAAGAAAGGTCAGAACCTGGATCAGAACCAGTTCTGGTAAAGAACCAGTTGGAAGAAAGGTCAGAACCTGGATCAGAACCAGTTCTGGTAAAAAACCAGTTGGATGAAAGGTCAGAACCTGGATAAGAATCAGTTCTGGTAAAGAATCAGCTAGATGAAAGGTCAGAACCTGGATAAGAATCAGTTCTGGATCAGAACCAGTTCTGGTTCAGAACCAGTTGGATGAAAGGTCAGAACCTGGATAAGAATCAGTTCTGGTAAAGAATCAGCTAGATGAAAGGTCAGAACCTGGATCAGAACCAGTTCTGGTTCAGAACCAGTTGGAAGAAAGGTCAGAACCTGGATCAGAACCAGGTTTGGTTCAGAACCAGCTGGAAGAAAGGCCAGAACCTGGATCAGAACCAGTTCTGGTTCAGAACCAGTTGGATGAAAGGTCAGAACCTGGATCAGAACCAGTTCTGGTTCAGAACCAGTTGGATGAAAGGTCAGAACCTGGATCAGAACCAGTTCTGGTTCAGAACCAGTTGGAAGAAAGGTCAGAACCTGGATCAGAACCAGGTTTGGTTCAGAACCAGCTGGAAGAAAGGCCAGAACCTGGATCAGAACCAGTTCTGGTTCAGAACCAGTTGGATGAAAGGTCAGAACCTGGATCAGAACCAGTTCTGGTAAAAAACCAGCTAGATTAAAAGGTCAGAACTTGGATAAGAATCAGTTCTGGATCAGAACCAGTTCTGGTTCAGAACCAGTTGGAAGAAAGGTCAGAACCTGGATCAGAACCAGTTCTGGTTCAGAACCAGCTGGATGAAAGGTCAGAACCTGGATCAGAACCAGGTTTGGTTCAGAACCAGTTGGAAGAAAGGTCAGAACCTGGATCAGAACCAGTTCTGGTTCAGAACCAGCTGGAAGAAAGGTCAGAACCTGGATCAGAACCAGTTCTGGAGAAAGACATGAATTAATTAGACAGAAATTAACTGAAGGAGGATTTCTCTGGAGGTTCAAAGGTCAGAGTTCAGCCCTTCTGGCTGCCATGAGAGAAACCAACCATTACCTGAGCTTTGCACTGTGTCAGTTTACTAGAGCCAGAACCAGAACTTACCCAGAGCAGCAGCAGTGAGCAGCAGCGGCAGCATCTTTCTCACCTCCATTTGAGTGTTTCCGGTGAAAACAGATCAGCTACTTCCTCCCTCTGCCTCTGCCTCAGACGAGTCTGACATCACTTCCTGTGAGAGTGAGATGGTGCTTGTTTTCTGGCTGTGTTCAGGCTCCGCCCCCTCCCAACACCTGAGGCCAATAAAGGGTCAGTTAGCAAGATTCTGTGGGAAAACAGCAACAGCAACTTCTCTATTTGTTTTGCTTCTTTATGTCTGTAAACACATCTGAATGCTTCATCATCATTTCACTGCTGGTTTGATCACATGACAACAGTGGATCAACCAGCCGGCCTTCTTCATGTCTTGAGCTCATCTGCTGTCTCCATCTGTCATCCTGAAGTCTCCACATTTAAATTACCCTGAAAAGTTAATAGAAATCTGTTTAGAAAAAGAGTTGAAAAGATAATTATAAAGCATTCATTCTTAAAGGTCGCGGGTAAGACCTTAAATAGAATCATACTTAAAGCAGACAAATAATTCAAAAGTAATAAATAAGAAAAAAGTAGCAAACAGATCTTGCAAAAAAATAATGTGATGCACATCAGAAGTTAAGTTATAATTTAAAATAATAAATAATAATAATAATAATAAAAGAATCAATGACAATGTGAGCAAATAATGGTCATTATTGTTATTTTTTTAAACTAATAAGATTTCCCTCACACACACAGGCTTTGCTCGCCTGCTCACGAGTGGGTCACCGTCATGTTGGTCAAGGTTCTCTATCGCAGGTTCAGCAACAGAGGGAGCTGACTCCAGCTTGATCAACCTGCGCCGTCAATCCTGGCGCATGCACGCAGTTCATTTGCGGTCTGGAAGCTGAGGGTAAACATGCAGTGGCTCTGACTGCAGCGCTGAGAGGGACTTCTGTGGAAGCGGGAGAACGGGGACACGGCAGACACCAGAAAAGTTACAAGATTTGTTGCTAGTCGCTTTCTTGAAAAAGAGTCACTGGAGGGGTCTGAAAAGTTGCTAAATATAGCGACAAAGTCGCTGAGTTGGCATCACTGTCTCTGGTGGACAGTCATGGAGGCCTGGACTGATCAGTCATGTCAGGTGGAAACTTGGTGTTAAGAGACTTCTTGCTGTGAACTCAGTTGTTGATAAGTTATGTGAAAATGCGACTGTGATAAGGTACAGTACTTAGTTTTCACCACAGTGTGGCACAGATGATTGGCAGGACAGGTGCCAATTATTATTATTTTTTTAGACCAATTTTTTTAACAAGTTGATGTTTACTGTGATGTCCTCAAAATAAATATGCCAAAAGGGCTTAAGGAAGAAATTGACTCAGTGAATGTATCCTCTGAGTTCACCGCTGGTGAAGCTGCAAATTTCAACACATGGGCTGACCATAGATGTATGATAAGAGGGTCCTCATGGACTCCTTCCTCATTCAGGCTGTCCCTCAGTGTCCTCCTCATGGACTCCTTCCTCATTCAGGCTGTCCCTCAGTGTCCTCCTCATGGACTCCTTCCTCATTCAGGCTGTCCCTCAGTGTCCTCCTCATGGAATCCTTCCTCATTCAGGCTGTCCCTCAGTGTCCTCCTCATGGACTCCTTCCTCATTCAGGCTGTCCCTCAGTGTCCTCCTCATGGACTCCTTCCTCATTCAGGCTGTCCCTCAGTGTCCTCCTCATGGACTCCTTCCTCATTCAGGCTGTCCCTCAGTGTCCTCCTTCCCCATTCAGGCTGTCCCTCAGTGTCCTCCTCATGGACTCCTTCCTCATTCAGGCTGTCCCTCAGTGTCCTCCTTCCTCATTCAGGCTGTCCCTCAGTGTCCTCCTCATGGACTCCTTCAGGCTATCCATCTGCCTTCATTAGTTCATCATGTTGGGAGCAGCTCTAAGGAGTCGCCAGCAGAGGGCACTGTTTCCTCTGTCCGGCTCTTATTAGTGACATGATGAAATCTCTTCTGATGTGAGCCTTTGATGATCCCTTAAGCAGATGATTGGTTAATAAGTGAAGCAGATGATTGGTTGATAAGTGAAGCAGATCTGAGGAAAAGGAACGGCAGAGATGAAGAGGGGATCACAGAAGGACTTTTATGGACTCCAGGCTGGCTTTACTTCCTCAGGTTCTCCTGATCTTCCTCTTCTCCCTCAGAAGGAGGAGAAAGAGGAGCAGAAGTGTCTGCTGCTGCTCTCCACTCTCAGATTCAACCCACCAAGGAAACAGAGCAAAGGTGTGAGAGTATTTGAGGAACATCTGCTCCATTCATCGTCTCCTTGCCTCCTTACCTCCACTTCCTGTCAGCATAGCTTCTGTGGAAACAGATCACTGCTCCTAATCACCCAGACGCAGATCTGCTGCTGTTGCCTCTGCTCTGCTGAAAGTTTTCCATGATAAGACGTGACAGTCAGTGCAGTTCCTGGATTTTTTAGCAAAGATCTCTCTGTGTGAGTTTAACACCTGGATTCTGGAGGCAGTCCGTCTGCTGCGGAACCAAGTCTGCCTGAAACCATTGCTGGAAGATTGCTCAGGTATTTTTTTTTTTGGTGAAGATGAAGTTCAGCAGCCAGCTCTGCATCCTGAACGTTGGCGGCCGCAGGTTCTCTGTCCCAGCAGAGCTGATGAAGCGCCTTCCACTCAGCAGACTCAGTCGGCTGCAACGCTGTGCGTCAGAGCGTGAACTGCTGGAGCTTTGTGACGACTACGATCGAGACAGGAACGAGTTCTTCTTTGACCGCCACTCTGAGGCTTTTAATTTCATCATGCTCTACATCCAACATGGGAGGCTGCGCTTCGTGCCACAAATGTGCGAGCTCTCCTTCTACAATGAGATGCTGTACTGGGGGCTGGAGAGCTCTGACCTACAGCCCTGCTGCCAGCGACGTCTGGATGACCGCCTGTCAGACGGCTTCGTCCACTTCTTCCCCGAGAAGGAGCAGAGAGGCCTGGAGGAGGTAGCTCAGAGTTGCTGGATGGAGACCCTGAGGAGGACGTTTGAGGAACCCACGTCGTCACTGCTGGCTCGGCTGCTCGCCTCGGTTTCCGTCCTGTTTGTCGTTGTCTCCATGGGAATGCTGTGTGCCAGCACCTTACCGGACTGGAGAGGCACAGAGACCATGGAGAAGCACAGGTAACACCCATCCTGGACCTGCCCAGTCACCAGCATGTCCATGCTGTGTTTACACCAAACAAAAAGGCTGGTACCAGAGGGTCATCTCTATGCAGAGATACATTCAGAAGCGAAGCCATGCGAAGGACATACCTGGATCGAGTGATGTCATCTTTATGTAGGGTTACAGCTCAAACCAACCAGGTCTAAGAATGCTAAAGCTAACAAGCGTTGATCTCCAAGAATTGGTTGGTCAAATAGGACTGATTGATTACTCTAGGCCTCTTAAATGGCCCCACCTGGGGCCACACCCTTTTTCATTAGACAAGTCAAACAATCCAGTAGCCTGAGGATGTCTGTTTGCTGACGATCTAGGTTAGTTCAACCAATCAGAGACCTTTTCTCCTCTCTCCGCCCAGCTCTCTGCTGCTCCTGTCTGAGCTCCAGAGCTTCTCTCACTTTACCTCTGCTGTCTGGGTGGTATTCCCTGAAGAGGATAACAGTTTCCAACAGCATGTTGGAAATCATTTCAACATGCTGGATCCCTGTGTCCTCCTCATTAATGAGGAGGACACAGGGACCTACAGGACAGCAGCTGCTCTGGTTCACCTGCTAGTCTTCCTCTGTCTACCACAAGGTCCCACGGAGGCACCCTGGTCCTGAAGATGTTCCCAGCTTCAGCGCTGTTCATTCCTAATATTAATGTTTAAGCTAGTTAACAAACTCCCATTAAGTTTCTTCCAGCTGGAACACTGTGAAAGAAACAGGTCTAATGTTGACCTCAGATGGTACCAGAGTAGGAACCACAAGTATTCCCTCTCACCTGTGGTGGTCCACATCAAAACAATGTATTATTTCCTTCTCTCTGATGTGTCCATTTTGCATCCCTTCTAAGACTGGTTCCCTCCCCTGGAACTTGTTAAGCTTTCATGATTAGTGCTCTCTTTCAGCTGTCAATCAAACCATTTAATCTTTTTTCATCTTTGATGACTATTCTTACAGCTTTCCTCTTTTGTTAGAAGATCAAGGTCCTCTAATCAGGGTGCAGTTAAAGGTCCCACATTATGCTACTTTAAAAAAAAAATATTAGAGCAGGTTTTTTTCCATATGTGCAGGAAACTTCCTCTCAGATTACGCAAAGGCTTTACCAAAAATCTCTGATGAGCTTTCCATGCCCCTGATGACATAATCAGGGGAATGATTTTCAAGCAGAGCATTTTGAACAAACAGCTAAGAGGTGGAGGAAGGCAGTTAGAGACGGGGAAGGATCATGGGTGAATCTCATACACAGGAGACATATGACTGTAACAAGAAATTATATAATGTGGATTTTGCATCATACAGGAACTTTAAATCCGCTTTAAGACACATAAAAATCTCAGTCACAATAAAGCTTTTATTTCATAGATAAATAATGGGTACGATAAGAGTGAGTACCAGCTAATTCAACACTACATGTTTCTGGGACAGTGAATCAGTGATTCTTTGGATCAGTGAATCGTTAGGTTAGGTTTGCTTAGGTTAGCTTAGGCTAGGTTAGCTTAGGTTAGCTTAGGTTAGGTTAGCTTAGGTTAGCACTGATTGATCTCTCTGACCGTTCTCTCTGTTTGGTCTTGTTTCTGGTTGGTTGTCCCCTCTGCAGGATCATAGAGGCAGTTTGTATCGCCTGGTTCTCGATGGAATGTCTGATACGTTTCCTTGTGTCCCAAGATAAATGTGAGTTTGTTTGCCGTCCTCTCAACATCATCGACCTGCTGGCTATCATGCCCTACTACATCTCTGTTACCATGACGATGCTGACAGGGGAGAACTCGCAGCTGCAGAGGGCTGGGGTCCTGCTGCGCGTGTTGCGGATGATGCGGATCTTCTGGGTGATAAAGCTGGCCCGTCACTTCCTGGGCCTACAGACTCTGGGCCTGACACTGCGCCGCTGCTACCGTGAAATGGTGATGCTTCTTGTTTTCATTTGTGTTGCCATGGCGATCTTCAGTGCGATGGCACAGCTTCTGGAGCACGGGTTGGATCTGGAGGGTGGGAACCAGGACTATGCCAGCATCCCGGCTGCATGTTGGTGGGTCATTATCTCCATGACCACAGTGGGATATGGCGACATGTATCCGGTCACGGTTGCAGGAAGGGTTCTTGGTGGAGTCTGTGTGGTGAGCGGCATAGTGCTTCTGGCGCTGCCCATCACTTTCATATACCACAGCTTTGTCCAATGTTATTATGAGCTCAAGGTGCGCTCAACCCGCTGCAATCACAGGCTGTCGGCAGAATTCACCCAATGACAATCTGTTGACTTGCTCCGGTGATTTCTGAGTGAAAACAGTGGCAAAAATCAGGAAGACCTGCTGCATCTTTTAATCCATAGAAAAGAAGAAAATTAAGTACAGTCTGATGATTGGAGCTTCTATGACAACCTCTACCAAAGCAAAACCAGCAACAACTTTGATCATGTTAGACGTTACTGTCCCACAACGCCTCCCTCACATTGGAAGAAAGTGCCCCACAGCACCTCCCTCACATTGGAAGAAAGTGCCCCACAGCACCTCCCTCAGGTTAGGACAGAGTGCCCCACAGCACCTCCCTCACATTGGAAGAAAGTGCCCCACAGCACCTCCCTCAGGTTAGGACCGAGCGCCACACAGTACCTCCTTCAGGCTAGACCAGAGCGCCCCACAGCGCCTCCCTCAGGTTAGAACAGAGTGCCCCACAGCACCCCCCTCAGGTTAGGACAGAGTGCCACACAGCACCTCCCTCAGGTTAGGACAGAGTGCCCCACAGCGCCTCCCTCAGGTTAGGACAGAGTGCCCCACAGCACCCCCCTCAGGTTAGGACAGAGTGCCACACAGCACCTCCCTCAGGTTAGGACAGAGTGCCACACAGCACCTCCCTCAGGTTAGGACAGAGTGCCACACAGCACCTCCTTCATGCTAGAACAGGGCACCCCACAGCGCGTCCCTCAGGTTAGGACAGTGCACCACAAAGCTCCTCCTTCAGGTCAGGACAGAGTGCACCACAGTGCCTCCCTTACATTAGAAGAAAGTGCCCCACAGCACCTCCCTCAGGTTAGGACAGAGCGTCTCACAGCACCTCCTTCAGGCTAGAACAGAGCGTCTCACAGCACCTCCTTCAGGCTAGAACAGAGCGTCTCACAGCACCTCCTTCAGGCTAGAACAGAGCGTCTCACAGCACCTCCTTCAGGCTAGAACAGAGCGTCTCACAGCACCTCCTTCAGGCTAGAACAGAGCGTCTCACAGTACCTCCTTCAGGCTAGAACAGAGCGTCTCACAGCACCTCCTTCAGGCTAGAACAGAACGTCTCACAGCACCTCTTTCAGGCTAGAACAGAGCGTCTCACAGCACCTCCTTCAGGCTAGAACAGAGCGTCTCACAGCACCTCCTTCAGGCTAGAACAGAGCGTCTCACAGCACCTCCTTCAGGCTAGAACAGAGCGTCTCACAGCACCTCCTTCAGGCTAGAACAGAGCGTCTCACAGCACCTCCTTCAGGCTAGAACAGAGCGTCTCACAGCACCTCTTTCAGGCTAGAACAGAGCGTCTCACAGCACCTCCTTCAGGCTAGAACAGAGCGTCTCAAAGCACCTCCTTCAAGGTAGAACAGAGCGTCTCACAGCACCTCTTTCAGGCTAGAACAGAGCGTCTCACAGCACCTCCCTCAGGCTAGAACAGAGCGTCTCACAGCACCTCCTTCAGGCTAGAACAGTGCGTCTCACAGCACCTCCTTCAGGCTAGAACAGAGCGTCTCACAGCACCTCCTTCAGGCTAGAACAGAGCGTCTCACAGCACCTCCTTCAGGCTAGAACAGAGCGTCTCACAGCACCTCTTTCAGGCTAGAACAGAGCGTCTCACAGCACCTCCTTCAGGCTAGAACAGAGCGTCTCACAGCACCTCCCTCAGGCTAGAACAGAGCGTCTCACAGCACCTCTTTCAGGCTAGAACAGAGCGTCTCACAGCACCTCCCTCAGGCTAGAACAGAGCGTCTCACAGCACCTCCTTCAGGCTAGAACAGTGCGTCTCACAGCACCTCCTTCAGGCTAGAACAGAGCGTCTCACAGCACCTCCTTCAGGCTAGAACAGAGCATCTCACAGCACCTCCTTCAGGCTAGAACAGAGCGTCTCACAGCACCTCTTTCAGGCTAGAACAGAGCGTCTCACAGCACCTCCTTCAGGCTAGAACAGAGCGTCTCACAGCACCTCCTTCAGGCTAGAACAGAGCGTCTCACAGCACCTCTTTCAGGCTAGAACAGAGCGTCTCACAGCACCTCCTTCAGGCTAGAACAGAGCGTCTCACAGTACCTCCTTCAGGCTAGAACAGAGCGTCACAGTACCTCCTTCAGGCTAGAACAGAGCGTCACAGCACCTCTTTCAGGCTAGAACAGAGCGTCTCAGCACCTCTTTCAGGCTAGAACAGAGCGTCTCACAGCACCTCCTTCAGGCTAGAACAGAGCGTCTCACAGCACCTCCTTCAGGCTAGAACAGAGCGTCTCAGCACCTCTTTCAGGCTAGAACAGAGCGTCTCACAGCACCTCCTTCAGGCCAGAACAGAGCGTCTCACAGTACCTCCTTCAGGCTAGAACAGAGCGTCTCACAGCACCTCCTTCAGGCTAGAACAGAGCGTCTCACAGCACCTCCTTCAGGCTAGAACAGAGCGTCTCACAGCACCTCCTTCAGGCTAGAACAGAGCGTCTCACAGCACCTCCTTCAGGCTAGAACAGAGCGTCTCACAGCACCTCCTTCAGGCTAGAACAGAGCGTCTCACAGCACCTCCCTCAGGCTAGAACAGAGCGTCTCACAGCACCTCCTTCAGGCTAGAACAGAGCGTCTCACAGCACCTCTTTCAGGCTAGAACAGAGCGTCTCACAGCACCTCCTTCAGGCTAGAACAGAGCGTCTCACAGCACCTCCTTCAGGCTAGAACAGAGCGTCCGTCTCACAGCACCTCTTTCAGGCTAGAACAGAGCGTCTCACAGCACCTCCTTCAGGCTAGAACAGAGCGTCACAGTACCTCCTTCAGGCTAGAACAGAGCGTCTCACAGTACCTCCTTCAGGCTAGAACAGAGCGTCTCACAGCACCTCCTTCAGGCTAGAACAGAGCGTCTCACGGCACCTCCTTCAGGCTAGAACAGAGCGTCTCACGGCACCTCCTTCAGGCTAGAACAGAGCGTCTCACAGCACCTCTTTCAGGCTAGAACAGAGCGTCTCACAGCACCTCCTTCAGGCTAGAACAGAGCGTCTCACAGCACCTCTTTCAGGCTAGAACAGAGCGTCTCACAGCACCTCCTTCAGGCTAGAACAGAGCGTCTCACAGCACCTCCTTCAGGCTAGAACAGAGCGTCTCACAGCACCTCCTTCAGGCTAGAACAGAGCGTCTCACAGCACCTCTTTCAGGCTAGAACAGAGCGTCTCACAGCACCTCCTTCAGGCTAGAACAGAGCGTCTCACAGCACCTCCTTCAGGCTAGAACAGAGCGTCTCACAGCACCTCCTTCAGGCTAGAACAGAGCGTCTCACAGCACCTCCTTCAGGCTAGAACAGAGCGTCTCACAGTACCTCCTTCACGCTAGAACAGTGCGCCCCAAAGCACCTCTTTCAGGTTAGAACAGAGTGTCTCACAGTGCGCCCCTCTCCACCCCAGCACCCCTGTTGACCTCAGCACCCCCTCGACCTCAGCACCCCTCTCCACCCAGGCACCCTCTCCATCCCGGCACCCCTCTCCACCCCAGCACCCCTCTCGACCTCAGCACCCCTCTCCACCCAGGCACCCTCTCCATCCCGGCACCCCTCTCCACCCCAGCACCCTCTCCACCCCAGCACCCCTCTCGACCTCAGCACCCCTCTCCACCCAGGCACCCTCTCCATCCCAGCACCCCTCTCCACCCAAGCACCCTCTCCATCCCAGCACCCCTCTCGACCTCAGCACCCCTCTCCACCCAGGCACCCTCTCCATCCCGGCACCCCTCTCAACCTCAGCACCCCTCTCCATCCCCGTACCCCTCTCCACCACAGGACCCCTCTCGACCCCGGCACCCCTCTCCACCCCAGCACCAATCTCGACCTCAGCACCCCTCTCCACCCGAGCACCTGTCTCCACCCCCCTCAGGTTAGGACAGAGTGCCCCACAATGCCTCCCTTACATTAGAAGAAAGTGCCCCACAGCACCTCCCTCAGGTTAGGACACAGTGCCCCACAGCACCCCCCTCAGGTTAGGACAGAGTGCCCCACAATGCCTCCCTTACATTAGAAGAAAGTGCCACACAGCACCTCCTTCATGCTAGAACAGGGCACCCCACAGCGCGTCCCTCAGGTTAGGACAGTGCGCCACAAAGCTCCTCCTTCAGGTCAGGACAGAGTGCACCACATCCCGGTACCCCTCTCCACCACAGGACCCCTCTCGACCCCGGCACCCCTCTCCACCCCAGCACCAATCTTGACCTCAGCACCCCTCTCCACCCCAGCACCCGTCTCCATCCCGGCACCCCTCTCGACCTCAGCACCCCTCTCCACCCTAGCACCCTCTCCATCCCGGATCAGAACCAGCTGAGTCCATCAGAAGCAGCTGAGCCCATCAGAACCAGCTGACCCCACTCATCCTGTTCATATGAGCTGAGAAGAATCTAAGGTTCTCCAGGCTTCACTGGGTCAGAAGTTTCTGATCCGTCAGAGGTCGACCCGCCAGGCGCTGATGGACCACAATCTCGGCTGAATTTCTCCCTCTGAGGCAGCAGGAGGTGATGAAAGGGTTCTGACTCATCCCCTCACCCCCACCCCACCCCCATTCGGCTACATCTCTCCTGCTGTTTTTGGATCAGAGCCATCTGATTGTAGATCATGTCTGTATAGTAATGATTCTGATGCTTTTAAAGCAGGTTCTGCTCTGTGGTCTTAATGGTTCTGATCAGCGGATCGCTAACAGGATCAGAAGGTGAGGATGCTGCTTGTTACCATGGGAGTGTGTCTCCATGGTAACCAGTTTTAACACAGAATCAATGTGTTACCTAAGTGGTGCTGAGCTAGAGGACAGGAAATGGTCTGAAGTCAATGGAGCGTGTCACAGCTCTGAGTGTGTTGCCATGGAGACCTTTACAGGAGGCTGGAGGCGAGGAGTCTCGGTGACGGATCAGAGGACAGAGAAGTGATACAGACACAGCTCTGTAGATCGGACCATTTTGAGGTGGTTCTGGATCATCTGTTAACTATGTGGTTTGGTCCTGATCAACTATACCGAGCCGACTGTGGCTGTTTGCAGTGTTGGTGCTGATCTAAACGGCCCGACCCAGAAACCTGCATCCCTGTCATCATGGCAACAGAGGACATTATTCTCATGTCTCCATGAGACATTTACGGCTGTCAGTCACATGTGGCAGTCTGTAGTAACCCCCCCCCCCAACCCCCCGGGCCCTGTTCTGTCTCCGTTCCTCTTCACACTCTACACCTCGGACTTCACCTCCAACACGGACAGCTGCCATCTCAAGAAGTTCTCAGATGACTCGGCCGCTGTAGGCTGTGATTCTGAGGGGAAGGAGCTGGAGTATTGATCGGTCATCATGAACTTTGTGGACAGGTGTGAGAAGAACCACCTGTGTCTGAACACCAGTAAGACCAAGGAGATGGTGATGGACTTTAGGAGAAGACCCTCACCTCCCCCCCGTTAACATCCAGGGGCAGGACATAGAAACTGTGCAGAGTTTCAAATCCCTGGGTGTTCACGTCAATAATAAACTGGACTCATGACACTGACGCCCTGTATAAGAAGGGCCAGAGCCGCCTCCCTCCACCTCCTGAGGAGGCTGAGCTCCTTTAGAGTGAGCAGGCCCCTGCTTCAAACCTTCTCTGACTCTTTGGAGGCATCAGCCCTCCTCTACGCTGTTGCTCTACGCCCCTGGCAGCGCAGAGCGGAACAGAAAGAGACTGAACAAACTGTCAGTTTCTGTCCTAGGCTGCACTCTGGACTCAATGGCTGAGAGGAGGGTGCTGTCCAGAGATGGCAAAAGTACTCACTTTCTGTACTTGAGTAAAAGTACAGATACTTGTGTTAAAAAATACTCTGGTTAAAGTGGAAGTACTGATTAAACTTCTTTACTCAAGTAAAAGTAACAAAGTACAGGCTTGTAAATTTACTTAAAGTATAAAAGTAAAAGTAGAAACCACTTTTTTCATGCCGTTGCCTACATTTTAAATAGATGTCTGCCAATAGGACTAGATCTCCGTTGTGTTCATTTTCAATCATCTCGTCGTCCATGCTACTATACTAACGCCACCGCCACCAAGCTGCAATGATTTGCCGCCAATGAATACCGCCGAATCTGTCGATTCATCTTGTAGTGGTGCGTCAAATGCAACGTAGATTCCCATCCAATTAGATTGAATTTGGTATTGATGACGTGAAAAATAATAATGGTAACTCCATTGAAATGATTCAAAACTAAAGTAACGAGCCAATTTTTAAAAATGTAAGGAGTAGAAAGTACAGATATTTGTGTAAAAATGTAAGGAGTAGAAGTAAAAAGTCACCATAAAAATAAGTAGTAAAGTAAAGTAAAAATATCAGAAAAATCTACTTGAGTACAGTAACAAAATATTTGTACTTCGTTACTTCCCATCTCTGGTGCTGTCCAAGCTTCCATCCATCATGGACGCCACCTTCCACCCTCTGCAGCAGACTGGAGAGGAGCTGAGCAGCTCCTTTAGTCAAAGACTTTTACAGCCTGTTTGGAAAAAGGAGCGCTACTGCAGGTCATTCATCCCTGCTGCAACCAGACTCTACAATTAATGTACAACACCAGATCCAAATGTTTATAAGTCATCTTAAACCTCTGCCTTATTGCATTTTTTTATTTTCTCGATCCACTGTATATATGTGGGTGCACTGTATATACCCCAATCACCTTTTCCTCCTTTTGGCAAATTCTTTTAACGAGCTGATGTGAGAAGTGAATTTCTCCAATGTGAGATCAATAAAGTCTATTTTGTCTTATCCTATCTTACTTCTCTTACTTATCATACTTATATTTTCTTTTCTTATCGTAGTTATCTTATCTTACTTATCTTACCTTATCTTACTTGTCTTATTTTATCATTGTGACACCAGGATCCCGATTGATCCTGAAGGTGAAGATGGCTAACATCAGTAAGAACCCTCGCTGATCCATTGATACCTTAGGTTCTGGATTTAGAGGTTCGATTCAATTCTATTCAGTTTATTTCTATAGCTCCAATTCACACGTCATCTCAGGTCACTTTCCAGTTCACCAGATCATCCAGTCAGATTGATTCAAAGTTTTCTATCTAAGGAAAACCAGCTGATTGCATCGACTCATTGACTCTTCAGCAATCCCTCACACTAAGCATGCTTGTAGCGACAGTGGAGAGGAAAAACTCCCTTTGAACAGGAAGAAACCTCCAGCAGAACCAGGCTCAGTATGAGCGGCCATCTGCTGAGGCCGGCTCGGGTTCAAGGAGACAGAAGCAGACATAGAAAAAGAAGCATAGATACAAAAGGCAACTGTCAACCAGCTCCACAGGCGGCCCCGTCCAGGAAACACACAGCCAGGCAGACGAGCTCCGAGCCAGCTCCCATGTCAGAGGATGAAGAGAGCACATCCAGTTAGTCACAGTCAGAGAAACAGGACTACACTGGAAAACAGGCCAAGCTCCAACATCTAGAAACAAAGGTGTTGATGGCAGCAGCACAGCTGATATTTCTCTCCAGGATGGAGTCACAGCCAAACAGGAACAGACCAGATGAAGCTACTATGAGAAAAAGCAGAGAGAGCAGAACGTCAGAGATTGAACTAACAGATTCTGCAGAGTGGGAGAATAGAGATAGAATGAAGCAGAATGATGAAAAAGGGGTCCCTATGTCCTCCATCAGTCTAAGCCTATAGCAGCATAACTATAGAGATAGCTCAGGATAACCTGAGCCACTCTAACTCTAAGCTCTATCTAAAAGGAAAGTTTTAAGCCTAGCCTTAAAAGTAGACAGGGTGTCTGCCTCACGGACTAAAACTGGTAGTTGGTTCCACAGGAGAGGAGCCTGATAACTAAAAGATCTACTTTTACTGTGCCATAAGGGCCGTATGATGAACTGTTCTCTCTTTGCAAAGACATGAAAATAAAGTGCTGTTTATTTAACTGGGGAATAGTTGAATACATTTTTCCTACTAAAATTTGGCATTGTTAAGGCAGGATTCTCTTGACTGGGTTTTTCCGAGGACAGTGATTGTCAGAAGGGTCAGGTACCACCTGGAGGAAGCAGTCTTCCAGCCTCAATACCCCGTTTAGAAGTTTAAGGGAGAGAGGACTTCTGGCATCGAGGTCCCTGGAGGTCAGCGTCTTTTGTCGGCACAGTTAAAAGTAAATTTCAAAAACACAATTTAAAAAACAACAGATTGTTAACAGATTTAAAGAGTATTAGAAATCAAATACTGTAAAATGATTTCAAACAAATCCCCTACTTGTCAATATCAAATAAAATAAATAAATGTAATCTATTTAGCAAAAAAATCCTAACTAAAAAAAAGAGTAATATGTTAATCATTTCTAATGCACTAAAAATTTGTATAATACTGTAATGATTCTGTGTTTGGTTCTATTGGGTTCCATACAGTTATATGCTAGCCATGTTGTGAGGTGCATGAGCTGTACCCTCAAATAACAGCTCGTGTTTGTTAAATAAACCCTGTTGACGGCATTACCTCGGCGTAACTGGCATCATTACAATACTAAAGAACCTACCTACATAGCCCACATATATATACATACATAAATGGTAAAAGATAACTTTTTTTTTCGGGAGAGGAGTGACGATTTGTTTTTTTTTCACCTGAGAACCAAAAGACCCTGGCGTAGGAACGTGAGGCTCTCTCTAAGCACTGAGAGGAAGGTTGTAGGTATCACCAGAAGGTACTTCATTTTACTGAGACGTCGGTTAGCCCCCCAGTTATCCAGGTCGGCACCAGAGGATTGGTGTGCATATCTGGCAGAGTTAAATTAACGGTAGATGATGGGACAGATTTGCAGTTGTTAAGTACTAGAACAAAGGCAAGGTTCCAGGGAAATGTCAACTACCCAAGGAGAGATTTTTCATTTTATGCAAGAAAATCTCTCTTTTCCTCAAGGAGTTTCTTTTAATGTTGCAATACAAAAAAAACATGATGAAGATAGGAGAAACCAATTTCAGGAGAAGTTAGAGGCTAAAAAGAAGTTACGGTAAGAAGATTTACAGATTTGAAAAAAAAAGAACATTTTAAAATAGATGGATGAAGAGGAGAGTCCCAGAAATCACCTCAGCCCAAGAAATGGGTTATAATTAGAAGGCCAAAGGCAGTGTTTAACCCTTACACTGCCCATATTTACACTGTACTATATTTTACAGTTAGACTACACTAAGTAATAATAATGAATTTTTATTTCAATGGTGCTTTTAAATAAACAAAACTCTAAACTCTTGGAGGAAATTAATAACTCTTGGCTAAAAACTATTAAATTAATACACAAACAATGTAAGTAGGGCATAAAATAAGGTGAAATTAAAAGTTTAAAACTTTCTAAAAATGGAGGAATTTACCTATATTAAATTACAGAAAAAAGGCAAAATTAAATTGATTAAGGTATGTTGAGAAAAAGGCAAAATTATATGATGAGGAAAATATGTGGTGAGAGTTCTGGGTGCTGACATGAAGATCAGGGATTTATGGTGGGACAACATTTCCATCATGGAGGGGGAACCATGGAATAATGGAGGATAAAAGAAGCCGTTTGGATCAGAACCAGCTCCAGGAACCCTGAGGAAAGTTCTGATGAGACGCCATTATTACTGAAGACGAGAACGAAAACCTCCATGTTCCAGCATGCAGCAGGCTGTCAGTGAGGATGCTGAGGGTGACTGGCTGATCTGATTAATCGCCTCATCACCCAGAAACGATGAAAATGGGCTTCATGGGAGGGAAGCCGGATGGAGGCCTTGGAGCTGCTGGTTCCCATGATCAGAGGGATGGATGCACAGGTTTAATCTAGGAACAGATTTCTAGGTGGAATCAGATCTGCTCACATGTTGTAGCCTAGTAGGCTAATCTGAAACGTAGCCTTAGCTATGATGGAGGAAAACATTTCGAATTTAGTCCTGCAACTCTGAGCTGTCACCTCACTAAAGAGAGAGACACCTCACTAAAGTGAGAGACACCTCACTAAAGATGGAGGCACCTCACTAAAGATGGAGGCACCTCACTAAAGATGGAGGCACCTCATTAAAGATGGAGGCATGATTATTGCAGAAACTGGACCAATTTATTATTAGAGCATGATCAGTATTCATGTATCCTAGAAATATTGATGGGCATAAAGGTGAGTTAGAAATACAGTTATAACCAAAAATATCACAACGAAATTTTTATTTCATCTAAAAAAAATAATCTAAATTAGAAAAATCTGAAGGGAATGTTTCAATTCTCACTTCTAGTGCAAAAACCTGAGGGGGCGCTACTGCCACTTCAAGCACTCTACCAAGTAAAGAAAAGAAGAAGAAGACGAAGAGGAGGAGGAGGAAGAAGAAGAAGAAGAAGAAGAAGGAAAGGGGAAGAGAAGAGGAGAAGAAGAGGAGCAGAGAAGTTTTGGTGTCGGACCATTTGGACCTGACTGATCAGATCCAGAGGTGAGTCCGGAGAATCGCAGCTGGTTCCGGTTGTATGTCTGTTAGCTGTTAGCCGTTAGCTGTTACCATCAGCCACTTCCGGTTCGCCCCTCAAAACAAAACTAATGGAGTCACTCCAGGAATAGATCATCGATGTGACGTCATGAAATCTACCTGCGGGTTTAGAGTTCGGTTCTTCTAGAATCGGAACGGTCGGAGGATCAAAGCCGAACCTTTGGATCGTTTCCGGTCGGTTCGGTAACATTGAAAGGGCCAGAGCCCACAGAGGAACTGGAACCAATGAACACCCAGTTCCACTGGGGGCCCCCCAGGAGTCTGGGCCCCATGAGAGACATTGATATTGGCCCTTGTTTGGTCTTTTCGTTATTTACAGTGACACAGTAGGCTTAATAAATGCTGGATTAATCCTGTTTTTTTTTTTTTTTCTTGAAAATTAAAAACAAATCAACAAAATAAAAAACAAACTTGAGAATGAAAAAAACTGGGTCAGGGATCGGACGCCTTCTCTCTCCTCTTCATTTTCTTGATCAAGACACTTTATTTTCCAAAATCAAAACAAACTTAAATTTTCTTACCGCAACATGACGTGACAGGCAGATCATATCGGCTCATTTCGTTGCCTTTTTTCCACTCAAAGAAAAACAACAATATAATCAGAAGCGGTCAAAAACTGTATGGCTGCGCTGACTGAATCCAAAAGCTCACCCGGCCCCAATAGCCAACTCCAATATAATCCAGGTGCTGCAGTCACCTGTCCATAATGAAGGGGCGGAGGCGAGAAACAACGTAAATTATTAATGGCAGCAAAACACAACTAAACAAATTCATAATTTCATAATTAAGTCAGTCAACTTATACTTCAAACCCAAATATTTCATGTTCATATATATCATACCAAAACCAGATAAAAATAGCAAACTAGAAATAAATATTCAATCATAAATCAAGCTTTTGGCTCCAACACTCTGGCACTGCCCTCCACTGGTTTCACTCCTACCTCACTGACAGGACCGAGTACGTGGCCCTGGGGGAGGCAAAATCCAGACCTCACACTGTCACCTGTGGGGTCCCCCAGGGCTCCGTGCTCGGCCCTACCCTGTTCACCATCTACATGCTCCCCCTTAGTTGTGTCGTCGGCAGGATGACTCCCCCCAGCTCCCCCGCCAGCTCTGTCACCCGCCTCAGCTCCTGCCTGGAGGATATAAAGGCGTGGATGAGTCAAAACTTCCTGCAGCTTAATGCCTCAAAAACAGAGGCCATCCAAACTGGTACTCCTCATCAACTTCGTTCCTTTCCTCTCACCTCTGTTTCATTCTGTGCTCATACCATTCCCCTCTCACTCTGTTACAAGCCTTGGGGTCAAGCTTGACCCCCACCTCTCCTTTGACAATCATGTCACCTCCATCTGCAAAACGTCCTTCTTTCCCCTCCGTAATATTTCCAAACTCCGCCCCTCCCTATCCCTCCCTGCTGCAGAGAAGCTCGTCCACGCCTTCGTCTCCTCCAGGCTGGATTACTGCAACGCTCTCCTCATCGGGATCTCTGGCAGGAGCCTTCAGAAGCTCCAGCACGTACAGAACAGCGCTGCCAGGGTCCTGATGAGGGTGAGGAAACACCAGCACATCACTCCCATCCTTCACACTTTACACTGGCTTCCTATTCACGCCCGTATAGAGTACAAGATTCTTCTGCACACCCATCACTGTGTGCACGGTGCGGCCCCCACCTATCTCACTGAACTGCTCACACCACACAGCTCTTCCCGGACCCGGTCAGGCCAACAGCACCGTCTGGCCCCACCCAGGACACGGCTAAAAACAATGAGCGACAGGGCCTTCGAAGCCGCAGCTCCCCGTCTGTGGGATGCCCTCCCAGACCACCTTAGGGCTCCACAGACGGTGGATTGTTTTAAGAAAGGACTGAAAACTTTCCTTTTTAGAAATGCCTAAAATTGCTGATTTTAGATATTTTTTAATAGGCTACGTATGCCTTCAAATTTATTGATTTTAACGATTGTCTTTTACTCTGTTTTTAATGTTATGGTCTTTTAACCTTTGTTTTAATTTTCCCTTTTTGAACTGTTGCACTTTGAGATTTGAATTCGAATGTAAAGTGTGTTACAAATAAAATTCATTATTATTATCATTATTGTAGAGGAAAAAGAAAAAACAGAATTAAATATCCTCAGCTTCTGTTGCAATAAAAAAAAAGGAAAAGGGGAAAAAACCCAAAGTACCATGGACCTGGTGAGCCGATCAAAAATAACAACACAGTACAGCAGGGGGTCAACCCTATACGGGGCCGTCGACGCCCGTACTAGTACCGGACTACAGCAAAAATATACTACTAAAGAGAAATAAAGATTTAAAAACAGGGCAACTGGTCCCACCAGGACAAAATCACATGAAAACAGCTTCTAAGCAAAGGTAACAAAAATAACGCATGGCGGGTCGGAGGTGTCGGCTGCGGCCTACAGCAGCTGGTTAGGGTTAGCGTGATGAATGAGTGAGTAAAAGGGCGGACCTCCCAAATCAAAACCCAGCCTATTTATAGGCGGTCCAACACCCACCAATTAACCAAAAAAAGTATCCAAACTGGACGTAGAACCTGTCGGCGGGTCATTAGGTTCCTGAGGTTCAGATGGGCGTAGAACCTGTCGGCGGGTCATTAGGTTCCTGAGGTCCAGATGGGCGTAGAACCTGTCGGCGGGTCATTAGGTTCCTGAGGTTCAGATGGCCGTAGAACCTGTCGGCGGGTCATTAGGTTCCTGAGGTCCAGATGGGCGTAGAACCTGTCGGTGGGTCATTGGGTTCATGCGGTCCAGATGGGCGTAGAACCTGTCGGCGGGTCATTGGGTTCCTGAGGTTCAGATGGGCGTAGAACCTGTCGGCGGGTCATTGGGTTCCTGAGGTCCAGATGGGCGTAGAACCTGTCGGCGGGTCATTGGGTTCCTGAGGTCCAGATGGGCGTAGAACCTGTCGGCGGGTCATTAGGTTCCTGAGGTTCAGATGGGCGTAGAACCTGTCGGCGGGTCATTAGGTTCCTGAGGTTCAGATGGGCGTAGAACCTGTCGGCGGGTCATTAGGTTCCTGAGGTCCAGATGGGCGTAGAACCTGTCGGTGGGTCATTGGGTTCCTGCGGTCCAGATGGGCGTAGAACCTGTCGGCGGGTCATTGGGTTCCTGAGGTTCAGATGGGCGTAGAACCTGTCGGCGGGTCATTGGGTTCCTGAGGTCCAGATGGGCGTAGAACCTGTCGGCGGGTCATTGGGTTCCTGAGGTCCAGATGGCCGTAGAACCTGTCGGCGGGTCATTGGGTTCCTGAGGTCCAGATGGGCATAGAACCTGTCGGCGGGTCATTGGGTTCCTGAGGTCCAGATGGGCGTAGAACCTGTCGGCGGGTCATTGGGTTCCTGAGGTCCAGATGGGCGTAGAACCTGTTGGCGTGTCATTGGGTTCCTGAGGTCCAGATGGGCGTAGAACCTGTCGGCGGGTCATTGGGTTCCTGCGGTCCAGATGGGGGTAGAACCTGTCGGCGGGTCATTGGGTTCCTGCGGTCCAGATGGGGGTAGAACCTGTCGGCGGGTCATTGGGTTCCTGCGGTCCAGATGGGGGTAGAACCTGTCGGCGGGTCATTGGGTTCCTGAGGTCCAGATGGGCGTAGAACCTGTCGGCGGGTCATTGGGTTCCTGCGGTCCAGATGGGCGTAGAACCTGTCGGCGGGTCATTGGGTTCCTGAGGTCCAGATGGCCGTAGAACCTGTCGGCGGGTCATTGGGTTCCTGAGGTCCAGATGGCCGTAGAACCTGTCGGCGGGTCATTGGGTTCCTGAGGTCCAGATGGCCGTAGAACCTGTCGGCGGGTCATTGGGTTCCTGAGGTCCAGATGGCCGTAGAACCTGTCGGCGGGTCATTGGGTTCCTGCGGTCCAGATGGGGGTCGAACCTGTCGGCGGGTCATTGGGTTCCTGAGGTCCAGATGGGCGTAGAACCTGTCGGCGGGTCATTGGGTTCCTGCGGTCCAGATGGGCGTAGAACCTGTCGGCGGGTCATTGGGTTCCTGAGGTCCAGATGGCCGTAGAACCTGTCGGCGGGTCATTGGGTTCCTGAGGTCCAGATGGCCGTAGAACCTGTCGGCGGGTTCCTGCAGTCCAGTTTCATAATGGTTTGTCTGTGAAAGCTGATGAAGCGCTGTGATGCTCTGGTTCACATTCAGCATGTTTTCTGGAGGATCTGGTGTGTAGAACATGTTCTGAGCAGATTTCTGACTAGGTTCTGTGTGTTCCAGATGTACTACTATCGCTATGACAACGCTGAGGTCAGCTGCTGCTACAAGTACCTGATGTTCAGCTACAACATCATCTTCTGGGTGAGTCTGACTTGCTGAGCTCCTTCTGGACTCGGCAGTAGCAGAACCTCCTGTCAACCACCAACAAATGATGTGTACTGCGGTGCGTCTTCCTGCACAGTTCTGTTTCCTCTTGACATGTAGAAACAGGAAGAGATGTCAGAGGCTTCCTGCAGTGAACATGAAGTTTTAGATTTTCATCGTGCAGCCAGTTGGTAGAGCTGAGCTCCGGCGGACCTCTAACCCACAGCAGAACCATCATGGCTGACGGGTTATCTGTATGTTTCTATGCCTCTGATTCTGTTTCCTTTGCAGCTGGCAGGAGCCGCCTTCATTGCCATTGGATTCTGGGCCTGGAGTGAGAAGGTGAGTGGACCAGAACCACAGGACTCTGGTCTATAAACAGACGGTCTAACGTCTCTTTGTTTTGTCGGCAGGGGGTCTTGTCTGACCTGACCCAGGTGACCAGGCTGCATGGTTTTGATCCAGTCTGGCTGGTTCTGGTGGTTGGTGGAGTCACCTTCACTCTTGGCTTTGCTGGCTGTGTTGGAGCTCTGAGGGAGAACATCTGTCTACTGAAGTTTGTACGTCTTTGGTTCTCTGAATGAAACCTCTGTTCACGGGGCCCCTCCATCCCCTCGGCACCGCAAAGGTCATCATGGGGAATAACTGGACTCTAATGCCCTAAGCACTAACCCTCTGTTCCCATGGAGCGTCCCCCACATTAAGGGCTGTCCTAAACCATGTGGTGGGCGGGGCCTGTAGACTGTTCAGCCCTCAGACAGTCGGTCTGCATCAGCTGTAGGCTGGCTGGAATTTAGCAGTGGGCTAACGGCTAACTTATGTCAGAGGAAAGATGTGCATCGAAATGTTAGTTCCTCTGGTTTGCTGCATCTTAGTCACACTGACAGGAATTCATAGGTTAGGAAAAAGACGTCATGAATCACTAAATGGACTCTTTAAAACAGTTTGATTTCACAGGGCGGGGCTTAAAATGATTAACCAATGAATCGATAGAAATGATCAGCACATCCTATAGAATTCTGAGGGAGAGCAGCACGGCATTCTGGGGCATGTAGGCAGTGGGCTGGATTAAGCTGTTGTTCTGTCTGAAACTTGGTTCTGATCCAAACTCTGAATCCTTCTATATTGACTCAGTTTTCAGGTGTCATCGGCTTCATCTTCTTCTTGGAGCTGACTGTAGCTGTTCTCGCCGTGGTTTTCCAGAGTCAGGTCCGAGATTGGATCAACGATTTCTTCCTGCAGAACATCAAAGGGTACCGTGACGATATCGACCTGCAGAACCTCATCGACTCTCTGCAGAGACTGGTAGAAGCTCAGAATTGGGTCCTGTTCCTCAGTAGAGTGTGAGCCCGCTACTGACCGCTGTCCTCCCTGAACAGAACCACTGCTGTGGCGCTCAGGAACCCAATGACTGGGATCTGAACGAGTACTTCAGCTGTAACGGAACCCACCGGAGCAGAGAGAAGTGTGGCGTGCCCTTCTCCTGCTGCATCACAGATCCTGCCGTGAGTTTTCTGCTCAGGTTCTGATCCACTGTCCCCAGCTTCAGTGTAATTCTGGTTCTGCTCTTTCAGGACACGGTTCTAAACTCGCAGTGTGGCTATGATGTAAGGAACAAAGCACAGGTGAGCTCTGCTTCCCCCAATGATCTCCAGGTGATGGGATGTGGTCTTTTTCCTGTTTGGATATTGACTTTCTGGGTTTTACAGGAGATCTGGAACCAACAGATCTACGTCAGAGGATGCATCCCGGCGCTGGAGGACTGGTTACCTAGAAACCTGTACACGGTGGCCATCGTCTTCATCATCATCTCACTGCTGCAGGTACCACAACGCCATCCTGTACCCGAGCTCACCTGTGGTCACCAATAGCCACCCGTGGTCACCCATACTAACCTGTGGTCACCAATACTAACCTGTGGTCACCAATACTAACCCGTGGTCACCAATAGCCACCCATGGTCACCAATAGCCACCCGTGGTCACCCATACTAACCTTTGGTCACCAATAGTCACCTGTGGTCACCCATAGCCACCCGTGGTCACCCATACTAACCTGTGGTCACCAATACTAACCCGTGGTCACCAATAGCCACCCATGGTCACCAATAGCCACCCGTGGTCACCCATACTAACCTGTGGTCACCAATAGTCACCTGTGGTCACCCATAGCCACCCGTGGTCACCCATACTAACCTGTGGTCACCAATACTAACC
Source organism: Cyprinodon diabolis (assembly GCA_030533445.1). NCBI lineage: Eukaryota > Metazoa > Chordata > Actinopteri > Cyprinodontiformes > Cyprinodontidae > Cyprinodon > Cyprinodon diabolis. The sequence continues at coordinate 41,275,635 of CM060083.1, read as the reverse complement.
CGTGGTCACCAATAGCCACCCATGGTCACCAATAGTCACCTGTGGTCACCCATACTAACCTTTGGTCACCCATACTAACCTTTGGTCACCCATACTAACCCGTGGTCACCAATAGCCACCCATGGTCACCAATAGTCACCTGTGGTCACCAATACTAACCTTTGGTCACCAATAGCCACACATGGTCACCAATAGTCACCTGTGGTCACCAATACTAACCCGTGGTCACCCATAATAACCTGTGGTCACCCATAATAACCTGTGGTCACCCATAAAAACCTGTGGTCACTAATAGTCACCTGTGGTCACCCATACTAACCCGTGGTCACCAATAGCCACACATGGTCACCAATAGTCACCTGTGGTCACCAATACTAACCCGTGGTCACCCATAATAACCTGTGGTCACTAATAGTCACCTGTGGTCACCAATACTAACCTTTGGTCACCAATAGCCACACATGGTCACCAATAGTCACCTGTGGTCACCAATACTAACCCGTGGTCACCCATAATAACCTGTGGTCACCCATAATAACCTGTGGTCACCCATAAAAACCTGTGGTCACTAATAGTCACCTGTGGTCACCCATACTAACCCGTGGTCACCAATAGCCACCCATGGTCACCAATAGCCACTCGTGGTCAATAATACTAACCCCTGGTCACCAGTACTAAACCATGGTCACCAGTAGCTATCTGCGGTCACCAGTACTAACCTGTGGTCACCAATCCTGAGCTATCTCTATAGTTCTGCTGCCATAGGCTTAGACTGATGGAGGACATAGGGACCCCTTTTTCATCATTCTGCTTCATTCTATCTCTATTCTCCCACTCTGCAGAATCTATTAGTTCAATCTCTAACGTTCTGCTCTCTCTGCTTTTCCTCAGAGTAGCTTCATCTGGTCTGTTCCTGTTTGGCTGTGATTCCATCCTGGAGAGAAATATCAGCTGTGCTGCTGCCATCAACACCTTTGTTTCTAGATGTTGGAGCTTGGCCTGTTTTCCAGTGTAGTCCTGTTTCTCTGACTGTGACTAACTGGATGGCTCTACTGCCTGGCTGTGTGTTTCCTGGACGGGGCCGCCTGTGGAGCTGGTTGACAGTTGCCTTTTGTATCTATGCTTCTTTTTCTATGTCTGCTTCTGTCTCCTTGAACCCCAGTCGGCCTCAGCAGATGGCCGCTCACACTGAGCCTGGTTCTGCTGGAGGTTTCTTCCTGTTAAAAGGGAGTTTTCCTCTCCACTGTCGCCACAAGCATGCTTAGTGAGAGGGATTGCTGAAGAGTCAATCTGGTGAACTGGAAAGTTCCTTGAGATGACATGATGTGAATTGGAGCTATAGAAATAAACTGAATAGAATTGATAGTAACCAATACTAACCTGTGATCACTTCCTCTCTGCTGACAGATGGTGGGGATCTATCTGGCCCGGACGTTGATCTCAGACATTGAAAAGGTTAAATTCTCCTACTGAAGTCAGCTGCCCTTGACCTGCAGGGGGCGGAGCCTAAACCACCTGTTCTTGAGCAGGTGTCGGCTGTCACGTGTGCCTTCATACTATTGTGCAGTTTAGTCTTCCTATAATTGTCTGACTGAATGTGAAGTTTTCCTGATGAGTGTTTTGTCTGATGTTTCTGCTCTGCGCCTAAATGCCTTTACGTCTGCTTCACCTCAGAGGCCTTTAGATCCTACCGGATCAAGCGACTTCATCATCATCATAACTACTCAGTCTGGACATCATTCTTAGAACCCAGACTCGGGGACTGGGTCAGGACTGGGTTCTGGTTCCTGCTGGACTGTGGTCCGTTTCTGAACCTAAACCAGACTGATGGATGACAGGCCAAATTAACAGACTGGCCTTTTAAATAATTTCTGGTCACATTTGAATGAGTGCAGACGTCCTGTTTGACACTGGAAGACAAATTAGTCTGAATAAAGTTTAGTTTGAATATTCATGCTGTGACTTATCAGAGGAAATGTTTGATTCATTGATCTAATGACTAACTCTGTTTGGAGCTTTTATTTTGAAGGTATTGTTTTTTTACAAAGTGAATTTTTATCTTTTTTACATTCAACATAATAAAAGTGAATTTTGCTCTCATGCAGGCTCATGTTTTATTGATTAATGTTCAGTAAATCTGATCAGTAGTTCTGATTTTCATGTCAAATCAGGCTGCAGTTCAGTCAGTGGCCACTGGGTGTCGCTGCAGCACCTTGCGGGCAGATCACGCACTCTTCTTCGGAATCTGAACCTTCCGCTCGCCTCCTCTCGGCTCCTCCTCTCTGCTCTCAGATCTTTCTGTCAGCTCCTCGGTTCTCCTTGGCTCGTCCTCTTGGCTCCTCCTCAGCTCCTCCTGGCTCCTCATCTCGGCTATCCTCGGCTCCTCCTGTTGGCTCCTCCTGGCTCCTCGTCTCGGCTCCTCCTGGCTACTTGGCTCCTCCTCTCTGCTATCCTCGGCTCCTCATGTTGCCTCCTCCTGGCTCCTTGTCTAAGCTCCTCATCTTAGCTCCTCTCGGTTCTCCCCGGCTCCTCCTCGGCTCGGCTCCTTCTGGCTCCTCTCCACGGCTCCTCTCTGTTCTCCTTGGCTCCTCCTCTCGGTTCTCCTCTGCTCTTCCTCTCAGCTCTCCTCGCCTCCTCCTGGCTCCTCTTGGTTCTACTGGGCTCCTCTTGGCTCCGTCTGGCTACTCGACTCCTCCTCTCAGCTCTCCTCTGCTCCTCCTGGCTCCTCGTCTCGGCTCCTCCTCTTGTCTCTTCTTGGCTCCTCCTCTCTTCTCTTCTCGGCTCCCCTTGGCTCCTCCTCGGTTCTCCTCGGCTCTCATAGGCTCCTCCTCTAGGCTCCCCTCGGCTCCTCCTGGCTCCTCGTCTTGGCTCCTCCTCTCGTCTCTCTTCCCCTCGGCTCACCCTTTCGGCTCTCCTTGGCTCCTCTTAGCTCCTCCTCTCGTCTCCTCGGCTCTTCTGGCTCCTCCTCTCGGCTCTCCTCGGCTCCCCATGGCTCCTCCCCTCGGCTCTCCTCGGCTCCTCCTCTCGGCTCTCCTCAGCTCCTCCTCTCGGCTCCCCCTGGCTCCTTCTCCCGGCTCTACTTGGCTCCTCCTCTCGGCTCTGCTCGGCTCCTCCTCTCGGCTCTCCTTGGCTCCTCCTCTTGGCTCCTCTAGGCTCTTCTCAGCTCCTCCTCGCGGCTCTCCTTGGCTCCTCCTCTCGGCTCTCCTCGGCTCGGCTCCTCTAGGCTCTCCTCAGCTCCTCCTCTCGGCTCTCCTCGGCTCCCCCTGGCTCCTCCTCTCGGCTCTCCTCGGCTTCCCCTGGCTCTCCTCGGCTCGTCGTCTCGGCTCTCCTCGGCTCCTCCTCTCGGCTCGGCTCCTCTAGGCTCTCCTCAGCTCCTCCTCTCGGCTCCCCCTGGCTCCTCCTCTCGGCTCTCCTCGGCTTCCCCTGGCTCCTCCTCTCGGTTCCCCCTGACTCCTCCTTTCGGCTCTCCTCGGCTCCCCCTGGCTCCTCTCGGCTCTGCTCGGCTTCCCCTGGCTCTCCTCGGCTCGTCGTCTCGGCTCTCCTCGGCTCTCCCTCTCGGCTCTCCTCGGCTCCCCCTGACTCCTCCTCTCCAGCCTCAGCAGGCAGACGGAAACGCTCCGCAGTGTCGCGGCTCGGTTCTCCTCTCTGCCCGCTCTCCAGGCCTCCGGACCTGCTCGCTCTCAGCCCGCAGTCCGGCGGCGGACCCTCGTCCTCCGGGACAGACAGCTGCGGCTCAGCCTGACCCTTTCCGGATCTCCTCCTCTGCCCCTCCGCGGTGGAAAACCCCGGACGGAGGCCCGAGGTGTGCGCTCCTCCTCCCGCAGGCCCTCGGCCCGGACCCCCGCGAAATGGACGGACTCACCGGCAGTTTGGGTAAGTATGGACCGGTCCGCAGCGCGAACCGAACCGAACCCGCTCACCCTCCTTTGCATGGGTGGGAAGGTGAGGGTCGCACGCGCCTCTGGCAGCTTTACACGTGTCACTGCTGTTTGTTTGAGGAAGAACCTGCACCGCCCCTGTGGCCGCTGCAGGGCCGCGAAACCAACACCCCCGCCTGTGAACCCAGAATGAGTCCAAGCAGAAATTATGAGCTATAGAACCAGAAGCAGCAGCAGCAGGAGATCTGCAGCTGGAGCTAGATCTGGTTCCGGTCTAGATCTGCAGATGGATCTGGACCAGAGCTGCAGCTGGATCTGGTTCCGGACTAGATCTGCAGCTGGATCTGCACCAGAGCTGCAGCTGGATCTGGTTCCGGACTAGATCTGCAGCTGGATCTGGACCAGATCTGCAGCTGGATCTGCACCAGAGCTGCAGCTGGATCTGGTTCCGGACTAGATCTGCAGCTGGATTTGGTTCTGGACTAGATCTGCAGCTGGATCTGGACTAGATCTGCAGCTGGATCTGGACTAGATCTGCAGCTGGATCTGCACCAGAGGTGCAGCTGGATCTGGTTCTGGACTAGATCTGCAGCTGGATCTGGACTAGATCTGCAGCTGGATTTGGTTCTGGACTAGATCTGCAGCTGGATCTGGACTAGATCTGCAGCTGGATCTGCACCAGAGGTGCAGCTGGATCTGGTTCTGGACTAGATCTGCAGCTGGATCTGGTTCCGGACTAGATCTGCAGCTGGATCTGGACCAGATCTACAGCTGGATCTGGACCAGAGCTGCAGCTGGTTCTGGACCAGAGCTGCAGCTGGTTCTGGACCAGAGCTGCAGCTGGATCTGGTTCCGGACTAGATCTGCAGCTGGATCTGGACCAGAGCTGTAGCTGGTTCTGGACCAGAGCTGCAGGTGAATCTGGTTCCAGACTAGATCTGCAGCTGGATCTGGACCACAACTGCAACAGGTTTTGGTTCTTGTGGACTTCGGGTCAGTTCGGGTCTTTGAGTCAGTTCTAGTGGCCTTGATTCGGTTTTGATGGCCTTTTGGTGGATTCTTTAGGTCATTTCTTGTGGCCTTTGGGTGGGTTCTGGTGTCCTTCGGGTCAGTTTGGGTCATTGGGTCGGTTCTTGTGGCCTTTTGATCTAAGCGGGTGCTCTGTCTGGTGTTCTGCAGACGACAGCATGTCGGCGACAAGCGTCTCGGACGTCAACGACCGACTGTCGGCGCTGGAGCTGCGCGTCCAGCAGCAGGAAGACGAGCTGACGGTGATGAAGGCGGCGCTGGCCGACGTGCTCCGTCGCCTCTCTGCATCCGAGGACTCTGCAGCGACCAAGAAGCAGCACGCAGGGAAAGGTATGGAACTTTCGCCTGTTGCCATGGCAACACAGGTGAACATGTAGCCAATGGCTCTATGCTGCCTCCTGCAGGCGGCGCCGCCATGCGTGAAGCCTACTCCATGTCCTGCATCTCTAACGGAGGAACGCCTGGACGGAAGAGAGACTCCGCCTCTGTCACCAGGAAGGAGACGATGTCGTCCGCCGCCAAGAGGTAAGAACCCCTCTGCCTCCGCGGGTGGCGGCTCACAGCGAGCCTGGTTCTGGTTCCGGTTCTGCTGGAAGTTCTTCCTGTTAAAGGGAGTTTTCCTCTCTGAACGTTTCTTCTGTAAAAAAAACAAAAACAAGATAAAAATCAGTCAGAAGGTAAGAAAACAGAGAATAGATGATTTTATTTTGTGATCGCCCGATCAACACTTTCCAGACCCTGTCTGAACATTTCCTTAATCATCTGCTTTACTTCACTGTTTAAGGAGGAGAAGAACGGAGAGACGCAGAGAACTGAAGGATCAGTAGATCTGCCTTTAGGTTCAGGGGATCAGACTCCTGGACCAGAACTGTTCTAGTTCTCTGAGTCAGACTCCTGGACCAGAACCGCTCCACTCACTGCGGGAAAAAAAAGCCAGAACAAGTTTCAAAAATGTAGAAAACGTCTGAACAGAAGCTCCCCTGATTCTAGAACCGCCCCTGGAGGGCGAGTGTTCTCACCATAGGGTGAACCCTCACCCTTCCACCGTAGGGTGAACCCTCACAGTTCTACCGTTGTTAAAACCCTCACCCTTCCTCCATAGGGAGAACCCTGGCCCTTCCACCGTAGGGAGAACCCTGGCCCTTCCTCCATAGGGAGAACCCTGGCCCTTCCACCGTAGGGAGAACTCTGGCCCTTCCTCCATAGGGAGAACCCTGGCCCTTCCACCGTAGGGAGAACCCTGGCCCTTCCACCGTAGGGAGAACTCTGGCCCTTCCTCCATAGGGAGAACCCTGGCCCTTCCACCGTAGGGAGAACCCTGGCCCTTCCACCGTAGGGAGAACTCTGGCCCTTCCTCCATAGGGAGAACCCTGGCCCTTCCACCGTAGGGAGAACCCTGGCCCTTCCTCCATAGGGAGAACCCTGGCCCTTCCACCGTAGGGAGAACTCTGGCCCTTCCTCCATAGGGAGAACCCTGGCCCTTCCACCGTAGGGAGAACTCTGGCCCTTCCACCGTAGGGAGAACCCTGGCCCTTCCACCGTAGGGAGAACCCTGGCCCTTCCTCGATAGGGAGAACCCTGGCCCTTCCACCGTAGGGAGAACAAATACTTTAATCCAAAGACTATTTTGTTACTTTTCTTTTGTCCTTTAAGCATTTTTCGTCATATTTTTGGATTGGGAGAAATCTAAAGCAGTCAGTATTAGAACTTAATTTGTTCTCAGTGTGTGAAAGTTGTTAATTTGCATAAAATCCATGTAGGAAATGATCTAAACATAGAAACGGATCAGAACCGCATTAGAACCTAGTTCCTTCATGGTCCTGGTTTTGTTCACAGCGGCCCAGAGAAGAAGAAGGAGGTGGTCAGCCATCGCTCTCACATGGAGGAGATCCAGGAGCACCAGGAGGTGTCCCCCACAAAGGACCCCTCCCCCGTTCCACCCCACCCCTCCCACAGAGCTTCCCCCCACTCTGAGGGCATCAGAGGCCACGCCCCTCCTAAAAGGTTCCCCTTTCTGATCGGTCTTCCTTCACTTCCTGCTGATGCTGCTCTGACATCACTGTACTAACCCCGCCCCTGAGCTTACTGTCTCCAGCTCCTGATTGGCTGGTGAAGTTGTTCTTCAACCAATCAGACATGAGCAGAGCAGGAAGAACTGTCCTTTAGCTGTTTGATGCTTTCAAAGTTCTGATCCGTTATTCTTCTGATCTGGTCTTCTGCTTATTTTGGTTCTGACCCAGTTCTGCCCTTCAAATCAACCCCTTAGGTTAATATAAACCTGCTAACTATTCCACTAACCTGCTGATCCTAACATAGTGGTTCTTACTGTTTCTATAGTAACAAACCTCAGACCTGCTTAGGCTCCTGCCCTCCTTCTCCTGCTCCTCCAGCAGATCTCCTCCAGCCTCACTGACCTCCCTCTGTTGTTGCTTTTGGTATCTGTGAAGCAGGACGTCTCTGAGTTCTGTCTGAGCTATTTTTCAAAATAAAAGCCTAATTAAGGCCTGGAGCTGTAATAAATAAACCAACCAGAGAAATGCTGAAAAGGCTGATCAGACATGGCTCAGTGACTCCTCCTGCTCCTTCTCCTCCTCCTCACAGCGATGTGTGTTTGTCCAGGGGTCCCAGTGTGAAGCGGTCTTCAGGGATGGAACGTTCTCAGAGCAGCACCTGGGATTCCTCAGACAGGAACAGGAACAAGCTTGTGAAGGCTGCGTCCACCTCCAAGCTGCTGGCAAAAGCTGTGAAGAACGCTGACAAGTATGCTACCCTGAAATACACCCCACAGCGCCCCCCGCAGGTTGATTCACTCCCAACATACTGGACCGATGCCTAGACCTGAGCTCAGGTGTTGTGGAGTGTTCTGGTTCTGGTCCGGTTGGGTCCAGATTAGGGCTGCAACAACGAATCGATAAAATCGATAAAAATCGACTTTTAAAAGCGTTGGCAACGAATTTCATCATCGATTAGTTGTGTCGATTAATGCGTCATTCGCCGCCGCCGTCATCTTATTCACTTGACTGAAGCGGGTGAAGAAGAAAAAATACGGCAGAGCGAGCCAGCGCTGCAGGTGCAGTGTTGCCAACTCAGCGACTTTTCAGACCCCTCCAGCGACTATTTTTCAAAAAAGCGACTAGCGACAAATCTGGCGACTTTTTACGGTGTCACTGGCGGCTTTTGGAGACTCTTAGTGAAAGCATGTATCGTTCCTACTCTGCCGTGGGGCGCCTCCCCCCGCTCCCGCAGGAGTCCCCTCAGCGCTGCAGTCAGAGCAGCAGGATGTTTACACTCAGCGTCCAGACTGCAAATGAAGCGCGCATGCACCGGGATTGACGGCGCAAATTGATCACAATAATTAAAATAGCCTGCGCTTTGTACAGTGAAAAAAGTTGTATCAGGCAACTTTTGTAAAAACAAATTAACATGGCACGGAAGCACCATGTTTGTTTGGTTTTAAAGTGGGGAAACGTAACGTTAGTTTCTCAGGTAGCTCATCTGATGCTTTCCTTACCGTGTTAGTAGGTTACAGACAGTGATAAGGTTGGCTACTTATTTTACTTTTAATTTCATCTGAATTAGCTTAAGCAGCGTTTATATTTACTTTATAAATAAATTAACTTGCAAATTATGAGGGCAAGGCTTTTAAAGTTTAAATCTTCTGGCAAAAATAAAGTAAAGAAGATCCTGCAATATATGGAAGTAAAGCAGAATAAAATCCAGCAAGATCAGCAATATGTCAATTAATTATCTGCCACATTTCCATGTAAATATCTGTTTTTGGAGGATGTGTTTTTTAGCACCCCTAGTTCTCTCATTTTTATTCCAAATATAATTTATAATTTGAATCACAGGCTATTTTTATCTCTATGGTTCAGTATTTTCTCAAGTAGCAACTTTAACTGTTATACTTTCCTGTCTTAAAAGGCAGAACTCTTCTAGTCTAAAAAAAACCTCATTTGTTGAAATGGGGGGGCCTATTGTTTGAACCCCTTAGGGGCTTTTAAAAAAAAAGTCTTTTTTTTGCGCTTTATGAAACAAAGTAGCCTATATTTTGTGGATGTACAGCTACATTTCTCATGTAAGTTTGCGTAGTTTTAACACAAACATTTATTTTTCATATTGCACCAGTACAGTTAATGAGCAACCTGTACTGGTGTGCTTGTTTGTTCTGTCTAAAATGTTTATTTTGGAATAAAGAGGTTCAATTAAAAAATATTTTTTGTCCAATTCATCGATTAATCGAAAAAATAGTCGGCCGATTCATCGACTTTTAAAATAATCGTTAGTTGCAGCCCTAGTCCAGATAATAAACTGCTGTCTTTATCACTGATGTGAATTTCAGTCCTTCTATCTGAGGAGAGATTTTAGAGATTGGTTCTATTTAGATTTAAAAGGCTTAGGGGCTAGCTAGCTCAAGCAGTAACTAATCCGTCCTGCTAACAGGAAGTCTGGTTTCGTAGCTGGGGGGGTTGTTCCCCTCTGCCTGTTGCCCCTCTTAAAGACTGGCGACTTTCCTTCTGCCTTATAGACCGACGACGGTCCTTCTGCCTTATAGTACCCGCAAAGGTCCGTCTGCCTTGTACACCCGCGACTTTCCTCTGCTTTACAGACCCGCATCGTTCCTCTCCATTATAGACCCGCATCGTTCCTCTGCTTTACAGACCCGCATCGTTCCTCTCCATTATAGACCCGCATCGTTCCTCTGCTTTACAGACCCGCATCGTTCCTCTGCATTATAGACCCGCATCGTTCCTCTGCTTTACAGACCCGCATCGTTCCTCTGCATTATAGACCCGCATCGTTCCTCTGCATTATAGACCCGCATCGTTCCTCTCCATTATAGACCCGCATCGTTCCTCTGCTTTACAGACCCGCATCGTTCCTCTGCATTATAGACCCGCATCGTTCCTCTGCTTTACAGACCCGCATCGTTCCTCTGCATTATAGACCCGCATCGTTCCTCTGCATTATAGACCCGTATCGTTCCTCTGCTTTACAGACCCGCATCGTTCCTCTGCATTATAGACCCGCATCGTTCCTCTGCATTATAGACCCGTATCGTTCCTCTGCATTATAGACCCGCATCGTTCCTCTGCATTATAGACCCGCATCGTTCCTCTCCATTATAGACCCGCATCGTTCCTCTGCTTTACAGACCCGCATCGTTCCTCTGCTTTACAGACCCGCATCGTTCCTCTGCATTATAGACCCGCATCGTTCCTCTGCTTTACAGACCCGCATCGTTCCTCTGCATTATAGACCCGCATCGTTCCTCTGCATTATAGACCCGTATCGTTCCTCTGCTTTACAGACCCGCATCGTTCCTCTGCATTATAGACCCGCATCGTTCCTCTGCTTTACAGACCCGCATCGTTCCTCTGCATTATAGACCCGCATCGTTCCTCTGCATTATAGACCCGTATCGTTCCTCTGCATTATAGACCCGCATCGTTCCTCTGCATTATAGACCCGCATCGTTCCTCTCCATTATAGACCCGCATCGTTCCTCTGCTTTACAGACCCGCATCGTTCCTCTGCATTATAGACCCGCATCGTTCCTCTGCTTTACAGACCCGCATCGTTCCTCTGCATTATAGACCCGCATCGTTCCTCTGCATTATAGACCCGTATCGTTCCTCTGCTTTACAGACCCGCATCGTTCCTCTGCATTATAGACCCGCATCGTTCCTCTGCTTTACAGACCCGCATCGTTCCTCTGCATTATAGACCCGCATCGTTCCTCTGCATTATAGACCCATATCGTTCCTCTGCTTTACAGACCCGCATCGTTCCTCTGCATTATAGACCCGCATCGTTCCTCTGCATTATAGACCCGCATCGTTCCTCTGCTTTACAGCCCCGCATCGTTCCTCTGCATTATAGACCCGTATCGTTCCTCTGCTTTACAGACCCGCATCGTTCCTCTGCATTATAGACCCGCATCGTTCCTCTGCTTTACAGACCCGCATCGTTCCTCTGCATTATAGACCCGCATCGTTCCTCTGCATTATAGACCCGCATCGTTCCTCTGCATTATAGACCCGCATCGTTCCTCTGCATTATAGACCCGCATCGTTCCTCTGCTTTACAGCCCCGCATCGTTCCTCTGCATTATAGACCCGTATCGTTCCTCTGCTTTACAGACCCGCATCGTTCCTCTGCATTATAGACCCGCATCGTTCCTCTGCTTTACAGACCCGCATCGTTCCTCTGCATTATAGACCCGCATCGTTCCTCTGCATTATAGACCCGTATCGTTCCTCTGCATTATAGACCCGTATCGTTCCTCTGCATTATAGACCCGTATCGTTCCTCTGCATTATAGACCCGCATCGTTCCTCTGCATTATAGACCCGCATCGTTCCTCTCCATTATAGACCCGCAACGTTGCCTCTGCATTATAGACCCGCATCGTTCCTCTCCATTATAGACCCGCAACGTTGCCTCTGCCTTACAGACCCATGACTTTCTCTCTGCTTTAGATGTTCCCTCTGCCTTACACACCCGTGATGTTCCCTCAACCCTAGACGGTCCGTCTCCTTTACACATCCGCATTGTTTGATCTACTGATCATGTGTTGAGTTTATGCAGGGCTCTAATAACCCCTAGTCTGAGTTAAGAAATAATGACGTTTTTCTTATCTTTCAGACACAAAGATCCGGTCGTCAACCAAGGTAATAAACTTTCCTCTCCACCAACCCTCCACATCCACCACCATCATCATCATCTTTATCTGTATGTACCAGAAGGAACCCAGATTCTGGTTCTGAGCAGGTCCAGATGTGTTCTGGGTTCCTACATGCCATGTTGTTTTTGTTGCTGTTGTTAAGTGACCGTGTCTCTGTCTCAAACCAGCCAAAATGTCGACCAGAGAGAAAAACAGCCTAGCCGGTAAGTTGTCCTGGAATCTGCCACCTGGCTAACACTTCCTGTTTTTGGACCAATCACAGCCCTCTCTCTGTGCTTTCATTGGCTGCCCTGCTTTTCCCTTTCCTGTCTGCTCAGATGATGTTGCATCCCACCTTTCTTTCATTTATTTGAGTGGTGAGCAAATCAGAGACTTTGATTGAAGGTCGGAACTGTATCAATTGTCAGAGTTTAACAGCCAATCAAAAATCAGATCTGCATCAGCAGAATCACGGTGGACCAATCACAGGTCGTCTCAGCTGCACACTTTATCCTGCTAACTTGGGCAAACGAGACTTCCGTTTCCTCAGTCCTAGGGACTGTAGGGTAGATCCTCCCCCCATGTTTCTAACACACTACATTGCCAGAAGTATTTGCTCCCAAATAACTGACACCAGGTGTTCCAGTCCCTTCCATGACCAAAGGGGTAGAAATCATTCTGTGAACTGCAGCCCCTTTCTGTGATACACTGTAGGTCCAGTGGCTCCTAGACAGATGTTCCTCACAGCTGCCAGTGATGTCATAGCAAAGTGACTGGGAGCTACAGGAAGGCTGGCGTAGCCTGCAGCTGCTGAGGTCACCAACTCTCTGCAGGGTCCATCGCTGCAGACCTCCTAACTTCATGTGGTCTTCAGATCCGCTCCAGGACAGTAGGTAGAACTCCGTGATCCACCAGGGGAGGAAAACAGGACAAATCTTCTCCATCTAGTCATCAGATGGACTGTAGCTGGACCAGTTTGGAGATGGGTCCTTGTTCTTCCAACATGACTGAGCAGAAAGCCAGGTCCACAGAGACATGGAGGACATGGACTGGCCCACGCAGGGTTCTGGCCTCTATTCGGTAGAACACTTTTGGGAGGAATGGGAGCCGAGGCTGAGAGACAGACCCTCTCTCCCAGCATTAGTGTCTGACCTCAGATATGAGCTTCTAGAAGATTCTCCTGAACCCAGAGGACAGCCTTTCCTGAAGAGCTGTGAGGAGGGACCAACGTCAGACCCAAAGAGGAATGCTGAAAGTTCAGAAAGGCACAGGAGCAAACGCTTCGGCGATATAGACCCCGCCCCCCTCCTGTCCCTCACCAGACATTCCCCAGCCTGTCCGCCAGCCTGCTCTCCCCTTGCTGCAGCTTTCCTGCTCCTGTCCTGGTCTGTGGTTCTAGGATAACCTTAGAAAGCCCCTCCCTGATGTCATGTCTTTAATGTTCTTTCCATCTGGTTGCTTTGTTCTTGGGGAACAATGATTAGAATCAGCCTCATTGGTTCCATTTGTTTTTTTTTTAGAGGGAAACGCCATCAAGATGTTCATGCGTGGTAGACCAATCACCATGTTCATCCCTTCAGACGTGGAGAACTACGACGACGTTAGGACCGAACTTCCTCCAGAACGGCTCAAGCTGGAATGGGTGTATCCTTTCAAAGAATGACCCCATGGGAACCTGGAGATTATGACTATCCTTAGCAAGTCCGTTCTGCAGGTCCTCAGAAGGTCAATAAATAACCTTCTTCTGTCAACAACCTATTTAAGGTTGACAGACCTCCAAACATTGTCCTGGTGCTTCCTTCAGGTTCCCATGTCTGATGAACCTGACACTATATAGGAGGACCACAGGTGAATCCCAATAGGACCTGTTTAGAATCCCAGAGGACCTGAGAAGGAAATCCTTAGAACAGTAGTTCTCACTGGAACACGGTAGAACCTAAGGGGACCTTAGTAGAAGCTGATGGACATCTAGTAGAACCTCAGCGGTTTCCTTGACTCTCTGCAGGTACGGTTACCGTGGCAGGGACTGCCGGGCCAATGTCTACTTGCTTCCCACTGGAGAGATTGTTTACTTCATTGCGTCTGTGGCAGTTCTCTTCAACTACGAGGAGCGCACTCAGAGACATTACCTGGGACACACGGACTGCATCAAATGGTGAGAACCTCTCCGCATCACTTCCTCTTCCGCCACTGGCTGTTTTCTGGTCGTGACTTGGTGTGTTTCTGTGCGGCAGTCTGGCCATCCATCCAGATAAGATCAGAATCGCGACCGGACAGATCGCTGGAGTGGACAAAGACGGACGTGTAAGCAGAACCTCCAGTTGGACTTTATGTAAAGGTTAAGTTGGAGGAACCGAAGTTCCTAAGTGAACAGAACGTAGATTCTGATGGTTTAGATGAAAGAACTCTGTAAGTCTAGAGAAGTTCTGGCATTCTAGGATTAGGTAATTACACCACAGACACGGCAGAACCATGCAGCTGGGTTGGCCAGAAGAGCTGTAGATGTTGGGACGTCCAATAACCCGGCTGCTTCTGTGTTCCAGGCGCTGCAGCCTCACGTCCGGGTCTGGGACAGCGTCAGCCTGTCCACCCTGCAGGTCATTGGTCTGGGAACCTTTGAAAGGGGTGTCGGGTCTCTGGCCTTCTCCAAAGCTGTAAGTATCTTCTCATCAGCCACAGACTTCCTGCTGTTTGGAGGCTTCTGAGCAAACCTGTGGTCTACAGGACTCTGGTCAGCACCTGGGTGTTATCGACGACTGCAACGACCACATGTTGACCGTCTGGGAATGGCAGAAGAAGTCAAAGATAGCAGAAATCAAGGTGAGATGCTTCTACAGTGGGGCAAAAAAGTATTTAGTCAGCCACCAATAGTGCAAGTTCTCCCACTTAAAAAGATGAGAGAGGCCGGTAATTTTCATCATAGATATACCTCAACTATGAGAGACAAAATGAGAAAAAAAAATCCAGAATATCACCCTGTCTGATTTTTAAAGAATTTATTTGCAAAATATGGTGGAAAATAAGTATTTGGTCAATAACAAAAGTTCATCTCAATACTTTGTTATATACCCTTTGTTGGCAATGACAGAGATCAAACGTTTTCTGTAAGTCTTCACAAGGTTTTCACACACTGTTGCTGGTATTTTGGCCCATTCCTCCATGCAGATCTCCTCTAGAGCAGTGATGTTCTGGGGCTGTCGCTGGGCAACACAGACTTTCAACTCCCTCCAAAGATTTTCTATGGGGTTGAGATCTGGAGACTGGCTAGGCCACTCCAGGACCTTGAAATGCTTCTTACGAAGCCACTCCTTCGTTACCCGGGCGGTGTGTTTGGGATCATTGTCATGCTGAAAGACCCAGCCACGTTTCTTCTTCAATGCCCTTGCTGATGGAAGGAGGTTTTCACTCAAAATTTGACGATACATGGCCCATTCATTCTTTCCTTCACACGGATCAGTCGTCCTGGTCCCTTAGCAGAAAAACAGCCCCAAAGCATGATGTTTCCACCCCCATGCTTCACTGTAGGTATGGTGTTCTTTGGATGCAACTCAGCATTCTCTCTCCTCCAAACACGACGAGTAGAGTTTTTACCAAAAAGTTCTATTTTGGTTTCATCTGACCATATGATATTCTCCCAGTCATCGTCTGGATCATCCAAATGCTCTCTAGCAAACTTGAGACGGGCCTTGACATGTACTGGCTTAAGCAGGGGGACACGTCTGGCACTGCAGGATTTGAGTCCCTGGCGGCGTAGTGTGTTACTGATGGTAGCCTTTGTTACTTTGGTCCCAGCTCTCTGCAGGTCATTCACTAGGTCCCCCCGTGTGGTTCTGGGATTTTTACTCACCGTTCTTGTGATCATTTTGACCCCACGGGGTGAGATCTTGCGTGGAGCCCCAGATCGAGGAAGATTATCAGTGGTCTTGTATGTTTTCCATTTTCTAATAATTGATCCCATAGTTGATTTCTTCACACCAAGCTGTTTACCTATTGCAGATTCAGACTTCCCAGCCTGGTGCAGGTCTATAATTTTGTTTCGGGTGTCCTTTGACAGTTCTCTAGTTTTGGCCATGGTGGAGTTTAGAGTGTGACTGTTTGAGGTTGTGGACAGGTGTCTTTTATACTGATAACGGGTTCAAACAGGTGCCATTAATGAAGGTAACGAGTGGAGGACAGAGGAGCCTCTTACTGAAGAAGTTACAGGTCTGTGAGAGCCAGAAATCTTGCTTGTTTGTAACTGACCAAATACTTATTTTCCACCATATTTTGTAAATAAATTCTTTAAAAATCAGACAATGTAATTTTCTGGATTTTTTTTCTCATTTTGTCTCTCATAGTTGAGGTATATCTATGATGAAAATTACCGGCCTCTCATCTTTTTGAGTGGGAGAACTTGCACTATTGGTGGCTGACTAGATACTTTTTTGCCCCACTGTACTTGTTCTCAGAAAACGGACCTAAAGACCTGGTTCTAAACCTTTTCTCCGTCTCTCTCTCTCAGACCACCACTGATGTGGTTCTGGCCGTGGAGTTCCACCCCACCGACCCGGCCACCATTGTCACTTGTGGAAAGTTCCACATCTTCTTCTGGAGCTGGAACGGGACCTCGCTGCTCCGGAAGCAGGGGCTGTTTGGGGTAAGGTCAGCGGTACTGTTAGTGGGGTTCTGTTCATCTTCAGGACCTCAGGTCCAAAAGGTTCCTCTGGGTTCCTCCGTTAGCAGGACACTAAACCCACACTGAAGATCCGTTGGTTCCTCCCATCCCATCCATTGGTCTGGAACCTTCTGTAGAGGTTGAGGTCAGGACATTATTGGACCAGCAGCATCTGAATGACGTCGACAGAGAAGCTTGGTGGAGGAGCCCCTGAAACCGGGTTCTGCACTGATGCTAGGTTCTGGACAGCTGGGAGAACTGATCCGCCTTACACAACGCCAGCAGAACCTTAAAAGGAAGCAGGTTTCTGAACCTGGAAAATGTCTTCCAGTCCACATCTGGTTCCTAGCCAGTCAGAATCAGCACCAGAACAGCAGAACCTGTCTGTCTCTAGTTCTGTGGGTTCTTCAGCTATGACCCGGTTGTTGTTGGTGACCCGTATCTTTACCTCTTGGAGCTCTAATACTTTGGACCCTGAAGGTTTTGTTTAGGTCCAGTTTTCCAGTTTTGCTGATCAGAACCACTGTTTTTTTTTCCAACAGTTTAGAAGTTCTGAAAGAACTGAAACGGATCAGAACTTTCATTACTGGTGGTGAAAAAGCAAACTGGTCCTTTGTCAGAACCCGGTTCTTCTATCAGGTCGGCAGAGCCAACGATCAGAACTTTCTCTAGCAAAACCCTTGCAGCACCAAGTTCTGTTTGTTCTGGGGAACCTCCAGAACCTTTACTTTAGGTTGTGGTTCCTAAGGTCAGAACAGAAGAAGGTTCTGCTGCCCCTCAGTGGGAAAAGTCCAGTAGAACCACTAAAGTCCAGTACTGGTCCCAGTCTAACCATGTCCTCTCTCTGATCAGAACCACGACAGGCCCAAGTTCATCCAATGTCTGACGTTCCGGACGAACGGAGATATCCTGACCGGAGACTCTGCTGGACAGCTGCTGGTTTGGACCAGAACCTTTGCCGAGGCACCTCCTGGGAAAGGACCACAAGGTGGGGAAGCGGCGCCGGGTCGGATGTCTGTAATCGGGTCGGTGATGTTCTGCCGTGCAACAGTTGGCGGCATTCTTCAGTGGGACGGATCCGGACAGGTTCCTGCCGCGCCTCTAATGGTTTCAGGTTCCTGCCAAACTGGGTCAGATGGGTTCTGAGGAAAAACCGCCGCCTGCGGGTCGGTTCCTGCCTGGCTCAGCACGCTGGTCCTGGACCAGCGCCAGACATGAACTGCCTTCAGCCGGCGGTTGGAATGACTAGAGCAGGAAACGAGTCAGAACATAGCCAGTCAGAGCGGTTCTGCTTTGGATCTAAAGCAGATGAACCCATCGAAACTCAGCAGCCGGTACCAGTGGACCCCTGCTGCAGGGTGCTGGTTCTGATATGATAAAGGCTTCCTTAACCCAGGAATAGAACCACATCTGTAGATCCATCCCACCTAGAGTGCACCATGAAGATCCGGTTTACTCAGAACCCAATCGGAACCCTCTTAGAACCCACTCAGAACCCTCTCACAAACCACTCAGAATCTCAACAGAACCCAATCAGAACCCTCTTAGAAGCCACTCAGAATCCTAACAGAACCCACCCAGAATCCTCTTAGAACCCACTCAGAACCCTCTCAGCTGTAGTTGCGGTTCCTCTCGTCCAGTTTGACTGTCTCCACCCTGTCTGGGTTCCCTGCTTCTGGACCTCAGTCATCCTGAGGTCCGGATCGAGACCCGGTTCCGCCCGTCTGTCTGCTTTAGAATGAATTCAGCCTCCTGAGGCGCAGGGCGGGTTCTATAGGGTTCTGGTTCTAAATCATTCTTCCTAAACGGTGCTGGAGCTGAGCTCAGAACCGGGCCAGAGGCCTGTGCTGTGATGTGTTTCTGTGCTGTTGGTTCTGGTCCAGTTTAGTGGTGTTCTGTTTGCAGCGTTCCACATGAGGACAGACCTCGGGCCCCTGGAGGCCCATGAGAAAGGCGTGTTCTGCATGTGTGAGCTGAGGAGCGGCTGTCTGCTGACCGGAGGAGCCAAGGACCGCAGAGTCGTCTTGTGGGACCACCACCTGCACCTGGACCGCGACTTGGAGGTCTGAGACACACACATGCCCGCCCGCCACAGCTTGGCGCAGTATCCTGGAGCGCTGAAGTCACTTGACATCCTGTGTCTGCAGGTCCCGGATCAGTACGGCCACATCAGAGCGCTGGCAGAGGGGAAGGGTGATGAGTTCCTGGTCGGGACGTCCCGTAACTTCATCCTGAGAGGAACCTTCAACGATGGCTTCCAGGTGGTGGTGCAGGTGAGGTCACGGCGTCCTCAGAAGAGCGACCTCCTGTTTCACAGCCTGGAAATGCCTTCAGGGTCCCTGTGCCTGTGCCTTTCAGGGTCATACCGATGAGCTGTGGGGTCTGGCCACCCATCCAACAAGGGAACTTTTCCTGACCTGCGCTCAGGACCAGCTGGTCTGCCTCTGGAACTCGGTGGATCACAGCCTACAGTGGAGCCGCAGCCTAGAGGTGAGAAAAGGGAGGAGAAGCAGGAGGAGGAGGAAGACGCACTGTGGGACAGGAGGAATTTCACTAAGGATCATGGGATCGGGATGGTTAAGGAATAACAGAGGATTCATGGTACAGTGGACTAGGACGGGTCTACAGGAATGGGGCAAGTCCAAAGGACTTGGAGCGGGTCTAGAGGACCAGGGCAGGCCCTCTTGGGGAGGGACAAGAGGACTGGGGGAGGGACAGGACATGGGCGGGGCCCATAGATTGTGGGCGGGTGGTTTAATTGTTGTTGGACTCACAGCTGTGTCCGTCCTGCAGGAACATGGACACTGTGCGGAGTTCCATCCCAGTGGATCAGTGGTGGTCATTGGAACACACTCTGGGAAGTCAGTATTAATATCCTGGTGTCTAACTGATCCGTCAGGTTCTGCTGAGGTTCTAACTAATCCTTCCCCCCAGGTGGTTTGTTCTGGATGCTGAGACATCCGATCTAGTTGGGATCCACACAGACGGGAACGAGCAGCTGTCAGTCCTGCGTTTCTCAGTTGGTGGGTTGAGTCTGCTGCGATGTCACTGATGTGAAGGACTACAGTTCCCATCATTCCACTCTGTGTTGTTTGCAGATGGCAGCATGCTGGCTGTGGGATCTCATGATAACTTTATTTACCTCTACAACGTCTCGGATCGAGGACGGAAGTACAGCCGCTTTGGGAAGTGCACGGTGAGACTGTTGCCATGGTGACCCTCTATTATTCAGTGGCATTAAAACCCGTGACATCTGGTAAACTCAGATGAACCAGCCCTCTGTTAGAAACACGGGGCTGGTTCTGGTCCGATCAGGAACTAGAATCAGTGGTTCTAGTCCGATCAGGAACCAGTCTGAGCTGATGGTTCCTCTGATGTTTCCACAGGGACATTCCAGCTACATCACACACCTGGACTGGTCTCCTGACAACAAGTTCATCATGTCCAACTCTGGAGACTACGAGATCCTGTACTGTGAGTACTAAAGTAGTACTGCGGTACTCTGACCTGGTAGTACTGCGGTAGTTTGACCTGGTATTACTGCGGTACTGAGAAGTTGTAGTACTCTCCTGCAATGCTACCCAGAACTCTCCTTTCAGGGGACATCCCAAGCGGCTGCCAGCTGATCCGGAACCGCTCCGAGTGTAAGGACATCGACTGGGCCACCTACACGTGTGTCCTGGGGTACCACGTCTTTGGTCAGTACCTCCGGCTGGGATTAGCGATGCGTTCTGGTTCGTTCTGCTGGTTCTGATGGAATGTGGTGTCTCTCAGGTGTTTGGCCCGAAGGTTCTGACGGCACCGACATCAACGCTCTGATGAGGTCCCACAACAGGAAGGTGATCGCTCTGGCGGATGACTTCTGTAAGGTCCACCTGTTCGCCTACCCCTGCTCCAGATTCAAGGTCAGTCCTAGAACCGCCACCCGGACCAGGCAGAGTCAGAATGTGCTCCCGTTAATGGCCCCCATCTCTGCAGGCTCCCAGCCATAAGTACAGCGCCCACAGCAGCCATGTAACCAACGTCAGCTTCCTGTACAGCGATAGCCACCTGATCTCCACGGGGGGGAAGGACACCAGCATCATGCAGTGGCGTCTGGTCAGGAAGTCCTCCCTGTCCCTCTCAGACGGCATCATCTCCAAGTCCGCCCCCCGCAGGGTTGACCCAGTGTTGGCCACGCCTCCTACGGTGGCCACCTCTCCTACAGTGGCCACACCTCCTCTGCCAGAAGCCGCTCCGGTCCAGGAACCGTCTAATCATGTCTCCCCGCTGGCTGAAGTAGCCCCGCCCACCTCAGAGTCCACTCCGCCCCCCTCAGACAGCACGATGAGCCTGAAGGACAGCCTGGAGACGAGCGACGACACGGCCACGCCCAGCGACGAGGGCCTGCCCCCCCTCACCCCGTCCTCCTAGAGAGGCTGCTTCTCCTCCTCCAGGTGCTGCTTCCTCTGGACTCTGGGTGGAGGAGACGACCTCAGAACGCCCGCTAAGACTCAGAACCACCACAGGAAGTGTGGATCTCTGGTCCATCTAAACCCACAGCTTCCAGGTCAGTAACTATCCACGTGGCGTCAGCGGCGAGCCGCCAGGAGCTGCTCTCCTCCGATTACAGCCGCTCCGTGTTCCAGCGCTGTCTGCAGGGGGCGGCATAGGAACTGTCCTGCTCCTGTTTGCCACAGGGGGCAGCAGCGAGCTTTCTTCACTTTTTGTAGAACAAACTGGGGCCGTTTTCCTGCGACCTGAGGGCTTCATCCTGGGTTTCTGGAGACGTTGGAGGTTTCAGTTTGAGGGGAAACCTGGACATTTAGTTTGAAATCGGCTAAAAGCAAATGCTTTATGCTCAAACTCTTCAGTCAGAGTAAGACAAGTGTTCAAAATCTGTGAACTAAAAAGTGAATATCTGTTCACGATCAAACCGTCACTGAAGGAAGCAAACTGCTGCAGGCTTTTATTCTGAAATCAGAACACATTCAGGTTTCACTCGAACTTAAATTATTCATGAATAAAACAAAGATCTAAATGTTTCAAGTCCATTTAAACCGATTTAGATTCCGGTTGTTTATTTTCAGGAGCTCCACACTGTTGCTAAAAGGAAACCAACAGGATGCAAACAGGAAGTGTTTCTTGGGCAAAGTTGACCTTCAGGTTGAAAAACTGTGACATGTCGATACAGAGAACCAATCAGAGTAAAGCCTCCCTCTTGCACCAATTGATGATAGTAAGCCCTCCTGTTAGCAAAGGATCTGTGCTTGTATATCCTGCAGACTTTTGTGTATATTTCTGCTCACCACTAGAGGGCAGCACTTCCACAGTCACTTTAATGAACATCTCTCATCCAACTGGGTGACAGGAGAGGGAGGCTCTTTGTTCTGATTGGTTGCTCTCAGTGACTCTGCTAGTGATGTTTTTGTCTGTTCTGGACCATTTCGCTTCAGGCTGTTGAATGTGTTGATGATGTCATTCTGGGTGGGGGCGGGACTTTGATCTTGCTTTTTTCTTACTGATTTTTGTATTTTGTATGTCTCTGAAGGGCTTCTGTGGAAGGCTGGGCCATGTGAGGGGGCGGGGCTTGTGTTAAACGACATTGATCCTCATTAATGATTATTTTTATGTGAATGTTTTGAGCCAATCATCTTCTCTCATGCATTCCTGTCAGAGGACAGATTGTACTGAAGATTTTAACAGCAAAATGCAAATAAACGTTACCATGGTGACAGCCCAGCCAATCAGCTTCATCTTTGCTCGAAATGATCGACATTTTTCAATTCAATTTCAATTCAGGTTATTTCTATAGCGCCAAATTCACAACACACGTCATCTCAGGTCACTTTCCAGTTCACCAGATCATCCAGTCAAATAGATAAAAAGTTTTCTATCTAAGGAAAACCAGTTGATTGCATCGACTCATTGACTCTTCAGCAATCCCTCACACTAAGCATGCTTGTAGCAACAGTGGAGAGGAAAAACCTGCCGACTGGGGTTCAAGGAGACAGAAGCAGAGACACAAAAGGCGGCTGTAAAATGCGGCCCCCTCCAGGAAACACACAGCCAGGCAGACGAGCTCCGAGCCAGCTCCCATGTCAGAGGATGAAGAGAGCACATCCAGTTAGTCACAGTCAGAGAAACAGGACTACACTGGAAAACAGGCCAAGCTCCAACATCTAGAAACAAAGGTGTTGATGGCAGCAGCACAGCTGATGTTTCTCTCCAGGATGGAGTCACAGCCAAACAGGAACAGACCAGATGAAGCTACTATGAGAAAAAGCAGAGAGAGCAGAACGTTAGAGATTGAACTAACAGATTCTGCAGAGTGGGAGAATAGAGATAGAATGAAGCAGAATGATGAAAAAGGGGTCCCTATGTCCTCCAGCAGTCTAAGCCTATGGCAGCAGAACTATAGAGATAGCTCAGGATAACCTGAGCCACCCTAACTAGAAGCTTTATCAAAAAGGAAAGTTTTAAGCCTAGCCTTAAAAGTAGACAGGGTGTCTGCCTCACGGACTAAAACTGGTAGTTGGTTCCACAGGAGAGGAGCTGATAACTAAAAGATCTGCCTCCCATTCTACTTTTAGAAATTCTAGGAACCACTAGTAAACCTGCAGATTGAGAGCGAAGTGCTCTGTTAGGAACATAAGGAACAATCAGATCTCTGATATCAGATGGAGCTTGGCCATTGAAGGCTTTATATGTGAGAAGGAGGATTTTAAATTCTATTCTTGATTTAACAGGAAACCAATGAAGAGAAGCCAGGATAGGAGAGATATGATCTCTCTTTTTCATTTTCATCAGAACTCTGACTGCAGCATTTTGGATCAGCTGAAGGCTTTTAACTACAGTTTGTGGACTTCCTGATAGTAAAGAATTACAATAGTCCAGCCTTGAAGTAACAAATGCATGGAATAGTTTCTCAGCATCACCCCTGGACAGGAGATTTCTAATTTTTGCAATGTTCCTCAGATGAAAAAAGGAAATTCTAGAAACCTCTTTGATCTGGGATTTAAATGACAGGTCCTGATCAAAAATAACACCAAGATTTTTTACTTTATTATCTGAAATCAGTTTAATCCCATCCAAATGAAGTGACTGGCTAATCAGCTTCTTTTTCAGAGACTCTGGTCCAAAGACTATAACTTCTGTTTTGTCTGCATTCAGAAGCAGAAAGTTAAGAGTCATCCAGGTTTTTATGTCTTCAAGACATGCCTGTAATCTATGTAATGGGTTAGCTTCATCTGGATTTATAGACAGATATAGCTGGGTATCATCAGCATAACAGTGGAAATTAATCCCATGCTGTCTAATAACTCTACCAATTGGGAGCATGTATAAAGTAAAGAGAATTGGTCCTAGCACTGATCCCTGTGGTACTCCAAAGGTAACATTTTCTAAAACACAATGACATTAACTTGAAACAAATACAAATAAAAAACGCAGCCAAATAATCAAGAAATGACAATGTGTGGAAGCCTTTCTAAATAAAAATCTTAAAGTGTCCTAAATTTATTTTTTCCTTTTTAACAGTACAAAGTACAAAAAAACAACTAAAATTTTGAATAAAAAAAATGCGCTTATCAAGTTAGAGTATTATGAAGGTAACTTTACTGAGGTAGTACGCCAACCACCTGAACTAGTCTGGATTGAACTCATTAACTGATATTTGACCTTCAATAAAATTCAAATCCTGGAGCATTTTGTTCCCAAAATCCATGTTTTCCTTAAAACAGCTGTATGGTTCTGAAATAAGTAGCTTCATTGTATTTAAACAAGTGTTTACAGTGGATTAAAAACTCGATGTTTGAAGGAGACATCATAGCGTCAGGTGGACGCTCTGCCAGACCTGCAGCGGACATCAGTACATCCTCCAGAGACTCAGCTGCAATAATTAAAGTCAACATTGTTGTTGCTGGACTGCAGATTTTTTACATAAATCTGTTATTAGCAACCTAATGTCAATGTCAAATTTATTTATATAGCACTTTAAAAACAGGTATAAAACTGCACCAAAGTGCTGTACAGGACAAACAATAGTACTAATTAATAAAAACAGATTATCAAAACACTTCAAGTAAATGCCAAAGAATAAAAATGAGTTTTAAGAAGCGATTTAAAATGATCCAGGCTGTGGGCAGATTTAATTTGAAAAGGTAGATTGTTCCATAAAATTGGAGCAACAACAGAAAAAGCCCGATCTCCTTTCCTCTTAAGTCGGGTCCGAGGGACTGTCAGTAATAGCTGATTATTTGATCGTAAGCTTCTGGATACAGAGTGAAATTTTA
This sequence comes from Cyprinodon diabolis, assembly GCA_030533445.1. NCBI lineage: Eukaryota > Metazoa > Chordata > Actinopteri > Cyprinodontiformes > Cyprinodontidae > Cyprinodon > Cyprinodon diabolis. Next base: position 41,251,134 of record CM060083.1, on the reverse strand, counting down.
AAAGGTCCCGAAGATAGGGAGGAGCTAATCCAGTTAAAACCTTATAAGTTAATAAAAGAATCTTAAAATCTATTCGATAAAAGACGGGCAGGCAATGTAAAGAGGCCAGTATGGGCCTTATATGGTCACGCTTCCTGGTTCCTGTAAGAAGCCGTGCCGCTGCGTTCTGGATCATTTGAAGTCGCTGCATCTGTGATTTATCCATCCCTCTATATAATGAATTGCAATAATCCAACCGAGATGTGATGAAAGCATGGATAAGTCCTTCAAAGTCCTTAAAACATAAGATTTAATTTTTGCTAAAATCCGCAGGTGATAAAAACTTGATCTAACAACAGAGCTAACTTGTTTATCTAGCTTTAAACAGCTATCAAAAGTGAAACCAAGATTCCTAGCAGAATGGAATAGATAAAATGCCCAAAAGCCAAGGCTTTGAAACTGCCTGTTGGTTCCAACTGGACTGAGATTTGGCCTGAGCTCGCTGTCAGGGATTTGGCATCCATCCATCATCCATCCATCATTCGTCCATGGATGATGGAGCCCTTGATCGGCTCCATCACTTAGTGTAGTGAGGGGCTGTGTGGGGCATCCTAAGTGGTGCGGGGGCTGGCTCGGGGGTGGGTGCTTGGAGTGGGGTGCCTGCTGGGTGTGACCCCGGGGTCTGTAACCCCCTTCGGGACGGGGCTTGGGACGCCTCGGGGACTCCTATGGCGGCCGCTTGTGGTGCTCTTGGGGGGGGTTCCGTGGTAGCGGACGTGGGCTATTGGCCTGGTAGCTGTGCTGCTGCCCTCGGGCGGGTGCCCTGGCGGGGCGTCTGGGGTTTCGGTTCTGTGAGGATTGCTGCTTGGGGTCTGGGCCGGCTGTCTGGCCCTGCCAGGGCATATCACCTTATGGCAGATGCTTACCCCTTCAGGGGTTTGCACTCTGCTAGTGGGGAAAGGGGAGGGAGGGGGAATGATCTCGGCCTGGATGTCTTTTGTGTGGTGAGTGGTTAAAATGTTAATGTAGGGGGGCATTACATCTACGGGGGGGGGGGGGGGTCTTTGCTGGAGGATTTTAGAAGGGCTTCGAGTCTGGCTCCCTGTCTCTGTCCTGGTCCGTGCCGTCCCCTGGTGGGGGCTTCGTCCAGGGTGGGGGTTCTACATGGTATGTGGCTGGCTGGAGTTGTCTCCCCCCCATTTCGGCGCCTGCCGCCGGTCCCTGGCCCCTGGGCTATGGTGTTGCGACTGGTGGGGCCCCCCTCTCCGGGTTGGCTTTCGTGGAACGGGGGTGCCTATCCCCAGATTCCTCCCTCTGCCTGCTCCATCACACTGCCACACATGTAGGTTTTTGGGGAGGGGGTCATTACTGGAGGGCCCCACCTTCTGATAATGCTCTCCCCAGAGAAGGTTGGAGGGAGGGGTGTATAGTGGCTCCCCCAAGTTAAGGGGGGGGGGCCTCTGGTTTGGGTGGAACGAGATGGGTTGGTGTGGCGGTGTCGCCGCTCCCCTCCCCCCATCCGGATTTTAGGTTCACTTATTGGGTCATCCGATAATCCCAGGACCAAAAACCAGTGCCGCCGAGTCGTTGGTCCTGGAATTATTGGATGTGGGATTTATGTGTGGCTCCCCGGTGCACTGGTGGAGCTCAGGGTGTGGGGGTGGATGCCTGGACTCAGTGCTCTGGGGGGGCGCCCCTCCGGCTCCCTACAACCACTATGGAGCATTTTTCCTTTGGATAAACTTTACATGCACAAGTTCACTCTCACAAACAACTACAGGTGCTTGGTTCCAGGTACTTAGAGATTCACTTCCATACAGAAAGCCCATATTCTGATCTTCAGGTGACACAGAGTAGATGTCAGATTGAATAATACTACTTCAGTGATAGTATCAAGGTGATACTTTATTGTATATCTCGTTCCATGTCTGTTGGTTGTGCTGTTCTTTTTACATCTCTTTGCAGGTGATGAAGCAGACTGAAAATGTTTTGTCATTATCTACCTTTTATCTCCTCTTTTTTTCTGTTTCCCTTTTCCTGTTCTACTTACATTGCAGTGTCCATATAATCTGTAAAACTCCCTGCATAATTATAACGCAATTTATATGCATGAAAGAAGCGGAACACTATGGTGATAGCCGTACTGCTCCACTTGAGAAAGTAAAATCTGTTGGGCTCTTTTTGTCATTAAGACAATTATTCTTATTGCTACATTGCTAGACAGGACACGGAAAAAAACCAAAACAAAGTGGAGCCGTGTATGACATCATCCGCGTGGTGGACTGGATATGTGACAGGCAGCCCGGGCCACAGGCGGCTACGCTCTACCCCTTCTATTCATTCTAGCTAATCTGAATCGTTCAATTCCATTTGGAGAGCGAGATCATCTGTGGTAGCAGCACTAGACATCTTCCAGGCATGTGAGGAAAACTAGCAGCAGTTCAGCGGACAGGATGAATGAATGGTAGGCGGCGCGCACGGATGACGTCATACACGCACCGCTTTGTTTAAAAAACATATAAATATAAAAAATATAACCGCGGATGTCTGGGGGACAGTGATTCTCCTACATGTTATGAATCCTGGCGTACCATAAAGAATAAATGATGAACAGTTTAGTTTGTGCCTTCAAGTCGTTGCCCATAGGAAGACGTTACTGGATATAACCTAACAGAATATCTTCAGAACGGCTCCAAATGACACTAAACTCATATGGGTGAGTAGAACATGATGTAATAACGTAAAATCAAAGGCCCAATGTAAAAAAAACGGCGTTATCCTTTAACTCATACAAATGTATTTCATTCAGAAACTGTGGGCTTTCTTACTATAAATGTATTTCTATAATTTTTTTGATTATGCGCATCTGCTATCTATTTTAAAAAATGTATAATATTACAGCAGCAAATTATCAAAGGTGTTTAAAAGCTCCAAATGAGGCTTCAGATCATGAAGCGACAATAAAGCTGTCATTGTTTTACAGGCATAATTTGCATTTGCTGACCCTTGACCTTTAACTACTGATGGATATACTACAGGAAATCAGTCATACAAATGTCAACTCCTCTAAGATAGCACGGGATGCAATTTATGGCAAATTCTATTTTTTTTTTTTTTTTTATAAAAAATTCAGTGTATAACATGAATGCATAAATACCTAATTTTATTTCAGCGTTAAATTCTGTTTCAAGTAACAGATCATTAAAAATGTTTCCGGATCTTTACTGGTTGAAGATTTTCTTTATTCGGATCCACTAATTTTTAATTGGTTACCCCTGGTTTAATGTTTCTAAATATTTATTTCCCGTCATGTGCATCTGGATGTTTTTATTTAAGGCTACTTTATACTTTCAGTAGTTTTTGGAGCACATACTTTTTCACTTTTACTTGAGTAAAGAGGTCAAGTTGATACTTCAACTTTTACCAGAGTGTTTTTAAACTGCAGTATCTATACTTCTACTGAAGTAACACGTGTGAACTTTTGACACCATTGTATTAAACAAACCAAAAACTCCTGTCCCTGAGTTGTAGAATCCCTTCCCTATAAATATTGAATTCTCTGTGAATTAATACCGATAATTTTTTAATAAGATCCTCGTCAAACGGACATGAAATGTTTGTTGTTAAAACCTAATGTGTCTAAAGGACCTAGTTATTTTTTCACGGCCAAAACTACGACAAATCGGACTAAATCAGGAACTAAAACAGCGTGATTGGTTGTAAGGAGACAGGAGAATCTGAGTTTACTGAAGGAAACCTGCTGCTGACCAGGTTAGCTCTGGGAGGATGTTACTATGGTAACAGAAACAGGTTGAGGGAGCTCTCTTTGTGAAACAGAAAAGTCAGTTTCCCTGATTTCAGGTTTAGAAAACTTGGAGTTTTCCATTGAACGTTCTTTGTTAAACAGACCCCAGATTACAGACAATAAGAGGAAGAGGAAAAAGAACAAGCTAGTTTTATTATTATTATTGATTTAGTTTAGGGTTACCTCAAAAGAAACAGTAATAATAATACTTAGTAAAGTATATACCACATTAAACATGGCACAATTGTGTGTTCTTAGAATGGAACCTTGACAGCTCAGAACAAAAAAGTGACTCAACAGAACCTCATAACTGATCCATGACTCACTAGAACCTCAGGACTGAACCATGACTCGGCAGAACCTGGGAATTGAACCCTGAATTGGGCCTGAGTCAGCAGATCTAAACCAGCCTGTGAGGGTGTTTCTGACCCGGAGTTCATGGGTTCAGGACAGTTTGTTCATGGATCCTTATCAGCAGAGGATAAAAGTCCAGCTTCGTTTGTTCAAATCAGTTGTTTTTCTTTCCAGAACATTTTAGACCCAAAGAACCAGAAACATGAAGGTCTGGCTGCTGCTGGTTCTGCTACTGCCGCTCTGCTACGGTAAGAAAATTCTGTTCCCATGTTTAGAACCCAACTATCAGGACCGGGAGGAAGTCAAACTGACTTTAGAACCAGACTTTGTTTGGAACCAAATGTTCTGATGTGCAGCTTGGATCAAACACCATTCTGGGATCGATGCTCTGCTGAAACTTTCCCCACTGAAACAGAACTGTTCCTTCATACGGTTCTCTGCTCTCCTCCTGGGGGCTGTTTGAAATGGAGAACCAAATGGAGCTGGTTCTGAGAGGGCGGTTGGTCAGCGGTAGGGTGGAGGACTTAATTCAATTTCTATGCAGTTTATTTCTATAGCTCCAATTCACATGTCATCTCAGGTCACTTTCCAGTTCATCAGATCATCCAGTCAGATTGATTCAAAGTTTTCTATCTAAGGAAAACCAGACGATTGCATCGACTCATTGACTCTTCAGCAATCCCTCACACTAAGCATGCTTGTAGCGACAGTGGAGAGGAAAAACTCCCTTTTAACAGGATAACTCAGGGTTCTACTCAGCCGACCCGGGTCTGAATCCCAACCGGACCCTTAGCTGCATGTCCCTCCATCGTTCTCATGTGTCTGCTGTGAAAAAGAAAATTGTTTTAGTGACATCATCTAGGATTCAACAGAATAGTTCTGTTCATTCGGGCCACCGTTCAACACCGGGTCCAGTTGTTAACAAAAAACATTCGCATCCTTAGAGCTCTTTGGTGCAATTCTAATAACAAGCATCTACATGTTCTACATCCCAATGAAACCTGTCCTCCAGAGAGCCTGGGCAGTCTGCTCAGGGGCACAGCATGGCATTCTGGGTGTTGAACCAGGGACCTCGCAGCCACTTTAGGAGCTCAGTTCTCTGACCTCTAGACTGGATAAAAGGGCAACGGATCTAACCTGAGGATTGGTTCTGACTGGTTCTGTTTTTCCTGCAGCCCAGTTCCACATCCACTGCTATGGAGAAGATTTCCTGATGGTCAACAACATGCTTCTGCAGTGCACCGGGAAGGTCCAACAGGCCTGTTACACCAGAGGTGAGTCCTGGACCTGCCCCTCGGGCCCCGTGGCTCAGACTGAAACCCAGTTTTCTGTCTTTGATCTTCAGGTTCTTAACGAGCAGATATATTAGTCCAACACCTGCTGTGGGTCTCATTACTTGGTCCCAGATCCGATCCAGACCGGGTTCTGGTAAAAGTGGATCTGAAAGTGAAGAATGAGGCTGGATGTGGATCCAGGTGATAATGATCCAACCTCTGACCCGGTTCTGACCCCAGCAATAGGTCCATGGGACTGAAGTTGAAGCAGGGATGTTACTAAATAGCAGAGAGCTACCGTTCCATCACGGTTCTTCATCCCATGCTGAGTTCTGAAAATGGGCCAGTTCTGTTCGAGTTCAGTTCCACGCCCTCAAACCGTTTGAACAAAGGAAAATGATGGTGAGGATGGGCGGCACTAGCGATGAAGATGAGGTTCACCTCCAGGATGTGGAAGATCTGAGAACTTAGAAAGGACCGACTGGGGGCCTGGTGCTTTTTCTATCCTGACCACCAGTGGGGGGGGGTAGCAGCCTATGCACCATAGCAGGGCTGTGGTGCATAGGTAGATGGTGAACACCAGCAGCTCTGATCCTCCCTAGAATCAGGCATGAAGAATCAATGAGAATTGGTTCCAAATCTTCAATTCTCCTGAAATCGTTCAATTTTAAATGTAATTTTTATGCCAAGTATTTTCCCCCAAAGTCTCTCTTCCTGTCAGACCCATGAATGTGCTGCTGAATTACTGGCTGAAACAGACCTGAGATCTGAGATAGACCCTGGATCTGAGATGGGCCCGGGATCTGAGATAGACCGGGGATCTGAGATAGACCCTGGATCTGAGATAGACCCTGGATCTGAGATAGACCCGGGATCTGAGATAGACCCGGGATCTGAGATAGACCCTGGATCTGAGATAGACCCTGGATCTGAGATAGACCCGGGATCTGAGATAGACCGGGGGTCTGAGATAGACCCGGGATCTGAGATAGACCGGGGGTCTGAGATAGACCCTGGATCTGAGATAGACCCGGGATCTGATATTGACACGGGATCTGAGATAGACCCAGGATCTGAGATAGACCCTGGATCTGAGATAGACCGGGGATCTGAGATAGACCCAGGATCTGAGATAGACCCTGGATCTGAGATAGACCGGGGGTCTGAGATAGACCCTGGATCTGAGATAGACCCAGGATCTGAGATAGACCCGGGATCTGAGATAGACCCGGGATCTGATATTGACACGGGATCTGAGATAGACCCAGGATCTGAGATAGACCCTGGATCTGAGATAGACCGGGGATCTGAGATAGACCCTGGATCTGAGATAGACCCAGGATCTGAGATAGACCCGGGATCTGAGATAGACCCTGGATCTGAGATAGACCCTGGATCTGAGATAGACCGGGGATCTGAGATAGACCCAGGATCTGAGATTGACACGGGATCTGAGATTGACACGGGATCTGAGATAGACCCAGGATCTGAGATAGACCCTGGATCTGAGATAGACCGGGGATCTGAGATAGACTCGAGGTCTAAAGTAGACCTGAGGTCTGAGATTGACCCGGGGTCTGAGATAGACCCGGGGTCTGAGATAGACCCGAGGTCTGAGATAGACCCTGGATCTGAGATAGACCCGGGATCTGAGATAGACCCGAGGTCTAAAATAGACCTGAGGTCTGAGATAGACCCTGGATCTGAGATAGACCCGAGGTCTGAGATAGACCCGGGATCTGAGATAGACCCGGGATCTGAGATAGACCTGAGGGCTGAGATAGACCCGAGGGCTGAGATAGACCCGGGATCTGAGATAGACCCGGGGTCTGAGATAGACCCGGGGTCTGAGATAGACCCTGGATCTGAGATAGACCCTGGATCTGAGATAGACCCTGGGTCTGAGATAGACCCTGGGTCTGAGATAGACCTGGGGTCTGAGATAGACCGGGGGTCTGAGATAGACCCTGGATCTGAGATAGACCGGGGGTCTGAGATAGACCCGGGATCTGAGATAGACCGGGGGTCTGAGATAGACCCGGGATCTGAGATAGACCCTGGATCTGAGATAGACCCGGGGTCTGAGATAGATCCGGGGGTCTGAAATAGACCCTGGATCTGAGATAGACCGATAGACCGGGGGTCTGAGATAGACCCGGGATCTGAGATAGACCGGGGGTCTGAGATAGACCCGGGATCTGAGATAGACCGGGGGTCTGAGATAGACCCTGGATCTGAGATAGACCCAGGATCTGAGATAGATCCTGGATCTGAGATAGACCGGGGGTCTGAGATAGACCCTGGATCTGAGATAGACCCAGGATCTGAGATAGACCCTGGATCTGAGATAGACCCAGGATCTGAGATAGACCCTGGATCTGAGATAGACCCAGGATCTGAGATAGAACCTAGATCTGAGATAGACCTGAGGTCTGAGATAGACCTTTGGTTAGGTGGAGCTCTGCTGCCCTCTGCAGAAAGAATCCCTGAAATGATCAAATAGAAACTGAACAGCAAAAAAAATCAACATTTCTTTCTCAACCTCATATAGACGATTACCTGGAAATAAATACCTTCTGGTCTGAACTGAAGTTTCCACAGAGAAACAATAAAAAAAGCTATTACTATTATTATAGAAATGATTAAAGATGGATTTGGCCCAGAATGGTAGAAAGGATGCAGGATTCTTTGGTCTCAATGTTACTAAAAACATTTAACTGGATGATGGCAAAGAAGGTTGTCCCTCCATGATGGACAGAAGTTATCCTTTCTATTATCACCAAAGAAGGAAATGATGACATCACAATGTAGTAATAAACACCCAGTTGGTATAATCTGAACACCAACAGCCGCTGCTGTTCCTGGATTCAGCTTTCAACACCATCATCCCACAGCATCTGATAGGGAAACTGGAACAGCTTCAATACACCCTTCTACTGCATATTTGCTCGGTATATATTTGTCTTTAATGCTCTGAACTTCCATATCAATGCGTTTTGGAACATGTTGTTCTCCCAAGCTGTTTACATTTGATGCACTTTATGAAATGACAGATTTACTGTCTGAAAGCTGTACCAAACTAAATTTTAAATAAAAATTGTCTATGATTTCAAAAAGATCAGGGATGATTTACAAGCTTAAAACACGCTGATCAGACAGATTCATCCAACAGAGGACATCAGGAGGGTTTTACACAAAAGTCTGAGAGAAAAACTTAGAAACCGTAGTTTACAGTTTAGATGTAGAAAAGTCATTTGATTGGGTCAGGTTCTTCTTTTTATATAAGATGCTTGAAAAATGTGGCTTTAATAAATCTGTAATTACTATTTCAGGTTTATTTCACAACTGCCAGGATCACAATGAGCAGTGACATCATAGAGTCATTCCTATTGGACTCCACAGCCTGCTGCCTTGTTTATTCAACCTCTGGATCAAAGACAGGACTTAAAAGCAGACGCAGCAAAGATTGTCCCTTCATTATTGATTCTGTTTCATCCCACACAGGCTGTTCCTAAAATTATCCAATCAATTGTTGATTAAGGTTAATGTGAATCAAACAGATATTAGCTGTGACCCAGCAGCAGAAATCAGGGTTCTAGATGGAAATGGGATGCAGTCAGCATCTAGAATGGAAGGACTTTGCACTGCCGGAATATAGCAATAAAATCTGATATAAAGAGATAGAATACAGAACGTTTTCTATTCACACTCTAGAGCTCTCTCAAATATATCCAGTGTTCAGCCTAAAACTTACAATTAAAGAGATTTTCCTTGTTCACTATGGTGCTATTGTGCTGCACAGTTTATGCAACATCCTGCTGCATAAAGAAGACAGCAGTTTATATTGAAGCCAGGTTGGAAACAATTGACTAAAACTAGATCCCATGAATGGCCTGAATGATCCTAGAATGAGATTTATTACCAAATAAGATCATTTTAGAATCTTGCTGAAAGTGTTTGTGTTTATTTCAATCAGATATGGTTCAAACGGACAGAATATATTAAAACTGTTGGATATGATTTTTTGTAAAAACTGCTGCTTCTTTTTTTTATATTATTTTTATTTAGAAAGCACATTACATTACTATGATATTATTGTATCACTTTCATTGTCATTTTTACACTTAATGTTTTTACACTTTTTCCTTAACAGAAAAACACACAAAAACAACAACAAAAAAGTGGCGGTGAAGCCTGAGTATCAACAATCAATGACATCACACATCCAATCAAACTTTAAACTGAATAAAAGCAAGGTTTACAAAAAAAAATGACTCATAACTGTTTTTACATATTCTGTCCACTTTTAGCAGATCTTGTAGAAAGTGTCCCTCTGCACATTAAGGAAAAATACATAAATCTCCTTCACTACGGTACTCCAGTCCTCGATTGTTGGAGGTTTCCGCTTTAGCTATTTTCTTGGGAGGGCCTTCTTGCTTCCCGCCAGCAAAATGTATAAGTTCTGCTCATAATATTTCAGTTTGTCGACTGTTATATTACACAGAAATATGCATTCAAAGGTTAAAGGGAAATTAAATGTGAAAATGTACATGTTGATGAATTTGAGACCAATAATGCTGGATGGTTTGACAACTCCAGAAAATATGGGATGGTTGGCAGCATTCCTGCCACATCTCCAGCAGGTGTCGCCATTTCACTCATATCTTTTATGCTCTGCAGTTATGAAAAATCTTATAATGCTTTTAGAGCTAAATTCAGGCCAAACCTTTGATCTCGTCCATGGTATCTTACAGATGTATTCCAAATCGTTCTCTGGAATCGTCAGGCCACTTTCTTTTTCCCACTTTAACATAAACAGAGCTGTTCTTACACTGCAGGATAGCGTTGTACAACCTACAAACATTTTTGCCTGTTTTTGATTTAGTTAATAATATAAATGTTTCCACAAATCTCAAACTATGTAAATGTGCTTTAGATCCTGATAAAAATAATTTGTGACCTGTAGATATCTGAAAAACTCATCTGCACATAAATCATATTTACTTTTCAAGATATCAAAGCATTGGAACGCCCCCTTATGGAAAAAAGAATAGTAACTAGTTATGCCTTTCTTGAACCTATCATCATGTTGGCTGGTTAAAATCTAAGTCATAATCGCATCATCTTAAAACTTTACAGCCCTTTTCTAACCCACGTACTGCTTTATTCCAGGCAGATATCATTACTTGTGATATTGGTTCATCTGCCAGAGGAATTTTGCTTTGCAGTTTTGCGTCGCCTATTATGGCTTTAATCGATATTGTCTTGAATGTTTCCCCTTCCACAGCTTTCCATCCCGCAGTGTAATCCAGGCAGCATAAACATAACAAATTCTATTTCTTAATTATAACACATAGATTAATGGTCTCCCCGCTCACTTGAAAACACTGAACATAGACATAGGAAAAAGTCAATATTAAGAACAAGCAAAACTCAAACTGAACTCTTGACTTCCAAGGTGGGGGTCTCGCATGTGGACCCTTCTTCACCCCCAATGGCGGCTTCCTCATAGGTTAATCAAGGGGCCCCTGGTGGCTATGGCCTCAGTATAGAGAGCACCGAGAGAAACCTAACTTTATTACTTATGGTACATCATAAACCAAATGCAAGTCTTATGACTATCAGAATGGGTTAACCTCCGTGGGCATGGTTGATGTCCTCTTTAAGGCTCTAAGTTTTTCTTTGTATCCGGCTGCAGGGTCTTGCCTCTTGTTTGCCTCACCTCTCCACAGTCCTCTGCATACCCTGCTCCAGGTCAGCTGCTTCAGTTATTCCAAAACCATTTCTGGTGACATAACAACCTGCACAGCGTAGCCTCTGCAGGACATATCTTAAGTAGCTTCCACCACCGTGTTGCAAATCTTTGTTTCATCGGCATATTTCACCCTCAGCAGGGGTGGAAAGAAGGTCTGAAAAGGGATCCGTTTCTCCTTCAGGATCCTTTGTACGGATCTTTTAGTTTTTTTCAAAATCAGAGGGGGCTAGTCATGATTTGCCATTCCATGTAAAAAAAATTTCTGCCATGCCTTGCCAAGGAGGAGTTCTTAGGTTTTAAAACTGAGGAATTTCACAATAATAGACTGCTGTGGAGCATTGCTTGAGGGTGGAGGGCCTAGAGAGCGCTGCGCCGGTTCAATCTGTATGTCGAGCTCGCCTTAGGACAGCGCCAAGCCCTCATGGAGCAACTTCTCCACAAAGTCACCCATTGATGCCGAGTCCTGTTCTGCCAACTAAGGTACTCCATAAATGCATATGTTCTCTCTTCGTGTACGGCTCTCTAGCTCTATTAGTTTATCCTCCAGCTTTATCTGTAGCTTCATTATTTCAGTGTTGTCCTCCGTGATTAAAATCCTCTCCTCCGCTTTTTCAATCCGACCCTCCGTCTCATCTAGTCTGGCGTTCATCTTTTGAATATCTTCTTTAAATTCCCCCAGATACGCATTATTTTCCTGTCAGAAACGTCTTAATTCCTTCAACGCCGTCCCCCATTCAGCCATGTTACTACTGTTGCTTGCTTAGCTCAAATCAAATGCAGCAGCCATACTTCTTCAAAGCAGAGGTTTGAGATAAATAGCGGTTAGCATTAGCCAAAATGTTAGATATATTTCCTCGGCCTAAAACGTCCACTTTTTGCACTACAAAGCATCGGTTTTGAAACCCACTAACTGAACAATGAGGTTATAAAATTAGTCAGGAAGCCTTCTTGCTGCAATACTGTCTCCTCCAGCTCAGACAAACTTCCTAGAACCGCACCACAGTAAGAATCAATTCATCCCAGCTCGGTGATGGGTTAAAGGTGTGATGCAACGGCCAAGATACACCCACCGAGATCGGTTAAAGGCGTGATGCACCCGCTAAGATACACCCACCGAGATGGGTTAAAGGCGTGATGCACCCGCCAAGGTACGCCCACCATAGATGGGTTAAAGGCGTGATGCACCCGCCAAGATGCGCCCACCATAGATGGGTTAAAGGCGTGATGCACCCGCCAAGATGCGCCCACCATAGATGGGTTAAAGGCGTGATGCACCCGCCAAGATACACCCACCGAGATGGTTTAAAGGCGTGATGCACCCGCCAAGATACACCCACCGAGATCGGGTAAAGGCGTGATGCACCCGCCAAGATACACCCACCGAGATGGGTTAAAGGCGTGATGCAACCGCCAAGATACACCCACCGAGATCGGTTAAAGGCCTGATGCACCCGCCAAGGTACGCCCGCCAAGATGGGTTAAAGGCGTGATGCAACCGCCAAGAAGCGCCCACCGAGATGGTTTAAAGGCGTGATGCACCCGCCAAGATACACCCACCGAGATCGGTTAAAGGCGTGATGCACCAGCCAAGGTACGCCTGCCGAGATGGGTTAAAGGCGTGATGCACCTGACAAGAGGCACCCAGGAGATGGGTTAAAGGCATGATGCACCTGACAAGAAGCGCCCACCGAAATGGGTTATAGGCGTGAAGCACCTGGCAAGATGCGCCCACAGAGATGGGTTAAAGGCGTGATGCACCTGACAAGAAGCGCCCACCGAAATAGGTTATAGGCATGAAGCACCTGGCAAGATGCGCCCACAGAGATCGGTTAAAGGCGTGATGCACCTGACAAGATGCGCCCACCGAGACGGGTTAAAGGCGTGAAGCACCTGCCAAGATGCGCCCACCATAGATGGGTTAAAGGCGTGATGCACCCGCCAAGATTCGCCCACCAACATGGGTTATAGGCGTGAAGCACCTGCCAAGATGCGCCCACCGAGACGGGTTAAAGGCGTGAAGCACCTGCCAAGATGCGCCCACCATAGATGGGTTAAAGGCGTGATGCACCCGCCAAGATGCGCCCACCAACATGGGTTATAGGCGTGAAGCACCTGCCAATATGCGCCCACCAACATGGGTTAAAGGCGTGATGCACCCACCAAGATACGCCCACCGAGATGGGTTAAAGGCGTGAAGCACCTGCCAAGATGCGCCCACCAACATGGGTTAAAGGTGTGATGCACCCACCAAGATACGCCCACCGAGATGGGTTAAAGGCGTGATGCACCCGCCAAGAGGCCTGATGAAAAGTATCCAAAAACTAGTTCTAGATCTCATCTAAGTTCATCTGTTTGGAACCAATTAGAACCATTTCCAACATTTAATAATTTTAATATTTATCATTCTTTTCAAAGTTCAGAGGACCAACATTTCTCTGAGACTAAACTAAACATAGGACCAAAAAACACAGCCAAGAACCATCTAGCCCAATGGCTGGTCCAACAGAACCTCATTCCAGTTTAGAGCTGACATTACACCCAGACTAAGCCCTTCTGACTGTTCGGTCACCTTCTACTCCAGCACAGGTGCTGATAACTTTGTCTGTCTGCAGATAATGGAGAGAAAGGCTGCACTCGGCTGGAGAACTGCTCAAAACCCGGATGGACCTGCTGCCACACGGACCGCTGCAATGGGGGACATTCAAACCAGTCTGGATGATTAGTCAGAGTCCTGATTATTCCTGTGAGGAGTGCCTCAGAGCCCATCCAATGAGTCTAGATCCAATAAACTGTTGGATGGCCCAATAACCAGTTGTGTGTGGTTTATTTTACCAGTGGAGTATAAATGCTGTTTCAATATCTATCAATATGCCTGAAGCTCTTCATCATGACTTTTTATAGAAACAGAAGAACATAGACTGTAGACCCAAATACAACCAGAAATAACAGGGAACGGTTAATAGGTTTATTATAGGAATGTTGCAGAGATCTCTGGAGCAGGTTAAACCAACGGAGCAGGAACCACTGGAAGGGAGAGAGCAGGTTAGTGGATGGACAGGAGATTCACTGGATCTTTAGGTTTAGACAAAGAGCCAATAACCGTCTTCTGAATCTAGCAGTATTAAAAATCCAGAGCTTAGGTTCAAAGGTGATGCTGAAAACTGGTTTTCCTTAGATAGGGACTCTACCCGGATCCATGCAGAAATCTATGAGGGAGAAACCTGATAAATAAGGGGCTGGAAGAACTCGTAGGTCCAGGACTGAATCAGAGCCAGAGACTGAAAGAGTCTTTAAAATCAGGAGGGGGATTCATTTAACTCAACCAGAGTCAGGTGTCAGACAATCTAACACTGCCAACTGGTCAAAGCCGGGCTTATTCAATTCAGTTTATTTATAAAGCGCCAATTCACAACACATGTCATCTCAAGGCACTTTACAGTTCAACCAGATCATACATTCAAATTGATTAAAAGTTTTCTATCTGAGGAAAACCAGCTGATTGCATCAACTCATTGACTCTTCAGCAATCCCTCACACTAAGCCTGCTTGTAGTGACAGTGGAGAGGAAAAACTCCCTTTTAACAGGAAGAAACCTCCAGCAGAACCAGGCTCAGTGTGAGCCTGCCACAAAAGGGTGGGGTTAAACAAGCAAATACAAAAAAACAAATATTACCACTTAAACTTGTCCAAAGACTAAAATGAGGTTATCTCCAACATAACCAATTAAAATCATCAATGCTTTAATAGAATAGTCTAAAACAGGGGTGTCAAACTGGTTCCAGAAAAGGCCATGTGGCTGCAGGTTTTCTTTCCAACCAAACAATAGCACACCAGACTCCATTCATCTCATGAAGTGAGTCCAATCTGAACATGATTACTTGATGAGATGAATGGAGTCTGGTGTGCCATTGCTTGGTTGGAAAGAAAAACCTGCCACATGGCCCTTTCTGGAACCAGTTTGACACCCCTGGTCTAAAAGAACCCCTGGTTGCTACCTGCAACAAAACTGGGGGCCACACAAAACAATAGAATGTTCCAAAAGAAATACCAACCAATGAACCAGATAAACTAAAAAAAAAAAAAAAAATGAAACAAAACAGCAGGGTCTCCATCGAGCTGCAGCAGTGTCAGAGGTGGAATTAAATCAAAAGGTTAGTAGGTGATTTACAGAAGATGGAAGCCAGAGGAAACCATTGTCACCTACCAGAGCTGGATGCTTTCACCTCAAATCAGAGGAACCTTTCCGGCCCACAGCAGGAGGATCAGCTTTCCAATATATTCTATATATAAATAATTGTTATTTTTGCGTTATGGAGCTGTGTGGGTGCAATAAAACAATACATACCCTTTTTATGTGACAACTGCACTGGGGAGGGTGAATTACAGCCACACCCCGGTACAAAGCAGCAGACATCCAGTGGTTTCTAGATTTGAGATTCTTTATATTGGAGAATATTGGAGAAACCAAACAACCTCTCCACAGACGCATGGCCCAACACAGAAGAGCGACCTCCTCTGGACAAGACTCTGCTGTACATCTACACCTTATGGACAAAGGACATTGTTTGGAGGAGCAGAATGTTAACATTTTGGACAAAGAAGACAAGTGGTTTGAGGGGGGGGGGAGGAAGCCAAATGGAGGAGGGGATCAAAGGGAATACCTCCTTAAATAACCTGGTTGGAACTGGATCTAACATACAAGTTGAAGGCTTAGATGAAGACAATAATTTAGCTAACTCTGAAAGTTCAACTGGATCAAAGCAGTCTAAACCCGATTCAGATTCCATGACTACCTCAGATACAATCGTGGATAGAGGCGTACTAATGATAAGTTCAACAGCTGGATACCACCTACAGTCCAAGGGCCACACAAACTGGCCAATTAGGACTTGGAGGGAGCCCTCAGGTGTCTCTGCCAGGCATTCCTCCTAATGGAGCATCCGCTGCCATGGATTGAATATGCCCACAACTCCCAAGTCAGCTCGGCCACAGGTATGTCCCCAGTCACGGCAGCTAATGGTTTTCAGTCTCCTCTGTTCCCCACCCAGGATCATAATCTTGCAGTGCCATCTGCCTGAACACATCTTTGCTGAGTTCAAGGAGTGTGGAAGGCCATCCAGGCATCCCTTACACGTTCCGCCCAACGCAACAAGGTACTGCCAGATTGTTCGCCTGCCCACCTATACCAACTAGGTCAGAAGGTGTGGTTATCCACACCGGACCTCCCCCTGCAAGTGGAGTCATGGAAGCTTGCACCCCGTCACGGCCCTATTCAGGTGGAGAAAGTAATTAATCCATCAGCTGTTAGATTGAAATTGCCTGACTCCATTCAAGTTCGCCCTTCCATGTTTCTCTGCTAAAGCCTGTGTCCTCCAGTGCCCGTAGCTCTCCTGCTGAACCCCCTCCTCCTGCACTGTCCATTGATGGCCATCCTGCGTTCACCGTGCACAGAACCTTGGATGTGAGGCATCACCTTTTAGATTGTAGATCTGCCAGCATCTTTGTGTGAAAATAAACTCATCTGCCTTTGGGGATTTTCTACAGCAAACTAACCTGTGCTCTGTCTTCCAAGGATTCAGCTCCACACCAGTCTCCTGCTACCAAGCCACACCACCTACCTCATCTCCAGCTGCTGGTCCGTGAGCTTGCCTTCTTCCTCAACCTGCCCCTGCTTCTGAAGACACTGTCCTTGCTCCAAATAGAAAGCCAAATAAACAGTTGTTTGTGTTGTGCAAAATAGTATCCTGCAGATAATGAATAAATGATTAACTAGAACTGGCATTATGTATATATATATATATATATATAAATTATTTAACTTATTCAAAATCCGAGGTGAAATCAATTTAACGTTCTCAGTTGAATAATTCTAGCTCTAATTTATTTACTTACCTGGGTTTGTGCCTTTCACCTCTGGATGGTTCCTGGACCGGCTGTTAAAATCCTAATTCTATCTCTATTCTCCTACTCTGCAGAATCTGCTTTCTGCTCTCTCTGCTCTTTCTCATAGTAGCTTCATCTGGTCTGTTCGTGTTTGGCTGTGACTCCATCCTGTGGAGCGGTGGAGCTGGTTGACAGTTGTCTTTTGTATCTATGCTTCTTTTTCTATGCCTGCTTCTGTGTCCTTGAACCCCAGTCGGCCTCAGCAGATGGCCACTCACACTGAGCCTGGTTCTGTGCCTTGAGATGACATGTGTTTTGAATTGGCACTATATAAATAAACTGAATTGGATGGATTGATGGGTGATGGATTGATGAAGGATGGATGATGGATGGATGCTGGATTGATGGATTGATGGATGATGGATGGATGGATGATGGATTGATGAAGGATGGATGATGGATGGATGCTGGATAGATGGATGGATGGATGGATGCTGGATTGATGGATGATGGATGGATGATGGATTGATGAAGGATGGATGATGGATGGATGCTGGATAGATGGATGATGGGTGATGAATGGATGGATGATGGATTGATGAAGGATGGATGATGGATGGATGCTGGATTGATGGATGGATGGATGGACGCTGGATTGATGGATGATGGATGGATGGATGATGGATTGATGAAGGATGGATGATGGATGGATGCTAGATGGATGGATGATGGGTGATGGATGGATGGATGATGGATTGATGAAGGATGGATGATGGATGGATGCTGGATGGATGGATGATGGGTGATGGATGGATGGATGATGGATTGATGAAGGATGGATTAATGTAGGATGGATGCTGGATGGATGCTGGATGCATGGATGATGGATTGATGAAGGATGGATGATGGATGGATGATGGGTGATGGATGGATGGATGATGGATTGATGAAGGATGGATGATGTATGGATGCTGGATGGATGGAGGATGGGTGATGGATGGATGGATGATGGATTGATGAAGGATGGATGATGTATGGATGCTGGATGGATGGAGGATGGGTGATGGATGGATGGATGATGGATTGATGAAGGATGGATGATGGATGGATGATGGGTGAACGATGGATGATGGATGGATGCTGGATGGATGATGAAGGATGGATGATGGATTAATGAATGATGGATGAATGGATGGATGATGGATGGATGAATGATGGATGAATGGATGGATGATGGATGGGTGGATGGATGATGGATTGATGAAGGATGGATGATGGATGGATGCTGGATGGATGGATGGATGGATGATGGGTGATGGATGGATGGATGGATGGATTGATGAAGGATGGATGAAGTATGGATGATGGATTGATGAAGGATGGATGATGGATGGATGGATGATGGATGGATGGATGATGGGTGATGGATGGATGATGGGTGAACGATGGATGGATGATGGATGGATGCTGGATGGATGATGGATGGATGATGGATGGATGAATGGATGAATGATGGATGAATGGATGGATGGATGAAGGATTGATGAAGGATGGATGAACGATGGATGATGGATGGATTGATGAAGGATGGATGAAGGATGGATGAACGATGGATGATGGATGGATTGATGAAGGATGGATGATGGATGGATGATGGATTGATGAAGGTTGGATGATGGATGGATGAACGATGGATGGATTGATGAAGGATGGATGATGGATGGATGATGGATTGATGAAGGTTGGATGATGGATGGATGATGGATGAATGGATGATGGATGGATGATGGGTGAACGATGGATGATGGATGGATGAATGATGGATGAATGGATGGATTATGGATGGATGGATGATGGGTGAACGATGGATGATGGATGGATGAATGATGGATGAATGGATGGATGGATGATGGGTGAACGATGGATGATGGATGGATGAATGATGGATGAATGGATGGATTATGGATGGATGGATGATGGGTGAACGATGGATGATGGATGGATGAATGATGGATGAATGGATGGGTGGGTGGATGGATGGATGATGGATTGATGAAGGATGGTGAAGGATGGATGAAGGTTGGATGAAGGATGGATGATGGATGATGGATTGATGAAGGTTGGATGATGGATGGATGATGGATGAATGGATGATGGATGGATGATGGGTGAACGATGGATGGATGATGGATGAATGGATGATGGATGGATGATGGATGAATGGATGATGGGTGAACGATGGATGATGGATGGATGGATGCTGGATGGATGAATGATGGATGGATGATGGATGGATGAATGATGGATGAATGGATGGATTATGGATGGATGGATGATGGGTGAACGATGGATGAATGGATTGATTATGGATGGATGAATGATGGATGGATGCTTCCTGATTGCTCATCAGAGGTCCACATTTTGCTCGTCAGTTTTTATTGTTGTCACAAAGAACATGAGAGTCAACGAAATGATTTCATCATCGTCATCATTGATGAAAACAACAATGTTCTGAAAATGACATGAACAGTCCCGCTCACTTAACAGGTGTAATCTCCGCCAGCACACGGAAGGTTCGATTATCCCTCCTTTGTTACTACTTCATCTTAGCCTCAGATAAACTACTCAGTAACCTTGGAGCTACAGTAGTGTCATCAGGTTAACACGATCACTTCGCCGCAGTTTCCCTCAGATCAGCCGCAGATCACGTCTCGGTTTCTCGTCTCAGCACACCTCAGAGCTCATAGACTAGGAGGGTTGAGTGAGTCGACTCTTGAAAAAACACCCATGAACAGTTCGGTGCGTTCTCCAACTTCGTTATCTCTCCTCAGCTCAGGCCTCCATCAGCGTCCCCCATCCACTGCTTTTTTTCCCGCTCTCCCCTTCTTCCTCCCATCATCCCCCGGTCCGTTTTTTTTACTGGTTAAATTCACTTGTTGCTCCGATTTTTTACTACTTTCTTTTTTCTTTTCCTGGTACTCAGTCTATAGTCTATAGACTAATAAAAGTTTAGTTTGACAAGCAAGTTAGACTTAGACTTAGACTTGACTTTATTAATCCCTTGGGATTACTCCCTTCGGGAAATTGTATTTCCAGTAGCAGGAAAAAAAAATACACATACAAGAAAATAGAGGATGTTTCGGCACAGTATATACAATAGAAAAATAAAAACAATTAAATAAGATGTAGGAAGATGTATTGGGGGATGAGGATAGACAAATAAATACAGAGGGCTATAGCAAAACAATAACTTAAATTAACAGTTATGTAGTGTATTGCACTTGGATGGTTGAGGAAAGAGAGTGTCCAGATTATAAAAACCACAGCGAGTATCTACAACTCCTTCACTTCTGTTCTCTTAACTCTATTTCCTACTCCCCCCCAGAGAGGAGTTATAGAGCCTGATGGCATGAGGGACAAAGGAGTTCCTGAGTCTGTTGGTCCTACATTTGGGAAGGAGCAGCCTCCCACTGAACAGGCTCCTCTGGTTGCTGATGACGGTGTGCAGGGGATGACTGACATTGTCAATAATGTCCAGCAGTTTGTCCAGTGTCCTCCTCTCTGCCACCGTCACCAGTGAGTCCAGTTTCATGCCGACCACAGAGCCGGCCCGCCTGATCAGTTTATCCAGCCTGGAGGTGTCCTTCTTAGATGTGCTGCCCCCCCCCAGCACACCACAGTGTAAAAAAGGACGCTGGCAACCACAGACTGATAGAACATCCACAGCAGTTTGCTGCAGATGTTAAAGGATCACAGCCTCCTGAGGAAGTACATCAGTTTACACACATGTAAATAATAGTGTAATATGTAAATAACATTGTAAATAATCACCTAGATTAAACATTAAAAATAAACAACCAAAAAACAATGATATAAGCCTCTCATTTATCATACAAAGAATATGTGATTATTATGTGCATATTTAAAGGCTTACAGTACATGGTGTTTTTTGTTGTTTGTTTTTTTGTCAGTGGCTACACATTATTATTTAAGTTTATGCACCCCTATCAATCAGGTTCTTGGATTCATTTCATGAAATGAAAGAATTTAGAAAAGATAAAAACTTGTTTTAGAAATCAAAATCTCCTTAAGTGAAAACATACAATTCTACATAGGAAACACAATTTAAAAGATAAAAAAAAATGTCCGTATTGATTTATCAGTGACAGGTTGCTTTTTCTGACCTCCAGCTGATTAACCTATTGGGGGCCCCCACTGCGGCCCCTGATAGGTTTAGTATTAATATGTTTCAGCAGCAATTCCTCATCTCACATATTCTGGTAACAGCTTTTTTTTTTTTTTTTACAGTAAATACAAGCAACTGTTTAGCAGTTAGCTATAAGAAGCTAGCTCATGGTCCAACAGCAGCTGATTTCTGCCAGAATAAAACTAAACTATCAATAAATGGTCTGTTAAAATAATTTCTCCTCTGTGTGGTGCTCAGAGCCCCTCAGCTCTGACTGCAGAACTGCTCCTTCAACCCCTGAACAGATCTCCAAATATCAAATTCTCTTCTTTACTGATTTATTGACCAACAGCTGATCTGAAATCTGGAGCCAAAGCGACTCATGCTCCACAGTCTGCCTCTGTCTCACTGCAGGAAGAGCAGTTAATGTCCAGTACAAAGGTTAAACGTTGATTGGGTGATTGATGTGTTTCTTTTACAAACTAAATAATGAATAAAGTTATTAACACATTATTTCATTAAGCGTCAGATGAGGACACGGATATAACATAAATATATTGGAATATATTGACTGTATTATTGAACTAATAGATGAATATAATATTTTATTTGAGTGTTTGAATAAATGTTATAACCGCTTGCCATAGCCGGCATCACTATTAGCGCTTCTTCCGGGCAATCTCACTGTTTTCAAGGAGATTGTGCGCGTGCCGTCAAAAGACAGAAACGAAACTTAAACTCAACAAAACTGACGAAGCGTTGAGTTCAAGCACCAGAGGAGGTTTGGTCGGAGGTTCGGTCTGGACCGGTTCCGTCCTGATCCAGGTGAGTCCAGTTTAAACCTCTTGCTCTATCCTGGGAGGAGCTGCGCTGCGCTGGAACCAGTTGGAATCGTTTCTACTGGCTGCTGTGGAAACCAGTCTGCGCTGGAAAACGCTCGTTAACTGATGTTACTGGTGGTTACTAGTTGATAGTAAACTGGTCTTACTGGTTAATAGTTTGATTAGAAATTTTATCGCAAACACATGGAGCTGCGTGAATCCCCATCTATCAGAAGACTGTCTCCCTTAAAAATCCATGCAGCAAACGGCGGTTTAAATGGAGAAATGAACCTCCTCTACAGTGCATGAAAATATTTTTTAGTTTAAATTTAGTTACAAAGTATTGAAGTGGAAATTGGCAAAGGTTCCACATTGTTACGTGTTTTGAAAAAATACTTTCCAACTGTGATGCACTTTTGGAATTAACATTTTCCTAAAAAAAAAAACAAATATTGCTTCTTTATATACTAATTTTTCTAAAGGGATTTTTATATCTTCAGAAAAGTAAAATCTTTTATATTTAGAGAATAACTCCTATGTATTTAGGAAAACATTATATGAGAGTGTCAATATTCCAACTCTAATACCTAGTTGGTGTAATTAAGTGTTAAATTTATAAACGCCAGAAAGATTCATTATTTAACACTAAATAAGAGTTACAATGCCAACTCTCCAAAAAGAGTGAAATTAACATTTGCTTTTGTGGAGCCATATAGACACTTGAAGGATGTTAAAATCAAATCTGACAGTTAATTTGAGCTTGTTGGATCTGCTGTGTACGCTGAGGTCCCTGTGTTTATCTCCCATCATCTGTGATGAAGTTTTTGTTGCTCTTGGTTCTGTCTGTTCCTGCTCTGCAGAACTTCCTGTTTATGTGGTTGAAGATACACTGAGAGCTTCTGCTGTCAGAGAAAAGTTCCTGTGTGATCTCTGAACTGTGACACACCTGCTCTCTTTGTCTCTGCACCTGCGTCACTGAGGCGTAACCTGATGGGGCGTAACCTGATGGGTTTCCTCATCTACAGCAGGGAGTGGCCGCTGCTGATAATACTATAGCTAATTTGTCCCTGACAGGTACTACTCTGGTTTAGTCAGCACGTACGCTCAGCCAATAGAACCGACTGGAACAACCGGCAGCAAAGGGAAATAACAAAACAAAATATTCCTCAGACTTCCAACTGGTTTCAGGTCCCACAGGTTCTGACCTGAGGTCTCCTGATTGGGCAGTCAATGAATCACTGTAATCAGCTGGTTTTCCCAACATACTAACTTCAAACCTTTAATCTGACCGCATGATGTGATTGATCTGGATCTCTGCAAGCGAGGCCTCATTACGTCACTTTGTGTCGAACTTCACAGGAAATTCTAATAATCTGGCCGTTTAAAGGATACTGAAGTATTTAAATGCGTCAGAATCGCAGCACAACTCCCAGACAAAGAAGGAAGAAAACACAAAAACAGCAGAATAAAAGCAAGCAGAAAAAAAAACATAATGAAAACAGGTAGAGAAGCAAATAAAACTGTTGGATCACAACCTTAAACAAATGATTTCTCAGTTAACATTTTAACTCCATCAGTCAAAGGCAGCTCTAATTTATCAGGTTTTAAATTCTGACTTCAAAGAACTCAGGCTTTCTGGGTGGACAGAGTAGGCTGGAACTAGAAGACCTGAATGGTCTGGGTGTCATGATTTAATTAAAGATGTGACCCAAATGCAGAAGACCAAAACAGAGAGACCAGGAAAAAGTTTAACAGGTTTATTAAGAATATACAGATGAGTCCAGTGCTGCTCTGAGCACTGTCAAACCGGTACTGTAAAGTGAGGGGAAGACACTGCGGTTAGTTCAGGCTCAGTGGGAAATTAGATTCTTTGACTTGAAGAGGAGGAATAGGTTGCAGACTCACGTCTCCAGAAAAAGGTTTCTTTTATTTAATCCAGTCTGTGTGGGATGTTCCAGTGATTGTCTTGTTTGATGGAGGGCGAACAGGGTTTACTCAGACTGCAGTTGTTCCTTGGTGAACGGAGAAGCTGACTGCCACTTAGATTTCCTGCGGTACTTGAACAGGTTATTGTGGAGATTAATCTACTGCTCAGAGAGAAGCCCCAGACAATCCAACCTTGAATCCTCAGCTCAGTTTGGTTCACAGAAGATCCATCCAGGGGACAGAAGGTCTGAAACATCCAGTTTGCAGGATGACTTCCTGTCGAGAGGCAAAGACAAAAACAGCAAGATCAAAACTCAGGTAAACAAGAAACTCAGTTTGACTCAGCAAACTCAGCTTGGCTAGAGTACCCAAAACTGGCAAACACTCCGGCGTTGAGGTAGTGGCAGTCAGCAGCTTAAGTGTCCTCAGTTAATGAGGCAACAGCTGCAGGTGTGCAGGGAGGCCCAATGAGGACGGGGCACCACCTGGTGGAGGAGGAAAGGAAACACAAAAACAGACCACACAAACTGGATTCCTGACACTGGGAGGTTGATCCACTGACAACAGATCTGTTATGGATTGTGCTGCTGATCTTTTCACTGATTTCGAGACTAACAGAAGAATTTCAAAGTCTATTCTCTGAGCTACAGGGAGCCAGAGGACGGACTTCAGAACCAGGCTGATGTGATCTACTTTCTATAGTTCTAGTGAGGACGCAGGCAGCAGCGTCTGGATCAGCTGTCTGATCTACTTTCTATAGTTCTAGTAAGGACGCAGGCAGCAGCGTCTGGATCAGCTGTCTGATCTACCTTCTATAGTTCTAGTGAGGACGCAGGCAGCAGCGTCTGGATCAGCTGTCTGATCTACTTTCTATAGTTCTAGTAAGGACGCAGGCAGCAGCGTCTGGATCAGCTGTCTGATCTACTTTCTATAGTTCTAGTGAGGACGCAGGCAGCAGCGTCTGGATCAGCTGTCTGATCTACCTTCTATAGTTCTAGTGATGACGCAGGCAGCAGCGTCTGGATCAGCTGTCTGATCTACTTTCTATAGTTCTAGTAAGGACGCAGGCAGCAGCGTCTGGATCAGCTGTCTGATCTACTTTCTATAGTTCTAGTGAGGACGCAGGCAGCAGCGTCTGGATCAGCTGTCTGATCTACCTTCTATAGTTCTAGTGAGGACGCAGGCAGCAGCGTCTGGATCAGCTGTCTGATCTACTTTCTATAGTTCTAGTGAGGACGCAGGCAGCAGCGTCCGGATCAGCTGTCTGATCTACTTTCTATAGTTCTAGTGAGGACGCAGGCAGCAGCGTCCGGATCAGCTGTCTGATCTACCTTCTATAGTTCTAGTGAGGACGCAGGCAGCAGCGTCTGGATCAGCTGTCTGATCTACTTTCTATAGTTCTAGTGAGGACGCAGGCAGCAGCGTCTGGATCAGCTGTCTGATCTACTTTCTATAGTTCTAGTGAGGACGCAGGCAGCAGCGTCTGGATCAGCTGTCTGATCTACCTTCTATAGTTCTAGTGATGACGCAGGCAGCAGCTTCTGGATCAGCTGTCTGATCTACTTTCTATAGTTCTAGTGAGGACGCAGGCAGCAGCGTCTGGATCAGCTGTCTGATCTACTTTCTATAGTTCTAGTGAGGACGCAGGCAGCAGCGTCTGGATCAGCTGTCTGATCTACTTTCTATAGTTCTAGTGAGGACGCAGGCAGCAGCGTCTGGATCAGCTGTCTGATCTACTTTCTATAGTTCTAGTGAGGACGCAGGCAGCAGCGTCTGGATCAGCTGTCTGATCTACTTTCTATAGTTCTAGTGAGGACGCAGGCAGCAGCGTCTGGATCAGCTGTCTGATCTACTTTCTATAGTTCTAGTGAGGACGCAGGCAGCAGCGTCTGGATCAGCTGTCTGATCTACTTTCTATAGTTCTAGTGAGGACGCAGGCAGCAGCGTCTGGATCAGCTGTCTGATCTACTTTCTATAGTTCTAGTGAGGACGCAGGCAGCAGCTTCTGGATCAGCTGTCTGATCTACTTTCTATAGTTCTAGTGAGGACGCAGGCAGCAGCGTCCGGATCAGCTGTCTGATCTACCTTCTATGGTTCTAGTGAGGATGCAGGCAGCAGCGTCTGGATCAGCTGTCTGATCTACCTTCTATGGTTCTAGTGAGGATGCAGGCAGCAGCGTCTGGATCAGCTGTCTGATCTACCTTCTATGGTTCTAGTGAGGACGCAGGCAGCAGCGTCTGGATCAGCTGTCTGATCTACCTTCTATGGTTCTAGTGAGGATGCAGGCAGCAGCGTCTGGATCAGCTGTCTGATCTACCTTCTATGGTTCTAGTGAGGACGCAGGCAGCATCACTCTAGACCAAGTTTAGAGTGATCTGTCCCTGAGTAGGAAAGACCACACAGTGGTTAAAATGAGGTAGAACACTCTTCAAATCAGCCTGGTTAAAATCCCCAGTTTTGACTAATCTGTGTGCAGATTGAAGCTCAGATATAGTCTGGTAGAGAACAGACATGGCCTCTTTTTATTAATGCTGGGGGGTACATACACAGCAGTGGGGCTAACCTAAGTTAACTCTCTGCAGTAACTGTCAAATGCTCGTTGTGTGGAGAGCAGAAGCTGGTGACTAATCTAGCATTTTTAAACCAGTTGTCATTAATAAAACACACACAGCCCACTTTCTTGTCCCCTTGGGGAGCCGTGAGCTGCCATTGTGCGGCGCCCGAGAAGCAATCTGGAATTAAGCGTCTTGCTCAAAGACCCAGAGCGGCAGTCTGTGGGAGTGGGGCTTGAACTCAGAACCTCTGGATTCCAAGTTCTATGGCCTAGCCACAGGGCTGCTGATAGGCCACTGCTCCTATCAGCACGGTATATACTGAGCCTCTCCAGGCTAAGAGCGTTGTCCAGTATGGATAAGTTAAGCTATGTCTCAGTCAGGATGACAGCGCAGCAGTTACTAATCTCCTTCTTTGAAGAGAGTCCGAGTTGAACATGATCCCATTTTGTTGTCCAGTGAGCGGACATTGAAGAGCAGAGAGCAGGATTATGGAGAGTGGTGGTTTGTAGGGGTTCGCGTTTAGTTTTGCTGTCAGCTCGCCTCTGCTGCCTCACTTTCGCCGCTGGTCACACCATCTTTGTTTGCTCCTGTGCTTCTCTGTGTGTCCGCTGGATTGTGAGTCTGTGGGCCTTGCACTTAAAGCACTCCGAAGCTACTTAAACGATCGAGAGTAGTTGTATTTACGAGTCCAGAAAAAACACTTTATGACCATAATTTCAGCAGGCGCTGGTGGTCATTAACTAACCTACTGGATCGATGCAGAGAACGTAGCATGCTAGGTGGCATATTTGGAAGAAAATGCTTGCAGGTTGTCAGGATCTGAAAACAGCCGCAGCCATCACAGTGCCGCCATCTTGGTTACAAATATTATCAATATCAAATATTTGGTTACTTCGATATTTTAAGCTTAAGGGTCATTACATTTACTAAATTACACAATTTCAAATAGATTCGTTTACTGCTTATTTTTTTGTTCAAAATCTACTTTATCAACGCAGCTTTCATTAAGTTATTTTTGTGTTTTTATTACATAAAAAAGGAGATTAGAAAGGCGAACATAATTATGAAAGTAAAATAAGTCTATTGCAGAGAAAATTTTTCACACTGATGTGAATTGAGACTGAAGAAAATGTTTAGAGAAAATATTTTTTCATAAAATAAATAAAAGATAGCCCTCAAAAGTATATTTTTACGGGCGTGCTTTGGTGGTGCATTGGTTAGTGCATATGACCCATGTATGGAGGCCTTAGTCCTCAATGTGGCTGACCCAGCTCTGAATCTGGCCTGTGGTCCTTTCCCGCATGTCCCTCCCTCTGTCATACCCCCTTTCCTGTCAGCTTACTTTCCAATAAAACGGGCCAATAATGCCGAAAATCCCGAATTATTTCGGGGAGAATTTCGATGTGGGTTAGGGTTAGGGCCGATGTGAAAAATGTGTTATTGCTGTGTGTCTGTTCCCATTGGCCAGTGTCATGATCATATGGGGCCCCAGCTACTGAAGAGGTTTAAGCATCATGATCCTATGGGGCCCCAGCTCCTAAACAGGTTTAAGCATCATGATTCTATGGGGCCCCAGCTTCTAAAGAGGTTTAAGCATCATTATCCTATGGGGCCCCAGCTCCTAAACAGGTTTAAGCATCATGATCCTACGGGGCCCCAGCTTCTAAAGAGGTTTAAGCATCATGATCCTATGGGGCCCCAGCTTCTAAAGAGGTTTAAGCATCATTATCCTATGGGGCCCCAGCTCCTAAAAAGGTTTAAGCATCATTATCCTATGGGGCCCCAGCTCCTAAACAGGTTTAAGCATCATGATCCTATGGGGCCCCAGCTCCTAAAAAGGTTTAAGCATCATGATCCTATGGGGCCCCAGCTCCTAAAAAGGTTTAAGCATCATGATCCTATGGGGCCCCAGCTTCTAAAAAGGTTTAAGCATCATGATCCTATGGGGCCCCAGCTCCTAAAGAGGTTTAAGCATCATGATCCTACGGGGCCCCAGCTTCTAAAAAGGTTTAAGCATCATGATTCTATGGGGCCCCAGCTCCTAAAGAGGTTTAAGCATCATGATTCTATGGGGCCCCAGCTCCTAAAGAGGTTTAAGCTGTTTAATCATCTTTGCTCTTTCCTTTTCCAGACTCACTTCAGGTTCTCTGACCCAGCCTTCTGAGGCCATGGCCGTGTCATCTCCATTGCCTCTTCTGCTATCAACCCATGAACTCACCCTGGCCTGTGATCGCTGTTGCATCAGGGAGAACCAGATCACATTCAGGCTAAGACCAGTTCAACACCAGTGTCAGCATCAGGTCCTACTCTGCAGAACTAAAGGCGGCAGCAGTTGGAGGCCCGTCGCCAAGCGACCAGCGTTTCCAAATCCCAAACGATATGAAGCCTGTTGGTTCTTTAAGGAGGGCCAAGGCTGCACTGTGCATAAAAACCGCTGCACATTTGCAAAGAGTGAAGAGGAAGCCGCTGTGTGGATGTTTGAAAAGGAACACAGAGTGGACCATGAGCTTCTCTGTAACATGTTGCTCCAGTCCAACAGCAAACCTGAGCAGAAAACCGATGCAGCACCTCAGGGTACCCTCTTCACCACTCTGGACCTGAAGGCTGTCTGTGATTTATGCTCCAAGCAGGTGAATGAAATCACCTACAGCGTTCAGTCCGTTATTCACAAGTGTGGCCGGAGTCTCCTCCTAGCCAAAAACAAGGCCTCCAACCAGTGGAAGTCTATAGCTGAGCGGCCTACTGGGGGAACCATTGGAGCTAAAGTCCTCTATAAGGTCTGTGATCACTTTGTTGAGGGATCTGGATGCAGCAGACATAACTTAGGTAGGGGATGCACCTATGCCAAAAGCACTGAAGAGGCCACAGTGTGGAACTTCCTCAGAGAGAAAGGTCTCAGTAAGACGGAGTTAATCACACACATAATCGAGTCTGATCCAGTCTCAGAAACACCAGAACATGCAGCCCATAGAATTCTTCAAAGGTTTTCTGGAAGATTCATGGAGTTCTGCAAAAGTTGTTTTCTGGGACGGCCGACTAAGCTGACACCAAAGCGATGGAATGACTCCTGCTCTGCTGATGCAGCTCACGCCTGGGAGCCGGTTCTTGTTCATCACCTGTCAGAGGACAGCTCAAAGCACATCTACAGCCAGGTCCGCCCCCTTCCCCCAAACTGCCCCTTTACCTTCTGCAGTCACATCCGTCAGGGTAAGCCCTGCTGGCACCAGGCTGGCCACTGCAAGGCCGCCCAGAGTGAGGTGGAGATGGCGGTGTGGAAGGCTGAGCACAGCGGCCTCTCAGTGCGTCCTCACCTCCTTCGGCTTAGTCAGGAGAATCAGGTTCAGTCCAAGCAGGTCTCCATATTCTGTAAGGTGTGCCTGCTGGTGCTGTCCACCCCAGAGAGCTTCTACAAGCACTGTTCTACACTAGAACATGCCCAGCTCCTGTCCCAGGACACCACCACCAAGTGGAAACAGCGGCAGCCTCCCCACGGCCGGCGGGCAGAGTTATGGCTCTGCGACAGGTAAATAGCTCACGTCATGGCATCACATATGTAGAACCATACATGTCCTGTTATCTAGAAGAACGCTTATGTTCTCATTATATCTGGAGTAAATCAGAATAGACTAACACCAGGAGTAGAGCAACACATAGAGAGACACATCTTGATGTTTTAACTCATCCGTAAGCAGTTTCACTGCTGCTCATAGATTTGAGTTTTTTAGCAGCACAACATGTAAAAACCAACATGAAGCCCAACTACATGCTTCTAAATGGAGCTGAAATCAGATCTTAGTCATGGATGTTTGGGTTCTTTGGCCCCATCACCAAGGAGACGCTGTGAATCCAAACACAGCCACTGTTTAAGACGAGCGTCAACCATCATTTTGGAAAATCCGAGAGTGGAAGAAGTTCAGAGGTGGCAGCTCGGTTTCTACCTGTATTCTGCATACTGGTCTTCGTTTGCTGTGTTTACCTTGCATTAGATTTCCGCTCATGTTCAGTCATGGCTCGTTCTAAATAATGCAAATGGGAAGTGACGCCTAAGCAACGTTGGAAGTGCATCTGCAGTCACCGTAACAGGGGGGCAACAGGCTTCCCTTACTTCCCCAACCTCTGATCTGGCTGAGGTGTCCCTGTCAGGCGCCGTTTAGGGACAAACAGCGCAACAACACGTAATCTTCTATGAAGCTCAAGAAACACTTATATTAACAATTACAAATTCATTATAAACAATTACATTTCCATAATGTCCATTCGTCAATGGATCATAAATTTCGTCTCTTTGTCTCGTTGAAGTAAATCATTTTTATTTTCGTGATGTTTTTATTTTCTTGAAACAATTTTTGTGCGTTTTCTTCTCGTCATCGTCATGGGAAAAAGGGGCGTTGACGAAATATTTTCGTCATCGTTCTGGTTGACGAAATTAACACTGGTACGGATGGCACAGCCAAGATGTGAAAGAGTGGAGTTGTGGCGCAGATGAAATCCATCAATCCAAGCTTTTAGTGACCCACCGTGTCCTGCATCAGCAGACACTAGCTTGCAAAGGCATGGTACCAGATCTGCACTCAGTTCTGAACACAGCTATCACTGCAGTTAACTTTGTGAAATCCTGAGCATTGCAATCATGGTTTTTCGGTCAGCTTTGAAATCTGAAATCTGGATGCCAGAACATGCTGCTTTATCACTTGGGGTGTGTGTTGGTTCCCGTGCAAAGTGTTGCAGAGTTTTAGAGCTACGCAGAGAAAAGTCAAAATTCATGACAAAGGAAAAACGGGACTTTGCAAATTGTTTTGATCTAGCCTATTAGCCTATTTTGGAGACATTAAACATATTGAACAGACTCAACCCCTCCATCCAAGGAGGCTTTAGATTTTAACTTGAAGTTATTGACAGAACCACTGCCTTTATGAGAAACAGACCTCTGGAGAAGAAGAAAGGATAAAATAGAAGACATGTTCCCCAACTGACTGATTTTTTGTAGGAAAGTGGCTGTTCTGACCGTTGCAGTTCCGAATTCTCCTGAGTGGTTCCCGACTTTACATGAGTGAATAAAGTGAATGTGATTGGTTGATTATCAAGGGGGCGGGATTCTTGTGGATGACCGTTGATATATCATTGGCTGAATTTATATAAATGCAGATTTCTCTAATGTGAGATCCATAAAGTTCAATTAATATTATTATGATTTCTGTAAAAGGGAAATAGATCTGACTCCACACAGAGAGTCTCTGAGGAGCAGCTTTGAGTAACGAGACGTTTTTCCATTGTTTCCTGTAACTTTCTGGCTTCAGCAGATTTCAGTCCAGTCAGAAAGATGGGGGACATTTAGGGCCTCGTCATCATCTGCAGATAAGCCAGAGATTTCAAACCTGAGTAAAACCCATTAAGCTTTAACCAAGTTGTCTGTGTTGACCTGGGGTTTCCAGTTCAAGTACATGTTTTTATCCAGTCCTGCAGTTGTCTATTGTCCATGGAGCTTCAGTAGCAGAGTGATGCCTCTGCCTTGTTTCCCTCTGGCAAATCTTCAGCTTTGGATAAAGAATGCTAATAAATAATGTCACTCAGCAGTGGTTACGCTGTCCCTTGTTTTTGCAGCAGTTTATCTCTATTTTATTAGAGCAAATGGAGTCAAAACACTACCTGACTGTTGGACGTCTTCGAACAGTGAACCAATTTTACATCCGATGAATATTTTCATTGCACTTTTAACACAATGTTTGAATTGTAGACCAAAGACCTGTGAATACGGCTCAAACTGTCCAAAAGCTCACTCTGAGGAGGAGCTTAAGGAGTGGATGATGAGATCTGCAGAGGAGGAGGAGATCCGATGCAGCATGGAGACTGAGGGCCTAATGTGCTACACCCAGCAGCTTCTAGACGAGTACAGGAACAGCAGCAATGAAGTCTATGTGGTGAGTATGATGCCTCATTGTAAATGTGTTGCGGAGTAAAGAAAGTATTCAGACTTCAGAAAAAGAAAGCTGTTACATCATAAGAATGGCTTCAGTTACGGCTTCAGTTTCAGACCAAATTAACATTCCTGATTGTCTAAACAGTTGTCTGAAAATGTTGATGATGTCAGCATCTCCTGTGATGAAGATTTAAGTGTAGAGAGTGAAAACATCAATGCAAAACTCTCATGGAACTTCACGGTTGAGACGGAGGTAGATTAATTCACAGAAAGTCCTACAAGTTGGAGTTTGGCCTTGAAATAACAGAAGCTCTTCTGTTTTTCCACAGAGACAGTTGGTGCATGTTGCACTGCTTAAGCAGGAACCTGGAGCTTCATTCAGCCTTGGTGCTGCTGACGGCTCTGAACCATGCATCTACTCTACCGGGGAAAGATTCCTCACCCCCAGCGGGACCTATATCATCACTGTGTCTTTTACATCTATGCACCCAGGCCTGTATGAACAGTGGCTGGTGCTAGATTTTCAAATGAGACCA
Source organism: Cyprinodon diabolis (assembly GCA_030533445.1). Lineage (NCBI taxonomy): Eukaryota > Metazoa > Chordata > Actinopteri > Cyprinodontiformes > Cyprinodontidae > Cyprinodon > Cyprinodon diabolis. The sequence goes on along the minus strand of CM060083.1, from coordinate 41,218,143 downwards.
GTCCTCTTGAAAAAACTCAAGGTCAGAGTTGGCCAGCAATCAGTAGACGACGCCAAGGAGCCCGTCTTAAACCAGGGGGTCATTGTTGAAAGTACAGAGCGCTGGACTCGAGGGAACAGAGTAATAATACCCTGTTCTTTCAGAACAGAAAAACAGGAGGAGCTTTGGAAGGAGTACAAGCCTCCAGAGATCAGTGTTCTCTACAGACGGCCGAGCAACAACCAGACAGCTCTAACAGCTGAAAACTACAAGGCAAAGATGCATGAGTTCCTGTACAATGAGGAACTAGCAGAGGACCAAGTGGTTTCAAGGTAAAATCCTGATCTTCCAAGCTTTCTCTAACAGGTTTCCCACTGGGTTCAGTTTTTAAACAGTCTGTCTTCTTTCTTTTAGACTCAATGTTTGTGGGCAAATAACAACCATGGATAAACTGAACAGTGGTTTTGGGATGGAGTTTGCCCCTCAAGGGCAACTTTACTGTTCTGTTTCCAGTCCTTACAAGCTCACTGTGGACAGTCCTGAAGGACTGGCACTGAAACGAAGCATCCAGTGTGCCCTGATAGCTCCTTCAGACTCGCTGCATCCTAACTCTAAGGTTTATGAAGCCAAGGTCCTGCAGCTGAGAACCAATGAGAACCAAATATTCCTGCAGCTCTCTAAACAGTGCTGTTTTGATCTTGCTCTTCAAAACAACGAGTCTTATCAAATGGAGGTGCAGTTTCAGTTAGAACGCTACTTCTTATGTAACATGCACAAAGCCATAGACCTCCTCCCAGACACCAGCAGAGTTCTACCAGACCTCCAGAACTGTGCAGTTCCTGTCACCGATGTCACCTACGAGAAGCTGAACGCCAAGCAGCAGTCTGCATTGAGCTTCATTACAGGGAACCACGATAAGAAGAAGTTCACAGCGCCGCTGCTCATTTATGGACCTTTTGGAACCGGGAAGACCTTCACCATGGCAACGGCAGCCATGGAGCTTTGCAGGAATCCTGAGAACAAAATCCTGATTTGCACCTACACCAACAGGTAAAGTCTTTAATAATGCAGACTTTATTTTGATCAGTGTCTAAGGCTATGTTGCTGGGGGGCTTAAACACCCCTTTCCTTGGTTAAGACCTGGAGCAGTCCCTCATTAAAACACATTACGGATGTCTTATCAGACAGTTTTATCCTCTTATCTCCCTGACTGGGACTGCGGTGCGGTTCTAGGCCGAGTGTCTGAGCTGGAGGAGGAAGCATCGTAGCAGGAAGTCTTCCTGACAGAGTTTATATCCTCAGTGTTGTTTAATGAACCTAAGCTCCACTAAACTAGATGGAAAATCTGATGTTTTCCTTTTGTGGATAGAGAAACGATCCATTGCTCGGTTAGTTATTATGTCCCATGAAACAATTCACAAATAAACTAAAATAAACGATCAACAAAATTATCCTATAAATTATTCCTACAGTAGGTTTGTCAGATCTATGTTAAAGTGCTTCACATATTATCCAGAATGCTTAGGAAACAAAGCTTAAGCTGTAAAGTAAGAGGAATAAAGGATGCAAACTCTCTCCCATCTCGGCTGAAGGTGTCCTAAGAATTTAGAGGAGGAAGAAATCCCCCCAGGAAAACCTACCTTAGTACAAAGATGACTCAGGCATTCTTCAATCATGTCGGCCATGCTCCCTCTTTACATAGTATAACCCTTCTCCAGTGTCAGTTGAGCTCACACCCATGTTACACCATTACACCATTATTTTCTGCCGCCATTAGGCAGTGGACTGGCTGTTGAAATGAAAGGTCATAACCAGTTCTGATCAGCTGTGGATTCTTAACCCTTTAGCCCTAACCCGATCCAGGAGTGCAGAGTCAGGGGCCCTTTATTAGGCGCCATCCCGGAGCAACAACAGGCCAAGCTCCAACATCTAGAAACAAAGGAACCAAACAGCCAAACAGGAACAGACCAGATGAAGCTACTATGAGAAAAAGCGAGAGCAGAACGTTAGAGACTGAACTAACAGATTCTGCAGAGTGGGAGAATAGAGATAGAATGAAGCAGAATGATGAAAAAGGGGTCCCTATGTCCTCCAGCAGTCTAAGCCTATAGCAGCAGAACTATAGAGATAGATCAGGATAACCTGAGCCACTCTAACTATAAGCTTTATCAAAAAGGAAAGTTTTAAGCCTAGCCTTAAAAGTAGACAGGGTGTCTGCCTCACGGACTAAAACTGGCAGTTGGTTCCACAGGAGAGGAGCCTGATAACTAAAAGATCTGCCTCCCATTCTACTTTTAGAAATTCTAGGAACCACTAGTAAACCTGCAGATTGAGAGCGAAGTGCTCTGTTAGGAACATAAGAAACAATCAGATCTCTGATATAAGATGGAGCTTGGCCATTTAAGGCTTTATATGTGAGAAGGAGGATTTTAAATGCTATTCTGGATTTAACAGGAAGCCAATGAAGAGAAGCCAGGATAGGAGAGATATGATCTCTCTTTTTCATCAGAACTCTGGCTGCAGCATTTTGGATCAGCTGAAGGCTTTTAACTACAGTTTGTGGACTTCCTGATAGTAAAGAATTACAATAGTCCAGCCTTGAAGTAACAAATGTATGGACTAGTTTCTCAGCATCACCCCTGGACAGGAGATTTCTAATTTTTGCAATATTCTACAGATGAAAGAAGGAAATTCTAGAAACCTCTTTGATCTGGGATTTAAATGACAGGTCCTGATCAAAAACACCAAGATTTTTTTTTACTTTATTATTGTCATGATGGGTTCTAGAGTAAAGCCCAAAATGCAGAACACACACACACGGGAAACTGGAAAAAAGTCCAAACGAGTTTATTAAAGCACAAACATGAAAGTGATACGGGAACTGGTTCAGACAGGGGAGCAGGTTAACGGGAGATAAGACTGGTACGGGAGGTTGTAGGTTAGCAGAGTTCATGAATAGGCTAAGCATCTAGCTTCATGCTTAGCATGGCTGGCTTTGATCTGAGCTTCCAGCTCACTGCAGAGAACAACAGGGGATAAACACAAAGGATTCTTCTGGCCGAGCTTCCAGCTCTTAGCAGGGAACAACGGGGGAAAATCCTCATTGGATTCTTGAAGCTGATTCCACATAGGAACCTCCAGGGAAACTCCACATAGAAGTCATCAGGTTACATCCACGTAGGAATCTTCGGGTTGGCTCACCAGGGCAGATTAGCAGGTTAGCTCTCCTAGAGCTTCAGGCTTGAGACTGGTTTCCTGTGATGCAGCTCTCCCAGAGCTTCAGACCAGAGACAGGGTTCCAGTGAGGCAGCTCTTCCTGAGCTTCAGACCAGAGACAGGTTTCCAGTGAGGCAGCTCTTCCTGAGCTTCAGACCAGAGACAGGTTTCCAGTGAGGCAGCTCTTCCTGAGCTTCAGACCAGAGACAGGTTTCCTGTGAGGCACAGACAAAGGAGAGATTAGAATCAGATCTCACACTAGAGACAACCAAGATTCAATCTGTAACAGAAGGCTCAGGAAGCTAACCAACTAAGATCAACACTGCGGCGTGGAAGCAAGGTCAGGCAGGAGCTTATAAAGGAGCAGTCTTCTGATGAGAGGATTAGCAACAGGTGTGCAGGAAGATTCCAGCCCTAGGGGAAAAATACACAGAACAGAAGAGGATCCTCGGCGCCCTCTGGTGGGCAAGCCTGAGGATCCCAACAATTATCTAAAATCAGTTTAATCCCATCCAAATGAAGTGACTGACTAATCAGCTTCTGTTTCAAAGACTCTGGTCCAAAGACTATAACTTCTGTTTTGTCTGCATTCAGAAGGAGAAAGTTAAGAGTCATCCAGGTTTTTATGTCTTCAGACATGCCTGTAATCTATATAATGGATTAGCTTCTTCTGGATTATAGACAGATATAGCTGGGTATCATCAGCATAACAGTGAAAATTAAACCCATGCTGTCTAATAACTCTTCCGATTGGGAGCATATATATAGTAAAGAGAATTGGTCTTAGCGCTGATCCCTGTGGTACTCCACAGGTAACCTTTGAGCATGAGGAAGATTTGTCATTAACGTGAACCAGCTGAAATCAACAGATAGATAAGATTTAAACCATTTCAGAGCTTTTCCTCTAATTAAAACAAAATATTAAAGTCTTTCTAAAAGAATATTATGATCAACTGTATCAAATGAAGCACTGAGATCCAACAGGACGAGTACAGATACAAGTCCATTATCTGAGGCCATAAGAATATCATTAGTGACTTTCACCAGAGCTGTTTCAGTGCTATGATGAGCTCTAAAGCCAGACTGAAACTCTTCAAAAAGTTCATTATGGTGGAAGTGATTGCACACTTGTTTGGCAACTACTTTCTCAAGAATTTTAGATCAGGAAGAAGGAAGATTGGATATAGGTCTATAATTAACCAAGTCATTTGGATCAAGAGACAGTTTCTTAAGCAAAGGTTTATTTACAACCTTAAAAGCCTTTGGTACATATCCCTGTAACAGAGATAGATTAATCACATCTAAAATGGAGGAGGAGATCAAAGGGAATACCTCCTTAAATAACCTGGTTGGAACTGGATCTAACATCCAAGTTGAAGGCTCAGATGAAGACAATAGTTTTGCTAACTCTGAAAGTTCAACTGGATCAAAGCAGTCTAAACCCGGTTCAAATTCTATGGCTACCTCAGATGCTGCCCCACCCTCCAGAGACAAACCAATCGCTGATAGGAGTGCTAATGATTTTATTTTTAATAAGATACATCTTATTTATTAAGAAACCCATAAAATCCTACCTGCTAAGAGGTGGGATGGATGGTTCAAAAGAGCTATGGCTCTGGGTAAGTTTGGCAACTGGATTAAAAAGATATCTAAGGTCATTCTTATTCTCCTCTATTAATGAGGAGAAATATGCTGCTCTTGCTTTACAAAGGGTCCTCTTATACAGCACTAAACTATTTTTCCAGCCTTGGTAGGATTCCCGTAGGTCTTTGGAGCACCATTTTCTCTTCAGTTTCCTAGCATTTTGCTTCAAAGAGCGCAGCTCTGCATTAAACCAAGGAGCCAGCTTTCTATTTTTAAAGGTTTTCATTTTCAAAGGGGCTGCATTGTCTAAGGCAGTATGTAGAGAACTAGCAACCCCATCAACAAAATCATCCACCTGTGAAGGGGAATAAACAAAGCTTTTGCACTCTGCAGCACTGCTCAGCGACACAGAGGAGAGAAAAAGTGAAACAGATTCTTTAAAATTTATAACTATCTGATAATGATCTGCTAAAGTGAAACCTGTCATGATTTTATCTAAAGCCCGGACCCACATGCAGTGAAGCCAGACAGAGAGACACAGTAAAAGTTTAAACGGATTTTATTGAAGAGTATTTTTGAGTTTGGTGCAGAGTTTCTCCGAACTCTGCTCGGCCGGGAAACTGGAAGACGAGGGGAAGACAGACCGTTAGGTTCAGGCTCAGTGGGGAATTGGAGTTGTTAATCTTGAAGGAGAGTATTTGTTGCCACTCACGTTTCCAGAGAAGAGACACATAGACTCCAGTCTGTGTGTTGGTCTTCCAGAGTTTGTTTGATTCGGTGGAGAGCGGAACAGGGTTTACCCAGAACTAGGACGGAGTGGAATGATGCAGCCGCTGGTTGCAACTCAGTTTTCCTGGGGTACTTGAACGGGTCATGGTGAAGATGACTTCCTTACTCAGAGAGTGATCTCAGCATGCTCAAAGATGGCTGGATCCAAACCTCCTATTTGGAATCCGTCGCTCAGTGTAAGACTCAGTTGATCCCACTTGGGAGAAGGCGGTCCTAAAAGGTCCAGTTTGAAGGAAGGCTTCCTGCCGAAAGGCAAAGAAGAAACAAAGTTGAGACTCAAGGAGAAACAAGCACTCAGTAAAACTCAATGTGATCTCAGCTTGGCTAGAGGACAAAAAACTCAAAATGCAAAAACTCAGATTAGACTCAGCATAAACAAGGCTTGGCTAGAGTACCCCAAACTGGCAAACACTTTGGCATCGAAGTAGTGGTAGGGTTAAATGTTCAAAAGAGTTGTAGGTATTAACTGTTTTGGGAGTAATCAGTAAGTCTGACTGAAAGATTGTTGCTACTCCTCCTCCTCGCCCAGAACTTTTGGGTATGTGAAAATTTAAAGAGCTTGAAGGAGTTGCCTCATTTATGCTCACATAATCCTCTTGCTGCAGCCAGGTTTCTGTAAGGCAACATAAATCGATGTGATTATCACAAATCAAGTCATTAACTAGCAGACTTTTAGAGGAAAGAGATCTTATGTTAAAAAGACTGCATTTAATTGTTTTAACTTTTTCACTAATTGGAGTTATTTTAATTTTAATTAGATTATCATGATTTACTCCTTTGGGAATCTTTGCTAATTTATTAGATTTTGGTCGTGGGCAAGACACTGTCTGGATGGAGTAAAGAGTGGGTAACAGTAGAGAAGCTGCAGAGATGTGTGTTAAACTAGGACTCCGCTTCCTGGTCTGCACCCTGGATTGTCAGGGTTTTGGAGGACTAATGAATTTGGCCAGATTCTTAGAAAGAAGAGCTGCACCATCCAAAGTGGGATGGATGCCGTCTCTCCGAATCAGACCAGGCTTTCCCCAAAAGGATTGCCAATTATTAATGTAGCCCACGTTGTTTTCAGGACACCACCTAGACAACTAGCGGTTGAATGACGACATGCAGCTAAACATGTCATCACTGGTCAGATCAGGGAGGGTGCCAGAGAAAATTACAGAGTCCGACATTGTTTTGGCAAACTTATACATCGAAGCAACACTAATTTTAGTGACCTCCGATCGGTGTAACCGGGTGTCATTACCGCCAGCGTGAATAACAATCTTACTGTATTTAACCTTATCCTTAGCCAGCAGTTTCAGGTAGGATTTGATGTCGCCCGTTCTGGCCCCTGGCAAACATTTGGCTATGGTCCCTGGTGTCTCTAATGCCACGTTTCTGACTATGGAGCTGCCAATACCAGAGTGGGCTTCTCAGTGGGTGTGTCACTGAGTGGGGAAAACCGGTTAGAATCGTGAACGGGTTGGTGGTGACCAGTGGGCAGAGATCCATGACTACGCTTTCTGCGTACAGTTACCCAATCGCCTGGCTGCTCAGGCACTTTTGGAGGACAGCTACGTGGGGGGCCTACTTTAACTCCTGGATGTTCAACAGCCTGAAGCCTGGATTCTAACTCTGACACCCTCGCCTCCAAAGCTACAAAAATACTACACTTATTACACATCCCATTATCACTAAAGGAGGCAGAGGAATAACTGAACATCTGACACAGAGAGCAGGAGAGAGGAGAGGAAGAAGGAAGAGTTGGAAAAGAGTCAAGGGAAGGAGAGAGAGAAGCCATAGCAATGCTAAGCTAGCGCTAGCCTAGGCTAGCTACTCCTTACTACCAGAAATAAAACTGTGTGAAAGTGACAAATGCTCAGTAGAGAAGTGCAACAGAAGGCGCTATGTGTTAAAGTAGTTCTGGACAGCTAGAGTTACTTAGATCCAGAGATATCACAGAAAAAAACTGAATTCATATGGAGATGGACTGGACAGCAACAACACGGTTCAGTAGTTCAAACAGGAAGTGAACATGATACGTCTCACCAACAGCAGCAGTAGCACCCTCTAGTGGCAGTAAAGCAGCAGGGAAGTTATTCTTCCATATTCACAAGTCATAACAGACAGCTCGATGTTCTGCCTGCTCTGATCAGACAAGTTTCTCTCACAAACTTAAAATCTGCAAAAGCAGCTGTGAAGGTTTTTTTTTCCATAGAGTTAACCCAAAGAAGTTACAAACATTTTAAAAAACAGTTAATCTGTTGAATATGAAGAGAAAGAGTGTGGTCTGTTATGGGAACCTTTTTTTTCTGTCCCAAATAATCCCTAATAGTGACTTAACATCTCCACTCAGACACTGCTTGGCTGTGCAGGTGAGAAAGGACTGAGTGAAAACTTTTATAAAGTAAGTAAATGCAGAATCAGCACTCATGAATTAATGTATTTAAGGGAATTAATGGGACGACGTGCTGCAGAAATGTCACTAACGCAAAACATATTGGTATCTTCACATTATAAGATTATTATTGTTATTTGGTTCAGTTTAACTATGATAATTTGAATGTACTTATTTTTGATGAGCGTAAAGTCTTCAAACTTGAGATTCATAACTTATAATAAACCATAATACAAAATCTTTCCATTCTGCCACTAGCGTTCATTTTAACTAGATACCATTCATACTCTGACCACTAGATGGTAGCAAAACACTTCTAATGTGATCCTGGGTATCCAGGCTTTAGATCAGGGGTCACCAACGCGGTGCCCGCAGGCACCAAGGGGCCCGCAAGGACCACATGGGGTGCCCTCAAAGCCTTCTGAAAACAGCAACTCAGCAGTAAGCTAAGTTTGAAATTTTATTTTATTCTGTGACTCTTCTTTTTAATCATTTATAGAGCATTTCATCATAGTAATCATATAGGGCATTTTAGCATTTATAGAGATTTTAAAATTATAATGTTTAAAGGAAAATTAGAAATTAAAAGTTAACAATAAAAATGTGTTTAATTTGGATGAAGTTTAGGTGAACTCTGACCCCTCTTGTTCATAGGTCAGTATTGGTAGCCCTTCCTATGATTCGATAGCCATGAAGTAGCCCTCAGCCTTGAAATGGTTGGTGACCCCTGCTTTAGATGCAACAGCTTGGCTGTATTTGGACCTGAATAGACACTTTGCTAAACATTATTGGATTTATTGGATACATTGGAACTTTTTAGCTTTATAGCTAATCTGAGAATCAAATTAGGAACCTTTATTTCTGTGACCAGGGCACATCGCATAATGTGTTGCTTTATATTAAAGCCTGGACTGCCTAAGAAAATCTATGAAACTATGAGAAAATAAACAAAGATTCTATTGATTAGTTGAACTTGTCCATTTTCTGTCTCCTTTCAGTTCGGCAGACCTGTACGTCAGGGATCACTTTCACCCCTCCATGGCTAAAAACAACAGACTGAGGCCTGTTCGCATCAAAGCAAACAGTCAATATGCTCTGGCTGCCACAGATCAGGACACTTTAAAATATTGTTTTCTCTCAGAAGATAGAAAGTCCTTCTTGCCCCCTACTACAGCTGCCCTGGAAAAACACAACGTGGTGGTGACTACAACAACCATGGCAGGACAGTTTCATGACCTGAAACTCCCAGACGGATTCTTCACCCATATCCTGATTGATGAAGCCTCTCAGATGCTGGAATGTGAAGCCTTGTTGGCTCTTAGTCTTGCGGGGCCGACCACCAGGGTTGTTCTGGCTGGAGATCACATGCAGATGGGACCCCAGCTCTTCTCTGTGGATGACCACCGTCGTTCAGACCACACACTCCTCACTCGTTTGTTCCACTACTATCAAGGCCAGAGGTGTGATGCCGCCCTGAACAGCAGGATCATTTTTAGTCAGAACTATCGGTCAACTAAAGAGATTGTGGAGTTTGTCTCCACCCACTTTTATGTTGGTAAGAATGATGTAATTGAAGCTTCAGGAGAAGTTCCAGCTCCTCCAGATGGTCATGCTCTCCGTTTCCACCATGTTCGGGGAGAATGTCACTTGGACACCATGTCCATGACTTGGTACAACAAGCAAGAGTCTTTGAAAGTTGCTGAAGTTGTGAAGGACATTCTGAAAAACTGGCCACAGAACTGGGGGCCCAAGGACCTAAAGTCCATTTGTGTTCTGTCAGAAGGTTCTCAGGTAAAATACTCTGATTATTTTAAAGTTTAAAGTAGTATGAAATCATATTTTGTTTGAGATTTTAGAGTTCATGGTTTAAAAGTAACTTTGAACCAACCGACAGTGGATTTGTTAAAGCTCAGTTTTTCTCCAAAATGCTGTTGGCTCCTTATAAAACCCAGTGTGAGCAAACATGGAATTCAGACATCTGCCATATATGTGATTCATATTTGGTTCCCAGAGTAAACCTTTTGGCAAAAACAGCTGAAAGTTTTATAATTTTAAATTGTCATTTTTCAACAGGTTCGACAGATCAGAGCCGTGCTTTCAAGAAAGGATTTCTCTGAAGTCAACGTTGAAACAATTGCTAACGTACAAGGTAACCTTTATCTGGTTATGGGAAATCCTGATGATTCCCTAAACATCAGTTATTAGAGTGTAACTGATTTTCCCTCACTTGGTTTAATTGATCATATTTTAACAGGCAAGCAGTTCAGGGCCATAATTCTGACAGCTGTACAAACCCGCGACAGCCTTAAGGAATCCAGCCTGTCCGGACTGCCTCTCTTCAATGACGCCCGTGTCCTAAACACTGCAATGACCAGGGCTCAGTCTCAGGTGACTGTAATAGGAGATGCTGCAGCCCTCTGCTGCTTCGGGAAATGCTCCAGATTCTGGCAAAGCTTCATTAATCACTGCATCAGCAACAACAGTGTAGAACCCATTCATTACACCAAGGGTTTCTTTGAACAAGATGTAGGGGAAACTGCCCGGTTTCAGAGGGTGGAAGAGGTGGATGAGAGCAACACCATCTCTGACTCAATCCTGCAAGAATTAAGAGATGCATATGAACAGATGAAGACTGAATATAGCTCAGATGAAGATAGTTTGGACGGATTAGTTGAGTTTAAGAACAAAGATTTTACCCATCAGCAGTTAGTTTATAATAATGGAAAAAATCTGAGGGAGTTATGTGATAAACGACCAGATTTGTTCATGAAAGGAAAGTTTATTAAGAAGTCTTATAAGGATGGTTACATCATTCCATTTCAAAAGCCTGTCAGGCATATATACATCGAGGGAAAAGCCAACATAGGGAAGGCATTCACTGGAGATGAAGTTCTCTTTCAAAGACGGACTGCTGAGGGACCAGCTAGGGTGGTCGGTATCATCAAGGAAAATGAATCGGCTCGGGAACTCCTCTGCTTCCTTGAGGAAGAAGATCACAGCAAAATACCTTCATCTAACTCAAAAGAATTTGTGAAAAGGTTGATGATTCCAATCAATAGAAGTGCACCTAAAATAACCATTCTGATTAAGAAAAACAGGCATAACTTCCTACCAATATGGGAGCAAACCAGTGGCGCCTGGACCACCACAAGATTTTGCCATTTCAGGGAAGTCAGGAACATGGTTTTTCAGGTGCAGGTCATCGGATGGAGAGACAACTACCGTTATCCTTTGGGAAGAGTTACAGATGTTTTCCCATATGGAGGACTCTTAGACGACCAACTTTGGCTGCTGAAAGAAGAATTAGACATTGAAACGACTATTTTGATGCCATATGAAGATCTCCAAGATGAAGATAAAGAGCAAAGTGCAAAGAGACAGGATGAAACTAAGCTAATGACTTTCACTGTTGATCCGGAGGGAGCAAAAGATCTGGATGATGCCATCAGCATTAAGGATGATGGAAACTATTATCAGCTTGGAATCCACATTACAGATGTGGCAAGTTATGTGAGTCTAGGTAGTGAACTAGACAGAATAGTAAAAAATCGTGGTTCCTCACATTACACCGAAAAAGAAACCATTCATATGTTCCCTGAAGACCTGAGTACTGGACTTTTTAGTCTTCTGCCTGATCAGGACTGCAGGGCTGTGTCCTTGATGTTCAAAGTTGAAAAGGAAACACACAGGATCCTCGAGGATCCAAAGTTTCAGCTTTCCCTGATAAGGTCTGATAAGCAGTTCACGTATGAAGTAGCAGAGGACATCATTACCCAAAGATACAGAGATCCCCCAAAATTCGACACAGTGGAGGACTGTTTGACCGTGGCCTACCACTTTGCTAAAGCTCAGAGGAAGATAAGACTGGGGAATGAATGGCCATATTCTCAGTGTGATGACGACAGGATTCCTGGGAGGCGTAAAGCCCACCAGATGATTGAAGAAATCAGTCTGTTATTTAACAGCACTGCTGCCAAGTTTCTGTGTGATGCCGGTATGACCAGATGCCACACCCCACTCCGCTGTCAGGACAGCCCAGAGCCTGAGAGGCTGGAAACATTCAAGGAGAAATGTGGGGAATTGATAACACTGTCTTTTAGTGTGCAACAAAGACTCAACATTAAGGGTCTAAACCTGCCTCAACCTGAACCAAGCACTGAGCATTTTCCCATCCTAGAATCTGTGTGGAAAGATATCCAGTCAGCTCTAAGAGAAAATGATACCGACAGACTTGTGGACCTCATAGCAGCTGATGACATTCATCCCCTGTTGCAACCTGTCATTTATGAATTTCAACGGTGCCACAATAAAGCTTATTACATCCGCTCAAACTCCTGTTCTAAAGCAGCGATTGGACATTTTTCTCTCAATTTAAAACAGTACACACAAGCCTCCTCACCAATAAGGCGTTATGTGGATCTGGTCTTGCAAAGGCTCTTGCATTCTTTCATATGTAACATTCCTCTGCAGTACAAACGCTCTGAGATTGAAGATCTTTGTAATCAGTTTGACCCGGTCGCAAAGAAAGCTAGGCAGTTCGAGCAAAAGGCTCAACAGGTCCACTATGCAGTGAGCACCAAACAGCAAAGTGCACCAAAGCTAGCCATTGTTGTCTCTGCAGATCCAGCGGAAGAGAGCTTCAGAGTCTCATTTCCTTTTAGCAGGCATATATTTGGGTTGCCTTTATCCATCATGTTTAGAGAGTTACAGTTAGAGGACCAGCCAACCTACGACTCCAGGAGGAATACCATGACCTTAAAATGGAGCAGACGGATATATGCAGCCAATGAACAACAGATCCACCAAGAGTTGATCAGGATGTCACATTGTGGTTCTTCTATTAAGATTCCCCTGACAGTATGGACTGCAGTAATTGAAGCAGTTCAGACAGAAGACTTGGATCAGGCTAAGTCCCTCCTGATGAAAGCTGAGCTACAGGAACCAGAACCAGAAGTCTTACCTGTACCTTCATCGGCCACTTCTCTGGAGCACTATGCAGAAATTCCTCTTCAACTGCAGCCAGGTGATACCATTCAGGTACAGATGACATCAGAGGAGAAAAGGGGCTCTGATTTACCCATTATACAATTGGTGCACATTAATCCAAAGTTTGAGATTTGTGTCCAGCATGTTCACGACCCCTGCTTATGCTATACCCGACCTGCCTATGTGCCATCAAAGACTCAATATAAAGACACAAACCACTATATAGGAATCTGGAAGCCCATGTGTGAGATGGAATCTGCATCAAATGCAGTGGATGAAAGTGACAGCATCATCATTGAGGACCTCGAGGTAAAGTTTACTCGCAGGGATGGAAATTTAATGACAGGAAAGTTCTTCTTACATCAGAAATGGATCAAAGACTGGATTATAGAATTCTACCTTGATAAGTGCTTCCTTTGCATTCGGAAAAGAGGTCTGAAATTGCTTGTACCTCAGAATCATTCAGCACCAGTAGACCCAAAAGAGTTCACATGGGTGGCACATGGCATCACAACCAAAGCAAAAGAGGGAAAAGCTGGAAGTAAAGTGGATTTCAGTGTCAGTCACCTGCCAATGGAAAAAGTTCCTGAATGTGTTTCCCAGGAAAACACTCTTTATACTGCTGAGATCATCCCAAAGCTTCTGCCTGACATGTGAGTTTAAGTTGACCTTAGTTTCTTTTTGAATGTTGATGAAAACATCCATCCATGGATATGGCTAAAAATGTGTTTCTTTGTTTTGTCTTAGTCGGAATGAAGAAGCTGTTAATAACCTGATTCGAGCATGTGATCTGGTGAAGAGGATTGCACTCGGACAAATGATCGATAAAAAAGGTAAAAACAGTAAGAACAAATTATTCTTCCTGCCACTAGAGAGTGCTAGTGGTGCTGTTAGTGAGACGTATTGAGTTCACTTCCTGTTTGAACTACTGAGCAGCGTGCTGTTCAGGCTATCTCAGTCTGAATTAAGTTCTTTTTTTTCTGTGATATCTCTGGATGAGCGGCCATCTGCTGAGGCCGAATGGGATTCAAGAAGACAGAAACAGACCTAGAAAAAGAAACATAGATACAAAAGGCAACTGTAAACCAGCTCCACAGGCGGCCCCGTCCAGGAAACACACAGCCAGGCCGAAGAGCACCGAGCTAGCTCCCATTTAGAAGATGAAGAGAGCACATCCAGTTAGTCACAGTCAGATAACAGGACTACAATGAAAAACAGGCCGAGCTCCAACATCTAGAAACAAAGGTGTTGATGGAAGCAGCACAGCTGATATTTCTCTCCAGGATGGAGTCACAGCCAAACAGGAACAGACCAGATGAAGCTACTATGAGAGAAAGCAGAGAGAGCAGAACGTTAGAGATTGAACTAAGATTCTGCAGAGTGGGAGAATAGAGATAGAATGAAGCAGAATGATGAAAAAGGGGTCCCTATGTCCTCCAGCAGTCTAAGCCTATAGCAGCAGAACTACAGAGATAGCTCAGGATAACCTGAGACACTCTAACTAGAAGCTTTATCTAAAAGGAAAGTTTTAAGCCTAGCCTTAAAAGTATACAGGGTGTCTGCCTCACGGACTAAACTGGTAGTTGGTTCCACAGGAGAGGAGCCTGATAACTAAAAGATCTGCCTCCCATTCTACTTTTAGAAATTCTAGGAACCAGTAGTAAACGTTAAGAGTCATCCAGGTTTTTATGTCTTCAAGACGTGCCTGTAATCTATGTAATGGATTATCTTCATCTGGATTTATAAACAGATATAGCTGGGTTTTATCAGCATAGCAGTGAAAATTAATCCCATGCTGTCTAATAACTCTAACGATTGGGAGCATATATATAGTAAAGAGAATTGGTCCTAGCACCGATCCCTGTGGTACTTCACAGGTAACCTTTGAGCATGAGGAAGATTTGTCATTAACGTGAACAAACTGAAATCGATCAGATTTAAACCAGTCTAGTGCTGTTCCTTTAATTCCAACAAAATATTCAAGTCTTTCTAAAAGAATATTATGGTCAACTGGATCAAATGCAGCACTGAGATCCAACAGGACGAGTACAGATACAAGTCCATTATCTGAGGCCATAAGAATATCATTAGTGACTCTCACCAGAGCTGTTTCAGTGCTATGATGAGCTCTAAAGCCAGACTGAAACTCGCACACTTGTTTGGCAACTACTTTCTCAAGAATTTTAGATAAGAAAGGATAATTGGATATAGGTCTATAATTGACCAAGTCATTTGGGTCAAGAGACGGTTTCTTAAGCAAAGGTTTAATTCCAGCAACCTGTGTTAAAGTAATACTGAAGGTTATTAAAAAGTGGTCAAACAGGAGAGGGTTGTGAGGAAATACTGTTATTTCTTCATATTCTATGCCAGTGGTCTCCAACCCTGGTCCTTAAGATCTACTGTCCTACAGATTTTAGATGCATCCCTGCTTCAACACAGCTGAATCAAATGATTGATTACCTTTTCAAGCCATTCATTTGAATGTGTTGAAGAAGCGATGCATCTAAAATCTGTAGGACAGTAGATCTTGAGGACCAGGGTTGGAGACCACTGTTCTATGCTTTGCAATTTGGATGAGGAAAATTAAGGGTTAAATGTTCAAAAGAGTTGTAATTATTAACTGCCTTTGGAGTAATCAGTAAGTTAGACTGAAAGATTGTTGCTACTCCTCCTCCTCGCCCAGAACTTCTGGGGATGTGAAGATTTGAATAACTAGAAGGAGTTGCCTCATTTATGCTCACATAATCCTCTTGCTGCAGCCAGGTTTCTGTAAGGCAACACAAGTCAATGTGATTATCACAAATCGAGCAGACTTTTTGAGGGAAGATATCTTATGTTAAACAGACCACATTTAATCGTTTTAACTTTTTGCCCATTTGGAGTGATTATAATTTTAATTAGATTATCACGATTTACTCCTTTGGGAATCTAATTTATTAGATTTTGGTCGTGGGCAAGACACTGTCTGGATGGAGTAAAGAGTGGGTAACAATAGAGAAGCTGCAGAGATGTGTGTTAAACTACAACTCTGCTTCCTGGTCTGCACCCTGGGTGGTCAGGGTTTTGGAGGACTAATAAATGTGGCCAGATTCCTAGAAAGAAGAGCTGCACCATCCAAAGTGGGATGGATGCCATCTCTGAAGACCAGGCTTTCCCCAAAAGGATTGCCAATTATTAATGTAGCCCACGTTGTTTTCAGGACACCGCCTAGACAACCAGCGGTTGAATGACGATATGCGGCTAAACATGTCATTACTGGTCAGATCAGGGAGGGGACCAGAGAAAATTACAGAGTCCCACATTGTTTTGGCAAACTTACACACCGAAGCAACACCAATTTTAGTGACGTCCGATCGGCGTAACCGGGTGTCATTACCGCCAGCGTGAATAACAATCTTACTGTATTTAACCTTATCCTTAGCCAGCAGTTTCAGGTAGGATTTGATGTCGCCCATTCTGGCCCCCGGCAAACATTTGGCTATGGTCCCTGGTGTCTCTAATGCCACGTTTCTGACTATGGAGCTGCCAATCACCAGAGTGGGCTTCTCAGTGGGTGTGTCACTGAGTGGCAGAGATGGCAAAAGTACTCACTTTCCGTACTTGAGTAAAAGTAAAGATACTTGTGTTAAAAAATACTCTGGTAAAAGTGGAAGTACTGATTAAACTTCTTTACTCAAGTAAAAGTAACAAAGTACAGGCTTGTAAATTTACTTAAAGTATAAAAGTAAAAGTAGAAACCACTTTTTTCATGCCGTTGCCTACATTTTAAATGGATGTCTGCCAATAGGACTAGATCTCCGTTGTGTTCATTTTCAATCATCTCGTCGTCCATGCTACTATGCTAACGCCACCGCCACCAAGCTGCAATGATTTGCCGCGAATGAATACGCCGAATCTGTCGATTCATCTTGTAGTGGTGCGTCAAATGCAACGTAGATTCCCATCCAATTAGATTGAATTTGGTATTGATGATGTGAAAAATAATAACGGTAACTCCATTGAAATGATTCAAAACTAAAGTAACGAGCCAATTTTTTAAAATGTAAGAAGTAGAAAGTACAGTTATTTGTGTAAAAATGTAAGGAGTAGAAGTAAAAAGTCGCCATAAAAATAAGTAGTAAAGTAAAAATATCAGAAAAATCTACTTGAGTACAGTAACGAAGTATTTGTACTTCGTTACTTCCCATCTCTGCTGAGTGGGGAAAACCGGTTAGAAACGTGAACGGGTTGGTGGGGACCAGTGGGCAGAGATCCACGACTACGGTTTCTGCGTACAGTTACCCAATTGCCTGGCTGCTCAGGCACTTTTGGAGGACAGCTACGTGGGGGGCCTACTTTAACTCCTGGATGTTCAACAGCCTGAAGCCTGGATTCTAACTCTGACACCCTCGCCTCCAAAGCTACAAAAATACTACACTTATTACACATCCCATTATCACTAAAGGAGGCAGAGGAATAACTGAACATCTGACACAGAGAGCAGGAGAGAGGAGAGGAAGAAGGAAGAGTTGGAAAAGAGTCAAGGGAGGGAGAGAGAGAAGCCATAGCGATGCTAAGCTAGCGCTAGCCTAGGCTAGCTACTCCTTACTAGCTAGCTAGCTACTCCTAGGCTAGCTACTCCAGAAATAAAACCGTGTGAAACTGACAAGTGCTCAGTGGAAAAGTGCAGCAGAAGGCGCTATGTTTTAAAGTAGTTCTGGTGAGTTAGAGTTACTTAGATACAGAGATATCACAGAAAAAATAATTCACACAGAGTTTTGAGTGGACAGCAACAACACTGCTCAGTAGTCCAAACAGGAAGTGAACACGATACGTCTCACCAACAGCAGCAGGAGCTCCCTCTAGTGACAGGGACTGACACCAGACTGGATGAAAGAAGGAAATAGAAGCATCAAAGAAGCTCCTGCTGCTTCATCTCTGATCCACATTAAGGTCAGCCGTCCAGTAAAGTGAGTCCAGATACGTCTGATGCTTCTGCTGCTCCTGTGTTTAATGCCAGAGAGCAGCTTTGCTATATTAGCTGTGATCAGCGGGTAAAAAGTAGTTAGAATCTATGTTGAAGTGAGAAAGTCCTCCTGAAAACATGGTCTGTGCAGTCAGTTCATCCAGATTACCATCCTGCCTTCAAAGATTATTTCTCTGTGGGAGCCGCTCAGACCCCCACATACCGGCGCTGCGCTGTCACTGGGAATCCCCAGCAGCAGCTGAGGGGTTTCCGCTATTGTTCTTCGCAGCTGGAAGTAGATGTTAGCGTTTCTCAGGTCTGTGCTACAAACTGCAGGCAGCAGGATAATAAAAGCCAACATATTCTGCCGGCAGGTTTCTACATTTTAACTTAATTTAGACTGACTCCCTGCCAGCTCCCAGATCAGCTTCTCTGATTGGATGATGTGACTTGTCCAGCAGCTTAAATTAAATTTTTCCAAATCCAACAGCTGCTGCTTGTGAAGTGCGTCAGATGCTCAGAAGCTCACGAGGTGCTGCTGCTGCTCCTGCTGATCTAGACGCTGCAGGACCTTGTGATGCACCTTGATGCACGTCAACTATAGATTTTGCATGTAAACCAGCTGCTGCTGCTTTTGCTTCTTCAATCGTGTGTGTGCTGAACGTAGCCACAATTGACACTTGCATGGTTGAAGACTAGCTTGAACAAAGACCGGGGGAAAACTCCCCCTACTCGACTTTACACTACTTATTTCTATCCTTGAAGAAACAGGATCAAAATGATTAAATAAAGAGAAGTGGCCAAAGTACTGATACCGCTGATACTCCACAAGTCAAAGTAATGCAAAAAAGTAAAACAAAAACAATCCACTGGATTTGTTTCCAAGTTTGAAGACGTTTCTCTTCCATCCAGGAAGCTTTTTCAATTAAAAATGTCAGAAATAGCGTAGAGTTCCAGGTTTTATACAGTAGCCCAACAAAGCCTAGTTTTGGTTTAGAAAACAAACAAATTGAATGGGCAAAACAGGTCCACCCCTTTGGAATGGGGTCGTTTGGCTTCTTTGTTAGCCTGCAATGCCCCTTACCTGTCTATGTCTCTGAAAGGGGGGTCGTTAGAGGGAATTGTTGGCCTGGCTAAATATGGGAGGTCTTCTGCTCCCCTGTAAAGGGAATGGTGCTGGGATTATAGCAGGAAGGAATTAACTCTATTGCTGCATTGTAGGTTTTTGAAAGCTGAAATCTGATATTTTCAATTGATAAAGCTTCCTGGATGGGAAGAGAAACGTCTTCAAACTTGGAAACAAAGTCCAGTGGATTGTTTATTAACTTTTTTTGGAATCACTGTGTCCTGGATGACTGAGAATCTTCACCAGTGGACATCAAAGCAATTCAATTTAATTCAATTCAGTTTATGTATATAGCGCCAATTCAAAACACATGCCATCTCAAGGCTCTCTACACTTTTAATGTTGTCTTTGCTTTATTTTTCTAGTTGTAAAAGAAAGTGTGCTGAAACACCAGGTTGCCAAAATGAGCTTACCAGCAGGACTTCCAAAGCTTAATGACAGTCAGCTTTGTGCTGTTACAGCTGCTCTGAACAGATCTTTCACCCTGATACAGGGTCCACCAGGTAGGAGCTGAAACATGTTTATTATCACTGACTTTACATGCAGTATCATAGATGTGCTTAATGTAACTGACAGGAACTGGGAAGACGGTTGTTGGTGTGAATATTGTGTACTGGTTTTTGAAGTTAAACTCTGAGAGCCCCAGGAATTTCGAAGACCCAAAGGACAGAAACAAAAAAGAAGTCATTCTCTACAGCGGCCCCTCCAACAAGTCTGTGGACGTCTTTGCCGGTAAGTTTACTGTTAAAGGTATTGTTTAGATTGCTTTTGGTTTGGTAGTGGCATCTTATATTGATTTTATGAGTAATTTGGGATCTACATGTATCTTGT
The DNA here is from genome assembly GCA_030533445.1 of Cyprinodon diabolis. Classification (NCBI taxonomy): domain Eukaryota; kingdom Metazoa; phylum Chordata; class Actinopteri; order Cyprinodontiformes; family Cyprinodontidae; genus Cyprinodon; species Cyprinodon diabolis. Next base: position 41,198,310 of record CM060083.1, on the reverse strand, counting down.
ACAACAGAGTACTTGATGAAGTTTGGAAAAACACTTCGGATTCTAAGGGTTTATGGCCAGCAAGTAGAGGCTGTTGAATATCCTTACCCAAACTGTGACCTGCAGTTTTCCTACAGATCACTTCGCCAGGAACGTTCCAAGCCAGAGCTCAGGTACTTCCCTGTTAGCCGTACCACAGCTAGCCAGAGCTGCTTACTGCTCTGGAGGCTTTCTATCGATGCTTACAGGTGTTTAATCATTATAGGGCCATCACTCTGCATCATCGCATGCGTGAGCCGGCGAACCCCTCGTCAAATGAAATAAAAAAATTTGATGAACGTATTAGTCATGGGGATGATTTGACTTCTGACGAGGTGAAAGAGTAAGTAACTATGCAGCATGAAGTTTGTTTGATTCAAACATTAAGACTGTTTTCATGCTAACCCTTGAATAAGGAAAAAGCCACAGAATACAAAAATCAATGTTTCTCTTGTGTCTTATTTCCACACAGATACAAAAAACTTCTCAAAGAGGCTCGGATATACGAACTGAAACAACATGACGTCATACTATGTACTTGCACTCAGTCGTCCACCCCCATCCTCCCTTCTACTGTCAGTGCACGTCAGATCCTGATTGATGAAAGTGCCATGGCCACGGAACCCCAGACTCTGATTCCTTTAGTCTGCAACAACCCCGAAAAGGTTCTGTGTTTCCTACTTTGCATCGCTCCATTATGTGTTTGCTAATGTTGGTCTACCCCCATTCTAACCCCCAAAACTTATATACCAGAAGACACCAGAAGAGTTCATCATACTGTTCTGTAACCGTCTCTATGGAAAACAATCTTACCTTAATCTCACATTGCTTTTGAAAATATTTCATGTCTTATTCCAAAAGATTTACATTTTGCAATATTACTAAAAACAGTGAGCACCCCTTATTCAAGTGTTTCATGGTTGGGTTGATCCAAATGCAGAGGTGATGAGGCAGAGGTGAATTTTGTTGATCTAATGAATTTACGGAGGCAAAAATCCAAAAACCAAAGTACAAAAATACAAGGAACCAAAAACCAGAAAACTTCAGATAAAAGGGCCTCTGCATGACCGCGATGAAAGAGGACCTCTGGAGGACGGCGTCTCTTGGAACCTTTGAGGACTCTGCAGCAGGAATCTTGGAGGATGGCGTCTCTGCAGCAGCAACCAAGTGGGCCGCCGAATGCGGCATAGGACCTGCCGCAGTCGGCAGAGTGCCGCAGTACAAAAAGACAAGGAACCAAAAACCAGAAAACTTCAGGGGAAAACTCACGTGGGGAGCCAGGAAAGGACGAGGAACCAGCACTGAGGAACTATACAGGGAGAGTATATATAGGAGACAGAACCAAGACTGGACTAATGAGCTGACAAGGATGAATATGAATTAAAACATGAAGTAAGAACAGAGGCTGTTGTACCAAAAAAAGAATAGTTAAAGGATTATCCTCGTCTATCAGCTCCACCTCCTCCTATTGAATTTTCATTGTTGAAATATACATTGCCACTTCTGCAGGGGAAGCTGGCTGATATGTTCCTCATGATGTTTTCTGTAATAAAAAAAAAAAAATGTTAACAAAATTGAACAGATTCTTATTTTTTTGTTACAGCATTCTGATAATTAGCTCCTATATGGTTAACTTTACTAAAAGTTATAATAATAGCTTGATCAGAGAATTTTAGTGCCAACATGAATTTTAAAATTTTCCACTATGAAAAGCTTGTCACTGTTTAACATTACATTAGATGGGAAGTCTGAAAACTAGCCTAAAAATTGAGAGTAAGAACCTGATGGACGATGCAGTTACAAACAAACAAACAAACAAACAAACAAAACGGTGTTCCCCTTTAATAACATAAAGGTGTAATCTTTTAAAGCAAAGTTGTTTTTTTGGGCTAGGGTCACCTGTTGGTGGCCTCTCACTCACCTCTTCTATACTTGCTGATTGTTTACCAGGTGGTGCTCATTGGTGACCACAAACAGCTACAGCCAATTGTGAAGAATCCTAGTGTAAAGAGATTGGGGATGTCCAGGTCTCTTTTTGAGCGCTACTACACCATACACCACAACAGTGCTGTGATGCTGGATACTCAGTACAGAATGGTGAGGACATCGGATACGTCCTAACTGACCCCTCCAGCAGGACATTTTAACACTAATCTGCTGCTGTGTTCCATTTTAACAGCATGAGGACATCTGCAAGTTCCCCTCACAGGAATTTTATGAGAAGAAGCTGAAAACAGGCGTGCATCAGCCAAGCAGTGTCCTTCGTGTTGAAGGCAGGACGATGCCATGCGTGTTTGGGCACATTGAAGGAGAAACTGTTAGACTGGTGGTGAAGACTGCAAAGGGCAACAACAACTCCAAGGCGAATGCCAGTGAGAGAGATAAAGTGGTACGTAGCATTTTCTGTTAAGTTTATCCATCTATCAGTACCGAATGGCCTGTAGGGATCCTCAATAAGTGTTCAACCATTAATGTTACTTCATAGTAAATTGGATCCATCGTGAATTAAGTTCAGAGATGGATGCAACTACACTCCGCTTTGATCTGCACACAGCAAAGACAAAAAATTATGTTTGAAATAGAAATGTTTTCAAAGTGTGGGATGGCTGATAGTATCGGCCGGCCGATATTAGCTTAATTATGCAATATCTGTCCTTATCCTTATCGGTTTCCCCCCCGATAATGAAAAGCTGATAATATAATGCCTAGATTTTGTGAAATCCTAACCTCTAGTGTGAGTTTTTATCATTTTGTTTTGGCATTGGCCAGAAATTCAGTGTTTGGAATAACGCCATATTGAATATCGGCATAAAAGGCAATATCGTGCATCCCTAATTTTCTTTACATTCCAAAGGATTTTGCAATGTTGTTTAGATCAAACCGAAAAGGAAATGTAAACACCAGCCAATCAGCACAAAATGCCTCCTGTCACCACTGTGGACTTCGACAGCCCTTTATAGAAAATGGCAGTTCTGAAGATGAATGTCTGCCAGTTAGAGGTGAATGTGGAGCTCAATACTGGGTACATAGATAATACAACCCTGTCTATGATCTCGAATAGAGACAGACAACAGAATTTGGAGGTTAATACTGCTCGTCTCATGAATTTCAGGTTTTTCCTGTGAGTGCCCTTTCCTATGAGTTTGTGCATTCAACCCACATTGCTGTCATTTTGTAATGCATACAACCTCTGATACTACCAACCCCTGTACTCGAGATTGGAGAAAGCCTAAAACAAACTAGCATCTGAACAAGAGCATGTTCCAAGCACTTTTCTTCATCTACCTTTTGACAATTATATATTGATAAGTTATATCTTAACCTTCTATTCTGGCAAACCTGTTGAACAATCAGATTTCAAATGGGACTTGGTTTCTGAGCTGAAAAAAGGTCATAATCATGTTTTACAAAGAAGGGCCTATTTATATAGCCCATCCATTAACACACCTATTTCTCAATTAGAGACTACATCGCAAAGCTCATCTTTTCTACCACCAAATCAGCTTGAAGATGACAAACAGTATGACTTTACTATAATAATTATATCTACTTCACACCATTCAAATAAATCTGATTATTTCTATTGCACAAATTTACATCATGTCATCTCAATGCACTTTACAGAGACAATTCAATCACCTACTCAAGTCTGGAAAGTAAGATTGGTCTGTCGGGGGTCCTTGAGACATGGAGCTCTAGCTTCTGGGGATGTGGTCTTGGGAAGTGGCTTGAGGGTTCTAACTAGGGGAGCAGACTGTTGATCATCGAGGTGAAGGATAAAACCACAGAGGCAACTGATCTGGTTTGGCGGTGGACTGAGGCTGGCAGCAAGCTAACCCACGTAGAGGGAGTGGCAGCGTCAGACTGACCTGTCCGGTAGGAAATGGCGGTGTCAGACTGACCCGTAGGAGTGGAAGTGGCAGCGTCAGACTTACTTGCTGGTGAGGCTGTTGCATCTCTCCTCTGCCTGTGGCAGTGCCTGCGTTTGGAGGGGTTGACAGGAGACACTACAGAGTAGTAGTAGGGAGAGGTGGAATCCAAAGAAGTGGATGGAACTGATGAAGGGAGGGTTGAATAGGCAGTGGTTTTAGGTGATCTGATTAGATGAGGTCGAGGTGGAGGAGGCTTACCGAAAAATTGAGCAACAGCAGCCTGTTCGTTCCACTTCAGCAATTCAAAAATTTCCAATAATTCTAAAACAGACAGGAGTGGAGATTAAGAGTAATTTTTTTTTAGTTCTGTTGTAGCGCCTATCTGTCTCCAAGGTAGACTGAGAGTGGAGATGTTGTCTGGAGCGATCCGGAGATTCTTCAAAAAATCCTTCACGCTTCCTTTAATGTTGAACTCTGTTAGGTCCATATTTCTTGCCTGGTTCCTTTTTTTGCCACATTGCCCTGTCTGGCAATGTGGCAATAAGAATAATTGTCTTGATGCCAAAAAGAGCCCAACAGATTTTACTTTCATAAGTGTAGAAGTATTGCCATTGCCATATTGCTCCACTTGTTTCATGCATATAAATTGCTTTATTATAATTATGCAGGGAGTTTTACAGATTATATGGACACTGCAATGTAAAAAAAAAAAAAAAAACAGAAGAAGAAAAAAAAAGAGAAATGATGAAAGAAAGAGGAGATAGAAAGGAGACAAAGACAAAACATTTCCAGTTTGCTTCATCACCTGCAACGAGATGCAAAAAGAACAGCACAAACGAAAGACATGGTACAAGACATACAATAAAGCAACACCTATCGCTGAAGTATTATTATTTAAGTAGTAGTATATTTTTTATTTTGACATCTACTCTGTGTCACCTGAAGATCAGAAGATGGACTTCCTGGATGGAAGTGAATCTCTGAGTACCTGGAACCAAGCACCTGTAGTTGTTTGTGAAAGTGCACTCGTGCATGTAAAGTTTATCCATAGAGAAAATGCTCAATAGTGGTCGTGGAGAGCCGAAGAGGCACCCCCCCCAGAGCACTGAGTCCAGCGCCGGGAGACCCAAAGCCCCAGACGCCCAAAGGGACCCCAAGAGCGAAGGCACCAAGGAGGGGCCAACCCAGGAAATCCAACCCCCACCAAGGGAGGAGGAGAGACAGCCCCGAGGCTGCATGCATTTTGACTCATGCATGCAAACTTGGTCCAGATGTTGTAGACTTCACTATTTTCTGTTCTTACACCACAAGCCCTAAGCCCTTCCTCTCCTGTCCCATGTAGGGATGGGGATCGAAACCCGGTTCTATCAAGGACCCGGTTCCACTTTTTTCAAAACCCGAAAATCAATAACGTTTGGGTTTATCGATACCACTAACGAGTCTGGTCGTTTTTTTCTTTTTCTTCCGGAGGTCCTGTAACATAATTGTGTGTCCCTCAAGTCGCGTCACAGCATTTAAATCTAATCAATCCAATCACTGCAGCGTGTCCACCAATGTTTTGGAATGAAATTATAAGCAAACAGATATTAAAAGTAAAACAAGTGAAGTCTGGCAGTTAACTCCGCTCGCGACTCGAGGATGGCTGAACGGACGAAAAGATCTAAAGTTTGGCTTCATTTTACCAAGCTCAAAGATAAAGAAGAAGCGAAATGCAACTTATGTTGCAAAATCATCTCTTTTAAAGGGGGGAACACAACCTCAATGGCCAAGCACATTAGCATTGTGCATCAAATACAGGCCAAATGCAGTACCTTCGACTGTCTCCGGGTTGAAAAGACTCCTCCTCCTCCTGCTGCTGCCGCCGCTCTGTTGAAACGTCCATTCCACCTGGTCTTATTATTGAACCGGGTCTAGACTGCTTTGCTCCAGTTGAACTTTCAAAGTTAGCAAAACTATTGTCTTCATCTTGGCCTTCAACTTGGATGTTAGATCCAGTTATATAAGGAATTATTCCCTTTGAGAATATCTGGCTGACCAAACAAGATGTTAGGTCTCATCCTTATCGCCACGTTGGGGACGAAAACATCTCGCCTGGTCAGCCAGGCCAACAAAACTCAGTTTTCAGAGGCATGGGCCATAAAAGGGTTTTGCAGGCTAAACAACGACCTCAACGACTCCATATTTCCAAGGGATGGACCTGTTCTTCAATTTACATGTTTTCTAAGCCATAACAAGGCTTTTGTTTGGGCCATTCTTTAAGCCTTGAACTGAAACGCTACTCCAGACATTTTGAATTGAGAAAGTTTCACTCAGGAAAAAAAGTTCAATGGTTTCTGTTTTACCTTTTTAACTTTTTTGGAAAAAGAACCACTAGTAAACCTGCAGATTGAGAGCAAAGTGCTCTGCCAGGAACATAAGGTACAATCATATCTGAAGTAAGAGGGAGCTTGGCCATTTTAGGCTTTATATTGCATAGAGCTTGGTAAACTTAGGGTCTGAATACGAGCTCCCACAGACTAACACTCTGGGTCTCTGAGCAAGACCCTTAACCCCACCGTGCATCATGGTAAATTTCTCCAAAATGAGAACAATAAAGTTCAATTATTATTATTATTATTTTATATGTGAGAATGAGGATTTTAAATTCTGTTCTAGATTCAACCATCAAAGAGGCAGAGACCTTAAAAAAAGGATGATGGAGGCAGACTTAAACGTGCTGGCACTGGACGAATCCATAGTGTTAGAATGCTTCAAGCCTGCCACCATCATTTCGGTCCCAAACCTCACTCAATGACTACTGGCCTGTCACACTGACTCCCATCATGATGAAGTGCTTCCAAAGACTCATTAAAGAACACATCGTCTCCAGTCCAGCCCCCATATTCGGCCCGTTCCAGTTCGCCTACCGACGGAACCGCTCCACAGAGGACGCCATCTCTGCTGCTCTTCACCTGAGCCTGGCACACCTGGAGGAGAAGAACACCCACGTGCAATGCTGTTCCTGGACTTCAGTTCAGCTTTCAACACCATCATCCCACAGCATCTTATGGGCAAACTGGAACAGCTGGGCTTCAATACACCCCTCTGCTATTGGCTGCTAGACTTCCTCACCAACAGACCTCAGTCAGTCCGGGTCGGACAGAACGCCTCTGATGTTATCATCAACAGCTCAGCTGTAGAGGTGGTCAGCAGCACCAAATTCCTGGGGGTGCACATCACAGACACCCTCACTTGGACTGGAAACACCACCTCACTGGTCAAAAGGGCACAGAAAAGGGCACAGAAGCGCTTGGAGGATGAGGTGAGCCCACCTGCCCCCACCCATCCTCCCCACCTTCTACAGAAGGTAGAAGGTGGGGACATAGAGAGCCAACGTAGAGAGCATTCTGACCAGCTGTCTCACTGTGTGGTGTGGAGGCTGCAGCGCCTCAGACTGGAAGAAGGTGAGAACAGCACAGAGGATCATGGGGGCTCCTCTTCCCTCCATTAAAGACATTTCATCCCAGCGCTGCATGCCCCGAGCCCGTGACATCATCAATGGCACCTCACCCTGCTGCCCTCTGGGAAGAGGCTTCACAGCAGTGCAGGGACCGACAGGTTCTGCAACAGCTTTTTCCCCACCGCCATCAGACTGCTGAACTGTAGAAAAAAAGTCTTAATCAAGCCACAGACTCTGCATCACACTGACAACACCAAACCACTTTATGAAATGGAAATGTTAATTTCTCTTCTAAGCTGCTGTTAATTTACTGAACGAAATTTCGTTCTGTGTGTTCAAAATGACAATAAAAATAGTCTAAGTCTATAGTGGAAAAATTGACTTGTTTTGGAAAGTAAACTTGTATGAGCGATGCAAGCAGCTACTTTTAAACAGAGTGCGCACAAGGAGAAATGGACTCGTGCACACTCTTGCACTAATAGACGTTCCCTCTAGGGAGCGGGTACAGGGTTGTACATTAAAATTTTTTTTTTTCGTTGGAGAGGCTGGTTCTTTTCAAAAATTTGTAAAAATGTTCCACTATACCTTAAAGTCAAAACATCAAGACAGATTGGATAAAAATGTTTTCTTGCATGATGTCATTGACTTATTACTGGTAACTGGGGAATTAAGGTTAGGGATCAACTCCTGAAGATCCTTTAAACCCAACATGACACCTTAGCAGAAACGTTAGACATTATAGAATCTATAATTTCTACCTTTTTCTTCTTTCAGACACAAATCGCTCAAATGCTTGTGAATAAGGCCAAAGTGGATCAGGAGAGTATTGTTGTTCTGTCTCCTTATAACGCCCAAGTAGCTGAGATCAAGGAAGAGCTGAAGAAAATAAAACTGGAGAAAGTTACAGTGACCACCATCACAAAAAGCCAAGGTAAATGCTCCTCCTGGATCTGACCCTAACCCTAACCCCTCTGTCTGTTCTGTCAGAATAGGTCTGATCCAAAGTCAGAGATGAAGTGGTGTACCACCTCAGCGGAGCTGGGTGTGTCTAGTAGATCCAGATCTAACCTCTTTTTTCTCTTAGGGAGCGAGTGGCGCTATGTGATTGTCTCCACGGTCATCTCCGTTCCCAGCACTGAGCTCAAAAAAGAGCATGACGGCGCCTGGACGTCCAAACATGTTGGCTTTGTTGGAGACCCCCACCAGATAAACGTAGCCATTACCAGAGCCAAGGAGGGACTGTGCATCATTGGTAAGGAACCAAGAACCTGCTGTCTGGGATGCAGAACTAAGCTCCTGCAGAATTTGGTCTGAGCCAGTTCAACGCTGAGAGGAAAGTTAGGGATCGCTGGGCAGAGAAGGATAATCCAGGTCCAGAGGGTAAAAATCCTGCCTGGTTTTACTTAATCCTCTTCACTTAACCAAGTGATTAGTCCCAGTCTGTGTTGTAGAGCTGGAAATGATGGAAATTAAACTTTTTAATTTCCGGACTCCAGTTATCCACCTCTGCTGCTGGGTATTCTTCTAATCTAATCATGGGTTAGGTTAGGATAGTCCCAGTAACTCCAGGTTGAAACCATCCATCCATCCATCCATCCATTCATCTATCGCAGGGCAACACCGAGACAAACAAGACAAACAGCCATTCATGCACACACCTAAGGAGAATTTAGAGAAGTCAATTAACCTAACAGTCACGTTTTTGATGGAGTACCTGAACAGAACCCACGCATTCTCAGGGAGAACATGCAATACCATGCAGAAATCAACAGCAGTGCCACAGCTGAAGGTGAATCAGATATATAAAGAAAAATGTACTCTTTGGTTGATAAAAGCTTGTTTAAACATAATTGACATCCACCCAGGGACACCAATTATGTTGTTATATTTTACTTGTAGATTATGAATATATGATTAACTACACTTGGAATTGTAGTTAATTATTTATATGATTCAAAATCAGGGTAAAACCAATTCAATGTTGAATAATTCTAACTATCTGCTTACTTACCCGGATTTGGGGATTTTAACATTTTGGTGGCTTCTGGACAGGCTGTTAAAATCCAGTTTTATATATATATATATATATATATATATATATATATATATATATATATATATACTCCACTCCCTACAGGTGTAAACTGAGGGAAGAGAGGTAGGTAGAGGGAAACGTTTCATAAATATACACTTTTAGGATTAATATTAGTAGGAATTAGTGTATTACTTAAGTCTCTCCTCCTACCTTGGTGTGGGGGGGTTAGGGTTAGATTTCCTGGGTTGACCCTAGGGGTGTGAATAATAATCGTTTTGTATCGATGCATCGATCCAACAGCCGACGATCCGATGCATCGATATGTCCACAAGAGTATCGATTCATGTTTTTTTTCCTCCCTCCGGTCTATTTTTATCAATTCTGCTCCTGTGCTTAATTCTCCCTCCCGTGCTGTGGTGGCGCTAAACCTATTTTCCCTCCTACCGCGCTTCCTGGTTGTACTCTTACAGCAGTGTGTTGCAGTAAACTTTTCTTCTTCTGTTATTTGCTATTGTTGATAAAAAAAAATGCATAAAGATATTACAGCTTTCATTGATTTATTTAAAATTTGAAACATTGTCCAGCCTGTAAGGTGTAAAACAAAAGAAGAACCAATTAATCGAATCGAATGGTATCGTGGTGTATTCTTGAGTATCGAAAATAATCGAATCGTTGGGTGAGGAAATCGATACTGAATCGAGTCGCCATGATGGGTGTGATTTACACTCCTAGTTGGCCCCTCCTGGGCGCCTTTGCTCTTGAGATCCCTTTGGGCGTCTGGGGCTATGGATCCCCCGGTGCTCCCCTAGATGCTCTGGAGTTGCATGTCTTTGGCTCCTCACAACCACTATTGAGCATTTTTTCTTTGGATAAACTTTACATGCACAAATGCACTCTCACAAACTACAGGTGCTTGGTTCCAGGTACTTAGTGATTCACTTCCATACAGAAAGCCCATTTTCCTATATTCAGCTACCAAAGTATACATGTCAGATTAAATAATACCACTTATACTCCAGCGATACTATCTAGGTGTTACTTTATTGTATGTCTCGTACCATGTCCGTTGGTTGTGCTGTTCTTTTTTACATATCTTTGCAGGTGTTTTATCGTAATCTCCCTTTTTCTTCCCTTTTATCTCCTATTTCTTTCTTCTTTTCTCCTTTGTTTCTCTTTTTCCTTTCCTGTTCTACGTACATTACGGTATGCCGGCCTCAGTTACAACGCAAAGACAAGAGTTCCTTTTACTGAGGTTTAATGCTCTTAAACATCGTAGAACACTTTGGCCTGCTTGTAACTAAGGCTGGGTTTATTCTTCTGTTTGAATCTTCTGTTTTAACTAGCGAATGCAGTTCTTAGCTTTTGTGAGGTTTTACATTCCATGCTGAAGCACAAGTGTGGTGCCGATAGCTTACAACGTTGACCGGAAACACAAATGTAATTTTTCAAAATACATGCATCCATCTTAATCTTATTTAAATTAAAAACTGTGACTAATATTCTAAACAAATGATGATTATAAGGTAAAACACACAAACATTGAAACTATATACAATAAACAATAAGTACAAACTTATATGAGGTGCAACAGTGCCATCTATTGGATTTCAGAATTATTGTACAGGCAAAACAGTAGCATTTACAGTGCAGTGTCCATATAATCTGCAATACTCTCTTCAATAATTATAATAAAGCTATTTATATGCATCAATCAAGCGGAACATTATGGCGATAGCTTTACTGCTCCACTTGTAAAAGCAAAATCTGTTACAAAAGAAGTAGGTTGGAACTACAAAAACTCTAGACAATATATTTAAGAACTCATAAAATGGCCACCCCAACGATGTGATTGTATACAGTTAAATGAAGACAAATCCTGTATTACTCTAACCTCAGAAAAAAAAGAAAAGAAAGCAAGATGAAAGAAACACAAAACTCAAGTTTTACTGTGAGACGGCTTGCAGTCCAGGTGAAAGGAGGAGGGAAAGCAGCTTCAGATGTCGGCTCCACACAAGTCCATTTTCAGACCAGGTTGATCCTCTGGAGTATATTTGATCAGTCTGATACAAACAGCAGAGTCATCTGATGGGCTTTAATCAAGGTAGTTATGCTGAATGTGTAATATATGTGAATAGAATAGTCATATCACTACCTCACCGTTGTTCCTTACCTACTACACTTTAACGTAAAAGTAAATCCACCTGTATATAAGCCATCCGGACTGTACATATTTTTATTTCTTATTTTTTTATTTCTTATTTTTATTTTGTTTTTCATTGTGTGCGATACATGTACACTTGCACCTTAATCCTTATTTATCTTAATAAACTGTATATACCTGGATATACTGTATATATATATTGTTTACTCTTAATGCACCCTTTTCCTCCTTGTTTGCACCTTCCTTCTATGCCAATATATGATGAGTGAATTTCTCCGCTGTGAGATCAATAAAGCTCATCTAATCTAATCTAATAAATAGTTTAAAGGATAGGATGCTCCAGTCAGGATTTTTACTGCTGATACTAAACGCCCAGAGGGCTGATCAAAGCAATACTGATCGCTGCCAGTGACAAAAGATGTTATCTGCGATCATCAATCATATACTGTTGAATGAGGTGATGATCGGTGGCTGACCTTAGCACACCACTAGCTACAGGTGCTGGTCATAAAATTAGAATATCATGAAAAAGTAGATTGATTTCAGTAATTCCATTTAAAAAGTGAAACTTGTATATTATATTCATACATTACATACAAACTCATATATTTCAGATGTTTATTTTGTTTAATTTTGATGATTACAAATGACAACAAATGAAAATCTCAAATTCATCATATCAGAAAATTAGAATATTACTGAAGACCAATAAAAACAAAGGATTTATAGAAATGTTGGCCAACTGAAAAGTATGAACATGAAAAGTATGAGCATGTACAGCACTCAGTATTTAGTTGGGCCTCCTTTGGCCTGTATTACTGCAGCAATGCGGCGTGGCATGGAGTCGATCAGTCTGTGGCACTGCTCAGGTGTTATGATAGCCCAGGTTGCTCTAATAGTGGCTTTTAGCTCTTCTGAATTGTTGGGTCTGGTGTATTGCATCTTCTTCTTCACAATACCCCATAGATTTTCTATGGGGTTAAGGTCAGGAGAGTTTGCTGGCCAATTAAGAACAGGGATACCATGGTCCTTCAACCAGGTACTGGTAGCTTTGGCACTGTGTGCAGGTGCCAAGTCCTGTTGGAAAATGAAATCTGCATCTCCAAAAAGTTGGTCAGCTGCAGGAAGCATGAAGTGCTCTAAAACTTCCTGGTATGTGGCTGCGTTGACCCTGGACCTCAGAAAACACAATGGACCAACACCAGCAGATGACATGGCACCCCAAACCATCACTGACTGTGGAAACTTTATACTGGACTTCAAGCAACGTGGATGAAGTGCCTCTCTTCTTTTCCTCCAGACTCTGGGACCTTGATTTCCAAAGGAAATGCAAAATTTACTTTCATCAGAGAACATGACTTTGGACCACTCACCAGCAGTCCAGTCCTGTTTCTCTTTAGCCCAGGCAAGACGCTTCTGACGCTGTCTGTGGTTCAAGAGTGGCTTGACACAAGGAATGCGACAGCAGAAACCCATGTCTTTCATACGTCTGTGTGTGGTGGTTCTTGAAGCACTCACTCCAGCTGCAGTCCACTCTTTGTGAATCTCCCCCACATTTTTGAATGGGTTTTGTTTCACAATCCTCTCCAGGGTGCGGTTATCTCTCTTGCTTGTACACTTTTTTCGACCACATCTTTTCCTTCCCTTCGCCTCTCTATTAATGTGCTTGGACACTGAGCTCTGTGAACAGCCAGCCTCTTTAGCGATGACCTTTTGTGTCTTGCCCTCCTTGTGCAAGGTGTCGATGGTCGTCTTTTGGACAACTGTCAAGTCAGCAGTCTTCCCCATGATTGTGTAGCCTATAGAACTAGACTGAAAGACCATTTAAAGGCTTTTGCAGGTGGTTTGAGTTAATTAGCTGATTAGAGTGTGGCACCAGGGGCCATCAATTTTGAACCTTTTCACAATATTCTAATTTTCTGATATGATGAATTTGAGATTTTCATTTGTTGTCATTTGTAATCATCAAAATTAAACAAAATAAACATCTGAAATATATGAGTTTGTATGTAATGTATGAATATAATATACAAGTTTCACTTTTTAAATGGAATTACTGAAATCAATCTACTTTTTCATGATATTCTAATTTTATGACCAGCACCTGTAAGGTACTGGAAAACTGATATTGAAAGTCCTTGAAAAGTCCTTGAATTTGACCATGAAAAAGGTATAAGAACCCTGATGAAATAAAAAAAGCAACAACAAAAACAACTGGTGCAGCTTCAAAGCAAAGCCTAACATCATGGCCAGCTTGTACAGCAAAAAAGATGGAGGATCTTAATACGTACATGTGATAGCATGAACTGCGTTTAAAGAAAAGGAGATTGTAGAATCTATATGTAGACAGTGCCTCACTGTCTACATATAGATGATTTCTATATGTAGACAGTGAGACACGATTCTCAGAGGGAGAACAAAGAAGGTTTTTTTTTTATAAAGAGGGGAGAGTGATAAGCTGCTCTTTCATGTTCTCATTGATTTTGGTGGCTCAAAGTCAATCACTACTTTATCTGTTTTCTGAACTATTATCATAGACAAAGTTTTCTTTATTAAAACATTTTAGTGTCTGTCTCTCCTGCTTTCCAATCCTGACTGTTTTCTGTGCGATTAACAGATTTTATTTTGTATTTTGCCCCAAAGCAGATGTGTTTTACTTTTAAGTACGTCTCTCCTCCTGTCAGACCAATTAATTTATCACCGAATTGCTGCGTGGTCCAACTAAAATAGGCCTGAGGTCTATTTCAGACACACTTATGTATACCCCCTGCAGAAAATCGTGCTGGGTGTTCATCCCCTTTGACTCTCAGTGAGCGCTAAACACCACAACCTCTAAGCCTGTTTCTCTGTACGATCGGAAACAAAACTGTGTTCAGTGTTTTTAGGTGTCTAAACTTCTCACCATCTGTGTCAGTTGCTTCTCTTTCCTCCAAACTGTGCATGTAAATGTGTCAGAGGTAACGTGGTCTCCAACAATTTCAGGCCTGAATCTGTGTGAGGGATAAATCAGGCAGCAGGTTCACTCCACTTCAGGTGTCAAAACTTTAGACCACAATGACGCTTCTCTTCTTTCTTCTTCTTGGAAGGCAACCAAGGACTACTCAGACTCAGCAAGACATGGCGCCACCTGCTGGAACACTATACTCACCACAATGCAGTGACGGATGCAGAGAAGATCTCTGTTCTCCACTGATGAACAATTTCGCTCAGACGGATGGAGCTCAAAGGACCCTAGGGCTTTTTGCTGCCTTCCTCACATTCTGGTTCTACTTGAGAAATTTATTTGAAGAACTGAAAGGCTTAGATAGATCTCATGTTCAATCAGAACATTTATGCAGCAAAAGCATCTCAGGAAATAAACAGGTCCACTCTTATCCACTTCTATTGAAGTCCATCCTAAATCTTCTATGAATTGATCCATCAGTTTTATTGAGATGTTTGTTGAACATCAGGATGGTCTCAGGTTCCTTAGGATTAAAGGAATCAGTGCTGTATTTACCATTAGCTTCAGGACCCTTAAATGAAATTTTAAATTGGGGCTGTCGTGGGAAAAAAGTATTCAATTATTCATCCTAGTTAAATAAACGGAGATCGATGGATTTCACTCAGTCGGCACATTTATTCATATCTTTGCAAAGAGAAAGCAGTCATCATGAAGCCCTTATGGCACAGCATTCTGCCCTGTTCTGCTAGAGCAGGGGTCGTCCCTCCTTACTTAGAACACTGCCAAAGTAGTCAAAGTCAAAACAAATTACACACACTTTGGTTAAACAGTAACATGTTATGAATAAACTAAGAAAGAATCTTCGTTGTTATGGGAAAAAGCTATGTCTGATCTACAAACGCCATCCTGCAGGGAATGGTGTGGCCTTGAGAGAGAAAAAGACTGAGTGAAAACTTTTATAGTGAGTAAATATGCATATTAATATATAATAGAGGAGAGATTTTATTATTATTATTTTTTATTTATTTTATTTATTTCGAACAGACAGTAAAAACAATCAAGAAAATTTTTTTTTGAATGAAACAAACTTAAGAATGAAAATATAAAACAAATTATTTTGCCCATGTGACATGTAAATTTTATATTTTCTGTTCGAAAAGGAGCAGGTAGAAGATACATCTTATAATGTCCTGACCCTTTCCTACTTGTCAATTTATCCTCAATTAAATGTCAAAACATCAAA
This sequence comes from Cyprinodon diabolis, assembly GCA_030533445.1. Taxonomy (NCBI): domain Eukaryota; kingdom Metazoa; phylum Chordata; class Actinopteri; order Cyprinodontiformes; family Cyprinodontidae; genus Cyprinodon; species Cyprinodon diabolis. The sequence goes on along the minus strand of CM060083.1, from coordinate 41,182,598 downwards.
AAACCAAAAAACACTTGTTTCCATTCCACATGATGTTTAGCCATGTACAATTATTTTAAGTTCTATTTATGTCATCAATTACATTATAGACTATTAAACAGTCATCTTATATAGCGTATTTTGAAATGAGCTCGGTTTTAATCAGTTTATCGAATTGGTTTACATTTTGAATTTTTTTAAACTCGTCATTCAATCCATTCCAGACATTTACTCCACACACAGATAAACCAAAACTCTTCCTGGTTGTTCTAAAGTGTTGTTTTTTAAAGTATCCTTCACCTCTTAGATCATAACCCCCCCTCTCTGTCACCATTTCCTGTATATTGTGTGGAAGTTTTTGATTTCGGACCTTAAACATGAATTGTGAAGTTCTAAATATTACCAGGTCCCAGAATTTAAGTATATTTGATTTGATAAATAACTGGTTTGTGTGTTCCTAATATCCCACTTTATGTAGTATTCGGATTGATTTCTTTTGTAAAACATATAATGGCTGTAAATTTGTTTTGTATGTATTCCCTCAAACTTCCACACAATATGTTAAATGTGGTACAATGAGTGTGTTGTACAGACTAAACAAAGATTTGTAGTCCAGGACGAAACTAATTCTTCTTATAACAGCAACACTTTTGGCTATTTTAGATTTTACTAGGCTGATCTGAGGTTTCCAGCTAAACTTATCGTCTAATATGACACCCAAGAATTTTATTTCATGTACTTGTTCTAAATCAACACTTTCAATTGATATTTTAATTGGTTTATTTTCCTGTTTTTTATTGTTTCCGAATATCATGAATTTGGTTTTATCTAAATTTACTGATAATTTATTGTTTTTGAGCCAATGCTGTAATTTTTCCATTTTTGTGTTGACCACTTCTGAAAGTTGTTGAAGGTTTTCTCCAGTACAGAAGATACTTGTATCATCTGCAAATAGAAATAACTTTATAAGGTTTGATATTTTAACTATGTCGTTTATATACAGATTGAACAGTTTGGGTCCCAAAACTGATCCCTGCGGAACTCCACAAGTTATTTTTAGTAGATCTGATTTCTGACCATCTATTTCTACAAATTGTTTCCTTTCTCCAATGTAGCTCCTAAGCAAGTTTAATGCCACTCCTCTAATTCCAAATCTTTCCAGTTTTTTTATTAACATGTCATGATTGATGGTATCAAAAGCTTTTTTGAGATCCAGAAATACACCAATTGCAAATTTCTTTTTATCCATATTGTCTATAATTTCTTCTGTTAATGCCATCAGTGCCATTGAAGTGGATCGGTTTTCTCTGAAACCATATTGGCAATCTGTCAAGATAAAAATTTTCCGACAACAGGACTATGAAATTATTTTACCATCAGCAATTTTTGTTTCCTTTGGTCTCATTAAACTGATCTAACCTGCATGTTTAATGTTTCAATAAAAAAATGGTAAGAAATTTGATTGTAGAAATTACACTGTCAGATCAGGTAATGAACTACAGATAGCAAAGAAGATAAGGTGCCCACATCACCATATGTAGTCAGCACACTTTCACTGTAGTACAACATAAATACACTCCTCAAAAAAATTAAAGAAACACTTTATAATCAGAGTATAGCATCAAGTTAATTAAACTTCTGGGATATTGATTTGGTCAGGTAAGTAGCAGAGGGGGTTGTTTGACGACCATCAAAACAGGAATGGTTTTACAGATGGAGGCCACCGACATTTTTCCCTTCCTCATCTTTTATGACTCTTTTTCGCCAGTTTTGCATTTGGCTAGGGTCTCTGTCACCAGTGTTGTGCGTGAACGCGTTCATGAACGAAAGTTCATGAACTCGTTCATATTTTGAGCGAACGTGAACTGAACGTACTGCATTACTGCCTGATGAACGTTATTGTGAATTCGTTCATTCTGGCGTCTGTGAACGGCTCGCTCTCTCAGTTCAACTCCGTTCAATAGGTTGCCAGATTTCTATAGAGCCCTCCAGGCGAAACCCCGGCTAAATCACACCGTAAACAGGCCTTCATATGTAGCGGTAAAAACACCCAATCTGGCAACACCAGCTACCAGCGTCGTAGCCTACAGCCGCGTGCGTCATCAAAACAAAATGCAGCGTGGAAGCTACAGCAGCATGGAGACGACCGAGAATGCGACAAAGCAGCAGTATGATCACTTAAAACAGGTTTATGACCAGGTGGTCGGTGAGGATGATGGCAACAATCTTACATTTCTCTGCAAACTTTGCCCGCCGGCTTTCAGTAAAAAAATCAGCACTTCAGTAACCTTAAATTCCTACCTCAGCCTGGTCCCTCAGTTTCTGTTAGTAAAATGTTCTTGGGGGTTTTACTAATCATGTAACTTGTTTGTTAAATCTGCCTGGTATAATTTTCCAGGATTCCTTTTTAGTATGTACTGAAATGGAATTTCAAATTGAAAAAATTATTAAAATTAAAAAAACATTTGCTCCTTAAAGACTACTTTCCTGTTTTTCTTTTAATAATTCCTCATAAAAAAGACCATTCAAGCAGCACATTTTTCCTGATGTTTTTGAGAATATACTGTAGGGGTGAAAGCTGCAGCTGCTACTAGTGTGAAGTGAATGGACAGCAACAAAGCGTTAAAGCAACAATGGGGAAATGCTGTCCCCTCAATGCTAATGTAAACCCTGGTTGGATAAGGATTCAAAACTGGATATGAAGATGAACTCTGACGCACAGTTTCAGTGTTACAACTGATAAAATAATTGCTGTCTGTGGTTCTACAGTAGGCTATGGTGTAATTGAGCAATATATGAAAAAAAAAAGAACTATGAACTAGTTAATTTTTTGGAACTGTGAACTTAGTTCAAAATTTTGAATTATGAACTATGAACTGAACTAGTTCAATTTAAAATGTGTGAACTGAACTTTGAACTAGTTCACGTAGAAAGAGAACTTTCTCAACACTGTCACTACTGTTAGCATGAGGCGCTACCTGGACCCTACAATCAGAAACAGAATTGACGAGGGTGGCCTGAAGGCCCCAAGTCCTCTAGTGGGCCCTGTGCTCACTGCCCGGCATCGTGGAGCTCCATTGGCATTTGCCACAGAATACCGGAATTGGCAAGTCGGCCACTGGCGCCCTGTGCTTTTCACAGATGAGAGCAGGTTCACCCTGAGCACATGTGACAGACGTGAAAGGATCTGGAGGAGCTGTGGAGAACGTTATGCTGCCTGTAACATCGTTCAGCATGACCAGTTTGGTGGGTCAGTGATGGTCTGGGGAGTTATATCCATGGAGGGACGCATATACCTATACAAGCTAGACAACACCACCCTGACTGCCACTAGGTATCGGGATAAAATCCTTGCACCCATTGTCAGACCCTATGCTGGTGCAGTGGTTCCTGGGTTCCTCCTGGTGCACAACTATGCCCGGCCTCATGTGGCGAGAGTATGCAGGCAGTCCCTGGAGGATGAAGGAATTGATGCCATTGATTGCCCCCCCCCCCCCCCCCCCCCCCACGCTCGCCTGACCTAAATCCAATAGAACACCTCTGGGACATTATGTATTAATCCATCGTCAGGTTGCACCTCAGACTGCCCAGGAGCTCTGTGATGCCCTGGTCCAGATCAGATACCCCAGGACGCCATCCGTAGTCTCATTAGGAGCATGCCCCAACGTTGTCAGGCATGCATACACACGCACGTGGGGGCCATACAAATTACTGAATACCATTTTGAGTTGCTGCAAGGAAATTTCAGAAAAATGGACTAGCCTGCCACATAATTTTTTCACTGAAATTTTTGGGGTGTCTTTGAATTCAGCTCCCTGTAGGTTGATCATTTTCATTTCCATCAAATGATGTAGCATCCTTTTGTTCCTAACACATCACCCAGTCCATATCAGGATAAATAAACAGCAGGATCCCCCCCCCCCCCCCCACTGAGATCTAATGTGTTTTCAAAGTGTTCCTTTAATATTTTTGAGCAGTGTACATACATGATATATCATTTGCTTAACAGCATGAAGTAAATAAAATGAGAGGTGCACTGCTGAAATAACTCTATGAAAGCATATATAAACAGAGAAGAATGACATTGATCCATTCTATGGTTCCTCTCATTTAATAAAAAGCAAACCCCACAATGGTAACATAAATATCCTGAATCTGACAAAAGTAATTAATGAAAATTAAATAAAAAAGATAAAAAATGAATGTCAGACATTGACAAAGATTAAACAATAAACTGACAAACCAATCCTTGGCTAAAATGATGGTTCCCCTTGCATAATATTTAGTCCAACCTTTTTTTCGGATAGCTCAGGATAACCTGAGCCACTCTAACTATAAGCTTTATCAGAATAGAAATTTGTTTATTAATCCCTTGTTGGAAATTCTCTTCTTGAAGTGCAACCGTTAACAGAAGAGAGAAAAATAAGATTATAAGTACAAAAAAGATTTATGAATAAAATAAGATAAGGATAACATTATATACAATCAAGAGTATTTATAATTAACAATACTGCTCAGTTTCGAATTCCTATTATTGCTCATGACTGTGTTATGCACATAGTGAAATAATGAAATAAAAAAAATAAGGAGTACTGAAGTGAAATGACTCAGAGATTAATTTTGATGGCCAGAGGCTGGAATGACTTCCTGTGGCCCTCTTTGGTGCAGCTTGATGAAATGAGTCTCTGACTGAAGGTGCTTCTGTGGGCATCCAGCACATCATAGAGAGGAAGAGCATTCTGGCAACCCAGTCTCATGGGAAAATGTCCCTCCACTACGTTGGTCCACACTGCAAAACGTAGTGAGGTACATTAATGGCCATTTTTTTGTGGTACTGTTACATTTCTTCTGCCTATACGCTTTCTATTGTTTTACGTCCTAGTCACGTGACTTTCAAGATTCCAGCTGGGAGACGGAAAAAAAATATATATATGGCCGACATTCGCTCATTTTTTTGTGGAAAGATTAATATCTTGAGTTTGTTTTTGCATTAAAATGAGTTTTGATTACATTTCTAGTGAGAAATGTATAGTTTGCTGTCAGAATATTTACTCAGGGAATGTACATATTCACTTGCTTGTTCGTTTCTTGCAAAGATTTTTCAAGATAATGTGAAACTAACGTTTTGGTATAAACATGGCCGAGATTTCTCTAACTTTTAGTGGGTAAATCAATAATTTCAATCAGTTTCTGCATTTAAATGGGTTTTGATTACATTTATAGCGAGAAGTGTAGGGTTTATTTACATAATATTTACTTAGTGAACATACATAATCACCCGCTTGCTAGTTTTTGCTACGGTTTTTCGGATCTCGTCAGGATTATGTGAAATTGCAACGTTTTGGCTGCTACCCATCGCCTAGCATTTAGCTGCCGCCCCGATTCAACATTGAATTCTTTGTGATTTAACTCCATCTGACGGATCAAACCCTCGCCACTGCGTGCGTTGCGTCTGAGGTTGATTTTCAGATCAATGCATTACGTCGTGGCATACGGCAGAAACTTATGTTGACAAAATGATCATGGGTTAAGATCGGACGTGTGTATTTGGAAAACTACCGGATCCTTTGTGCATTTAACTTCCTGTTTGGTGCGATCTCATTGATGGGTTTTGACCAAAGAGGAACTCAAAAAAAACAAAACAATTTAAATACACAACCAGCATATCTGGAATCAATGACAGAGAGCGACTGGGACCAGAAGTTTATTAATTTCTCCCCATTGATTTCCATTCAAAATGTTTTCGGTCCCACCGGGCTCTAGGGAAGGGGCGTGCATACCGCCACCTACTGTTCATGAGTGTGTAGCAACATTGTTTTACATCTATTAAATTCTATTTTTTTATTTTGTATTCTGAAGATAAATAAATAATGCTTCCTTAATCTATAAATATCTTTTATATTTCCTTTATTTCCCAATAATCCTTTAAGACTCCACTCTTGGCCTGTCCTTTCAACTCTTTTCAATTTCTCCCTTTCAGGTTCAGATGATTTACAGTTCATCAATACGTGTTCTACATTTTCTATCTCTCCACATCCTTCACATTTATCATTATTTTTCCTCCTTATTAAGTATAAATTGTCATTTAAATAAGTATGACCTACTCTTAATCTGATCATTATTATTTCTTCCCTTCGGTTTCTCTCATTAATATTTCTATTTAATACTGACTTTTGTACTTTATATAACCTTCTTCCTTTTTTATCTTCATTCCACCTTTTTTGCCATTTTTCAGTTTCTTTCCTCTTAATAAATGATTATCCTTCCCCTTTCCCTAAAGGAATTGTAATTGTTATTGCCTCCTCTAAAGCCCTTTTTGCTAATTTGTCTGCCTTTTCGTTTCCTTTTACCCCTTCATGTGCTGGAACCCAGCAAAACTAAATATCAATGCCACCCCTATATAATCTAAATAAACTGTGCTGAATTTCTAATACTAAATCTTTCCTATTATTTCCTTCTCCCTGAATACTTTCTAAAACTGCTTTGGAATCCGTGCAGACCACCACCCTGTCTGCTCTGACCTCCTCCCCCCATTGGAAACTCAGTATAACTGCCACCATCTCTGCTGTGAAAACAGATAGTTGATCTGAAATTCTTTTAGAAATTTGTATTTTGAAATCTGGTACATATATTCCTATTCCCACACAACCTTTTTAGAACCATCAGAATATATTTTAAGGTAATTATAATATGAGTTTGCTTATTGGAATCATTAACTGCTTTAAAAAAATATTATTATTATTATTACTATGCTTTTCAAAGAATTTAAAAGGTTGTGTGGGAATAGGAATATATGTACCAGAGTTCAAAATACAAATTTCTAAAAGAATTTCAGATCAACTGTCTGTTTTCACAGCAGAGATGGTGGCAGTTATACTGAGTTTCCAATGGGGTGAGGAGGTCAGAGCAGACAGGGTGTTGGTATCTCTCAGATCCATAGGCGACAGTGGCGTTGGATGTAGGAGTTTGCCCTGAAATCGAAGGGTTGACGGTTCAAGCCCTGACTCCGACTTTCAGTGTCGTTGTGTCCTTGGGCAAGACACTTCACCTGCATTGTCTACTGATGGTGGTCAGAGGGCCCGGTGGTGCCAGTGTACGGCAGCCTCGCTTCTGTCAGTGAGACCCAGGGCAGCTGTGGCTACAATGTGGCTTGCCATTATGAGTGTGTGTGTGAATGGGTGAATGAATGTAGTGTAAAGCGCCTTGGTCGAGTCTACTAACTTGAATAAAGGCGCTATATAAGTACATGCCATTTACCATTTACCATAGCCAAGCCAGTTTGGAGAATTAGGGTTAGCTTTTAGAGTAATGGCTAGGTTTTAGGGTTAGGGCAAGGCTTAAAATTAGGTTTAGGGCAAGTGTCAGGGTTAGGGATCGGCTAAGTGTAATTTTGAGGCAAGGGTCAGGTGTTAGGTTTAGGTATGGATTCTACTAATATTAGGATCAGTAGCTAATTGGTCTGGTAAGTTGATAAACATGAGAATTAGGTTGATATGTGGGTTACATAGATTAGGGTTAGTAGCTAATTGTCCTGGTAAGGTGATATGTGCTATAAGTGTAGTATAAGGGTGGAGGTTATGAATAATTGAAGATAAATATATTAATTTTTGGCTGAATGGAGGAAGCAGAGTCAGGGTGAACCGCCCTGGAATGGGCTAAGTTGACCCCCGCCGGACTGGCATGTAAACTCTGCCTCCTCCACTCCCTGCAGTTCTAAACTAAGGGAAGGGAGGTAGGTAGAGGGAAATGTTTAATAAATCTATATTTTTTTAGGTCTAATATTGGTAGGAGTTGGTACATTATTTAAGGATAAGGTTTTGATAACTTTAGTGTAAGGGATTTTGTGGAAATTAGTGGAGAGTAGTTATATTATGGTATTTATTAACTAACTGGTTAGATTAAGGTTTCTCATCAGGTGTTTAAAAGAGGGGATATTTAATGATTCGGTATTAGTTCCAATGTATAGGGTTATTTCATAAGATTTATGTAGACTTTATCTCATAAGATATTAGTGTTTAATATTGAGTATATCATGGTAGATGGTCATATAGGACCTCTTCTCAATAGATATCAGTGTTTAATGTCAAGCATATAATGAATATTAAAGAGGATCTATTATGGTAGTTGTCATGTTAGGACATCATTTCAAACCTACTAAATTTTATTATTAGTTTGTCAAACTTTGGTTTTTTATTATTATTATTAAAAGACAAGATATGGGCTGGAGGGGGAACTGTACATAATTGAGGATAAACATATTAATTTTAATTTTAGATCAAGGGAGGAAGCAGAGTCAGGGTGAACCGCCCTGGAATGGGCTAAGTTGACCCCCGCCGGTCTGGCATGTAAACTCTGCCACCTCCACTCCCTGCAGTTCTAAACTGAGGGAAGGGAGGTAGGTAGAGGGAAATGTTTTACAAATAGATATTTTTGAGGGCTTATATTGGTAGGAGTTAGTTTATTACTTAAAGATAAGATTTTGATCATTTCAGTGTAAGATATGGTTTAAGGGATTGTATAGAAATTAGTGGAGAGTAGTCATATTATGGTATTAATCCACTAACTGGATAGATTAAGGTTTCTCATCAGGTGTTTAAAAGAGGAGATATTCAATGGTTAGGTATAAGTTCCAATGTACGGGTTAGGGTTAGGTTAGGGTTAGGTGTATATAGAACGCTGGTTGCCCCACAGGGACAACCAGGAATGCACTGGCACCGCGTGCCAGGGAGGACCCCCCATCATTATCCAGAAAAAACAAGTGAGCTTGGTTTTGCTTGTGTTATGCACCTCCATTCTTGAGCTTACAGTCTGCTAATTAGTGTTCTTATGTCTCCCAATTTAGGGCTGCTGTCATCATGTGTTTCAACCGGCTACGTTTCAAATTCTTTGGTCTTCTTCAGGCCCACACACGGTAAGTATATGCTTATTTCATTGTACTTGACTTGTCCTTGTTCCCACAGCACTGAATTTAGTTTAAGCATCCTCTGTTCCAGTCCAACTTCCACACAACACAAGCTTGAAATGATAGAAAAATGGCTCAGGCCTCCCTTTTATAGGGCTTCTGGCTCCTCCCCAAGACGCATGCCAAATAGTAATGAACTTAGACACCACACATTAGGGTTGAAAAATAAAATCAAGGTAGGGTTTGGGATATTGTTAGGGTTAGGGGCCTCACCAAAAGTGCCCTAAGTGTCCCCTTCATTATCCGAGGGGTTGTCCCGTTTGGGCCCCAAATGGCAGGGAGAGCAACTTGGGCCAGTCCGGTATTCCTCAAACAGTGCCAGAGGGGTTCCAAGTGGGCCTTTTGGGGTCCTCTGCGATACAGTGTGTGGATCCCAGTGTGTAAATGCAGTCTAATGTTGAATTTTAAATGCCCACCTACGTTCCCCTCTAATCTTTCCTATTTAAAATGCTCCAGGTCACCGATCTGAGCCGACGGCCCTGTGTGACGTTCTCTGGAGGTCAAGGGTCAACGGCTGGGCCGCCTACTATCCGTTTAATGCTCACATCTGTCCCCTGAATGATCATTTTAAAAATGCAGAGTGCAGGGGCCCTGCACGTGGTTCTCTGGAGGTCAGAGGGTGTGCTCAGCTCGTCTGCATGCAGGCCCATGGTGCTCTGTCTCTGGGGAGAGGATCTCCATTTGGTCCCCTGGTTCTGGAGGCCAGTCTGTGGGGAACCGGGCCTGCTGCACGGGCTGACCTGGTTCTGGAGGCCGAGTCTGGGGAAGCAGGCCTGCCGAGTACTGTCCCAGGTGATGCCGACTTCTGTCCTATTAATATTGTATATTTTCCTATGTTACATGCTGCAGGTGACTGCTGGGAGCCCACGGGCCCTGTGTGACATTCTCTGGAGGTCAAAGGTCAACTGCTGTGCTGCCTACTGTCCGTTTAATACTCACATCTGTCCCCTGAATGATCATTTAAAAATGCAGGGGCCCTGCACGTGGTTCTCTGGAGGTCAGAGGGTGTGCTCAGCCCGTCTGCATGCAGGCCCGTGGTGATCTGTCTCTGGGGTGAGGGGCTGCATGGGCTGCACTGGTTCTGGAGGCCTGTGGGGAACCAGACCTGCTGGTCAGCTGGTTCTGGAGGCCCAGATCTGCCGACTACTGTCACCTGATGTCAACGCCTGTCCCTGGGGTGAGGTGCTGCATGGGCTGCACTGGTTCTGGAGGCCTGTGGGGAACCGGACCTGCTGGTCAGCTGGTTCTGGAGGCCTGTGGGGAACCAGATCTGCCGACTACTGTCCCCTGATGTCGACACCTGTCCCTGAGGTGAGGGGCTGCACTGGTTCTGGGGTGAGGGGCTGCACTGGTTCTGGAGCTGCATGCTTGTTTACCAGAATTTCCGGCACCAGAGATGACATCATCATCGGTCGCCTGAGTCAGGAAGCGGCTAACCAGGTAGCCATCTGCCGGACCTTTGAACGGATCACAGCGGCTAATAAGGTAGCTCATCTGCCGGACCGTGTGTGTGCGGGTGACTGCTGTGTCTTCAGCCGGCCCGAGGCTCTTTGCTGCGGGATAGCATGTAGCCGGTGGTCGGCTGTTTAGCTTAGCTCCTGTAGCTCTTAGCATAGCTAGCCAATCTACCGGATCTCTGTAGAATGGTACCGGGGGGTTCTGCTGTGATCGTGGGGCCGGCTGCCGGTACAATTAAAGCGGACCTCTGTGGAATGCTACCGGGCCGCTGCAGCGGGACAACCGTGTTATGTTATGAGCATTTAGTGTCTGTCATACAATACATTTATTACATGATTCACACGTAATAAATGTATTGTTTTTATATTTCAGAAACTCAAACAGGACCTCCAGCCAAGATGTTCCAGCCACGCCATCCATCCAGGGGCCCCATCCATCCAGGCGGCACCATCCAGGGTTTACCATCCATCCAGGGGTCAGCATCCATCCAGGGGCCCCATCCATCCAGGCGGCACCATCCAGGGGTCAGCATCCATCCAGGGGCCCCATCCATCCAGGCTCCATCCATACAGGGGGCACCGTTGGACCAGGGCACTCCATGGGCCCCGGGAACTCCATTTAAAGTGTGTTTTTTATAAAACTTTTTTAATTTTTAATAATATATTTATTGTTTAAGAAATGTCTTCCTTTATTATTCCTATTTTGGACATTTGGTCCCTATGTTTAATGTGGTTTAATGTCCCTTGGTTAACGCTGCTTGGTGGTGGTGCAACTGTTAAAAGGGCCACACTTGCAAAAAATCCAAAAATCGTTAAATGTTGCAAAATCTCCCATTTAACATGCTGGCCGTTGTCCCAGTGCTTCAATCCGGCCAGATGTCCATTCGTTGTTGCTGTTGGGTGGCTGTGAACAGGTAAGTTGGTAAAACTTAAACTTAAAATCCAAAAATGGTTTAATGCCGAGTGCTGGCCCATTCAAAATGCTCCTGGTTGTCACATGGTTTGATCCGAGGACATGTCCAGTGCTTCAATCCGGTCCTCTGTCCCTCGGTTAATGCCTCTGTGTGGCCGGGTTGGTTTAATGCCAAGTGCTGGCCCATTCAAAATGCTCCTGGTTGTCACATTGTTTGATCACAAGACATGTCCCGAACTTCAATCCCGTCTTTTGTCCCTCGCATAATGCCTCATTTTGTCCAACTTTTACCGATCCTAAAACATGTCCAATGTCTCGGTGAAAAAAACTACCAGACTGTCCCATGGTTAAATCAATATTAATGTGTAGTATAAAATATTGCGGGTTGTCCCCTACAAATTGTCCTATAGACCAGTCACCCTGACCTCTCACCTGATGAAGACCATGGAGCGCCTCGTCCTCGCCCACCTCTGCACCGTGGTGAGCCCCACCCTGGACCCACTGCAGTTCGCCTACCGGCCCAATATCGGAGTAGATGACGCCATCATCTACCTGCTGCAGCGGGCGCTCACCCACCTGGAGACCACTGGGAGCGCTGTGAGAGTCATGTTCTTTGACTTCTCCAGCGCTTTCAACACCATCAGACCGGTGCTGCTGAGGGGGAAGCTGGAGGACGCTGGGGTGGACAAGCACCTAGCTGACTGGACCACCAACTACCTCACTGACCGTCCTCAGTACGTGCGGCTGCACGGCTGCCAGACAGAGGTGGCACTCTGCAGCACCGGGGCCCCCCAGGGCACCGTCCTGTCTCCTTTTCTTTTCACCCTCTACACCTCGGACTTCACCTACAACACGGACAGCTGCCACCTCCAGAAGTTCTCCGATGACTCGGCCATTGTGGGCTGTGTGTCTGAGGGGAACGAGCTGGAATACCGGTCGGTCATCATGGACTTTGTGGACTGGTGTGAGAGAAACCATCTGTCCCTGAACACCAGTAAGACCAAGGAGATGGTGATCAACTTCAGGAGAAGACCACCCCCCCAACCCCCCGTGAACATCCAGGGACAGGACATAGAAACTGTTGAGAGTTTCAAATACCTGGGTGTTCACGTCAACAATAAACTGGACTGGACTCATAACACTGACGCCCTGTATAAAAAGGGCCAGAGCCGCCTCCACCTCCTGAGGAGGCTGAGGGCCTTTGGAGTCAGCAGGCCCCTCCTTAAAATCTTTTATGACTCTGTGGTGACCTCAGCCCTCCTCTACGCTGTCGTCTGCTGGGCCCCTTGCAGCTCAGACCGGGACAGAAAGAGACTGAATAAGCTGGTGAAAAAGGCCACTTCTGTCCTGGGCTGCCCTCTGGACTCGGTGGAGGAAGTGGCTGAGAGGAGGATGCTGTCCAAACTCACATCCATCATGGACAACACCTCTCACCCCCTGCACCACACTGTAGAGGAGCTGAGCAGCTCCTTTAGTCAGAGACTTAGACACCCTGTCTGTAAGAAGGAGCGCTACCGCAGGTCATTCATTCCTGCTGCCACCAGACTCTATAATAATGCACTATAACCACAATAACTCCTGTAAAAACCACTGTGCAGCTATAGTATAGTTTTTTATTTATTGACTGTGCAGTATTCCGTGCAATATGCTGAATGTGCAATATATGTGAATAGAAGTCATACCACTACCTCACCGTTGCTCCTTACCTACTACACTTTAACGTAAAAGTAAATCCACCTGTATATAAGCCATCCGGATTGTACATATTTTTAGTTTTTATCTCTTATTTCTTTATTTCTTATTTTTATTTAGTTTTTTATTGTGTGCAATACAGGTACACTTGCACCTTAATCCTTACTTACCTTAATGTACTGTATATACCTGGATATACTGTATATATATATATATATATATATATATTGTTTATTGTTTATTCCTAATCCACCTTTTTCCTCCTTGTTTGCACCTTCAGTAACTTCTATGCCAATATGTGACAAGTGAATTTCTCCGCTGTGAGATCAATAAAGCTCATCTAATCTAATCTAATCTAATCTATATTGAGTTATACAGAGTGTCCGGGCGCCCTCTGGTGGGCAATCGTTGCATCTATACCCTAACCTGCCTTAAAAATAATTTTTTTGTGAAACTTTGCCCTGTTTGGGGGTCCGCCACGGGCTCAGGGTGGGTGTTAAAAATCGGGTAACCCGGGCATAAGGGTCACGAGGGTTGGCCCTTTAATGGGGCCCCGGGCCCATGACCCTGTGACCTTTAGTTAGCCCCCCAAAACTTTTCAAAAAGGCAGTTTATTCCCGCCCCCTGGCCCAAAACTCTCTCAGGCCCCTATTGTGGGTTAGGGTTAGGGTAAAAGGTTGCTGAATTCTGGGCTATTTTTCACTAAACAATCAACTGTCACCATAATCAGTCATATTAATCTGTTAGGGTATATTGCCACAATGGAGCCAAATTAATTTGATGAACCATTTCAAACATTTCCCCTTCCCTTTGCACAAAGAGAACAAACAGTGTTCTGGAAACATGCATGGACCAATCAGCTGACAAAACTGGAATCCCAGCAGGAAATACCCCTACATCATTCAGGGTTTAAAGGCAGAGTGCAAGATCGAATCGGTCTCTTCCCCCTGGGATCCAACTCCTGCAAGGAGAGGCCCGTTTCACGGGAAATGCTAAAGAAAGTTTGCTGGAAGAGGCTTTCGTTGTCCTGCGTCAAAAGTCTCGGATCGCAGTGTCCCATCGTGCATAGTGCCCGCTGAACTGAGTGAGACAGGGAAATCCGGAGCTGAACGCTGTGTGGAATTTCCCCCCTTTGTGAGGACCTCGCTACAGACATCACGGCCTTTCGGCAGGAGGACGCTTCCGCTTTGATAGTCATATGTAAACCTTCCTCGACCTCCGAGCCCATCAAGTTCCTCTGCTGTAGCATCAGACTGACCTAAACTTCTTCCAAGAACGGACCCCCGGTGAGACTGACTGGACCAGAGCCCCCCCTGACCCCCCGCTTTCTTCCCGGACTGCAAGACGTCTCAAAGTACAACTCATCCACTTTTCTAGTATCTGATGCTGTAATGAAGTGATGTGCTTGGGCGAAAGGCAGGCAGATAGGAGAAACTTGAATTAATGTTGATGTTTAATCTGTGCTGGTTTTAAGAACTCTGGTTTATTGCTTGAAATAAGTGTGCTGTGAATAGCTGCAAGTGATATTTCTTTCTTCTTTTCTTTCTATCCTCTTTTCCTTCTCTTTGTGCTTTAAGGTTAGTTTATAGAGAATTTGCTCACATTTAACCGCATGTGGTCACGTGGTTGAGGATCCATGTTTACAAGCTGCTACCCCCTTTTATCATATGAAAAGGGGGGTTACACAAATACTCCCACACACATTGCCCCCCCCACACACAGCCCTGCTTCTGCAGCTTTGTTGAACAAACTTCTGCTGCTGTTGTTATTGCATTTTAACCATTTATCATTTAAGATGAATGTAGTTGCAGTTGAATGTGTTTATGTTGTTTTAATTGCACTGTTGTTATCATCATACCTGCTACTATTCCAAATGGAATCTTAGGGTTTTATTATTTTTTCTTTCAAACTAGTCTGTTAGTCTACCTCGTGTGTATTTTCTAATAGTGTGTAGTGTTTGCATAGATGTTAGATTTCAGTAATCCTGAATTATTACAATAAAGACATCATGGTTTGACTTGCAGTTGTGCGTGGTTCATATACGAATGGTTTATCACTCAGGCCAGGTCCACCCTCTTTTGGTAATAGTTTGTATAAACAGAGATAAATAGTTAATTGATTTTTAATTGATAGCTCTGCTGATAACCTAGCCTAGGTCACTAAATTGGTGGGGATACGTGAATTTTAACAGCCGGTCCAGGGAACCAGCCAGAGGTGAAAGGCATAAACCCTGGTAAGTAAGAAAATTAGAGTTACAATTATTAAACTAAGAAAACAAATAATTAACTGTAACAATCATTTATTCATTCTCTGCAGGATATCATTTTGCATAACAAGTCATAATAGTTGAGACTAAAATGCCAGACTGTATAAGTTGACAAATGTTACGGTTCTTCCTTTTTGGACTTCCATTTGACTGTTTGGGATTTAAGTAATTTATGTCATTCCGTTTAGTTGATTTTTGGTTTATTTCCATTATGTGTTATATTTAATCTGAGTTTTTTTTTTTTTTCCTTCTTGTGCCAGTCTCATTTCCCCTTTCTCTATTCCATTGACACCTCCTCTGCAGTTCCTCATTGCTGTTTCATGTTGTTACTTAGCTCCCCATGTGTGTTTTATCCTGACATCTCCTGGTTTTTGTTTTCCTGTATTTTGGTTCTTGGATTTTGTTTCTGTTGCCTTTTTCATTATGTCTGCAAAACGGGAATCCCGCTTAGTCATCTTAGCATTTGGGTCCTCAACTAACTTCCACCAAACCTGACATCTTAGTAATGGCATTCATAACCTTTATGGACTGTTGTCCTTTGATGAAAACTAAATGTATGGATTCTGTTAGAAACAGGGGTGGAAGTAAGCCGGAGTGGTCAGGTACTGCCTACCAGTAAAAGATTTAGGACTGGTACGCAGTTCCAGGAAGAGCTGCTGCCTGCTATTTTTTGCCAACAAATGTACAGTTACCAACTTAATGAGACTAATGTGCCATTTTTAAATCTCACACAAGTTCATTCGTGTCTGATTATTTAATGCATGCATCTCAAATGACATTTAAATGTTTATATTTGCACATAGAGATCTTTCCAGTTTTAATTCATAAAAATGCGCAGGACATTTGGGCTTCCATACCTTCTCCACTCGCATTTGATCACATTTATAGATTCTTTTCTTGTGTGACATGTTTAAATTGGACCACAAAATGTTCTGGTTAAGATTTTTCTTATCTCACTGTTGCAGTTGTGGATGTGCTATGGAGTCACCTCAGTCAAATACAGAACGTCTCACATATCCATCTAGATTATAACTTCCTCTAGCAAAGATAAGGAACAAACAGTTTAGTGTTTTGCTCCATCAGAACGATTACAAGCTATGATCGCCTTCTCAGGCTTTTGCTGTTAAGGGCGATTTAAAGTTCTGTTTGATCTAAAGCTGCTCGGGCGGCTTTAGGCAGCCTCTTTAGGTGAGAGCCGCTGTACCCTTTATGATAAAATGATGGAGCTGCTGCCTGACCATGTAGAAAGGGGAAGACTCAGGTTCTGTGTTTTCCTGTTTCCACCTGCAGCGCAGCGAGCCTTATGTATAGAAATTTGACAAACTTCAGAGAAGCTGCATTGGTGGCAATGGCTGGTGGAGGTACTTCCCTATACTGCAGTGGCTAGGGAGGCCACTGCAGTACTTTTTGTGGGTTTTCAAATGGACAGAAAATAACTTTGATGTTGGTAAAAATTAAGACAATAGTTGTTTTGAGTTAGGACCAGTGTATTAATAGAAACAAAATATATACCATCAAAAATATTATAGTATGGCAAAGATGAAGGCTGTCTAGAAAAACATTGCATTGACAAAACTATTGGACCTCCTGGTTTAACACACATATTGGAAATACATTTTTTGTTTTGTGAAAGCCTAAATACAGGTGCTGGTCATAAAATTAGAATATCATGAAAAAGTAGATTGATTTCAGTAATTCCATTTAAAAAGTGAAACTTGTATATTATATTCATACATTACATACAAACTCATATATTTCAGATGTTTATTTTGTTTAATTTTGATGATTACAAATGACAACAAATGAAAATCTCAAATTCATCATATCAGAAAATTAGAATATTACTGAAGACCAATAAAAACAAAGGATTTATAGAAATGTTGGCCAACTGAAAAGTATGAACATGAAAAGTATGAGCATGTACAGCACTCAGTATTTAGTTGGGCCTCCTTTGGCCTGTATTACTGCAGCAATGCGGCGTGGCATGGAGTCGATCAGTCTGTGGCACTGCTCAGGTGTTATGATAGCCCAGGTTGCTCTAATAGTGGCTTTTAGCTCTTCTGAATTGTTGGGTCTGGTGTATTGCATCTTCTTCTTCACAATACCCCATAGATTTTCTATGGGGTTAAGGTCAGGAGAGTTTGCTGGCCAATTAAGAACAGGGATACCATGGTCCTTCAACCAGGTACTGGTAGCTTTGGCACTGTGTGCAGGTGCCAAGTCCTGTTGGAAAATGAAATCTGCATCTCCAAAAAGTTGGTCAGCTGCAGGAAGCATGAAGTGCTCTAAAACTTCCTGGTATGTGGCTGCGTTGACCCTGGACCTCAGAAAACACAATGGACCAACACCAGCAGATGACATGGCACCCCAAACCATCACTGACTGTGGAAACTTTACACTGGACTTCAAGCAACGTGGATGAAGTGCCTCTCTTCTTTTCCTCCAGACTCTGGGACCTTGATTTCCAAAGGAAATGCAAAATTTACTTTCATCAGAGAACATGACTTTGGACCACTCACCAGCAGTCCAGTCCTGTTTCTCTTTAGCCCAGGCAAGACGCTTCTGACGCTGTCTGTGGTTCAAGAGTGGCTTGACACAAGGAATGCGACAGCAGAAACCCATGTCTTTCATACGTCTGTGTGTGGTGGTTCTTGAAGCACTCACTCCAGCTGCAGTCCACTCTTTGTGAATCTCCCCCACATTTTTGAATGGGTTTTGTTTCACAATCCTCTCCAGGGTGCGGTTATCTCTCTTGCTTGTACACTTTTTTCGACCACATCTTTTCCTTCCCTTCGCCTCTCTATTAATGTGCTTGGACACTGAGCTCTGTGAACAGCCAGCCTCTTTAGCGATGACCTTTTGTGTCTTGCCCTCCTTGTGCAAGGTGTCGATGGTTGTCTTTTGGACAACTGTCAAGTCAGCAGTCTTCCCCATGATTGTGTAGCCTATAGAACTAGACTGAAAGACCATTTAAAGGCTTTTGCAGGTGGTTTGAGTTAATTAGCTGATTAGAGTGTGGCACCAGGGGCCATCAATTTTGAACCTTTTCACAATATTCTAATTTTCTGATATGATGAATTTGAGATTTTCATTTGTTGTCATTTGTAATCATCAAAATTAAACAAAATAAACATCTGAAATATATGAGTTTGTATGTAATGTATGAATATAATATACAAGTTTCACTTTTTAAATGGAATTACTGAAATCAATCTACTTTTTCATGATATTCTAATTTTATGACCAGCACCTGTATGTCAAGAGGCAGAGCTTTTTCAAAAACTGTTGTGCTGCATTTTAAACATATCTGAGCTTCCTGCCACTCTTATCACCACAGTGAGGCTCTGACGTTAATCAAAACCACCGAAAAAAAAAAAAAGCTGCTGTAAAAGGACTGCGTTTTTAAACGCCTCTAAAATACACTCAATAATCCGACCATCATCTCAACATTGAAAAGCTGCTGATTTCACCTGCTGGGTTACTGAACAGATAAATATCCTCTGCAACAAAGTGGTGAGTAAACTATTTATTGTTGTCAGAAAATAGATATTGAAGTTCATCTTTTAGGTTAAAGTTTTATCAGAATGATACAAAGGTCTTTTCTGTTTAAATTAAATTATTTCGAAACACTTAAATTATTATTTTATCACAGATAAATTAATCAGTCATTCTTGGATCATTCCTACTAACTTTGGCACTTAGGACTTCTAAATCTTGGGTTTCAGTGCCATGATGTATGCCATAATCACGAGCATAATAGAGCTGGACGATATAGAAAAAAAGCTTATCGATAAAAAAAAAAAAAATGCAAATTGATCGATATCAATAATTATTGAAAAGATTTGAAACCATATTTTATGTGCAGCTCTGCCTGGACACTTTATGATATTGCTAAATGATTTAATTTTAATAAAGAACACAAACACAGACTTCCAATTAAATATTTATTTAACCAACTTTTTTAACCATAACAGAATCGTTTTAAAGAAAAATAACTTAAGAGACCTGAGTTATGTTATTAAATACTGACAAAGAATAAACTAAAGTGACCAGAAAAGTGACCAAAATAAATATAACAAATAAATAAATAGAATCCCCTATTTGGGTGGGAATAGTACACCACCAGCTTGTGATAATTAAAAGATTGTAGGACTAGGCTACCATGTAAACTCCACTCAACAAGAACAAAACCCCCCCAAAAAATCAACTCACCCTTTAGCCTAGCATTTGTATGGGGTTTTTTTTTCTCACCCCTATTCTTCTAGAGGTGCTGCTGGCACCTCGTTATGGTTCAGCTTAGTTTCCTGCTTTAACCTGAGTTATTACTTTGAAGCTTCTGGCCCCTCAGCATTTTTCTCTCAATTGTTAGAACTACGTGGGAAACTGCCCAGAACTGAATATATATATATATATATATATATATTTTTTTTTTCGAAATTCCCGAAGATTCCTCGGAGGAGAGCCGCGCCGGGGCCTACACAGCTCGTACTCCTGCGGCTTTGAGCGGCTGAGATGATAAAAAAAAGTTGGTTGTGTTATCAGACTTGGTTTTCACTGGTTCCCGACACATTTTACAGATGACTGTGGTTTGTTTTTTGTCCGACTTGCCATAACCGAAATACTGCCAAACTACAAAAACCCTTCTTTGGAACAATTTCCTCCGCCTCTCCTTGCTGCGACATCTTCATGTGCTCTGTGTTGTGGTTTGAGAGGGCGGCGCTTGGTGACGCCATGCCTGGGTCCGCGATTGTGATTGGTTGGGAGGAAGTAGTGACTAGCATAAACCTACATGATAGGTCACAATGAGAAGGAAGGAAAACTGCGTTTCTTTATCGAACTTTTATCGACCCTCTTTTTTTCTATTGCGCCACACGTCTATCGATCGATATGTATCATTATTGAATTACCGCCCAGCCCTAGAGCATAAGTATATAAGTAATTAGAAAATTAACTTTTGACAATTAAAGCTTGTTTAAATGAAACACGCTTTAATTGCCTCTTCCCCTTTTTGTTTTCTCAAAAATCAAGTTCTAATTATGACACAATACAATTATAGAATTTTATAAATCCCTTATAATAATACAGTTTAAAGTAGTTTTCATCCAAAGATTTGTTTTGATATCAAAATGTTTTTTAGATTAAATTATTAAAAAGGAATTCGGTCCCATAAGTCACCTGTCCACCCTTTAACCCTATAATACCCAGCACCCCTGCCCTCCAAAACCATTAAATGGTTCATTGATTTGGTAAAGCAAGACATTTACAGCCTGTTGCCCTTAATTCTTGAGGAAATGTGTTATTTCTTAGTTTTTTAAGGTACAGTGCTACTTGTAAATACAATGCAAGTCCTTCTCAGTGGTCACCAAGCATTAGTTTGTTTTTCACGACAGGATAAGTCATTTCTGATTTTAATATGGTGTCAAATTTCTGCCTGCCAAAAAACAGAAAAGCTTATTAAACAATCACAATAATGCAATTATTAATCACAATAGTGCATTTAATTACCAAACTCTGGAAGCAGCTGCTGCCACGATGCATGCTGGGATAGCTGTCAGTCTAGAGAACACACAAGTCTGCTCTGATGCATGCTTGGTAAAGAGGGAGGAGCGAGAACAACTTCCTGGGACTTTGTTCATTCGTTTTGTGTTCTTGTGAACTGAAACACTGCTAGAGCTGAGGCTGATTATGTTTTCCGAGCTCACAAGCACATGGCAACGTACAAGTTCAATTCAATTCAATGTAGTTTATTTATAAAGCGCCAATTCACAACATATGTCTTCTCAAGGTACTTTACAGTTCACCAGATCATCCAGTCAAATTGATTCAAAGTTTTCTAAGGAAAACCAGCTGATTGCATCGACTCATTGACTCTTCAGCAACCCCTCACACTAAGCATGCTTGTAGCGACAGCGGAGAGGAAAAACTCCCTTTAAACAGGAAGAAACCTCCAGCAGAACATGGATCAGTGTGAGCGGCCATCTGCCTTATGGCAATTTTTAACTTAACATCCACCTCATTTTAGGAAATTCTCGCCTATTTTGAATACCCAAATGGAAAAGCAAATAACTGTAAGCCCAAATTACATGTGCAATACATTATTTGACTCAGTTGAGGAAGTAGCTGAGAGGAGGCTGCTGTCCAAGCTTACATCCATCATGGGAAACACCTTTCAGCCTCTGCACCAGACTGCAGGGCAGCTGAGCAGCTCTTTTAGTGAAAGACTTTTACAACCTGTTTGTAAAAAGGAGCGCTACCGCAGGTCTATCATCCCTGCTGCCATCAGACTCTACAATGGGACACTACAATGGCAATAACTTATGCAATGTATAATGTGCAATTACAATTTGATACTCTGTTTCTCTATATTTGACACCCCAGTGCAATAACTATAGATATAAAATTATCCACCTGTATAAATACCCATGTAAACACCCTATGCAATAACCCTGCATTATTAAAAAAAAAAAGCACTATATAGATCAATAAAGTCAATCAATCTATCAGTGCCAAGATCATGAAAATCTTGGAATACTCAAAATCCCCGAACCAGAAACACATGCACAGTGCCCAATGCTCGACAGAATACTGGGCCCGGAAATAATGTTGTCATGCTATTTCTTTGAAATTGAAATTGTTATCATTCACCCATTAACTGTTTGCTGACAAGAAGTCAGCAAATCAGATGTGTATCTTTACATATGTGAGTTTGATTTATTAGTCTACTTGACTAGTGGGGAAACAAATAATGATAGGTCACAGCAGGTACTGCTGCTGTGATTGGCTTAAATCTCCACATGGGAGGCATGTGGCCATCTGTGATTTACCCAATCAGTTTAAAGAAGCGTACTGAATGTCCCTCCCTTTTGCAAACACTTTTAACAGAAGAATTTCCAGGTGGGTACTGTGTGGAATTTAAATTGAACTAAATATATAAATTTGGCATATATTTGGCATCAGTCTAGATCAAGCACACTCAAAAGATTAAACAATACTCCGAGGGTATGAGTCATTTTAAACTTTTAAAAAAGCTTTTCAAAAAACTGGAAACAAATTTTTCCCAAATTAAATGAGTTTCCTAAAACCAGTTGGATCCAGTATTCAAGGTGAGACAGTTAGTAGGAAAGTTCAAAACATTTAATAAAACAAAAACATAAATGGACAGAACAGAATTAAAGCTCTGGGCTGTGGAACTGCGACCGGTGTGACTGCAGAAAATGGGGTGGGGGGGGCCACCCAATCACTGACACTCTGGAGAGAGACATACAGGTAAGTGACCATAATATTATGACAGGTGATAGTTATCAGAGTGAGTCACTTACCTGGTTTAACAGTTCAGTCCATCCTCTCAATAATAGGCAGGATCAGTCGATGTGCTGCCAATGAAATGCTGCCGAGCCGCCCAGAGTGTCCCCAATGCTGCAGCCCCAGAGAACATGCAGGAGGCGGATCCAGGTCAGGGGCAAACAGAGCAGGCAGGAATAGTCCAAGAAACCAAGAGTCCACAGCTGATCAGAAGTTTAGACCTAAATGAGTGGAGTGGTGTATGCAGTTCAGCGCAGTGAGGAATCCTATGATCTTTATATTGGAAAAACCAAACAACCTCTCCACAGATGCACGGCCCAATATAGAAGAGAGCCCTCCTCGGGACAAGACTCTGCAGTACATCTACACCTTATGGACAAAGGACATTCTTTTGAGGACCAGAATGTTCACATTTTGGACAAATAAGACAGGTAGTTTTAGAGGGCCGTCAAGGAAGCCATCTATGTTAAGAAAGAAAAAACAACCTTACTACAAAAGGGGTGGACTCAATTTCCAGCTTTCAAAAACCTACAATCCAGCTATTGAGTTAATCCCTTCCTGTTATCATTGCAGCCCCACCCCCTGTACAGGAAAGTCGAGGACCTTGTCAATTCATCGAGGCAAAAAATTTCCTTTAACGACCGACCTTTAAGACACTTAAATGGGTATGGGGTAATGCAGTCTAACAAAATAAGTCAAACAACCCCTTTTTACAATTTGCATGTTTTCAAAACAATAACAAGGCTTGGTTGGGCTACTGTATAAAACCTCAAACTCAATGCTATTCCTGACATTTTGAATTGAAAAAGCTTCCTGGATGGAAAGCAAAACATCTTCAAGCTTGGAAACAAAATCCAGTGGATTGTTTTTAATTTTCTGTTGTCCGACCCCAACAGGAACAGAAGAAAACAGGCTTCTAGGAATCCTGAAATTCTGGTTGAGAGACAGAAGGGTCCAAAAGCGTGGCCTGAAACGCTTTCACCACTGGTTAGAGAATTAACTTGCCTGAAGACAAGGGCTCAAGAGTAATCTCCCACTGGAAACGGGAGACATGA
This sequence comes from Cyprinodon diabolis, assembly GCA_030533445.1. NCBI lineage: Eukaryota > Metazoa > Chordata > Actinopteri > Cyprinodontiformes > Cyprinodontidae > Cyprinodon > Cyprinodon diabolis. The sequence goes on along the minus strand of CM060083.1, from coordinate 41,158,972 downwards.
ACCTTGGAAATAACTAAAACTAACGAAACCGACAGACAGGAGAAACAGAATTTAAACAATAATCTGGCCACGATAGCTGGGCTGAGCAGAATATAAAGGAAATAACCAGGTGGATAGGAGTATTTAAGAACCAAACAGAGTTAAGCAGGTGAAAGGCATGAATAATTAAGGTGAGCTATCAGGGCAGATCATGACAATGAGTTTGTGCCCTATCCAGGAAACTGAACTGTAAATAGTAAACGGATTTAACAAACAATGATCTGGCTTTAAAAGCAGATCCTTATCTCAAACTCGAGAAACATGTTTGTTTTTCATTTTTTATCATAAAATAGTGTTGAGAGACAGAGGTTAAAAATGCACATCATAATGACCTTTCTTAACATGAGGAACGAAATGCAGTTCTCATTGGTTTTCGTAAAAAGATCACATATGATTCTATTAGTTTCTCAAAGTACCTTTATTCTTTGTTAAATACTTTAGTTATAGAACCGCTGTTCTGACTCATTGACATTATATCTAAGGCATCTCTTATAACACAAGCAATTCTAAATATATACATGTATATCATAAGTTCTGTAAATGCTGCCATTCCACATCACATCCACATACTTCATTCCAGGTCACTCAGAAACAGCAGCTGAATATAAGCATTTTGTTAGATGTTTTTGTGACAATAACAATCTGACTGCAAAGGACCATTTTGTGGGAGAAATCTTATTTAAGTTTTTAAAGGTAAATATGATTATGTGTCACATTGTAAATGTTGACTGTTGGAGCTGTTGGCTTTAATATCCTGACTTACTATTTATTTGCTATATTTTGTCATGTATAACTTGTCCTAATATGTTCAGAACTTTGTGATGGGAAAGAAAATATGAAACTGAGTTTAATTAGTAGAGGTTTGAAATCTATAAAAGTCTGTTTTCTACTGACTGATTTAAACCGAGCGGTAAGATTGCAAATAAAGAACAGGTATAATTGTAACCTTCCATACTGTGTCAGCGACTAAATTGGTTTTTTTGTCTTAAGTGGAAATGATCTTAGTTTCTGTTATTAAATAGGGTTAAATGATCTGAAAACACATACTGTATATTTGTTTCTTTTTTGAAAATATATTGATATATACACTACTTACCAATTGACAAATTGAATTATTATTAATTACATTTTTAATAGAAATGTTTAATTACATCTGAAAGAGAGATATTGTTAAAGCGTGAAAAATATACAACAGATATGTGTTAACATCTGGCAAATTAGACTTTGTGTTTCAATCAGCATTGTCTGCCTAAATCAATGTACATAAAAAATAAAAACTGCTTATAAAATTTATAATACAATGAAATTGAATCACAATGACTGATGCATTTTCCTTTAAATTCATACATCAATACTTACAATTGTTCTTTTGACATTTCAATGATAAAAAATAAATCAATCTGTTATCTGGAAAAACATTAATTCTTAATGGAAACAGCTGTCCAAAGGCAAAATATTTACACAGTATTTACCTAATTTTAGTTTTGATTTATAGCTTTTAATTCTACTATATATATTGATATATTTTTCTAACAGATAATGAAATCTAAAAAATGAAAAAAAAATTACATTTAATAGTAGCGTACATGGGTTCTAATTTCAAATGGTAGTTTTATTTTAATAAACAAACCTCATTGGATCAGATTCTAATTTCTCCAGTACGACTTTATTTTGCTGTGTAGAAATAATTATAGTAAATAGACGTTTGATTGAATTTAGAGTAAAAAAAATAGACTGATACTGATGAAAATGTTAATACTAAATTCAAAAAAAGGAATCAAATTTAAAAAGCCAATGTGTTGTCTTTGTGCAAAGCATCAATGGAATTTCATAATTTGACATTTTTGCTGTTTGGATTTTATGTTCAATGTCCATCCAGGGTGGATGCCACATTAATGTTGTGGATTTATATTCTATTCAATTCCCAGCCAGCTGGGAATTTATATTTCTGATACTTTCAGATGCCTATTGCCCTCCCTAGTATGGGTGGTAAATATCTTATTTAATCAGATATTGTTTTGGCTGTTATCGTTGTTCCAAGTAAAACATATTTCGGTTTAGAACTCTTAACTAAAACTAGTGAAACTCATCTAAACTAAACTACTATGTACAAAGAGGAAAGGAAACATGGTCAAAAACCATGTAACAGTTTAAGATGGATCTTGTGTTTGATAACCAAAGTTTATCTGGAGTAATTTTTGTCCATGTCCATTAGAAGGCTTGAGTTTCATCCAGCAGCAGCTTAGCAGTCAGGCTAAACAGCAACCAGGGGTTTCTTTGTCTCAGGCTCACACCAAGGGTCTTTAGAAGGCCTTCTCTCCACTCTGGCTCTCTAAATTCTCAAGAGAAATGTGTTGCACAAGGTTTGGCTCTAAAACGTCACAACGAAGATTTATTCTGGAGATCTGGGTCTTTTTGGGCCTGGGTCTCCACTCTGTCAGAGACCCTGCTGAGGTGGACTCCAGCTTCATAGGAAAGAGAACAGGGAAAAACAGAGAATCCTGTGTGTTTGTTATGTGGTTTATTCTGTCCTCACACAGAGGGGGGTGGTTGGCCACACCTCTTCGAAAGTTCCTGTGGCTGAGAAAGGGGGGGTTGCAGAGTACTTATAGCTGCTTGTTCACAGAACTTTTATTCTCTTATCTGGTCATCATGTCAAGATGAAATATTTACACTGCTTCCCAATGTCCAAGAACCATGATCATGGCATATGGCACAACAGTGGACAATGACTGTACTGACTCTGCTTCACAGAGTATTGACAATATTCAGGAACAAATTTCACAAGGTAAACTTAACCTTGCTAAATGCTGATCTCATGTCTATCTGCAGGTTCTCCTCAAAGAAATGGATGAGTTTTACAACCAAACCAATTTCAACCAAAGCAGTGATTTCAACAACAGCTCACTTGATCATAGCCCTGAAATTATCAATGGTGTACGTGCAGTAGTGCATGTGTTGGAATTAATCATCATTTGCACTGGTCTTCCATCAACTCTTCTGGCGATTGTTGCAGTTTGTTGCCTGGTGAGTGAGTTTAATTGAGATCCTTATATAATACATGTCTAATAAAAATAAAACACGCAAGAACAAATCAAGGCCTGTCACTTGATGTTGATCTTGAACCAGAGCCAAAGATTCTGAGGGAGAATAAAGTTCAGTTTGCATCAGGTTTGAACTTCAAAGTTTAGGATGCTTAATGTACCACTCAGTTTGTACCTGTTTCTGTAAAGCGTCTTTGCAAATGTTGCAAAGTTATTGTCATTGATGATTTTTCATGGGCCTTCTAATTTTGTGTATGATTTTGTCTAATTTAGCTTTCTGGTAACACACGGCATATAAGAAATCCTTTTTTCAAATCTTAATTAGAAAGCAGTCACAGTTCAATATTGGAGGTAAAGACAAACACATGGAAATGTTTTTGGCAAGTGGTTCTCCATTAACACAAGGGATCTACAATAAAGAATGTAATAATTATGAAATAGTCTGGGCCTAGGTATTCTTTTAGGGCCAAGGCCAAAGGTTTTGTGGCTGAATGAAGTTCACCTTGGATCAGGTTTCACCTTCAAATTTTGAGATCCTTAAAATAACACTCAATTTGTGACACATTCTTGTAAATGATTGAATAGGTATTATCGCTGAAGGTTTTTCATGGCGGGACTTTTTTTATACCATCTTTTGAAGTCAAAAGGTCACCTGTATATCTGTGAATGATTTTGCCTAATTCAGATTTCTGCTAATAAAAGGCCTTTTATTATATTTTTATTCCTTTAATTATATATATATATATATATATATATATATATATATATATATATATATTCTTTTTTTTTTTTTTTTACCAGCAATCTATTCTTAGAACATATCCAAACTCTATACAACTGACAGCAACTCTCCTAGTAACTCCCACTTCTTCCGGGTGAGTTGCACCACTAACCTGAAGCGGTTGTGTGGTATGGCGGGTAGCGAGGCTTCAGACGTCATCTATTTTGGTGTCTTCCCCCAAATGAAGCAAGTCTTGATACACGCTCTCTACTACTCGAAACATGCCTCGAAGCCTTGGCTCATCTCATAACATTGCTAGTTCCTGATATTTTTGTTCTCATGATTTTTGGATTTTGCCTCAGGTAACTGATTCAAGACTCACCTCTGCCTCCTGATCTCTGCATTTGGGTCCTCAAGCAACCTTACCCCTATTGTTGACAGTTACAATGACTGCAGCTCTAGATTCTTTGCATTTAGGAAAGGTGACTGTAAATATATTTGACTTTTTATGTGGGACACAAGCTGCTGCACCAGATTAAACTGTTGGGAGTCCCACCCAAAAGGAGCCAGCCAATCACATTGCAGTGTTAGTGTCAGGATCCGGGGCTTTGCCCACCAGAGGGCGCCGTGGATCCAGCCTGAGGAGCTTTGGCTCAGCATGGACAGCTGTTGTCTATTTGCTGATTAAGGAAGCTTTTCCTATATAAGCTGAGTGTGACCTCCCCTCTGGGCTGGATCGTTGTGTTTTACCTGTACCACCATGCCTGTCTGATTCTGCAAACCTGTGAGTCTGTCAACCGGTTCCAATAAATTACTGGACTTTTATCCTCCCTCTGTGTCTGTGAGTCTGCATTTGGGCTAGTAAAACCATCGCATCATGACAGTTAGGGTTTAAGGAGGGATACAAAGCAAAACCTACCAAACAAGCCAGACCAAAATAAACAGAGCAGGACTAAAATATGAAGGACAGTAGATCTTAAGGACAGGGTTGACAAGCCCCGTGGTAAGATAAAATAATTTATTGGTTTGTTTTATTTAGTAGTATATTTTTTTGTTTTTTTTTTTGGCGCTGCTTTTAGTAAAGAGCAATTCATTGTAAGACAGTTGTGCACATAAAATGATAACAATGATCAAAAAATGAATAAATTATAAGAAAATGTGCCCTATGCATGCAACAGTTAAAAAAGTTACATATTGTATATCTTCTGTGTGATCTACTACATGCCACTTGTACTTAAAAGTTCAGTTTCTTTGAAGAGTGTAATTAAGGATTGTTACCAACCAGTGTTTTTTCTTGTCAACGATGACAACGACAAAATTATTTTGTTGACGCTCCTTTTTTCATGACGATAACGAGAACTGTGCTTTAAGCTCCACACTGATAGTTCACCCTCAGCAGTATGGTTCCTTCTGCCCTCCCTACTTAATGAAATATATATGTCACTCATCATCCTCTGCAAAGCTTAAACAATCCTTCTGTCTAGCTATCAAGATTCAATTTCTTCCAGCTCACAAGAGGTGATACTAAACCTTCTTTAATTTCTATCAAAAGGGAATCCCTAAATTATATCCAAAGCAAATATTAAACTGCATACAGTTTATTTTTGGATGAAGACCCAGGTAAAAGGGTACATAGATCTCTTAATATTTCTCTCTCATAGTTCTTGTTTCTATCTAATTGAATAGTTTAGTTCATATATAGTTAAAATTAACGTCTGGATTGCCATGGCATTATAAGGCAATTATGTAGGTTCTTTATGATTTTTTTTCTATATCAGCCCCCTATGAATTTAAATTTAATTTAACCCCTAGGCTGCAGTAGCCAAGGGGAAAATTCTTAGAAATAAAGACAAAATTGCCAAAGTAGCAAGAAGAATGTTTTTGTTCTTTGCTTTTTTGGGGCAATGAGGATTATGTTGACCTGTGTGTAATGCATAATTCATAGTAGATCAGGATGTATTTGCTTGTATGTACCTTGTATGTCTAAAACCATTCCTTTATTGCACATTTTGTTACCTTGCCTGTCAGCTATTTTATCCAATAAGAACTGTTGTGAGGCGCTTTTGTTTAAAGTAGGGCATCATTTCATAAAAAAGGTTTATTTGAATTCTAGAAATCAGTTTTCTGTCCAATAGCAATGATGAACTGCATAGCAGTATTCTATACCCAGCTATTGTAGTATCTAGGCAAGAGCTGTCATTCTGGTAAAGAATCTGGTTGTATTTGAAATTGTAAATGTTAGCTGTTTTTAAATTGCAACATAAAACTGACTAAATTTAGACTGAGGCCTTTTTGAATTTTAGTCGACTAAAACCTACTAAAACTATCACATAAAGTAATGACTAAAATGTGATTAAAACTAATAATAGTTTCCATCCTGAAGACTAACTAAATCTAAAATGGCTGTCAAAAGCAACACTGTTATTAACTTATCAGCAAGAAAGGTCTCTATTAGCTCTTCTAAAAGTTGCTAGAAGGTAAAGTATGATGTCATCGCCTAATTTGCACGTGTCAATTAAAGAAAAATACATATAATTCAGCCATTTTGTTCCACACTCAATATCAGTTGGTGGCATAAATTCATAATTTGTTGTTTGCCAACCACCAAAGCAAAGGTATGAATAAAAAAACAAGCAGTGCAAAGACACACAGATGCAGGAGGAGCAGAAAGGGACATAACGAGGCTACAAAGTCATAAGGCAGTTAATTTATTATTATTTTTTTTATTTATCCTTTATTTAACCAGGTAATACCCATTGAGATTAAAAACCTCTTTTTCAAGGGAGACCTGGCCAAGATAGGCATCAAAATTACATCATTACATATGTACAAAGACACACACATGAAAGCCAAATATGCACTTACAATAAAATTTCAATTAAAACATTGACATGTGAGGGAGTCTAACTCAAAACATCTAATTCTCAGCTTAAAAGTATTCAAAGGAACCAATTTACTAAGTTTCAAGTTATTTCGCAGCAAATTCCATGTAAAGGGAGCAGAGTAAGCAAAGGCCTTTTTACCCAGCTCAGTACTGACATGTGGGACAGAAAACAAGACAACAGCCTGAGAACCGAGAGAGGAATGACCAGTACTTTTTTTCATAAGAAGTGAACATAAATAAGATGGAAGCGCACCAAGAATAGCCTTATATATAAATATATACCAATGACAAAGCCTCCGTGTAGCCAAGGCAGACCACCATACACGAGAATACAGCTCACAGTGATGGCTGCGAGCTTTACAATTAGTAATAAATCTCAATGATGCGTGACAGGCTGCGTCAATCATCTACAGGCATTGAGCAGATGATTGCATATATAATATATCACCGTAGTCCAGCACAGTTAAAAAAGTGGATGCCACCAACCGTTTTTTTTTACATTAAAAGAAAAGCACAGCTTATTTCGAAAGTAAAAACCCAATTTTAGTCTCAACTTTCTCACTAGACAGTGAACATGAGGCTTAAATGATCGGTGGTCATCAATGACAATACCAAGATACTTATAAGTTGAAACAATCTGTATTTCACGACCATCAATAGTAACCACTGAAGGAACATTCAGTGGTCTGTTCCGAAAAGCATACATTTAGTTTTGTCTGTATTGAGCACAAGTTTCAACTGTAGCAAAGTATTTTGGACCACATTAAAAGTATTCTGTAAGTGTGCAATGGCTTGTTTAAGAGAAGGTGCACAGCAGTAAATAACTGTATCATCTGCATAAAAATGAAAATTTGCATCAGACACATGCCGATTAAGATCATTTATATAAATAGTAAATAAAAGAGGGCCTAATACAGAGCCTTGTGAAAGCCCTTTAAAGATTGGTAAAATACCAGATTGAACACCATCATGCTTAATGCACTGAGTTCTGTCACTTAGATAGTTTGAAAACCAAGAGACAGTTTTCTTTGAAAACCCTGATTTAAGAAGCCTAATCTTTAGAACATCATGATCAACCGTGTCAAACGCTTTTGACAAATCAATAAAAAGTGATGCACAGTGCTGCTTCTTGTCACGAGCAACAGAGATATCATTTATCACCTTCATTGCAGCTGTGATGGTACTATGTTTTTTTCTAAAACCTGACTGAACTTTATACTAATTTTATGTGAGACAATTGGGTCCATTACAAAATAGTTTAATGATTCCATTTTAAAATCTAGGGCAACTTAGCAGCAGCTTTGTACATGCATATTTCATTTGCAATCCGGATTCAAAGTGGAACGGTTTTCTCCCCGTGTTGCAGTGCAGGCAGGATGCTCTACATCACAGGGGTCAGACTGGTTCCAGAAAGGGTCATGTGTAGCAGATTTTTTTTCCAACCAAACAATAGCACACCAGACTCTATTCATCTCATCAAGTCATTATATTTGGATTGGTGATGAAGATTATCGTGGTTGTACAGACCGTTCTTTTTGTGACAAATACTTCTTTGTAAAATCGTCACTAGATAAAAAAGAATTTCTAGAACAGAAATTTGAATAGACAATTATAGATACTAAATTTAAGTCTCTATTAAATGGGGCAGCAAATACTAATACAATTTTTTTTTTGTATTACTTTGGTAAAAACACAGCTAGATTTTAATAAATGGTGATGCTTCTTTACAGATACAAAAAGATCATATTGCTCCGGTCTACATCATCAACCTTCACATTTCTGATCTGATTCAACTGTGTTGTTTAACGTGGTGGGTAATTGGAGGGGACCCTAAAACCATTGAATGCATCTACTTATTTGGAGAGATGGCCAGTGTTGGGTTCATGGTCTGTATATCCTTGGAAAGGTAAGTTATAAAACGTTCACTGATGTATATTTCAAGTTTTTTATGCCATCATTTTAATGTGCTGTTAATCTATTGTTTTTTAAACCTAGTCTTCTGTTACAGATACTTGGTCATCGTCAAGCCGCTGTGGTACAGATTAAGAAGGGACATCAATACCTTGGTGGTGGTCTGTCTTGTGGTCTGGATGTTGCCATTAATTTATGTCATCCCTTTCTATTGTGATGTTAATGTTGAGGTCAGAGAAGCTATTTATGCAATCTATCACCTCATTCCTCTTCCCCTTTTCAGCTTCTTTTTGTTTGGAACGATAGAAGCACTGTCAGCAGCTCTCAGTGTCCCTGCTGATGAAAAACGAAGAATTGTAGCAATTCTGGTCACTGTCCTGCTCATTTATACATTGTTGTTTGTTCCAAGCATCGTTTGGTCTCTGGTAGAAAAAGCCAGAGATAACTATATCTATAGTAAAGTAGTTTTCATCCTTCTTAATTTGAGTCCTCTTGCAGATTTGACAATGTACTTCTTCATTAGAAAAGGAATCATCGACAAGCTTTTAAAATCACTCCCTTGTTGTAAAACATTTGCTGATCTGCAAACAAACAGTGCATACATTGATGATGGGTCCGTTTCATTTGATGAACCAGTTTAAGGTTTAAAATCCACACCTTTACAGAGGTTACCGCGGGGCTTGTTTGTAAATGTAGTCCTGTTTCTCTCCTACACAGAGCTTTTACAGTCAGTAACTGTCCGTGCTCTCTTTCATCCTTTGACATGCTGAAAGTTCTACTGAAAGTTTCATCCTTTTCAAATTGAGTTTTTCTTTTCCACTGTCACTAGATGCATGTTCAGTAAGGCATTGCTGAAGAGTTCACAACAAAATCAGAGCTCGTCCAGGAGAACCAATAACTTGATGCAAGCGGTTTTCCTTGATAGGAACTTTTATTCATTCTGACTGTATGAGCTGATTGAATTGAATTCTCTGTGTAAAGTGCCTCGAGATCACATGTGAACTGGTGCTACATAAGTTAAATAAATTGGGTTAAAGACAAATACTGTTGTGTCCATGGCCTTTTACAAGAATTTCATGCTGCTTCTGGTACAGGAAGTGTGATGTTAACATTGAAGGTGACTAAGCAGGTGACTAAACACATTTGAGAGAGCTGTCTGTTATGTAATGTTCATAGTGATTTAAAGTGATAGCTAATCTTTCTTACAGATTTCTTTCAACAAAGAGTTTAGTAAGTGTTGCACCATCATGAATATAGCTAAAATAATAGCTCCCAGGTAAGTTGCATAGCCATAATACCAAAAAAGATTATTTTTAAATCTAATATAGGAGGTGAATAGATAGTAACGAGTAATTAAAGAGTAAAATACAAAATATTATACTATAACAGTTAATGTAAAGAAAGAATTTCTGTGCATTTTAATTTAAAAGTAATCATCCAATACTAGTAAGTGTCATGATGCGATGGTTTTACTAGCCCATATGCAGACTCACAGACACAGAGGGAGGATTAAAAGTCCAGTATTTAATTGGAACCAGTTGACAGACAGACAGGTTGCAGATTCAGACAGGCATGGTGGCACAGGTAAGACACACGATCCAGCCCAGAGAGAAATTCACACACAGCTTATATAGGGAGCTTCCTTAATCAGCAGATATCAAACAGCTGATCAAGCTGAGTCCAAGCTCCCCAGGCTTGGATCCACGGCGCCCTCTGGTGGGCAAAGTCCCGGATCCTGACAGTAAGCCCTTTGAATAATTATTCTATTTTTCTTGAAAAATCAAAATAAAGAAGCTAAAGGCTCAATATGTAAAATAACAACATGCAGTATAGCTGTTATATATAGAATATATTGGTCAATATCTAAAAAAACTCTTTTATTCGTGTAATCTTTAAGAAATAATAATGGTCAGTAAATTTTTGAATATATTACATCAAGAATTTTAAACCACTTTTAGCCCTGCTCTCTGTGTCATCAGAGAATGACAGTCATTTATTTCCAATGGTTTTTCACAGTTTGTTTATAGCAGTGACATTTTTATGATACATAATATCTCTGGATGTTTATATTTCCGAACCATCACCAGTAGAAGTTGTTTGTCCACAGACAGCATAGGTGAAGAGGTAGAGAGCTGGTGTCTGTTAGCGTTGTTAGCTTCACTCTGGGGCTTGTTTTCAATTTTATAGAATTTTTTTCTAATTCGCAGCCGCAGATTCAATTTCTGCTCTGAATCTTCTTTGTCATTCATTTTGATAATAAAACCAGATCTTTTTTCTGATCTAGTAATATCGGATTAGTGCGCATGTGTGATGTTGACATTGAAGATGACTTGACACATTTAAAAGAGCTGTCTGCAGATGGCCTAGTGCTGTCACTCCCCAAACTACCGCCATTCTTGTTCACAGTCTCGTCACTTCACGCATCGATTACTGTAATTCACTTCTTTTTGGCCTTCCAAACAAGTCCCTCCATAAACTACAGCTCCTCCAAAACTCTGCAGCACGCCTGATCACTCGGACCCCCACTTCTCATCATATCACTCTCATCCTGCAACAACTCCACTGGCTCCCCATCAAACAAAGAATCATCTTCAAACTCCTCCTAACTACATTCAAGGCCCTCCACAGCTTGGCTCCATCTTACATCTCAGATCTCCTTCACGTTAAAACCCCCACCCGCTCTCTACGATCTTCCCACACCTTCCAGCTCTCCGTTCCCTCGGCCCGTCTTGTCACAATGGGGAACCGGGCATTTAGTCGCTCTGCTCCCCACCTCTGGAACTCCCTCCCTCCGGATCTCCGTACTCTGGACTCCTTCCCTCTTTTCAAATCCAGACTCAAAACTTTCCTGTTCAGACAGTCTTATCACATCTAGTTCATATGCATCACTCCGATATTGTTTTCTTCATTTTCTTCCTTTGGCTTTATTTTACTTCCTGCTGTTTTGTTTTCTGTGGCACCTTTATGCTTGTACTTTTTAGCTTCCTGTTTTTAATGTTTTATCTGCTTATACAGTGTGCTTGGGTGTTTTGATAAGGCGCTTTCAAATAAAATGTATTATTATTATTATTGTTATTGTTTACTAGTATGGTGATGAGGAGAGAATACTGTAGTCTTTAATTACCAACCTCATTTGATTTCTGCTGTCTATACCAGGCTGTGGAGAGTAGTACGGTAGGGATATGGATTTTATAGTAAAATAATATATTTTTTTGTTATTTTCATAGGAAATAACACATACAAAGATGCCCTACTTATGTGTGTGCCCTAAAATAGTAGAGGAGGCAATAATGGACCAGCCTCCAACCCCTTTGTCTCTGACTGGCCTCAAGAATTGCTTTGCACATGTGTTCATGTGTGAACTTTTTGATAAAACCTGAAACTAGCACCTTTTAGTCTCTGTATTACATAATATATTAAGTCTTTACAGCGTTATATGGATACATATTGAATTGAATTAGTTAAAAAAAATAACTAATAACAGATATTCCCTGTTTTGTTTTACACGCTCAGTGAAAAGTTCATAGATGCCAAATGTTTGGCAATCGCAGCTTACAGTGGCAAGTGGTATCCTGCAGTTTTATTATCTATTGCAAAAATTAAGTTCCTCAGGAAGTCTCAAATGTATAATTCTCCTGAAGTTGCCTTCCCTTTAGAAAAATAATCAAGACAAGCTGCCTTTCTACAGTCTTTTTTTAAATCATACAAAACTAAATAATAGTTTTCCATTGATTTCTTTCTCTTATACTCAGAAATGTTATCGCGAAAGACTAAATGATTTCTAAGAGGCCATTTAGAGATGTGTCAAAAAGTATATTATTTTATTTGTCCCAGAGGGCAGCAGGGAGAAGACTCCATGGTGGGGGTGTGTGCCAATAGTGCCATTTTGAGGGTGTGTTTTCAAATGTTATCATCCCACTTTGGGGATGGATCACCAAGACAAACATGAGGTCAGAGGTCTGGATCTCAGAGAGGAGCAGCTGAAGATCAGAGCGAGGAAACAAGCAGAGACCAAACTAGAACCTTGTATCAGCTCCAACAGATGGGACCAGCTTTAGTTCCCAGAGAAAACAGAAAGATCACAGCAGGAACCTGGGCAGAGGGTGCACCAGAGCTGGGCAGAAAGGTGGTGGGAGATCTAATTCAGAGATATCAAAAGTATTAATATTATTAATACTTTTATATAATATTACTCAAGTAGAAATATAAATCCTACTGTTTAAAAATATTTTTGTAGAAGTATCAACTTGAGCTTTTCACTAAAGTAAAAGGGTAAAAATACCATTTTTAAAACTAGTAGTAATAAAAAAAAATAAAAGTAATGCACAAGAAATTCACATCATATGAATTTATAAAAATTGATAACAATCTGATGAGGAAAAACAAGTACATGACCCCCTACCAAACTGCAAGTATTCTGGCTCCTACAAGCCAGTTAGTCTTTCTTTAAGACACAGCCCCAATCCCAACCAATTATCTACATCAAATACACCTGCCTCACCTCATTACCTGTATAAAAGACACCTGTCAACACCCAACCAACCAGCATCCAACATCACCACCATGGGCAAGACCAAAGAGCTTTCTACGGACATCAGGGACAAGATTGTTGATCTGCACAAGGCTGGGATGGGCTACAAGCAAATCGGAAACAACTTGGAGAGAAAAGATCAACTGTTGGTGCAGTTATCAGGAAATGGAAGAAGCACCACACCACCGCCAACCTCCCTCGGTCTGGGCCTCCACACAAGATCTCGCCTGATGGGGTGTCCCTGATCATGCGAATGGTGAGGAATCATCCCAAAACCACAAGGGGGAAACTGATGAATCAACTGAAGGCAGCTGGGGCCACAGTTACAAAAGAAACGGTTGGTAACACACTACGCCCTCATGGATTGAAATCCTGCAGCGCACGCAAGGTCCCCCTGCTCAAGAAGAAACGTACAGGCCCACATGAAGTTGGCCGTTCACCACCTGGACGACTCAGAAGACGCCTGGAAGAAGGTGATGTGGTCAGATGAGACCAAAATAGAACGTTTTGGCCTCAACTCAACTCGTCGTGTTTGGAGGGCAAAGAAGACCGAGTACAACCCAAAGAACACCATCCCCACCGTCAAGCATGGTGGTGGCAACATCATGCTTTGGGGGTGCTTTTCAGCCAAGGGGACGGGACAACTCCATGGTATTGAGGGGAGGATGGACGGGGCCATGTATCGTGGAATGCTGGACCAACATCTCCTTCTCTCAGTGAGAGAGCTGAAGATGGGTCGAGGATGAGTGTTTCAGCACGACAACGACCCTAAGGACACCGCCAAAGCAACAAAAGAGTGGCTGCAGAAGAAGCACATCAAGGTTCTGGAGTGGCCTAGCCAGTCTCCAGACCTGAATCCAATTGAAAATATTTAGAGGGAACTTAAAATTTGAGTTAGCAGGCAACAACCTCGGAACCTGAATGATTTGGAGGCTGTCTGCAGGGAGGAGTGGGCCAACATCCCTGCCGAAATGTGCACAAACCTTGTCACCAACTATAAAAACCGTTTGACATCTGTGATGGCCAATAATGGCTTTTCTACAAAATATTAACATGCTGTTTGGGCAAACCTGCAAAATCAGCAAGGGGTCAAATACTTATTTCCCCCACTGTATTTACATGGTTTTTATTTTCTTTAAATACCAACAGGTCAAAGCGAAATGAGCTGTAATGAAACTAAACTAACAAGTCTATTTTTAAAATGTAAGGAAAAGAAAGTAGAGATAATTGCAATAAAATGTAAGGAGAACATGTAAAAAGATGTAGGGCAGCTCTTGATTAGAGCAATCCACCAAGCGGAGTGTAGAGCAGAGAGGAGGTGCAGCATCTAGCCTGAACATGGCCGGAGCTAAGGGAGGAGGATGAATGATGAAGGATTTTTAATGGTCTTTCTAGGGCTGGACTAAAACAGCTTTTAGCAATCCACCCAAAAAACCTTTTAATAGTACTTCAATACACAAATGTTCAGATTTTTCATCTCCGGTGACCATCACTTTGCATTCATTCCAAGTGTTTCAACGCTGCTGCATCACTGAAATCCCCCAGTCGCTACTGCTGCCCTGCTAGAAATGTATCCATTGCATCACTTTGCATGGCAGTGCTCCTGAACATGCCTCTATAAAGACATAACACATAATTCAATTGTTCCCACTTGCTGAAAAGGCAAAGGTGTGGAAACACCTTTATTGCACCTTTAAACACCCCAATGCTTGTTCTGAACCCGGCTGTTTAACTCAGGAGGGGATCTTCTCAGAGTATGCAATTAAACAGAATTTATTCCAGTCATGTTCTGATCAAAATCATTGATATTAAGCACAAACTTGTAGAGGAATTAGTTTATTTCAGCTTAGGTCTGCTTTGTTACCACTGATCAGAAAGCAGTGGCCCCATCTTAAGTTTTTTCAATATATTTATCCATAGAAATGCCCTTTGAGGATGTGGCCTATGCACTTTGTGCAGCAGTGGTGGACACACCACAACCCCAGAGTTTTCCTACTTCTAACATAACCACAAACAGTTTTAATAGTTTTAAGTGTTGGAATGTCCATGTAGCTGACTTGCACATTATGCACATAGACATAAACACAATGAGCAGTAACGAAAAACAGAAGATAAACCTCAAAAAGAATTTCAACAGGCTGTATGCATGTTTCAAGTTTATTAAGCAAAAGGTTTTTTATTTTTTTGTAACAAGTAAAACTGGACTGGCTGCAGATATGAGAAAGAATGTGGTGAGTTAAAGGACACTTTAAACTACTTATAATTTAGATTTTTGCAGAGATAAAACAACAAACCACAAAAAATGGATCTGACACGATTCTGGATTAAATTCTCTAGCAGGCACAGAGCAGATTCCTTAAAATGTTTATTGAATAAATAATGAAAAATTAACAGGATATATCATCGGGAAAGGAGTCTTTCAAGGGGAGAAAATGAATGTTAACTGATGAAGGAATTATATGTTAATAGTGTTCAGAGTGAATGATGGCTTATTGATTCCGACTCAGAATCTGGTAAGTGGTGAAAGGGTCAGATCTGATCCTGCTGGTGCAACCGGTGGAGCCGCAGAACCCGTCGAAGAAAGACAGACCTGAAGCTTTTCCGAAGCAAGATTCAAGAGGAAAAACCATAATATAACATTTATTACAGAATTATCCAGTAATAACTTTGTAGATCGGATGAAATGTACAAAAACCTGTAACACTACAAATGTAATCTTTCCAATCAGTTTGCGTGCGCTTAAAATTGTAAGAAGGATCCTGTATATGTACCGATGTGCATATCTACAGTATTTTACATTAGATTACTAATAAAAACTATAGTACAAAGTGCTCACTTCTGCATCATCTTTTGATTCTTTCTTATGAAACAAACTCTAACAATGGATAGTCCTACAATTAAACCAAATATAAAAAAAAAAAAAAAACAGGCGCATGCAAAGAACTTTAGAAGTGTTGTTGCTGAATTGATCATAACCTTTTTGTAGACTTCTAGAATTTACTTTAATTTGGTGTACCTTTTGTAACACTTTAGATAAGGTATACCAAGTGTGATTACCTACTAGAAAAAAACACAGGAACTAATACCAACTCATGGGTTGCTAACCGGGTAACTAACGATTCCGTAGCGGGGAAAACACAGCTCAGTGTTCAAGCCCCGGCTCCAACTTTCAGTGTCATTGTGTCCTTGGGCAAGACACTTCACCTGCATTGTCTACTGATGGTGGTCAGAGGGCCCGATGGTGCCAGTGTACGGCAGCCCCGCTTCTGTCAGTGAGCCCCAGGGCAGCTGTGGCTACAATGTAACAAGCCACCATCAGTGTGTGTGTGAATGGGTGAATGACTTGAAAAAGCGCTATATAAGTACAGGCATTTACAGTACAGCTCAGCCTTATTGTTTTGACTACTGGTTAATTACATTAGTGGAGCAGATAAAGCAAGCAACCGTTCATTTCATAATACAAGCATGAAATGTGGCTCAAATGTTGATTTTATATTAAATGTTAAGAAGAGGGTGCTAGCCAGTTGAAATTCGAATATGATGGCGGTTTTCCAAAAATGTTTAACAGATGACCTTTACATTCTCCAGATTCGTCAAGGGATTATTATGGGAAATGTCCAGAGTGGTTCTAATTGAGAAAAAATTTACTTTTCTTTGTCATGAATCTGTTGAATATAATAGGGGATCCAGTGGAGGGTTAAGGGCATTAAGGGCTGTCCCAAACCATGTACTCTGTAGGCGAGTGGACCGTTCAGCCCTTAAATGGTGAATCTGCATCAGTGCAGGCTCGCTGAAATTTGGCAGCAGCTGAAACGGCAAACTAATGGTGGAGGAAACACATGCATTTAAATGCAAATTCCGCTGTTTTGCTGCAACATATTCACAATGACAGAAATCACATATTAGGAAAAAGAAAAAAAAATGTTATTAATCCCTAAAGGATTCATGACACTTCTTTGAAATAGTTTTATTTTAATGCGTATATTTATTTTTTAAGAATAGGGAAAAAATATTTGATTTCACACAATCTGCAACACAGAGCTACAGCCATGCACATGTGGTGTCATGGTGTTGCCATAGCAATGACTGCTTTTGTTTTCTGTCTCAGGAAAGAGGCTGTCCCATTACTGTTTATACACCCAACGTACAATCCAGGTGCCTTTCAAAGCTGTGAGTGGGACTTCATGGAGAGGGACACTTGATAGTTAAGGGTTATTGATTGGTAGAGGTTTGGGATTCAGCCAGTCTGAGTATACTAACACTTGCCCTAAATGCCGCTGAATTACTTAGCTCATTCGACACGTTTTTCCCCCATTAAGAACTAAAATTGAGCATAAAGTCATATTTTATTAACCTGTTTTCAATATGCATTATCTGAGTTCACTGGTCCTCCTTTCTCTTAAAACATAAACCAGACATGTCATCTATCTTGCTTCAAACATGAAACTGTCAGTGGGTGTAGAAGCTTGTAGCTGGATACAAAATGCAGATGTATGGTTTCTGGTGGGTTTAATGTTGCAGTATAAATCCAAAAATAATTAGGCAAGGAACACAGGAAGGAGTACACAGGAGGAGACTGACAGAAACTGATAAGGACATGAAATAAAGATGACGATCTAGCAAAGACAAACTCCAAAGGAGGGGTGTATATATACACTGAGGAGGAGAGTAACAGGACTTAGATTGAAGTAATGATCTTAGTGGGAACAGGTGTACAGAGGAAGAACTAGAAGAAAAGCAATGGGAAGGAAGGTGACACTGGGGGCAACCGAGAGCAACTGAGAAATATAACCTAAAGATAACTGTGAACAGTGAAAGAGAAAATAAAACCAGAACAAAGACTAAGGAATGCTGAATAGGATATAACTAAAAAGCCACCAAACAGGAACATTTGAACTAAGCAGTAATAAAAAAAAAAAAGATAGAACTCATAACAGAAAAAACAGAATAACATAAATCCAAGCCCAACGAAAAAAAAAAGAAAAATAACCCCAAAAGTGAAAACTAAACAAAACCAAAAATCCCAGGATGGCATATCATAACAGAAATGAAGTTGAAATTTTTTACTCTTAGTCCAGCAAAAGTAGATGCTTGTCACAAAATATTAAATCACGTGTTATTTTTTATATTATTTTTTCTTTATTACTTTCTTTATTTGACATTTCATCTACTTTGCTGCACAAGAAGCACTGCAGTTTTCGAGGATTTGAGGTACTGGCTGTCTTAGCATAGTATTCATAACTTTCACCTGATGTGCTTGGTCTAACTCCCCTTTTCCATGTTTTTTCTAGTTTAGAATTACCGAATAACACTCAGCAGCTTCTATGATACTTTTCTTTATTTCTTATCAATTTAGCTTCTATACCATCACCTTCCTCCAACCAGAATCAAGTGGTATTGATATATATGCAGTGATGGGACTAACGGCGTTGAAAGTAACGGCGTTACTAACGCCGTTACCTTGTTTTAGTAACGAGTAATCTAACTAATTACTTTGACTGTAACTATAACGCAGTTACCATTGCAGACACCCCGTTACTGCGCGTTACTCAGGTCGCACAATTAACCTTTTTTCATGATAGGACTCGTGCGCAGCTGCGTGAAGCTGACACCCCACCCACGTCAAAAAACTCTGCAAATGGACTGAATGGTTAGTGCAACGTTAGTGCAGATTTGTGCAGAAAAAAATATTGTTTGTGCTACTTTTGTTTAAGAGATATTAAAGATAATTTTTTTAGGTCATCCAGAGGTGCGCGCCTTTTCATGAGAGAGGGGAGGATGAGAATGGCTGATGTATAGTGAGATTCCGTCTGTCAGTTGGGTAGGTGGGTGTTTCCGCTGGCGGGTGTTAACGTACAGCACACACAGAGAGATGGAGAGTGAGGAGGACTCCAGCAGCAAAACAGCGTTTTCCTGATGGAAATACTGGTGTTACGTCGAGCTGCGTTTCCCCATCAGATACGGTTTCCTCTGCATCTCCGCACAGCGCAGGCGGCAAGAGTCACCGCGCAAGCAACAGGAAACGCGCATGCTCGCTAAAGGCGCGCAACAGTCGCCCTGTGCACGCGCCACAGGAGAACTATGGAGAGCGGGAACGATCAAATGAAAGGGAGAAATCTGGATGGATGGATGGATGGATGGATGGATGGATGGATGGATGGATGGATGGATGGATGGATGAGGGATGGATGGATGGATGGATGGATGAGGGATGGATGGATGGATGAGGGATGGATGGATGGATGGATGGATGGATGGATGGATGATGGATGGATGGATGGATGGATGGATGGATGGATGGATGGATGGATGCTCTGACTTTTCAACCTACTGTGTTTTTTATTTTAAACATTATTTGATGGCCTTTGTGGCAGGGATGGAGATCCATATTTTATGTCACACACAGAGTATACATCTAGATAGATAGATGACAGATAGATGTTGCAGTATCTATAACAACCCAAACACACAGGATTTCAGAATTAGACATCCCCAGTTATTAATTTCACCAGATCTGAATGCCCTGTTAAAAACTTCACATGGCGTTCCCCTCTGATGTCATTTACATTGAGTTGCAATAAATGCTAAACTCTCTGCAGGTTCTTTGCTTTGTCGTCCGCTCTATTCAGCTGGCTTTTGAATCACACCGCGAGAAGATGGGGGCCGGGCGGTGAGGGTTACGGGGGCGAGAAACGCAAAAGTAACGCAATAGTTACTTTTACTAGTAACTAGTTACTTTTATTGTGGAGTAACTCAGTTAGTAACTCAGTTACTTTTTGGGAGAAGTAACTAGTAACTATAACTAATTACTTTTTCAAAGTAACGTGCCCAACACTGTATATCACTGATGGCATGAAACAATTGTACATTCTTTGCAATATTCATGCAACCAATGAATTTACTGTCCTGTCTGAAATTAGCTAAGCAGTTAAATTACTGCTTCATTTTTTTTTTCATTCTGACAAAACCAGCATTTGCTCCGATCAGTCTTCCTTCTTGATTCTGGGTCCATGATTGGAAACACTTCAAGTTGAGACAGGCTGAGGCTTTATTCTTTTACCACCTTTTTTCACTTTAATGTTCTACCATAACCCGATCATTTATCAAATATTATCTAAATTCATTGCTATCTGTACACCATCCGGATAACTTTGAATGCCCCCGTTATCCTTGGCTCAGCTCTCCCGCACTGACACAACCTGTAAATAAAGGTGTGGCTATTTAATGTCTCTGGGGTTAATAATTAGCATTTGGGATATTTAACCTGAAGAGTAGCTTATATTGCTGTATTGCAAAGCTCTGTGTCACTAGTTTGCCCTGATAGTCGATGACATTCACACTTCTACATAATGTTCCAGGTCTCCTTCTGCTTGATGAGGTGCCTTTACCCGGCTAACGAGTTTAATGAATCCAGAGCTACTGGTTTTTAGGCACCAGGACCCGCCATTAGACAACACAAGCTCAACCTCTTTGCCACCCTCTCACCTGTGTCCAACATTTCAGACATTTGATCATCTTTTTCTAAATCCTACATTGTAGCATGGCATAGACAATTTGCATTTCAAAAATCTGCTTGCTTCTGATGATTTCCTTTGGCGTCTGCACAAATTTGACTCATATATGACTCATCCAATTACACTAGTTTTCACTACATGTGGATGGCGCACATGACATGAAATAAATATTTATAAACATTAAACCAAAGTTAACAATGTGAGGAAAATGTGTGAAAAAAGTAAGGAGTAGAAGTCAGAATTAGGAAGAAAAATAGGTAATGTAGTAAAGTATAGGTACCTAAAAAGTGTACTTAAGTACAGTAACAAAGTATTTGGACTTCCTTTCTTGACACCTCTGCAAATAACTAACACATTCATGCTTTTTGGTAGTTTTTTCCAAGTTTTGGTGGCCATTTTTTTCCAAGATGGCCACCAAAACTGAATTGAATATTGAAATTTTGCATGGTGAGCAATTTTTCCTCACAGAGTGACAAGTTCTCGCCTAATTACATGGATGTATCACCAGATGAAAGATTCTACCTAAATGTCGGATTTATCTGTTCCACCACATAAACGCAAAGAAAGATCTATCAGGAACTAATGTGTAGTCATCAAGGAAACAACAGAGGAAATAATCAGGAGTTAATTAGTAGTTTCCATTACTTACTGGGGGAACACAGCCAAGCCTTATAAAGGGTCAAAATGTTTGTTTCCATAGAAACGGGATCATTTTTAAAATATGGTTTCTAATGGTTCTTATGGTTTCTGCACCAATAAGGTCACAGCTTATCATTGTCAAAAACCTGCAAACTGCTGATTTCTGATTTTCTTTTTGATTATTGACATTAGCATTGTTATTCCTGTACTGCTATGATTATTACCTACTTGGTACCAAATCATTCTCTAGCTAATGTTTTCTTAACTTCATGTAGTAAAGCGTCATACCAAGTAAGTATTGATTAACATATTACTTTGACTATTAACCAATACCTTTTTGATCATACAAATAAATGACATATTTATCTTTAGATGCAATTTCTATGTTGTAGTTTTTTTAGTGACTTTGTCCCAATCTAACCTAATCTATACATTTAAGATTGAAAGAATTGCAAAAATAACAGAACTTTTAATTTAAAGTTAAAGAAAAAAATCCGATACATACACACATACAATGTTGGCAGTACCTATTTGGAATCATGTCACTATAGAACAATTTTTACATGCCCATGTTTTTGGTTGTTTTTTACAAGTAATTTTTTTTTTTTTAGGCCAGAATATTTTCTTCCCTTTTTGGTGAGTTTCTGTATCATTCACAGAGGTCAGCTGATGCTCTTCCTGAGCAAAAAAAAAGATAAGACAATTTCATAAGTGCTTATGTAGGAACTAATCCGGTTCAAGAACCATTTGAGAAAAAATAAAATCAACTTTCAGTCTGTGCATACTTAATAATGAAATGTGTAAATCTTCTACCTACCAGCAATACAACAGCACCCTCTTGTGTTCCAAATTGTAATCTGCCTGAAAACATTAAATACTATTTTTTTCATTTGTTGCCATCTACAGTATTATGCCCATATTTTGTTGACTATACTAAAAATATTTAGATTCACAGATAGAAAAATAATCAGTAATTAAAAAATAACATTTCACAAGAATTATCTTGATGTACAATTTAGAAATGTCTAGATACTTTAATGTTTGACAAAGAAAGTTTTCTATACATGCAATAAATAGGAGAACTAGATGTTTTCTACAATGTTACAATGACAGTGTGGATGATGATAAACAGGATAAACCACAACATATTTAATACAATGCTAGGTTGTACAGTATAAGTCCTTGGATATCTTTTAGGCTGAGTGAAGTCTGCTTAAATCCACATGGGTTACCATAGTAACACTGCCTCTGGTTTTACTGTTAGTGAAGAAAGGAAAAAACACAGATGTGTTCATGTAACCCAAAAACAGTGGAAGGTAATGTTGATATAATGATCTTTGCATCATCACAAAGATGGTTTTTGGGTTATGTTCAGAATGTGAAGCAGGGTGAAAATATGAGCTGTGTTTTTTTTTTTTGTTTTTTTTTTATTAGGATGATAAATTTCCCTGTTTATGTCTAACTGTTTACAAATATAAACGGTTAGACTAACATAGATTTATACAGTCTAATTGTAGCTCACATAAAAACTGCTTTAATAAAAAACACAAGTTGTGGTTATGATTTGATGATGATTCCCTTGAGGATGATCTAAATAGATTGAGGCACATAAGTGTCTTACAATTTGATTTACTAAAATATTGATGTACTACAGCTTTTCCAAACTTTGGCCCTTTACAACCAAACTTGAATGAAATTACTTGGGTATTTCCTGCAATTCATAACTTGTAAAATTATTCTATTTATGTTTTTTTTTATAGTCTTAATGAAAATCTGAAAATTGTAGATATTCTATCATTGTCATTTAATATTGATTTGCCTCATAAAATTGGAGCTTGTGTGTGATTTAATCTTAATTCAATTCAGTTTTATTCTGCTTATGTAATTTCAAGGAAACTTACAGACAACCCAATCAGATCATCCAGTTAGATTGGTTAAGTCTTCTATCTAAGGAAAACCAGCTTTTTACATGGAGTCATTGCTTTGTGGGATTCTTGCATCTTCGATGAGCATGTGACAACAGTAGATATCAACTTGCATTGTGTTGTTTACTCTACAGGATTCCTGCACAACATGCCTGCAGCGACAGCGGAGAGGAACAACTCCCTTTTAACAGGCAGAAACCTCCAGCAACACAAAGCTCAGTGTGACTGGCCTTCTCCCAAAAATAACTGGGGGATTAAGAAGGCAGAAGCAGACACACACAGATTAATAAATCATTTATATGTTTTTATCATGTTTTTATTTTGACGTGGTTTGCATCTGATTTCATTTTCCTTCTATTTTACAGTTTAATTCATGTTAAGAACTTTAAATTGTCTTTGTATTGAATTTATACAAATAAACTTGCTTTGCCTTGCCTTGTTAGAAAATATTTCAGTTTTCATGTCAAAATGGGTGACAGGGAGTAAATACAATTAATTAGTAATGGTGTAAGCTGATCTCATACTTATGTCTATGAGAGAAACAGGATTAAAAACTGCAAAACAGACCCAACTGAATCATTTATAATTGGAGGTGTTGATGCCAGCAGCCCAGCTGATATGTCCAGGATGGAGTCACAGCTTTGCAGAATCAGATAAGATTCTATTCAATTCAATTCAGTTTATTTATATAGCGCCAAATTCACAACACATGTCATCTCAAGGCACTTTCCAGTTCAACCAGATCATACAGTCAAATTGATTCAAAGTTTTCTATCTAAGGAAAACCAGTTGATTGCATTGATTCAAATACAATCCCCCGCACTAAGCATGCCTGTAGCGACAGTGGAGAGGAAAAACTCCCTTTTAACAGGAAGAAACCTCCAGCAGAACCAGGCTCAGTGTGAGCGGCCATCTGCTGAGGCCCACTGGGGTTCAAGGAGACAGAAGCAAGATGAAGCTAGTCTCATGTGAACATAAAAGAAGGAATTGTAAAGAAAATACGGCAGAATGGGAGAATAGAAATAGAATAAAACAGAGGATGAAATGTTGCCCCTTTGTCCTCCAGCAGTCAAAGCCTACAGCAGCATAACTATAGAGATAGCTCAGAATAACCTGGGCAAGTATTACAATACACTTAAAAAAAAAAAAGTTTGTTTTAGACCTTATTGAATATTAGAGAAAACAAATATTGACACAAAGTACAAGGAATACAGATAATAAGAAAACCATTGACCAGAGCACCTTAAGAAGTCACACAGAAGGGGGACCAAAGCACCATCCTCACACAGGAATGGAAATGTATGAATAAATATAAGCAAAAATGTCTCCTAATTTACATAGAGGAAAGTTGCCCATTTCCATGACTGCCATTGGTGACTAAATTAGCACCACTAGTTTCATTGTAGTCGTTGGGGGCCTATGAAACTGACGCTGGTGTAGCAGACAGATTTTGGGTGATTTACTGTAGCGGCTGAGCTAGTCTGAACTCCACTTCAGCAGTAATTGCACTGCCTGGTCAGTCTGGAGCTACAACACAGTGATGACATGTAATGGTTGAGGCGGTGCAGAAAAACAAGGCATCGGGACCTCTGGCAGGTACCTGCTGGGAGCGAGCTGGTTAAAGCAGAACTATGAGAGGGAATTATGTTCATTATCATACTTTTCATCTGGTGTGGATGAAGGCTCAATCTCATGCCGGGTTCAGCATCGGATCAGTCTGAGTGCTGGATGGCTGCACATCCAGTGCATCCTGCTGATTGCAGCCTGTGATTAGACTGGGAGCAGTGACACTGGGAGGGGAGGTGGTGATGGAAGCTGCACTCACTCCTCACATAATATTTATGCTCTATCTATATGTAGGGTCATTTGATCTGTGTATCTACCTGAGGAGTGTCTGGCTGTGAATTTCAATGTAAAGCTAAACGTTTTAATTAATGTGGGAGCAATATGTTTGAGATTCAT
This sequence comes from Cyprinodon diabolis, assembly GCA_030533445.1. Lineage (NCBI taxonomy): Eukaryota > Metazoa > Chordata > Actinopteri > Cyprinodontiformes > Cyprinodontidae > Cyprinodon > Cyprinodon diabolis. Next base: position 41,133,802 of record CM060083.1, on the reverse strand, counting down.
AAAACTTATAGATATTGAGTTTCATAACCATAATATAATATACTGTAGCCAAGATTAAAAGAATTGGGGGGAAATGTTAAACTGATTGTGTGTTAAATGAGTTTGGCATGTTAATATTGCTCCATGTTGAGATATTGTCACATTCTAGGCTAAATTACTCAAAGTCTTGACTAAGATCGGGCTCCACATCAAATTATAAACATTTACTTTTAGTCCATTAATTTTTTGGGTAGAATCAGTTGATGCTCAACCAAAAACTCTTTGCAAGAGACCTGGACACAGCAAAACATGATGGTTTAATAACAGACATTAGTTAGTAAAAGCCAAGCTCTAAGATATGGGACAATGCACTATCAATAAGGAGCGTAATGAAAATATGAGCCAAGGCCAGTTCTTAACATTCTGTATAACGAAGCGGGGATTAATTAAACTAAGGTTAAACCTAGACTGACAGCAAACATCTTCCACTGCAAAGACCATCAGCAGAGTAAGATGAATGTTTGTTTTTTGTAGTCTTAACAGTTAAAAGAAACAAAAAGATTTTAAAAGGATTTTGCAAAGGGCTTTGTGTTTTTCTAAAATAATTGCTTTTTCTAACCGTAATTGAGAAATAAAAATATTTTGGGGGAAGACAGATTTCCCCTAAACGACCCCCATACCCCCCATAGAAGCCTTTCTTTCTGTAACATTTCTTTCTTGTTTCTTTCTAAATATTAAATCTTTATACTCTCTTTTTCTTCTTTCATCTCAAGCAAAACCATTTTTTAAACTGACCAAGTGAGGGTTAGCCTTGTCTTGCTTAGATCTAAAAACTCCTTAGCTTTAACCAAATATCATCAGTTTTTACCCTTTTATTTTTGTTGCATTAAACCCGATGTGATTAGTTATGTTCTGAGATAACTTATTTCTTATAAAATACTTTTCCATTGTGAATAAAATAGGTATAAATAACAAACAAGGAATTTTCTTATGCTAATGCTGAACATTTTGCAAAAACAAAGCGATGCCAACAACTTTTCCAGAATGCTTTTCTGAATCAGCATATAATAATAATAATAATAATAATAATAATAATAATAATAATAATAATAATAATAATAACACAATTTATTTAAAAAGGTGCCTTTCTGGACACTCAAGGTCACCGTACAAAAGCAGAAAAAATAAAAACATTTAAAAACATTTAAAAATACAGAGGCTGTGACAGTGAAATATAGAAAATTGTGTCTGCAAGTAAATACAAACAATTAAAACGTTTTTTTTCTATCAGGTACCAAATAATAATGGGCAACAATGGCAGTGTACTGGGATGGGTCATTTTGAATGGCTGATAGTGTGTGTATATATATATATATATATATATATATATATATATATATATATATATATATATATATATATATATATATATATATACATATGTATGAGGGACCATAATTAAGCAGTTCATTGAATCTGTCTGATCCTTTTACAAACCTTTATATTTTTTTCTTCTGTCTAACAATCAACACAGTTGTTTCATGTAAAAATGTTTTATTGCACTAACTGTTCCGTTTATGTATCTGAAAGGACCTAATCTGTTTAGGTAGGAACTTTCAATACATTTTTTTGAAAGTTTACAGATAACATTTCTTCATAGAAAAGTTCTGAGTTCAGGATTTTAGTACTTAGGTCATTAACAAACAACTTTACAATTAAAACTAGATTTATATTGCTTACCTTAAATCTAGACCAACCTGACCCAGCAGGTCATCGAATTTCTTGCAGTGCTCCAAACTGGACAGTTTTACCCCCTCCATATGAAGTTGATCCATATGAAAAATCTACAAAGTGAAACAGGCATGGAAAGTAGACCCCCATGGATTAGTGCAAAGATGAAATGTTTTCTTAATGTTTGCTATGATAATGAAGCACACAGTGATAGTATTTGCTGCCTTTATGTGACTACTGATAAGTGAAGAGAGATGGGAAGATAAATAAATGACTGTGGAGTCTAGAGATGGAGCGTAATTATAAAGTCTTTAAAAAATTCAACAGGCTCTTTGGTGCCGATGCCTCCTACACTTCATTTCATTACTGGTGGATAATTTTTTATTACTGCAATTCTCCCTCCCCAATGGGAGGTGCTCAGTTAGAGCATAGTCATAAAACACAAAAAACACAAACCACTGTTTCACTGGAATTTTGTTTTTCCACAGTAACATACAGAGGCGGATTTAGGAAATTTGGGGCCCTAGGTAAAGACAGGCAAGGGGCCCTCTGAATTGAGAAGACAACACATAAAACAGACCCATTATCCAGGTAGAGAAATGTTAATAGAATAGACATCCATTATCTGTTCTAGGTTGTGTCCCTCTCTTCTTGTTTTCCTCTCTATGTTTTGTACTCAGCTGACTTTTCATGCTGTCTCTAAAGGAATTAAATTTTTTTCCAAGCACTAAGCTCACTTAGCTGATTGCTCCTTCCTGTGTTTCCAAAAAGGCCAAAGTAAATAACCCAGTCCTTCTTTTCACTGTAGACAAGCCATGATCTGCTTATCTGTTCTCCATTTTTAATTTGGATGAAATAATAGCTGCATGAATCATGACAGCAGACAAGATAGAGGAGAGCAGGAGGCGGGGTTACCAATCTACTTGCTCTGGAGAGCAGAGTTCGCTGCTTTTAGATGTTGTCTCCAAAGTCTCCTGTAGCAGAACAAAATCACTAGATTTGCCGCTAGGTGTTTTTTTAGAAATCAAAGAGCTAGAGGGGTCTGAAAAGTGGCTAAATATAGCGACTAAAGCGCTAAGTTGGCAACACTGCTCTTTGCATGGTTTGTTTTCAAATGGTTTGCTGCTGTCTGTTTGGACCTTTCTGAACATGTGCATCAAATGGACTGATCCAATATGGTGGACACTGAAGGGGGGGGCTGAGACACACTTAATATTATAAGCTTTCTGATGGCATTTTAGCCAAAGGATTTTTATCAAAAACATAATTAATGTGCACAAATAAGTAATAACCATACTAACCATATATGTAAGCAGAGTTTTACGGGGCCCCCAGGAACTTGGGGCTCTAGGCAACTGTCTAGAATTGCCTTCTACCTTCTACAGAGTGACCATCGAGAGCCCGCTGACCAGCTACATCTCCATCTGGTCTGGGAGCTGCAGGGCCTCTGACTGGAAGTCTCTATAGAGGGGGGTGAGGACAGGGGAGAAGATCATGGGGGTGCCCCTCCCTTGCATAAAGAACATCCCGAACACACACACACATGGACAATACACGCACTTTAGTTTAGTTTTGTCTTCAATTTAATGTTTCGTTTAGCAATAACACAGTGCAATATTTATTGATGTTACTTCTTCAATAACTCTGTGCAATGTATATATATATATATATATAGATAGATACTTCTTTACCCTGTATATAGCTAGCTCTTAGTTATAGAAATCATTTATTGTGCAGGAATAAGGTCTTAGCTCAGTACACTGATAGACAAGTAATCGACATTTCGTTGTCAAGATTCACCTTGTGTTTTTTGTGCAATGACAATAAAGGAAGTTCAAGTCTAAGTCTAATAGTAAATCCCCCTCCCGGTAACATAATCTGTAAAGAAACCAGAAAATCAGAGAAACAATGGCGAATTAGAAAATACGTTTATCAGGATTTACTATTCTGTTCAGAATGTTTGTGTTGCTACAAGCATGCTTGGTATGAGGCATTGCTTTCGAGTCATTGAGTCAAACAATCAACTACTTTGCCTTAGATAAAAAACTTTGACCCAATCTGACTGTAGAATCGGGTTAAATTGTGTCTATAAGATGCATTAAGATGACATGTGTTGTGACTTGGTGTTAAAATAAACTTAATTGAATTAAATTTACATCCCAGAAATACAATTGCATAAAGCTCTAAACAAAATATTTCAATGTAGCAGAAAATTCAATGTTAAAATATTTAGAAAATTCAGGTGAGGATGCCTGAGGGCGGGGTGAGTTAAAGGACATGTTACTGGGCTGGAGAGAGGCCTGGTAGATGGGGAGTATACACACATGCCGACTCCACACAACCCTGCCAGGAAATGGGGATATTAAAAAGGGATAAATGAACTGATGAAGATCAAAGCTCTGTGTAAAGTGTCTGAGCACCACCAAGTGGTCAAATGAATAATCAGGTCAGTCAGTCGCAAAATAAAACTGGACAACTATTAGAGAGAGATGAACCCACTGTGACTCTTCAGCTTCTGGTTGTCTATTGAAGCTTCAGCAATAGATAGCATGAGATTCAGGTAGGCTAACATTGATTGATTGCTGATGCATATGAGCAGCTCTGGTCTCGATACTGTAGCAAAGTTGCAATGTTCATGGCTTAGTTGTCAATGTCCAAAACCTGTGGCAGCCTTGCATAGCTTGTGAAAGAGTTTGCATGCTATAGTGTCTCATAACCAAAAGGGAAAGACTAGAGACCTAATTACCTTAAAGAGACACAAACTTGGAATAGTCCTTGTGTAAGACTGTAAATACAGTCAAAGAGAAAGTCATGCACTACTAACCAAACGTTTCTCATTTCTTTGAATAACCTATGTAAGCAAAGTAAAGTATTTATGTAAAAATATGCAAATAAATCTACTTATATGAAGTGTTGACCCCTTATAATCATTTTTATCACAGTGAACAATCGTAAGATCTCTGATGTCGGCACAGTGAATAACTATAGTCAAATTAAAGGTTCAAATTTTCATCTTATTTCAGTGAAGTTATGCAACTGCAATAAGAAGAATTTCTATATATTTACCTGGACTTTCAAAATCTGAGTGCAATAGAAAATATTTATATATTTTTTTTTACCTTTAAGGGTTTTTTTTTTTTGTTTAATCATCATTTTAATTATGTTTTATAATCAAGTGGTGGGTTAAATTCTTACAGAGACAGAAAAGGACTTAATGTGAGGCTGTTTTGTGAAAACAAGAGCCAACTGTTGCAGCAGGATAACTTCAGTTGTGACTTTACAATCACTGCATGACCCCTCATTAACACGCAACATAGATCTAACAAAAAAACAAAACAGAGAATAGATGAACAACATTAGATAGCAAAATTCACTCAGAGAAAAAAAATTAGGTTCTTATTTGAGACTTTTTAATTGGATATCTTGGAGCTGAAATTAAGCAGTTCATTAAAACTACTTGAAACCTCAATGCATGCTAAACACTGCTTGAAATCCCTCTTGATTTACTAACATCTTTCTTTTTTTCTGTATCCTCAGGATTACTGAAGCAAAACACGGATTGAAACATTCATATCCACATAAAAGAAAAAAGGATCCGCTTTTTCACAGCAGGCAAACTTTATAATCATCCATCACATGTTCTTCATTCCCCCCCAGCCTCTTGCACAGCGGTGGATCATTGCTAATAAACAATAAAAGAAAAACTGTGTAACATAAAATAGAGGAATCCAACAGTTGATGTGTTTCTAAAGAAAAAAATCAATTTGATGAAGCTGAAAGAAGAATTGGATTATTGTTCTCGCCGACAGCCTTGGTTTTACTATTATTTCTTCCTAGATACCACAACTCGAACGGGGGAAAGTTTTCTTTATAAATAAGTGTATCTTACTGAACACTACATTTAATCAAATAAAAATGCTTGGGGAATTAAATGACATGAGTCATAAAGAGAGATGAATCGGAACTTAGAGTCTATAGAGTGTAAAATGCGTCTGATATCCTGAGCATCAAGAGAAACGACTGATGGCGATGTTAAGAATGGTGATGTTAAGTATTTGAACAATACGACACTGACCTTCTAGGTTTTACAGTTTTCATTTGATAAAATTGTACTTTATGCCAATCTGGAGCTCAATGGTTTTCTCAGTGAAGAAAATAGACAATGAATGGTATAAATTTAAAGGAACAGCTGAAAATCCACAATGTCTATGCTTACAATGGTTTATATCTGGGGTGGCCGACATTGAATTACATCTGCAGTTCAAGTAAACATTCATTTTTAATCACTTGAATTTATTATGAAAAAAATATATAAAAATTTTACTATTTTCATATAGGTTCCTTTAATTTCTTAACTGATTTCTTAAACATAAAAATACTTTCAAAAGTCAGTTTGAAAGTATTTTGAGAGACTATCAAAACTCCTCAGGAAAGCGTTTATTTCTCAAGCTGCAAAGAATGCCGCTTTAGATTAAAACCTTTTACTGTGAAAGTGATTGGCAAAGAAAGCAGACGAGTTTATTTCTTTAAAAAAACATTTGCATCTATCCACACGCTTAATCGCGAGTAGGGTCGCGATCTCCAGCTGTCTACGGCCGAGAGGCAGGATGTACCCTGGACATGTCGCAAGTCCAACACACAGACAAACAGGACATACAACCATTCACACACACACTCACACCTACGGAGAATTTAGAGAAGAGAAATGAACCTAAGAGTCATGTTTTTGGACTGTGGGAGGAAGCCAATAGCCTGGGTGCCATTCTGAACTTAGTCCCGCCCACAACGTTTGAGGTCGGGAAGTTCGGTCTAGCATTGCTCAATAGTAGCGCGAGTATGCTCGCACAATATCTGGCGGGCCAATCAAATTGTGAGGGCGGGCTTTATACGATGATGGACAGATGATCAACAGTAACGTAATCAACCACGTCACCAAAGCGCGCTTGGACGACAACAACAATGGCTGCCGCTGCAGAGTTGAGGTGAGTAGATTCTGCTATTAGGTCTGTTCTAGAAGATATCGACAGCAAATTAATTTTAAAAGAGGAACAGAGAAACGCGATCAAGGCTCATCTTCTTATTCTAGGCGTAAAACTGCACGCTTTGATTTTTGTTGACACCAACTATGCCTTGCTTAACCTACGTCACGCACTCCGTTGCTCTTATTGGTTATAGGTCTATCCAATTGAGTGCAGAGGCATTTTTTTTCCTGGTTCGTTCGAAACACGCCCCATAATCACAGCTCTATGGAGCAGCATCAGACTAATTCTGACTAGTACTGAGTAGGACTACGTCAGGCTAGGAAACCGGAGTACCTGGAGAAAACTTGCTCAGGTAAAACAAGCAAACTCCATGCAGAAAGACCCCGGGCCAGGAATCAAACCCAGAACCTTTTTGCTACAAGGCAGCAGTGCTTCCCACTGCACCACTGAGCAGCCCAGTGTTATGTAAAATTAACTCATTCACTGCATCAAAATGAAAACTCTGAAAAGATCAGTCCAGTCATGTGAGTTGCAAAAAACAGAGAGAAGAGCCACATGAGCCTCAAGATCCGCATGTTCGCCATCTTGGTTTCGATGAAAGGTCAGACTCATCGGAGTATCATTAAACAACATGTTTGCTTTGTGGTGAAATCGTTGCACCCTGCCTCAACTGTTAAGGGCATTTCTTTAAACACCTGAATTCATCAGGCAAAGGGGATATTATTGAACGTACTATATAAATCACATAACAATCTGTTGACCAACTCAGTGCAGAACTTGATAAACACATTATTGATACGATGGAAAGTAAGTCACTCAGACCAGACAGTCAGGGCCAGAGGCTACAGCAGTTCTTAAACACTGCAGCACCACTGTGACGGTTCATCCCCTTCAGACTATAGAACACATACCGCTTTGGCCCTGCAGGTTGAAGTTAAAAGATGCATATTGTGATATAGGAGTTTGAATGTGCATAATAGATATTTCATGTTTACTGAGACTATGTCATCTTCTGAGACCCTAAGCTATGCTGAGCTATTCCAGAGTGTATTGCATTTTTAAAATGACAGCACTGCTAGCTTTTTCAGATTCCCTGCTCTGATTAAAAATTATTATTTTCCCTCAAGCACATCTTTCTGCTCCAGAGTTGACATTTATGGAAAATAAAAGTGCCTAAAATTAAATAAATGAATAAATCATTATGAAATGAATATCTACTTGAATACATAATAAATAATCATATATTTGAAATGAAACTGAAATAACTGAATGCAAATAAAATCCCCATCTCCTTATTATGACATATATATCATAATAATGAAAAAAGTTTCATTTAAATGTTTTTACCCCATTATTATAATTTAAAGACTGAGAACTGAGTACTGTTTGATTATAATTTTTATTACCCGGTAATAAAAACAATGATCAGAGTAGGGATGTTTATCAGTAGTGTGCTCAAAGAAGGAAACATGTTTAAGCATTAACAGAATTTATTCCAGTTATAGTTAACAACATCATTAATATTAGCACAAATTGCAGAGGAAGATCTCACCTTCTATCTCAGGCCCTTTTACATATTCAATAGTATGTAGCAAAGGAAAGTATATTCTAAGAATGGATTGGGTGGAAAAACAACTTATCTAGATGGTTAAACCAATTTTGGTTAGATTAACCAATATATTAGTCAGGCACTGACAAAGCAATTAGTTTTGGATGAAGTAATTTAATTGGTTAACCAAAAAAACAATAAAAATGGTAACTGATGATTTACTAATCTGACTATTTGGCTCTAGCTAAGTGTAGTGTGTAATATTAATGGACCTAGAGAACAACTACCGTGATGTGTGTGAACTGATTGACAGGAAACTCAAGAAGCAAATAACTATAAGAGGCTAGGGAGGAATAAATCTAAGGAAAGACGAGGATGCAACAATGAGTAAGTGAACAGGAGGTGTATAAATGGGAGACTGAAACAATGGGAGGACTAACTAGCTGATAGGAAGCATGTGTAGACAGAAGTAACCTGAAGGATCTAATGCTGCGTTCACACCGGACGCAGCAGAAGCAGCGAGTTTACATGCAAAGTCAATGGTTGACGTGCGTCAAGGCGCAGCAAAAGGTCCCGCAGCGCGTTTTGAGCAGCAGACGCAGCTCGTCGGGCGCGTTTAGGCATCTGACACGCGTGACGTGCCGCAAACGCGCTGCTGCTCAAGATGGAAAAATGTAACTTTTGCTGCTTGACGTGCCGCATCAACCAATCAGAGGAGCTGATCTGGGAGCTGGCAGAGAGAGAGAGACACATTGCTGATGATACAGAGCGCTGTGATCACTCCTCTGAAACAGGTTATTGACGCATAAACTAACTTAAAATGCAAAAATCTGCCGGCAGAATATGTTCGCTTTTATTATCCTGCTGCCTGCAGTTTAGATTATTTAGATGAAAAACACCTACCAGCCGCCGCGGTGAACAGCGTGGCGGCGACCCGGCCAGAGGCTGCTGATGAATGGGATTCCTACTGACAGCGCACCGCTGGTATGTGGGGGTCTGAGCGGCTCCGACAGAAATAACATTGGAAGGCAGGATGGTAATCTGGATAACCTGACTGCACTGATTACGTTTTCAGGTGTATTTTCTCACTTAAAAACATATTAAAACGACTTTATTCCCACTGATCACAGCAAATATAGCTGCAAGGCAGAGAAAGGATAGTGAAGCTCCACCCAACGCGCGTCGGACACACTTTTGCACCGCGCAGCCAGAGCAGCAAAGCTGCTTCAGCCGCGCGTCAGAACTAACTGGTACAAGAAGCAAAAATTAAGCAGCAGACGAGATTTTGCTGCTCTTGCTGCGTCGGGTGTGAACGTAGCATAAGGGGAAAGGAAAGGACACTATGGGGCAGCAAAAAATAACCAGGGGAAACAGCAGGATCTAAAGAGAAGTACAAATAACTTAAGTAAGGCTAAAGAGGAGGAACTGAAACAACCAAGGGAATGGAAAAAATGACTTAGGATGAATAACTAACTGAAAGAGACCAAGGAACAAACAATACCAATTATGTAGGAAAAAGAGATAACCAGGAAAAGCAAAACAAAGAATAAAAAAAAAGAAATTGTAAATCTAGACAGCACAGAACAAAACAAAGCATACTTGAGAACCCAAAAAGTTAGAAACTTAAAAGAAACAAAAGGTCCAGAAAGTAAGGTCATAACAGTTGAAGCTTGTCACAATTGGTTTGCTCCAACAGGACAATTATTCAAACATACTTAAAGATTTGTTTTGGGACTAAGAAAGCAGCCTAACTGAAACTGAAACTTAAGATGAAAAATATTGAAAAATGCTTTAAAGTCAGAGTTGTTCCAGGGAATTAATCATTTTTGATAAAACCCTTCCACTTCTGAAGAAAAAAGAAATTACCTATCCAAGGCCAGCTGCAGGTTTGACAGAAAAGAGTGTTTCTGCAACTTCAAAGCATATATTTCAGTTGACGTTAGTAGGAGTGTCTGTATATTTTTGAGCCTGTTTCCCCTTTAATGATTAAAATCCGTAATAAACTCCACCTTGTATACTATTTTGTGGCTTTATAAGGGAACAGTTAAATATTTAAAAGCCTGAAATACTGGAGAGGAACCAGCTGCAAAGTCATTTGATCTTTGATTAGGTTTTAGTCTTGTCTTTTTCCACCACAATTATCAAAACCATTGGGGGGTCACAGAAATTGAAACAGCTCAACTGATGTATTCCTATATAAAACCTTAGCTAATATTAAAGGGACTCATAAGAACTCTCCTGCTTACAGAAAACTATTTTTGGAGTTAGGTGAGGGTAGTCACAACAGTCATAATATTATGATGTAAGATAGCTGTTAATTAAGTTGTATGTGGAGTTGACAGAATTGTATGAAAGTCAATAATAATGAATACATTTCAGATTTGCATCATGATTTCAACTCATAAAAACATGTGAAATTGGTTCTTCCTCTCAGACAATACCAGTTCAATCTAAAAAACTCACACAAAGAGAAAAGACAATTAGGAGAAATGTTTTGATATAATTACTTGTACAACATAGATGAAGTTGGTCAGTCTGTGTCATGATTTTATCTAAGGCTCGGACGCCCAGGCAGTGAAACCAAACACGGATGAAAAGTTTGACGGGTTTTATTGAAGATGTTAAGCTCGATGCAGAGTTTCCCTGAACTCTGCTCAGCCGGAACTGGAAGGCGAGGGGAAGACAGACTGTTAGTTCAGGCTCAGTGGGAAATTTGATTCGTTGATCTTGAAGGAGAGGATCTGATTGTTGACTCACGTTTCCAGAGAAGTGAAGGATCCTTGACTCCAATCTGTGTGTTGGTTTTCCAGGGTATGTCTGATTCGGCGGAGGGCGGAACAGGGTTTACCCAGAACTCGGACAGTGTAGGTGAACGGAGACGCTGATTGCCACTCAGATTTCCTGCTGTACTTGAAGGGGTCGTGGTGAAGATGATTCCCTTGCTCAGAGAGTAATTTCAACGTCCACAAAAAGGAGACTGGATCCAAACCTCCTGTTTGATTCCCTGGCTCAGTTTAAGACTCAGTTTATGCCTTCTGGGAGAGGAGGTCCGAAAAGGTCCAGTTTGCCGAGAGGCAGTGGCGTAGGAAGCGGGGGGGACGGGGGGGACATGTCCCCCCCAATATAAAAGCCATGTGGTTACGTCCCCCCCAAAAAATTGTACCGCAAAATATTAGATTTTGACATTTTTTAACTAGTGTGCTTTTATTTTGATGGCGCAGCATAGCGTTACGTCACTGTACTCCCCCTCCCCTCTCTGAACTACTGAGAGTTTGAGCACTCAGAAGGGAGGGAAACAGCGACACAGAAGTCAGAACCTAGTGAATGAGGTAAAATGGTCGGTCGGGATGCTGCTATGAATATTGCCTATTTATAACGTCTTGTTGTCAGTTCACTTTCATATATAGAAACTGAATCTTTTTGGTTTAGTCATCTTAGTCCTGTACGGAAGAGGATTAGGGCCACTGAAAAAAAAAAAAAGTTAACTGATTTTTAAATTTGTTTTCAGTTTAACATGGGGAAAAAAGTCCGAATTCTGACTTTTTTCTCAAAATTCTGACTTTAATCTCAGAATTCTGACTTTTTTAGAGACTAGCTCTCTTGTTTTAATGACCTGCTGCTTCTCCATTAATGAGGGGACCCCTCGGGAATGTAAAAAGTTGCCTAATTCCGTCATTTTCCACCAATGTGTTACTGGCCACCTCAAACAACTCACATCTTTGTCAGTGAAGCTGAGTGCTCCACAACTCTTCCTTCATGGTGCCCATCTACATTAAGATCCAAAATTCTCAGATTAAAGTCAGAATTCTGAGAAAAGAGTCAGAAATCTGAGATTAAATTCAGAATTCTGAGAAAAAAAAGGCAGAATTCTGATATTAAAGTCAGATTTCTGAGATTAAAATCAGAATTCTGAGATTAAAGTCAGAATTCTGAGGAAAAAAAGGCAGAATTCTGAGATTAAAGTCAGAATTCTGAGAAAAAAAGGCAGAATTCTGAGATTAAAGTCAGAATTCTGAGATTAAAGTCAGAATTCTGAGAAAAAAAGGCAGAATTCTGAGATTAAAGTCAGATTTCTGAGATTAAAGTCAGAATTCTGAGGAAAAAAGGCAGAATTCTGAGGAAAAAAAGTCAGAATTCTGAGATTAAAGTCAGAATTCTGAGAAGAAAAGTCAGAATTCTGAGATTAAAGTCAGAATTCTGAGATTAAAGTCAGAATCTTGAGAAAAAAAGGCAAAATTCTGAGATTAAAGTCCGAATTCTGAGATTAAAGTCAGAATTCTGAGAAAAAAAGGCAGAATTCTGAAATTAAAGTCAGAATTCTGAGAAAAAAAGGCAAAATTCTGAGATTAAAGTCAGAATTCTGAGATTAAAGTCAGAATTTTGAGAAAAAAAGGCAAAATTCTGAGATTAAAGTCAGAATTCTGAGATTAAAGTCAGAATTTTGAGAAAAAAAGGCAGAATTCTGAGATTAAAGTCAGAATTCTGACTTTTTTCTCATATTAAACTGAAATAAAATTTAAAAATCACTTAACCTTTTTTTTTTTTTTTTTTTCAGTGGCCCTAATCCTCTTCTGTAGTCTTGGGATGATCACTCATCCAATATTTAACTGCTAACTTTCTCTAGACGTTTGCTACGCTAGCCAAAAATGTTTTTGTTTTTTTTTTTAGATCTCATTTCAGTACAATGCCACCACCAACTAAAAGGCTGAAACAGCAGCAGGACTTACTCAGCTTTTTTAAAAAGAGTAACGTCTGTGTGAGTAACAGTCACATAACAATTTGTGTTGAAATTAGCCCGGTCTCGGCGTGCGTTTTACGAGGATTTTTTATTTTTTGCGTGGTTTTGCTTCGCCGTAATGGACAGATGTTATACCTGCCACGCTCCTGATCGTTAGTTAAAACCACAGGGAGAGTAAATTTTAATTCTTAGCAGCGGCGGCCGCATTGGTTGTGCAGTGGACTGCTGCACAACCACTAATTAACCAACTAATTAACTTCTGCACCTTTATTTCCTCAAATAAACTGTTGCCTCCTCTTTTTAGACTATAAACAGATTAACACAACATTGACAACTCTGTAGTTTTCTCTGTTCTGTACTGCAAACTGGAATTAAAGACGGCATTTCTACCAAAGGTCTGGACAGACTGGCGACCTGTCTAGGGTGTACCCCGCACCAGCACCTCCCGACCCCACTAAGGGACAGGGTGTACAGAAAATGGAAGGATAGATGGATTTCTACCAAAGGTTTAGAATGCGTTTTTGAACCAGATGCTTCAAAGCACCCTGTCCATAATTCTTCAACACACTTTCAGCTCCCTCTGTCAGTATATAAATAAATTTTTATCTAATAGTATAGTTTATAAATTCATTTTTGACCATTATTGCAAGTTTGACAAAATAAAACATATCAAACTCTGCACTTGTGTGGCCTACTGAATTGTTTTTAATCCAACTGAACTATTTGATTTTCTAGTGCGTATGTGGACACTAAATATGCCAAAGCTGAAGCCCTTGAAAGACATCTCCCTTTGCTTAATAAAATACTCCAGTCATTTTGTTTGGTGATATGCTCACATCTTATGAACAAATGCATTATGTAAATTTTAAATGCATTATTTTTGCATAACACATTTATAAATGAATAAAGTAAAAGATTAAATAGCCTTTTTTTAAGTAGCGTACTTAAGATATGTTTCTGTTGAATATTTACGAATCTCACATTTCCGACATGTGTCCCCCCCAATTGTAAACACATTCCTACGCCCTTGCCGAGAGGCAAAGACAAAAACAAAGTTAAAACTCAGGGAGACAAGAACTTAGTCTTACTCAGAGAAAACTCAGCTTGGCTAGAGTACCAAAAACTGGCAAACACTCTGGAGTCGAGGTAGTGGCAAACAGCAGCTTAAGAGCACTCCGTTAACGAGGAAACTGTCAGCAGGTGTGTGAGGAGGTGAACCGGAACCAGGCGCCCCCTTTTGGTGGAAGGGAGACAAACACAAAAACAAACACACAGACAGGAGCCCTGACAGTCTGTAGACTGCTGGTTAGCAAAGACGGTCTGCTGAACTTATGGGGAGATCCAGTGGATTGCATGAGCTGACTCTAGGGCCTTACTCAGGGACCTGGAGGATGGAAGTCCAGTTTGGATTAAACAGGTTGAGAGAACCTGTCCATGATAAGCAAGCATGAAGTGACAGTGGTTAGGAAAAACGTCCCATTGGGAAGAAACCTCTGGCAGAACCAGGCTCAACATGGCGGTCTTCTGCCGGACCAGTTAAGATGAGACAAAGAACGCAGTAAGAGTCCAGGAGGAAGGACACTCTGATGAAGCTTTAGCTATGATGGTGGGGGAGGTGCTGGAGGTGGGTTGAAACGGTGTCATCTGAATGAAGTCACAGCGCATCCGCCGCCTGCGCACAGGAGCAGACCGGTGCGTATCAGAGGCCTTTTAAGATGAACTTTGGATTGGCTTTCGTGGAGGTGTAGTTCAAAGCTGATGGGCTGTGTCGCAGGTGGATGTATGAAAAGCAATGAGTATCTTCAGTTCAGAATTCTGCCTAGGCTCCATTTTAGAATTTGAGTACAGGTTACACAGCTGCAACTTTGCAATTATATATATATATATATATATATATATATATATATATATATATATATATATATATATATATATATATATATATATATATATATATAAATATACAGTATGTGCAGTTCGAGGAACAGCAAAGATACTGCGGAGAACCCTCAAGCTCCCAGGGCTCTGGTATAGAGAGGACCCAAGCTTACATTTTATTTCATGTTTAAACTTTTTATTTTTTAAAGACAAAAAGGATCAATATTGAATATTATTTAAAATTCATACATCTACATAAGTTTTTATGGACAGAACTTTACCCCACACATAGTAAAGTTATGGCCTTAAATAGTTTATGTTGCTGTCTGGATTATCTGTGTCGCTTTCACCAAATGGATGCATCTAGAAAATACTTAATTATGTAAATTAAATACTTAACATTCTCTGAACATATACCAAAATAATTCTAGATGATCACATGAAAGCTAAAATTAGCATCATGTTTTAAGTGAAACTTCATCAAAAATGTAAGGCGTTATCAGGTTTTTATAGGAATTCAACTTATTTGATTTATGCCTCTGTTCAAAGGGAATCATTCCCAAAATAGGCCCTGTTTATTATTAATAAGGAAGATAATTCTTTATGGTTAGAGCTAAAACCACTGCATATAGACTCAAGCTTGATAATGAGAAAATGTGTTTAAAGACTTTTCACATCCTCAGGTTGTGCACTGAGGGTTTTGTTTTTTTGGAGGGGTCACATCATTTTTAAAAGCCATACATTTAAAATAAGCACATTTATCCTAAATTTAGCTTCATAGCCATATAACTTGTTTGACTTTTTAATCATTAGCACTTTTTTAATTTCCTTAATAATCCTTTTTACATACATTTCCAGTTCTTTAATCAACCGTCAAGATTTATACCTTAATAATGGCTATAATAAAGGTTCCCTACCAGGCAAGGAACTGTATGTTTTTTACAGATTAAAAGAAACTCTATAAACTGTGTAATAAACTGTTATAGATTTTAATCTTATTTCGGTCACAGGTGATGTTTCAGAATCAGAATCTGAATCAGGTTTATTGCCTAGCAGGTTCTTACAAGGATCTTGACTTTGTGTTGATGGTGAAGAAAAAATAAATATCTATACAGGCTATAGCATCTATAGCTATATACAATATAAAACATACAATATATTGTATGCAATATACAGTAGCAGCCATTCAAAATGGTACATCCCAGTCAAACGCCAGCTCACTTCCTTTCAACTCCCAGTGAAATCCCCTCCAATTTCTGGCCAATAGTGACCCTTCCACTTAATTACAGGGTCTGACCAGGAGATGATGCTTCTCTTTAGATCTTAATGTCCACAAATCGTTAGAGAAAGAATGTTTTAATAGAAAGATTGATCTTTAAAAAGGAATTGTAAGGGACCAGCCAAGGACCACTACTACTGTACAGTATATAGCTATATAATATATAGACTGTGCATTAATGTAACGCAGAAGGTCTGCATATGCTACGTTGGTATAGCTTGTTTCCAGATAAGGTGGAACTTCTCATTGTGTTGACATTTTTTTTTTCTGTTAAACTTTAAATACCTCTGTAAATAAATACCACTTTCTAAAAGGCGGTTGCTTACTTAGCTGTGGAGGAAGTTGGATAAGGAGTGCATTTTACATCCCCCTTTAAGAATTTGGTTTATTTATGTGCTTGCTTGTTATAAATGTGAGTTTTGTCACCAGCCTTTTCCTTTATTTCGTGCAAGTCTGAAATTCAAATATAAATGAAAAAAGGAATTGAAGGTGTCACTGTCACTGTGGGACAATTGACAAGTCAGTAGCTTTAGAATATTATGATTTATGGTGGGAAAAAAGTTTCCCCACCCCTTCATGTACTCCTCCATTTTGAAACCTGAATGTGAGCTCTTTTTTATTTATTTCTTCAGGCTCCACACCTGCTTGAAAAGGTTACCTTTGAGGCTGTTTACCAGTCTGAAATGTTTTGTCCTGCACTTTAAAAACATTTTTTTTAAACCAGGGGATTTAAAAGAGCTTTAAACCACATTCAGTCATAGACAGTTAATGAAATCCTTTGACATTAACAGAACAGACAGAACATTGGAAAAGACTGTATCTGTTTTACCTTTTAAGGATTATGAGATGCTGCTTGAATGAGGAACAATCTTGTTTTGTTGAATACGAATACTCTTTTTTTATTACAATTTAAACTGTGTAAAGAAGTAATTACATTTTTTAAAATAAATGTAACAATCTGAAAAATGATTAAAATCTGAAAACCTATCTTCCATTTTGCCCCAAAAAAAAGCCAAAATCTATCATAAGGTGTTGGTTACATTTTTTGGAGTAGTTTGAGCAAATGATTAAAAATAACTCCGAATTTTATGCAATTACTGTCATTAATATACTTTTTAAATATTTGTTCTTTTATATGAGTGAGACTATTTAAATGCCTTCGGATGTCGTCTTCTACAGTGGAATTTAATGGTCATTAATGCAACAGGAAAGCTGTAGTGATTATTAAACGCACACAATACTGTTGTGCTTCAGTGAGTTCAGAGGAACAAAAACTAAATGAGCCTGTCAACCAAAGAAACTCACAAACCACTGCAGCAACTTTCTTCCTCTCTTTGCAGTAATGTTTTTTTGATTGCTTTTATACCAGCCAAAAAGTTATCTCTAAATTTAATTCTAAATTGTCTTTTTCTGGGACTATTTGAGATCCATTATAGTTGGTTACCCACAAAAATTCATTCTTGCAACAGCATTCAGTCTGTTTCTCCTGCGTGGGATTGTGTCATTGCTCATCAAACAAATAAATTTCAAATTTCTAGTGGATGACAATTTGGGTGTTATTTTTATCAAAAACGAGACGTTTTCACAGTGTCCTCTTTAAGGCGGTTTCTTCAATGGCTAATATGGACAGTTTTTTGTTTTTGTCTTCAGTCTGGCAATAAGGATTATTGTCTTATTGTCAGAAAGAGCCCAAAAGATTTTACTCTCACATGTGGACCATTTTTGCATTTGCCATTATGCTCTACTTCATTTATATATGTAAATAGTTTTATATGATTTATTTAGGGAATAATTCATTTTATGTGGACACTACATTGAAAAAGTAGAAGAGAGGAATGGGAAGAAAAAAGGGGAGGAAAGGTGAAAGAAAGAGGAGAAAGAAAAGATGGACAACACTTCACCAGTCTCTCAGTTTAGACAGTTTAAACAATAAATTATTAAAATAAAACAATTTAATTGAGACGGATAAATATTGGCAAATAATTTTAGGAAAAAAATGTCGTACTCAGGCTGAAGTCTTTAGCGTATGATTTCATGTTAACAAATTTGCAACAGAAATAATAGTAGAATAAATTCACTAGATGTTCCGTAAAAAAAAAAAAAAAGAAAATAAAAAAAAAGAAATATCCACTGGACTTGGTTTCCAAGGTTTGAAGACGTTTCTCCACCTCTCCAGGAAGCTTTCTCAATTCAAATGAGCCTTGTATCGCTCGGAAACATGCAAATGGTAACCGATGAATGGGTCGTTTGGTTCCATCGTTAGCTAACGATCAAGTCCAGTGGATATTTATTTATTTATTTATTTTTTTACGGAATGACTATGACCTGGATGACGGAGAATCTTCATCAGCATATTCACTAGATGTCTTCACATTATCTAGGGACCCCACAACCTGTTCAAATAATATCAATAAAACAGAAGGTCTGAGGAATTGGTCACAAATTCATTCAACAGGATTCGTAATTTTTTTTCTTGTGTTAAGCTACTGATTTCTCATGAATTATACTTAACTTTGTATTATCATTGGAGCAAACAGTATTCCCAGAGGTGTCAAGTAATGACTTGATAGTTGCCTTTTTTTTATCTATACTTCTTTTTCTATGTCAGCTTCTGTCTCCTTGAACCCCATTTGAACTCGGCAGATGACCCTTCACACCGAAGCTGGTTCTGCTGGAGGTTTCTTCCTGTTAAAAGGGAGTTTTTCCTCTCCAAAGCCGCTACAAGCATGCTCAGTGTGAGGGATTGCTGTCGAGTCAATGTGTTATGATTTTGGTTCTGTTCAAGTCTTATCTCTGAGTTTCTATTGGTCTTATTTCTATTTTTGTATACTAGTTTTTTTTTAAATTGTATTTGAGTTCTTAGATATTTCCTGTTTGCCCTGTTGTGTCAGTCTCCTTTTCCCTAGCTCCCTTCTTGCCTCTGTTCACACCTGCTCCCACTCGGCTAATTAGCCTGGTCTTTGTTTCTCTCTCCCATATATTCTCCTCCAGTTCAGTCACTCTTTGCTGGTTTTGTCATAATTTCTTTGCCCCCTTGTTGTGAGTATTCTGGTTCTCAGTTTTTGTGGATTTTGTAGATTTATGTTTTTGGATTTTTGTCTCTATTACCCTTTTTGTTATTCAATCTTTAAGAAACCACTTCTGCTTCAGTGTGTGCATTTGCATCCTTGTGTCAAACCTCCACCCCACCAAGACACAAGGAGTCGCTTCTATCAGCTGGTTTTCCTCAGATAGAAAACTTAGAACCAATCTGACTGGATAATCTGGTTGAAATGTCTCTCTAAAGTGCCTTGAGATGACATGTGATGTAAATTGGCGCTATATATAATATACTGAATTTAATTAATTAATTAAATTGTGTAATTTCAACAATCCCATAAATGTAATTTAAGAAAAAGTAATGAATTTAAGTTTGACAAATTACAGTAATTATTTTAAGTTAATGCAAGGTATCCTTTACACTCATTTTTAGTGTAATTTCAGACTCAATGGTTTCTTCAGGACAGGAAATGAATAAGGAATAAAGCACTAGAATAATTGTATTAAAATTTGTTAAGGGATCTTAATGCATGTGTCCTTACCAAGCAACAGTCTTCTAGGATACATGCTTGCTCTTTCTTTAAGTCCCATTTATGCTGGATTAATTTGCCTTTACATTTATCCATGGATGAAAGACATTTAGGAGTTTAGTAATAATCTATTGTGCTCCATTTCTCTCCTTCCTTTTGCTTTAAATAGCAATAAAAACAGTTTGTTTGGAAAGTTTGACCAACCTTAGCAAAAATGTCAACATGGTTTTGTTAAAACAAAGAAAAGCTAATAAAAAAAAAGATTAATTGTGGGCCAACTTCTACTGAGGTACTGAAATGCCTTCCTGGAGTGAATGAAAAGAGCCATAAACTTAATGATACAAGGCTGCTTTTCTCAGCCCCATATTGCTGTCTCATTTCCATACTGATTGCAGCCAATTGGGTCACCCACACTGCAGCCATAGTACTTATACACTTTGACATAAGGGCTGGGGGTGACACATATTCAGCGTGTTTGTTGAGTCCACATCTGTCATTTATCTCAACATCTGTGGTGCCTTTAGGAATGGCCCCTAGTTTTACTTGCGGGACAGTCATTTATTTCAAAATTTACTGGACTCTCTACTCAGCTGCTCACAAAGGTTTATAGAGCCACATTTAGACATAACCTGTGCCTCAGCATGAGAGTATGGTATAGGAAGTGCTTGGTAGTGCAATCAAAAGACATAACCCTCATTCACACTATCCTCTGAAAACCGATCTGTGCTGAGGTCGGACCGAGCTTGGATCAGTTAATCATGCCAAGCTCGGTTCCTTACGACTATTTACACGGTTCCTTGCCTCCTAATGACGATCTCCATAATACTGCTCTAGAGGTAAACAAGCAAATAAATATGGTGGCACCCATTACATTCAGAAAGTTTGGTTATAATTGTGATATTTTTTGATTCAAGGCAGCCTTTGGTGAATTTACCTGACAGAGTCGGCTTTTGGGAAGTGGATACAACAAACGATAGTCTAATTAGGGCTTACAGATGCAAGAAACAACGACAGATGTTGAGATTCTTCACAGTGCTACGCAGAATCATCACTGGAAATTGTGTGGTAGGCTAGGGAAGTGAGTATTTTTATGAATGTCTGAAATTTCATGTTTACGGAGGCTGACTGTAAAGAGATGCTCATGTGCGTGGCATTTTGGATGCCTTTTACACTCAACAGTCATCTCAGTTACCTTGCTCGGTAACATGAAGAAACGTCAAAAATGTTGTGCAAATGGGGCTTTAGTGACATCGATGGTTAGAACTGCACAAGACACAATTTAGCAGGTCTGAACTAGCTTTGTGATGCACTAGACCAGAAAAGGACAAGTCACATTGCCACAGATCCCCAACTTCCAGGGAATGCAATCTTTCACTACTTCCAGGAAAACCAGAGATTAACCCCCAAAACAGACTCATGCATAGTTTCTGTCCTGAATTTGTAATGGCAATCATCCCTGTGTAGTCAGACACTCCTTCCGAAATTAAGTAAACCATTAGCAAATTTCATACTCTTTCAGCGCATCGTGTCATTCATTTCACTAATGCATGCCACATTGATTTTACTTTTTCGTTGTTTTTAAATTTGTAAGTTTCCTCTAAGGTTCTGTTTTTTTGTTTTGTTTTGTCTGCATATTGCAGTTCATTCAAACCATGACTCATATTCTTAGACCTTTTCCACACAGTTAAAAAAAAATAAAAATCTTCAAAAACCCTCAAGTCTGCAAAATCAAACCTTACTTTCAAAACAGTTTGAACAATAGAAACACGTTACTGACCACCTTGGGTTGGTAATCTTTCAATTCTGCAAAATTGGGAATAAACAGGGAATGCTGTACTACTACTCATTGAGTACTTTATTGACATGTAATACTGCAACTTTCTAGTGAGAGTAGATTTCTTACCTATTATCATCTGAGTCCAGATGATGGATGCTACCGTGTACCGTGCTCACATGTGGGTGTTTCCTCTTTGTGATGAGAAATCTACCCCATCCTCCATCAGATGTTTAAAACCTTGATGTTGGAAACCACATTCTACAATTTGGGAGCTTTATCTGATCCTCAAACTCCTTTAAAAGAATTTAATTTTAATTTCCATCGTTGTTCAATGTCTCAAATAATTGGAGGTCCCTGACTGAAAAACATGAAAGACTGTGGTGACAGTGGTGTCGGATGAAGGAGTTTGCCCTACAACCGGAGGTTCGTCGGTTCAAGTTGTCTGGCATTCAGTGTCATTGTGTCCTTCGGCAAGACACTTCACCTGCATTGCCTACTGATGGTGGTTGGAGGGACTTGTTGCGCCAGTTTACGGCAGCCTCGCTTCTGTCAATGAGCCCCAGGGGAATTGTGGCTACAGTGTAGCTTGCCACCGTGACTGTGTGAGTGTGTGCTTGGATGAATGAGTGAATGTAGTGAAAAACGGTTTGGTCAAGTCCTCTGACTTGAAAAAAGGCTATATAAGTACAGGACATTTTAACATTTTCCCCTGTTCTAAAGAGTCAAGTTTGGGCTAAGACATGTTATAAAGACTCAAGGCTTGACCGTAATACAAGATTAAGATCTAACTTGGACATTTAACATTTAACCTTGTACCTTGCTGTGTATTTTGTAATATATTCCACTTTAGAAGTGTTCTGTTTCAAATAGCCATTAGGTTTTTTGAAGAAACTTTTCTAACGATGCAAATAATCTAGAGCAATTTAAACAAAATATTTTTTTATATACATCAATACAAAATCTCGCGTTCTGCTTTTATAACAAAAAAATTATCTTTAAAAGGGGTTTGTCTGTCCATAGTTTTCTATGAATTTTAATGAATAATTCTTACTAATACTGCAAACAATAGGAGCCATGAATGTCACTAATAATTAACAACAATTTCTAACAGTTTATTTAAAAAAACAAACATTTCTCTTACTCGTGTCTTTAATAAAGTACAAAATTTGGTTCGTACTTTTTAAATGTCAAAAGCCATTAGTATTCTTGGTTGTTTATTACTTTGTTACATGAATAAATAACAGTCATAAAAGAATTTAGATGTGCAAGATATTTTCCTCCAACAATAAAAGACATCATTCACCTTGAATTCTCTTGTGGGTTCCTATGAGCAAATAAGGGAGCAGGCAAACCTTCCCAGCCAGAGAGCACTTAGTATTCACTGACATGGATGGACAGACCTATCACAACCCTGTAGAGGGCAACAGGGTGGAGGATGGGGCACAATCTAAACAGAGACGGTTGTACGTTTTCAGCCTGCTACGTCATATTCTTTGTGTATTCAGTAAAAAGAGGAACTTTTTCAGTACACACAAATGTGATTTTTTCTTTGTTTATTTTTTTATCCATCAATACATCTTCTGTGTCTGTGTGTTCTTGTATTTTTCTCTTTTATCTTGTCAGATCTATTAATCATTGCATTCCCTCTCTGCTTTAACTCTCTGTGCCCTGCAAGTCACTATCTATCACTGTCCAATCGATCAATAATAAAACTGGACTGACAAATGCATTTTATTACTTTGGTGTGTTTGTTTTCTGCCTCTGATTATCATATTCTCAAATCCAAAACGTTTTGTTTTCTATTCAAAATATTCTTTGGGTTTAGATGAAACAAGCCCCTTTGTTTTTATTTTGCTTTTCAGGTTTCCAGTGTAGATGATGATTATGATATTTGCCCTAGAACAAAAATATGCTTGCTTTAAACAGCTAATTTGTTGTAGGGATAAATTATACATCTTATCCAGTTCTTATTTTTTCATCACAGTAAGTTGGCATAGTTATTTTACCTCGGGTCATTTATACATCTGCTAATATATTGTTTACTGTGTCTGCCATATTTTTCAATGTTATAAAGAAGGTTCATTTGGTGAACAGAAAAAAGTATAAACATTCAATTTGCATGATTTATTGTGTTTTCTATTTTTGTCAGTTTAAGGCGACAGAGCTTACAAAAAAGATAAAAACAGACACAAAAGAAAGAAAACAGAATGACTGATCCAGGCGTTTTCATTTTGTACCTTGTGTTAAAAAGTAGCACATAGATATTGTTGTGGAGTCAAATGACAACTAGAATTTAACTGTAGCCATCCCTCTGACATCACATCCCAGTACAGTTGTGGTTTAAAACCAACGGCTAGCCAGTTTTCCTCTTTTTCCATCGAACCTCCAGTCTAGAGAGTAGATACCCTAACATGCTAGACATCATGTTTTACCTGGTGGAAACTCTCAAACTGCAGTCCTACTTTGCTGGAGAATCAGTTGCATTCAACTCTTTGAGCTAAAACCCTAGTTTCACCTGTTGTTGGTACCTGACACCCATTGTTTTAATACATGAGGAAATTGAAATGTCCTCCCATCGATCGACTGAAAAAGCAACCGGTCAGTCCTTGTCAGACCATTTTTGGTCTACAAGCTTATCGTACCCTTGAGTAAAGATTCTACAAAATCCCTTCATTGCTTTGTGCTAGACTAACTCTGGGTTCTTCTGAGTGTACACCTGATATTATCTTCTTGGTTTTCCTGAAGTTAAGGATGAGGCTTTTCCTTGAGAACCACTGTGTCAGACTTTGAACATTTTCTCTGTAATGAGTATAATATTCTTCAATATAGGACCAGACATAATGGTATTTATAATTACTGCCAAGAATGGTGGTGAAATATTTAAGTGTTTTTGATGGTTACGAAACTGTGGTATTTTTTTCTGAACCTAGCTAACAGACATTTTCCAGATATTATTACGGGCTCATTTACAGTTAAGTTTCTAAATATTTGGACAGAAACATTTCCAATTAACTTTCTAATTAATTTTCAGAACACTAACAAAATGAAACACTTTTTTCTTCAACGCAAATCCCTTTATTTCAGGGGATTAATAATATGTTAATTTCTGATACTGTGCTGAAAACACTTTGTTGACAATGAGTGCTTAAGGTCTTGAGCTTATGGTTATCACCAGAGGCTCTGTTTCCTCGATTTAATGCTCTGCCAGGCTCACACTTTTCTGCAGCCGTTCCTGAAGTTTTGTCTATTTTCATTCAGGTTAATATCAGGTGAATTACTAGGCCTTTTAAGAATATGGCCACGATAGAGAGACATTAAAACTCTGGAGAATCTAAATAGATGCAAAACTCTTTGCGGATATAGCAAGTATGATTCTGTCATGATCTTCGCACTGATGACTGGATTATTGGTTTATTTCATCCACCTGCCTAGCTCCGCTCAGTTTTCATTATCAGTCATCATACCCACCTGTTCCAGTTCCTATTTAAACTGCTCCATCCCAGCCATTAGTGCCAGATTATTCAAGCCATAGTGGGAAGAGTTCTCTAGCGTACCCCAGTGTTTTTATTCTGATTGCCTGATCCTGACTAGTTTCTGCTCCTGGACTTCTAAGTTTGCCTGCCCCTGTTTTGATCTGTTTGCCTGACCTGTCTACGGACTGCTACTGGTATCTGTCAGCTTACGACCTTGGCTCTGTCTCCCGACCTCGGCTTGGATTTCCCTTTGGTACCTCTTTTGATCTCAGATCTTCTGCCCTGGACTTCTTCTCACTCATCGACGCCTGCTTCTGCTTGTCGGTTTGCTCTGCAGCTCCTTTGGCTTCGACTCCTGGAACTCTCTGGGCACCTTCCACTTTCTGCTGTGGGAAATCCTCCAGTTGAATTCCACTCTTTCCTTCAGGCTCGGACTGAACTTAATAACCAGGTTAGTGACTCACATTTTCGCCATTGTTCCGCGTCAGATTTTCATGGTCACTAACCTGTGTTTCTCCCTATACAGAGATTCCAGCCATCTAGTCCTAGCTGATGAGACACAGAACTCCAATAATTTCATTAACACTTTTTGAATCACTTCAGTCTGTCTGCTTGAATTCTGGGTCCAACGTTTTGAGTTCTGACACAATCTTGAACTTTGAAAATCTAGGGGTTTACGGAAAAGTGACAGGAAGAATGCTTTTTGAATTCTACGTGGTGTTGTTTATGAGTGCTGGTGGCACAACCGTTTCTCATTTCGCTCATCGTCAGAACTTAAAAAAAGCTGAATCCAATTTTTTTGATGCCTTAGTGTCAACTTCAGTGGCACCTCTAGAGTTGCTTTCTGATTATTTGAATGCTCCTTAGATCCAATGCTGACTTTCACGCTTCCTAATTCCAGGATATTTCCTGTCAAACTCCTAGAATCCTCTACTAGCCTTGCTCCAATCCTCAAAAACAACAACTGGTTGGATTTCAATCTCCACAACTGGCAACCCCAGGCTTCTTTACCACCTTGCTTCTCTTGAAACCTAGACTTGCCAGCCAGACTCACTTAAACAGGTAAGTCTGGAAAGGCTCAATACCCGCCGGTCTAAAACAGAGAAGGCCAATCACAAGATGGGGGGCGGCCTGCAATCTTATCTGGAACAATAGCAATTGAAATAAAAGCGGCATTACAGAAATATTTTAATCATGCCCTTTACTGTGTCCTAAGACAAATGTTTATAATGTTAAAATTTTTCAAACTGGCTCATGTAAGAGCTTTTTCTTTAAAAAAAATAAAATTTGGTCTCACATCTGTAGATATCTGATTGTTTCAAAACTGTTTCTTCTAACTCTGTTAGTCCCTGCCTTAGAAATCTTGCTCTACATGCTTGTTTTGAGACTAATATGCTGTGTGCATGGCGGTCAGGGTAGGAAAAGCCACCCACTTCCAAAAACAGCTTCCCTCTTTAGACGTTTCTCCCTAAGAATATTTATTTTTGATAATTCCTTCAGTAGCAGAACACCTTTAACCATTGCTGCACCCCGGATTAAACCCGAACACAACCGCTCATTTTTTCAATAAAATGTTTTAAACTTTGAGTCCCCTAAGTTCTCTACATGTGGGTCAGACCCATTCCTAATGCTATAACAAATCATTGAAGAAAAACCATAAGACTGATCTGATGTAGGGGACCCAGCAAATCTGGAAGCATGTGTTCTGATTAGATGAAAAAAAACAAAACAAACTTAAAAGCATTTATACCAAATGTGTAATGCTGTGTGAAGAATTATTAAACAGTGCACATCAGTTTGAACACATTTCCAATGTAATGGTTTCAATAGTTGAAAACATAATTATGTGGCTTAAGGTCCAGACCTAATCCAATTTATAACCAGTGGCAAAATGTGACCATAACTGCCTCCAGACACTATCCAGTCAGCCCGACTGAGCTGTATATTGTAAATGAGATTTAATATAAATCTAGAGGTGCAAAACTAGATGCATTTCCCCAAGAACAATCAGCTGCAATTTCTGCTGAATATAGGTCAGCAAAATAAAAGTAGTTAAGTAAAGATTGTTTAGTAAGAAAAGAAAAGTAGTAAGAAAAATATTTGTAATTGTCTGTTGAATTGATAAATGTGTCAGTTTGGTCTGTTACATTAATTCTCTTAATATATAAAATAAATACATTTTTTCTGTAATGTGACAAATGAGGATGCTTATTGTTCCTTTTTATTTTTCCAAAGGACTGTCTAAAAAATTGTTTTTAGGTGTTATACCTGTAAAAAAGACTTGATGCATCTTATTAAGCTCTGTGTGAAAACTAGACTTTATTCTTGCCTGCAGAAGTGTTTTTAGCATGAAAGGTGTTTGGAAAATATGAATTTTTAAATCATTTTTCTCAGTTACAGCAGTTCTGCATTAGATTTGCTCCATTCAAGAAGACAATAGGATGTTTTTTTTTATAACTACACATTTGAAACATCAGATTAAGTGGCAAAATGTGACCAAAAACTGTCTCCAGACACTATCCAGCCAGTCCGACAGTGCTATATCATAAATTAAATTTAAAATAAATCTAGAGGTGCAAAAATAGATGCCTTTCCCCAAAGACAAATTTCTGCTGATTGTAGGTCAGCAAAATAAAAATTTGTAAAGTAAAGCGAGGCCTTTTAGGTTTGTAATTGTCGAATTGATAAATGTGCAATTTTGGTCTGTTACATAAAATAACTACAAAAATACATACATATGAGGATGCCTATTATTCCTTAGTATTTTTCTAAGGACTGGCTAACAAATCTTTTTAGGTGTTATACCTGCAAAAAAAAAAACAAAACAGAAATTGGTGGCAACGTGTTGCATCTTATTAGGTTCTCTTTGTGAAATTTAGACTACATTCATGCCTGTAGATGTGTTTTTAACATGGAATGTATGTGGAAAATCTGATTTTTTAAAATCATGTCAGTTGCAGCTGTTTCGTATCGGATTTGCTCCATTCAAGAGGACAATAGAATATTTTTTTTACAACTGCCACTTGAAACATCTGATTGCAGTCTGTAGGGTGTTGATGTGACTCATTAGATTCGGTAAGAGAAATTCAGTAATCAGGACATGTAACCACTCCAACTGGGTTACAATTAGGGAAACGAAGATGAAATTATTAATAGCTGTCCATTAGTGCACCACAAGCCTCCTAAGTTTTCCTGGCACCATATGTTCAGCTCGTCTGTCTCAGTTTTAATTCCTTCTTTTCTGTTGTCAGCAAACTGTATAGGTCGCCCACCCTCTACACCACCGCAGGAAGATCTATGACTTTTACATTTTAAACAGGCTGCTTGCTTAATTGTCCTTCACAAAATCAGATTAGCACCTCTGCGGGGATATGCAGATCCACACACCTGAAGGACATTCTTGTTTTGTTGAAATAACCATATTGATGCTTTGCATAATTCTGACTCTCATGGGGGAGACGTTGCCAAATGAAATAAGATATTACAGCAGGTGGTAAGATTATATTGCTGTTTTTTTCTAAGCTGTAGCAGCTCAGAGAGAACAAGGACAAGCTGGTGCTTAAGGAAAATTAGATGGATTTCCATTTTACAATCATGAGAAAACATAATTTTTTCTCCCATTCACACATACTTTTTTCCCACACACACACACTTCCGCTCCTCTCCACTTCCTGCATGCAGAGACAAACAACGCCATGACGAGCCACCCATTGAAATGATTGAAGAGCCTCTTGCTGAATTAGTTGTGACCTGTTCCTTTTTCAAATACAGTAAAAAAAGAACAAAACTTAATTTCTAAGCCTTTAGTGAAGACACTTTTTTTCTGCAGGGTATTTCAAAACTGCTGATACCCCTGAAATATTTTTTTTCTCATATTAAAAAACAAACACTTGCACTTTAATTCAAATAAAACAACAAAGTTACCTGGTGTTATGGTTCTTCCCATTTGTTGTGACTCTGAGTTTTCACTTTTCTGTTATCAGCTGTTTTGTTTTTTTTCCTCCATGATATTCAAGCATTCTTTAGTTACTCTCTGTCGCCCCCTTGTGATTGTTTTCTTTCCCCTTGGATTCCCTCTTGCCAGTTCCACCCACACCTGCTCCTCATTCAGCTCATTAGTCCATCCTTTGTTCTGTTCTCCTTAAATACTCCACCTCTGCAGTCACTCAGTGCTGGTTCCTTCTCATTGCTGTATTTGTCTGCTCAGCTCATCTCTCCTTGGCTCCTCAGGCTCGTTTTTCCCCTGATGTCTCCATGGTTTTTCGTTTGTTAGATTTCTGGATTTGTACCTCTGTTTCCTTTGTTCTTCAATTAAACCTGTCAGAACTAATCTCTGCTACACTCGGCTCTGCATCTGGGTCCTTAGGTAACCTGACCACCCATTGTTGACACCTAGTGTATATTAATGATGTGGATAAAACATATTGCATGTTTTTCAAATGTTTGCCAACATGAGGAAATTTCACGATCCTAAGATGTAAGGTTCTGTTTTAATACACATATATGCTATCAGTGTTTCCTTGTTCCTTTTTATACTAGTAGCCAATTTCCCCACTTTCCTTGATGGGCCCTTGGCTGGTCCCCTACAATTCTAAACATCAATCTTTGTACTAAAATATTCTTTATGTCATGATTTGTGGACATTGAGATATAAAGCAGGGGAAACCAATTAAAAATGATCGGGGTCCGAATAAAGAAAATCAACCAGTAAAGCTCCGGAGACATTTTTAATTTTAATCTGTTACTTTAAACAGAAGTTCACACTGATGTTTTTTTTTTCTTTTTTATGCATGTTATACATTGACTTTTAAGTAAAAAACAAACAAACATTTTTTTTGTTTTTTGAAGGTTAAGCCAAACATATTCAAAATGTCCAGTGTCCACTTTGAGCACACCATTTCACTTTTCTTTCACCAGTTCACCGCAGTTCTTCCAGCAGTCCACACTTTCTCTGCTCTCTTTTTCTCATCGTCTTCTCCTTCTTTCCCATCGCCCGGCTTGCCACAGGTTTGCCTGCTGTGTCTAAAAGTAGCAGCAGCAGCAACCCAGACTGACAGCTCATTGGCTCATTTGGATCACGTGCAGCCTGGAGCCGGATGCACCGGATGGCTTTACAATATTAACAGGAGAAGCAGTGCAAATGAAGTTAGACACTGTGGTTGGACAAAAAAATAAAAACTTTCATGTGGGATCATGCTTTGTCTGGCAGTTAAAAAAAAAAAGAAAAACAATCCACTGGACTTGGAATGATTATTACCTAGATGACTGATAATTTTCATAAGCTTTCTGGCAGTTGACAAAATTTGTTATTAGTGCACCTAAATATCCCTTTTTATCATCCATCCTGCCAAACTTCCTTCCACTGACTCTATATTGCTGTTTGCATGCCCTGTATTCTCTCTGCCTAATGCCCATTTCTCATTGTGCTAGGCCACTTTGTCGTTTCTCCTTTTTCTCATAGAAAAACTTGAAGCAAAACTGAAGCAAGCTCTGCATTTTAGTTCTCCACAAACTGGTAATTAAAGGAAAAGAGGAGTAAACATTTCTAATTAGCCTTCCTTAAAAAAAAAAACATCTTCCACTTGGTTTGCACCTGTTGGTGTTTTGGTTATGTCTCTATCATCGCATCCGGATAATGGAAGTTATGTCCACCTCACTTTACATATGAATGGTAACCCTAAGTAAACATCCGTTTCCATGTTTGTCACAGATGCTCAAATGAATTTAAGTCTCAGCGTTTAATCCGCTATTTTTATATTTTATCTGCTTTGAACTAAACCATCTTAATGTTTCCGTGGCTGTATTTTATGGCTTACAATTTCAGCTTAAATTTTTACTTCTAATCTATCACTTCTCACCCGTCTGCTCACTGTAAAATTGAACAAGTATGTAAATGCATTGCTTAAAAAAAAAAGGTAATGTCTCTAAACCTGAAAACTGTTAATATTTGCAAATTAAACACATTACTGTTGCACAACTCCATTAACTTAATAATTTTAAGTCAAGTTAATTAAGAGTTATAAACTCTTATTGGAGAAGTAGCCTTAGAGCTCATTTGTTTGCAGTGAAAATATATCTACTTATTTCCTAATTATATATAGAAGTTAACCATGCAATCCCTTACCTTTAATTGGACAAGACCTACTCAAGACACTGCCTGTATGTCCGGGGGAAGCAATCACCTTTAATTCATCAAGCAACCTGCATAGTTTCTATGTCTTAGGAATTCCTATATTTAATATTGATAGTCCACATTAATCATAATGACTTTGGTAATCCTATCTGGCCACTACCATGGTCAAAAAATAAAATCAGCCAATCAGGTTACTCTTATCGGCACCATTGCCTTCAATATACCTTCAGACATAACAAAACTTTGTGAAATATATGAAAGCCTTTTCTTCCTCAGAACTGAAATATAGGTACTACGTTTGGAAACAACGGAGAGGGTAGTTTGTATCTAAAAATGTGAGTATTATTTATTTAATTCTTTCCTACAAGGGGAAAGATTTACTGAGGCCAGGTGTGCCACAGAACACCTATAGTGTTCAACCATGAGGCGGTTCCCTATAGTGCTGCCTTTTTCTCTGTGGAAAGAAGGAGCCACATTTGGGAGGGAGAAGGGGAAAAAAAGCATATTTCACATTTTATCCATGACAAGATACAGTTTGAGATATAAAAAAAAAAGCACAAGAAAATCACAAATAAACACATGACATTCATTTAAGCGCAGGGTCACATCGAAGGCTGGAGCCACATGAAAGTCAATCTGACATTTGAGCTTTAGTTGTGTGTATGATGAGTGCATTCAATTTGTCCATGAATGCTGTCCATGGGCCATTGTCCTTGATAGGAGGGAAGTTTATCAACCTACACTATGTTTTTGGGTGCATCCACAGATGTTCGTGGGTGGGGAGGGAGCAGTTCTTTTGTGCCCTTCTGACATAATATCCAGGAAAGATTTTGATAAGGGGAGGCCAAATTAGAATTACACTTGTTGTTTTGAGAGCAGGCTGCACAGGAATTTTCCATCAGCCTTGAGTCTTTTCTTGCTGGCGTGGCAAATCCAATATTCCAAATTTCTTTGGGCTTTTCCGCCTTGAAGTGAGCATGCACATCCAAGAAATTAACCCACTTAACTTTTGAATTTAACCACCGCAGCCAGCCTGCATTCAGTCGCACCCAAGCATATGGCGAACTGAACAGTTCTAAAGCAGCGCTGTGACCATCCAATCACAGACCCGATTCAGTGGTGCATCAGATGTTTGTAAAGTAATTTCTCAGAGTAACGTCCGTTATGTTGCTATGTTTTACAGGCTAAAGTGAAAGCTAAGCTAATATCTTAACCAGCAGATAGTGCATGTTAGCACTCTTGAACCAGATGATGGCATGTTTTGAGAGTTATTTAAAAGGTTTTGACAAGCATTATGCCAACAAGGATTAAAACAGTCCCAGAAGAGAAGAGAGCTGCTGCATGCTATAATATGTCATATTTTCTGTGCCACTAATCATTTACCAATATGAGCATGCAGTGAGACTGGAGCCCTAATCCCACACACTGTAGCTCAGTTCAAATCTGAAGGGAGCTAAAATCAGGAAAACTATACTCCACCAGCTTTGCTCATGCCGGACTGTCTCTCTTCACTTGGATACATTTTTGCGCTTGGCCTGATCTTTGTACACTCAACATTAGCTCTATGCTCAGCGGTCTTTTTTATTTTTTACTTTATCAACTGTGAATAAATAAGCAACAGCCAAGTGTAAAAAAAAAATGCTTTTGTCTAATTTTCTGAGTTTTCTTTCGTCCAGCTCCAGAAAGGTGTTAAAAAACGTTCTTAACTCTACCAAAGGAACATCTACACTATATCCAGAATCATTATTTTACTATAGAGCTTTAGATTTTGACCTTGATGAAAAGGCACATAGATCTTCTGTAACGATTCCTCTCTCAGGGATCCTTCATATTAGTCCATTCAAACCACATATAAATGTTTATTGTTAATTTGATTTAAAATATTTTGTTTGCTTTCTTTTAATATATATATATTTATTTTACTTAAATACTTTTGGTCGCCTATACAAAACCAGTATACTCTGCAGTTTCGGCGTAAATTTTCAATCCATGGTTCTGCTGAACGTCTCTCCTTTTCCCGCACATATTCAATCAGAGAAGTCCCAGATTAATAATGCATAGAACTAAACCCGAGTGCTACACA
Source organism: Cyprinodon diabolis (assembly GCA_030533445.1). Classification (NCBI taxonomy): domain Eukaryota; kingdom Metazoa; phylum Chordata; class Actinopteri; order Cyprinodontiformes; family Cyprinodontidae; genus Cyprinodon; species Cyprinodon diabolis. The sequence continues at coordinate 41,100,631 of CM060083.1, read as the reverse complement.
ATATCAGTCTGGCTTGCCAGGTCATTTTTAAATAGAAGTTGTTTTCAATTAATTCCAAGCAAAGTTTGTTATTTGACTTTTGATACTTCTTGAATTCACTCTATTAACAGCCATGTGGGCGTCTGTCTAGTGGGCAAAATATGACAGATCTATTGATAGGAGTGATGGTGGCATCAAAGGCATGAGTTCAGCCTGCCGGTTTAAACCCCCGCCCCCCGCACTGGTCTGTCTACTGCTGGTGACCAGAGGGCCTAGAGAAAGCCAGAGCAGCTGTGGCTCTGATGTACACTGCCACTCTAAAGTGTGTGAACGTATGTGGGGATGGGTAAATGACTGAATATAGTATAAAGAGCTTTGGAGTCCACCGCTTTTAAAAGGCGTCTTAAAAAAAACAACCCCTTACTGTTGGGATCTGGAGGTCTGTCCCCCTTTCCTCCAGCAGAGGGCGCCCCTTTGGTCTCCTGGAGCTGAGCTGAGGACCACACCTGAGATCCATCAGTCATCAGGAGATCAGCTTTATAAGCAGCGGCTGAGCTTCCCTTCATTGCCAGAGTGTTGAATAAGTTATGGTAGCCTACCTGAGCCAACCAGTCTGTCTGACTCTCTGACTCCCCTGAAACCTACAACCAGATCCTGATCAGTTTTTGTCCTCTCTGTTCTTCTAGGAAGATCCAGACTGAAACCTGGAGCTCTGGTGGAGCTCATGTTTGGGAAACTTGCCTGCCTGCTCTGAGAAGCCAAACCTGAAGAACCTCAGCCTGCAACTCCCTGCCAGTTCTCTGGAGAGAACTTGGAGACCCACTCAAGGTCTGAACCTCACAACTCTGAAGCCAGTTCCTGCCGCTGCTAAGCCCTCTGCAAATCCTCTGTCTCTGGACCCAACCGGTACTCTCCCTCTGACGCTCAGCCTGAAGCTCTGGACAGAAGACCCTGTGTTACCAGCCCCGAACCTGTTTCCAACACCTGTCTGAACCTCCTGTTTATCAATAAACAGTCTAACTTTCCTCCTGACTCTGTGTGTGTTCTGCATGTGGGTTAGGAACCTAAAACCCATCATGACACTTACAATGTTCCTATATGTCTTATCATTGAAGAAAAATGTATATTATTGCACTAAAGCTGTGTCAGTTGGTCTTAATGAAAGCCATTGTTTAAAAAAAATTCTTGAAAAAAAAACAAAACTCTCAGGCCATCAAAGAACAGTAAGATTGCTTAGAGGGGACCTTTGCTAACTTATTGACTTTTGAATGTGATTTGTTTGCGTGTGATTTTCTTTTAGAGTTTCAGGGTCAAGGGAGCCACTTTTTTTTTTATACTTTTTGAAAAAAAAAAGCATTTTTTGTAGATTGTGTTTGTCTTTATTTAAAAAAAAATAAAAATTAAGTTAATGTTACTAGACAGTACCAAACACCACCTGCACCTGGGTGAAAATTAAATTAAGGTCATCAGAAAAAAGCTCCCTTTGGTTGAATAAATCATTCAAATAATGATCATCAAGATAAGGCCTCATGTCACCCGAACAACGCTTTTTGTATTGCACAGTCCACTTTAAAATAAAATAAATAAAATAAAAAAACTCAAATATTAAAAGATTTTGTCCATCAATCCATCTTCTCCCGCTTATTCCGCCAGGGTCGTAGTGGGAATTTTGTGAAAAACTTAATGCAGTAACTCAAAAATGTATGTTGTGGGGAATGTACCCACTTTCAGAATACAGCTTATATCGACAGCTTGTGTAACTGTGAATATGTTTCCTACAAAACAACTCAGCATCTGGTCTATACGCTTGTTTAACCCAGGACATTTTAACAAAATGTCAAGACCAGAGGAAAGATTCATGTTTTCGTGTTAATAATGAAGTCCGAAATTGAGGCAGGTACACAAGAGCTTAGTAAAGAATGGAAGCACTTAGAAACCCAAATGTTGGAAGGACGTTGAGATCAGGAGTAGAGACCAGCGATTAAGTATAGCAACCAGAGAGCTTAAATTCTGTGGAGGTGTGATTTTTAACATAGGAATAGGAATAGGTTTAGAATAGGAATAGTTGGGAACATAACTAAATATACGACATAAGAAAAAACATAACATAACTAAGACCAAAGTAATGAAAGCAAAGAGACTATGATATCCATATAACCTCATAAAATACAACCCATACAGACGTCAGCAGCACAGACCATTTAAAACCACTTTAATAAGGTTCTAGAAGGCCTATTGTTTACAAATTGTACATTTCTGAGTAAACCAAAGGTTTTTGGCTAGAAACGTGGCAGTCCATTTGTCAGATGAGCCTCTGTTGGTTAAAAGAACAATGTTCCCAAACATGGCAACTACTTCTACAACAGAAGAAAAGGCTGAAGAGCAGACAAAATAATTAAGCTGTTACAACATCCAGGTCAAGGTCATGACATCAACCTGATTGGAATACGTTGGTAGAACATAAGAGAGTTGTAGTGAGGAAAAGAAAACAGCCAGTGAAGCAGTCAGTGAACGGAAGCAGCCCTCCAAGGAAGAGTGCGATCACATCTCTCTGCAAAAAAGCGAAAAACTGATAAGGTCATGTTGATTCTTGCAAAAAAAAATTGTTTCAGACTTGACTAAATTTGTGGATTTTACTTACAATTTCTAAAAATGATTGCAGGTTATGGTATTGTTTTTAAAATACATAAATAAACATAAATATAACAAATGAGAAATCTAATGATTTTTGGAGATTTTAAGCACAATTTGAGCTGCAGATTATTAGACACACAACATATTCCATAGGTTTGCTGTAAATGTAATCACTGAGGTTGGTCATGTTTTTTCTTCACAAACTGTAGCTGTGTCCGTTTTTTACAGTGTTGCTCAGGAACATTAAACTGTTTTAAGGTTATTAACAAATCCATCTCATAGTCTCAAAATTAAACTTTTCTACATCCCACAGAGTGATCTCTGTTACACATTTAAAAAAAAAGAGTCAGATTTTATGTTTCTAGATAAATACAATAAATGCTTCAATGCTTCAGAGAATGAGGACATAGGTTAAGAGCAATAGTATTCCAAATTATAAAGATTAAACATCTAAATAATAAAGCAAATGTTCTTTTACTGATAATTAAATGGAGCTACGGTAAAACAGGCAAAAAGAAACCCTGATACTAATTTTACTTTGAAGCTGTCACTTCAAGGTGAGAGCCAAAGCCTTATTATGAAGGCATAAAAGTTCAGAATATAACCTGAGTGGGTTTAGATTCATCACTTGTTTATCTCTCATGTAGGAGTTTAGAAAAAATGTGTTTCACAGACTTGTGACCCTAAGGAATTAAAATCCTCAAAGCAAGTTTTGTGTTTTTAGGTTAAGACCGACACCAGACTAGTGCGGTTTTAAATCAGGTTGTTATCTCACATCTCCAGGTAAGGGGTTGTTGCCATAGTCCCGTCTCTCATCTCATGCTAACTTTGAAATCTAAATGCAAACATCTGTTTTGGCCTAAAGGTAGTCTGCAATTGGCAGATTCTTGGATTTATTAGCCCCTTTTCCACTGCCACTCAAAAGCCTGGGGGTTATCTAAAGCTTTGCAAATTATGCTTTTCCAGACAGAATTACCTGAATAATTTGCATTACCTGTGCTTTCTTTTCAAAGGGCTTTGGTCCCTCAAGCAACCCAGAACTTTGCTCCACTTGGTTGGGATTTTGGAAGGGGTGGAGTTGCAAGAAGCAATAATTTGTGGATTGTCTGACTTCTCTTTTTTTTAAAGGTATTGTGGAGGATTTTCTAGAATCTTTGAAAAGACCCACCCTCTCCACTTAAAAAAAAATTACATGCAAAACCCTGTACCTGCTCCTGAGAGGGAACACCTATTAAAAGTGTGCAAGAGCATGCACAAGCCAATTTCTCCATGTGCACGCTCTGTTTAAAAGTTTGTTTGCATCGCTCATACAACCTTACTTTCCAAAAGATTATCTAGAATTTTTCCAGTATGTCAGATTCAACACCGGTAATTGAATATGGGGACAAGCATGAAGGACGACTTTAGGTAAACATATCAGCAGAATGATTGACTATTAGGATGACTTGTTTTGATAATCCACCCAAAAAAAAAAACACCCTCCACTATACCTTTTAGTCCGCCCATCCCCATATCTTTAAACCACAGCCAACACACACAACCACACTTATGCACACACATACATTAAGTTTTTGTAGTTGTGTAGTTTACCGTTGTCTAATTTTTTAAATGTATGGTGTAATGAACTCAGAATGTAGGACCCAGAATTCGAGGCGAGACAGTGGGAAAGTTCAGCCCCGCGTTCCTGTTTGTTTACTTAAACAAACAGAAATGTGGGGCTGCTCATCAGTTGCGGGGCAAAACTCTGCAGGGATATGAAATCCAGGTCAGTAACTGGATTGTCGGGCTGATCACGACTAGTAGCTAAGTCAATGAACTGAATCAATGTTCAGTCCAATCCCGGAGGAAAGAGAAGAATCCAAACGGGAGGTTAATCCCCAGTTTGGGGGCAGGCAGGCACCGCCCCCAGAGTTACTAGAGATATAGAGAGCAGAGCAGGCCCCAGCAGCAACGGTGTCCTTAAGGGGAAATTCAAAGCTAGAGTCAAAAGACAGGTCCAAGTTCAGAAGCCAGTAGAATCCAGGAATCAGTCAAGAACAGATCATACTAACTGAGCAGACAAGGGCAAAACAAAATTCAGGATCCACAGGGCAGAAACTGGTCACATTCAGGAAAACAGAACAAGATCCAGAACGCTGTATCACCAAACTGCTTGAATGACCTGCCGCTGATGGTAGCAAAGCAAAAATCATAAATAGCTGATTAACCAGGTGGAAAGGATCAGAGTTAATAAGCTGCTAGACCAATTAGACAGGTGAGCAGGAGCAAAGAAAAAAAAGAAAAATCAGCACCAATATTATGACATGTGGATCCGAAGAGGAGAAACTACAACTAGTGGAAAAAAGATAATTAGGTCCAGGCTTTTTTTAAGCAGTTCTGATGCAGAGGACATTTAGTGCGACTTTTTGGCGATGCTCAATGATTGCAGCTAGACTGGCCAAAATAAACATTCTGCACAAAACAAAGCAAGTGCTGTACAAGCTCAAGAAATGAAGCAGGACTACAAGAGGCTGTAGGACAAGAACAACCTCATTGGATCAGACCGCCACTGTAATTTTTGCTTATATCAAGGATATTGTTAAACAGGACTGGAACAAATTTGGTTAATAATTAAAGATATTTCTTCTTTTTGTACACTTTTTGAGAAACATTCAGAAGACAACATTTTCATCAGTCACTTTAAAGTAGGCTGTGGAAAACATTTAAAGTATAATAAGGGTCAAATCAAAGATATTTGTTTGCATCAATTTAGTTCAGAGAAAAACTCTTTTGAGGGGAGAGATCAAAAGACGAACACTATTAAAGAAGGCTAGGAAGGTTTCCACTTTTACACTACTGGCTTTTACAATTTTGCATACTAATATAATAACGACATATATGATTATTCATGTGGAATAAGATATTTATTTGCCTCCTAATCATGAGGGACATTTCTGTGAGAGATTTGCAATAAGCTCTCCAGTATTACTGCTCTGGTCCTGCACTTTTACACACTAATAAACTCTAGATTGAACTGGGTCCCGTTTTCAATCTTACATATGGGATGTAATTCAGTAACATCAAAATAAAAAAGTAACAGTGTCTAGTTTTAGGTATTCAAAGCACTTCTATTGACAAAATCTGGAGAACTGAATGAGTTTGAAGTATCAGTTCATTGAAACATCAATTGTTGTGGATGTTTACATCCCTGAATAAAGTGCTCAGAGATGAACTTAAGAGGGAAGCCCTGCTTTATTTTCTCTCTTTTTGTTTTGTTTTTGTTGCTTACTTAGTTTGAGAGCAAGGTCACAGGAGATGTCTTTCGTTGCCTTAGATGCAGGTTATTACAGTGGCAAATGAGACATGATTTTTTTTTGACCTTTTGTTTCAGGATAAAAAATGGACAGAGATATCAATAACTAGCATAATGAAAAGACATACACAGTATAACCTTGACTGAAAGTCGTCTGAAGGCCAATCAGTTCTTGAGCAGTTATTGCATTCACCAAGTATATCTGTCTTACATGACCATTTTCTCGGTGGAACACTTTTTCAAACAAGAGGCAGCTATTTTAGGGTACATGGAATTATGGAGAGAAATCATCTTTCTATATCTAATATTTTGTATTAGGCGCCATTTTTCCTTTTATTTGACTGGACTCATCCATTGAAATACCTTGACTTAAGAAAGATTTTTAAGTATTTTCTATCACTATTCGTTTCAGTGTATGTATCCGCCATGTTGGCTAGCCAATGTCCTGGAGTGACGTCACACTTCCTGCTTTTGTATGGGCAAAAAAACCCAAAACCATAAAAAGAGCATTTTTCTTCTTTAAAAAATGCTGTTTTTATGGTTCTAGTATCTGAATATCTAAAGACTAGTATCTACGGTAATTAACAACAGGAGAGCACTTTCAGTAAAACATTTCACCCCATCTTTAAGAGGAATTATGTGAACAGAATGGGTACCAAGCTTATGCCTGTTCCAATATTGCATCAGCTCTTTTGTATTTTATTCAATGAAACCTAATCTGTAGCTCTGATTACACAATTTTTTATCATCCAATGTCAGTTTTTATAAATTATATAATTTTGTATTTAAACAAACTACAATTTCCTAAGTAATGCAATACACCATGGAAAATGACCATTTCCAAGCATTATTATGGATTTCAATAATGTTTAGTTGCCTTTATTGTAATGCTTTTACCTAACATGACTTAGATACCCCCTTTGATGTGGTTTAGCATCAGGGAGTCCCTGATGAAGATGGAGGTTTTTTAGCACATATTTTATTATATTAGCCATGCCATAATGGTAAAGACATTTAGATTGTTTAAAACACAATACAGCCCTTTCTCGTCAGTCTTGAGAGTTCACCAATGGAGTCTACACGATGCATAGATGAATAAACCCTGTTCTAATAAAAACGGTGACTCGTGGCCTGAAGGATTCCTTTTATTATTCTGCACCATGCATGTGGTGTCCTGGCCTTCACAGATCTTACCAAACTCCAGAGTCAAATCAATATTTTATTTTAGCCAAAAAAAGATTGGAACACATTTTTTTTTTATGTAGATGGTCGTGTTTTTCAAATTTCATACAAAACTTTCAGTTTAAATATGAAGTTTTTATTGCAATTTCTTTTTCTAAATAAAAATACTGCCCCAATTTAACTCCATAGAGGGACCTCCAGGCTCATTACCATAGCACACCTCTGCTACCCTCAGCAGCAGCAGACTGCTCGGAGTTTAACATTTTAAGAGCAAAAAAAGAGAAAACTGTGATTTAATTAGTATTACTGTATTTGTTGATTAATTTAAATGTGATGCACATTTTTACTCATGTTTTTCTCTACTTTGGATGATTCAAAAATTCGAAAATAAGAAAGTATCCATCTAATAGAGCATTTATGTGGGCTGAAGGCTACCTACATTTTCAGGCAATAAAACATATAATTTATTTCACAGAAAAGCACAAGCAATTCAGAAATAGTATTTCTGTGTTTTGCTTGATCATTAAAGTTTGTGATTTGCTTTTATGGGTACCAAGATTCCTAATTATAATAAAAGCAGAGTCTGTTTTAAAGTAGTGTTTTCTGCTGATCAATCTCCTAACAGCAGTAATTGATTAAATCTTGTGCCTAATTAATCCCTCTGAAATAACGTGGCTGCTCATTAGAGAACAAAAAGTAATGAAGCAGAGTTTGCTCTCTGTTAAATTGTGAAGTTCTTTGCAAGTAGCATGACAGAGATTTGTCTCTAAGGGGTGGATCACACATTTCAAACAAAGATGGAACTTGCATGGTGTTGTAGCACAGTTGTTTTGCCGTAGATTTTAGGTCTTTTTGAAGTGAGTTTGCATGTTTCCTGCATGCATGCATGGATTATCTTTAGGTTTGTGGCTCCCTCTCACAATCCAAAAACAAGAGCCTGCTGACACTCATCAAAAGACTGTATAAACAGATGGCCAAATGAGAAGATATCAGGCTCTGTGCTGCTGGTACTGTTCTCATTGCAAGCTACCTAGCTTTTTTTCCCTGAATCTTAGATCCATATCTCTTGATTCTCTAACTAGAGCTGGTGCTGTTCTCCCTCTTGATGGCTTCTCAGACCTTCTTGAATAGTAATATCCTGAGCTTATTTCATGGAATCCACCCACATGCCTGCCCTCATCTAATCACACCAACAAAGAGAGAAGACTAGAAAACAGCGTTTAGTATACGAAATCAAGATAAGGGATAAATGGGAATGGTTGGGATTTCTGAGCCAATTTAAGGCCATATTTGGTTTCAGAGAAGCAGTTACACATAATTTACCTCACTGATTTATTCTGTGCAGATGGCCTTCATCCAACAGGAAGGCTTCAGGGCTCATGATGCTTCATGTATGGACACTGAGCACAGAAATCGAGCCGTCCGCCCTCTACATTTACACTCTGTGTGGCTTCTCTCTGTACTGGTCGGTTCTGTTCAGCACAAACATTAACCTGACAACACCACACAACACGAGGAAGTAGAAAACACAGCTGTTTACAACTTTATCAAAGCTTCCTCATGCTGTTCCAGAGTGTTAGTATTTTTTTTTTCTTGGAGTGTTTCTACAATTTGTTGATCGTAGTGGATGTTTAAGGGCTAAATCAAGGGATGTCTCTAGATGTTTACATTTGCAAACCCTCACCAGCAGGAGCTACTGCTGGCTCTCTGTATTTTCCGCGCACATCTGTCCTCATAGTTACAAACTTTGGCTACAAACCCACTGCAGGCCTTTATGCTCAATTCCGATTTTTGTGAGATACAGTTTTTTTTGTGTTGCCGTTCACTATTTCAAATAAATGCGACTTGTATGTGATCATACGCTTAAGTGTCCGACATGAACAGTAGAGGACGCATTACGTCACAAGCACCGTGTGTTTAGAGAAGTAAACATGGATGTTAGTGCTCGAGCTCATTTAGCGATCTTTTCAAACCTTAAAAACTCAATCTTTTAAGGATGGTTAAAAATAAATAGTACTCTCCGCATTATCGTCCACCATGATTGTTATGTTTCTTCCCACGCAGAATAGCGACCTTTGTTGAATATTAATGGTGTTCAGATCGAATTAATGCAACCTGGTCATTCACACACAGGTGTCATTTGAAAAAATCAGATTCGTATCGGATTCGGGAACACATAGCCGAGCGGTCTGAGTCGCATTGCAAAAAAACGGACCTGTGTTGTTCAAACTTCCATGAAAAGATCAAATCCACATCGATATGGGCAAAAAAAAATCTGATTTGGGTCACTTCGGGCTACTGTGTGAATGTAGACTTTGGGTACTTAAAGAGTCCATGCTGAGGGGCGTGGAAGTTCAAAATGATGTATTTTGGCCGCCATGTCAAAAGCCAAGCAAGCTTTACTCAAACTCGGGTGCTGCATCTGCTCAGTCAGCTGAGACCCCCAGATTCCACATCCTACGTAGCGACTCCGCTATAATCATACACATCCGGCGGAACACATGAACACTCATGTTAATCAATGAGAACTATTCCAAATTTACCATGACTCCTCCGAACTTCGCCTTTGCCTATATGTTCTCCGTCCTTCACTGTTGAAATACAGAACAAAGCTATTTTTTGCTCCACTCCAGTCTGTTTGTTTCAAGATCTGCAATTGCACTCAAACAGGAAAAAGAAAGGCGAGAAGATGCGGTTTGTTAAAGTAAAATTGGATAAAAACTGATCAGTAACTACTAATTAGAGCATTATTTCTATATATTCCCAAAAAAACAATAGAGTTTTATTGGATGCAAAATATTGGTACAGCACATCAGGAAGCAGATTTGTAATCTCGATCAAAAATTTTTATTCTATGCTAAAATGCTTAAAAGTTAAACAAATCCAGTCACAACTTCCATCTCACAACTTCAAAAAAACTTCTAATCGCTGGCATGAATGAAGAGATGCTGATTTTGGTGCTAAAGAACAAGCCAATAAGGTATGATCCTAGTTATCCCTATTACAAAGACCAACAGTGAAAGAAAATGTTTGGGCAGAAACTCCATGTGTGGATAGGGCTGGGCAAAGCCCAATTTCGATACTTTTATACCATCTCCTAGGGCTGGGCGATAATTCAATAACCATATATATCGATCGATAGACGTGTGGCGCAATAGAAAAAAAGAGAGTTGATAAAAGTTTGATAAAAAAACGCAGTTTTCCTTCCTTCTCATTGTAGCCTAGCATGTAGGTTTATGCTAGTCACTACTTCCTCCCAACCAATCACAATCGCGGACCCAGGCACGCCGTCCCCAAGCGCCGCCCTCTCAAACCACAACACAGAGCACATGAAGATGTCGCAGCAGGAGAGGCGGAGGAAATTGTTCCAAAGAAAGGTTTTTGTAGTTCGCCAGTTTGGCAGTATTTCGCTCATGGCAAGTCGGACAAAAAACAAACCACAGTCATCTGTAAAATGTGTCGGGAACCAATGAAAACCAAGTCTGATAACACAACCAACTTTTTTTTTTTATCATCTCAGCCGCTCACATCCGCAGGAGTACGAGCTGTGTAGGCCCCGCCGCGGCTCTCCTCCGAGGAATCTTCGGGAATTTCGGGAAAATATATATATATATATATATTTTCAGTTCTGGGCAGTTTCCCATGTAGTTCTAACAATTGAGATAAAAATGCTGAGGGGCCAGAAACTTCAAAGTCATAACTCAGGTTAAAGCAGGAAACTAAGCTGAACCTCTGAACCAGGTTCAGCTTAGTTTCCTGCCTTAGCTTAGAAGAATGCGGGGGCGGGGGGTCCATTTATTTATTTGTTATAAGTTATTTTTCTTTAAAACAATTCTGTTATGGTTAAAAAAGTTGGTTAAATAAATATTTAATCGGAAGTCTGTGTTTGTGTTCTTTATTAAAATTAAATCATTTAGCAATATCATAAAAAGTCCAGGCAGAGCTGCACATAAAATATGGTTTCAAATCTTTTCAATAATGATCGATATCGATCAATATGCATTTTTTTTTATCGATAAGCTTTTTTTCTATATTGCCCAGCCCTACCATCTCCACAATTCATCGTGGTAAACGGCCTTACTGTGACTAATAAAAAATTATGACTTAACACTCAGACAGAATCACCAAACTGTTTTCTTTTGCCTGAACATCTCAGAAAGGAAATACTTAACTAGTAATAAAAAAACATGATAAAAACAATATTAACAACCTTTGCAATATCGTAAAAGGTGCAAATATAACAGTAAAAAAAAAAAAAAGAAATGAACATGACCATCCAAACCCCTTTTAATATGTTTTTTCTCTTAGTAGTTGGTGTGCTCTAAGGTAGTGTTGAACTTAATACTTGCCCATAACATGGAAATGATTTTTTTTATAATTTCAATATAAATACAGAGCTGGTCAAGTTATTGCACATAAGTAATTTGCTGTCTTTTAGTGCCTGGAACACCCCTTTCATGTTGATAGATAAAACAGTAACAGGTAAGGCGGTTTTCCTTGCCAATGCAGTCATAAATTTAAATTGTAAACATTCGCGAGAGGTTAAATAAACCCTAGGTCGACAAACTGCTTTGAATCACATTTGCTTGTGAATAAAGTCAATATTTCCTTATGCTTATTTAAGTTATTCGTTTTAAACGCTAAATGCCTATAGCCTATAAATCCTAGTTCTTCAGAGTACATAAAATATCTTATTCATTGTGATGAGTAAAAACATTAAATTATAATTTTATTAGTAATTGTTTAAGAATATCCAAATTCAAATAAGGATAATAGCAAAACATTATATTCTAATAAACTACAGTTGTAAACTCTAAGATCAACTTCTACTGGTTTCAGTGAATATCATGTGAGGGTAAATTAAGACAATTCTTTCCTTGTTACTTTCATTTAGCCTGGGTGCCATTCCGAACTTAGTCCCGCCCACAACGTTTGAGGTCGGGAAGTTTGGTCTAGCATTGCTCAATAGTAGCGCGAGTATGCTCGCCCATTATCAGGTCCGGCCAATCAAATTGTCAGGGCGGGCTTTATACGATGATGGACATATGATCAACAGTAACGTAATCAACCACGTCACCAAAGCGCGCTTGGGTGACAACAACAATGGCTGCCCCTGGAGAGTTGAGGTGAGTAGATTCTGCTATTAGGTCTGTTCTAGAAGATATCGACAGCAAATTAATTTTAAAAGAGGAACAGAGAAACGCGATCAAGGCATTTGTTGAAAAGAAAGATGTTTTATAGTTAAATTTATCAGCTGGCTCCCTTGGTCGCTTAACATACGTCACGCACTCCGTTGCTCTTATTGGTTGTAGGTCTATCCAATTGAGTGCAGAGGCATTTTTCTTCCTGGTTCGTTCGAAACACGCCCCATAATCACAGCTCTATGGAGCAGCATCAGACTAATTCTGACTACAATTGAGTAGAACTACGTCAGGCTAAATTTCATTGGGTCCTCAGAGAAAATATTATCCTTGTGTGGCCTTCTCAAGGTTTACTTCCTTCAGTTTCAGTTCTAGCCTTCAAAGGAGAAGTCCGGTCATATTCAGAATTCAAACTTTTGGAAAGTACTTTAAATAGATAAGCTGATGAAGTTTCTCAGTCATCCAGGTCATAGTCATTCCGTAAAAGTTAAAAAAAACAATCCACTGGACTTGGTTTCCAAAGTTTGTCTATGATTCAGTTATAGAGATGATCCCTTCCAGATGTCCAGTAGACAATCCCCCCCTTTAACGCTTTTTTCCCCACGCTTTAATGACCGACCTTCAGAATCATAGACAGGTTCAGATATTACAGGCTAACAATGGAACCAAACGACCCACTTGTCGGTTCCAATTTGCATGTTTCCAAGCGATACAAGGCCTTGTCTATACAACGACTCAAACTCACTGCGGATCCAGACATTTGAATTGAGAAAGCTTCCTGGAGAGGAAGCGAAACGTCTTCAAATCTTGGAAACCAAGTCCAGTGAATTGTGTTTTAAACTTTTACGGAATTTAAATAGATAAATTGAGAACTTTTTGCTGCTGCATTTTGCTGCTCCCATTGCTTTGCTCAAGAAGGTAGACCTAAACAAAGAAGGTAATGTAATTTGTGCATTTATCAAGGATATTGTTAAAGGAGAGGTTCGGTCATATTCAGAATTCAAACTTCTGAAAGTACTTTAAATATGAAATTATTACATGCTGTTCAAAAAAATGTTGATGATTGCAGATGTGTCTAGAAGTTCCCAGGCGAGGGCACTAGACTCACCGCACCATGACGTCACTCACCTCAGGACTGAAGTGTTACTATATTTGGGCAAAGATGGCCGCTGGAAGACATAGTGATCGCAAAGAAAATTTTTATTTTTATTTTTTTACTGATGAACGTTCAATTTATTAAGTCACCGCAAGAATATTTGTTTTAGGTATAAACAATGATCCATTGATTATTCCTTGCTGACTGGACTTCTACTTCTTCACTACCAGTATAAACGATGCTACCCCATTTTTTCCTGTAAATATTGCAAATTATTAGCCTAAACTCTTGGTACCATTATCCTAGCCCCATGCTATTAAAGCACACTTGGTTCTCTGATCTCAACAAAGTTGATGCAGTATATCTTAAGCACCCAATGAATCCATTTGATGTATTATTGCTTTATATATTTCTTTATATATTTTTTATTTAATTCTGTTTCTTCTGGATTGTTTTGTTATAGTTTTTTTCTTCACCAAATCAAATCAGGAAAGGCTTGATAATAATACTTCTACATGCTTTGACAAGTGTTTCCAGTGGCAGATGTCTGAGTCAGAACTAGAATGCTTTTGTTATTACACAAGTGCAACATAATTGTTTGGCCACTCTACATATGAAATATTAATAAAGCAATAAAGCAAGCTCACCAATAATTGCTAGATTGCTTTTGTGACTCATGTATAATCTACTAGAGAAGAAACAGAAAAAATACATTCCTGGAAGCATTTAAGAGCTGACACATCACACCTTGTTCTGTTTCTTAATTGCCTCCATAAACTGTAATGAGGCTAGAAATAATCAAAAGTAAAAAAGGACACTAGGGACCGACTGGCTACCAGGATTTATCTGGGGTGTATTTGCAGTTGTTGATGCCATTAACTCTGTGTTCTCTATTAGTTTTTTCTTAGAAACGGGAACTAGCCCAGTGTTTCTTACTTCAGTTCTTTCCTTATTTAACATCAGTACACTTTTGATTAAAATCTTACTTGAAACTTTCTTTTTCACTATTATTTTATGTCATTCAAAACACTTCAATGTGTATCAATCAAGGTTAAAGCTGGTTGAGCAGACACAAATTACGACTCAAGTAGAAGTAAGCATTCTTTAGATTTTCCTGAATAGTACAGTTAAACTGGAATAATTTGTGTTCATACAGACAACATATACTATTGATGTAGATAGTTTAGTTTTGCATCTACTATTTTTACTTTGAGCTTAAAATTCTAATTTTTTTTAAATGTGTGTCTGTCATAATGGGTTATGGAGGCAAGCCCAAGATGCAGAACACACACGGAGGAGGCAGGGAAAAAGTTCAAATGTTTATTAAAGGTTATGAACACGAGAGAATAAACAGTTCTGAGAATGTTTCACTGAAGTCTTGACTGGGACCGGAGACTGTTGGTTAGCAGAGTTCATGAGAAGCTAAGCACCTAGCTTCAGGCTTAGCATGGCAGACCTTGATTTGAGCTTCCAGCTCACTGCAGAGAACAACAGGAAATATCCACATAGGATTCTTCAGGCTGAGCTTCCAGCTCATTGCAGAGAACAACAGGGAATATCCACATAGGAACCTTCATGTAAACTCCACATAGAGGTCTTCAGGTTAAATCCACATAGGAATCTTCAGGTTGGCTCACCAGGCCAGATAGCAGGTTAAGCTCACCTAGAGCTTCAGACTAGAGGCAGGTTTCCTGTGATGCAGCTCTCCCAGAGCTTCAGGCCAGAGACAGGGTTCCAGTGAGGCAGTTCTCCCAGAGTTTGGCTCACGAGGGCAGGCTATGAAGGTTAAGCTCATCCAGAGCTTCACGAAGAGACAGGAGGTTAAGCTCATCCAGAGCTTCACGAAGAGACAGGAGGTTTAAGCTCATCCAGAGCTTCACGAAGAGACAGGTTTTCCTGTGAGGCACAGACAAAGGAGAGATTAGAATCTGATCTCACACTAGAGATAACGAAGATTCTTCCAGTAACAGAGGCTCAGGTTGCTAACCAACTAAGATCAACACTGCGGCATGGAAGCAAGGTCTGGCAGGAGCTTATAAAGGGAAGGTCTCCTAATGAGTAGATGGAAATCAGGTGTGAAGGAAGGTTACAGCCCTAGGAGACCCATGGCGCACTCTGCTGGAGACAGGGGGTAATCTCCAGATCCCAACAGTAACTCCAGTCCTAAAAGAAAACAACAAAGAGCAGAGGAGGATCCTCGGCGCCGTCTGATGGGCAAGCCTGAGGATCCTAACAGTACCCCCCCCTCAAGGGCGGATTCCAGACGCCCCCTGAAAAAGTCCAACAAAAAATAAACAAAAAACAACCCACCCAGGGTGGGCGGAGGGGGCACTAAGGCAAGGAGGGCCAGGAACAAAAAACAAAGTCCAGAAAACAAAAAACAACCCACCCAGGGTGGGCGGAGGGGGCACTAAGGCAAGGAGGGCCAGGAACAAAAAACAGAGTCCAGAAAACAAAAAACAACCCACCCAGAGTGGGCGATGGAGGAAACAGGCCAGGAGGGCAAAAACAAAAACAAAGTCCAGAACAAAAAACGATCCACTTACGGTGGACGAAAACAAAAGAAAACCCAAACGATTTTTTGGGCAACGTCTCAGGTGGCCGGTCGTGGCACCGGCAGCGGGACAGAGTCTCACGGGGGCCGGCCGAGGGACCGGCAGCGGGACAAAGTCTCAGGTGGCCGGCCGAGGGACCGGCAGCTGAAGCGTAGCAGATGCTCAGGAGGCCGACCGTTGGAACGGAAGCGAGGCCGATTCTCAGTGGGCCTACCGCTGGGCCGGAGGCGAGACAGATGCTCAGGAGGTCGACCACGGGGCTGGGGACGGAGCAGCGTCTTAGGGGAACCACCGCCGGGCCGGAGGAATGGCAGAGGTTCTGGAGGCCGGCCGAGGATCCGGTAACGGAGCAGAGTCTTAGGTGGCCGGCTGCGGGGTCGGAGGCGAAGCTGACACTCTGGGGGTCTGCCACGGGGCCGGAGGCGAGACAGATGCTCAGGAGGTCGACCATGGGGCTGGGGACGAAGCAGCGTCTTAGGGGAACCACCGCCTGGCCGGAGGAATGGCAGAGGTTCTGGAGGCCGGCCGAGGATCCGGTAACGGAGCAGAGTCTTAGGTGGCCGGCTGCGGGGTTCGGAGGCGAAGCTGACACTCTGGGGGTCTGCCGCGGGGCCGGAGGCGAAGCCGACGCTCCGGGGTTCTGCTGCGGGACTGGAGGCGAAGCCGACGCTCCGGGGGTCTGCCGCGGGGCCGGAGGCGAAGCTGACGCTCTGGGGTCCGGCCGCGGGGCCGGAGGCGAAGCAGCTTCTCAGGAGGATGACGCCCAAACTTCAGCAGGTACCCCCACGGGGTACCCCGTCCCCTCCTCGACAGCTCAGGAACAGGCTCAGAAGCGACCGCCGACTGTGGCTCAGGAGGAGGCGCTGAGGAGACCGCCGACTGCGGCTCTGGAGGAGGCTCTGAGGAGACCACCGACAGCAGCTCCGGGTCTGGAACTGGAGAGCCCGCCGATTGCGGCTCCGGGTCTGGAACTGGAGAGCCCGCCGATTGCGGCTCCGGGTCTGGAACTGGAGAGCCCGCCGATTGCGGCTCCGGGTCTGGAACTGGAGAGCCCGCCGATTGCGGCTCCGGGTCTGGAACAGGGGAGCCCGCCGATTGCGGCTCCGGGTCTGGAACAGGGGAGCCCGCCGATTGCGGCTCCGGAGCAGGGGAGCCTGCCGATTGCGGCTCTGGAGCAGGGGAGCCCACCGATTGCGGCTCCGGGTCTGGAACTGGAGAGCCCGCCGATTGCGGCTCCGGGTCTGGAACAGGGGAGCCCGCCGATTGCGGCTCCGGGTCTGGAACAGGGGAGCCCGCCGATTGCGGCTCCGGAGCAGGGGAGCCTGCCGATTGCGGCTCTGGAGCAGGGGAGCCCGCCGATTGCGGCTCTGGAGCAGGGGAGCCCACCGATTGCGGCTCTGGAGCAGGGGAGCCCGCCGATTGCGGCTCCGGAGCAGGGGAGCCCGCCGATTGCGGCTCCGGGTCTGGAACTGGGGAGCCCGCCGATTGCGGCT
This sequence comes from Cyprinodon diabolis, assembly GCA_030533445.1. Lineage (NCBI taxonomy): Eukaryota > Metazoa > Chordata > Actinopteri > Cyprinodontiformes > Cyprinodontidae > Cyprinodon > Cyprinodon diabolis. Next base: position 41,083,259 of record CM060083.1, on the reverse strand, counting down.
CCCGGTCAGAAACAGGGGAAACCACCGACTGTGGATCCGCCTCAGGAACTGGGAAGGCCACCGACTGTGGCTCCACCTCAGGAACATGCGAAACCACCGACTGTGGTTCCGCTTCAGGAGCTGGTGACACCACCGACTGTGGTTCCACCTCTGGAACTGGAGGGACCACCGACTGTGGTTCCACCTCTGGAACTGGAGGGACCACCGACTGTGGTTCCACCTCTGGAACTGGAGGGACCACCGACTGTGGCTCCGTCTCAGGAACAGGAGAAAACACCCATGGAGGCTCAAGTTCAGTCTCTGAAGTGGCTTGAGGCGTCTGTAGAGGACTCTTGGCGGTTAGTGGTCTCTGCTGAGGGACTCTTGGAGACATGTCTTCACCAACTCTTATTTCTGAAGCCCTCTTAATTTTAAGCTCAGGGGTCTCTGGACGGCACAGAGCTGACTCAGGGGTCTCTAGACGGCACAGAGCTGACCCAGGGGTCTCTAGACGGCACAGAGCTGACTTAAGGCGACGCCTCTTCCTACGCCGAGGGGTCTTCGGAGCTAGGCTAACGGGTTTACTGAGAGAATTTGGTGACAAATTAACCGGTTGAAAAATAAGAGTTCCAGAATGGATAATAGGTTCAGGGGCTAAAGAATCAGGCACGGGGTTTGGTTTAAAGCTATCTGGGATAATAACTGGTTCAGGATCAGGGTCTGGCTGGCGTGGGGCTGAGGGTGGTGGCTCGAAAGGGAGGATATCCTCTCTATCCCCATAAAAATAATGCCAAAGATCAGCCTCATGGATGTAGGGAACAGAATTACCTGGCGAGGAAACAGGTCTAGAAACAATGGTGACGGGTGCAGGTGTCTGATCAGGCTGGCGGGGAACTCTAACTGTTTGATGTGAAATAGATGGGCCAATTTTGAGTCCTTTAACGGATGGAGCTAAATGAAGGTCTAGAACATGAGAACAGAGGCTAACCTGGCGCGGAGAGGAACTGGATCTGGTTAGTGACGCGGTGTCTAACCCAATGGCTAGTTCTATGAGGTCCTCAAGGTTAGCTGGCTCAACGTAAAAGGAAAGCTCGTTTCTGACAGATTCGTTTAGAGCTAAGAGATAAGCGGACTTGAGTGCAGACTCGTTCCAACCGGAAACTGCTGCTCTAACCTGGAACTCGGAAGAGAACTCGGCAACGGACCTATTACCCTGTTCTTTCAAACTCCTGGATAAATTTCTCAAATGTACAGTTTTCTCTAGTTTTAGGCGGAAATTTGGTCTCCGCCCATTCAAGGGCTTCACCAGACAGAAAAGAAACAACAAAAGCTATCCTATCCTTATTATTAAGAAAACAAGAAGCATGAAAACTAAAAAATAACCGGCACTGAAATAGAAATCCCTTGAGCTTACTTGGATTGCCGGAAAATTTCTCAGGCAGAGAAGGACCGGGTGACGAAAACGACGGGCTGTGTTCTGACCAGAAAGGAGGGTTATTATCTTGACTTGGAAGTGACTTCAATGCCGGTGACCTAGGAAACGGAACTGGATTCGGGGCAAGACGAGCCGCTGACGTGGCGTTAGCATTATAGAAGTGGTTAGCGAATGTTTGATTTAGTTGTAACTCACGGAGGGTTTGTGTGTGTTCATGAATCTGAGCGTCCCGTTTCTCAGTCCAACGACGGAGGTGATCTGCTGGGCTTTGTGTTTGGCCGCAGTGTTCTGTCATAATGGGTTATGGAGGCAAGCCCAAGATGCAGAACACACACGGAGGAGGCAGGGAAAAAGTTCAAATGTTTATTAAAGGTTCTGAACACGAGAGAATAAACAGTTCTGAGAAGTCTTGACTGGGACCGGAGACTGTTGGTTAGCAGAGTTCATGAGAAGCTAAGCACCTAGCTTCAGGCTTAGCATGGCAGACCTTGATTTGAGCTTCCAGCTCACTGCAGAGAACAACAGGAAATATCCACATAGGATTCTTCAGGCTGAGCTTCCAGCTCATTGCAGAGAACAACAGGGAATATCCACATAGGAACCTTCATGTAAACTCCACATAGAGGTCTTCAGGTTAAATCCACATAGGAATCTTCAGGTGGGCTCACCAGGGCAGATAGCAGGTTAAGCTCACCTAGAGCTTCAGACTAGAGGCAGGTTTCCTGTGATGCAGCTCTCCCAGAGCTTCAGGCCAGAGACAGGGTTCCAGTGAGGCAGTTCTCCCAGAGTTTGGCTCACGAGGGCAGGCTAGGAAGGTTAAGCTCATCCAGAGCTTCACGAAGAGACAGGAGGTTAAGCTCATCCAGAGCTTCACGAAGAGACAGGAGGTTTAAGCTCATCCAGAGCTTCACGAAGAGACAGGTTTTCCTGTGAGGCACAGACAAAGGAGAGATTAGAATCTGATCTCACACTAGAGATAACTAAGATTCTTCCAGTAACAGAGGCTCAGGTTGCTAACCAACTAAGATCAACACTGCGGCATGGAAGCAAGGTCTGGCAGGAGCTTATAAAGGGAAGGTCTCCTAATGAGTAGATGGAAATCAGGTGTGCAGGAAGGTCCCAGCCCTAGGAGACCCATGGCGCACTCTGCTGGAGACAGGGGGTAATCTCCAGATCCCAACAGTAACTCCAGTCCTAAAAGAAAACAACAAAGAGCAGAAGAGGATCCTCAGCGCCGTCTGATGGGCAAGCCTGAGGATCCTAACAGTGTCCGCCTTTTTTTTTTTTCTTCTCTGTGGTGCGAGTGGGGGCACTAGGGAGGGAAGGCGTGATTGAGATTGTGAGTGTTTTTTTTTCTCTCCCAGGTTGGGGTCTGAACTACCCCCTCTCCCAAACACAGCTCAAGTCTCCGCTAAGTGCGGGGCCCATTCCCCCCGTCCTGCTCTCCCTCCGCTGGCTGGAGTCGGGGCTCGCCGGTGCACTCGTGGAGCTCAGGGTCTGGGGGTGGATGCCCGGGTGGCTACTGGCTCATTCCTGGCGGCCTCTCCGCGGGCCGGCATGGCGGTAGCTGGGGGGCTTCCTCGGGGCTGTCTCTCCTCCTTCCTTGGTGGGGGTCTGATTTCCGGGGCTGGCCCCTCCTTGGTGCCTTCGCTCTTGGGGTCCCTTTGGGCGCCTAGGGCTTTGGTTCTCCCGGCGCTGGACTCGGTGCTATGGGGGGGGCGCCTCTTTGGCTCTCCACAACCACTATTGAGCATTTTTTCTATGGATAAACTTTACATGCACAAGTGCACCCTCACAAACAATTACAGGTGCTTGGCTCCAGGTAGTCAGAGATTCACTTCCATACAGAAAGCCCACATTCATATCTTCAGGTAACACAGAGTACATGTCAGATTTAATAATATTACTTCAGCGATAGTTTCAAGGTGTTGCTTTATTGTATATCTCGTACCGTGTCTTTCGGTTGTGCTGTTCTTTTTTCATCTCGTTGCAGGTGATGAAGCAGACTGAAAATGTTTTCTCATTGTCTCCTTCCTATCTTCTCTTTCTTTCATCTTTTCACTCTTTTTTTTCTTTTTTCCTTTTCTTCTTCTGTTTTTCTGCTCTACTTACATTGCAGTGTCCATATAAACTGTAAAACTCCCTGCATAATTATAATAAAGCAATTTATATGCATGAAACAAGTGGAGCAGTATCGCCATACTGCTCCACTTGTGAAAGTAAAATCTGTTGGGCTCTTTTTGGCATCAAGACATTTATTCTTATTGCCACATTGCCAGACATGACACTGTTAAAGAAAAGGAAATAAATAAATAAATAAAAATTTTTTAATAAAATTTCAATTTCCGCTGGGTCCTTAGCCACATCAATCACAATAATCAAGCACAGATTCACTGACATTTAAGTGTGCCGCTGGTTGCATTTTAATCTCATTACCCATCAAATGTTTGACATGGCTAATGACCATCTTCCATCAAGCACATGCAAGCTAAAGAGCTTTAGCTTAAAATGTGGTAAAAACAGGTTTAAACTAATATGAAATGTCAATCTATGAATTTGTGAATGATTACTCTGGCTAGAGCCAACATGTGTACCACACAATAATAAAAGCTTCCAAACTGAAACCGAAACATAGAACTGAATGTTTAATAAAAAGATCCATATTCAGTTTTCAAATAATATGAATACAGCTTTAAACTATAAGACTTATTTTTAATTGATCAAACTGTTGCTTTTAATTTCAAATTGCAAGATGCGGATTCATTCAGGGCAATTCAAATTCAAAGCCTTTGATGCCACAGATTTCTACGTATAGAAAAAGTCAAGGTAACAGAACCTGGTTTTGTTCTCTTATATTTTTCTATCGCTGCATCCTAGTCTTCAGAATGATCAAACTCAAACAGGTTAAAGGAATCTATAGAATCACCAATGTTTTGTCCACTCTCTGGCCATTATGGAATAGCATTTTAGATGCAATAATTTAGAACAATTAGGCAACTTGAATTGAAATTACTTATAGGTAGCCTAAAACCCATTTTACAGGATATTCTGAAGCCAGTACATGTAAAATATCTTCATGCAGTGGCTTGTGCAGATGGAACTGTGAGTTTGATGCACTGGTAAAGCTAACTCAATGTAAATATTTTAATTATTTAATACAAGCCTAAGAACAGCAGAAGGAAAGAGTAGCACATAAGAAATAGCGACCAGGAAAGATGAGCTGAGACTTACACAGGTAACATGGAAGTATCTTGTCACTAAAAAAGTGATCACAGAGATAAGATGTCAAAATATAAACCTGGTGAGGTTCCTGTCATTCCACTTGTCAGATCAGTTTTTGATCATTGCACAGTTTCATCTGTTGCTGTAAACATCACATCAGTTCCACCCATTCCTAAATACAACTGGGCTGAACTCTAAGGGTGACACGTGAGAAGACTAGAGTGGAGATTTGAATTTAATTCTTAATGTACCATGTTTACAAATGTCAGCAATGCTTTTTTTTGTTAAGCTGATGTTTAAAGTATAATCATTGTTCCAGATTAATTGCAAATAGATCAAAATCGTTTTACAATTATTCAAGAAGATATTGTCACATCATTAGGAAATGGGTATTTGTAAAATGTTTATTAAAAAGAACTAAATAACAGTGAAATTAAAAAGAGAACAATCTAGAAACAGTACATGCGTAAGACCTTTGATTATAACAGAATTATCAATTATAATTTAATTGACAGTAGGTGCTTTAATAATCTAGTAATTGCAATTAAAGATGCAATTCAGTAAAGCAGAATATCACAAAAAATGTATTTTGGTATATCAGTTTAGGTCCTGCTAGCTTGCTCTAATGTTATCTCATTCTTTTTTCTCCAGGATGGTGTCACAGCCAAACAGGAACAGACGAGGCGAAGCTACTGTGAGAAAAAGCAGAGAGAGCAGAACGTTAGAGACTGAACTAACAGATTCTGCAGAGTGGGAGAATAGAGATAGAATGAAGCAGAATGATGAAAAAGGGGTCCCTATGTTTCCCAGCAGTCTAAGCCTATAGCAGCAGAACTATAGAGATAGCTCAGGATAACCTGAGGCACTCTAACTAGAAGCCTTATCAAAAAGGAAAGTTTTAAGCCTAGCCTTAAAAGTAGACAGGGTGTCTGCCTCACGGACTAAACTGGTAGTTGGTTCCACAGGAGAGGAGCCTGATAACTAAAAGATCTGCCTCCCATTCTACTTTTAGAAATTCTAGGAAGCACTAGTAAACCTGCAGATTGAGAGCGAAGTGCTCTGTTAGGAACATAAGGAACAATAAGGTCTGGAAACAGATCAGGCACACAGAGCAGAAAAGGAGCTAGCAAAACTCAGAAGTCCGGAGAAAGAAACAGGTCAGGATCAGGCAGGCAAAACACAACAGAGTACGCTAGAATACTCTCACACTCGGCTTGAATAATCTGGCCCTAATGGCTGGGAACAGGTAGCTTATATAGAAGCAGGAAGAGATGGATTTGATTAGAGACAATGACCGCTGGGCGGAGTAAAGCAGATGTGAGAAAAGACCCAAATTCAGTCATAGGTGCCAAGATTAGTATTGCGCCAATACCAATATCGTGCAGGACCCCAATACTGCACTAAAATGGTGGTATTGGTAAGCACCAACAGAGAGGGCATGGATACCATTTTCAGAGCCAAAAGTTTATTCAACTATTGTCACCCATTCCACGTAGGCAATAAAAAGTTCTACTGGATTCACTTTGTATTAATCTTTTTCCTGCTTTACAAAGGTAGGCAGCAGCTTGACAAAGACATGATGGCAATTATTTTACATCCAAGTAGTATGCAGTTCTTCATATATACACACATAAATTTCGAACAGTTGGTATTGGTATGGTATCGGTAGATACTGCACAGCTAGGTATCGGGTATCAGTATCAGGGCCAAAAAGCCAAAAAAATGGCATCGGCGCAACACTAGCCAAGATCATGACAATTACAGTACAATCTGAGAGGGGTGTTGGTGTTGAGAAGATGTGGCATTTGCAAAGTATTTAAAAGTCTAGGGCTCAGCCAAGCAGGTGTTATGTTGTGAAATGGCTTAGATATAGAAATATAAAGGAGCATCACACTAAGATAATTCTAAAGTATGAATAACTGTTATTTCTAAAACTATGCTTGTAAATGAAACATTTAAACCCGATCATGTAAAAGATTCTTGATAAATACTACTGATGTTTCTTTCCCTATTTGCCTAATTGCCTTAAAAAAAGACACAGAGTATTAGTGATATTGTACTTTACATTGCAATGCCCTTTTTTCAAAAGAGCAAATAATTGTGGTGTGAATTTTGTAACTGGGGGTAGGTTTGTCTAACTTCCACCTTCTCCTTTTGAGCTTTTATTTTGTAACATTTCTCGCCATCTCTATGTAAACAGTATTCCGCTCCAGCATTTTAAATCACTATTGAAAACCGCTTGCACAGAGAATTGTAACTGTTATTCTAGAGTCTAGTTTATGATTGATTTTATTATGTTGTCCTGTGTTTTTATAGGTCTTACTGTACTGCTGCCTCTTGGCCAGGTCTCCCTCGAAAAAGAGATTTAATCTCAAGGGACTTCCTAGTAAAATAAAGGTTAAATAAAATACAATAAAAAAACCTTGCTTTGAGGTGCTCAAAGAGATTGAAAAAAAAAAGAATGTTCGAGGACACTTTGTAGAGCTACTGGAAGATGGATCAAGCACTATTGTTACTGTAGCAGTGGGTCGAGAGTAATGATTCAGGACAATCAACAGCCCATTTTATGTGACTCTCATGCACAGATAACTCAAGCACACCCTTTTACAGGTAAGTATGTAAATGGAGCAAATCACCTATAATACAATATTTCACAGCAGATATTATGACACAAAGATTAGTTTTTTGGGGGACGAGTCTAATTAAGGCATTAAATCTGTTGGGATCTGGAGGTCTGTCCACTTTCTCCACCAGAGGGCGTACGAGATCTCCTGGAGCCGGAGCTGATTGCACCACCTGTCGCTCATCTGCTCATCAGGAGATCCGTATTTAAGGAGGCGGAGGACTTCTCTCCAGTGCCAGAGTGTTTGCCAGTTACGGTTAGCAAGCCTGAGCCAACCAGCCTGTCTGAACCTCTGACTCCCTGAAAACCTGAACCTGATCTGTTTTTCTCCTCTCTGCTTCCTAGATTTAAACCTGCCTGGAACCTGAAACTCTGAAGAGTTTTCTCTGCCGGTGACCTGCCTGTCCGTTCTCAGAAGAACTCTGGAGAATTATTCCTGTCTAAGATCTGCCTGCCCGCTCTCAGAAGACACTGAAAGGAAACTCAAATCTGTGATCTGCCAGCACTCAAATTAAGCTCTGCCTCCGTCTAGCCCTCAGCCTGCCGACAGCCTCTGGACCCTCAAGGTTCCCCCCTCTGCCGCTCTGCTCAACTCCAGAACAGGTACAGCCTTGCACACTCTCAACCTGCAAATTACCTGGACCTCCACTAACTCCTCTGTCCCCCTCTGCAGTGAACCCACTCGTGACCAGTCCTGGATCTGATTTTTCTGTGTGCTTTTCAGAACCCACTCGTGACCAAACGAGTTCCCCTCTGGACCAGTTCATTTATTATGTTCAAACCTATCAATAAATCTTTGAACTTTTCTCCTGCCTCTGAGTGTTCTGCATGTGGGTTAGACACCTTAAACCAAACATGACAAAATCTTCTTTGCCACTTATGCCAAATCTTAAATTGGGCCTGGCATCCCTTATATTACATTCATGTTAAAAAAAGAATCTTTGCACTATGGTCAAAATGGAGCCATGGCTGCACATACTAAGTACTTATCCAGGGACTGCTTTGGATTTATTGACCAGATTGGACACTGGCAGTAAACAGGTAAGTATGTATTTGCCAACTTGTGCAAAACACCTGCTGCAGTATCAGCTATTACTGAGATAGGAATTATATAAAATGGAATAAAAAACAGCAACAGTCTAAAGTGTGGGTCCCTGTGCGTGTTTGATGGCATGTGGGTTTGTGTTACCTGAATTAAACCCTAGAGTCAGACACAAACACCCTGCTGCTGCCATAAATGTGTTTTGATTTCTGTTCTAAAAATGTGTTTTGCAGAAGAGGGAACTAAAGAAAGATTGGTGATGAGGACATGTTGGTCAGAAGGCAGTCATTTTCAAAATTCGTGTTCTACAGCATTTTACAGTCTGTAAAAAAATATATAGATTCTTCGATCTTATTTCGTTTGTACCTTTTTTGATTTCATTTCATAGTTAATTTTTTTTCTATCCTTTATTATATATCTGTTAAAATTACATAATAATCTGATCAAACTATTTTATTCTCCCTAAGAATAGTGCTAAACTTAAGCTTGTCTCTATATTAACAATTTTATTATTGTTATAAAAGTTTAGGTGCTCTTATTATTTGATGAGCCAACCACTAGCTTCTCTGTTTAAGATTCACAGGCTAACTAAATGTTTTTCCTCACTTTAATTTCCCAGTATCTGTGAAAGAATACAGCATCGTTTTTGATGCAATTCCAGTTGGTTTTGTTAGACTGCTTCAAGACAGGAATGGACCGATTATACAAATACCTCCTAAAAAAGACATTTTCATAAACGGTATTAACATTTTAGATGGAAAAAAAATTTAACAACAAGTTTATCAGAAATATTTTTCATTGCCCTGTGCTTCCTCACTGTCAGTCTTACTGGAATAGCAACTTTACAAATATTTACTGGTCATTGGTGTGGACTCACAGTAATAAATATCTAGTCACTAACAAGGTAAAAGAAGTTAACTTTAAAATAATTCATCAAATATATATATCCAACAAATCAATTTATTAAAAGGTATAGGAATGACTTTGATGACTCTTGTACTTTCTGTAAAGCTGTCACAGAAACAATTTCACATTTGTTTTATGACTGTATTTATGTTAATTTTTTTTGGACAGAAATTGAACATTTATTTAAAAGATATTGTGATGGACAAATAACACTGCAGTGCAAAGACATCATTATCTTTAATGATTCAAAATGTTTGACTAAAACGGACTCTTTTATTTTGAATTTTCTTATCTTATTTGGAAAGTTTTATGTTCATAAATGTAAATGGTCCAGTTTAAAACCCAATTTGCCTCAATTCAAAACTTAACTGAAATCCTACCTTGGAACCTTAAAAGGTTCAACAAATGTGAAAGCTATAAAGACCTTAAATAATTTTAATGCCTTTGAAAAATGTATATTAAAAATTGTGTACCCCTCCCATATGTTTCATTTTTTTGTAACCCTCTTTTGTTTTTTTCTTTTTCACTATTAATACTCTTGTAATGTATTAATTGATGTTTCAATATGGTTTTTGATACTGTTTGTCAATTTTGTTAATAAAGTTTAAAAAAATAAATAAATAAATAAATGTTTTTTCTCACTGCTATAAACTTTTTTTTTCACTTTCTGATAACTCTAAAGGCCTTAGGTACTTTGTGAATAACATTTTATGATATCAAATAACACAATACGAAATATTATAATTAAAAAAAGTATTCTAAGAAAATTATGAAAACTAAAAAAATCAGAAAATCTCAGGGAAAACACACATGGGGAGCAAGGAGACGACAGAGCAACAAAACAACATGAGGTGTATAAATGGGAAACTGAACAAAGACCAGGCTAATTAGCAGATATGGAGCAGGTGTAGACAGAGGAGGCTAGAAGGGAGCTAGGAAAAAAAAGAGACTGACACAAGTGAGTAACAGAGGGCAAACAAGAAATACCCAAGAACTCAAAAACATTAAAAAATAACTAGAATAACACAAAATAGAAATGAAACCACTAAACTAGAAAACACAGAAAAACATGAATCAAAGTATAACTGAAAACTCAAAAAGCTTAAACAGAACCAAAAAAAGCAGAGTCTGAATGATTGGGAAAATTAGGAATTTATTTAATTTTGGAAATTTTTTCAACAATAAATACCTATACAAACGATAGGAAGTTGTTTTGGGGATTTGCATTTAAAAGCAATACATTAGCAGCTTAAATGCCAAAATACTAATTCAGCTACTTCTGCAAGCCCCAGTTGAGTTTAAAAGGAGGTGCCAATGATATTGAGTAAAAAGTGGAGAAGAAAGAGGGGGATGAAATTCAAGCAAATAAATCTAAATTGATCTAGCCTAAAGTCAGGAACTCTGAGTTTATGGTTTTACAACAGCCATTATGAATTAGTTCTATCAACTCTAAGTAGGTCCACTCAGATTTAAGCTTGTGCGTGACAAGTTCAAAAAGGCATCAGCAGTGGAGCACAGATTTGATGAGTCACCATGACAACAGGCAAAAGGAATTACCAATTTCACCCCACTGGAACTGGAGAAAATAAGGAAATGAAAAAAAAAAAGAGAATGTGTTTAAAAGACAGAGAAACAGGTTAGCTCTGGGGAGAATGTTACTACGGTGACTGAAACAGAGGTTGAGTAAACTCTCTTTGTGAAATGGAAAAGTCAGAGTTTCCCTGAGGAGAAAAATAATGACTTGGCCCACTTGTTCACCTGATCTGAACCCCATGGAGAACATGCGTTCCTTCATGAAAGGTGAGATCTACAAGGAGGGAAACGGTCCCCCTCTCTGAACAGTGTCTGGGAGGCTGTGGTCGCTGCTGCACGCAATGTGGGTCACAAACAGATCAAGACACTGACAGAATCTATGGATGGAATGCTTTGGTGAAGAAAGGAGGCTATATTGGTCAATTTTTTTTTTTTGAATGTCGCAAATGTTTATTTCTGAATTTTGAGTTGTTATATTGGTTTATCTGGTGAAAATAAACACTGGAGATGGGTATATATTTGATTTTGATTACGTTGCCTAATAATTCTGCACAGCAATATTTACCTGTACACACAGACATCCTCATAAACACATCAATTTCCAAAAATATATAAACTTTGATATTAAGGAGTCTTTTGGGTTGATTTGGGTTGATTGAGAACATAATTGTGGCCCAATAATAAAAATAATCCTTCCATTTCACTGGAAGGAGAACCAAAGGCATATTTTAATAATGCATCTAGTGACTGTGTAACCATCTGATTATGCAAGAGGACCTTTAATGTGCATTGAACACCTAATTGCTCAGTTCTAGCTTAAGATTAAGAACACCTCTGCATATCACCTTTCGAATTTAGAGTCTTCTGATGCATCATGAGCACTAGCCATGAAAGATCCAAAGTCAGATACAGAACGGGTCTTCCTTTCTTCGATTAGAGATGGTCTTCATCCTGCTTAAAAATAAAATCAGATAAATAGATAAAACAAACCTTTTCAAACCTCAGATACATATACACAGGTATACAAACAATGCCTGCAGTCTGCTGCACGATAACCTGCTTATCACACAAAAATACCATGGTTTTTCAAATACCTTTAGAACTTTTACTGCCAATAAATAAAAACATGCTGTGAACCTACCTAAGAGTTCGTTGGCACCACTATGCATGGGATTCATACATCAAAGAGATCCAGTGAAAACAATTCTAAGATGTGTAGGTTGGGTTGTTTATATTTATCTGCATGTCTGTAGGTGTGAAGGAGGCCATGTATCTTTGAGGTATGATTAACTAATAGCGAGTAAGTCTGAGAAGTAAATGTAGCCTATTTTTCAGCCTGACAACTAAACTGAAGGTTTAATGTATTGGTAGAACTCAGCAGTGCAGGGAGGCCTTCATTTATTTTGAAAACCATAAAAAAAGCACAGCATGAATACAAGTGCAGATAAACATTAAAGCTGAAACAAATAATCATGTACATTTAATATTTTGCTCTAAAACTAAGTCAATTTTAAATTAAAGGTGCATTGTGCAAGATTAACACGATTTTTTTTTTCCTACACATCTCCTTATGATTACCCAACATGTTTATATATCAGCAGCCACAACAGGCTCTTTTAGTCAGTTTGTTGAGAGAGTGATTTGGCCTGAACTCTCTGAATATGTGCATGGTTATGACACGTTTGGACTAAGGCCAGTGATTGCGCAGTAAGAGAGCATGGCCATTTTTGAAGAACAATCAAGTAGAAAAAAACAATGCACCTCAAACCCCATCACAGACACCAGATAAGAGTAATAAAATAAAAAATCTGTCCAGAGTTGAGAAGACAGCTAATTCAAAATCTAATAAAATAAGCCTTAATTTTGGGGCAGTTTTTAACAAGAAAGGGGCTTAGATCTGCCCTGGGAATGAAATTTGAACCACAATTGTTCCCCTTTTTGCTAAAAATGTAAGATGCTCCAATTAAAGCAACTTTTTTCATTCACAACTTTCTTACACTAGATGATATTACACCTTTAAATGAAAGAGTTTTGTGTTGAAGGGGCACCCTATAGTGCTTTTACTCTTCTGGTGTCATTTCCTCTTGTGGGCAAAAAGGTGCAAATATCTGCAAAAACTCTGGAACTCGTGTTAATAATTACTGAACTTTATTGATCTCACATTGGAGAAATGTACCTCTGCATTTAAAGGAAAAGTCCAGTCAACAAGGAATAATCAATGGATCATTATTTATACCTAAAACAGACTTAATGAATTTAACTCATATCAGTGAGAAAACTCTTATCAGTAAAAAAAAAAAAATAATAATTTTCGTCAGTGAGGCACCCGGGGATCAGTGTGGAGTGGCCGTCTGTGGGAATGGAGCTTGAACTCAGCTCTATGCCCTAAACACCAGACCACCACCCCCTCCTTTAAATCTAGGTGGGGAAAAAGACATTTGAGCTATATGAGATGACATATTGTTTATTGCCAAAATGCCCAAACAGCCTGTACAGCCTCATTCCTAACTCTGTACACCGGCATTAAGTCGAATAACCCATACCTCTGTTTATTTTAAACACTGATTTGTTTTTAACTTTCTAAATGAAATCCATTCAATGGGAAGATTGCTGCTATTGAAATTCACCTACTGTATAGAGGAAAACAAACTGGAAATATTGCTGCAAAGTTATTTAATAAATATGCTGATGAAGATTCTCAGTCATCCAGGTCATAGTCATTCCGTAAAAATTCAAAAAAATATCCACTGGACTTGGTTTCCAAGATCTGAAGACGTTTCTCCACCTCTCCAGGAAGCTTTCTCAATTCAAATGTCTGGATCCGCAGTGAGTTTGAGTCTTATATAGACAAAGCCTTGTGTCGCTTGGAAACATGCAAATGGAAACCGATGAGTGGGTCGTTTGGTTCCATCGTTAGCCTGTAATATTTAATAAACTTAAACCCACCTAGGTCACTTCACAGGTAACTCAGATCAGTGGGCTTCAGCCGGGGCTAATTTCTTTCAGAAGAGTTTACACCTAAAAATAGATTAGTACATAAATGGCCTGTTGGATGTTGCACCATAGAGTGGTTGAGAGAAAAATGTAGTTTGTTTCTACAGAAAATTGTTGGTATGATGATGCATGGCTTATACCACAGATACCTTTGATTTTACACTTGCAAACTAATTAACATATATTTATATTTAAGGAAATCCTTAATTTTTTTTTGTAAAATAAATCTTCCTCTATATATCACCCAAAGCTTGTGATCATAAATAAATAAAAGCACAACTTTAAACAAAAAGTTATGTCCGATTAGTCTATGCATGCCAAGCTGCTAGCATTACTCATGGTGAAAAGAATGTAAAGTCTGTGTTTTTATGGAAAAACTTATAGAGGAGTTCAGAGCAGGAAACTAGGCAATGCTTTATGCTGTGGTAACTTAGTCAGGATATTATATTATTCAAATGAAATGTTATCCATCATGCTCAGATTACAAAAGATTAAAGAACTTTGAAATCAAAGTCACAGATCTCAACGCCAGTGGAGTTCAGTTTTTCAATGGCCTTTATTTTTGTTACTTTTTGAAAGTAGATGGATAGGAAATGGGATTAGAAAGAGGGAGAAGATATATGGTGAAGGTCAACACCAGGACACATAAAGTGACGTTCACACAGCAAGCCTTAATGCTCAATTCCAATTTTTTTGTCCAATCGGATTTTTTTGCATTGCCATTTCCAAATATATGCGACTTGTATGTCATCTCCTTTGTTAACTGCATTCATACAGCTTATGTGTCCTACATGCGCAGTAGAGGACGCAATGATGTCACGAACAAGCATGCTCTGTCTTTTAGCAATACTCGATAAAGGTCACTAGTCTGCGTCTTGCTATGCAGCAGAAGCAGGAAGAAAATCAACAATCATGTCGGACAGTGATGCGGAGGTAGTTTTTATGTTTAGCCTTATTTAAAAATGTTGTTAAGGTAGGGAAAGATCGCTAGATGCGTTCCAGCACAGGTCGGATGAATGAGACCTGGCCATTCAGACACAGGCCGCATTTGAAAATATCAGATATGTATCGGATTCAGGACCACATAGCAAAGTGGCCTGTATGGCAATAGAAAAAATCAGATCTGCGTTGTTCAGAAAGTCATAAAAAGATCGGATACAGGTCGCATATGGGCAAAAGTAAGGTTTGCACTACAGATGCAGAAACCTTGTGGATTGTATATGGCCAATGAGGCCCAGAAAACACACAAAAAGAGGAAAAAAGCATCAGACTGAAAAAAAATTGTAGAGCTCTGTTTGTATATATATATATATATATATATATGCAAAAAAAATGACTTCTTGCATTTCAAAGCAGAGAGGCAAGGATTCCACTCTCTTCAATCACAGCAGAAAAAAACACACAGAGAAGAAAACACATCCACATTTAAACAACCCAGCTTTCTGAATTATTAGTCTGTACCATCTCTAAGGGGTGGAAACTTTAACATTTACATTTTCTCTTTGTGCAGAAGTGAACTAAATCAAACCTCTAGAGGAAAAACAATAAATAAATAACACACATTTACAATTAACTTAAACAAATTGAAGCTAAACAATACTCCAAGTCAAAACACAAAACATCTCCCCACCTTCTCAGTTAGTATGGATTTCCCTTATGAGGCTGATTGGAAACACCAGGTCCTTGTCAGCACTGCTCATGGGCGCGCTTCCATGGCAACACCTGACCAGGTAACCTCAAAGAAAAACAGAGT
Organism: Cyprinodon diabolis; assembly: GCA_030533445.1. Taxonomy (NCBI): domain Eukaryota; kingdom Metazoa; phylum Chordata; class Actinopteri; order Cyprinodontiformes; family Cyprinodontidae; genus Cyprinodon; species Cyprinodon diabolis. Next base: position 41,067,772 of record CM060083.1, on the reverse strand, counting down.
GGTTAGAAACAAACAAAAATAAAGAAGTTACATCAATAAAGACAAAAACTTAAACATTCCCCTAATAACACTTCTGAAAGACAGGAAATGCCTGCTCACAACACCAATTAGTGAGGGGGTAAATCCCTCACAGCAAAAAAATAGGAATTGGGTCACTTCAGGCTGCTGTGGGAATGTAGCCTTACCCCCAGATTCCACATACTCCGTCAGCGCTCCGCTCCGCCCCGCTGACGTACGTCGTGCGGAGCGCTTGTCTTTCATGTAAATCAATGAGAGCTGTTCCACATCCACCGCTACTCCTCTGCACGTCTCCGTCCACGTACTTCTTCTCCGTCCGTCACCGACAAATTACGGAGCCGGGCTATTTTTTGCTCCGCTCCGGTCCGCACCAAATAGGAAAAAGAACATCGACAAATTCCAGTTCGTCAAATTAAAACATAGCAGCAACAGATCGGTGACTAGAAATTATAGAACAATTCTTATATATATATATATAAAAAACTAACACCGTTTATTTAAATGATTGGATCCAAACTATTGGTTATTCACCAACGAGGAAGCAGATTTCTCATCTCCATCAAAATATTTATTTTATACCGAGGGACTTAAACTTTAATCAAATCCATTCAAAAGAAACTTCTTAAAGAGATGCTGAGTTTGGGAGTAGAGAACGAACAAAGTTCATTCAAAAAAAGCAGTTTTGAATTATCCTTATCCCCGTTACAAAAATCTACAAAAAAAAAAAAAAATATATATATATATATATATATTTGGGCAGAAACTGAACATATGCTGGATGATGGTGGGATTTTTTTAATATGTCATATTAAATTAAGCGTTCACAGGGTTCATACAGGAATGAGTGACTCTAATTTAATGCTATTAGAAATGATTTTAATGCCATCAACAAGAACCATGAACACAAGTTATTAGTGTACATGAAATATGAAGGAGCTGTAAGAACAGATCCATGACTCCTGTATGTATGTAAACACACACACACACACACACACATATATACGTATATATATATCCTCTAGCTTTTTCTCCGCCTGGAGCTTCCTTTCCGAACATACGGCTTTATGATCAGTTCCACGGAAATTAATAGCGATATAATATATCTGACGAAATTGTTTTTATAAGCATTTTTTATTAAATTATAAATACTTCGATAAACATATTTAAATAATTTTAGTGCCAATTAAGGCTTTGATGATGAATTGTAATTATTTTTAATGATCCGCGGAAACCCTGGTTCATCTCGCGCATGCTCTCTACGATCTCCAAGAAACTCAGAGCGGAGCGGACGGGAGCCACAGCGGCAGCTGTAGGCTTCGCTTTGAGCAGGCGGTCTGGAGCGCAGCGGGCGGAGCGGAGCGCTGACGGAGTATGTGGGATTTCGGGGTTAGAGCTCCGTAAGTCCAAGATCACATTTACCATTTCAGGTTTCCTTTCAAACATGTTTCTGAAATATCCTCAACAAGCCAACCTAAAAATACTTTTATAAAATAAAAAAAATTACCAAATATGTGGTCCTAATTTTCCAATAGTTGCTTAAGTGTTATCATTTCATATCTATGTTTTTTTTACCTGATGATGTTAAGGTGCAGTGGTTACTACATTCTGGTGTACAGTAAAGATAGCTTAGAGTGTTGACCTGTGCTTTAGAGTGTATTTATGGATAAAACTCTGACAGATTTCACAAAGTAAAACTTTTCTCAAGCGTACATACAGTGATGACAGTTCAAAACAGCTGAATGCCTGCAACACTTCTCTCATAAGGTCACATAAAGCATTTCTCTCGTGGGATGAGTAGATGACATTTCAAGAGCTCTGGAAGACTGAAACTCCACTCAAACCGGTCACACTTCCAAGCTTTTCACTGGTGTGGAAATGATGATAACATTTTGAATCCTCAGAAATAAATCTTGAGACACTAGAATCAAGGCAACAGGTATAATTCCTTTTTAGAAATTGATGACATTTCAAATTTTAAAAGGTTTTGATCTTTCTTGGTATGGGTACAAATACACCCTTGTTTTTGACTTTGGGTATTTTTTTTATGTTGAAAAGGCTCCCAAACTCCTCACATCAGGGTTTTTTGTGGATTACAGATGCTGATTGATAGACATGACCCAAACTTTGAAGGTCTAAAAAAAAAAAAAAAAAAAAAAAGGAAAAACATCAAAAGAATCGGTTAAAGTAACACAAATACAAAATCATTAAGATAAAACATCTGTGAGTCTTAAAAGGTTTTAGTTTCCTACAAGCCTTTGTGTGGTAAAGATCTTCTTTTCCGTTTGTGAAATGGAAATTAACAGCTCATGGTGTTCAAATGCTTTTGTTGAGGTAGAGTGGAGAAACATTGTAGATCCAAAGATTATTCTGACCTGCTACTTTGGTAAAACAAATTTCCTCGATCATCTGCTACAGGAAGAAAAGGTAGCATCAAATGCATCAACAGACTGCTAGTGAGAATTTCATAAAATCAAATGATAAATCATTTTAAAAACTATAACACTTTAAATGGCGGTATTTCTTTTTTTTAAACATATATCACAGCATTGTGTAGGCTACAAACAAAACGTGAGAGGATGTTTAACGATGCAGTATTCACATACAGAAAAAAGGTCAAAGTTTACCTCATCTCGGCATAATAAACTTTTTCCAGCTTTCCAGTCGGAATTTCAACATCATCCATCCATCCATCTTCCTCCTCTTATCCGGGGTCAGGTCGCAGGGGTAGCAGCGTCAGAAGGGAGGCCCAGACTCCCATCTCCCCAGCCACCCAAGGCGTTCCCAGGCCAGCCGACAAACAGTCCCTCCAGCATGTCATGGGTCTCCCCCTGGTCCTCTTCCCGTTGGGATGTGCCAACCATGAATTTTGATGTCAGTTTGTAGTATATACAGACATAAATTGGAATCAGAGCTTTACAGAATGCCTTAATAAAAAGATAACCAATGCAAAATGTTTGTTTTCTACTTTTTGGTTCAGATTGGTGTAATCTGTGTCATGAACAGGTAGGTTTTACTAGCCCAGGTGCAGAACTCACGGACACAGAGGCAGGATAAAGTCCAATATTTATTGGAAACACACAGGTTTTCCTCCTGGGAGGCAGAGAGGACAGAGCAGGTTAGGTTCCGGTACAGGTTCAGGTTCAGACTTACAGGTTCAAACAGGCAGGCTGGCTCAGGCTTGCTACCATGGCAAGGACAACAATCCGGCTCAGAGGGGAGCTCTCACCCAGCTTATATGGGGAGAGCTTAATCATGAGCTGATGGGGATCAGCTGAGAGCACGAGCTCCCAGAAGGATCCACGGCGCCCTCTGGTGGGCAGGCCTCTGGATCCAAACAGAAAAACAGAAGCCCTAAGAAAGGGATCCACGTCGCCCTCTGGAGGGCAAACCTCTGGATCCCAACAATCTGGGACCTAAAGTTATGAATAAAATCAATTATAGTAATTTAACATAGAAAAGATGGATGGTTTAATGTAAAGTAGTATACATTTATCAAAACTGCTGAAAACTACCCTAAAAGTGGCAGCAGTACACAGTGCTGTTGTTTAGTTGTTTTTATAAAGTGAAAGAGACAATAGCTGTGTTCAGGGATGGACCTGGATGAGACAGATGGGCTGTTGTTTAGGTAGCTAAAATCCTAAATTGCAGAATGATCTCCACTCATTCCCCCTGGCTGTATTTCCTCTGCTTAAAAAGCTGCCAGCAAATAACTACCCCACTCCTCTGTGGTTTGGTCTGCACTGATAGATTTTATTTTGTGCTTTAAAGCCTGGCTTGGAATAAAAATATTTCTCAAAGCAATAAAAGTGTTTGCAGAGTAGTGAGAATAGCTTTGAAGGAGCCAAAATCGTTGACGTTTTAAATGCACATTGGTGAAAAATGACAGAAAATATGAACACTCTGTTTTTTAAATGTTACACCCAGCAAAAACTCGAGACTGTTAAAGATGCAATTTAGGTGACATTTAAGGAATATAAACACCACTAATGGTTTAGGAACCATGCTGGTTATCCTGGCAGAGACTTAGTGTTTCTTCTTACAAAATCTTGCAGTTCTGCATTATTTAACCTCAAATGCAAACTGTGGCATTTTTGCTATGAAGGAGCAGAAAATAATGACACTTGCAGACCAGACAGGACATTAAAGAGCAGGAACATTACCTGGTCCTCCTGCTAGGTAGATAAAGAGAGAGGAGCTATGAAAATGCTATGACAATATAAGATAATCAGCATGTCTTTCATTACTACATTAAAGCACAGTCTACTGTGTGTATATTGCTTCTGTGTATATATATATATATATATATATATATATATATATATATATATATATATATATATATATATTCTATCTTATTTTGTTTTTTTGTCTGCACCAACAACACCAAGTCAAATTCCTTGTAAGTGCAAACCTACTTGGCAATAAACTTCATTCTGATTTTCTGACTTTTTTTTTCAATGTTATAGACAGGCTTCCTACAGCATAAGGCAAGTCAAATTCAAGACTTTTTAAGACTTTTTAATGCCACTTGAAATAAAAATTAAGACCAAATTTACAAGAAACACAAGAAAAACCTGCGACGGAACCAATAATGGCGGGATGTTATTTTATTTTTTAAGTATTTATAAGTATTTTTTATTTAGATTACAAAAATAAATCGTAATAAAAATAATCCTATTTATGATGTTTTAAAAAATAAGACCAACGAAAGACTGATTTAAGACATTTTAATACCAATTAAGGCCTTAGTTTTTGAAGAATTCAATGCCTTTTAAGACTTTTTAAGGACCCGCGGGAACCCTGTATAGAAAATAAATACATGTTGCATTACTTCTTAGGCACAAAGCTACATATATATATATATATATATATATATATATATATATATATATATATATATAGAGAGAGAGAGAGAGAGAGAGAGAGAGAGAGAGAGTTTTTTATCAGAATCCTGCTTTTCTATAATTTTTTACTCAAATTGATTTAATATTTAACAGTATGGTTATCAGTATTATTTTTATTTTTTAGTTTTATAATTGTCATGATATCACGAACATTTACATTTTCTATAACCATGATCTTCTGTTCTAAAATATTTTTTCAGAAAATGTGCTTCTCCCCGGGTACTCCGCCTTCCTCCCACAGTCCAATATCAACACTGTTAGGTTACTTTATATCTCTCGCCCATAAGCCGCCGGAGAAAGGTACTGGCCCCACTGCGATGGATGAATGGATGGATTGACGGACGGATGGATAATTTCTACAAACACAGAAAAACTGTTTTATACAACTGACAGACCCAGAATATCCTATTATGGAACTTGTCTACATCTTGAGTTTACAGGTTGCACTGATTGTACTGTAATTGCTGTAAAAGTTAAGCCCGAAGAGATAAAGGTACAATCCAAGATAGGATAACTAAAACTATTGGTGCAGACTTTTGCCTTAATGATGGTAGAAAACTGTATCTAATTCAGTTTGGATCTAAGCAGGTCTTCCAATCCTGTTTGGGATGTTTGTTGACACAATCTCAGAGTATTTCCGTGATTAAATTGATCTTTGGTTTCAAAACTTTAGTGTCTTTTACTTGTTTTCTACAGATGTTGTGCTCTTGTTGGTGTCTCTAAGCAGTCTTCCTGTTATATTAAAGTTTTCTAGTGGTTAAGAAATAACAGAGTCTAAAACCGAACCTCTTATTGACTTCTACTACAGTACATGTGAATCGGAGCCAATAAAACAAGGCATGCGCAACAACACCAGGGCACCTTCTAATGGTTTCCAAACTTCACTTTGGAGATAGAGAAAGACACTGTTAGAATAGAACTGTGGCTGAGGATCAGATTACTATGCTTGCTTCAACGCTATACTCTTTATACCTGTAGGAAACACTGACAGCAACCTTTTCTCAAGCTAACATCCATCCATCCATCCATCCATCCATCCATCCATCCATCCATCCATCCATCCATCCATCCATCCGATTATCTGAGCTTTTTTAAATCTTTCTTTAGATAATTTGTCTTAATGTGGCTTAAAATAAAATTCAGATTTGTGACATAAAGTGAAATCATAACTGATCTGCTGTCTTTTACATAGCAGTGCAATTGCATCATGCTGTTGGTCTCATCTCTCTGCTCTGTCTTGCCCCTGTCAAGTCTTTCCAATGTGAGTAATGACTGTCTCACTCCTGGCTTTATTTATGCAAAAAGTAAAATGTGAAAGTTTGCTGATGAAGATTCTCAGTCATCCAGGCCATAGTCATCCCAACAAAAAACACTGGACTTTGTTTTCTAAGTTTGAAGACATTTCGCCTCCCATTTTGATTGATTGATTGATTGATTGACTTTAGTGATCTCACAGTAGATAAATTTACCTGTTACATAAGCTCAAATAGTCAAAATAGAAGAAGGTGCCAAGGGAAGAAAAAGGTGTATGGGATTAATACATTATAGAAGTGTGTTCACGTATGAGAGCTTTTTTTTTTTTAGGATTATTATACAGGGTTATTGCATAGTGTGTTTACAAGGGTATTTATAAAAATGGATATTTATAAATATATAGTTATTATATATTGAAGGTGTTGTCCATGATGGATGTAAGCTTTCTCAAAAAAAACATATAAATTGACAAATGGGGGAGTGGTTGAGGTCTTTGTTGGGCCTGTTTTGCAGGCCAACAATGACTTCAAAGACTTCGTATTATTAAGGGGTGGACCTATTTTTTTTGTTTTGTTTTTTACGGTTCAATTTGCATGTTTTCTTAAGCAATAACAAGGCCTTTGTTTGTGCCACTCTATAAGCCTGGAACTCAAGGCTACTCCAGACATTTGAATTGAAAAAGCTTCCTGGATTGGAAGCGAAACGTCTTCAAACTTGGTAAACAAAGTCCAGTGGATTTTTTTTTTACTTTTCAACTTTGTTGAAATGTGAAAGTGAATAACATCAAACTGAAAAAAAGAACAAAAAAAAATGTTGGTCCAAAGCAAACATGCAGACAATTTTATGTCCTAATTGAAATCTACAACATGCAGATTCAAGCTGCATTGCTTTTTTGTTTCAATGTTAACCTCCATATTAAAGTAATTCAATCTAAAAAGAATAAAAAAATGTAAAACCCGCCTACATCATCAATGTATCTTAAGCATCTAGTTTAACAAAATATGTGCAGAACTTGTCAAAACTATATCAATTCTTGAAAAGTAAAATGGTAAAAGTGAAAAACAGGAGTGTTTGTGTCAATCTAAAGAAATATTCGTTACTTCACAGACTAAAAGGAGCTGCACTAAATCAGTTTCCTCTCTGCTTTTGGCTTTGTAGCTGAGACGAATCCTTTATCTAATAATATTACAACGTTTCTCAGTATTCAATAAAAAACACTCAGACTTCAGAGGATGAGGACTAGCGCTTAAAGGTCAGCGGTAAATAACAGAGACTACTGACAGGGACTAAAAGTCAAATGATGTCCAAGCTGCTGTCCTGCTCTGGAGCCCATAATCACACCCAGGAAAAAAAAAGACAAACAGGAGAACCTAATGATTCATGTCTAAATGAAACTGGCTTCTGAGAGAATCATTTACAAAGTAGGATTATGTAAAAATTAACACTGGAATGTAATAAAAACAATTTCAGAAAAGAGAAAGTTGGAAAAGAAGAAAAACCCAAGCGAGGACATCAATCCAGTTATTCATCTAATTCCACTCAGCGAGGATCACTTTTTTAAACTTCTCATTGACAGATTATTCATCCCTTCACCTGAATGAAGGGCAACGCGAGGCTCAGTAGCCACCCCTCCCATTCTCTGGCTGGGCTCCAGCTTCGGGATTGGAATCTCTCTGGAAAAAAGCAGCAGCATGAGCTTTCTTTTTAATGGCAGGAGGAAGATCTGCAGACACTCACTCAGCATTAGTGCCTCTGCAGTACAGCGTCACTCAGCAACACGACAGCAAGGTTATTTTTTTTTACAGATGAATAGTCAGTAAATCTAAAATATGTTTTGTTTTTATTTATGTACTGGAACTTACAACCTAAGGATACATTATGCTGGTGAAGATTCTCAGTCATCCAGGTCATAGTCAGACTTTTTTAAATTCAAAATGTCAGAAATAGCGTTTAGTTCATGGCTTTATACAGTAGCCCAACAAAGCTCTGTTTTGGCTTAGAAAACATGGAGATTGAAACAGACGAATGGGTCCACCCTTGGTAATGGGGGTCGTTTGGCTTCTTTGTTAGCCTGCAATGCCCCATACCTGTCTATGTCTCTGAAAAGGGGGTCGTTAAAGGCAATTGTTGGCCTGGCTGAATAGGCGAGGTCTTCTGTTTCCCTGTAAGGGGGTGGGGTTTGCGATGATAGCGGGAAGGACTCTTCGCTATTTCTGACTTTTTGAGTAGAAACAGCTTCCTGGATGGGAAGCAAACTTGGAAACAAAGTCCAGTGGATTGTGTCTTTTTTTTTTTTGGAATAAGGATACATCAATAAAGTGCTAGGATATTTAAATATTCAGTGTATTCTCATTATGAGTTCGTATGAAATTGTCCGAAAAGTTATGCACCGTAATTTCGTACGTTTTAGACGTTTTTTTCGTCATATGCACATGCACATCTTACGCAGCATTCAAGAACATAGAATTTAAAATACAATTAGCCCTAACCCTGACCATAACCCTAACCCTAAGATATAAAACAGCAAGCAACGTAGTTAGAGACACGAAGAAGTGATTATTGCACCTTTTTCCCCAGTTTTACGTCCGTCCACTGATCTGCTTTTTTGTCTGTCTGCCAGCGCATGTGCACTGATCTGGTTCTTTGAGGAAAAACGTCAAAAACGTAAGAAATAGTGTGCATAACTTTTCGTATGATTACATACAAACTGATAATGAGAATATGTTGAAATATTCTGTTGAGATTTTGTATGATAATTTATTGGAAATATGGCTCACATATGTAATTAGCAAGCTTAAATGAATATAATCTTGGATTTGGACTTTAGCTTGGCCATTTTGCCACACAACTATATTTTGATCTTAAGGGCTGGTTATCCTCCCGCAGCAGACTGTTGCAGATATTTTTGATTTATAGCCAATATTGAAGCCTGGTATGTTATTCCACACCTCTACGCAAGAGGGACAATCAGGAACTAGCTGTGGGTCTAGATACAGCCGAGGTGGTGAGGAAGTGGGGCCAAGTTTGTGCGACAACAGAGGGACATGAGGGTGAAAAAGAGCGGGGATCAGGTGGAAAAAGGGTCCCAGCGTTCTCATCTTCATGAGTCGTTTTCCACGATGGCGGTCATACAAACAAAACAAGCCGGTAAGGTACAAAACAGGAAATGAGCTCAGTGTAGAGCGGATGTAGATTTGACCAATCAGAGGCCTTCTGTCTGCGGTCACCTACAATTTTGGAGAGGTGCAGCAGAGTGTCTGCGGAAGGGGGGAGGGACACATTTGCGTTCACCGTGACACACAGGCAGACAACCTGGTTTCTGAGTATAATCAGCCTTTAGTCGTTCTATTGTAAGTTTATACTTGTATGCTGTAATCACATTATGTTGCTGCAAGATCAACCTTCTCAAAGGTTTGAATTCCTCATTCCTTTTCCCATCATCTAAAATCAACTTCCATGTCCCTCCTAAAAATAGTTGACATTAGTGTAAAGATGCTACTGTGTGTTGAGCTTTATAGGCAGTGTTGAGTGTAATACCACACATAATCATAATTACAACAGTCCAAAGTGGCATTGTTTGTTTTTTGACCTCTGATGAGCAGAAGCTGATTTAAAGTAAAGTACATTTGTATAAAACAGTGCATCGCAAAAAACAACAACAGACAAATAATAAAAAGCTTAAGAAGCAAGGAGTGTTTAAAGATGGATGCCCTATGAATCGAGTCAATATTAAAAATATTTCCCAGATCTGTTGTTTGATGCTGTGTCTTTTAAGCCTATTAAATATTATTATTAAATGTTAAAGAGCAACTGTCACTCCCTGTGTCTGATCGCTCCCCATAACAACAGAGCTGCTACAAACCCTAAAGCAGTTCGGGTAACAAGACATAGTGAAGTTATTTTCCACAAATCCATGGGTAGATCTGTGACCATAACTCACAGCAAAAACCTTCTTTCTGCAGGTCATGGTGAAATCAAATAGAGAAGTAAACTTTAGAACATAATACAGATCTTTATCTCTTGGGGAAAAGGGAAATATATAAAAGGAATTGAACCTTTACTGAGTTGATTCTTACTGTTATGTGTTTACTGGGGTTTATCCACATAACAGCTAAATCATCTGAACCAAAAGAAGAAAATAGCAGAATAACACTGAAAAAAGGATGTCACCAAATAATTTTTTCGCTGTAGTAAATATATATTTCACGTCATGTGCGCCATCCAATGCAGATCATCGGCGCCATCCACATCTAGTGAAAACTTGGATGAGTCGTATAACGCAAACACTCATTGGTTAGCTAAAGGAAATCATCACAAGCAAGCAGGTGTTCTTCAACCTGTAAACATGAATTGTCTATGCCATGCTACAATGTTGGATACAGAAAAACATGTCTAAATGTCTGAAAGGTCGGACACAGGCGAGAGCATATCGGGAGATGGAGACGGAGACCAACAAGACCTCCCTCATCCTTTTCCCTATCTCAAAGAATTTTTTGAAATAGTGGAAAAATTGTGCTTTCAATTCATATAATGTTATCTGGCCTTTTTCTTAAAGGTTACTTCATACTTTTATAGTTTAAGTAGTTTTTGGAGCACATACTTTTTCACTTTTACTTAAGTTGTAAGTTACTCAAGTAAAATAAATATATATATATATATATATGCACCATTATCTATAATTTATAATTTAAAGTCTGAAATACAGATAAGGAAATTTTTATTTAAAAAAAGGCTGTAAATAAGTAACAATTGGGAACAATATTTGAGGAAATGTCTTAAAGTAAAGAGATCTTTTACTACAGATGCATAATCTTGCTACTAAAATATATTTTTTTTTTTTATGGGCCAAAGTTATTCATTCTTGCTACCTAGAGTTTTATTTACAAGTATAAATCTCAGAATTTAGGTCCTCTCCAATGGATTTTCATAATGTTGGGACATGAAGAGAAAGCAGGATCTTTGAAAATTCCAGTCCTCAGTCTCTACGTCTTTGCCCATTCACATAATGGAGGTCTATGGCGCCCGAGGCAGAAAGGTCCATAAAAGTCCACAGAAAACGTGTCAATATTCCTCCATACTGCTCGTCCAATGTATTCCAAGTGTCCTGAGTGGGTAGCGTCCATAATTTACTCGAAACGAAGTCATTTAGAATGTTTTTAGAGCATAAACAGTAGTGTATAGGATTTCCTAAAAGCGCGCTCACGAGTCTACGGAAACCGCGGCAGACCAAACCAGACGAAAGTGCGCATTCAGCTCGGCAATGAACTCATTCCTTTCCTCAACACTGAAGTCCTCAGACATTTTTCTTTCGTTGTTTCTTTCTTTGCACAGGTAAACAGCACATTTCTTCTTCTACGCTTGCATTATCGGCACTTTCATCTGGTTTGGTCTGCCGCGTTTTCCGTAGACTCGTTAGCGTGCTTTTAGGAAATCCTATACACTACTGTTTATGCTCTAAAAAAATTCTAAATGACTTTTTTTTGAGTAAATTATGGACGCTACCCACTCAGGACACTTGGAATACATTGGACGAGCAGTATGGAGGAATATTGACACGTTTTCTGCGGACTTTTATGGACCTTTCTGCCTCGGGCGCCATAACCTCCATTATTTGAATGTCAGCAGACAGCAAGAAGCCTCCCAGATCTCCAGATGCATTTGAGATATCAAAAAAATACTCCAGAGTGTTGTTCAGCATGGGGGTGAGTAGAAAATGAAGGCTAATCATGTTTTGGGTGTACTATTCCTTTAAGCATTCACAACACCATTCACCCTGAATCCATGCAGCAAATGTTTTGACAGCATGAGAAATTTGGCTTTAAAAGCATTACTTGAGGCTAAGTTGAGGAACTACAATTCTTATTTTAATCAGTACATGATTTTGCAAAAAAAAAATCTGCCTGTATTTAAAAACTTTTTGCCAAAGTAGAAAAGAAAAACATCCCAAACTCTGTCTTGGTGCTCTGTCTGTTTTCATGCTAAATATGGACTGCTAAAATATGAAGATGTGCCGATCCTATACCAACAAAAAATGGCATTGATTATCTTCATGAAAACAGCAAGTAAGAATTTTAGAGTATAAATCCGGTATAACAAGGTTTTCTTGGCCTTCAGAAGATAATCAGTTACTAAACAGCTACTAAACAGCTGCCATTATCCATGATTATCCTTTTCCACACTGAGATTATGCCTTTCAACGCATTTAGCCTTGGCAGCCTCAAGATACTTTTCTTTGCTTTAGTTCTATAAAAGTTAGCCTCAGAGATTTTTTTTTACTTCATTTACTATTCTCCTCATAGCCTATTTTTTTTCTGAGAAAAATGCAGTTGTGTCACATTTACAGCCCAAGGAAACAGAAGGATATAGATTTGTGAGTCAAGGATTCTGCGCATCTCAATGAACTTAAAAAAAGTAATAATTTAAAAGAAATACATGCCAATAGTTTTTTTTAGCATCTGCCTTTGTAACATAGAGGGTTCTCAAAAAAGAAAATCTTCTGCAGTGAAATATTCTTCCTGTAAAGACTAAATGTACTGAAAGATATGTTAGATAATACCGCTGCAAAACAGGACTCTCAGAATTAAATAAAATAAACTTTACATATGTATAAAGTGTGCAGATTAATTGAAAGTCTATCTGCACAAATATGTTCTAGCTGGGTTTGAAATGAACCAATACCATTGACACAAAATGAAAGTAGTGGGAGAGCATCCCACGATGGAAGGTGCTGTGGTCTGGAACAACCAATCTCCACAGCTCTGCCATGAGTTAGAGCAAGCAGTTTTACATGAAACCTGAAATAAACTGGTCACCTGTGGAGCGATAAGGTGCTCTCTGTTAGGAATCTTGTATTTTTCAGTCTGACTGGGATTTTTTTTTTTTTTTTTTATCATGCACAATAACAATTTCCTGGGGGTGCACATCATAGACAACCTCACCTGGACTGTAAACACCACCTCACTGGTCAAAAGGGCACAAAAGCGTATGTACTTCTTGCAGAGGATGAGGAGAGCCCACCTGCCCCCACCCATCCTCCCCACCTTCTACAGAAGTTCCATAGAGAGCGTTCTGACCAGCTGCCTCACTGTGTGGTGTGGAGGCTGCAGCGCCTCAGACTGGAAGGTGAGGAGAGTGGTAAAAAAAGCAGAGAGGATCATGGTGGCTCCTCTTCCCTAAAGCGCTGGAAACACTGTAAATCATATACCAGTCGTATGTTTTGTATTTGATCACCATGGTTACATTTTATCACTGCTGCACTTTAGAAATGGAAATGTCTCAAGAGCTGTACGAAACGAAATTTCGATTTGTATACTCTTGGTTTGTACAAAATGACAATAAAGTTTGTCTGAGTCTAAAATGTTACACAAGAGGTTCCTATAGGTGATCACGGCCTGTTACGATAGTAAGATTTCTGATGAGACATAAATGCGCATTGTGTAATAATGCATTGGGATGATTTCCTGATTACTTAATGTAATAATGACAAAAACATTTAATGAATACAGAAAACCATACATAGAAGCAGAGAAGGGAAAGTAGTATTCAGCTTTATGATAAAGTAAAGACAGAAGAAGTGTCATGAAAGGGGGACATATGGACCCAGTATTCAAGGAGAGACAGTCAGTAGGAAAGTTCAAAAAGTTAATTAAAATAAAACAAAAACTGAAGTGGAGCTGAGGCTCACGGACACTGCAGGAGGGGGGCGGGGCACCGCCCAATCTCAGAAACTCTAAGGCAGAAACACAGGTAAGTGACCACGATAAACTGACTGAAGATGATGTTCTCGGTGAGTCACTTACCTGGTTTAGCAGTTCAGTCCATACCCCTTGAGAGGGGTGCAATCCAGCCGATGGGCTGACAGCTGACGCGGCTCGCGTCACCCAGAGTGTCCCCGGAGTTGCAGGAAGCCGATCCTGATCAGGGATGCAGGTCATGTAGGAACGGACAGAACGGGTTGCAGAACAGGCAGGAACAGAACAGGTGGCAGCATCCAGGCTTCCAGGCAATAACAGAGCTCCGGGACAGGTTCAGAGTCTGACTGGGTCCAAAAGCGTGACCAGGTGGTCATGCACAGGAGCAGACAGGATCAGGTGCAGCTGAGCAGGCTCAGTGAAAGAGGGTAGTCGAGACAGGACGTGGAACCAGAACTTGATGCAGGACCTTTAAACTGGTCTCCTCCCTGGAGCCAGGCTTACTGGATAAAAACTGAACCTCCCCACATATAGAGCCGAAAACCCAGAGGACTCCGCAGTGGAGGAACAGTGGACGATCAGGAGACGAGACAAACACAAAAACCCTCTTTCCACTGGCTGCTAGGATCCAGGACATTAACCAAGGCAAAAACTCAACAGACAGACTAACGGAAAGACAAGTAATGATCAGGTACTGAATGCTCAGGCTGAACTGAATATAACCAAGAGGAAACAGGTGAGAGGAATAAATTATAATTGAGGCAGGGAGGGAAAACAACAGGGGAAAGGAATGACTAATTAAGGGAGAGCAAACAGGCCAGATCATGACAAGAAGATGTTTTTTTTTAACAAAGGCTGGGCTAACGAAGGTAGAGAAGCACTAAAGACACGTAAAATTGATGGAATATTAGTGGATGAGGAGGAGGGCAGAGATAATTAAGCATTGATGACAAAAATAAAGCCATCAATCACTTAGACAGAAAGCTGAAAGTACCTCAGCTTTTTGAGAAGTTTGGCTTAAACTGATTATTTCTTTTCCCAGAACTCAGCTGAGATTTCTATTTAGCTTAGCTGACATTACACAGTGGTGTGGAAACTACTGTGGACCACTGAGTGGTCAGAGTGAAAAATCATCTACAGCCCACATCTACAGGGTGGCAACTTTCATAAAATAGATTGAAAGTTATTACATTTAGCTAGTAGCTGACTAGACCAAGAACGGCGGAACCAACATAATGAGCTATACATCATGATCGCATGTGCACTTTAATCCAGTCATTACTGGAAAATAAAAAATCTACAGCAATATCTTTCAATCTGTTTCAGGAACCAGTTTGCAGAAAAAAGCATGTTTGAAATGCATGCTTTGCTGGAGGCGATGGCCAAGCCTGATTGATGAGCAGGACAGGACAATGGATAAAGGAAAATAAATCATTGATTGCACATAATTAATGACTGTGGTATGTAGTTTTAATCTCATCTTTGCTGATTTCCTGCCAGAGTTTCCCTCTCTCAGACTCTTTTGGCATATTATAAGAGACATTACAGAGGAAAAATCTGTCATTTTTAGGAAAAGTCTCCGTAATTGATTTACAGTGTAAGTCTAGAGCTTTATTTGTTTTTCACTGTCAACCATAGGACTTTTAAAGAAAACGTCGACCAAACGGTCTTGACACCATTGTTTTTCCAAGATACATGCAGTCATTAGGAAATTCAACAGAGGAGTGTAGTTCACTGTTTCCAGCTTTTTTCCATAAAAAAAAAAAAAACACTACAATGGCAGATCAGTTTAATTTAACAACACATTCAACTGATGGGTCTGTAATAATTTATCACAACCACAAGGTAGATAAAAACATAATACTGGGATTATGGGAAATAGTGAAATGTGATTCACTTGTACTTTGTACAAAAAGTGAAAAGATTTTCTAAATTTGAGTTTGAACCATTATTAAGAACTGATAAAATTTTTTTTTATGTCCTTGAAATATTT
The DNA here is from genome assembly GCA_030533445.1 of Cyprinodon diabolis. Taxonomy (NCBI): domain Eukaryota; kingdom Metazoa; phylum Chordata; class Actinopteri; order Cyprinodontiformes; family Cyprinodontidae; genus Cyprinodon; species Cyprinodon diabolis. The sequence continues at coordinate 41,051,912 of CM060083.1, read as the reverse complement.
TTGACTCAGTTTTGAAGGAGCTCCAAACGCTCTATGGATGTTAAAGTGGCTGGTCATGGTTGGGATGGTTCTAACTGTAACTGTTTAAACATCCTTTACAATAATCTTACCAATGAATGGGAGGTTTATTCTGCTGTAGCAGCTTTTCCATTTGTTTTTTCTTTCAATAACACTCAGATAACTGATGGTTGGATAGCTCTGGGGGTAAAAATATAACAAAAGCGACATATTCATCAATCAAATAAAGTAAATGACATGATACATTTTATTTAAGATGGATACTACAGTATGACATCAGGAGGATGACACTATATGATGTGTAATTTCCTCTAAACCTATAAAGTAGATATGGAAGAACAGTGTCATTTTTGTGTATATTTCTTCTAATTAGTCACAACATTGGTACTTAGCTTAGTATTAAAATAAAGTCTATATATTTAATCTTCTGAGCATTCTCAGTTAGTCAGTTATCATGTTTATTGTATTTTTGCATTTTTATTGTATTGTAGTTTTGCATGAAACAGTAGTTTCATGCAAAACTACTGTTTTCAAAGGTTGGTAGCCCTGTCTGAATACTTATCTTCATAGTGTTCTGGTTAAGAGGATGGTAATGTGGCTTATGAGTAAAAATCTGATTGCATATGTGTATCTTACAAAAACAAAGGGAACGAATTTGATTAGAAAGGAACAACTTCCTGTGTACCAAAGAAAACTGTATGTTTGACAGAGTTATAGCTTTATAGCCAGAACTGCCATTGTGATGGGCAACCCTGAGACACTGAGTCGAAGGAATCTCTTCAGGATACTTATTCAGAATAGCTTCAGAGTGCTCTGGTATCTTGCAGTAAGTGACCTTATCTCACAGAAAGATATGAAATCTTGGTAGCAGCCTTTCTTTGACTGGTTCACCCTAAAGAATAAAACAGACAATTATTTTTTAAACATACTTCTGATATTCATTAGTTGAATTGCATTTACCAGATATTGGGAGCAGTGTTGAGAACTAATAAAAAAAGAACAAAAAACTAAAAGTCTGGAAAGGTTTATCGCAGCTTATATTAGTCCTTTTTAAAATAGATACAATTTCAGCGTAACATGTTGTTTATTAGGGCGGCTCCATTTCTATACCTATGTAGCTTCTAACATGATGGGTGGTAAAGAATGTCCTGCTGCTTCCTGCAGTAGCTTACAAGATTAACGTGTTCTCCAGATGCTTTAGAGTGAGGAATGAAAGTGGAGCAAGGAGCCCAGGCTGTGATAATCACCGGAAAATTTACTGCCTGTTGTTTACCTGGCCAGAAACCACACAAACACTCAAAGACTGGTGAAAAAAAAAAATAAACAGATCTCTCCTTCAGTTTAGAATCAACCTTTATCGGAGGTGATAGAGTTGCTGACAAAGCCAGACAGAACTAACCCTTTTCCAGAAATAAAGCAAAGTTTAAACTCGGGTTTCCATCACTGCATATCACAAATATGTCTTCTTCAGGAAACCTGAAATTATCAGAGAGCAGAAAATAGAAAATAAATAACAATAAGTGACTCTTGTAACAAAAGGAAATATGTAGGGCCTATATTTTTTGAAAGAATTGAGCTATTCCACATTAGATCAAACTACAACAACAAATCTGACTGTATTTGTAGGATTCTAATGAACATGATATTATAGATTTTTTTTTACATAAATGGAAAGGAAAATTCAAATAAGGATTTTTACATTTTCTCTATTCCTGCAATTAATCTAATCACTGGGAGTGGCAATGTAACAATAACAGCTAGTCGCTTTAACTTTTTTAAACTTCAAATTTGTTTTTAATAAGGCCGATTTTGTTTATACAGTATGATGATAATAATAATAATAATAATAATAATAATAAGTAAAAATTATTGAATTTTATTGATCTCACACTGGAGAAATTTACTCTCTTCATTTAACCCATTCCCTTGGGGAGCAGTGGGCTGCCAGTGTGGGGTTAAGGATCTTGCTCAGGAACCCGGAGTGCAGGCTGTGGGGATTGAAAACTTGCAACCTTCTTCACTGCTCTATCCACTAGGCCAACACTCCCCCACCCCTCTTTTTTTTTATTTTATTTTATTTTATTGACATTGACTGTTTATTTCACATGTTCTGTAACAGTGGATCTCTGCAGCTGTCATAATGTAGGTGCTGATGGCAGGCTTAATTGCTCATTTAATTTACTGGTCTAACTCTGCCCTGTTTCTAATCGCTGCTCATCTGATCCACCTGCTCCTGCATCTTACCTGTTTCTGTCTTTGGATCTTTGAGCCTGCGTGCCCCTTTTCTGATCTGTTTGCCTGACCTGTCTTTGGACTCCTGTTGGATTCTGTCTGCTTACGACCTTTGATCTGCCTCCTGACTTCCCTCTTTGGATTATCCTGCCTTCCGTCATCTGCTCGGATCTGATCTCCTGTCAGTTCTGTGTCCTTTAAGGCTTCGACGTCTGGAACTGTCTGTGCTCCACTGACTGGCCACCAGGCACCCACCAGCTTGCCCCACCTCCAGGCCTGGCTCCAGAGTGGGGCCCTGTGACCCGCGTCCAGGCAAGGGAAAATTGGATTAATTTATTTTATTGATCATAAGGGGTGTTTTTGGGCTGCCCCTCACCTAAGACCTGTCTGCCTTGGGTTACCCTAATAGGGGGAATAAAACCCCCAGACAGCATAGCTCCTAAGATCATTGGGACACTCAAACCCCTCCACCACGATAAGGTGGCAGCCCAGGGAGGGGGTTTGCAATAGAGTCTCCCACATAAATACATTGCAGTTTAAAATACAGCAATTTTTGCTCAATACTTAAACCAGTACCAAGAAGCGAAGCTCTCGATTTACCGGTCGATCTACGTTCCTACCCTCATCTATGGTCATGAACTCTGGGTCATGACCGAAAGAACGAGATCGCGGATACAGGCAGCCAAAATGGGTTTTCCTCCGTAGGGTGGCTGGGCTCTCTCTTAGAGACAGGGTGAGAAGCTTGGTCATCTGGGAGGGACTCGGAGTAGAGCCGCTGCCCCTCCACGTCGAGAGGAGCCAGTTGAGGTGGCTCGGGCATCTGGTTCATCATGATCCAAAGGATCAGGGAGGCGTTCAGAATGCCTCGTGGACGCCTCCCTGGTGAGGTGTCCCGGGCACGTCCCACTGGGGGGAGGCCCCGGGGAAGACCCAGGACACGCTGGAGAGACTACATTTCTTGGCTGGCCTGGGAACGCCTTGGGGTTCCTCCTGAGGGGCTAGAAGAAGTGGCTGGGAAGAGGAAAGTCTGGGCCTGCCTTCTTAGGCTGCTGCCCCCGCGACCCCGCGATGGATGGATGGATGGATGGATGGATGGATGGATGGATGGATGGATGGATGGATGGATGGATGGATGGATGGATGGATGGATGGATGGATGGATGGATGTTAGCTTGAGAAAAGGTTGCTGTCAGTGTTTCCTACAGGTATAAAGAGTATAGCGTTGAAGCAAGCATAGTAATCTGATCCTCAGCCACAGTTCTATTCTAACAGTGTCTTTCTCTATCTCCAAATGTTTGTTACCAAGGCAGGGATTTTCTGACTAAGTAAGGTTCTGTATAATGTCTAAGTAGCCTGTAACAAATGCCGGCTGTTTGAATTAAATAGAACAAATGCATCAGTTCCAATCATTTCGTTGTAATTGTTGGGCAGTGAAGGAAATTGAGCTACTGGTGTTTTTAGAAGAAACTTTTTCACTCGATTCCTATTTTTTTGGCAGTAATAAAACATTGATTGTTGTAATGTATTATATGTATCTGCCCTGGAAAACTATGGCTTAAATACATTATTTAGCCTAAAATCAATATGATAATTATGCCAGACAAACAGCAATGATAGCCTGTACACTTCTAATCAGGACTCTAAATGAAAGTACGGAAGTATGGTAGAGGATTGGGGCCATTGGAAAAAAAATTAACTGATTATTTTATTTCATTTGAGTTTATTATTGGGTAAAAGTCAGAATTCTAACTTTATTCTCAGAATTCTGACTTTAATCTCAGAATTCTAAGCTGTTTCTTAGAATTTACGTAAGAAAAATAGGGCGACTAAAACAAATTAAAAAAGGTATAAAAGGAAAAAAAACTTGACTAGATTTCTTCAATTGCATAGTTGAATTTCTTTTCAAGATTGAATCTATTCTTACTTGAAATTTTTTATTTTTTATTTTATAAAAAAAAGATGCATCTGTCAAAGGGAGCATGACAACTGCACATCCCAGGCCGCCAAAGAGGTATCCCATGGTTTAAGATGTAATGAAAAACTACTATACTGAATCAGTTATTAAGCCGAAAAACCTTCCAGGGAAGCACTCTATGCCTCCACACATCCAAGCAGAACAAGTCCATCCATTTACTGTCACACTTGTGTGTAATTTTTCTTAAAAACAGTTCAACAAAACCATTAAGTCTCACTTCAACAGCACTCTAATTAATGCAGCTGCACATCAAACAGCTTCATGTATAACATTTATATGGATAGAATAAAAGACCTGAACATCAAATTAACTAGAGAAAAGTGCAGATGAACCCAGGAGATTACATAATCAAGCCAAAGGCTTTAACTAAGTATAAATAGAAAGAGCATTTTAACAAAGGATAAATATTACAGTACCATGTGCTTGAAATACCATATAGTTAAAATCAGAGGAGCTGTATGTGTTTTACCCCCTAACAGCGAGCTGGTTCTGTTACAGCTGACACTTTAAGCTGAGAGCTCTGCCTCCCATTTTAGTTCCCATAATACAGCAGTGAGCCATTCTTGGCTGGTGACAGGGAAAGATGAGGTCCCTCAGAGAAGATGGAGCTTGGTCATTAAAGACCCTTTCTCATGATAAGAACAATTTTAAAATTCAATTCAAGTCTTTCCAGGATTCCAGTGTAGAAAGCTAACACTGGATGCAGCATTTTGGATCAACTTAAAAGGTTTTGAGAAAATGATTTGGTCATCCAGTTAAATTGGCTCGGCAGGAGTGAAGCTTGGATGTGATTTATTCATGAAGCTATTTTTCCTCACCTTTGCCTTGGGAAGGGGTGCCTCTGATCTTGGTAATTTTATTCCAGTAGAAGAAGGGCACTGAATGTTCATGTTTGAAATGGGAATTAAAAGACAAATCTGGGTCAGAAATTAAATTAAGGTCGTAGCATGCAGTAAGGTAGTGATTCTGAGGCTTCTAGGGCTTAAAGACAACATTAACCAGGCATTAGCAGGTTTTTATATAAAAAAATACAGAAGATTGAGTCCAAAATATTCACTTACTGTAAAAAGAATATGATTGTGACTACAGAAGAGTTTTTACCTACTGTACAGAGATGGATAAGCTCCACTGACTTTTAGGCAGGCCTATCCAGTCCTGGTTTATTAGATGGTTTAGATCTCAAAGAACGAAAATAAAAGTTCTTCTTGATCAGATATTTGCCATCTCTCCCTATAAGACTTGATTGCTGTAGGACAGCAACTTAGGCACTGTTTAGTCCCTGCACTGCAAAAAATATAAATCTAAATAAGTATGTTTTTCTTAAAATAAGTGCATTTTTTCTTGAATTTAGGTGGTAAGTGAGACACTTTGCCAATGGAACAAGACAACACTGGAAAAAGGATCTAAAAATAAGTAGAAATGTCTTAAATTAAGTGCATTTACCCTTAATTTGAGTAGGTAAATGAGATAGTTTGCCAATGGAATGAGTATTTTTGCTCATACAATAAGATAATTAGATCAAATGCACCTGAAATAAGACAATGCAAGTGTGTTTTCTTATTGCAAGTGTAAATTGTTTTGTTCCATTGGCAAAATCTCTCTTTTACCTCCTCAATCCAAGAACAAATACACTTATTTTAAGAAAAAATTACTTATCTAGATTTTGATTTTTTTTCCCAGTGAATTTACATTTAAAATAAGAAAAAAAACAACTGTATTGTCGTATTTCAAGTCCATATGATCTAAATATCTTTTAAGTGTAAAAAAATATTCTTTCCATTGGCAAATAATTTTATTTACCTGCTGAAATTAAAGTTAAATACCCTTGATTTAAGAAGTTTTTACTTATTTATAGATCGTTTTTGCAGTGTGAGCCCAATTTTAATATTAGTGCTCAACATTAGAACAGATTATCTTAATGATATGGAAATTATATTAAGAGCTGATATCGAGAAAAAGAATGCAAAAATCTTAATATGCATTTAAATTAAAGGAAGAATTGTGCTAAATTGATTAAGTACTTTTAGTTATCTTGTTATACTGATTTGGTAAACACTAATATTAGTCTTTTTCTCCATTCCTTCAATGTAAAGTGCTAAAGATAAGGTTTACAGGCTTTTCTTCACTTTATTCTGACTCAGAGGATTTGCACACATTTTATGAAACTATGCTATAATCTGCTTTATAACAGTTTAACAACTCTAAACTAAATGATTTCCAAGGAATGCTCCAACTACGAAATGTATAGCAATGTCAACAATAATTTAGTAAAGTTAGAAAAAGAATTAAAAAGTATAAAATATTCAGACTTTTTCAGCACTTTTTTTTTAAATATATATATAATTTTCTCCTATGTTGACTTTCCTTTCAGGACTACTTTAGAGAATAAACACATTTCCTCAAGCATTTATTCAGTGTTTAAAAAGTGCATAAACACTAACAGAAAAATTAAAATAAAATAAAAATGAAAAGGAATAAAATCAGCAACACAAAGCCAATAATTAAGAAAGATTGGCCCATCATCGCTGCTTGTTGGAATTACAAGCCAGCTTAAAAAAAGATGATAAAAAAGCCAGCTTAAAAAAAAGATGATCGAAGTCATTCTAGCAGACAGAAAAAAAGAGAGACTATCCTGAAGTCTTGGACCATCATAAAACACTTTAACCAATTCAAGCTCATCCACTCAGTGCTTCCCTTAGGATAGGGATGCTGAAGGCCTGCATTCAGTAGCTACTATCCAGCAATCCATAAAGGCTCCCTTCTTCATCACCTGCATTAAATGAAAGTATAGTACTCTATGCACATTGCATTTTTTTGACTTAGTGGCACAGTGCAGGTGGGAACATTATGTAACACTGCACCTATGTAAAATACATGAAGAGGAAAAGGTTTGAAAGTGATGGAACATTGCTTCTCAAGAGCAATGGATTTTATTACCCACCAATTAGAGTATTCGTCTTTAGTTAGTATATCTGCTCATCTCTTTGTTTAATTCAAATGTATTTCAGTACATTGCTGAATGGAAAAGCTTTTGATTGGTCCTATCCTATATTATTGTCAGAACTAGAAAGAATGTTTGATTTTCATTAGCTATAAGCATTGATCAAAAGTTAAATTAATATTTGAACTGCCTTGTATATACACACATGTTTCGCTGTTTGAAGTGAATTATTAAAATACAATTATTGATGATATTCAGTTTTATGAGATTTAGCAATTACACAAACTGCATATGTGCTCGGGGTATGTTAATGATCCAGGTCATGTTTATAGATTTCTGAATACATTATTTTTTTGGCCTTGGAGCAAGAAGGTTCCGGGTTCAATTCCCGGCCCGGGGTCTTTGTGCATGTAGTTTGCATGTTCTCCCTGAGCATGAGTGGGTTCTCTCCGGGCACTCCGGCTTCTTTCCACAGTCCAAAAAGCATGACTGTTAGGTTATTTGTCTTCTCTAAATTCACCTTAGGTGTGAGTGTGTATTTGAATGGTTGTTTGTCCTGTTTGTGTCTGCATTGCCCCGCGATTAACTTGTGACCTGTCCAGGGTGGACCCCGCCTCTCGGCCATAGACCGAACCCATCGCGGCCCCACATGGGATACGCATGACAGAAAATGGACGGATAGATTAAATTATTTCTAGAAGAGTTAAACAATAGTTAAATAAAATCTGCAGTACTAAGGGAAATTATCAACATAGAAGTTTTTCTTTAATACAGAACATCCTGAGTGTTTTTATGGTTTCCAAATCATCATACAATCAGTCACAGCCATTTTTAGATCTGTTGTCACAAAGTGGAAGCTTTAACAGGTGGTAAAATTGCAGATTTTTTTTAACTTTTGGATGGATTTAAGGGTTAGCTAAAGGTTAGACTAACACCTGGGGATTTCTCTATTGCTATATTGATGAAAGCAGGTTTTTACAGTTGATTGCAAACGCCTCTGAGTCAGGCTTGTGATTTCATTTCATGTGTTATGGTGTGCTTTAAAATCACCCAGTGAGTGGCTCTTGGCAATCCACCTAACAAAAGCATGCACCTGTCTCATGGTCCATGGAACAGCATCAACAAAGCACACATAGCCAAAGAACAAGACAGGACTTCCTGCACTTTTGCTCACTCTAGGACTTAAAAGGCTTCGTGCAATATCTGGTCTAAATAGAGCTGTAAAAATGAGTGCATAAACCAACCATAATCTAGTTTTACCAGTCCTATGTCCCTCACCTTTTTATGAAATAATATCAAATGGTTTATTGCCTGCAATTATACTGCAGGCCATATGGTTATACTTGAGTCTAGCAATGCAAGTTATCAGTTAATGTATTAATTTAGCATCGATTGATATTATTGATCAGCTAACTGTTAATTGATAAGCAGCCATTTTCCTAATAAGGAAATATATTTGTTTCGTCTCTTGCTGACTCTTAATTAAAGAATAATAAACAGTCATAAGAAATTATAAAGTACTCATAGATTAATAAAGAACATATCCAGAAATAATTTATCAGCCATCTTAAAAGTAAAGTGGTACCAAGTTTCTGAACTCCAAAGCACAGAGAGAGAAAGTGTTTGCAACAAGTAAGCATAACACTGGAAAGTTAAATAAAAGGAGATCAAGTGAAAGTAAAAAAAAGAAAAAAACAAAACATGGTGAACACAAAGCAGTTTGAAAAACTCTTAATAAATAATTCAATGTTGTTGGTACAAGAAAGTGGTTAAAGGTCAATTTTAAGTGACAGGGCCAGCTCAAAAACGTGGCAAAAGCTGATTTTACAACCCAATAGGATCTTTTTCTGATGAGCTGACGTGCAGAAGCTGTGCTGAGAGAGAACCAGGAGTTCCTCACCTTTGCATGTCAGAATCAGCTGCCAACAGTTATTGATCTCTGGTGAGGCTTTAGTATTTCTTGTTTCGGGTTGTTTATCCTAGTATGCTAAGTTATTCTTTTACTTTTTCTAATTCTTCATAATCCTAAAAGATGTATTTTTTTAACACCCTGAACAGGATTTCTTTCTCTGAAGTTCTACAAATACTGGACAGTATTCTTAAATGGCCTTTTGAATATTAATGGAATTAAACAAAGTCAACAATTTGTTCCAAGTTAACAATACTATAATCAGTAGCTATAGGTTGTCTGGTATTTAATTTTATTCCTCGATGAGGCATTATACAGATCTTAACCTCTCCAGTGCAGCAATTCTTGAGGCTTTTCTGTGTTTTTAAAAGAGCAGACTTTACTCACTGAGAAAATGGGTTTCACATATTCAAAGAGAACAATTCTCTGTAAAGTTTACAATAATTTTCTGTAGAGGTTGATATGTCAAATAACCTTAAGATGTTAGCAGAAAAAAGGGCCAATGTTTAGGTAAGGTATCCTCAGGCACAGTTTGAAATACGCTGAGGACCTTTCCTCATGTTGTATAATAGCTTGAAGCTTTTATACTTACAACTGGATTTTAATTGATACTATCTACTTTTGCTGTACGAGTACAGCAGATAGTTTTTTTGTTTTGGACAAAAAAACCCTATTGTTTTCTTTGTGTTTTGGGTTTTTACAGCACTAGCGGAAAATGGGGAAGAGACGTGCGGCAAACGAACCTGGGTTGCCCTTAAGGACTAGGGTCTGCATACATGGACCGTGTACTAACCACTGCACCACCAAAGCAAGCCCATATTGTTGTACTCTGACTCAGTGGAGTTAGAGAGATGACGCTTCTCTTTAGAACTTGATGTCCACAAATCATGACAGAAAGAATATTTTAGTATATATATTGATGTTTAAAAAGGAATCGAAGGGGACCAGCCAAGGACCCATCAAGGAAAGTGTCATGATCGGTTTAACAAATCTGACCCACAAGCAGAGAAACCACTCAGAGAGCACGGAAAAAGTTTAACAGGTTTATTGAAGGAGTAAAACAGGAGTTTGATCTGGAACTCAGTGAGTTGGTGGCCCGGAACTGGAAGTGAGAAGGGAAGTTCAGTGGTCAGTTCAGGTACCGTGGGAATCTTGGAAGCTCTTAGATTTTGCAAGGTTGGGACTCACATTTGAGGGGGGCCATGTTAGTCTTTGAATCCAGACTGTGTAGTAAATCCAGAGAATAGTGCACATGTTTGAGGGCGGACAGGTTGACAAGCGTTGCACCCGGAGGAGTAATGGAGAGGACTGTCACCCGGATTTCCGATGGGTACTTGAACGGAACATATGGAGGTTTTCCCCTGCTCAGTGTTACTCGGTTTTTCCTTCCAGGAGAGAGAAGGTCCAGGAATCCAGTAACGCAGGAAAGCTTCCTGCTGGGGAGCAAAGACAAAAAACTCGTTAGACTCAGAGAAACAAAGCTAGCTTAGACTCAGCTAAACTCAGCTTGGCTAGAGTACCCAAAACTGGCAAACACTCTGGAGTCGAGGTAGTGACAGTCCACTGCTCAAATACTCCTCCAGATAATGATCCAATGAGCCGCAGGTGTGCAGGGAGGGACAGCGAAGACAGGGCACCTCCTGGTGGTGGAAAAGGAAAACACACAAACTGGATTCCTAACAGAAACTGGGTAAATTTTGAATGGCTACTACTATAGACTAATTTTCTTCTTATATCTTTTGCAAACTTACTTGGCAATAAATCTAATTCTGATTTAATTTGTGGAAACCAGATCATGCAGACCACAGCTATAAATAGTTTTTCTAAATAAGCAAAAATGTTTTTTTTTTTTTTAGTCGCATGTCTGTTTCCTTGTATTTGATATATTGTGGGGCCCATTTTCTGGAAAAATAGCACCTTGTAGGGCTCCAGAAGGAGAATCTGTCCTGATCTTGGCACCATAGGCTGGGTTTTTTCCCCCCTTTTTCACTTACCTTCATTGCTCCGCCATCAATCATTAGCTCTCATCATATTCACCTGTCCCTTCTACTGCTTATGCCAGCAGTTCCCACCTTTTGGCGCCAGATTTTTTGAGTTTCCTGTGAGACCAATTCTAGTGTTTCTATATGTGTTTGTTCTGCCTGATCCTGACGTGTTTCTGCCCCCAGAGTTTTTAGTCGCCCTTTTCCTGCTCTGTGTTTGCCTGTCCTGTGTTTCCGGACTGTTACCTTGATTTGGTGTGTTGTCGACCTAGGACCTGTCTTCTGACCATGGCTTTGATTTGCCCTTCTGGATCCCTCGGTTCCTCTGCGTACCCTAGCTACTGTTGGTCGCTGTTCCTCTTTTCTTCTGTATCTCTGGTATGGCTCAGTTTCAAGCTGCGGAGTTCCGCTCCTCTGAACTTCACTCCATCCTCTGAGCTCAAACCTGAACTTTTCCAGCATTCCCAGAGCATCTGGCTCAGCTTTCATGGCATGCCGTTTTTTTCAATAAAAACCTTTTAAATTATCACTGTCTGTCTCGTCTGAATTCTGGGTCCAACGATCTGAGCCCCATGACAGAATTGCTGTTTCAGGGTCAGGGGTCAAATTTAGAACTGAAGTGTGTGTTTAGGTTAGGATGAGGTAAGGGTTTGGTATGAACACGTAATGGTTAGGTTTACGGTCAGAGTAAGGGTGCAGAAATGGTAATAAATAAATGCAAGCAAATGGTTTATGCAAAGTCCCCAATTTGTATTTTGGCCCCTTTTTTGACACTGCAATAAATCTACTGATGGCTCCAAATGAAGTATCCTTGAACAATGAATGCAGTGCATTTGCATTCCTGTTTTGTTACCTCTCTAGGAAGGGAAAAGCTGCGGTTGCCACAGTATGGTTGTGCTGTCTGCAGCTATGTTTAGTGGAGTTTCCTGTAAATGTGGTTAAATTACAAAAAAGTATGGAACTGTCTTTTGACCACACACAATGCAATTATACACTGTTTGTGTAGTTTCTCCCTGGTCTATTATTACTCGAGAAAAGAAAACTTATAAGCATGTTAACTAAGCACATCAGTCAACCGGTCACCGATGTCCCTCAGTTCTGCCTCCAGTCGACAGGAAAAGCCCCCGTTCATCACCCGGCATTGCTGAAGAAAGACAGGCATTATTTGTCTGAGTGAATGGTCATAAATCAATCATTTAGTTCTTTCTCGTTTTTCGCCTGTAGGGTTTTAACATTCTGAGGCTCATTCAGTCGTGTGGTCTGGGCAGCCAAGTGCAGTAAAAGTTCAGTAATGAAAATTGAGCCCAGAGATAATAACACTTTAGGTCACACTAAAATTAAATTAAAGCTCAGATGCTTGGACAGGTTTGGCTGCCAACTATCAGCTAGTTGAAATGTCCTGATTTTTTTCAGATAATCATCTTTATTTTTCCATCCCATTAGTTTAAAGATAGTGAGATAATGTGTTAAAAACCCTGAAAATTTTATATCAGGTAGAAACATGTGTAACACAGGTTGGAGATAACTTGTCCAGAGATGGCATTTTAAAGGCAGGATGATTATACAGTGAGGAAAATGAGTATTTAAACACCCTGCTATTTTGCATGTTCTCCCATGCAGAAATCAAGGAGGGGTCTGAAATTGTCATCCTAGGTACATGCCTATTGTGAGAGACATAATATAAAAAAGATAAATAAATATCCAGAAATCACAATATATGATTTTTTATCTATTTATTTGTCTGACACAGGTGCAAATAAGTATTTAAACACCTGTTTATCAGCTAAGATTCTGACCTTTAAAAACCTGTTTGTCTTCCTTTAAAATGTTCACCTCCACTCCATTAATTATCCTAAATTAGATGCACCTGTTTGAGGTCGTCAGCTGCATAAGGACACCTGTCCACCCCATAAAAACTGTAAGAGTCCAACTACCAAGGTCAAGACCAAAGAGCTGTCCAAAGACACCAGAAACAAAGATGTAAACCTCCACAAGGGTGGAAAGGGCTGCAGGGAAATTGCCGAGCATCTTGGTGAAAAAAAGTCCACTGTAGGAGCAATCATTAGAAAATGGAAGACACTAGACATGACTGTCAATCTCCCTCTGACCCACTTTTCCATGCAAGACCTCATCTCGTTGGTCTCAGTGATCCCAAGAAAGGTGGGAAATCAGCCTAGAAATACTTGGGAGGAGCTGGTCAATGACCTGAAAAGAGCTGGGACCACCGTTTCCAAGGTTACTGTTGGTAATACACTAAGACGTCATGGTTTGAAATCATGCATGGCACACAAGGTTCCCCTGCTTAAACCAACACATGTCAAGGCCTGTCTTAAGTTCACCAATGACCATTTGGCTGATCTGGAGGAGTCATGGAAGAAAGACCAAAATAGAACTTTTTGGTCATAATTACACTAACTACTGTTAGTAGGAAGAAGGAGAATGATTATGAAACATGGGGGTGGTAGCATCACCCATTGGGGGTGTTTTTCTGCACATGTGACGGGGCGACTGCACTGTATTAAGGAGAGGATTACCGGGGCTGTGTATTGCTAGATTTTGGGGAACAACCTCATTCCCCTCAGTTGTAGCCTTGAAGATCGAGGCTGGGACTTCCAACATGACAATGAGCTGAAGCACACAGCCAGGGTAACCAAGGAGTGGCTCTGGAAGAAGCATATCAAAGTTCTGGCGTGGCCTAGCCAGTCTCCAGACCTAAACCCAATAGAGAATCTTTGGAGGGAGCTTTACTAGTTTGTCAGCGACAGCTCAGAAAATTGACTGACTAGAGAAGATCTGTGTGTAGGAGTGAGCCAAAATCCCTCCCGCAGTGTGTGCAAACCTGGAGAAAAACTACAGGAAAAGTTTAAAAAGTTTAATCTGTCTTTTAATTTGTCCTGTGGCCCTTTCAGCAATATGAATTCCTCTTAAACGCCAGAGCTAATAAAGCTAAAGGTTGTTGTTAGGCACCAAAAAAGAGATTATTCTTATTGAACTAGATATATTTTCCATTCTCTGATCTAGAGTAAATGTCTTATTTTCTTCAAAAGCCATCAGATTCCAAAACACAGAGGGACACTGTTTAATTTTGGGACAGTGAAGTGTGGCAAACTTTAATTCAGGGAGGGCAAAACTTCAATGTTACAGATCTGGCGCCCCTGGTGGCTAAAAGTTACATAGCCTTTAACCCTTTATAGGGGACTCAAGGAAATACTCTGAAATTCAAAATTTAAAGTAGAAGTTATTGGAGGAATAAACAAGACCTCATTACTTTTGTAACATGTAACATAACTTGGCAAAAATTAAGGTCTATGTAGATACCAAAAACAGTAAATTGGTTTAATGCAATGAATGCTTCTATTGCAAAACACTTAGAGAAGGCAACACATGTTTTTGTTACAACAAAACTTTTAGAACATTAATGCTAACACAATAACTTAATTTTTACTTGGCCTAACATGTTTCTTCTTGATTTATAAAATAACATCGCAAACAGTAGGCACCGTTAGTTTCCTGGTAATATTCTATAAAGCAGTTACAAAAGCTTTAAGAGAGAAATCCTCAAAGACCATGGAGACCAAATTTGACCTCTTGATTTTACCATGTTTGGTGCAAAGTAGAGTTTATATAAGTTATCCAAAATTGGTAACTTGGGCAGTAAAGGGTTAAAGAGAAATTGCTGACCTCACCAATTATCCTTTTTTTATGCTAAGTAAAATTTACGTGCATTTCTCAGTAATTAATAGTTGCTAGGAAACAGTTTAGTGTTAATAAAGACCCCATTGAGACAAACAGGTTTAAAGGAATAGTACACCCAAAACATGATTAGCCTTCATTTTCTACTCACCCCCATGCTGAACAACACTCTGGAGTACTTTTTTGATATCTCAAATGCATCTGGAGATCTGGGAGGCTTCTTGCTGTCTGCTGACATTCAAATAATGGAGGTCTATGGCGCCCGAGGCAGAAAGGTCCATAAAAGTCCACAGAAAATGTGTCAATATTCCTCCATACTGCTCTCCAATGTATTCCAAGTGTCCTGAGTGGGTAGCGTCCATAATTTACTCGAAACGAAGTCATTTAGAATGTTTTTAGAGCATAAACAGTAGTGTATAGGATTTCCTAAAAGCTCGCGCATGCGAGTTCACGGCACTACGGAAACCGCAGCAGACCAAACCAGATGAAAGTGCGCATTCAGCGTCTGCTCTGCCGATAATGCAAGCGTAGAAGAAGAAATGTGCTGTTTACCTGTGCAAAGAAAGAAACAATGAAAGAAAAATTTCTGAGGACTTCAGTATTGAGGAAGAGCATGAGTTCTTTGCCGAGCTGAATGCGCACTTTCATCTGGTTTGGTCTGCCGTGGTTTCCGTAGGCTCGTGAACTCGCAGGCGTGCGCTTTTAGGAAATCCTATAAACTACTGTTTATGCTCTAAAAACATTCTAAATGACTTTGTTTCGAGTAAATTATGGACGCTACCCACTCAGGACACTTGGAATACATTGGACGAGCAGTATGGAGGAATATTGACACGTTTTTTGTGGACTTTTATGGACCTTTCTGCCTCGGGCACCATAGACCTCCATTATTTGAATGTCAGCAGACAACAAGAGGCCTCCCAGATCTCCAGATGCATTTGAGATATCAAAAAAGTACTCCAGAGTGTTGTTCAGCATGGGGGTGAGTAGAAAATGAAGGCTAATCCTGTTTTGGCTCTACTATTCCTTTAAGGAAAATACATTAGTTTAATAAGTACACATGAAATGTACCTTTGTTTTGTACTAATAAGGTAAAAAAGGAAAAAAAAAACAATACAAATTCATCTTTCTAAAATGTATAACCTATAGCAATCTAAGAAATACCATAAGATTATGGTATTGTCACAAACTTTAGTCTTATAACATTATCAATATGGAATCATTTACATTCCAGCACCAGACATGGTTTCTAGGTTAAGGAAGCATAAATAAGTGTAGCACCTTACCTCTGGTCTGGATCAGCTGTTCTGCCACTCAAATATTTGAATAAGCCTGGGGGGGGTTCCTCCGTTGATGGAATATGAAGCAGACATACAGTGACCTAGAAAATGGACTCGGAAAACCACATGAATGATCTAGAAAAACATGTGGAAGGATCAGCTGCGGTTGTGTCCAGTGTTAATCGCTTAATTTTTGGCCAGCTTGTTAAAATGATGGTGGTCATGACAATTCTCTCTTTTGTGAGATGGAAGAGAGACAATGAGGTCACAATAACTACAAGCATTTCAAACTAAGGTCAATATGGGAAGTAAACTGTTTTAGGTCTGACTGAGAGGTTTCTGAAAAGCGTGAAAAAAGCTCTAATCACAAGATTACACCTTCTGTTGCTCATGAAGCGAGTCAGATGCCTAGAAATGGCTCACGCCTTTGAATTGTGCATTTGTAGCTCTAACCATATTTTGAACAGTCTTGCCTGATGGTTGTTGCACTTGGTGTCAGAATGAGTAACAATGTCACGCGTTGAGAGGAGACATCTCCACAAGATACTCTTCTCTGATCCAGGCAATTGAACATCTGGCACATGAATACTAATGAAATGAGTCACATGGTAAAACCACTGTCATCTTTCTAATGTGTAATAATGATTTTATTACTTATGCTTGCGCGGCATTAGTTCTAAATTATACCTTTGTAAAAGTAAAATGAGGTATATTATTTTTTCATCTTGCTGCATATTTCCTCGACACTATAAAACATGTATAATAAAAACATTTATTGGATATAAATTGAGAGGTGAACCACGATATCAATTGAAATAACTGAAATTGCAAAGGGTTATTTACACTGATGAGGGTTATTAACATAGATTCATCGATTCAGTGTTACAAAGCCCAAATTAGGTCTATTTCACCTTTCCTGTACTTTTATAAACTTGAGATTAGCATTTTCTTTTGCTCAGCCCCACTGTTTACTATCATCATCTGAAATTGTAGCCTCGTGAGACCATCCTGATCTTGTGAGCTTTCAAGATTTCACTCGTTAATCAGTCTGGAGACTCTCCGTTGAAGAAAATTTGGAGCCGTTCACCAAACGAACATCCAATCAGCGTTGGCTTTGAGGCGGGTTGAGGTGTGACGCAACGAGAAGCGCGACAGTTCAGTCCAAAGAACACGGCGGCTTCAGCCGATGAAACTAGCGTTAGCGTGGCTATCGAGCAAGTTTTATCGGAATTACAGAGTATTTCTTCACTGAAAGAAGAGCAAAACACTGCTCTGGAGGCTTTTCTCAGAAGAAAAGATGTTTTTGCTCTTCACCAGACTGGTTTCGGCAAGAGTTTGATCTATCAATTGGCTCCTCTTCGTCGTCGCTCTGTTACGTCATATGCTTCGTTGATCTGATTGGTTTATTTGGCCCGTCTATCACCAACATAGGCCAATCAGCTAACCAGTATTTTCGCCCCTTCCCAAAATTACTTCAACGGAAGGTTTCCATCTGGCTGAGTCAAGTTACTGAAATTGACCCCGAAGAGATCTGAGAGTATTTCAAGGAATAACAGTAATTTATAAATGTCAATAAAAACCATATATATTTAAAGGCCTAAAAGAAAAGAAAACAAACAAAAAAATGGAGTTGTCACATTACACAGATTATCAGTAGGACAGAAGTGGCAAATTTCCTCAGCTTATTCATTTCACAGGCATTCAGCATCTCCATTCCAGGGGTGGCTGCTGGTTTCTGAAACAGGGGGGCTCAATCGTGTCATTAAATCCAAATGTAAAAAAGAAAGAAACAAATATTTAATAGGGTTGCAAACGGTGCATTAAAGCTGTGTTTTTTGTAATTTATTTACCTTGTTGTGTGTACAATGGATGAAAAATAGCTGCTGTGAAGCGCTCTGAAATAAACTGCAGAAACCCGGGCAGCTGAAGACGTATGTTCTGGCTGAATGATGGCTTTTTACTTTCTCATTTGAGTCTGTTGATGAAAACCTCCCCTGTGTCTGGCCACTGTCAGTCAAACAAATTTTAGCATGTACTGCCAATCAGCATCAAGCAGCCGCCAAAGACCCCATAGGAAGTTTTACCTCACTAGAAGTAACAGAATATTCAATTATCCAATCGGGGCCCTACTTTCTCCATGGTTACTTCAACGCAGGAGGCTTAACCGTCAACAGGGGTTTTGCATAAAGACTTACATGCAGAGTTCTGCTGCTCCAATTTGCAACATACTCATGAACTCAGGGGCATTGTTTCACACATTTAATGCATACTGATGAATGCATTTATGAAGTTTAACAATGGGGCGACAGTGGCATTGGATGTAGGAGTTTGCCATGAAATCGAAGGATTGACGGTTCAAGCCCCGACTCCGACTTTCATTGTCGTTGTGTCCTTGGGCAAGACACTTCACCTGCATTGTCTACTGATGGTGGTCAGAGGGCCCGGTGGCGCCAGTGTACGGCAGCCCCGCTTCTGTCAGTGAGCCCCAGGGCAGCTGTGGCTACAATGTAGCTTGCCACCATCAGTGTGTGGGTGAATGAATGTAGATTAAAGCGCTTTGGTCAAGTCTCCTGACTTGAATAAAGTATTTACCATACAGTAGCAGTCATTCTAAATGGCCCTTCCCAGTCAGACGCCAGCTGAATGGCAAGCAACTTCCAGCTACTGGCCTACTCCTGGGCGTGCATGTTTTTTTAAAACTCTGACTCCACCCTTTCACTGAATTACAGGGTCAGACCAGGAGAATGTGTTTCTCTTTAGATCTTAATGTCCACAAATACACAAAGAACACTTTAGTACAAAGATTGATGTTTAAAAAAGGAATCTTAGGGGACCAGCCAAGAACCACCCAAGGACCAGCCAAGAGCCCATCAAGGAAAGTGGCGAAATTTTGAATTGCTACTAATGTATTAGACCGATTATTTTATGAAGATTTAGAGAGGAGGTTTGGCCTCCCTAGTATTCAATGAGATATTACCACTGCTCCATTCTAATGGTAAATGTTGAAACGTAACCTATAGTAGAAGACCTCAAATCTATATAGTAGGCTTAGTTTACTTTAAAATTTTAAGATTATGGTCACTAGGAATATCAAGAGAAACACAGGGTATTTTACAGCTTTTTTATAGGATATCCTGCACACATTTCATAAGGGAATAGAGGCCCTTGCCAAAAGAAAATGTAAGAAAGGAAAAAACAACAGTCATAAAAACTGAGTTGAGATTAGATTTGCAGTTTGCCATTGACTCTACCTGTGGGCCTTAACTCATCAACGATAAATTCCCCCACATTTTTATATTGAACGACCAGCTCGACTGTTACTAGTTAGTATCTGGAGGGCACAGTTGATGACAAGGTCTACCTTGTTCACAGTGGAGAAGCCAACTATCAGTCATGCAGCCCACAACTCTGGCCTTTAGCGAAGAGAGGTGAAGATGATCACTGCTAAAAGAAGTGATAAAGAAAGGTTAAAAGAAGTTCTGTTTGCAGTTTGCTCCAAGCCTTGTAGGACACATTAGAAGGATCTCCATTTTGAAAAGACCAATATCACACCTTTTGTCTGATACATAAAACATACTCTGGCAGACAGCAGACACTGCACACCATCTGTACAAACCATCTGCAGTGGAAAACATGGAGGTGGCCCTATACTACCAAAATATTGTATTAAAGTAGGATTTGCATTAATTAAATCATATTTATACTCAAACATAAAATAGCCATTTAAGAAATGAATAGAGTAAAAATGCATTCAGTAAAAAAGCCACTAAAGTACTGACAGCAAAGTGGAACCTCTGATCACCCTGTCCTTGTTTTTACTAAGCAGACTGAGTTTTTCCTGTTAGCTGGGTGAAGTTATTCTGTAGTTTATTGACGATAGATTGCAGGGGGGGATTAACCATTAGGTAATGCTAGGCAGTTGCCTAGGGCCCCAAGTTCCTCGGGGCCCCATAAACCTGAGTTTACATGTATAGTTAATACAACTATTCCTTATTTGTGCACATTAATTCGGTTTTTGATGAAGATCCTTTCGCTAAAATGCAATCAGAACACTGATAATATTAGGGGTGTCTCAGACTCCCCCCACTCCAAACAGACAGCAGCAAACCATTTGAAAACAAGCGAGGCAAAGAGCAGTGTTGTAAACTTAGTGCTTTTGCAGCCATATTTAACGACTTTTCAGACCCCTCTAGCAATTTTATTTCAAAAAAGCGCCTAGTGCCAAATCAAGCGACTTTTTACTGGAGACTTTGGCGTCAACATCTAAAAGCAGCGAACTCTGCTCTCCAGAGCGAGTAGATTGGTAACCCCGCCTCCTGCTCTCCTCTATCTTGTCTGCTGTCATGACTCATGCAGCTATTATTTCATCCAAATGAATAATGGAGAACAGATAAGCAGATCATGGCTTGTCTACAGTGAAAAGAAGGACTGGGTTATTTACTTTGGCCTTTTTGGAAACACAGGAAGGAGCAATCAGCTAAGTGAGCTTAGTGCTGGGAAAAAATATTTAATTCCTTTAGAGCAGAGGTCTTCAACGGGGGGTCCGTGACCCCTAGGGGGTCCGTGGAGGTACTGCATAGGGGTCACGAAAGTTTTGGTTGATTACTTTTTTTTTTATATTCCCTGCTGCAATTTTTCCCACTAATTGAAATGTCTTGAAATCCACATGAACATGAATTCAACAGACTGTAGTAAACAGATAAATGGAGGCAGAAGATGTCTTTCAATCATCAATGCACACTTTCAGAGACACACAGGAGCTCTTTCAAGCTGGACACTGTTTCATTCACAACACCTGTCCCATCAACCAGGAATCAGAAATACTTTAATAATCCCAGGGAGAAATTACTTTAGTTACATTACTCCATCAGTAATAGAGTGACTATAGGACCAGTTTGATAGAACACTATTTTATACAATATCTATAATTAGGGGTCCCCGCTCCATCGCCATCAGTTTGGGGGTCCTTGGCTTTGAAAACGTTGAAGACCCCTGCTTTAGAGACAGCATGAAAAGTCAGCTGAGTACAAAACATAGAGAGGAAAACAAGAAGAAAAGGGACAAGAAGAGAGGGACAAAACCTAGAACAGATATTGGATGTCTATTCTATTAAACATTCTGTATAATGGGTCTGTTTTATGTGTGGACTTCGGAAATCCGAGGCCCCCTGTCTGTCTTGGCCTCAAATCCACCCCTGGTCGACTGCTCAGGTTTTGTCCAATCCTGGTACCAGGAAGTTAATTACCGTACACATTCAAATAAAATCAGACTTTCTACTGTAGTTGTCAAATACAACCAAAATAAAAATCAAACAAACCTTGCTGAACACTGCTGTTAATGTGCTTTGGGGAATCTCTGCTTCCAGCTATGGAAGAAATATGTCACATCGTTCACCAGGTGAAAAGATTAAAATAGTGAAAGTGACTTTCACTAACATGAAACAGATTCACTGTTTGCTTTTTTACTCATTTGACAAATGAAACACCAGGATCAGCTGATTGAACCAATGAAGCTTGAGGAAAAAAAACAAATAAACCTGACTTAACTGAAAACTGTAGGTATGTTTCTCTGGTGTATCATTGTTTAAAATGTCCTCATTTTTAACTGAATGAAGTTATTCATGATGGGCATTGTAAACACAAATTTATAGTATTGATAATCAAGTAAATAATCATAGCTAATTACAGACAAATCTAATAATGTTAGATGCAGGCGAACACCTAAGAATGAGATGGAGACTAATATGTATTGGAATTCCTATATTTTTTTTTGTAACAAATTTGTTGAAAATAAAAATTTCTTAAAAAGAGAATACAAAGGCATTTTGAGAGTTTTCTGGAGTTTCTTCAGTCCTTAATGAGTATATATATGGCTTCCTTTTTGATCTGTTTGTTAAACTGCTAATTAAGCCAGTGATGTATACTTTATTATCTAGATTCACACATTGGAGAAGCTGAGTTAATAACTTGCAAACTACGCAACAAAGACATAAATCCTTCTAAATATATAATAATGATTATAGCCATAACACTGATCAAGCTTTGTTTTTCCAGTGAGTGCATGTTTTGTGCATTGTGATTACAGGCTCAAATAAAGCTGACCCTGACACAGTTGCAAGTGAAGCGCCTGCTCCCTTGGCATCACTTTATGTCTCATAAACACAAATCATATAAACAGGCAACCAGGATGAACCATAACAGTTCCCGCTATAGCTTCACTCTAGATCTTTTATCAGAATCCAATAAACCAAAAGCTGATGGACGGTTTGGCAGGAAATGATGCCAAAGGAAAACAACATTCTCCCTAGAGATTTCTAAACAAAAACACAATAAAACCTCAGCTGTGATATGCGTCACAAAAATAGCTTCATTACATTCAGCATGTTGAACAAATGATACAACTTAACAGCCCATTAGTTACGTCAAAACAAAAGGAGAGTGAGGATGTTGTAAAAGCTATTCCAGTAGCTTTAAAGCCCATTTTACCAACCTTTTATGATTTCTGATTTTCTTCCTTCTCCCACTGAGAACCCTTGTAAAGTTGGCCATACTGGAAGTAGGGGCAGCTTCTAAGCGTTTGCAAAGAGAGCTACAGGGCTTTCCAAATGTATGCATTTCTGATTTTGACAGTTAAGAACCAAAACTTGATTTATTTGAATTTGATGTTAAAATCAAATCAACCAGCTAATACATCGTTATTGTGATAAGAAGGACATTGGTGGTTATTTATAATTTCTGAACTTGAAAGGACCAGGCTAACACAATAATGTGCTTTTGTTTGTTTTTTCTTATCAATAAGATCCCATTATACATTAGAGAGTCAAGCAAAAATTTAAACCAGTATGTAAGACATAGTCTTATTCTGTTTCCATATTATGGAAACAAAGTGAAACCACTAATGTAGCTTAACTATGCAGATGACTCTATTTGAAAAGGCTATTGAAATCAACCTGCTAACTATGTGTAAATATAATTGCTCCCTTTTGTTATATCATGAATTAATTGTGGGATTTTGTCCTGTTCATTTAATATAATTAAATCCCTTAAACAAAACCTAAATTTGCACAAAGTCTTTCACAATACAAAGTTTGCTCATGTAAACAAAGACCTGCTTTCCCCTTATGCATGTTTAATAGTCTATTTTAATTTGAGCAGACTAAATAAATATTGAGAGATGATAATTGAACGGTTGGCTCTATTGGGAGCATATAAGACTTGACATAGTTATAGATCAAAACAAACAAAACCTGAACAAAAACCTGTGTAAACTTTCCATTTACAGTATACGGTTTTGAGTGTCATAGGAAAATTATTTTCAACTATGCAATCCAGTTAAATAATAAAGGAGATCGATGGTAATTCAGTCTGTCAGCACTGTCTTTATCTTTGAAAGGATGAGAACAAGACAATCGTAACAACCCTAACGGTGTGTTCAGGTCCCACAAGATGAAGGTGGTGATTTCCTGTCAAGGTTTCGCTGTCGGCATTTCACAATAAAAGCACAGGTGAAACTTAATATCATGGACTAATGCTAAATTGTTGTCTATCAACAACTTTTGAATCACCTTTCGGAGACCACTCGTTTTTGGAATAGCCCCAAAAGTTTTGAAAAAAAGAGTCCGCTTTGGTTCATCGGGACGCAGCTCTGATTCTGTCCGACTCCACTGGACTTTCTTGTAAATCTTCCCCTGCAGAAAGCGCCGATGCTGGGCAGTGTGCTGTGACAGACCGGGTTCTGTGCTGGAGGTAAGTGAAGATGAGCAGTGTTTGTAGGACTAAATTAAAACACCTTTTCTCAAAGCCACCTTAAGACCTCTTGAGAGCATTCCTTATTTTTACCTTTGTAATTGTTTATCTCTGTGTTCCATTTTCAGTGAAATAAGCTTCACATATACCCAGTCCCTGATTGGCTGCCATGCGGCGAATTCATCTCGTTTCATCTTCAGTGATCACCGCTTCTCTCTCTCTCCATGTGGTGCCACTGTTTGGCAACACCGTAGCTCCATCTAGTAGCACGAGGTGGTGGAGGAGCAGTGAATGCTCTCACCTTTGGAAGTTCACTGGCTGCTTCACCGCCCTTTCCCGCACAGTTTGTATAGTGATTCTATGTGAATCCACTGCTAGGGCTGTTGCTACCATCTCTGGTGTAAAAGCACCATAACAGCTCGATGTTCTAAGCCTGTTCTGATCTAGATATGATTTCTCTCACTAACTTAAAGCCTGCTAAAAAGGGGAATAATAAATGTATTGAATATTTATATGGTTTAGTTTTTTAAGGAAAGTAGTTTTCAGACAAAGAAGAATATACGTAGGTGGTGCTTATAAGATAATGCAACACCAACTTCTGCTTTTAATAAAATATAAAAAATAAAGAAAAGATAAAGGTGCGATGCCTCAACAATATGTTTATTTTGTACATATAGCAAAGTCGGAAACTGATAAGAGGTTCTTTCCAACATTAAAGTCTAGCATTATGTCCAAAATACTTAAAATATATATATATATTTAAATAAAATCTTTCCAGACTTTAATGTTCTGTTAACCATAAGATATTGTTCTCTCTCTCTGACCTGAAAAAGACCTCTGCAGTAAAAATGTACGCACTCAGCCTGAAGTGAACTTAATACTTAACGATTTTTTTTCTACTTTCTTATTTAAGCCTTGGGAGGGATCAGAGCCACCCTTTGTTCCCCCTTATTCTTTTTTATACCTAGAGTTTAATAATCTCAGTGCTCCCCACCACTAGTTAGAACTGAGGAAGTCTCATGGATGAGCGGAGAAACATCTTCTAGAAAACTTCACATCAAGTTAGCTAAACTGAACTTCAAGCTTACACGGATTATCAGTTTCCACACTTCAATTGGTCCAGGTTCCAGTGAACCTAAACAACTTATATGTAATAGGATCATGAAGGGGGGTGTATGCAGTGTGGTCTTAATTCATATTCTGATATATGTTCTTCACAAAAAATTACCCAAGCCCACTAAGTCTGAGTTTGAAAAAAATTATTGTAGAATTTTTTCCTTCAGTAAATAATAAAAAAATGGAACCCACAGACCAGAAGACCACATAATGATTAATCATAATCCATCCCATTGTTGTGTTGTTCTGAAAAGGAATACAAAAACTGTCTGTCTCAAGGCTGTGTATTATATTATATTTGGCTTTATATATATACATAAATAAATATATATTTTTTTTACTTTTCCTGTAAAGATTTAGGTCACTTTCTGCATACAAAGTAAAATGTTATTCCATGCACATTATCACTGTAGTAGTTTAGTTTAGCAATATGTCATTCAGCTGGATATATTCATGCTGAAAGAAAGTGCAGAGTGAAGCAGTTCCTATGTCCAGCCAAGTTGGAGTATCAGCCCTTTTAAGATTGAAGGACATTTCTGGCATTTTTTTCCTCTTGTATATTTTCCGCTTCATTTATTCATTTCTTCCATCATTATATATAAGTGGATCCCCCATGGTTAGCCTCTAGCTAGCCTGGGCCAGATGTAGACTCTTCCGGGCCATCAGCGCTTTCAGTTTCCCGGCAGGACTCTCCGAACTACTGCTGTTCTGCTCAACTCTCTGACATGGCAGCACCAAGATGCAGCCTCTACTGCTATGGCTCCTCAGCTCCGGAGGGGGGCATAGCTGGACGGCTCGTCCCGGTTATGGAGCTCTCTCACTTGCTGTTCTCACGCTGATTCCTCTCTGCTCCTGCCTGAGTTCAGGAACACTGCCTCCCCTTACTACTGTTGTCCAGGTGGTTTTCCCTCTTGTTTTGGGACCAAAACAAACATAGACTGAATGCAGGAGACAATGCATCCACTCAGAAACAAAAACAGCGATCAAATACCCAAAAACCATTGCTTGCAATCTGTTGTCTTTATAATGTCATGTGGTGTCTGGTGTAAGTCTAATTTAAATAGAAAAGACCCTTCATTATAATGCCTGCTTTTCAGAGTGGTGCCCCAGTATTTAGGGCATTGTGCTTGGAATCCTGAGGTTCTGAGTTCAAGGCCACAGCTGCCACCCTTAATCCCACAGTGCACAGGGCGCCGCACAATGGAAGCCCACTGCATCCCCATGAGGATGGGTTAAATGCAGATTCAGTTTTGTTGCTCTGTACTTGTGACAGTGACAACGTTGCGTCTAGTTGCAACTTTTCTCTGTGTGAGTATCTTCGGGTTGAATTACAAAATAGGGTAATGCAATATCAGTTTCTAAAGCTAGATTAATTGTCCAGACTTTCAACCAATCTGATAGTTCAAAAAACTAAATAAGAGCTTTTAAAAGGAAATATTCGTGTTTTTGTGCTTAAATTGTTTAATTTTTTAATAATTTGGATGCAAAATCATCTTAAAGGTTTATTTCATACTGATTAATTAGAAGTAATGAACAGATTCTGTCATAATCATGTCCCACGACTAGTGTGTGTATTTTTTTCAACAAATCTCCCCGGACTGACTCCTGTCATTTTACACTCACTCACATCCACATCCTCCAGTTGTGATGCCAGCATGGCTATTGTTGCTGTCATCAACAGTAGACATGAGACGGAATATTTCAGCCTGCCTGCCCCTGTTCTGATCTGTTTGCCTAACTTGTCTTCGAATTCTGTTGGATTCTGCCTCTTCACTTCACCCTCTGGATTATCATGCCTTCCTACATCCTCTGGACGGATCTGATATCCTGTCAGTTCTGTGTCCTTCAAGGCTTCGGCGTCTGGAACTCTTTGTGCGGCAAGAGCTGTGTCTTATCTGAAACTTGAGCTACAGTGGCTTATCTTTGAAATGCTCCACGCTAACCAGTCTTTGATCATCAAGTACATCCATTTGTTATGGCCACACATACCATTGTCACTTGTTTAGCACCGTGTTAAATAATGTCTAATAGATACTGACTACAACAGAGAAACATTCAATAAGAAATGAATTTTTAAGACCTAGCCATCAAGCCATCACCTTGACCTTATCAGAATTGCTCAGGCCCCCTTTCTGCTCGGTGTTTGTGCTGCTTCCAACACATTATGATGGAGGACATCATATTTTGTTGATGTCTTTTGGAACAGAAGCTGCAAGAGATATGTTTACATTTTGTTTTTGATAAAAAATATGTCTCCTGAGTGTTTAGAAATAAATGGAGTTTAAATTTATCAACAGTCTAAAGCAGATTAGTCTATTGGCCTGGTTTGTTAACTTTACAGCAAATCTTCACCCTGAGAAAACCTTTCCTGATTACTCAAACTCTGTCACAGTGAGGTGGAGGTTTGGCAGGATCCAAATTCATACACTGAAGCCAAAGGTGGTATTTGTAAAATGTGGTACTGAAAAGTGTAGATTTAATTACTCCAAAACGGTCAACCAAATAAAATAATCCAAGAGTTTTCATTTTTATCATCTGTGATAAAGTAGGGACTTTAGTGTCATTTGTTTTATATCCTGTTCACTACTTACATCGTGTTTTTTAAGAAAATGTTATGTCACACCGATGTAGAGCTCTAAAAAGCTCATGTATCAAATATGATACACTTTGGATTGCAGGGTTAATGACTTTTAAATGAATCAGTCTAGCACTGGTTCTGCCGGGCCTTCTATGCTAGAAAAACTATATTTTTAATTGACGGGGCAATGTCATACAACTCAGAGAGAGCCAAGTAATTAAAATGTGTTAGAAAAAAACATGCAATTTTATTAATATATTAATAGAAGCATGAATGCTAAATCTGCTAAGTTGTGGTTGTAGGCTCTGTCTCACTCATACTGAACAGTATTCTGGGAACAGAAGGGTAATAAATGCCTCATTTTACTGTAATGACAATGAGTTCCTCTACAGCGATCCCCAAGAACTGATGTGAGATGGAGAAGGGAAGAGATGGTTCATGAAATAAAGAGTAACAAAATGGAAAAGACAAATACTATTTGCGATCATATTCAGACAGATAGGAGCACTAAGGGTGAGGCAGGCAGTTTTAAAAAGTCATGGCAGAATATTAAAAAATTTAAGTGGACTGGGTTGTAGCATACTTCTTTAAGAGGCAGTTTAATTTGGAACAGAAGCTGCATTTTTAGCAGTAGTGATGAGTTTGTGTGTCAATGTCAGAAGTTGGGTTTCATTTGCCCACAGTTTGATTACACCTTTCACTTGCTGGAGCCATTCAGGAAACAATCTGTGCTCTGCAGCAATTCATCCCCTGTCAGACATCGGGGACATAATCACACAGCGATTACGAGGGTGGCTGCTTGAAATATTAATGAATAGGTTACACATGTGCAATAAATCTGCAGACTGCTCTGTATTTACAGTTGTTTATGGATCACTATCAGACAATTTCAGACCCACAGTCCCCTGAAAGACAGCCTCCTGTTTTTAAACCTTCTGTTATGCCATAACCATGAGTTATGATTTATTTTAACAGGACTATGAGTGATAGTCTAGCACATTAAGGACAACAATTATGAAGTGAAATAAAAAACATCCATCCATTATCTGGCACGCTTGTCCCAATTGGGTTCGCGAGGGGTGCTGGTGCCTATCTCCAGCTGTCAATGGGCGAGAGGGGCGGGGTACACCCTGCTCCATCGCAGGAAATAAGACACATACAAAATGTAATTTTTTCCCCCAGAATATGAACAGACAGGCTCAGAGTTCTGGATCAAGATCAGGCAATGAGAACACAATCAGGAAAACTGGAGAACTATCACCAAATGCTCAAATAATCTGGCACTCATGACTGGAAGCAGGCAGGTTAGAGAGAGACTAGAGCAGAGGCAGAGGTGGAAAAAGTACTAAAATATCATAATCAAGAAAAAGTACCAATACTTGGATGAAATAGTACTCAGGTACAAGTAAAATTACCCATCAGAAAAATTACTTAAGTAAAAGTAATAAGTAGCTAATTTAAAATGTATTTTAAGTAAAAGTTACTTAGTTACATAAAAAAAAAAAAAAAACTGTTGCCAACCTCGCCAAGATAGTGCTGCGGGAAACACTGACTTAAATGAAATACAAATTTTTTTTTTTTTTAGCAATTTATTTTCCCAAGCCACTCAGAGCCGCAGTATAAGGATGAAAGAGCCGCATGCGGCTCCGGAGCCGCGGGTTGCCGACCCCTGTGCTAGACAAAATTAGCAATGCCACGAAACAGGTTGTTTTGCTAATTGGCTATTAGTCATGAAAACTTTGTTTGAAGTACCAATGCACTAAATACTTACCAAAACATGCTTCCGCAGATTAGATGTGGAGTTATTGAATGCTGCCAGTTCAGTCACCTTTGGCAGACACATCTGGCATTGATACTGTTGGCCCTCCTGAATTTAAATGAAAAGCAGTCTTTCAAATGTGGCCAAGGATTTTCGTCGTTTTGGACAGCAGAATTCGATGTTTCAGCCAGCATTTCTAGTGAAAGGTTCTCTGAACCGTCGTCGCGCTCCTGATCCACCTCCATCTCGTTCCCAATCTCCTACAGAAAGACTTGGCGCCTGGTAGCCTAGATCTACATGCTGATCACGTCACTCACTGTAGTGCTTCCGGGCCCAATTTTTGTCTTCCTTTTGGTTTTCCAAAGTTTTTTTTTTACTCAGTAACGGATGAATCTGTAATGTAACGAAATACACTACTTCACTCAAAACGTAATCAAGTAAAATTTTAATTACCGATTTTAAAAAATACTTGAAAAATGCAAAATACACAAAAAACCTACTCAATACAGTAACTTGAGTAAATGTGTTTTGTTACTTTCCACCTCTGAGCAGGGGTCACCAATACGGTGCCCGCAGGCACCAGGAGGCCCTCAAGGACCACAGCGGGGGGCCCTCAACATCTTCTGAAACTAGAACAACTCAGCAGTGAACTAAGTTTGAAAATGTATTTTATTCTGTTGCTCTTCTTTTGAATCATTTATAGATAATGTCATCATATTAACCATATAGAGCATTTAGAGAGATTTGAAAATGACAATATTGAATAGAAAATTTTCAATAATGAAAAGAAAGTTAACAATAAAAATGTGCTTAATATGGATAAAGTTTAGGTGAACATTGACCCCTTTTGTTGATAGGTCAGTATTGGTAGCCCTTCCTATGACTCGGTAGCCATGAAGTAGCCCTCAGGCTTAGTAAGGTTGGTGACCCCTGGACTAGAGCAAGTGACACAAATGAATGGTGATGAGAAGCTGGGAAGAGCTTGACAGCTGAATGGAACTTAACAATCAATCCAGTCATCAGTGACAAGATAATGAAAATTAGCCTGACTGGTTAATAGGAGGGACACATAGGAGTGGCAAAGTCACTTCCGCACTGGATGTGTTTCTGCAACAAATTCAGGGAAACTGGTTTATGGAAAGATAAACAGTACATTTTGCCAAAAATTGTCCTATAAGGAATTCAATCAGGTGGGCTAAATGCAAAATAAATAAATAAATAAATAAAAATGAACAAACAAACAACAAAAAAACCCAACAACAACTCTTTAAATTAAATTGTTGCTGGGAAGATTTTTAGAACACTATGGGTCATATTTGTTGCAGTTGCTGGGGAGATAATTCAGAAAATGAAACATAAAACAGCAGTATGTTTTCTGTTCCTTTATGGTTTTGTGAAAACATTGCCATAAGAAGTCTTCCTTTTTTCCTTTCCTTTTTTTTAATAAAGTTCTGCAATGTTTGGCAGATGCCAAAAACTGGTAAGATTTCTCTGTTTTAGCAAACTGCAGCTATTTAAAACAACACATAATGTTAACGTTCATATCAATGTGATGTAATATGAGAAAGATGGATATTCATAGTATATTATTCCCAATGTACGTTCATCTTTGTAAGGTTATAGTTGTTGTGTCCTGATCCCTAAGTGTTAAGCTGTTTCTGTTTTCACATTCTTATCATTTTTGCTTTTTTTATTTCTCTCTGTTGGGCTTGTCCTGGGTTTGTTCATTCATCATTTTGATCATCCCAGTTAGATCCGAGGAGGGAAGATTATCAGACAGTGGATACAAATAAGGAAATTTCCGTAAGCATGAACAGAATTTATTCCAGTCATGTAAGTTTGAGGAAGATGCACCATCGCTGGCTGGGTCATTTGACCTGGAAGAACGTAACGCTTTATTGCCGCAGACTCTTATATCGTTACGGAGCTAAGGCTTTTGCTCTACTATTTTTCTGTCTGCTTCACTACTGGTCATGGTTGAGGCAAGGAAAAAGTTTAAACCTTCTGAGGAGGCTAAAAGGAGAAAATGTGTAAGGGATTGTATGCGAGAAAAAACAAGAGTCAATCATTGAAAAGAGTTTGTTAATTGGCGCAGCCTGAAAGAAGAATACGGATGTGAAACCGACGCTCTTTAACGTATAGTTATATTTCTTTATTATTCTTGATGTAGAAGCAAAATAGGGGCAGTTACAGATCTAGCACACCTAGAGGCCAAAATTAACACAGTGTGCCTTTAATAAAATACTTAAAGTTAGAATCTTAGACTTAGACAACTTTTATTGTCATTTTCTACACACAGTGTATGCAAAACAAAATTTTGTGAAATGAACACTGCAGCAGTGGTCAAATGTAAACAGTGTGGAATAAAAAACATGGTACAAAAACGCATTGATATGGAAGTCAGAGCATTTCAAGTCAAATATACAGAGGAAGTCTTTTACCGCCTGCTTTCTTCGCAGCCATTACTATGGGACTAGCAAAAATGGCCCAGAAATACTAAATGTTTTTCAATGTATCCAAAAATGCTGCACCCAGCAAGGAGGTGCTTCTTATGATGCAGTACCCTGCCTTTCTTCCCCACACTACTGCATTATGGTTAATGTAAGCTGATGTTAGACCCTCCCTGGTTATCGTAGCTCAAGCATTAGAATTTCACGTGAACAGACATACAGAATGAGTAGTTATTTAAGACAGAAAATAACATAAAAAGAAATGAATCTAGTTTTCTCATTTTTTTTTCTTACGTTAATTAGATCTTATCTCTGTGACTTTTTCTCTGTGTTCCTATCCGTTCATTAGCTGTTCCTCACCCCTTTCTTATTATTCTCACCGGTTTGCCGTGAATTTTTTCACTCTTCTCCCTGGATGTTGGTTCCATTGCTTTTCATTACAGTCATAGGAAACAAGTATTCAACTTTTTTTTTAAATTTTTGCAGCACTAGTGGCGTTTCTTTTTTCGACAGAAGGCTGACAGGATAGGTGGTATGAGAGAGAGGGAGAGACATGCGGCAAAGGACCACAGGTCGGATTCTAACCCAGATCAGGTGCGTCAAGGACTAAGGCCTGTGTACATGGGTCATGCGTGCTAACCGCTGTGTCACCTGCACGCCCAGTATTCAACTTTTCAATACAGTTTGAATAAACAGAGATCAAAGGATTTCACTCAGTCTGCATTTTATTTCATCTTTGCAAAGAGAGAACAAGACATCATAAAGCCTTTATTGCATGGTAATCAGACCTGTTCTGACCTGGACAGAGTGCGTTCCCCTTACTTACAATAATAGAAAGTATTCAGAGACAAAATAAATTACACTATTTGGTTAAACAGTAAAATGTTATGAATAAACCTTAACAAAGGATCTGGCTTTTTATGGGAATAAGTATTTCTTGTATCCAAACACTCCTTACTCAGACATGTTTTGGCCTTGGAGCTCTGAGACTGAATGAATAAACACTCATAAGTTCTTATATTTATAACTACATAAATATATGTGAAAATGAATTAATAGGAGATTTTTTCCCGCCACATTACTCATCACTGGTTACTCTACTCCATAGCTAATGTTCCATTGCTTTATATGTCTTCCTTCTTTCCCATGCTGCAAGGAATGGTTTCTGTTTTACCAAACCATTTGTAAATTTTTCTATTTTTATTTTAATTAAAACGCCACAATGCCCATCCTAAGTGTCTGCAGTTTGGTCCAGATCTCAACTCAGAAAAAACTGACAGGTTGAATCTGCTGGTTGTCACTCAAGTGATCTAAGTAATCAGTCGATGAGGCAGAGCTGTATATCATTAGTTTGTTCAGCTTATTGTTGCTCAACTGAGGATATATTTATTTTTCTAGAAGAGGTGGAAGTACGTTTTTCTATACAGCAAAGGAAAAGATTATCAATACAGCTTCATAGTATTACAATGCTCCTGTCATGGTGGGTCTAATGTGTCTTGCCCACATGCGAAAGCACTCACAGAGATTAGAAAAGGGTTAAAAAATTTATTGGAAAAAATTGCGGAACAAAGACATAGAAAACAGTTTTCCAGCTTGGGGAGGTTCCAGCGATCAGGTGAACCGGAAGCAGAAGCCAGGTGTGTTTTGGGGAGGTTCCAGAGTAACTTTTTGTGGAGGCTTGCAGTGTCGAAAGTGTTGTTCGCTGGAGGGCGGACAGGCAGACTACTGTGGTCCTGATAAGTCACTTTGTTCCTGACGTGAACGGCGTTCAGGTAAGGAGCACTGACTCCTTTCTCAGCGTGACGAGAGAGTTCCTTCCTAGGCTAGAAGAATCTGGCTTATCCAGCGGATCCGTAGATATCCCAATACTGGCAAACACTCTGGCGAGGAAGTGAAGACAGTCTGCTTAAATACTCCTCAGAAGTGATGACCAAATAGGCTGCAGGTGTGAGAGGTAGAGAAGAACACGAAGCCCACCAGACCAGCAGAACGGAGCTGTACGCAGGAACTGAAAGAGAACAAAACAATCCCCACAAACTGGAACCCTAACAGCTCCAAATAAAACTTAAAGGTTGCCTGTTAAAAAATATAGTTAGAAAATTTTTTTTAGACATATAGAATTACATTTTTTCAATCTGCACAATGAAGATGGATCAGACAAAAAATTTTCTATGAACCGCAAAAAAAACCCAAAATAATAATTTTTCTTTATTTTAGACTTGATTTTGTCCTATGTACAGTGGTGCAGAAGAAAGATGATACTTGCATGTTTGTATGCTGGAATAATAAGTTTCTTGTTCCATTGATATATGACAGCAAAAAAAAGACCATTCTGATATATTTAAGTAGTAAGAAAAAAAACATAATACAAAATGTATATGTATTTTACTGTATTTGGATTATTAGACTTTCCACTTTATCCCTACTTGTTTCATATAAAAGGGGATTTTGGGCATCAAGGTACTTGATTATCAGGTCCTACCACTC
This sequence comes from Cyprinodon diabolis, assembly GCA_030533445.1. NCBI lineage: Eukaryota > Metazoa > Chordata > Actinopteri > Cyprinodontiformes > Cyprinodontidae > Cyprinodon > Cyprinodon diabolis. The sequence continues at coordinate 41,017,747 of CM060083.1, read as the reverse complement.
AAGCTCCATGCAACCAGAGGAAGAATTTCCTACATCTTCCTTAAATTTGTTCTGGTTTTAATATAATATTTTATAGAGCCCTTTCCTCAGTGTTCAATAGAGAATGATACTTAAAATCTCAGCTTAAGATCTCTGCTAACATGATGCCAATGGGCCTCAGTATAGCCTTGCTGCAGGTAGGTATATTTACATTTTTTTATTTTGTTCTTTGATATATCAGGATGATACATCCTGTAAAAAATAGTTATGTGGAAACTGAAGTATTCGGTGAATCTTTTAAAGGACTTATAGTAAATGCATATTATTACCTAATTGTAGTGATGAGATTTTTATGGTCATAAAGAAAATGACTCCACCATTAAAGCTGCAGTGTGAAATCTTGCTGAGAATAGCAGCTTTTTCGAAAACACTCAGGTAGCCTTTTGGTGGAGGATGACTTAATATATTAAGATGAGCACACATTAGTTTTGTGGTAAATGCCGTATCTTCTAAAGTGTTTCTTTCACAGCCATATAAAATTAACCAGATTTACGCTTTCACGTGACTTAAAAAGTTTTAAAAAGCCTTCATGTTCAGATGAAAGAAAGTTTTCTGGTTGACAAAATGTGTGGCCTTTGAAGCTTTGAACTAAATCCAGACTAGTTAGAACTTTTGAAGCTTGAAATAAAGCTATTTTCCTTAAACTGCTGGGGCTTTGTTTGGCAGCAGTTCATATCGCATTTCCTGTCAGCTAAATGGTTATTTTATGGCTGCATGGTTTCTTATTGGTCTTCAGCAGCCCACAAAAATAACCTGTGACTATAGGAGAAGCAGAACTGACCATTAAGCTGCTCTGTGGAAGAATGAGTGGTGGATGGCATAAAACATAAAAATCCCCTTGCTACAGTTAAAGGAAGGCTTGCTTTTAACAATTAATACCTTTTCAGAACACATATTAGAGTTAATCTGCAATGAGAAACCAGACTGTTAAGCGATCTGCTGAGAACAAACTCATGACCCTTACTTTTTGAAGCTTTGAACAGTTATCAATGTTACAGGCCTTCGGTAATTAATTGTCACATAACTGGTAATTTAACAGTTGAGATTAATCCCATCGTTCATATCAACTGTTATTGTGTGTTCAATTTCGTACACATGTAAACAAAAGTACCCCGCTTTTAATGAAAGAAAATACACAAATACAAAATAGTCACAAAAATAACATCAACCTGACAGAAGTAGTAATAAATATAAAATCTATACAAATTGCTTTTCATTTATGCTTCAAGACAATCATTTAAAAATGTAATAACCAAACAAAACAAATGATAGTACCCTAAACTTCATGTTTTTCTTGCATAAACTTTTGAGGTATTGTGCTCCACTCCTCAAGAGCAAACTGCTCCAGTTTTATCTCAGGTTTGAAGGAAGCAAAAATTCTCAATAGGATTTAGGTTAGGGCTCATAGAAGGTCAATTCAGAATAGTCCAAAATTTTCCTGTATCCCTTTTTTGTATTTCTAACTGTGTGTTTTGGCTCATTATCATGTTGAAGACCCATGACCTGCGACTGAGACCAAGCTTTCAGACACTGAGCAAATGTCCCTCTAGAATCTCTTGATAGTCTTCAGATGCCATTGTACCCTGCAGAGCTAATGAAGATAGGAACAGTGTTCTTTTCTTGATATGGTTGTTTTATCCTTCTGTAAACATAGAGCTAAAAGGACTTGACAAAAGTTTACATTTTTGTCCCATCTGTCCACAGGGCATTCCCATAATTTGGCCAATTTCATTCTGTCTTTTTTCAACAATGGCGCTTCCCTTGATCAACTCACATTAAATCCCTTTTGTCTCAGACTACATTGCCTTTAAGCTTTTTGGAAGCTTTCTTTTTGGCTCTTTTTTTTTACCATTGGTATTATCTGTATGTATGATTTGTCATTAATATTCCTCCTGCATGCACGTCCAGGGAGGTTGGCCACAGTCCCATGGAATTTAATAATTTGAAGAATGACTGCAGCGACAGGAACAGCAAGCTTCTAGGAGGAGATCTTACAGAACAAGAATTTTCTATATTTATTTTTCTATAATCCAAAGACATCTCTTGCCTTTGCTTCTTCTCGTTCATGTTGAGTGTGGTACTAAATGGCACACTGAGTACCTGTAGACCTGTGGTCACGTTATTTTCTGTTCATTTTTTTTCAGGCCTGTTTTGTGGGTTTATTTTTTATTTAAATCGTTTTGTCAAAGCATGCTTGGCAACGAATGTCTCACCTTCATAAATTCCTTTTCATAGAATTTGTATTTAATTGTAATTTTTCTCAGATTTAAGTTAATTCTTTGACCTTTGTGTGTTTTTCTTTTTGTCCATGTTTATGTCTTTGTCACACTACTGTCAAGGTGGTGTTTTAATCCGAGAATAAAATTCAGGAAACTAAAAACCAGGAGACATCAGTCAAAAAAAAAAACACATGGGGAGCAAGTAAAAACAAGAAACCAGCAATGATGAAATGCAGAGGAGGTATATATGAGAGACAGAACAAAGAATGGACAAATGAGCTGATATGGAGCAGTTGTGGATAGAAGTAACTAGAATTTGTCAGTGCGTACCTCTATGACATGATTCAAGTTTCAAAGTCCATAACATTACAGATGCTCTTTAGTAATAATTGATAAGTAATGTGATGACCACTGGAGTACAGTGATTTTATTAAATAACCCCCTCTGGATTCATTTAAATGGCTAAATTAGACATAGTCCTGCCTTATGTAGCCTTTACAAGCTCAGTAAACTGTGGTCATGAAGGGATGAACATGGTCTGTATTAATCATGTTAAATGAATGTAATTTGGGACTAAGAGGCCCAAATTGTCCTGAAAGAAATATCACCACACCATTACCACTATAATGAGCTTGATCCATTTATACAAGACAGGATAGATCAATACTTTCATGATATTTATGGCAAACTGTAACCTTACCTTGTCAATACTGCTGCAGAAATCTATAAATCCTAGGTGCTGTGCTTTCAACAATAGGATACTGTATACTCTGGTTCAAATGTTTTTTTGTTTGTTTTCTTTTGTTTTGGTAACATTCATATTATTTCAGCTGCTCTTTTCCTGGACATTTTTATTTTTCGTCATAATTTCTGTGATAATTGTTGTTTGTGAGGGTTCCAGTAGATCATCTTTTTTTCAATCAAACTAATGAACCTAACAAAGTGATACAATTGTTCAAATAAAACGTGTTTGTGAGAAGAAATTCTTTTTTTCTCTTTGTTATACACCTAAGGTTTGTCATTGAAAGAAAAACAACATGAAATTAGCTTTCTGTGCTATGGAGAATGGTCTAATATTAAAACTCTGGCTTCCTGACAGCACCTGTATTGGTATATTTTCCATTTCTGTATCTCCTGTGTTCACTCACTAATGGCCTCTCTTGGGTTATCTTCCTAATAGTCGTTGTTTTAACAGAGAGAGGAATCTGTGTGGCCTCACCTATTTGTATCATTAGTAACAGCTGATGTGTGTAAATTCATTATATGTAAATTCATTCATACATACATACATACATACATACATACATACATACATACATACATACATACATACATACGTTCTTCGTGGCATAGATTCAACAAGGTGCTGGAAGCATTCCTCAGGGAGTTTTGTCCATATTGACATGATGGCATCACACAGTTGCAGCAGATTTGTCGGCTGCACATCCATGATGCGAATCTCCCGTTCCACCACATCCCAAAGATGCTCTATTGGATTGAGATCTGGTGACTGTGGAGGCCATTTGAGTACAGTGAACTCATTGTCATGTTCAAGAAACCAGTCTGAGATGATACCAGCTTTATGACATGGCGCATTATCCTGCTGAAAGTAGCCATCAGAAGTTGGGTACATTGTGGTCATAAAGGGATGGACATGGTCAGCAACAATACTCAGGTAGGCTGTGGCGTTGCGACGATGCTCAATTGGTACCAAGGGGCCCAAAGAGTGCCAAGAAAATATTCCCCACACCATGACACCACCACCAGCCTGAACCGTTGATACAAGGCAAGATGGATCCATGCTTTCATGTTGTAGACGCCAAATTCTGACCCTACCATCCGAATGTCGCAGCAGAAATCGAGACTCATCAGACCAGGCAACGTTTTTCCAATCTTCTATTGTCCAATTTCGATGAGCTTGTGCAAATTGTAGCCTCAGTTTCCTGTTCTTAGCTGAAAGGAGTGGCACCCGGTGTGGTCTTCTGCTGCTGTAGCCCATCTGACTCAAAGTTCGACGTACTGTGCGTTCGGAGATGCTCTTCTGCCCACCTTGGTTGTAACGGGTGGTTATTTGAGTCACTGTTGCCCTTCTATCAGCTCGAACCAGTCTGGCCATTCTCCTCTGACCTCTGGCATCAACAAGGCATTTCCGCCCACAGAACTGCCGCTCACTGGATGTTTTTTCTTTTTCGGACCATTCTCTGGCAACCCTAGAGATGGTTGTGCGTGAAAATCCCAGTAGATCAGCAGTTTCTGAAATACTCAGACCAGCCCTTCTGGCACCAACAATCATGCCACGTTCAAAGTCACTCAAATCACCTTTCTTCCCCATACTGATGCTCTGTTTGAACTGCAGGAGATTGTCTTGACCATGTCTACATGCCTAAATGCACTGAGTTGCCGCCATGTGATTGGCTGCTTAGAAATTAAGTGTTAACGAGCAGTTGGACAGGTTACCTAATAAAGTGGCTGGTGAGTGTACATGCATACAGTCAGTCAGTCAGTCAGTCAGTCAGTCAGTCAGGGTGTGTGTGTTTGAGTTTGAGTGATGCATCTTCTCCTGAGGTGATCTTGGTGGAGTACCTGGGCTGCCTTCACAGGTGGAGCTTTTCAGTTTCATCAGAGTGCTGGGATTAAAAGTGCAGCAGAGCCTTCACTCAGCACTGGATGCACCGGTAGTCTTTCTGGCACTCTCTTGTTGAACCCTTTCTTGTATTTTGATTATTTCCAGTGAACTTGCCTGAAATTGCTCAATCTCTGTCCTTGTTGTCTCTAGATTTTTCTCGTGCTTGGTTTCAGAGGATTCAGTTCACCGACTCACCTTCCAGTGGATTTACCAGCAAGTTACCTGCCTACCTGCTCCACCTGCAATCATTTCCAACCCGGCTCCATCAGAACTCTGTATTTCCATCCATCACGCACTTAAGAGGTAAATCATCAACCTTCCCACATGGCACCAAGACCATCTTCCCTCCACGACCCACTCGAAGCATTCAGAAGTAAGCTCTGTTTTTTTCAATTCCCTATCAAAGGTTTCTGGCCACTACTAATTCCTCTCTCATTCCAGACACCACCGTTGACGGAACCTCCTCACACTCCTGAAGGATCTAGAACTGTCTGTTTCTCATTGTTCTGTCAATAAATCCTTTTTCCAAATTTTACCTGAGTTGAGTCTACATGTGGGTCAGAAGATTAAATCCAAACATGACAGAATTATCCAGCCAAATTGGCCCAGCAGAATCTTCTCCGGACCCCAATCAAGATCATGCTGTACTCATCCATCATGACTCAATGCTAAAATCTTTATATGACCAACAAATGGATACAAACCAAGGTTTATAGCAATTTTCTGAAATTCTCAAAGATCTACACCAAAAACTTGTTTTTACAGGTCGTTGACCTGCCTCCTTCTCAAGTCAGCGCATCTGCCATTTCTCCTCAAACAACCCCTTTCTCCATACGTTTCAGCAGAAGTCTCCACCCACTCCTGAGCCCTATTCTGGAGAAATTGGAAAATGTGGAGTTTTTGTTACAATGCTCTCTAGTTTTTTCCTTCTCACCCCAAAAGCTTCCAAACAGATGCAGAGAATATCTTTTACATCATGGGCTTATTAACCCTGTAAAACCCAAATATAGAAAAACACACACAAAAAAAAACATTTTTCAACCCCTCAGATGTTGTTGTAGGAGGTCTTTGAGGCTGAAAATGAAGTGTTTTCAAAAATTTTATGTTTTAGTAAGTTTTTACAGAAATGTTGTAATATTGCAACATTGGGCCAAATGGGGAGCAGAATTTCCCGTATTTGTACTCATTGTCTGAACAACAATACAGAACTACGGATTCATTTGCAGGGTTTCGCTTTCAACCCAGAACAGTATAACATGAAAAATGAATTTTTTTTTTCATGTATTCCAGCAAAGAGAACATTTTATTTACAATGATAGTCCCAAAAACAGTTCCTTTCCTCTGAAAAACAGAAAGGAACATCACACTTGCTGAAATGGGTATTCGTATACCCTTTACTGCAACGTCTGCAATGTCCTCTCTTGACCTTCATGGGGAATGTCCAGTGAGGTCATTGCACACATCGAGTGGGGGGTGTTTATATGATTTATTGGAGGGACAGTTTGGACTCCCATCACCTGAGGATGGTCTCTTCCTAGCAGTCAAAGGACTCCCTGCTGCGTCGGGGTTTCCACTGCCTGATGATGTACGTCCTCTTTTTGGAGTTGTGTGTTGTGTCCATCTGATTTGAAAAGAGAAGGGTCAATATTAATAATAATCAATTCATGTACATGTCAAAAATGCATGCAGATATGAACATGCAGAAAACATGACTAATAGCAGAAATAGATTCTTACCAGAATGAGAGAGGGTGCTAGCTGTGCCTGGAGCTTTCTCATGTTTAACATCTCTTTCTTTGGAATCGCGAGAGCCTGACGGTGTCAGGACTCCTGTCTTTGTGTTTGTGTTTCTGTGTTTGTCTACCTTCATCCACCAGGAGGTGCCTGGTTCTGGTCCGCCTCCTCACACACCTGCTGATGGTTTCCTTGTTAAACGGAGCGTTCTTAAGCTGCTGACTGCCACTACCTCAACGCCAGAGTGTTTGCCAGTTTTGGGTACTCTAGCCAAGCTGAGTTTTGCTGAGTCAAACTGAGTTTTTGTTAACCTGAGTTTTTACTGTGTTTTTTGTCTTTGCCTCTCGGCAGGAAGTCCTCCTGCAAACTGGTTTTCTCTGACCTTCTCTCCCTGGAAGGATCAACTGAGCTTCAAACTGAGCTGGGGTTCAAACAGGAGGTTTGGATTCACTTTCCCCCAGAGATCGTTTGAGCTTCTCACTGAGAAAGGGATAAATCTCTACTACGACCCGTTCAAGTACCGCAGGAAATCTGAGTGGCAGTCAGTTTCTCCGTTCACCAACTAACAAGCGCATTCTGGCTAACCCTGTTCCACCCTCCACCGAATCAGACAAACATCGGAAGCACGGCACACAGACAGGAGTCAAGGATTCAACAACTTCTCTGGAAACGTGAGTCGGCAACCAAATCCTCTTCTCCAAGTTCACAAGTCAAATTCCCCACTGAGCCTGAAGTAACCGCTGTGTCTTCCCCTCACTTACAGTTCCGGTTGAGCAGTGTTCAGAACAACACTTCTCCCTCTGTTTAACTTCTTCAATAAAACCCATTAAACCTTTAACCTGGTCTCTCTGTTCGGTTTTCTGCATTTGGGTCTGAACTTTGTAACACCATGACAGACAGTGCCGTTTGTAGAGGAGCCAGGTGTTGACCACAGCGAGGGTGATGGTGTGCCAGAAGAAGTACATGTACCAACGCTGGGACTTCAAGGTGAACTTATATTTTGCTGTAAATGAGTCAAACAAATCCACACCTCCCATGTATTTGTTGTAGGTAGCCACAATGAAAGGTCTTTCAACATCATTGTAGGTTTTGGTGGCTTTGTCCCAGCGCTGAATCTACTGAACAAGGTTCTGGCCCAGTGAAGGATGACACAAGTGTGACTGCCCTGTTGTCATACCATTTCACAGCGCAGATGTTGTATGTCCCCTCCACTCTGTAGTCGAAGCTTCCTCTACCCTTCTTCTTCAAGCTCTTCTCATCTTCAAGGTTGCAGTTGGGCAGCCTCACCTGTCTGGCTGTAACCTGACAACAGCCAGATGCATGTCTCCCTCCGCCTTGCTCCACTCACATACATCTGGGACACCGCCATAGGAATTGCCTTTATTGAAGGCTGGGCCTTATCAAAACTCCTTGCATATGATTGGATAAGCCACTTGTCTGTCATCTTTATCGACGTGCTATTTCAACCACTCACACTGAAGCTAACCCGTGACGCTGTGAGAGGAGGAGCCATTTGGTAGATCAAGCTCTTGCCAAATCCGGTCGGGAGAAGGGCGAAAACATCGTTTCCACCAACAAAAGCCTTCAAAGCCGTTCTCTGATGTTCTTTTAATGAAACAATATCAGATAGATTGGACAACACAGAAGAAATAGCAGCATCAATGCTAACGCTTGCTTCCTCGATGCGAGCCGCCATTGTTGTTGGAATCTCACGGTCGCTTCTTCACTCCAGGAAACACCCACCCTGCGTCCTGATTGGCCAGACCATAAATTTGGTTGGGGAAATCACTTTCAATGAGCGGTGTCCCAGATGTATGTGAGTGGAGCTAGGCGGAGCGAGACATGCATCTGACTGTTGTCAGGCTAGTCTGGCTGTACCCACATAATGGATTCCATGCTCAAGGAGTTTCACTACCAGTGGAACAGAGGTAAAGTAGTTATCTGCATAGATCTTGTAGTTCTGAGTTCTGTTACCATCTGCAGGCAGGTAAGAATGTAATGCTTTCATGTTTGAGCACAAATGTTTTTCTTTGAGTGTTTGGAATAAGGTCAAAGTAGCTTTTTAACAGATTACAAATTGGAATATGTTTAAAACAAGTCAGTATTAAATACTTAATAATTTGTTAAACGATTTTCCTAAATTGGAAATAACCATGTAGATGATTGATTACTAACCTTCTGTGATTATTCATGATGAAATTGTATGTTTCACCAAGCTTATTTAAGCATAGCTTATGAAACAATGGAGTTAGTAGCAGGCAGTTAAGGGGGACTCAGTCGGTCAAACTTTTCCTAACTTTGCTTGACCTGTAATCTCTGATCTCCGTTCTGGATAGGTAAGGCATTTCCAAAGTTCAAGAAAGCTTAGTCGAGGCTGTGTTGGATGGATCTGTGTTCAGATAGCATAGACAGAAAATCGTTATCCTTTCGGATGCTCCATAATTCTCTGCTACCTCCAAGTTATTCCTGTAACTCGGCAGTAAATGTTGCGTGTCTGTTTTGCAGAATGTGGTATAGCGAGCAGGTCCATTAGAAGAGGGAGTTGAGGAATGAAGATCATTGGCCTGCCGTTTGGGTGATCCTTCCACTAGACTCTCCAGGGACAGAGCCCTTCTAAAACAGGATGCAGAAGCATGTAGCAGTCATTTTTGTCCCCAAGCATAGTGGTGGGCAGGATAGCATATCCTTGAGGTGTATTAAAAACCCTCTGTTGATGTGCAATTAGGTGTGTTTAAATGGAGTCTTGGAGAGTGGGGCAGCCCAGCAATTTGGAGGGGAGAACAAACATTTTGTTCCACCAATGTTCACAGCTAATACCATGGCTTATGTATCAATAATGGCATTAGTATTTATGGCAATGTTTTTAATAAAAATGCATGCATTTCTGTATGAGATATAGAAAAGTTTTCATACAAAAAAAGGCTAAGTTAATGTATTAAGCAATTAATCCTCAATCTTTGTCCTTAGGGGCCTCTGCCCTGCAGGTTTTAGATATGTTCCTGATTCAAAGGAGGGCTCCTGATCTGCAAACAAGTGCTACAGAAGCCTGTTGATTATCCATTCTTTTCTGGTGTGATGCAACAAGGAAACACCAAAAGCATGCGAGACAGTGGTCCCTGAGGAACAGGCATGGGAACCATTTTATTAACCAACTAATGCATACCCATAAATATCCTCCAATCATCTGAAATGAACAGGTTATACTCTCCAACTTTTAGTGTCCATTTATACTCCCCAAAGCAGTTTGGATAAATTGGATGCATAACTCTCAGGAGCTAAAAAAATATCTCATCCAAATTATACATGCGCATTCCATTTAACAACCAACAAAACAGAAGATGTGGAAGATTATCTATTCTTTGAGTCTGAAACATGTTTAATTTTTGCATGTTATTAGTTTCTTCAAGAAGGTTTCTTTGCACAGATGGGAAAGAAAGCGCCCCTCCAGCAACCCAGAGAGACAGAAAAGCATGAATGTTGATTGCATTACATAATATTCATGGCAGGTTGAAGATGGAATCCCTGGATATGGTACAATTTGGGGTCCCACCAGCTGCAACAAAATGATTACTGACTGTGTCTTCTTCTCAAGCATGCTCACTAGACGAGAGCTCAAGGGGACAGAGGAGGAGATGAACAGACGGAGGTTTATTCAACATTTCAGAAGCCAGGTAATCCATCTGGAGGTGGATAAAGAAGATTAGAGCAACATCTCCTGACGAGTATGAATTCCCAAAATTAATAGTAGAGGCGTCTTTGCTGATTTAAGCTCTCATTCTGACCTGAACAGGTTCACACAAAGTAACACTTCTAATCCTGGAATATTTAATGTGTTGATATGCTATGTAAATACTGTATGTCTAGAAAAAGCACATTAATAAAATATCCTCTTTTGCCCTAAAAATGTCAAGTGTCATCCAAGTAGGTAACTCAGTAGGGTCTGTGATTAAGACATGACAAGCAGACAAGCTGCTAAATAAAGTAGATGTTTTTTACAGGGTGTGTATGCATGTGTGCTGATTAGCAGAGAGGAGAGAAACTTGCTAGATGACATAGAAAGGTGTATTAAAGATTCATGGATGGGAAATCATCTGTAAATCACTGTTATGATTCATACATATTTAATGAAGCCTCACAAGCAATAGAAATTCTGGAGCCTAAGGAACCATTCCAGTGTCTCCTCTGCTTTCTATGGTAATGAACAAACAGGTGATTTCTGCTGCCAGCCTGTCATCGACCAGCCCTGCAGGTGTCATCTTTCATGTAAAGCTCACAAAAGACCCTCAGATAGATGAGAGGGATGCAGCCCAAAATGACAATAAAAGATGAATAAACCTGTCTCTGCTTGTGGACACACTTTCCATCTGCTGCAGCTAACAAAGCCCTCTCTATTAAGCAATAGACGGAGCGAAGCTCTTAAAGGAAGTTTTATCTAATTCTGGTGTTTGTAGAAGTCCTACCTTTATACTGCCTCTTAAATTACGGTCTAATCAAAACACATAGCAAATCTGTGGATTTATTGTAGTTTTCCATTTATGCCAGCAGGTGTTGAACCTTACACTAGCAGCCATTCAAAATTAACCTGACTCCGCCAGATGGATTTGCTCCGCATATCCATCTGGAAACCGTCCGTTGAAGTAATTTTGGGAAGGGGCGAAAATACTGGTTAGCTGATTGGCCTATGTTGGTGATAGAATAAACCAATCAGATCAACGAAACATATGACGTACTAACAGAGCGATGACGAAAACACAACCACAAGCCAGGCTACTCTTGCCCAAACCAGTCGGGAGAAGAGCAAAAACATCTTTTCCTCTGAGAAAAGCCTCCAAAGCAGTGTTTTGCTCTTCTTTCAGTGAAGAAATACTCTGTAATTCCGATAAAACTTGCTCGATAGCCACGCTAACGCTTGTTTCATCGGCTGAAGCCGCCATGTTCTTTAGACTGAACTGTCGTGCTTCTCATTGCGTCACACCTCAACCCGCCTCAAAGCCAACGCTGATTGGACGTTCGTTTGGTGAACGGCTCCAAATTTTCTTTAACGGAGAGTCTCCAGACTGATCTGTGAGAAACTTCGAAAGCTCGGGAGATCAGGATGGTCTCACGAGGCAAATTCAAAATGGCCCGTTCCAGTCGAACACCAGCCGAATGGCAGCTCACTTCCCTCTAACTCAAACAAAGCTACTTGAGTGACCCCTTCTTGCATATTTTTTTACTCTGACTCCACTCTTTCACTGAACGACAGGGTCTGACCAGGAGATGACGCTTCTCTTTATTTCTTATTGTGCACAAATCATGAAAGAATACTTTAATACAAATATCGATGTTTAAAAAGGAATTGAAGGGGGACCAGCCAAGGGCCCATCAAGGGAAGTGGGGATATTTTGAATGGAGGCTCCTGTGCCACACATCATAAATTACAATTTACTACAAAAATATAAAATACAAATAATACCTCAATCTTTTTTTTTTCTTCTGCAAGAACTAATGAATAGAACAGGTTTGAGAAGGTTTACTGGCCCAACTATAAGGTGTGTTCAATTTGTATATGGGAGCTGGATTGCAAAGTTTTTTTTAGGACATTTCATATTAAATGTTAAATTTTCATTATTAAAAAAAGATTGAAATCCAACATGGCTGCCACATGAATACAATCTTCTTACTTTGAAGGCATATTATGGTGTGTTCACTCCTTCAGGTGTGGTCAGTTGTGTACTGGTTTTTCATTTGACCAAAACAACATATATCACTGACCAATTTACTGGTTAGTTGAATTTTATCGCGTGATGTGATATTTTGCTGGATTTCACCGTTAAAAAGGAAGCTATGTACCCCTGAAGGCGTTTAGACCTCGGAGCTTCCCTTCCAGTTCTTTTCCTGGGAGAAAGCTACTCGGTTTAACTACTCTTAACTCAAAACTTGGTAAATCTATATAAAAATTACAAAAAAAACGGAGTAAAAGTTAGCAGTTTTTTCCAGATCAGATCGTTACAGGACAGAGAAATTGATTGGAGTCAGCACAGCTGTGGGCTCAAGTCGTCAGCATGTGATGGCATCTGGAAAATTAGCCCCGAACAAGGTCATCTCCTGCCTCTTATACCTCATGAGTCTGTTTTGCATCAGTTGGATGCTTAGCTGTGTTTGTCAGGAACTGACATGCCATCCATGCCATGACTTCTTTGCCTCTTTCATCTGCGCCTTATGATTACAGATAGCTCTTCTTTATCAATCTGGCTCTGGGATGTATAATTATCCTGTGCTTATTGTACAGACAAAAAGGCTGTCCTAATTAGAGGGCCTCCATATACACAATGTGATAGACCCTGTGAGGGAAGGCCATCCACACAATCGAATATAATAATAATAATAAAGAATAGACCTAACAGCAAAATATCACAGCTGTAAATGTGAATCCCAGCTGGAGCTCTGTGAAAAAGTTGTAAAATTTTCTTATACCTATATATGTACACTTGGTCATTTTAAAGTTTGAAACTTTCTAATTTTCAGTGATTAAGTGGGTTATCTGGAATTCACACATTCTAAAAATATTTCTACCAAAGTTTGTCCCTCACAAGCCTACTCAGTCCCTGTTTTTTATTATTTGTTATTCAGAGTATTTCACAGATGAAAAAGAAATTCCTCCAGCTCCTGATTGCAGCTGAATAGCTTCTGTGTTCCAAATCTGATTGAAGCCAGGTTGTTGGGGGAATCTTATCCAGGGCAGCTTTAGCCCCTCTCCTCTGTTGGGTGCCTCACGGGTTTAGCACCGTGGCTGTGCCAGTGCCCACCAGCACTGAATATCAGACGCACAGCATGCCCCAGATTCACACATCATTTCCACTTCAGAGGGCCGGCCAACCACATGTGCGTCTGAGTCTGCATTTGTGAATAACATTACCAAATTGAGGCAATTAGAGATTTTAGGAAATATATTTTTACATGAAAGAGGGTCTGACACAAACAAAGTCTATAGCTTGAATAATGAGGAAAAATAATGAGGAATAACACTAAAAACATTGTGTTAAAATCCTGGTTAAAATTTTCCTTTCACTGAAAATTAATTTTCTTTTTGATATTTGTAAAAAGACTCTTTTCTATCTATATGAAATAAATACATTTAAAAACCTGATGCTTTAATATTGGAAGGAAAAACAAGCAAAGTTATGATTAATTCAAAAATAATAACTAAACAGAATAAACAGTGTGACTCACACTTTTTAGCATGGGCATTTGCAGTCTAATAGTAACACATCTCACAGCTGCAATTGGGGTTCTAAAAAATAAACACACCATGCTGCGGTGTATGGAGGACCAACTCTGCCATATTTAAAAATAAATACAGAAATAAATAAATGCTCAATAAATATATAAGCACACACAGCAATGCCGAGAGAGGGCCGCTGCAGACGGGCTGCGGTTCGACCTGGCTGCCCTGAGGTTCGGAACTCCGCTGGTGCCGCGGTCCTCTCAAGTTCGGAACATTTTCTTTTAAATTACACATTAAATCTGTGAATGGGCCATATGGAGATGCTTAAAAGTATAATGTTCTCGCCTCAAATGATCTTAAAACGTACTTTTATTGAACAACAGCAACAGAAAAGAGAACATTTAACTTAGTACTATGAGCTCCGTGAGTTAAGAAGATGGGCCGCCAACCAATGAGCAGAAGTTGTCTCTCTAGGACACGCCCCCTCCTCATTTGTATAATGAGGCAGAAATGCTTACAGAAATGTTAAAAGGGAAGGCAGAAATATACAAAAATATATAAAGGACAAAAAAACAAATAAGGTAAATATTACAAAGCCAAATAAATAAAGAAGCTAATTGAAAGAGTTATATACATTTATGTCTCACTCTATAATTTAATTTCTACTTACATTTATTTGTTGATTGTGTTTTTGTTGGCAATTAATTTTATGCTTATATATTTATTGAGCATTTATTTATTTCTGTATTTATTTTTAAATATGGCAGAGTTGGTCCTCCATAGAGGTGATGTGCACGTCAGAATATTAGGACCAGGCTAGAGGATTTTTTATTTTTTTTTCTATTTTGAGAACAAATTGATAAATTTACAAGAATAAAGTCCTAACATTATGAGAATAAAATTGTAATATTACTAGAACAAAGTCATAAGAATACGAAAATAAAGTCGTAACATTACGAGAATAAAGTTATACAATAACGAGAATAAAGTCGTAATATTAAGAAAACTCTTACAAGAAGCACCGTCTTCCCTAAAATGAGGAATGTCGAGCATCTTGGCGTCGTTTAGACAAATAAAATCTTTTAGCAACATATTGGGCACAATGTCAAAGTGGACTCAGGTAGCTGATTGGTGGAGCTGGTCGGCCGTCATATGCTGGTCGGAGCTGGAAGCTTTCTTTATGAAATGGGTCGTGGCTTGATGACTTCATTCTTGTAATATTACCTTATCCTCATAATATTACCACTTTATCAAACTAAAAAAATTTAAAAATCTCTTACCAGGCCCTAATGCTCTGTTGTAGATTTGCAATATGAATTGTTTTAATTATTTACTCTATTAATTTGTTCATGGTAACTTTATATATATGAGATTTATTTGATTTCTGTACCCACTTTTACCAATAACACTGATGAAATAGTGGGAAGTAACAAGTTAAACGGTTTTGAAGGAATCTTTATTTTTTGTAGGTATTCTATTTGCTTTTTTTATTTTAGTTACTAAGCTATAACAATCAAATCTAAGTAATTGACCTTATGCAACTATGGGTGAATTTGTATGGGTTCCCACAATCTGTAAAACTGATTTGTGTATTCTGGAGGGGGGCAACAATCAGGAGCCTCAAGGCAGGGGAGCTGCTGGGCTGGAACAAAGGGATTTTCTTCTAAGGGCAGATACTTTCTGCCTTTGGCAAGATGATGCTTTGTAGTCAGCTTATCAAAATACAACACAATTCATGAGACACACTTTTTTCATCTCATTCAAGTCATGCTTCTGCCGAAGAGCTGTTTTAAAACTGCTTTTACCCAGATTGGATAAAAAAAAAAAAAAAACTAATCCCCAACTCAAAATACAGTTTCAACAGAAAATAAATCAGAAGAAGTAGAGACAGTTACTTAAGAGTGATGGGGAAAAATATGACAGAATCTGAGGTAAAAAGCATCTATCTTCCAGATACGCTTTTCATTGTCATAAAGGGCCTGGTGACTGTGCTAGCTGTCACTGAGCGACAACTGAAGTAGAGCCTGGACAGATCTACAGTCCATCAAAGGCCAAAGCCCTGAACACCCAGCATTTAAAATCAAACATCCTTTGTGTCTTTCAATGAACTCCCCATTTTTCAGCAGTGACTAAATTATTATAATCATATCTTTGTTTATGTATACCCTCTTCAGTGAGGCGTATACTTAATTCTAATCACCAGCTTGCTGTTAGAGGTTGTGTGCAAAGAGAAGGTAATCTCTTCTGACCCAATATTTATAGATGTGAATCGCTGATTTTCTTTGACACGATGATATTTAATTCCAATAAATGCTAATATGAGTCCCAAATGTGGAACAATGGAAGATTTTAGAGAGGGAGCCTCATTATTTAAATGTGTAGCTGATCCTCATTGTTGAGGAAATGACTTCAGAAACGTTGCTACTGGCCTAAACATGTTCAGATACTTGCTACAATAATATATTTTATATAATGCTAGATGGGAACTCATGTTCATTCCTGCTTAAAGGGAGTTGCAAAAAAATATTCAAAGCTTTACTGCGAAAAGTGTCATTATTAATTACTTAGCAATTTCTTATCCAGCTTTTTCAAACATTGAAACTAGAGGTATAAAAACTGTTTTGGGTGCTATGTATTAATAGCTTTGGAATGGTATTTTCCTTTGGCCTGTTTGTCAGTGATGTTAAAGGAATAGTACACCCAAAACATGATTAGCCTTCATTCACCCCAATGCTAAACAACACTCTGGAGTACTTTTTTGATATCTCAAATGCATCTGGAGACCTGGGAGGCTTCTTACTGTCTGCTGACATTCAAATAATGGAGGTTATGGCGCCCGAGGCAGAAAGGTCCATAAAAGTCCACAAAAAACGTATCAATATTCCTCCATACTGCTCGTCCAATGTATTCCAAGTGTCCTGAGTGGGTAGGGTCCATAATTTACTCGAAACTAAGTCATTTAGAATGTTTTTAGAGCATAAACAGTAGTGTATAGGATTTCCTAAAAGCTCGTGCCTGCGAGTTCACGAGCCTACGGAAACTGCGGCAGACCAAGCCAGATGAAAGTGCGCATTCAGCGTCTGCTCTCGATAATGTAAGCGTAGAAGAAGAAATTTGCTGTTTACCTGTGCAAAGAAAGAAACAACGAAAGAAAAATGTCTGAGGACTTCAGTGTTGAGGAAGAGCATGAGTTCTTTGCCGAGCTGAATGCGCACTTTCATCTGGTTTGGTCTGCCGCGGTTTCCGTAGGCTCGTGAACTCGCAGGGGCGCGCTTTTAGGAAATCCTATACACTACTGTTTATGCTCTAAAAACATTCTAAATGACTTTGTTTCGAGTAAATTATGGACGCTACCCACTCAGGACACTTGGAATACATTGGACGAGCAGTATGGAGGAATATTGACACGTTTTTTGTGGACTTTTATGGACCTTTCTGCCTCGGGCGCCATAGACCTCAATTATTTGAATGTCAGCAGACAGCAAGAAGCCTCCCAGATCTCCAGATGCATTTGAGATATCAAAAAAGTACTCCAGAGTGTTGTTCAGCATGGGGGTGAGTAGAAAATGAAGGCTAATCATGTTTTGGGTGTACTATTCCTTTAAAGTCTGTTTTTTCTCTTTTCCTCAATAAAAATGATTACTTAGAAACCTTGCTGAGATGAAAGGAAAGGACGGACATTTGAAAGGAAGTTCCCCCCTAGGTTAGATAAGTGGGAAACAAGTCAAGATTCTCACGTCCTGGTGTGAATAGAAAACAATTGTCATCTCTGTCCTTTTATGAGCTAAAGTGTTTTCTCTTGGGAAATGTTAATGTGTGGGTAGTCCCCTTTTTATGCAGGGGTTGGCATGCTGCAGCCTCAGAACATCACAGAACTTCTTTTAGGCTGGTCGTGTGTTCTCCTTTGCAAGTAAAATAAAGCCTTTTCTTCCTATAATATCAACTCTCAGCGCTCATATATTTTTTTAACTCGACATAGCTAATATACATGTCACACTTTTTAGATCCATAACACCTATTTTCCAAAGTGCATTATCTATTGCAGTAGTTGCAGCATCTCTATAAAGAGGTATAAGTCTTATATATAGCTTTCTAAATAGGAAAATAAAAATATTTGCCTGTAAAATTACTTAAAATCAAATTTAGTGGTTTATTTTTATATTTTAGCATTAGTACCAATAGTATAACCAGTTCCTATTCGGTTAAATCTACAAAATAAAATGAAATAGATTTAAAGTCACCTAGTGGAAATCAGGGAAATGTCTTTTTAGGTTTTTAATGGTAGATAGAAAAATAGATGTGACACTCTTTGCTGACAGATTCTAGACTTTAATATCAAATTTGTATTACATACCCTTAGATTCAGCATTTATCTATATAAAATTGATCAGCTGTGTTTTTGTTCACACTGTGGCCACATTTATTTTGGAGAGAAATAGTTTCTTAACAGATTTGGTTGTTAACATATTTTTCTGTATTCAAAAGCCAACATCCTAGAATCTTTTGACGCCCTTCGGACTTCTGCAAGTTATCACACTAATATTAATTCCTGATCTTTGATCTCCAGATCAACTCTTTATTCAGGCCACACATCTATCTCCTTTTTTTTTTACACTGTTCAGTTGTCCCCAGATTCCAAACTACTTTTTTTTACTCAGTCAACCACCATCTCTAAGAGAACAGTTAAACATTTATCATTTACAGTATGTGGGTCCATGACAACCTTGACAGCTAGAGAGTTTGTGAGCATGTATATTCACGTATTCACTTGCACTCTGTGGTATTTAAATTGGATGTAAATAAACACAGGGCTGCATGGTAGTGCAGTTTGTGGCACTGTTGTCTTGTAGCAAGAAGGTTCTAGGTTCAATTCCCTGTCCTCGTCCGGAATTTGCATGTTCTCGCTATGGTCTCTCCGGGTACCTGGGTTCATCCCACGGTAGAGAAAATATGACTGTTAGGTTGATTGGCATCTCTAATCTGTCCTTAGGTGTGTGTTTGCATGCTTGTTTGTCTCTGTGCAGGCCTGTGACAGACTGGCAACTTGTCCTGAGGGTATTCCGCCTCTCACCCATTGATTGTCAGAGATAGGGACTATTGATCTCACGTGGGAGAAATACACAAAGGAAGAAAAAGGTGCGTTGGATACAGTATATGCTGGGCATCAACATATGACAGCTTTTTTTTTTTAGTAGGATCATTATACAGGGTTATTGCACGGGATGTTTACATGGGTATTTATATAGATGGATATTTATGTTTATATATATACATTTATATATATAGTTATTGCTTTGGATGTCAAATATAGAGAAACGGGTTATGGCAGAGGGTATCAAATAGTAAATGTACATTAATCACTGCACAAGTTATTGCTGTTGTAGAGTCGCATTGTAGAGTCTGGTTGCAGGAGGGATGAGTTCGGGTGTCCCTCATATATTTTTACACCTTCTACCTCTATAATTGTAAATAGGATTCAGTCCACCTGTCACTGGTGGCTGGCTTGATTGCTCAATCCACACACCTGTTGAACTCTGCACAGTTATTCATTACTGCTTATTTGATCCACCTGTTTCCAGCTCCTATATATGCTGTGTGTTTTCCAGGTACCAGTGCCAGATTAATCGAGCGTTTCCGTGTGAGTAACTCTAGCGTTTTTATCTTTGTTCTGATTCTGTGGTGTTTCTGCCCTGTGGATCTTGAGTTTTTCTTTGCCCCTGTCTGCTCTGTTTATCTGCTCTGTTCTGGGCTATTCCTGGATTTGGCTGGCGAACCTGGACTGTGCTACTGACCTTGGCTTGGAGTCCCCTTCTGTACCTCATCGGCTCTCTGATTTTCCAGTCTTTGAACTTGGTTCTGCTACGACTTCGGCTTTGGATATTCGCTTCTGGACAGTGTTGCTCCTCGGCGTCGGCTGACTTCTGCTCCGCTCATCACCCAGAGCTCCGCCGCAAGCGGAAGACATCTTCCTCTTGGATTCTTCTCCTTCCTCTGGGATCGGAATGAATTCTAAACCAGAGGATCTGATTTATCTGCTCCAGCTGACGAGCACCCACACGCTGAGTGTTCAATAAAGACTTTTTGTACTCATCCAGATCTGTCTGTTTTGAATAATGGATCCAAGGTTTCGAGACTTTGACACCACCTTTATGTAATGCAATTTAGCACATATACATCCCTAAAGGTCTAAAGTAGATAGGATAGAGGGGCTTTCTGAGTAAGAGAATGTGTTACAGTGTTTTCCAACTGTGTTTTGTGAGCATAGGTTCTCCCCAACAACTGCACAACACTGTAAAAAGAGGGTAGAGAGGATGTCAGCAACTGTCAAAGAATGCTTGTTTTCTTCTTACCCACAATTCTGAACTCTGTCCATGCTGAGTTTTTGAAGCCTCACTAGTCTCTTTTTTAACTTTGTTCTCCCCAGAGCCCTGTGGACAGCTTTCAGAAAGTGTATCACAGTATTAATTGTCTTCCTTCACATTGCAAAAGGGCCTAATAGTTGTCTACAAGGAATTAGTTGTCATGTTATTTTGATCTTTTTCAACAACACATTGAGTAAACAGCTAGAGCTCCCTTACACTGAAATGAGTGTGCATGCTCCTTGACTTTCCTATCGGGGGTTGCTAGGTGATCGGTGCCTTTGTGCACTCTGACAATCCGAATGTTTGGTATTGTGAATGGGGATTAGCCTTGTAGTCTTTTGGGTTTTTATTAGGCAAATTTCTTTACCTAGTTTGCCGTGTTTGATGCATACTGCAATACCACTGTTTGCATTCAATCGATATATCTGCTTGCCAAATTTGAGGCCCATGATGATTCAAGATCAGATCATTCTGACCTGTAAAGAGATTTTTTTTTCTCTATGCTCTAAACTGTTATGATGTTCCTTTTTTATTTATTATGACAAAAACCTTATCAATCAACAGCCCCAGTCATCCCTGGGCTCTATATCTGCACAAGTCTTTAAATTTGAATCAATTTGACTGTATAATCTGGTTGAACTGTAAAGTGCCTTGAGATGACATGTGTTGTGAATTGGCGCTATACAAATAAACTGAATTGCATTGAAGTCGGAGGAGACAAAAAATGGAACAGATTCCTTGAAATGTATTACTGCATTATCTAATAAAGATCTACTAAACTGTAACCTTTTGGGTAACAGTTTGCCATTGATTACATTTAATGGCATATGGCATCTCAAGGTCCAAAGTAGGTTGAGAATGTGTCGATTAAATGGAATTGTAACTGCTATTTAGCTTTGGACTAATCACTAAATCAGACTAGAAGATTGTTGCCTCTTTTCCTCAGAATATCTGGGTATGTTAAAATACAAATAACTAAAGGAAGTTCATTCATTTATTAAAATCCTCTTGCTGCAGCCAGGTTTCTGTGAGAAAATATAAATCAATCATATCAAAAATTTACTAATTAACTAACAACCTCTTTGAGGCATATTTTCAGAACACCTTCCAGGGCACGGTTTTGAAAGAAATTCCTTCATTAAATGTATTGAAAAGTGCATGCATCATTTTATTTATTTTTTCTCGTCAAATGTGTGTGAATTAGCAAGGGGTTTAACCTTCTCCAGGCAGATGTTGCAGATTTGCAACAGCTAAATGCTACTTCGCTAATTACTCCACATTCATATTTTCCGAGCTTTTGTTACTCAGAAGTACGACAGAAGGACTTAGTTGTGCATTTGCAACTAACAGTTTCTCTCCAGCTCACCACATGGCACCGCTGACTCACTTTCAACAAGGGCGAGTCCTTGGTGTCACTGAAACAGATTTTCTAAGCACCAATTTCATATAAGTATCACTACCAATTTCCATTATTTTGAAATCAGTACTACTTAAGATGAATCATGAATGTTTATAGATATGACACATGCCAATTAGTAGATTTTATCTCCTCTGGGTTTTTCACCAGAGGCATCTCGATCTCAATGATGTGGATTCGCAACGTGTGCCCAAACAGGTTCCAATGGATGCTACATGCTTTATCTACTAGTCTACTATATTTTGACCAACAGTTTAAGAGAAACGGCTGAGAAAAAGTTGACTCTAATTATGTAAGAGAATTTTTTTTTCTCCAAAATTTTGTTTTGTTAATTTTTTGCTTGTGACAGTTAAGGAAGTTAACGCTTATATCAGATTCAGTCTTCCTTGTTAATTTACCACTCTGGGCCACTGTTGCAAAATCTGCAACATCCCACAATTCATTGCATGGCTGAATTGTATATTACTGCACCATATGATCATTTTCTCCAAATATCAGATTTTTCCTGCCACTACAACTTAATTTGAGCCTGAGAGGGTTAAATGGTTAGTACAATGTAAAAAATATTAAATATTTTAACAGGCTGAATGAGTTTTCGAGAACTCATGTGCATGTGCTGAAATACCAAAATATCATGGTTCAGTTTTGTCAAAGAGTCAAATACAAAGATGAACTGCGGTTAAGCTGAAAACTAACTTGAACTTTGTCTTCATGTTATTAACATGAATAAAAAAAAAATGCAAAGGTTGACCAGGTATGAAAAAAAAAACTAATACAAAAAAAATTAAGTTGTCACCGGGGTGAGTCAGAGGGTTCAAGTCCTCTGCACGAGCTCCTGGAAGAGCAGACATGAAGAGCAACAGTGGAAAAGTGATGGAAGATAAGCTAGGGAAAGAGGATTAATAAACCAGAACAGAACTAAAAAAAAACAGGGAGGAACAGAATTCAAAGCTGTATGTAAAATATTATTTATTAAATTATTAAATATTAGTAAAAAAAAATTTTTTCTGGATTTTTTTATCTGAATTTTTTTTCAACCACTGCACTCCTCTGGCTTTCATTGCTTAGCCTAGCATCAGTTCATCACTTCTTCTTCTTGGATGTATTCTCATAACTAATAACCGGCTCGCTGTGTAATACCACTAGCGACAAACATTAGTTTGTTGTGAAACATGATTGTTTTACAAGCCTGGTTCACAGCTTGAATTTAGTTGCCCTTTAAATCGAGGTCCCTCCCCAAAAATACCTTTTTTTTTAAGAAATGTGTTTATTTTTGGCTCCTTAGTGGGTTGAACTGGTGCCTTGCAGCAAGAAGGTTCCAGGTTCGATTCCCAGTCTGTTGTCCTTCTGCATGGAGTTTGCAAGTTCTCCCTGAGCATGCCTGGTTCTCTCTGGGTACTCCAGCTTCCTCCTACAGTCCAAAAACATGACTGTTAGGTTAATTTGATTCTGTAAATTCTCCTTGGGTGAGTGTGTGTGTGAATGGTTGTTAGTCCTGCGATGGAATGGTGATCTGTCCAGGGCGTACCCTGCCTCTAGACAGCTGGAGCCAACCAGTTATAAGTGTGACGGAAAATGGATGGATGTAATTCATTTCTTAATTTCAGAGTAAAAAAATCAATCAGATTTGGTTGTGGAAAAATGGAGATTAGAATTTCAAGCCACATTGCCAGGCCCTAATAACAACAATTTAATAATATCTCTTAGCAGACATAAAAAAAATAAAAAACATAGAAAACTAAACCAAATAGAAATAAGGAAAACACATAATAAACACCTCCAGATTTTGGAACAAACCAATTTTACTTTTTTTACTTTAAGGAGCCTCCTCTATTTAGCTTATCGCATATGCTAAGAGCACTTTCGGCATCTCAAAGAGATAGCAATGATCATACTAAAAAAAATTAAAACAACTGGACTTAACAAGGTAACGTGGAATCTATGGATGATGCTTAATGCTCTCAAAGTCGGTGGGGAGGAGAGACTGTGGATCAGATCTTGTAGAAAGGATATATCAGTGCCTCTGGCTATTCTTGATCAAAGTTTAAGCACCTATCCTTCTAAGTCACATTGTGTCATTCACATTGCACCTGAGTGCTTCAATGACCTTCTACACCATTATTAATCCCACTGTAAGTATTGAAACCCCTCCTTCCCATTACCAGACATTTTTCCAGCACTAATAAAACCTTTTATCTCAGGGTTATTCTCATAGCTCAGATTAAGACTGACATGAAGATGGCCCCATATTTATATCCACCCCAGTATTGCTCACATTGTCATATGGCAGGTGTTGAAGATGTTAACAGCTTTGCTGCCACTGCACTTTTGGAATATGAATCATCACACATATCTAAAAGAATTCAGCAGAGAGGACAACTGTTAACAAGAGCTATTAGTGATAATTGAAGCTTGCGTCGGCGTCACCTACTACAGTACATGTTACACAAAGTGACTGCCTCCATACTGTTAAAGCTATGATCTGTTTTGGAAAAAGCTCTTTGTTTTCATGGCTGAATGTTGTGACAGATGGCTAAGCAACAGAAGGAGAAGAGGCAGACTGTTTTAAAACTGAATCTCAGACATACCGGGTTGAAACTTACAGTGAGCTGTTGTGAACGCTGAATAATTAATGGATGGCTTTAAAAAGTCAGAACCTGCTTCTCTTTTCAGTTTTATTAGCTGTTTATTCTTTTATTTAATTGTGTTTGTCTTAGTAATCACTATTTCAGGTGCAGATGGACTAAAACTAAATATTCATTTAAACACATATGCTGAAGCATGCCCACTTGATATTCCAGCTATTTTCTGAGATCCAATATATTTCTTGACAGGTAATCTCATGGTTTCTCATAGTGCTGGAGACATCCATATGGAACCGAATACATTTCAAGGCTAAACTTCTTCTATTCTGTAAACACTATGTTTAAGAAATATAAAACCTTGCATGAACTTTTTGTAATGTTGCTCAAGGATAAATCGCCTAATTTTAACCGTCTGTGATGATCTTGACTTTTCTTCCATACATCAAAAAGGTTAAATGAGGTGATCATAAATCAATTGTTGATTGTTGTGGACATCACAAAAGCACAACTGGTCATTTTATGTTTCATTCAACATCTGAACCGTTTACTTATTGTCACGCTGTCATGGTCATTTTGGTAAACTAAAGAGGATGGTAGAACAAAAAAATATGTAAGTAGATACTGGTACCAAATGTAAAAGATTTAATAAAGTTACATCCTTATCACTGATAAAACATGTAAAGTAAAAAGATGATGCCAAGAAAAGCTTCTGGAGCTCGAGTGGAATCCCATTCTAGGGTTAAATATGACTAGTTACAGCATTCTCTTTCATTTGTAATAGAATGATCCAAGTAATTACCTTTCTCCTTTTGGTGATGGTTTAAAAAAAAAACATGCTGGAACTTTCAGGTTTCTGTTTCTGTTATAGTATTCAGTCTTGCTTTACTCCTTGGTTTCTAGTGTTAGTGGTTTTATTTTTATTTTGCTGTGTTCTTTGATTTTTTCCAGTTACTGACCTAGTCTGAGTTCTGTTATGTTTTCTTTTGAGTGTTTAGTTTTCTTTTCTCCATGTTTTATTGTCCTAGTAATTTAACATTTTGTTATTTCCAGTCTTCCAGGTTTCTGTTTGTTGCTCTCTGCTGCCCTCTTGTGTTATCCTTCTTCCCTAGCTCTTTCCCTCTTGTTCTGTGCACACCTGCTCCCAGTTTCCTCATTAGCCCCCTCTTTGTCTCTGTCTCCTTTAAAAGCCCTCTCTCTTCAGTTCCCCTTTGCTGGATCCTCGTCAAACACTGCCAAACTTTGTCAAACTTCCTCCAACTCCGTCTTCCTGAGTCTTCCTCGTTGTGACAGTAATTCCCCTGAAGTCTCCACGGTTTCTGGTTCATTTTGACTAGTTTTTATGTTTGATTCTTTTGGATTTTTGGACTCCTCATTTCATGCTTGTTTGGACTTCGGTTTCATTATTGAATTTTTGGATAACCTGCCTTTGTTTTCAGTTTCCATTTTTAATTAAATCTAAAGAAATTCACCTCTGCCTCCCTGCCTCTGCTTTTGGGTCAACACTCCATAACCAAGTCGTGACAGCAACAGGATTGTTAGCCACAACATTTAAAGGAAAATTCCGGTCAGCAAGGAATAATCAATGGATCATTATCTATACCTAAACTAATACGTTTAGGTAATACGTCCAAAGGACTTCACCATTGAAATTCACCAGAGCTATAGTGAAACTGACAATGCCCACGTGCATGGCAGCTGGATGTTTTAATACATGAGCTTTCCGATTCCTGATCTGCCACGGACGGGTTCGTCGTTGGATTGCCAACTTGAAGAGGGAGGATTTGCCATTGAACTTCTAGCCAGCGAAAAAACACGTAATATGTAGCCAACATTTGGAAGAAGAATGTTTTGAAGATGACTGTCTCCTTGAACCCCAGTCAGCCTCAGCAGATGGCCGCTCACACTGAGCCTGGTTCTGCTGGAGTTTTCTTCCTGTTCAGTTGATGTTGTAACACTCTTCTCTTCTATGACTTCTTTAATAGGACGTGATAAAAGCGTGGCGATAATATGCACTGTAATCTTTTTACTGCTGGTTTTTGAGCTTTGTTTCCAATGTGATCACTGTCTGCTAGCCAGACTCTTCCCTGCGATTTATCCCTAAAGTTTTTACCCAGAATTATTTTAACCCTTATAAGAGCAAGAAAGTTTCAAACATCCAAAATTCAGTTGTGCTGACATAGAGCAGATTTCTCTCTGGGTGTCACTAAGGTCTAGTCCAACTTCAGCCATCAATAGCAGCTATGAAATAGCGGAAGCAAAGAGAAAAATATAACAAGATCCTCCAGGGTGAGCTTAAGCTTGTTGATACAGGAGGAAGAGACATCATTTCAGCTGACTCTGACAATCAAAATTCTGGACTTCAGCATTATTGTTTACATTTTTAAGCATTTTACCAAATTAAATTTAAAAAGGGTGTTTCAGCTTACACAAACACAATGATATATGTGAAATCTTGTCTCTGAGTTGTCACCTGCCATTAGTCAGTAGAGTATCTTATATTGATTGCATGGTTCGATAACAGACACCTAAGGCAGGTAGCTCCTGATTATCAATCCTGGCTCTGATGTTTGTTACTGTCTTCTGTCTCCCTGCAGACATTTTCCTTAGTGATGTGGCAGGTGGAGGTTTTTCCTTAGCTCTCATTTCTTTGCTCTGAAAAGAATCAGCTCCGACTCCATACATTATTCCCATGACTGACACTAAAATACAATGAATGTTGCAATTTGAATTACTTTTAGCTTTATTTGATGATTTAGCTTTTGCATTTATATGAGTTTGAGTATTTTTTCATCAGACAGTGGACAGTTTAAAATAAATAGTAATTACATACTTGATTTATTGCATATTTAGAGGTGGTTATTGTGTTGGACTTGTTGATCAGTTGGCTTTCCTTGATCAATCAGTTAACTAATGTTTGCTCTATTAAAGGAGAAAACCGATCAGATTCAGAATACAAACTTCTGAAGTGACTTTAAATATGAAATTATTACAAACCTAAATAAATGATAAGTGTTTTTATTTTCATGTGAATGTGCTTTACTGGAGGCATCCATGTTTGTCAAAGAACACTACTGCCACCTACTGGTTTGTGACGTCACGGTGCGGTTTCGGCTGTTGGTCAAGTCCCAGTGCTGTATCTGGTGTTTGTCACAACGCGCTATTATCCAAGTCATCTTGAAAACATTCTTCTTCCAAATGTTGGCTACATATTACGTGTTTTTTCTCTGGCCAGAAGTTCGATGGCAAATCCTCCCTCTTCAAGTTGGCGATCCAACAACCAATCCGTACGTGGAGGATCAGGAATCAGAAAGGTGAAATAAGTAATAACTTTTTTTTTTTTTTTCACTTTTACCCGATGTATTCCAACATCCAGCTGCCATGCACGTGGGCATTGTCAGTTTCACTATAGCTCTGGTGAATTTCAATGGTGAAGTCCTCTGGAAATCTTCAATAATTGTTGTTGATTGCAGATGTGTCTAGTAGTTCCCATTGATTTAGCTTGTAAAGCAGGGAGAATGGCGCTAGGCTTACCGCACCGTGACGTCACTGCTGGAAGATGGCAGGAGGGAGGTGTTACTAGGAGATATTCGGGGAAAAAGGGCCGCTCCCAGACTCAGTGATTGCGACGAAAATTATAATTTTTATTTCTTTACTGATTAACGCTAAATTCATTATATCACCGCAAACGTATTAGTTTTAGGTACGGATAATGATCCATTGGTTATTCCTTGCTGACCAGACTTTTCCTTTAAACCTTATCCGGCCATTAAATTCCATTCAGACGTTCACATCCACTCATCATCAACATTAGTGCTGAATTAAATGTAGCTTTAATGTTTATTTAGATATTTAGATATTTTTTTCCCCTGGATTTAAACAACCAAACAATCTAAAATACTTTCTGAAAACAATTTTTAGATAAACAAGTTCAAAATGTTGTGTATCTAAAAAAACTATATTTTATAGCTTTGATAAAAACTCAACCATTACATTTAGTCTGATATATCCCTTGTAAAAACATATTTCATCATTTATTGTGTTCTTTAGAAAAACACAGCATTTATGTATTCATTTCAACGACTAACAGTTTATTTCTTGAAAAGTTAGAGAAGTTGGAAGCAGCTTTAGACAGATTGTTTTTTTTTTCCTCTTTGGCTTGTCTATGTAGGCAACGACTAAAGTTTTAATGTTTTGAATTAGGGGTAGGGTTTTTTTTTTTCATATCATCTCAGTACACATTAAGGCCAAGTATATTTGAAGATGGGCAAAAACAACCCAAAACAGATGGTTAATATTCTTTTTCTTTGGAATCATGCTGATTATTAATTGAAGAAGAAGAAAAAAATGTCCCTAGTACTTAAGTCCCATCTGTCATTACCTCCAACTTTACTTTTACAACCTTGAAGTGATGAATAGATATTCGCAGAATGACACAGTAGGCTGAGATGGAGGATCAATCTGTCCTGTATCATAAAATTGATCTTTGGGAAACTATTAAAATCCAAGCCAAGGCATATCACAGCTCCAGACGGGATTTTATATAGAATTCTACATTAATTGATCTTACATCTAAAGTTGAAATAAGTTTCCTGTGTAGCGGATGTGAAACAAGATAGAAGCAATATATTGATTTCATAAGAAGCATATGCTGCTGTAAAAATGTGCTTACAGAGCCTTGGACACAGATGTATAAAGCTAAGTCAGTGTTGCTGCATTTGACTTCATAGAAACAGATGTTTTTTCTCAAGCATATGAAGAGTAAGGCTAAAAAAAAAACATAAAAAAGTGACAGACGGAGACAATTAAAATCATAAATTGCAAGTAGACATTTTTTTATTCAGGCATGAGTTTGGCTTCTTTATGCAACAAGTGTGCTTCATGACCCTAGTGTAGTTTTTTGTGCATATGTGATCCCTCATTCCCACAGATTCACTTACCCTTTATCCACATAAAATACCTTCTTGATAATCTAGTACTCCTACTGGCTCTGTTGGGCTGATGATTGACAAACAACCCTCGTCTGTCACCCATCAGATAAACACTTCAAGTCTATTTGTGACAAATTACAGAGTAAAATTCAATTAATAAAAAAAAAGAAAGGCCAAATATGAAGTCAAACATGTAAATTGGAAAATTAGAGGTGATGCATGGATGGATCCAATCCACATGGAGTGGAGACAGCAAAATGCACAATTTTAGAGGAACAACAGCAGACACAGAATGTAGCTTGTGTCAAGGTAGTCAGCGTTCTCCCCTTAAAAAAATTAATTCCTACAAGTGGTTTATAGCTGGTAGCTAGCACAAGGTGCGTTTGACCACATCTGACCATTGCATATCAATGAGGCTGCAGGATAGTTATTTTTTGCATGTGTATTAATTTTGTAGGTAATTTTGACCTCCCAGTGCTAACGTTAACTTTTCTCTCCACAGTTTTTAGTGATTCTTTGATTTCGTAGTTCATGTATTGAACTTGAACATAAGTACAAGTGAAAAGAAAGAAGGCCAGTGGCTGGAAGTTGGAGGGGATTTTGCTGCCATTTGGCTGCCTTTTGACCGGGAGGGGCCATTTTGAATGGCTGCTACTGTAATCTGTGTGTTTAATTGTTCTGGTATTTTTTTACAGTACAAGTCCTTATTTTTTTGCAAAATGTTCTTACAATCCAACTTAAATGAACAAAGATAAAAATCAAATAGTAGATCTCTCTGATGATTTATTTGACACCACATATCCCAAGAATGTGTTTTCTTGCTTATATTTGTGTTTAGATTTTTTTAAAGTTCATAAGTTGCCTGTGTGGTTCACAACACCACACTGGCAAAAAATGACCATCCTGCACACATGCTCATGTTTGTGGTATCTGAATACTGCAGATTGTGGCTTCTTGCTCCTGTTTTGTGCTCCTGTCCCTTAATCTTTCATGGGCTAAACACTAAAAACTCTATCATGGTTAGGAAAGGAAATCTGGATTCTTTGCTCTCAACAATATGGATGTCATGATGGGATGGAAATCCAAAGTTGGAATGAAGCCATCAAAAAAAAAAAGGAAAGAAAAGCAAGTTACAAAACTGGAATTATCCCTTATAAACCTCAAAGAATATGAAGGTGTTTACATTTGTGTGTGTCTAAATCATTGTTGTCATAAAATTTGTTTGGTGGCCTGTCCTTATAAGTGCTGTTAACCAATTGGGGGATCCATATTACTCTTAAGCGGCAGATAGAAACATCAAGAGGTCTCTATCCTAAATGAGCTATAATAGAAAAAGTCCTCCTTCCTTAGTGCCAGCAGTATTAGGACCATATTTATCATGCCAGCCAACATGCTTCCACTTTGGCTTAAAGGTCCTTACAGATTAGATAAATATGTTAAGCTCTCCTCTCAGGTTAGAACCCATATCTTATCAGTAAACATTATTTGTGTTTTACTTGGAAGTATTTTTGAAGTTTTAAATGCAACCAGATTCCCATGCTTCAAATTGTTGGACAGTATTTGGCCCGTTTGAACTGTTTTCAACTTTTGCCACATTTTAGGTTTCAAACATAAAAAATATGAAGTTGAACGAAAGTAATTAATCTGTGTAAATGTTTTTAACAAATAAAAAACTGACGTGTAGGGCATGCAAAATAAATGTGCACCTTTACTTAATATACATAATATGCAGCCAACATTTTACTACACCTTTACTACTACAAAATCTCTCCAGAAGTTCAGTGAGGATCTCTGAATGATCCAATGTTGACCTAAATGACTGACGATGAAAAATAGAATAGACAAATAAAAATCTATACGTCATAGAGTAAATAATAATGTAGTTCCCTGCTTTTACTTTCTGTTCTGTTTTTTTTTTTCAAAAAACAGTAGATCTCTAATTTTAATATCTGTTTCCGTATCCTTACATTTTTTAAGTAATGTCAAACTGTGTGAAATAATTTTTCTAATCAACAACTACTCCAGTTAAAAACCGTTTGTTGATGATGCTCTTAATGACCACTTCTGTTATGTCAGTAAGGGCCACTGATGTTGACCTGTTTTTTCCTGACAGCTGTCCCACAGTAAATTATACTTTTTCTATGAAGAGGTGTAATCTTTTAATGAACAGCATTTCCACTATTTCAGGGAATTGGCAGAGTGATTAAACAGGCCTGTTATTAGTAAAGTGGTCTTTATCTCCAGTGTTGCAGAGTGTAATTACTTGGACAAATTTTTATTTTTCTAGAAAATGATCCAGCTCTGAATGATAATTAACTAATTAAGTTCAGTGGTTCTTCAGTAGAATATTGTAGTCAGCATCTATACGTGTCAGATAGAGTTGGGTAGAATTTTCTTATTTCTAACTATGTGTTCATCCTTTTTTGCAGTTTGCTTTAATTTCATTTGTTGGCCCTCCTCAGGAGGTTCTCTAAGATTCTCTTAGCCTTGTGTAGAAGATGCAGCTATATATATATATATATATATATATATATATATATATATATATATGCAGTGATGGGACTAACGGCGTTGAAAGTTAGTAACGCCGTTACCTTGTTTTAGTAACGAGTAATCTAACTAATTACTTTGACTGTAACTATAACGCAGTTACCATTGCAGACACCCCGTTACTGCGCGTTACTAAGGTCGCACAATTAACCTTTTGTCATGATAGGACTCGTGCGCAGCTGCGTGAAGCTGACACCCCGCCCACGTCAAAAAACTCTGCAAATAGACTGAATGGTTAGTGCAACGTTAGTGCAGATTTGTGCAGAAAAAAATATCGTTTGTGCTACTTTTGTTTAAGAGATATTAAAGATTATTTTTTAGGTCATCCAGAGGTGCGCGTCTTGTAATGAGAGAGGGGAGGATGAGAATGGCTGATGTATAGTGAGATTCCGTCTGTCAGTTGGGTAGGTGGGTGTTTCCGCTGGCGGGTGTTAACGTACAGCACACACAGAGAGATGAAGAGTGAGGAGGACTCCAGCAGCAAACAGCGTTTTCCTGATGGAAATACCGGTGTTACGTCGAGCTGCGTTTCCCCATCAGATACAGTTTCCTCTGCATCTCCGCACAGCGCAGGCGGCAAGAGTCACCGCGCAAGCGACAGGAAACGCGCATGCTCGCTAAAGGCGCGCAACAGTCGCCCTGTGCTCGCACCACAGGAGAACTATGGAGAGCGGGAACGATCAAATGATAGCCTATATGGAGAAAGAGAGAAATCTGGATGGATGGATGGATGGATGGATGGATGGATGGATGGATGGATGGATGGATGGATAGATGGATGGATGGATGGATGCTCTGCCTTTTCAACCTACTGTATTTTTTATTTTAAACATTATTTGATGGCCTTTGTGGCAGGGATGGAGATCCCTATTTTATGTCACACACAGAGTATAGATCTACATAGATA
This sequence comes from Cyprinodon diabolis, assembly GCA_030533445.1. Classification (NCBI taxonomy): domain Eukaryota; kingdom Metazoa; phylum Chordata; class Actinopteri; order Cyprinodontiformes; family Cyprinodontidae; genus Cyprinodon; species Cyprinodon diabolis. The sequence continues at coordinate 40,985,174 of CM060083.1, read as the reverse complement.
GATGGATAGATAGATGTTGCAGTATCTATAACAACCCAAACACACAGGATTTCAGAATTAGACATCCCCAGTTATTAATTTCACCAGATCTGAACGCCCTGTTAAAAAAATTCACATGGCGTTCCCCTCTGATGTCATTTACATTGAGTTGCAATAAATGCTAAACTCTCTGCAGGTTCTTGTCTTTGTCGTCCGCTCTATTCAGCTGGCTTTGGAAACACACGGCGAGAAGATGGGGGCCGGGCGGTGAGGGTTACGGGGGCGAGAAACACAAAAGTAACGCAATAGTTACTTTTACTAGTAACTAGTTACTTTTATTTTGGAGTAACTCAGTTAGTAACTCAGTTACTTTTTGGGAGAAGTAACTAGTAACTATAACTAATTACTTTTTCAAAGTAACGTGCCCAACACTGTATATATGTACCACAGACAAATAAAAGAAGTGGCTGATATCAACAAATCCTACCAGTGGCTGGAAAAGGCTGGACTGAAGGACAGCACAGAGGCACTAATCATGGCAGCACAAGAACAGGCACTCAGTACAAGATCAATAGAGGCCAGGGTCTACCACACCAGGCAGGACCCCCGGTGCAAACTGTGCAAAGATGCCTCTGAAACAATACAGCACATAACAGCAGGGTGTAAAATGCAGGCAGGAAGTGCATACATGGAACGCCACAACCAGGTAGCTGTCATAGTGTACAGGAACATCTGCCATGAGTATGGGCTGGAAGTCCCAAGGTCAAAATGGAAGACACCTCCTAAGGTAGTTGAGAATGACCGAGCTAAGATACTATGGGACTTCAAGATCCAGACTGACAAACAGGTGATGGCTAACCAACCAGACATCGTGTTGATCGACAAACAGCAGAAGAAGGCAGTAGTGATAGATGTGGCAATCCCAAGCGACAGCAACATCAAGAAGAAAGAACACGAGAAGCTTGAGAAATACCAAGGGCTGAAAGAGGAGCTAGAAAAGATGTGGAAAGTAAGAGCAGCAGTGGTGCCAGTGGTAATTGGAGCACTGGGGGCTGTGACCCCCAAACTGGGAGAGTGGCTACAGCAGATTCCAGGTAAAACATCAGAGGTCTCTGTCCAGAAGAGCGCAGTCCTAGGAACAGCTAAGATACTGCGCAGAACCCTCAAACTCCCAGGCCTCTGGTAGAGGACCCGAGCTTGAGGATGACACATACCACCCCACGAGGGGTGAGAAAACAGTTTTTTTTGTTTATTATATATATATATATATAAATAAACTATTATACTATCCAGGAAGAAACAGCAAGATCCATAAGTACTGTACATCAAGGACAAGGCTCCCAAAGACAACGCTCAGTGAATGGGGAGGTTCTGTCATGGGAGGATAAGCCCCTACATGGGATGAACCACCGAAATACAACTGAGCAATTGAGACCCAGATCTACAACACAAGACAAGACCCCAAGTGCGGACTGTGCAAAATGGCCCCTAAGACAATCCAGCACATAACTGCAGGGTGTAAGATGCTGGCAGGGAAAGCCTACATGGAGCACCATAACCAAGTGGCTGGAATAGTGTACAGGAACATCTGTGCAGAATATGGGCTGGAAACCCCAAGGTCAAAGTACGAATCACCCCCAAAGACGGTAGAGAATGACCGAGCCAAGATCCTGTGGGACTTCAAGATACGGATGGACTGAATGGTAATGACAAACCAACCGGACATTTTGGTGGTGGACATAAAGTAGAGAAAAACTGTTGTGGTTGAAATAGCATTATTCAATTCAATTCAATTCAGTTTATTTCTATAGCGCCAAATTCACAACACATGTCATCTCAAGGCACTTTACAGTTCAACCAGATCATCCAGTCAAATTGATACAAAGTTTTCTATCTAAGGAAAACCAGTTGATTGCATTGACTCATTGACTCAAATACAATCCCTCACACTAAGCATGCTTGTAGCGAGAGTGGAGAGGAAAAACTCCCTTTTAACAGGAAGAAACCTCCAGCAGAACCAGGCTCAGTGCGAGCGGCCATCTGCTGAGGCTGACTGGGGCTCAAGGAGGCAGAAGCAGAGACACAAAAAGCAGCTGTAAAAGGCGGCCCCGTCCAGGGAACACACAGCCAGGCAGACGAGCTCCGGGCCAGCTCCCATGTCAGGGGACGAATAGAGCACATCCAGTTAGTCACAGTCAGAGAAACAGGACTACACTGGAAAACAGGCCGATCTCCAGCATCTATAAACAAGGGTGTTGATGGAAGCAGCACAGCTGATGTTTCTTTCCAGCATGGCGTCACAGCCAAACAGGAACAGACGAGGCAAAGCTACTCTGAGGAAAAGCAGAGAGAGCAGAACGTTAGAGATTGAACTAACAGATTCTGCAGAATAGGAGAACAGAGAGAGAATGAAGCAGAATGATGAAATGGGGGTCCCTATGTCCTCCAGCAGTCTAAGCCTATAGCAGCATAACTATAGAGATAGATCAGGATAACCTGAGCCACTCTAACTAGAAGCTTTATCAAAAAGGAAAGTTTTAAGCCTAGTCTTAAAAGTAGACAGGGTGTCTGCCTCACGGACTAAAACTGGTAGTTGGTTCCACAGGAGAGGAGCCTGATAACTAAAAGATCTGCCTCCCATTCTACTTTTAGAAATTCTAGGAACCACTAGTAAACCTGCAGATTGAGAGCGAAGTGCTCTGTTAGGAACATAAGGAACAATCAGATCTCTGATATCAGATGGAGCTTGGCCATTTAAGGCTTTATATGTGAGAAGGAGGATTTTAAATTCTATTCTGGATTTAACAAGAAGCCAATGAAGAGAAGCCAGGATAGGAGAGATATGATCTCTCTTTTTCATTTTCATCAGAACTCTGGCTGCAGCATTTTGGATCAGCTGAAGGCTTTTAACTACAGTTTGTGGACTTCCTGATAGTAAAGAATTACAATAGTCCAGCCTTGAAGTAACAAATGTATGGACTAGTTTCTCAGCATCACCCCTGGACAGGAGATTTCTCTTTTTTGCAATGCTCCTCAGATGAAAGAAGGAAATTCTAGAAACCTCTTTGATATGGGATTTAAATGACAGGTCCTGATTGAAAATTACCAATTGACTGCAACATCAGGAAAAAGGAACATGATAAACTAGAGAAATACCAGGGGCTCAGAGAAGAGCTGGAGAAAACCTGGAAGGCCAAGGCATCAGTGGCACTGGGCAATGGTTAATCACGGTTAATGGCCTTGCATACGTAAACTTCAAGAATGAATTCATAGGTAAGGTAAAGGGCACTTGTATTTTAATGTTCGGCTTGCCACATGAAAAAAGTGCCTAAACATTTGTAGTGAAAACACTATTTTAAAGACTAAACGTCAGTATACTCTGTTATGTGGTGTTCTCCATAATTTATCATTTGTTTTATCAGGACAGAAAAGGTGGAAATTAAAGGAAATAGTTTATCTCTCTTTCAAACTATGTGTCTTTTTTTAGTGAGTGAAAATTGTATAGAAACTAAATGCAAAAAAATTTGACATCATGACTAGCTAAATTAATTAGGTTAGTGCTACTCTTTGTAACTTTAAAAGCCAATTCTTTTCTAGAAAATACATTTAGTGCTATTAAATTGCCCTACTTGTATAGTACTTTATCAAGTCTAAGGACCCCAAAAGTGTTTGGTGCCACATTCCATTCATTCACACATTCATGGTGGTAAGGCTCGTGACAGGATTTTGTTAGTTTGCCCCAGGGCTGCTGACAGAAGCAGGGCTGCCATGCAATAGGTGTATCCAGCTCCTCTGACCAGCAACACCAAGACGACAGGTCATGTTTTTTGCTCAAGGACATAGCGACTGAGACAGATGGAGTGGCTGAGGCTGAGAAGTTGTTCGGAGTTATGTTATTATATTGATAAACGGGGCCATGCTAAGTAAAATGCACCAATTTACTTTTGGCAATACCTAATTCAAAGCCATACTGGGCTGTACAGAGTTCAGTTGGTTGCTGCTCAAAAGAAAAATCATCAAGTGGTAATAATTTTTCACCCAGGTTTTATTACCCATTGATCCTCTCATACTTTTTCTCTTACTTGTAAAAAATAATTTTCTAGTGATGTGTCTAACCATTGTACATCAGTTAACTTCTCAGTTTCACAGCTGTCTTGGCTAAATTTTCAAATACTTTACTGTATGACAAGCCCATAGCTTAAATCAGCTTAAAACACAGAACAAATACTGTTGATGTGGATACAAGTCAGATGCCAGCTGTGAGGGACCAAACTTAAATAAGGAGAAAAGGTGTTAAACATTAAAAACAAATTATTTAATAATGTTAAAAATAATTACAAAAGGCAGAAATGGCAATACAAAATAGCTTGAATAATAAATAAGATCCATTTGGGCCCAACTTAACTGAGGTCAATTGAACAGTAACTAACTGAAGCAAAAACTGACCTACTGATATAGAACAGAGGCTGCATAAATAGGGTTGGAATAAGCTACACTTGCTACTTGAGGGAGGCACAATATAACAGAGAAGCAATACATAAAAAAAAAATCCATACAAAACCAAAATATATTAAACAAATAAAACAACTCTTAACTTAGCACAAATAATAAGTGAATATTTTTAAGAGTAGGCCTAAAACTTTCCTTTCTGATTAAGCTTATAATTAGAGCTGCTCAGGTTATCCTGAGTTATCTCTACAGTTGTGCAGCTATAGGTTCTGTCATGATTTTCTTAAGAGATCTGACCCACATGCAGTAAGCCACTCAGAGAACCAGGGTAAAAGTTTGAACAGGTTTATTGATTAAACCAGCGGGGTTGGATTCAGGAAACTCTGTGCTGGTGAACTGGAACTGGAAGATGGACGGGAAGTACCAGTGGTTAGTTCAGGATCCGTGGGAACTTTGAACTATCACTTGGAGAGACAGAGAAAACTGGACTCAAGTTATTGGAGAAAACTTTCCTTCCAGAATCCAGAGGTTGAGACTCGTTGGAGGGCGGAAAGGCATAGACTTGGTTAGACCCAGAGGAGCTATTGAGCGGACTGTCACTTGGGAATCCAGGAGGACTTGAACTGAACTTATGGAGGTTTGTCCCCTGCTCAGTGTGCAACTCAAACAATCCTTCCAGGGGAGGCCAAACATCCAGCTTGCAGGAAAGCTTCCTGTCGAAAAGGCAAAGACAAAAAGTAGGTTAGGCTCAGCGAAAAAACAAAGACTAAGTTATACTCAGCAAAACTCAGCTTGGCTAGATTACCCAAAACTGGCAAACACTCTGGCGCCGAGGTAGTGACAGTCCATGGCTCAAATAGTCGTCAGTTGTCAACCAGCCACGGGTGTGTGAGAGGACCAACGAGGACAAGGCACCACCTGGTGGTGGAGGGAGAGAAAGACACAAATACACCACCCACACAAACTGTATTCCTAACAGGTTCAGACTTCTGGAGGACTTAGGGATGCCTATTTCATCATTCTGCTTCATTCTATCTTTAATCTCCCACTCCCACTTTTTTTAAGGACATCAAACCACGGCCCATGTGGTGGTCTATTTGGTACCAGCATTTCCTTGCCATTGAAAAGTCTGGGGCACGAACCTGGGGTCAATCAACATTGAACTACCCCACAACTGTCCAGTTTAATCACTATTCAACCCAACTCATGTTGTTGACCCTGTCATTCTAATTAGCACCTTTTAGATCTTGTCCAAAACGTGCAACACCTCTTGTCTTAAGATCAGTGGAGACAGGTACCAGCTCCTCTTTGATGGGCTGGGAGGCATTAAATATAGATGGGTTCTGAAATAAGACTGAAACCAGAGGGATGTTGCTTAGATATCCAAAGCTACAGATACTGCTTTGTTCATTATTCCTTTGCACCTCTGCCATCCTTGCCTGCAGAATATTATGCCATTTTTAAGCAGAAGAAAAAGTTATCAAAATATATTATATACGTGGATGCTAGAGGAAAATAATCACTGTTCCTCCACATCATCTAGAGCAAGCAAAGAATAGTTTGTTTTTTTCTATATCACATCAATTTTCAGTAGGAATTTATTCTTTCTAATGGACTCAGAAATGTATGTTTTTCACTTATTTTATTATAACTTCTTATATTATATTTTATTTTGCTCTATGTTTACTGTAAACAGGTGCACTGCAAGAAAATAATTTCCCAAAGGTGATTAATACATTAATTCTGATTCTGATTCTCAGCTTTGCAAAGATAAATAAAATGCAGACTGAGTAAATTACCATCGATCTCCTTTATTTAACTGAAGTGGGTAGTTCAATACTTTTTTCCTACGACACTTGCCCATAGACAAAAAAAAAAAAAAGATTAAATGATGATAATCTAATTAATATCGGCATGAATCAAATTAAGAAAAAATCATATAATTAAATGTGGTTGATGAAATATAAGATCACTTTTTCTAAAGAGTTATTTTTAGTTAATGGCTTCATTTATAATTACCAAATTGATTTATGTTGTCTTACAGAAACCAGGCTGTGGCAAGTTGACTAAAGCATCTTTCCCACTGAAATTAGCATGTTAGCAATCGGCATTTGGCTCTCTTCCCATTGCCAAAAATACCTGGGTCTAACCCCTCTTTAGTAAGCTGCGTGGCCTCTGTGCCCTCACTGCTGCATCAGGTGACACCATCACACTCAGTTAATGTTGATGATTTCTTCAGTGCAACAGAAATCAAGGAAGTAAACAAATGACAGCAACATGTAAAAAAAAAGCCAGTATATATAATTAGTATATATAAATTAAAATTTGGTGACTACTACACAGACCAACGTGCATCAGTTCCAACATGACTCAGATTTGTTGTTTTATTCTCGGAAATTTTCGGACTTATTTGAACAGCAGTAATAAAGACATTCTTGAGAAAAAAACAGGTTTTATTGTATTATATTTGTTCTACATCATGTCAACCACAAATGCAGAAAATTTCAGACCTCTTCCTATAACAGTTTCAGAGCTGTGGGGTTTGGAACTTTTGGTGTCAGCTTGGAGCTGCACTCAATGGCTCCACCTGCTGGAATTTTACCAGTGGAATTTTATGCATTCTGAGTTATTACCCCCACTTAAGGGTTTTAACTGGTTAACGTCTCGCTGTTACTTGTGGAGCACCGCAGGCATCAAGGCTAGGGTCAATTGTCTTTATTTTATTCACATGTAGAAAATGTTATCATTTGGTCAATAAAATAAAACCCACACTGATCCCAGAAATTACTTGGATTTTAGAAAAGAAACATGCTTTGACAGAAAATTGAAAAAAACAAACAAAAAAAACATGCTCATGAATCAGGGTTGGACAAAAATAACCTAATCTTTTTTTGCACAATCTTTTGAGTTAACTCCTGCAGTCAAATGAATTTTGTAACAGTGAGGCTCATGTATTTGCTTGTGTTGGTAGAATTTTCAGACAGCATTAGATTAGTTCACTGTTGTGCTGATGATAATCAGCTATATTTTTTCTCCATAAATTCTGCTGACGCTGACCTATTACATAAACTACAGGCATTTCTTGAAAACATAGTAACTTGGATGATTCTATACTTTCTCCTATTGAATGCAGAATAAACAGAAATTATTTTCTTTGAATGAATTTTTGAAAAAAGAAGCTGGTTAGTCAGTAACGTCATCTGGCTTACATTAAATTGGTCTCAGATAATAATGTAAAAAACTGCAGTTATTTTTTATCTATTTGGTTTATTTGAGGATTTGTCATTGAAATTCTGTATTAAACAAGTTTCTAAAATGTGTGTCAAGGCTGCTTTGTTTTGCCCCACCTCTGCTGTCTGCACCAAGCCCGCCTAATTGAACACACCTGCCCTCAATCATCCCTCCCTGTGTATTTAAGCAGTCTGTTTCCTTCCTCCCGTGCTGGTTTGTCCAGCAAGTGTTCCAGACCTTTTTTTCCCCCCGAGCTTTCTAGCCTTTAGTGGATTTTTTGACTCTTTTGTGTTCTGTCTCTGCCCACTGTTTTTCGTTACCTCTGCCCTCCTGACTGATTCTCAGTGAACCAACCTTTGGACTGTTTTTAAACTACAGAATTTTGGAAACTCATTTGTAATTTCAGCTGATCCAAACTGCTGTAGCCATAGTCCTGATGAAAACTGAAGAGTGAGATCACATTTATTATATTTTAGAATCCCTTCACTTGTTTCCTGGTAAGCCCAGAAAAGGATTTAAAATTCTTCTTCTCTTGTATAAAATCGTAAATAGCCAAGCTCCATCTTATGTCAAAGCTTTCTCAGCATTTCTCTCTTAATCTAAGGGTTTCTATAGGTAAATAAAATTTAAGAGAATAGAAATTAAATGTTTTAGTTATCTTGTTTTTATGTAAAAAAAAAATAAGTCTGTGAGGCAGACACATTGTTTACCTTTAAGACTACAGTAGGCCTAAAATTTTACTTTTTGATAAAGCTTACCCCCACATTCCACATACTCCGTCAGCGCTCCGCCCCGCTGCACTCCAGACTGACTGCGCAATGCAAAGCCTATAGCCTCCATTGTTCCTCCGCCCCCCCCCGGAGTTTGAGGAAAGCATGTGCAAGATTTTTGCTAAAATTCATAGGAGCCAAACATGTGGAAATTAATGTTTAATAATTTAATATGACACACAAAAACAAAATCACCATCAGCATCAAGCATATGTGCAGTTTCTGCCGAAATATATTCTCTTTTTGTTGTGGATTTTGTAACAGGGATAATATGATCATACAAAATGGTGATGAACACGGGCACAATAGTTGCCTTCACCTTACCAGGCTCTCTCTAGTTCTTCCCTAAGCCCTTGGTATTTTTCCAGTATCTCATGTTTTTTTTCCCCTGATTGTTTCATCATTTGGGACGGCCATATTGATCCCTACGGCTATTGTCTGCTGCTTATCAAGGATCACAATGTTGTTTGGCCAAAAACCATTTAATCTGTTTGTATCTGGAAGTCCCTCAGTATCTTAGCTCTGTCATTCTCCACCACCTTGGAAGGTTGCTCCCATTTCAATCTCGGTCTCTCCCGTTTGTATTCTGGTCAGATGTTTCTGTGCACTATACCACTTGGTTAAGCCCCTGGCACACCTTGACAATTTAGGCCAGCATATGCCTGACGTACCAAAAATTTGGCCGAAACACTGGCATATGTTGGATAAGTTATGGGTACGTTTTGTATAAGTTCACTCTGAGGTATGCTAAAGCATGCTGAAACACGCTGGCAAGTAGGTCAAGACATTTCGAGCATGCTCAAAATTTCCCGACGTATGCCAGCATATGCCATACGTCGGGCATAGGTTACAGGTAAGTTATCTGATCTGTCATGATTTTATCTAAAGACCTGACCCAAAAATGCAGATGAAACCAATTCAGAGAGACACTGGTGAAACGTTTAACAGGTTTATTGAAGAGTTAAAGCTCTGTGCAGAGTTGCTCAGAACTCCGCTCGACCGGAACTGGAAGGTGAAGGGAAGACAAACGATTAGTTCAGGCTCAGTGGGAAATTTTTCATTCACGGATATGGAGAAGAGGATGTGGTGGTTGACTCACATTTCCAGAGAAGTCGTAGGATCTTTGACTCCAATCTGTGTGCTGTTTTCCAGTGTTATTCTGATTCGGTGGAGGGCGGAACAGGGTTTACCCAGAACTCGGATGGTTGTTGGTGAACGGAGAAACTGGCTGCCACTCAGATTTCCAGCAGTACTGGAATGGGTAGTAATGGAGATGATTCCCTTGCTCAGAGAGTTAACTCAACGGCCATTCAAGGAAGAAGGATCCAAACCTCCTGTTTGAATCCCCAGCTCGGTTTGAGGCTCAGTTGATTCCTTCAGGGAGAGAAGGTCCGAAAAGATCCAGTTTGCAGGAAGACTTCCTGCCGAGAGGCAAAGACAAAAACGAAGTTAAAACTCAGGTAGAACAAGAACTCAGTCTTACTCAGCAAAAACTAAGCTTGGCTAGAGTATCCAAAAGTAAGTTAATCATAAGTCATACCTTATCCAAATCTATGAGTAACTTTTGCATAACTTATGCATAACTTAGCAAGGAGTTATCTCCAAAGCATGTCAACGTATCTGACGTGTTCCAGACGATCATTGAATGTGTTACAGTACCATATAATGCCGTATTGGCAGCGTTTTGGTATAAAAGGGGGTTCACAGGAGGAAACCGTGAGTTCTCCTCAACACTGCAGCATCCCCATCATAGGGTGAGCGAGAGGGTGTGTGTGATGGATCCTCCCTGCCTTTACGCCCACCGCCGCCAAACTTCCTAGCAGACATGACACTGAATCTGCGTGACAGGGCCCTTAGTATGCCCCATGTATTCTTTCCCTGCCAGTATGGATTTCCTGCCAGTTTGATTGGTCAGTTAGTAGGAAGACCGACTCCCATATGGGAGGACAAGCTTTGAACCCTGCATGGTGTATCATGATAACATTGTCCTTGGGCAAGACCATCAAGGCTATGTGCCTAATGGAACCATACTGGTGCCCGGTCAAACAAGATCAACATGATTGTGGGAACTATGAACCTAAATACTCATACTCTGAATTGACAGCTAAACACCCAGTAGCTCTGCAAGGTGTGATACAAGTTAATACATTGAACTAATAAGGCTCTAGACATGAAAACACATTTTTTTTGTGTTAATATTTTGAAATAAAATGCATTTTCTGATCATTACTGCCTCACAACAGGGAGCCTGGTGATACCTCTGCTTGCCATATTCATCACCTTACCTCTTTAAAACCTCTCTCCATACCATGCAGCACATTATTATCACAACCATCCATCAAGTAAAATCTCATATAATGTTTCACAATGAAACAAAACAGCCCCTTATAATAAAATTTGAAACTGTGTGTTAAAATATTTAATTGGTTACAATAAAGTCACATATTTTGGCAACAGTATTAAAAGTTAGTTTGCAAACTTTATTAAACAAATCATCACAACTAATTAACTCTGATTAATGAAACTAGCAGTTGTCTCTGTCGCATATTACTGAGTAATAAAGATACATGTATTTGCTTATTTTGCTAAACATAAACACAACAACTATACTTTTATAAAGAGAAAAAGCCAACCCTTATTTAACCAACAGTCTCTTTAATACTTCCTTGGGGTTCAAACTACCTTTTACACTCTAACAGGATCATAGCTTCTGTTTTAATGAAGCAGAAATGGCAGAATCCATTTTTCCTACAATGTAGCACAGAACCCTGAGGAATTCACAGGAGCATAAAAGAGACCTCTAATTCTGCTTATTGCTGTTGATCTATTATAAATGTCAGTTTTCACCTCAGTAGAGTTATTCAAACCTACAAGCATGTGTACAGTGTAATGAGAATGCTGTTTAAAGTAGTGGAGTGAAACCTTTCATGAAATCGGAGCTTTAGATCACAGTAAACAAACACTCCACTAACTGAGCACAAGAGAAACAAAAAAGCAAACTCTAAACATGTATTTCTAATGAACCATGGCCTCATAAACCCAGGGGCCAGCTAAAGAGTTTAACAAAAACTGTTAGGTTTCTGTTTTCTTTTTTTTTTTTTTTTTTTCTTTTGAGTATCTAGTTTTGCTTTTTTTCTTGTTTCTTAGTTTTTATGGTTTAATTCTTAATTTATGGTGTTCTTTGGTTTTTTTCCTCGTTACTGTTTCTGTCTTGGTTCTGTCATGTTTTCTTTTGACTGTTTAGTTTTACTTTTCTCCATGTTTTTTAGTCTTAGTGGTTTAATTATTATTTTGTTGTACTTTCTATTATTGTCAGTCTTCGAGGTTTTTCATTTGTTACCCTCTGCTGCCCTTTCGTGTTCTCCTTTTTCCCTAGCTCTTGTTTTGTTTCTGCCTCTGTGCTCACCTGTTACCTATCTGCTCATTAGCCCCCTCTTTGTCTCTTGCTCTGTTCGTAAACCTAGGACGCGTCCTTAGAAGGCCTGATTCGAAGGACGATTACTTCATAGCGCGGCGCCGAGGTCTGGTCGGATTCCAAGACTCCTCGTTATGCGGCCTTAAAATGCGTCCTTCTTTTTGCCCAATTTGAAGGACTGGTCCGATGTATCCTTGGTTTACCCAGGATTCATTGCGAGACCAAGCAAGCCGTGATCAGAGGAAAGGTTACTTGGCGCCGAACAGTGGTGAAAATTGGAAGTTCAGTTTAATATAATCCAGTCTGTGAATAGTTCCGTCTGAAATGAATGAAAATTGTTGTTTTAATGGTTATAGAGTCAGATATGTGGCGGTAATGTTTGGTTTATCTAAAGGTTTTTATCTGTTACTGTGTAAATGGGTTTGGTTGGAATTTAAGGACATATTCTAATATATCTGCAGGGTGGGGACTATAAATCTGATAGTTTAATTTTTTTATTGCTGTTTTGCACAATATGCTAAACTAAGTATTTTTTGTTGTTAAATATTAGAGATTTTGCAGATATATTTTTTATACATACATTGTTTAGATTTACTTATATATTTCTAACCCTTTTATAGAATAGAAAATCCCTTTATTGTCCCAAAATGGGCAAATTTACAGCAGCTCAAAGATTATTAAAAATTGTCACACAAATGATGACCTTAGAAAAATGTCTAAGAATAACATAATAGGGAAGAGTTAAAATATAAACAATAAAATACTGTAAAGTGTTTTAACAATATAAAACTGGAGAATAAATAACCAATATGCAGCTATGGACATTTTTATAGTAATGGATATTTGAAAATAGCAGCAACATCAGAGATGTGCAGAATGACAGCAGCAGGTTATTTAACTGACTAAGGTTTCTATCTTTACATTTGATTTTATTTGTTCCTGCTCCCGCTGGTTGGAACCTTTATTCCACTCTGGATTCTCATCAGTCTTTGTTCACTTTATAATAAAAAATAAATAAATAAACAAACAGTTTTGAAAAGTTCGGTATTCATTCTTTTCCTGCTTTGTGTGTCAACTAACACGGTTGCTTAGCAACAGAGCATACGGCGGTAAAACCCGCCGAAGGGTAGACCTGTTCCAATTCACAGCCAAAACTCTTCGGGTCTCCTTATTTTCAAGGACTTCGAAGGATCCAGTCTAGGTAGACCGCGTCCTTGGAGGATGCAGCCCAGGATTTCGAACAGAGCCTCTGTCTCCTTTAAAGGCTCTCTCTGTTCACTTCCTCTTTGCTGGGTCCTCGTCTTACTTCATCTTTCATGCTCCAACTTCGTCTCTCTGAACCTTCCTCCCTGAGTTTTGATTCCCTGATGTCTCCATGGTTTTTTGGATTGTTTTCTACTTATTTTTTCATGTTTTGAAGTTTGGACCCCTGGTTTCTTGTGTGTTTTTTCGTTTTCATTTAATTTTCATTTTTGGATTCTTGGTTGCCTGTTTGTTTGGACTCTTCATTAAATCAACCATAAATTCACCTCTGCCTGCCTGCCTGCCTCAGCTTTTGGGTCCTCCACCCACAAACAATTCCTGACAAAAACAAGCTACATTTAACTCGTAAAAAAAAGTTATATATTCTGTTGAAAAAGTGAAACACCTAAATGCACAGCATTAAGTATTTCAAGCATTTATTCGCGTCATCTTTGATGAAATCAATGAAACTAGTAGTGCTGTTAACATGGTTTTTTTACTGCAGGTTTTATGGAGCTCCACCATATGATGCAAAAACAGACAATATCTCAGAACTGGGTCATACAGTAGAAGTCATGTTGTTGCATCGACCTACTCTGTAACATGTATCAAAATAATTGGAAAATAAGAGACAGAGAGCTTGTTACTCTGATGTTTGTCTGATTTTTATTGTTGCAGAATGTGCTTTTTTTTACATCATATTGTTGTTTGTCATAAAAAAGAAGCCTTAACAAGTGACAGCTGAAAAAGAAAACACATGTCTGAAAGCTGGTGTAGGAGGCACAATGGTGTAAGTAGGTGATGTTAGTTATAGTGAGGAAATCCTGTTGATGGTGTACCTTTTCTTTATCACACCTTTTTCTTTCAGTCAACTTTCATTGTCATGTCAAGTTTTCTTATTAGCCTATTCAGTCTAGTGGCTCGTTACAACAGTTTTAATTAGAAGCTGTATTTTACTTGAAGGTCACAAGGCAACATATTAACCTGTCCAGTGGAGGAGTTGTGTGAGGCCTACTGTTGGTCAGGTGGTTCAGAACAAGTCATGCTCAGACAGCTGCCGTAGAAAAATACAGTATCTCATGAAAGTTTCTGAAAGTAGCTATTCTCAGTCTTTCTACAGAGCATTTACTGCTTCTTGTTTTATTCAAGGGGAATCAGATCATCCAGCTGATTGTTAGTGTCTAGTCTTAAGCAGGGCATACACTGTGCAATTTTTGTTCTTTAGTGATTGCATGCAGCTACAGCTCAAAGCGCAGGGTTTAAAAGTTCACAGTTCACGATGCATGCTCTCCCACTGTCCGACCCGATGCTCTAATGCGATCTACCTGCTACAACTGTACGCTAAAAAACCACACGTCGGCCTCCGCACCAAGAGATGGCGCTTTTTGGACTCGTCAATCTAGAAGAAGAAAAAGAGGAACTCCCTTGTTTGCACATGCGCAATGCTTAAAGTTCTGGTAAATCGGCTCATAGCTTTGCTTTAACAGAAGGATTTGTCTACAAACGACTCACGACGGTCGACTGAATTTTATTTTATGTTTGATTTTCTCTTGACCGTACGATTCCTGATCTGGAGGTGGAGCTGAGAGGCTGATCGGCCCTCGTTACCCCCTGTATACTACACGATGCAGGACGCAAGATGAGGCTGAAACTAGGACTGATCAAAAATATTCTCACACGACTGGAGAATCGCCCAAAAACGACAAAAAGCCGTACAGCGTATGCCTGGCTGCTGACAACAGAATCTTTATTTGGAAAAACCATCTGAAAAGACTAATTGAATGTTTTGCTCTGTCAAAAAAATGACAGTGTTAAATGATCTTAAGTGCAAGCTGTAGCTAATGTATGAAATAAAGGGAGATTCCACTGTTCTAAAGGCAGAGCTCATGCACAGGTGAGCATCTTTCCTGACAGGAAAACAGTATGAGGCTTTGAGGGATGAGACATTGATTAAACTTTCTTCTCAGTCCCAAACCGAACGGAAAATTTCTCTCCTTTTTGAAGACGTCAAATATGTAATTGCTTTTAACGGTAATGTGCTCATGTGAAGGTGAATAAATACTGCATTGCCTAAGTGACACACTCTAAGAAAGTTTTTTAATAAAAGTTATAATTTATGTTTAAAACTTTGTGTGTTTGGATGAATTTTCTTCTCTTCTTTTGTCTGAGTTATTAATGCACCTTGAGACTTTTTCCCTTATGGTGTTCAGTTCTAAGAAGGAGAAAAACTCATGGAAATCACCTTGCTGCTCAAAGGCTTCCTTCTCAAATGTGAATAAAACTATTAAAGTTGAGCATCAGTCTATACTTCAGTCTTTGACATCACGCAGTGAAGAATAATGTAGTCTCGGAGTATTTTTTTCTCAAAAGGTTGCAGATGACATTTTTAGATGGGAACTTTTCTCCCACTCATGAAACAGGCCAGATCTGCAGCATGTAGGGCTGATTGGACAATATGCAAATTCACTAATACTCATTACTAGTGTATGGTCATGGTGATAACACCTAATTAAATTCAGCATATTACACATTTATGCTCTTCACATATAACCCCTTAAGCCCAAATTGTTTTTCCTAAAGGTTGTGCTTGAAATAACATGTTAATCTGATTACATTTCTCTCCGCTATTATAAACTGTATTCCAGCAAAATTGCTATTTAAAAAAGCATTTTTTTTTTGTCAGACACCAATATTTCAATTAATGTTAAACTCAAATTACTTTTATCAGTTAAATCTACACATCAACCATTTATGTGAACCTTTCACCACTGCTGTGGTTGACCATGGCATATTGCTAACAATCAAAGGGATACATTCTATACGTGCTCACAGTTCAGTGTATTCTCATTATCAGTTCGTATGAAATTGTACGAAAAGTTATGCACAGTATTTCGTAGGTTTTTGACGTTTTTTTCGTCGTATTTCGTCGTTTTTTTACGTCTTGCCTCGAGACAAGATATCAGTGCGCATGCGCATCTTACGCATTCAATAACATACAATTTAACATACAATTAACCCTAACCCTAACATACAAAACAGCAGGCGACCTAGTAAAAGACATCATGAAGTAATTATTGCACTGTGGAAAGCTCGTCCGTCCCAGTTTTACGTCCGTCTGCTGATCTGCTTTTTTCGTCTGGCTGGCTGTGCATGCGCTATATGTTTTTTTCGAAGAAAAACGTCAAAAACCCACGAAATACTGTGCATAACTTTTCATACGATTTCATACGAACTGATAATGAGAATATGTTGCACAGTTTCATGTTTTCCAGGATAACCTCTTTTTTTAACCTCTTGGGAATAACCTTTCGACTCTTTTCAAAATCTTTTCATATTAAACAGTTTTATTTATTTCTTCTGTGAGGGAAAAGAAAAGAAATCCACCAGAAACATTTTATTTATATCCCTCAATTAACCCGAACAATTCTTCTAGACACTTTTTGACTTTTGTGCGCAAACAGAGAAAGAAGACAACAGAGACTCGCTGATGGACTGAGGCAGTGATGGACTGCACCAATGAATCTTACCTAATCGAGTCTGCAAACAGGTTACCACTGCTTTTTATGTCATTTGTTGTTCTGCTTCTGTAAAGTCTTTTTAAAATTATTTTGCTTTTCCTTAGGCTCTAAGCTTTAGCTCAGGACAGCTTGTCCCACAATGGAGAAATAATTCTCTGCACTTTGATCCATCCCCTTGGGAAGCAGTGGGTTGCCATTGTGCAGCACCTGGGGAACAATCAGGGGGTACGGGTTTTGCTCAGGAACCCAGAGTAGAGGCTCTGGGAGTTGAACCAGATACTTGCAAACTTCTCAGAGCACAAGTGCACTGGTCATTTACATTTCTGTGTTAAGTTGGATTTTTAAATATATATATGCAGGTTTGTTAGTAACTGCGCTGCAAAAAAGTAAAGCTAAATAAGTATTTTTTTTTCTTAAAATAGGTGCATTTTTTCTTGAATTGAGGACTTAAGTGAGATACTTTGCCAATGGAACCAGAAAATTTACATTTAAAATAAGAAAAACAATTGCTTTGTCTTATGTTAAGTGCATATTATGCAATTATCTTATTTTAAGAGTAAGAAATCTAATTCCATTGGCAAATCATCTTATTTACCTACTCCAATTAAGGGTAAATACACTTAATTTAAAAGATTTTACTTATTTCTTGATCGTTTTTGTAGTGTGACTCCACCCAACTGCTAACCATTGGTTGAATTTCATTATTCTGTTGCTATGTCTAATCTTTGGGGGGGGAAATGGACCCAAAATTCCCAAAATCTGGGGATCTGTATTCTCCCGTCTGCTCCTGTAATCCGCTCTTTGCAACTCAACATTCATAATAAAACATTTGGTGCATTGTGAATAAAGTTCACACAACTGCAGTTTTTATTGAACATAAAATATACAAACAGCAACACAACTCAAATAGTTTTCAAGGCCTGACATGCTTAGTCATAGAAAAATCTTTTCTCACAAATCAAACTGGCATGCCTCAAACCATTTTATACTTCATCACACATATAATCATGATTTTCTTTTAAATATTCTTTATCATGTTTTAGGTACTTTGATCTTTTGATTATAGAAGAAGAAATTATAGAAGAAATGCAACTGAAAGAGAAATCACTGCTCACACTGGTAAAAACACTGCTAGCATATCGTTTTAAATAAAGATTGTTCTTTATGCAGAATAGTTCAGTTTTTTTATTTTTATGTAGAAAACGGCTAATCTTAGATGTTGATGATACATCCAGCATCTCAAACAAATAGCACACACTGCTACAAAAGTATCTATAGCACCAAATTAAAGCTGGACATAAGCTTGGTCATAAATTAAAGAATCTAATCAGTTGAAGTGAAATACACTGATTAAACCCCCTTTTTTCTCTGCTGTACAGCACCATCTAAAAACAAAACTAGCTAATTCTAGATTGAATGTTTAGCCATAAAGAGGTGAACACAACCTAATGCATCCGTAGCAGCATGTTTTGGGTCAAGGTGAACCCTGGAGGAACAGCACTGCATGTGGAAAGAGACGGTATGGTATTGGTAAAAGTGCCTCTGAAGTCACATAAGTTCATTCACAGAGTTTAGTGCTGTGCAATGTCAAGCATCTTTCACCTTCAGCCGGCATTCTTTCTTTGTTAGGTTTTGTTTTGTATCTTATATCAGAGCAGTACCCCCAGAAACCTTAAACGCCCCCTCATTATTCCAGCTAAAAGCCATCAAATTGCATACATGAAAGAAGCTTTATAGCAATTGGGCTTAATTATATAAATGGTAATTGAATTATTTTAAACAGAGATTTATTATTTTGTCCCATATTGTGCCATCAGCCAAACTGTTCTAGACTACAGATAAAGGGAGAATATTTTCATACTTTTAGCTTCCAAACACCTATGAATATTGAAAGCATGAGACATAAATAAATATTAATTATTTCAAATCAGAGAAGTCAATTTAAAAACAACTTCTACCAAAAAATAACAAAAAATTAATACCATTTATAACTGATGATATGCTATCATTCATATCTATGTAACTGCAAGTTTTTATTAGCGGATGTAGGTCTGTTTTATCTATAAGCAGCTGCTCATACAGATTTGCACTTTTCACATCTATTAAAACATCCTTTATAAACTTTATTTGATCTGTAATTCTGCAGCCAGACTTTTATCTTTAACAAAAGGAAGCGTTGACCTCAGGTCCATCTCAAAGTCTTTGCACCGGTTGCCGGTTCACTGGCATCACAGGACTTAATGACTGCAGGCCTGTTGCTCTGATGTCTGTGGTCATAAAGTCTTTTGAGCATCCTTGAGATAAAAAAGAAATCACATCATATTGTGCAAACAGGTGAGGAACGGATGCTTCTCTGAACTCAACTGATTACGTCTCAACAGATCCATGTGTGAAACCCCTCAAGTTTGCAGATGCCACCACTTTAATTAGTCTTGGAAAATACCAAATCTGCCTACAGACAAGTAATGAACTGGCTATTCCAAACCACCCAGCAGCGACTAAACAGTCAACCATTCAAAATGGTCCATCACAGTTGAACACCAACCCAAAACCAGCCCACTTCCCTTCAAATCCCTACTGCTGTAGCTACTGGAGTGACCCCCTCTTGCATATTTATTAGTGTTGCACCGATACCGATACCAGTATCGGACGGGGCCCCGATACTGCCCTAAAATGGTGGTATCGGTATCGGCGAGTACCAACAAATAGGGCAGCGATACCATTTTGAGAGCCATAAGTTTATTCAGCTATTGTCACCCATTCCAGGTAGGCAATAAAAAGTTCTACTGGTTTCACTTTGTATTAGATTTTTTCCTGCTTCACAAAGGTAGGCAGCAGCTTGACAAAGCCACGATGGCAATTATTTTACATTATTATGGTATCGGTATCGGCCGATACTGCACAGCCAGGTATCGGGTATCGGTATTGGGGCCAAAAAATGCCATTGGCGCAACACTAATATTTATTTACTCTGACTCCACCCTTTCACTAAATTACAGGGTCTGACCAGGAGACGACACTTCTCTTAATGTCCACAAATCATGACATAATATTTTAGTACAAATATTGATGTTTAAAAGGAACTGAAGAGGGACCAGCCAAAGGCCCATCAAGGAAAGTGGGGACATTTTGAATGGCTACTACTGTACCTGCTATGGCCACTCAGTAAGTACTAAGTCTGTTTTGTGTTCATCCATCCCTCTCTGTGAAGTGATCATCCCTCCTTTCATGACCTTCACAAGTCTAGGGCCAGAAAAAGAGCATCTAACATCACTGCAGACCCCACACATCCTGGACGAAGCCTCTTCAAAGTGTTAGGTTTATTATTTATACATCATGTGCATTGTTATTCCAATAGATTAGACAGAGTAGAAGGCCTTCCTTCACATTGTGGATGTCACGGTGTGTACGGAGGTCATCTAATCAGGACAGCCTTCGTGTCTTTAAAAATACACAGGATATGGGCACATCTTGGAGCCGGTCTGATAGAGGAGAGCTTTCTGTAACCCTGAAGCATAGAAGCAAGCTGCATGAAGTTCAAGACATGGATGGCGTGTCAGTTTCTGATACGGACAGCTAAACATCAACATGATGCAACTCATAGACTCATGAGCTACAGTATAAGAAGCAGGAGATGACCTTGTTCAGGGCTCAAATCTTTGCCGGACGCTCGCGGACGTGATTTTTGAGCCCACAGCTGTGCAAGCTCCAAGTATTTTCTCTGTCCTGTAACGACCTGATCTGGAATAAACTCTGTTATTTTTTACTCCTGTTTTATAGTCCTTTTTTATATGGTTTTACCCAGTTTGAGTTAAGAGTAGTAAATAACTTGCTCCCAGGAAAAGAACCGTGAGGAAGCCCCCGAGGCGCAACGGCTTTTTTAGGGGACATAACTTCCTAATTTTTAAAAAAAGTCTTACTCTAACTATTTTAAAATCTTGTTTCCTCTTTTTATTTCACATTTTTCTACCTGTAAGTTTGTTTTTACAGTGCAGGTGTTGTAGTGCTGCTAAGTATTTTGTGGGCAATGGAATACAGATGTGAAATTCATTGTTTGTGCACACAACCTAACCTGTTGAGGTTCTATTTTATCGGGATTTCATTTTGAAATTTTGACTTTCACTTTCAGTGACCTGATTGGTCAAGTTCTTTACCAAGTAAAGCCACATAATGCAATTCCAAAAGGCATGTTTTCAAAACAACCCAATATTAGTAGTCTAAAGGACTACAAAAACTAAAGAGGCTCACTTTTTCAGCTGTCGCATCCCATGTTTTTGTCATGGTCTCTGGTGAAGAAGCAGCTTAACGACAGACATACATCATGTCTTGGATATGTCTTTATGTGGCGGTTTTTAAAGGTCAAACTTGTGCTGCCCTGTATATCCCTCACCCATCACTGGACGAATGAACCTGGGTTCTCAGCATTGGGGTTGCACCTATAGCTTTGATGCCTTTTCTTACAACACTTTGCTGATTAAGCTTCTATTAATATACCTAGATTGAGCTCTCTCATTTTACCTGTCACTTACTCTCCTTGGTGGTTTTCAGTGGCAGCCTGTGGGATAAATGTCAAATCAGAGATTCTACAATTTGTATATTTTTAAATAGGATATTAATGACATTAACAAAAAAAATATTGGTTAAAGGTATTGTAGAGGATTTTTTATAAGACCCGCCCTCTCAACTTAAGAAAAAGAAAATGCGTGTGCTAGAGCGTGCACGAGCCTGTTTCTCCTCGTGCACGCCCTGTTTAAAACGTGCAGTTCTCATAGCTCATACAAGCTAACTGACCGTTCGGACATATGCTCACTGCTTTCTGCTCCATTGGTCATCTAACTCTAGCCTCCTGAGACCATCCTGATCTCGCAAGCTTTCATGGTTTCACTCGCTAATCAGTCTGGAGACTCTCCGTTGAAGAAAATTTGGAGCCGTTCACCAAACGAACGTCCAATCAGCGTTGGCTTTGAGGCGGGTTGAGGTGTGACGCAACGAGAAGCGCGACAGTTCAGTCTAAAGAACATGGCGGCTTCAGCAGATGAAACTAGCGTTAGCGTGGCTATCGAGCAAGTTTTATCGGAATTACAGAGTATTTCTTCACTGAAAGAAGAGCAAAACACTGCTCTGGAGGCTTTTCTCAGAGGAAAAGATGTTTTTGCTCTTCTCACGACTGGTTTCGGCCAGAGTTTGATCTATCAATTGGCTCCTCTTCGTCGTCGCTCTGTTAGTACGTCATATGCTTCGTTGATCTGATTGGTTTATTTGGCCCGTCTATCACCAACATAGGCCAATCAGCTAACCAGTATTTTCGCCCCATCTCAAAATTACTTCTACGGAAGGTTTTCAGACGGATATGCGGAGCAAATCCATCTGGCGGAATCAGGTTAATGTAACTCCTCCTTCTTAGTCGCCACTGTGGAATAGCGACAGCCTATGGAGACCGCTGTAACAGCAAATCCCATAATGCTTTGTGAAGAGATCCTTGCAAAGCTTTCTGGAATATATCTGTCTCCTCTGATGACTTTCTTTTCTTCTCATACACTTCATAGACACATTTACTTTTACAACCATCAGCTATTTTCAAAGAACTGGTAAAAAAGGTGGGCTTCAATGTCTGTGTGAACCCATAGCTCACCACACATATGCGGCTGAAAGTGTGCATGCGCAGAAAAAGATAGCTAACGGTTGCGCACATAGGCCTTACGTCAAGGTATCACCAGAACGATCCACAATTAGGAGGACCACTTGTTGAGATGATCCACCCAGAAATAAAAGATCGTCCTCTATCCTTTAAATCTACATGGAATGAAAAATACCTAATCTATAAATGACTTTAATTTCCCAAAACTATTTCCAAAAGAATTAAGCTTACTGTGGAGATCCTACTATTTTAATATAAATGTGAATAGCACAAATAACACTGATGTAGTATTGTGCAAACAAAAGATTTTAAAATGTTTTAGTTTGATCATATCAACATTTTTCATTTAGTTTTCCACATTATGCCAGAGATGACCCAGAGGCTTTCACTTTTTGGTAACAGAAATAATGATCATAACTTCTAAAGCTGTGAATGTTAAAAAGGAAAGTATGCAAAAAGGATAATATCCTTTAAACAAACATCACATGCTTTTATGTGATGTTTGTTTAAAGTGGTTGTCTTTTGGGACCCAACTGCCTACAGCAGGGTTAAAGGTGACCTAAAATGGCATCTTCCCATCAATGTCACTGCAATGACAAAAAGCAGCCAGTAACCAAGACGAGAAAGTGATTCATCATTTCTAACAGCCCGCAAGGGGCGACAAATTGGTTTGAAGATAATATGAAAGGGTTGGGGAGGGGGCAGTAATCTTGTTAGATGTCATCTCCGTTGATAAAACCTATATCCCATGCAGGAAAATTTCCCTGAATCTTTGGTGTCATCTTTCTTCAGAAGACGGTTCATATATTAAGAAACAATCAAGCTTTAATTGATGAATAATACATCGAAATTACAATCCCAAGTTATCATCTGGCTTGTGCTTAAGGCTGGATTGTCTTTTTTGGGTGAGAGGGCAAGCAAGAAACCAGTCTCGTACCGTCCTAATATCCTCATAAGCAGCACAGGCTGACCTTACTTAATGAGGATTAATGCAGGATCAGATTGGAGTTTGTGCCTATGGAGACACTCTTCTGCCTGCCCAATCCCACCTGCTCGTAATTGATTGCACTCATTGAGGGTCCATGTCCCTGTGCAACCTCTGTGGACATGTGTTAAATGCTGCTTGTATGAAAAATGAAATTAGGTTTCAGAGAGAGAGTGAGATCATTGAAAAAAAGGAGATGTGCAGCTCATGTTAGCCCTGGAGAGTGGGAAGTAAAGGAATACTGAACTTAGTTTTGAAATGTGCCACCATCCTCTGATGTTTCAGTTCTTTGATTATCATTATGTTGCCATGGGCAACTGAAAAATGATCAAAAGCAGGGCCGGTTAGCAGAAAGACCTTGTATTTAAGACAAAAACACTGCTTTCCTGTAACTGTCATGTAATTTCTAACTAGCTGTACTAATCCTTTAGCTGTAAACACTTAATTTTATGGTTTAAATGTAGACATTCAATGGGACTTGTTTTTTTTTTTATATCAAACTTTCAACACCAAAAAAAATGAATCTAGAGCATCATAAAACATTAAAACCACGCCTCTCATAAAAAAAAAGTTTCCGCAGAAAAGTGGAGAAATTCTTCTCTTTTCTCAGAGCCATGAAAATGACATATCCCCAGGTTTTTCAGCCTGTTTTCTCTCTTCTTTCTCAGAGGATATGCTCCATATTCTGACTTTCCTCTTACATCTAAATATATACTTTAACGTCTGAGTGCTGAGCAAAAAACAGATAAAAAAAAAAAAAAAAGAATATGCATGTCACCGAGACAAATAATTAACATTTGGAAATGGTTGGTCCCCTGGAATGTATATTATAGCCAATCATTCACTAGGAATGAGGAGATGGGCTTGGGGACTTGGTGGGAGTGGAGGAGGTTGTCTCGGTGGGGGCCACTAGTCATACCGGCCCTTCAGTCAAACCCTCCATAGGCAGGGTGGTGGCGTTTTCAATGGGCTGCGGGTCATCCTGGTGGGATGGGGGTGTTTTTCTGGTGGCAGCCAAGCTAGCATAAGGCAGGTGGCAGTCCGTGTGCAGGAAGGGTGGGTAGTGCTGCCGGTAGCTGATGTAAGCAAACAGCAAACCAATCACTCCTCCAACAAAGGCATCTGCAAAAACACACAATAACTTGCATGTTAAGGTCATGGTTCATAAACTGTGGTGCAAGTTCCTCTGATGATACTTAACCTGCCTCCAGTAGTAGCTGGAAGAATTGTTTGAGTTAATTATTAGGAAGGTAATTACAAACAAGTAAAACTGCAGCAAAATGAAAAACAAAAGTAATTTTGGGCAATACCTCTTAGAAGGAAGACATGCATCAGTTACCAAATAGTAAACTATCCATGCAGATTTTCATTTATCTCTGAAATTAGGTCAAATAATCAATTGAAAAACCAGCAGAATTTGTTAAATATCTTACTCTCTTATCAGATCAGAAGGGTTAAGATTACATTCTAATAACAAAGGTAAAGGACTAGGCCCACTATTAGTGTAAACAGGCAATTTAACAGATATAAACTGTTAAACACCTGTTAAACACCTGTTAAACACGTAGGAAACACACAAAGACTTGATCAAGTGTAACTGAGCACAACTGTCTCACTTGTTAATAGGAGATGGTGTTAAAAGGAAAAGATATTCAGAACAATCTGGACCAAAAAAATAAATACATTTCTGAGGGGGGGCGGGTAAACGGATTTGAAGTTATAGGAAAATAGCTGCTGCTAAAACATAGCATTTCTTACTAATAAGGTTTGCATTATACCATTATTATTTCTGAACCCCCGTATCTGAAATTGTAAAGCAGCTGAGCTACAGCTGTAGCAGACTGCACTGCTAGAGGCAGAAAACTGAGATTTTAAAAAAGTCGCCAAGTTGGAAAACGTTGCATTCCTTCGAGGAAGATATTTCAATTCAAAATATGAGGAATAGCATTGAGCTCAAAGCTTTATACAGTAGCTTAACAAAGCCTTGTTTTTGTTTAGAAAACATGCAAATTGAACCGGACAAACATGTCCACCCCTTTGGAATGGGGGTCGTTAGGCTTCTTTGTTAGCCTGCAATGCACCATACCTGTCTATGTCTCTGAAAGGGGGGTTCGTTAAAGGGAATTGTTGGTCTGGCTGAATAGGTGAGGGCCTCTGTTCACCTGTACAGGGGTTGAAGTTGCCATGATAGCAGAAAGGGCTGAACAATTTGCTTTAACGTCACCCCTTTCAGAGACAGAGACAGGTATCGGATATTGGTATGGCATAGGGCAAGTATGGGGGATTGCAGGCTGACAAAA
This sequence comes from Cyprinodon diabolis, assembly GCA_030533445.1. NCBI lineage: Eukaryota > Metazoa > Chordata > Actinopteri > Cyprinodontiformes > Cyprinodontidae > Cyprinodon > Cyprinodon diabolis. Next base: position 40,959,647 of record CM060083.1, on the reverse strand, counting down.
GAAGCCAAATGACCCCCAAGAGGTGGACCTGTTTGTGCATTTCAAGGTCAGACTGCTGCTGCTGCTGCTGGATGTGATGTAACGGTAAGGGAAACATTTTTTATGGACCCTTTGGAGTCCATAGAAACAACTGTCCACTTTTTAAACACAAAAGACCAGCTAATTCACAGCCTCGCAAAGCTTAAATATTCTCAAACAGTTTCCTAAACATAACAGGGGATTCAATGTAGCACAAGGGCCTTTACAGTTTCAACCCAAGGGCCTCCACACTTTTAACCCAATAGAACTGAACATATTGGAACAAGATTAGTGCCTTAGAGAATGGGTTGCCAACCAGATGCTACCCTACATGTTGCAAAAGAAAGCAACACTGGATTTTGTGACTGATGCTGCTAATAAACTTTACTGTCCTTATCAAAATCTCATCTTCTGCACAAAATTTAACAGTCATGTTTAGCTATTCTTTTAAGCAGATCTAAACAACTTTAAGTTTTGGTTAATTTGGCTGCCCCCCATCCACCCCACCCCACCCCCCACCACCGTGAGGAAGGCAGCACATAATATTGCTAAATTCCTGATCTCCTGGTCACCAGCAGTTGTATTGAACTAGATAGAAAATAGTGATGAAGTGACTTTAATAATGGTGAAAATAAGAAACTTTGGTTAGATCCCTCCAACTCGCTCGTGGCAGATGTGCTGACTAGTTAAGAGCCCTTAAACAGATAAATATAATATTACTTTTAATAATTTCACCATAAACACATATAGATCCCAGCAGGAAGGAGCCATTGCCTGAATGTCAACCCTGCACAAGTTTTATGGATGTACAGTCTCTCAGGGAAAGGAAATCGTACTCAGCAATTATGCTGCTATAGGCTTAGACTGCTTGGGGACATAGGGACACTTTTCATCTTTTTGCTTCATTCTATCTCTATTTTCCCATTCTGCAGGCTCTGTTAGTTACACCTCTAAAGCTTTGCTATGTCTTATTTTTTCTCATTGTATCTTCATCTGGTCTGTTCCTGTTTGGCCGTGACTCCATCCTGTAGAGAAATATCAGCTTTGCTGCTGCCATCAATACCTTTGTTTATAGATGTTGATACCTGGCCTGTTTTTCAGTGTAGTCCTGTGACTGGCTGGATGTGCTCTCTTCATCTTCTGACATGGGAGCTGACTTGGAGCTCGTCTGCCTGGCTGTGTGTTTCCTGGACGGGGCCGCCTTTGGAGTTGGTTGACAGTTGCCTTTTGTATTTCTGCTTCTTTCTGTATCTCTGCTTCTGTCTCCTTGAATCCCAGTCCACCTCAGCAGATAGCCGCTTACACTGCACCTGGTTGTGCTGGAGATTTTTTCCTGTTCAAAGCGAGTTTTCTTCTCTACTGTCGCTAGAAGCATGTTTGGTGTGAGGGATTGCCTTCGAGTCAATAAGCCGATGCAAAAACTGGTTTACCTTAGAAAGAAAACTTTGAACCAATCTGACTGTGTGATCTGGTTGAATTGTCTCTGTAAATTGCCTTTAGATGACATGTGTTGTGAATTAGTGCTATATAGATAAACTGAATTGAATTGACTTCCATCTGTATAACAAAGGGATAAAGGGGGAAGGAGACGTATACACATTTGTGGTTTTCTGTGTGGCAGGGTTTCTGCCACGCTCCTCAAAGTTGCTTAGTGTCGGTAAAAGCAATACAGACCCCCTCGGTTCATGTCAGAGGTGTCATTCTACGAGTTGTAAGCTGACCTATAATCAAAGAAGTTGTTGAAAGCTGTTGAAAGCTGCTTAGTGTTGGTTTAAAATGCTCTTTTGTATGGTGGTACTAAAACTTAACATTATCTCAGGATTTCCCATTTTCCCTAAATGTGTAAAATGATAAATAATACCTGCTATGAAGGAATGGGCTTAGTTAATTATGCGTTGCTATATGGGTTCCAGTATTTCAGTGAACATTCATCACCTCCCAGTTTAGAGGTTGATGATAATAACATGAATGGCAGAGCAATGAATCGTTCATACGGGCTCCCTTACCTCCGGTCAGGGTATTTGTGGTACTCTGTCAGATGCTGAATAGATTTGTACTACATCTGACCTCATTTTAAATCACAATACATTATTAAACATAACACTATGATGAATATTAAGTACATGTTCAAGATTTAAATAGTACTAAGCCTGTGATTTCGGGGTTCCCCCTAATATTTAAACTTTATCAGTTAAAGTTTAATACAAAATACAACTGCACCAGTTCCATTATCCAACATATGTAAACTGGATGAGATGGTGCTCTGGACGTTCTTCTGATTCCTGTCAACTGAATTTACCAGAGTGTGATTTCATTTAATAGATTAGTTTAGTGATGGTAAGAGTATTAATATTCATCAAGCACAGTGTTGCATCTGGGCTAATGGGAGCTTCCAGCTTGTGTTTACATTGGCAGCAGATTGGGGACCCTCAAATTTAATGGATTGCTCTATTGCAGCTTACTTACGGGCTGTGAAGTACAGACAGGAGGGAAAAGTGGACCCAGAGAGGATTCAGGAAATGATGAGCTTTCTTCTAACTGCTGCAAGCGGGTTGTTTAGGGATAGAGATAAAACAAGGTTGTAAAAAGAACTGTTGGGTTTGCAGCCAGGAGCATATGGCTTTCTCAAACTAATTAACACCATGTGATGGAGCTGTCATCGCATTATTTCTTTTGCTATCGCAAACTCACACACTCACAGGCAGTTTTTCTTACCGTCCCCTCAGGTTAGTCTCTTTGTTTGTTTTAAAAAGACATTTATTAAATATTGTATATTTAATCATTATCTCTGTATAATGCAGATTGGAGAAGATTAAATATTTGAATAGCCCAAAGGTTTGCACTCTTTTAACCCTTTAAAGCCCGATCCAAGAATAAAACAAAACAGAAAATACCTTTTTTTTTGTTTTGAAGTCCTTATTTGGCCTTTTAACAAAATATGTAAAAACAAAAAAAAAAAAACAAACATTTTATATTAATAATTTATTACTATGCGATAAGTCAAATTTATTTTTTGTGTAGTCTTCTACCCTCTGTTATCAGGTATATCTGATTGTGTAAAATAGGATTTTGAGCAAAGTTTTTACCATAAAATTATGCAAAAGGTGTCAGACGCAAAACATTTCACACGTATGTATTATGATACATTTGGCATAATTTTTTTATTTATTTATTCGTTTATTTGATAGGGACAAGTATGTTTCATGCATCATGTCACACACTACAACATTTTAGCTAAGGCTAATTCTCAATGCCTGTCCCCAGTTAGGCTTTTACACAAAAAACAGTGACTGTACAAAAGAAACAACAGAACAATTTACACACTAAAACATCACAGAAACAAGATCAGGTCAGTTAGATTATTAATGTTCACATGACTGACCTCTCAATAAAAAGTCTTTAAGTTTATGTTTAAAAAGGACCCAGTTTACAGGGTTAAGATACTTGTTCACGTATTACATTTAATAATTCACTGCTCACTCCACATGAATAATGTGTATGGTTGCATCTATATATGTCAGATTTGAATTAAAAATGACCATAATTCAGTAATTTAAAAAAGATGAAACACATTAAATAAAATGATAGCATTTATGTCAGTCTATTTATGGCTTATAGCTAAAGAAAATCCAACATTCAGTTCCTTTAAAATGCTAATTTTAGACCAATGGAAAAAGAATATGCTTGAAATAGAATGTGAGTCTACTGACAGCTTGAGCGTGAGCGGTACAGTATGTGAACTCAGTACTTCATTTACATGAATTACTGTAGTAATGAAGCATTGATCTGTTAAGTGTGAGGCTCTGCTGGGGTGGTTAGGAATCACAGGTAGTGTTAACAGCATCCTGTCTGCATTGTTGCCTTTGGTGTCTTTCAGCTTCAGCATGGTAAAAAAAAACAAATGTTGAATATCTACAGGTAAATTAAAAGCACCATCTCCAAACAGATTGTCCGTAGAGGAAGCATGAAGAGCTCTAAAATGTCTTGATAAATGGCTTTGCTGTCTTAGGAGTTGATAAAAAGACTTGGACCCCAAATCTTTTACCTTTTTAAGATTTTGCAGACAAAACTACATAAGTTTTATCTCTCTAGAGATAAACTCAAGGATATTTCAAGTATACCATTTTACTCTTTGTGTAACAAAACCATACGTGAGAATTGAATCAGGGAGACAATGATTTTTTTAATGATATTCAAGCTTACTGGGATGTAACTACAGGTAAAAAGAATGTTATCAAAGTGTGTTTAAGTAGTCGAACCTTGCCAGTGGTGTTTGTAGTCGCACGTCCGAGACAGTGCGATCATCATGGCGCTGTAAAGAGGTAGAACCATAGCACAAAGGCGCCAGCTGCGACCACGGCCGCCATCTGTGAAACACTGCAACTTCCCCGCCAAGTAGAAGGAGGTGAAACCAAGTCCGGAGAAAGCAACTAGAAGCCAGAGATAGAAGCAAGCAGATTAGCATCACTGCTCATGACTTTAATTAACAAAGTTGATCAAATATGGACAAGTGTTAGCATGTTGATAATGATAATCATGTGTTTTTAGGTAATTTTTTTTAAATGTTTTACAATAGGTAACAGAGTGGTAGTTTTAAATAACATCAACCAGAAGTAAATCTAGAAGCAGGTGAAACCCTCTTGAATCATTTAAAGGCAATTTTCGTCTATGCAATGTGTGAAAATCTGAAAAAAAAACAGCTATTTGCTGCTGCTGCAGATCAGATGGTGTGAGAAATTTGTCACTCAACTAATAAGCTGATCACAACCATATGCCAGGACAAGTGAGCACTCCGAAGGGAGAGAGATTGGCCGGACCATGTGGAAACACAATCAGACTGTCTCAAGGACCCTTCTGGTGTCGGATAGTGATTGTTGGCTCCCTTAAACTCCTGTTTTGTTTTCTGACTAAGCTCCTCAACAGAAGATTTTCAGTAAGATAGGTCAATTATGCAATCTTATATTATATCAAATGTCAGTTAAATAGGGGATTTAGTCAGCTAAGCCTGAGTATTTTATTTATACCCTTTTTTTTACTCTTTATTGTCAAATTCCAACTACAAACTTCAATCTGTTCTATTGGGAATTTAGACCAATGGAGGGTGATGCCTCTCAACCAAAGAACAGCGGATAGGCACCAGCTTTCCCATAACCATCAAGGACGTGCAAGTATCCAACATGAATTAATGAATGAATGAAAAGTCAAATTATATTGTTTTACAGTGAGAGACATGGTGGTTTTATTCCATTCAATCTCAGTTAATCCCTTTTTAGTAAATACACCCTTTTTGTAACTTAATCTCTGATAATGATAAAAGAAACTTTTCATTTATAAATTTTTTTCTAAACCATAAAAAAGGGGGAAAGCATTTCCCGTTTACATTTTCTTGAAACGTAAATGGGACCTATTAGTATCGGAGGGAGAAACTTAAAGGAAGAGGGATGCTGAGAACAGCGCCTTTTATGGCAGTAAGTCTTTGGACACTGCGTCCCTTTTGGATGGGCTCTACCGAAACTAAATTTCCCTTCACGGATTAATAAAGTACAATTGGATTGAACTGAATTAAAGCAAAGGCTACACTAATATATATATATATTATTTTTGTTTTTCTGCTTCTTCCCAGCAAACATTGAAAGCTAAGAGAATGTCTCCTAAGTATCGCCTATAAAGATCCGATTAATGTGAAACACATTTTCAGCTGCTTCCGAAAAGTGCCTTGTGATGAGGTTGCTAAAGCCAAGGTGGAGGTTTGTCAGCAGTTGCCATGATAAGTGCTATCTGAAAAGAGCGGGAAGTAAAAATGGAGGCCGAAAGAGGAAATGTGACGCTTCCTATCACCAGTTCATTTAGCATGAGGATCTGTTGGTGTTCCTATCTGCACCATTGGAGCCATATGGTTGCCCACAATCATTTCCCTGAAAGGGTGTACAGTCTACTTCATGAAGTTTAATAAAAATATGTTACTTATTTATACATAAAAATATACATACTTTCCTATGTTTTGAGTTTTATAATAGAAAAACCTTCAGCCACTTACTCCATTTGTGTAATTGGTGTTTTTTGTAGTCCTTTTTGCGAAGTCTGTAGTCTCAATATGAAAAGCAATATCCATGTGGGTCCATTGGGTATTGGCGTCCATTAGACCAAAGGCTGTACTGATTCAGCACTGCAGTCCTGAGTTTCTATCCTACCCTGTATAGTGTTCTAACTATTGACCCCTCAAAAGGTTACAGGATAGGAGGTAGGAGCTACAATTTGATGTATTTTGGTTCCAAAAAGGAACAAGTTGGTGGATATTTTCATGGCTACATTCAACTGAAGTTGTTTGATAAGTACATCACAATAGTACTTAATTCTTAAGCAATGGTCTCAAATTCTAAGTTATGTCATAGCAACAGTCCAGCTCTGCAGAGTTCTGGCATATTGCAATTGGGTGTGTTAAAACAGAGACACATCTAAACATTGCAGGACAGCAGCCCTGCTGGACCGGAGTTTGAGGCTACTGATTTATTTTAGCTGCCAAATCAGTTTTAAAGTAAACTTTTTCAAGATCAGAGACTACCAAGGCCAAGTAAATATAAATGTGAGCCACAACTTATTTTAGAAGACATGATGTAGACAATCTTTTAATAAAAAAAAAAATGTGATCAATATAGAGGATAAATAAGTCTTTAGACTCAGACAACTTTTATTGTCATTTTGTATACACAGATTGTATATAAAATGAAATTTGGTATTGTACAGCTTCCACACAGTAAACGGAAACTTAAACATTTTATTTTCAAATGAAAAATAAAAATTATAAAGCGATATCCAAACTAACCTTAACAAATTCCTAACATTTACGGAATAAATAGCTTCAAAAACAACAATAATAATAAAGGTTGTCGATAATCAGCTTTCGCTCTTTGATGAGAAGACAGTGTTTTGTTGAGAGCGTCACTAGTTTCCCCTGATTACGCAGCCTCTTCTACTCATTTATCTATCTCCCACCAGCCAACAGCCGGGGCAACATGGAGATTCATGTTTTGGCCATTTCTTCTTTACATGTGGTGAAACTATTTAAATAAAAGGAAAATATTACAACTGAAAGTATTAAATTCTTCCTTTAGAAAAGAACTAAACATAAGTTTTGAAAACCACAATCCTCCAGAGCTGGAATATGATTTATATTTTATGTTTAAATAGAAATGAAAGCCCAATTACACATAGAACTAATTCACACTTTGCAGAATAGAGGATGCTAGACACTTCCCACACAGATTATCTGATCATTTTTAGATAAAACACTTTAGTTTTCTCAGCCTAAACTTCCCAGACTAAACATCCCTTGGTATCCATCTATTTCAGGGACTCCTTCACACTTTAAACCACACAGTAGCCCACACTATTAGTCTTTATAACTCTAAGCAAAGCTCATTTGTTTCCATTTTTTTTTGCGAGGCCAAAACTAAACTGTCTAATATTTATATATTTATTTCCAACTTGAACATTTTAGCTCTGGACTAACACTAATAAAAGAAAAATTACATGCATAAACTACATACATAATTACATTTAGATTTTTCAGAATTTCCAAACTATGACATTATTGTTTTGTTTTTGTTTTGTTTCTTTTGTTTGTTTTTTACAAAACTTAATCTAAACATTGGTTAATACTTATATTTACAGAAGGCGCCATACAATTTTATCATACTTTTTGTGAAGCCGTTATCAGGAAACCTTATTTCAAACAATGTTAAGTTAAAAGCTAAAACATTACAAATGTTTTTTGAACAAATGAGGCTTGATTAAAACAAAATTTCCTCATTATTTGCATGCTGTCACTCCCTTGACATTTCACCAATAATTTGCATGGCCCACGGGGACAATTCACACACTTGACTGTGTTTCCATTTGCTTTCTGGTTTAAACAACATGACCTGGCCTGGATTTTACTGACTGCATCATGGCGCTGTACTTAATGTGGAAAGTGTTGGCATTCCTGGGTCGACTACATCCTCCAGAATTCAGAGTCCAGGAGCTATGCCTGGATCAATGGTCTATTTTGATAGTAAAAAAAACTTTGTCTCCACTGTGCTTCGTAAGCTGTAAAACAACATCACGTCCCTCACTGGTTAAAGAATTGCAGATTAAAGTTCAAAATTTTTTAAATCCAATAAAAATGGCTTTGTGTCCACTGTGGGTTTAGCTTCACTATATGCACCATAGGAGATACAGCAATAAAGTATGGAATCAAGCTTCAGTGTGAAATGTGCTTGAATGGTAATGTCTTGTATTGATATGCAGCTCCTTTTCAAGTCATTTCATTAAAGAAAAAGTCAGCAAGGAATGATCAAGGGATCAATATCTATACCTTTAACGAATTTGTTTGTGATGATTTAATTAATTTAGCATTAAGTAACAAATTTAAAACAATAATTGCACAAATATAGTAACCCCTCCCTCCTGCCATCTTCCAGCAGTGACGTCACGGTGCGGTAAGCCTAGCGCCATTTTCCCCGCTTTACAAGCTAAATCAATGGGAACTACTAGACACATCTGCAATCAACAACAATTATTGAAGATTTCCAGAGGACTTCACCATTGAAATTCACCAGAGCTATAGTGAAACTGACAATGCCCACGTGCATGGCAGCTGGATGTTGGAATACATCGGGTAAAAGTGAAAAAAAATTGTTATTTCACCTTTCTGATTCCTGATCCTCCACAGACGGGTTGGTCATTGGATCGCCAACTTGAAGAGGGAGGATTTGCCATCGAGAGAAAAAACACGTAATATGTAGCCAACATTTGGAAGAAGAATGTTTTCAAGATGACTTGGATAATAGCGCGTTGTGACAAACACCAGATACAGCACTGGGACTTGATCAACAGCCGACACCGCACCGTGACGTCAAAAACCAGTAGGTGGCAGTAGTGTTCTTAGACAAACATGGATGCCTCCAGTAAAGCACATTCAAATGAAAAAAAAACACTTATCATTTATTGAACAGTATGTAATAATTGTTTATTAAAAGTACTTCAGAAGTTTGAATTCTGAATATGGCCAGACTTTTCCTTTAAGTAATTCACCCGTTCATGGACACATTCACACCCTGATGGTGGCAAGCTACACTGTAGGCACAGTCACCATTTAGCAAACTGATAGAAGCAAAGCTGTCGTACGTGGTCACCACTGGGAACAGGGACTGTGTTTTTTTTCTGAATAAAGGAATGTATGATCAGAGAAACCTCAGTCTCTCACCAAATCTAGTGATAGACACCAGACCCCCCCAAAACCCTAAGATGAATGGATGATATACCAAATTACCAAAAAATATTTGGGATCTCTCTATTTTTTTCCAGTATTGAACTCACCCCATATGTTTACAAGGACATTCAGTGAAGGTAATCTGCAGGATTACAAACACTTAGGCGGCTTTGTGTTCCAGTGGGTAATCAAGTATGTGTCCTGCTCTACTTTGCACAAAGTAACTCGTAAGCAAGCTTTTACATGAAGAATTTGTATAATTAAATAAGCCAATGGGCGATGCAATGAGGTGTATCTAATAACCACTGCAGGATGCTCCTCCGGAAGCAGCAGGAGTCCCTGAAAGGCCAGAAAACTGCAAAGGCATTAAAAAACATCTGGGTAATGAATTGGCATCATGCATCCTAAAAAGTCTGTAAGATTAACTCCCCCAAGGAAACAGAAAAAAACAAAACAAAGTTGCATAGTCAATGAGATGATTGCAAAGCATTGCTTTACAAAAAAGATTTCAGCTGTAGTTAAAACTAATGCAGCTAGTTGTAATTTCATCATCTCTGCAAAAATACAATAGTGTGATTATACTGCCACTTACAAGATCAAAGTAAGCTTTCGGTCAAATTTAGTGACAGACATATCTATATTTATAGAAACACCAATAACTCCTTTAATTTACTTAATTCATATCTTTCTTCCTGGTTATGTTAGGGGTTGTGGTCGATGAAATTTTTTATTTACTCCCTTTTCTGAAATCAATAATTTTCTTGCATATCTCTAGGTTTTTATAACTGTACAGAGACCACTTAAGTGGAGACTGGTGCATCATGCAGATCTATGCTAACTAGAGATAGTCCGATTAAAAGAACAGGACAACATTTTTGGCCAATATATATGAAAAAAAATTTTCTGTACTGTATCTGCTGATACATACATGTGTGAGACAATTATTAAGGTATTCTGCAGCCATGCTTTTAGATCATGTAAGGCACATTGCATTGAATTCCTGCTCCCTCCATTTGTTAATGTGAAATATTTATTATTACTTCCATTTATCTGGTAAATGGAAGAAGAAAAAGTAATATCCGCCTAAAGCAATTGCCTCGTTAAATGTTGGCAGCAAAAACTGCCGATCGGTTAGACTGATGTCATAATAATTCGTATCAGCATCAGCCTTAAAAAATCCTGTATCTGTAAATCTTTAGTGCTAACTACTAATGACAGACAGCAAGAGATTTCATTCCTTCTACAGTAAAAGACTCTGGGAGGCTATCTATCTATCTATCTATCTATCTATCTATCTATCTATCTATCTATCTATCTATCTATCTATCTATCTATCTATCTATCTATCTATCTATCTATCTATCTATCTATCTATCTATCTATCTATCTATCTATCTATCTATCTATCTCTCTATCTATCTATATTGAACTTTATTGATCTCACAGCTTATAATCCATCCCCTTGGGAAGCAGTTGGCTGCCACTGTGCAGCGCCCCAGGAGCAGTGTGAGGTTAGGGTCTTGCTCAGGGACCCAGAGTGCAGGCTGTGGGGATTGAACCGGGTATTTATTACCTTATCATAGAACAGCTCCACTGCTCTAACCACTAGGCAAACACTCACCCCAAAACGATTTTAAACAACAGACAGATGAAATGTTTGTTATCTGTTTGTCATCCTTCTGTCATGATCTGGCCTGTTTGCTCCTCCCTAATTAGTAATCCCTTTCACCTGAACCTTTTCCCTCCCTGCCTCCATTACAATTTATTCCTCTCACCTGTTTCCTCTGGTTTATATTCAGTTCAGCCTGAGCATTCAGTGCCAGATCATTACTTGTCTTTCTGTCAGCCTGTTTGTTAGTTTTGTTCCTTGGTTCATGTCCTGGATCCTAGCTGCCAGTGGAAAGAGGGTTTTGTGTTTGTCTCGTCTCCTAATCGTCCACTGTTCCTCCCCTGCGGAGTCCTCTGGGTTTTTAGCTCAATATGTGGGGAGGTTCAGTTTTTATCAAAGTAAGCCTGGCTCCAGGGTGGAGACCAGTTTAAAGTCCTGCTTCAAGTTCCGGTTCCACGTCCTGTCTCGGCTACCCTCTTCCACTGAGCCTGCCTGTCTGCGCCTGATCCTGTCTGCTCCTGTGCGTGACCACCTGGTCATGCTTCTGGTCCCAGTTGGACCCTCCTGGAAGCCTGTGGATGCCTGGAAGTCTGGATCCTGCCACCTGTTTCTGTTCCTGCCGGATCTGGATCCTGCCTGTTCCTGTCTGTTCCTGTCTGTTCTGGATCCCTGACCAGGATCGGCTTCCAGCATGTCCTCTGGGACTGCAGCTCTTGGGGACATTCTTGGTCTGGACTGTTAAACAAGGTAAGTGACCAACACAGATAATCTCCTGTCAGATGATCGTGGTCACTTACCTGTGTTTCTCCCACTACAGAGTGTCTGAGATTGGGCGGTCCCCCGCCTGCAGTGTCCGCGAGCCACAGCTCCGCTTTTGTTTTGTTTTATATAATAAACGTTTTGAACATTCCTTCTGACTGTCTCGCCTTGAATACTGGGTTCATCTGTCCTTGTTTCATGACACCTTCTTTCTGTATGTCTCTGTCTTTCCGTCCGTCTCTCTATCAGTCTATTTATATGTATTTTTTCAGTAATTTTTTTAAATACCTGTTTTTATTATGAGAACGAAGCAGGTTGAAGTTATTATTAGTGATAACTGCAAAGAACAAAGAAGAACTAGCAAAAGCTTGGATTTGTACTATAAAATATATTCAAAAAAATACACTAGTTTCCATTTGATGCAATCCAGTCTGATTTAGATGATTGAAAAAAGCTCAATGTTAGTGTACATCTAACAGTTACTTTGTGACAAAGCTGCCAATTTTAATGCCACACCAGAAAGATGTTGACATATTAATGCTTTTTCCATCTCTTGGTCTCTGCCAGCCTTTCCCTCCTCCTCTGATCTTTGACCCTTTCATAACCTGTGGGGCATCTTTACCAACTCCCACTAGAAAAACTGCATATTAAATAACCACTTAGTGCCTTAGGCTGCTTCTGTCATTACCACTTAAAAAGTCTACAGAAACTCTGTATTAGCATTAGAAAAGAGCCGTTTCATTCCTTTAGTATATACCAATTCTCTCTTTATGCTGAAAAAATATGATAGGGATCGTATTCATTGGTTAATTGGATATAAGTTGTATGGCATCAAAGAAAGAGGCAAGATGTGGATTCAAAATAACTACCTGGCCAAAGGATTAATTCCATTATTAAGAGTATGCAAATAGGAGAGATAGTGATTGTGTTTAATAGAGTATGTATGTAGAGAAGATCAGTTGCTTTGTATGCACAAAAGAAAATAGCACAATGAATTTGAAATGGATGTTCAACATAACAGTGATTGCTTCAGGACCTGTTTGCTTTTAGCACTGTTTATAGGGGAGGCAATGGGTTTAGTGAACCAGTATTTATTGCTTTGTTTTTCCTCTTTCACGAGAATGTCTCAAGTAATTCCTGTTATTTCTTTTGCAGCAAGGTTTGGGGGAAAGGAAATCTGATCAAGGATCAGAGAGATGCTTTCAAAACAATAGAATACAATGAGAACTCCTTGTGTGCCTTATTACTATATCTGAAAAGCAGGGTTTGTGTAGACATCTAAAGGCTACGTATTAGTGTGCATACAAAGTGTCTTGCAAAACTATTCCTACCCATTGAACTACAATCAGGAAAAGGGTTGCATTTTTTTTCTGTAGTTTTTTTTTATCTCAAACCTCTAAATGAAATCCTGCACAATCAGTTATCATCACAATTTATCTGATAAAATGGTTTTATTTTAAATCTCAGTGATAATCCAGCTTTTTTGCCACAGCCTTTAATGTTAATTAATAAACAGAACCATAAAGACCAAGATAGATAGCACAGTGGGCAAGGCGGACATTGTATGGCCATTCAAGACCAGAGGAGATGCAGAGAATGACAGCTAAGGTGGAGCATATGTCAGCTCCATAAAGCTGACTTTTAAAGATGAGTGGAAATAACATATGCATTTCAAAAGGGATGCCAAAAACTAGTCAAGGTTTCCAAAAAAAGAAAAGCAAAAACAATCCACTGGAATTCGTTTCCAAGTTTGAAGACGTTTCGCTTCCCATCCAGGAAGCTTTTTCAATACAAAATGTCAGAAATAGCGTTGAGTTCAAAGTTTTCTACAGTAGCCCAACAATGCTTTGTTTTTGTATTGAAAACATGCAAATTTGAAACGGATGACGGGGTCCGACCCTTTGGAATGGGGGTCGTTTGGCTTCTTTTGTTAGCCTGCAATGCCCTGTACTTGAGTAAGTGTCTGAAGGGGAGGTCGTTAAAGGGAATTGTTGGCCTTAGCAAAATTATTGTCTTCATCTAAGCCTTCAACTTGTATGTTAGATCCAGTTCCAACCAGGTTATTTAAGGGGGTATTCCCTTTGATCTCCTCCTCCATTTTAGATATGATTAATCTATCTCTGTTACAGGGATATGTACCTAAAGCTTTTAAGGTTGCTGTAATTAAACCTCTGCTTAAGAAACCGTCTCTTAACCCAGATGACTTGGTTAATTATAGACCTATATCCAATCTTCCTTTCTTATCCAAAATTCTTGAGAAAGTAGTTGCCAAACAAGTGTGCGACCACTTACACCATAATGAACTTTTTGAAGAGTTTCAGTCTGGCTTTAGAGCTCATCATAGCACTGAGACAGCTCTGGTGAAAGTCACTAATGATATTCTCATGGCCTCAGATAATGGACTTGTATCTGTGCTCGTCCTGTTGGATCTTAGTGCTGCATTTGATACAGTTGACCATAATATTCTTTTAGAAAGACTTGAATATTTTGTTGGAATTAAAGGAACAGCACTAGACTGGTTTAAATCTTATCTATCTGATCGAATTCAGTTTGTTCATGTTAATGATAGATCTTCCTCATGCTCAAAGGTTACCTGTGGAGTACCACAGGGATCAGTGCTAGGACCAATTCTCTTTACTTTATACATGCTCCCAATTGGTAGAGTTATTAGATAGCATGGGATTAATTTCCACTGTTATGCTGATGATACCCAGCTATATCTGTCTATAAATCCAGATGAAGCTAACCGATTACATAGATTACAGGCATGTCTTGAAGACATAAAAACCTGGATGACTCTTAACTTTCTGCTTCTGAATGCAGACAAAACAGAAGTTATAGTTTTTGGACCAGAGTCTCTGAAAAAGAAGCTGATTAGCCAGTCACTTCATTTGGATGGGATTAAACTGATTTCAGATAATAAAGTAAAAAATCTTGGTGTTATTTTTGATCAGGACCTGTCATTTAAATCCCAGATCAAAGAGGTTTCTAGAATTTCCTTCTTTCATCTGAGGAACATTGCAAACATTAGAAATCTCCTGTCCAGGGGTGATGCTGAGAAACTAGTCCATGCATTTGTTACTTCAAGGCTGGACTATTGTAATTCTTTACTATCAGGAAGTCCACAAGCTGTAGTTAAAAGCCTTCAGCTGATCCAAAATGCTGCAGCCAGAGTTCTGATGAAAATTAAAAAGAGAGATCATATCTCTCCTATCCTGGCTTCTCTTCATTGGCTTCCTGTTAAATCCAGAATAGAATTTAAAATCCTCCTTCTCACATAGAAAGCCTTAAATGGCCAAGCTCCATCTTATATCAGAGATCTGATTGTTCCTTATGTTCCTAACAGAGCACTTCGCTCTCAATCTGCAGGTTTACTAGTGGTTCCTAGAACTTCTAAAAGTAGAATGTGTTGGATTAATTGTACATAAGTTATTCTACTTTAATCATATTATATACATTTGTTATTTCTATCTTACTTATATTACAAGAGTGTTGAAAACATTGAACTTTGCTTGCTATGATTACTAAACTTTTGCTGTCAGTTTGTGCAGGAGGATGTTGAGGTCAAAGCTGGGTTAATGTTGTGAAACTCGGAGAGCTGCGCAGAGTTGCACACACCGGATGTGGAGAGGAACTTTCCTTATCTTATGATGTTGTACGAAAGTTATGGTTTCAACTGGCTTCTGTTGACCCCCCTTCCCTTTAGCGGTTGAAACCACATTGTAACCAGGGCGTTCCAAATAAAAAGCTTGGAGAGCAGAGACTGCTTCAGAGTGGGTTGGAGATTGTAACTGAATGCAGTCTCTGATCCCCTCTCCTTGCAAGTAAATTATACTCAATTCTCTGTGTCTTTCTTTGTGCAGGTTGCTGAATAAGGTGTTTGGTGTTTAAACCTAACATTTAAATGGTCCTTCGAGCCGGATTGCAAGATACCCGACGACCCCCAGCAGGTGAGTGAGATCCAGACAAGTCTGCGGCCGCAGCAAACAGACCCTTTACGGGACTGGTCTCTCCCTTACAAGCTGGGGTCCGACGGTTGAAGCATTTCGAGGACGCAGAGAATTGTGAGTAGTTTTTCTCTTTAATAAGGAGTGAGTGAGAACCGTGAGAGAAAAACAGCAAACAGTTTAAACCTCGTGAAGGACGGCGGTGTCCTCTATTTTTAATAGTTAAATTCCGCGTGGGGTAACGAGGTCCCCCTGTTGTACTAAAACCCTGACAATTCTAGACTCTATCAGGTAAAACAGAAATTTTAAAACAGTTAAAGTCCGCGGGAGGACAGACTCCCCTAGTTTTAAACTAGTTAAATTCTGTGTAGGACGGCGGCGTCCTCTGTGTTTAAAATAAAGAAAACGGGAATAAAGTAAAAGTTAACTGCGCAGTGTGTGTGTGTGTGTGTGTGTGTGTGAAAGGAAATATAGATATCACTAGATATCTGTATTTCATATCAAAAAGACAAGGGTTAAATGGTGAGCTTTTGTGGATGTTTGTAGACAAGAAAACTCCACCTGCAAGGGTTGAAGTGAGTTTTACCACAAAGGTAGTTGATCACCATCTTGTCTGAAGCCCCAGTGTTTAGAACACGACAGGTGTTGAAAACCCACTGGGCCCAAATTTAGTTCAAAATGGGAAAAGGGCAAAGTAAAGAAAAAAAGAAGTTATTGGAGGAACTCCAGTGTAAGGACTGGAAAGTAGTTGAAAATGATGACCCGGCGGCGGTAGAGCCGTTGTGTTACTGGATAAAAAATATGGTTTTAATGGTAAATTGAGCACCAAAAACGTAAAAGAATTACAACAAAAAATAAAAACTAAAACCAAAAATAAAGACACCCTGATGGCCAAAGAAGGTTTTAGTCAAACAATGGTGTGGATGAAGTTAGCAGGACAGAGAGAAAAGGGAGGAGAGACAGAGAAAAGAGAAAGAAAAAGAACGTGAAGAGAAGGAAAAAGAGAAAGAAAAGTCAGTTATGTTTCATAGGAAGGAAGACAATGAGTATGTGGGGCCTTATTCCAATCTTATGCATCAAATCCAGAATCTTCCACAAGCAGGACAGGGTGGGGGAGCTGTAGCCGGCCCCTCAGCCCCACTTCCCCCAGAAGAACCACCCAAATACACCGCCCTGCAACAGGTTGACTCTTCACCTGTGATTTCATCACAGGCCTTTGACAAACCACTTACTAGATCACGTGGGTACAGACTTGAATGGACAAAGGATTTGGTATCAGGAATTGGTAATGTACTGTCCCCACAAACCCCTAAAACACTTATTAGACAAAAAACAGATGAGGAGGAACTTTATCCTCTAATTGAACTGCCCAATCCATTAGCTGGCCAAGCCCGCCAGCCCGCCACAGTTATGGTATATAGGACCTGGACACAGAAGGATGTTAAAAAGGCAGTAGAAGGAATCCCTTCACCCAAAGAAGATGTGGAGGAGTGCATACTCCAAATGGAAAACCTTAGGAGGTCTTACCATTTAAATGGAGTTGAGGTTCAGCAGGTCTGGATGTGCCAATTAGGGCCAGAATGGCACCACGTGAAAGGCGATTTTATACCAACCACAGGTGTCGATCCTCCAGTTCCTTACCCCCCAGATTCTGACGATCTGACCACAGCAGTTGAGCGTCTGATTGCTCGTATCAGAATCAGATACCACAGAAGAGCAAATTACACAGAAATAGGAAGATGTAAGCAGAGATCCGACGAACCCTTTGATGAATACAGGGTGAGAATGGAGAAGATATTCAGAGCACATAGTGGATTTCCTTATGCAGACAATGAAGACGGGCCATTTAAACAACAACTAAAAAATGCGCTCCATGCGGGGTCTCTGTCAGAAATTAAGGGGTGGGTCGATCGTCACCACATAGAAATGAGTGGGGGAACACTCCAAAATTATATAAATCACGCCCTGCATGCCGAGAAAGTGAAGAAAGCAAAAAGAATAACAAAGAATCCACCATGTTTTATCAGGAGGAGGAGGAGACTGTGTTTTATCAGCAGTCCAGAGGTAGAGGCCGAGGCAGAGGTCGAGGCCATGGAAGGGGAAGAGGGTTTGGATCACACTCAACCGATACTTCCAGAGCGTGTTGGTCATGTGGAAAAGAAGGCCACATGGCTAGAGACTGTCGAAGTAACCCAAAAAATGCAGGGAGCTCAGCATGACTAGATGAGCAACCATTCTCTATTGAAGAAATAGAAGATGAAAACATGGATTTATTAAACTTGAGGATTTGATTTTTGAAGAAAAATATAGGCCAGAAATAGTTCTGATGGTCCAGGGCATTCCTGTTAAATTTTGTGTGATACAGGAGCCTGCAGAACCACAATAAAAGAACCCATACCCCACGCACCTCTAAGTTCAAATTATGCAGGAAAAACTGCACCGTTAAAACTTTTTATGTATAAAGAGGAACTGAAAATGTCAGATAAACTAAAATAGATACCTGAAGCAGAAGCGGCCTTCTGCAACATTAAGCAGGCTATGGTGAGCAGCTGCAAGTTGGCCCTGCCAAATTATGAGAAAAAGTTTGTACAAATGGTGGACTGCAAAGGTCATTTTATGACCTCAGTCTTAACTCAAATGCATGGAAATAAATTAAGGCCAGTAGCATACTATTCTACTAAATTAGATGCTGAAGCATGTGCACTTCCACACTGTGTGCGAGCAGTGATAGCTGCTTCATTAGCAATAACGTCCAGTGCTGACATAGTATTATTCCATCCACTGACATTAAAAGTTCCTCACTCGGTGTCTGCTCTGCTTTTACAAACAAAAATGACTTTTCTATCCCCAGCCAGACACCTCTCATGCATGTCTATACTCCTGTCACAGCCGCATCTAAAAAAAAAAACGCTGCACGGTGCTGAACCCAGCAACACTTATCCCCACACCAGATGATGGGGAATCCCATGATTGTGAGGCTCTGGCTGAACAAACTGCTAAAAGGGTAGGCCAGATTTAAAAGACACTCCTTTGTCAGAAGGAGAAACATTATTTGTTGATGGATCCTCTAAAAAAAGATGAAAAAGGGAAAACGAGAACTGGTTATGCTGTAGTGACACATACCGCTGTGCTAAAAGCGGAAGCCTTACCACAACATTACTCTGCACAAGCAGCAGAACTGATTCCTCTTACTGAAACGTGCAAACTTATGAAAGACAAAAAAGTAACTACTGTATCTGGACAGATTGGTAAACCAAACATATACAACCTATGGTTTTAATGCTTATTCAAAAAATTTTTGTAGAGCATGCTTAATATGTGCAAAGTACAATGCTCAGGGGAACCTAAGGCCTAAAAGAGGACAATTCCCAAAACCAAACTACCCCTTTCAACACATACATATGGATTTTATTGAACTAAATCCAAGCGAATGTAAAAAATTCTGTTTAGTTATAATAGATTTGTTTTTTAAATGGATTGAACTATTTCCAATAAAAAACCCTGATGCCCTTACAGTAGCAAAAGCACTCTGTAAAGATATAATACCAAGATATGGCATTCCAGAGAAAATATATAGTGAGAATGATTCTTACTTTGTAAATTAAATAGTGTCCAAAATAGGATTAGCCTTCCACATTGATTAAAAAAAATCATTGTGGATATCATCCACAGAGTGCAGGACTTGTGGAATGAATAAATTGTACTGTTAAAAACAGACTAAGAAAGACCAAATAAGAAACATTGGTATTCACTTAAGTGGGAAGGACCCTATCAGGTTTTGTTGACCACTCCAACTGCATTGAAAATAGCTGAAAGAAGCACATGGATCCACTTGTCACACTGTAAAAAGGTGATAGAAAGATCAGATGATTAATGGATAAAATCACTCTCCTAATTATTCTGTGGAACCTTACTATAGTGTTTAGCGCTCTAGTAATCCTACTGTGGTGCCTGTTATAGAATACACATTTGGTCTCCTTCACCGACCTTCAGAGGAAGTCCATCGTACAAAGGGGGTTGTATTTTTAGTATACAACCATCTCAAACTGGTGAAGATTGTCCACAACTCTGCCGAAAGGTCATAGGAAGTAGACCATTGTGTGAAAGATTACCTATAGGAAACTTTTTGAAGTTTGAACCTAGATAATGTTGCGACTACTCATATTAGTTTTGTGTTTAGCTCTGACTCAGGGCAAGGATTCTTGTTGCCCTCATGATCCAGCTATTTGTAAAAGGACGTCTATCTCTGCTATAACTCTACTAGAGTAATCAGTGTAGTGACTATTCCTTTTCAAACATTCTCACAAAGATTCAAAATTGACCCAGGAGTCTGGCGAGGTTATGATTTCTACCTATATCCCCGTGTAGTTCAAAGAACTCAAAAGAGTTGGGGAGACGTTTTTAGAACCACTGAACAGTGGAAGAAAGGATCATATGGATGGACATCTTTAGCTAAGAAATGGATGAGTAGAATATCAGGGTTCACTGTTAACCATGACTCCAAAGTTTCCACTATGACGATAAACTCCACAGCAGAACCCTTTGAGAAGGAAGGCTGTTCTTCCTCATTTATATGTGCACGGTCTGCTGGAACCGATCCATGTTGGACATTGTATTTGTGCCCCGCAAATATTACACAAGAAGGAGATGAGATACAAGGGATTCTTACTTCTGCCCAAGGTGAACAGATAAAAATTCAAAATATTAATGGACCGCTTAAAACAGATGACAGATTGTTTGACAGACTTCCATACAACACCACTGGATTGTGTGCTGCGGTCACTTTGATTTTACCTGTTTCTATTACATCACTCACAATGGATCAATTTTTAACGACTGCAAACAGCATTTTACCTCACACATGGCATACTAGAAGGAAGAGGTCATCTGAAAACGCGTGGAGTGGAGATGACCCTACTTATATTGACAGCATTGGGGTACCCAGAGGTGTTCCAGATGAGTATAAACTAGCGAATCAAGTTACTGCAGGATTTGAATCTATCTTATGCTGGTGGTGCACTATAAACAAAAATGTAGACAGAATAAATTACATCCACTATAACGTCCAGAGGCTGGGAAATAAAACAGAACAAGGCTTCTCCGCTGTTCATGAACAATTGTCAGCTACCTCTCTGATGGCTTTCCAGAACCGTATTGCTGTTGACATGTTGTTAGCTGAAAAAGGTGGTGTGTGCTCTATTTTTGGAGATCAGTGTTGCACCTTTATTCCCAACAACACCGCTGCTGATGGCAGCCTCACAAAGGCCCTTGAAGGCCTTCGCTCTCTTAACAGCAAAATGAAAGACCATTCTGGAGTTGACACAAAATTGTGGGACGGATTTGGAGACATTTTTGGTAAATACAAACAATTGGTAGTTTCTATTTTAATGTCTATAGCTGTATTTGCCGCCATTCTGACCTTATGTGGATGTTGTTGTATTCCATGTATTAGAGCGCTGCTAAATAGACTAATTACCACAGCAATACAACCCATGAAAACAGAAATGTATGCCCTCATGTCCACTGAGGAACACCCATCGGATGATGAAGACAGAAAGAGGATGAAACCTCTTTACACTTTCCTGACCTTTATCCTAATCCCAACGACAATAACCCACCAGCTTAAAGTACCTTTGAGTGTACCCTTTACAGCTAAAAATGATTTCATAGTTGAAAATCTTGAAAAGAAGTAACTATTGAATGATAAAATAAATAGCTTAAAGTGAATAAACAGGAGGGAAATGTTGGATTAATTGTACATAAGTTATTCTACTTTAATCATATTATATACATTTGTTATTTCTATCTTACTTATATTACAAGAGTGTTGAAAACATTGAACTTTGCTTGCTATGATTACTAAACTTTTGCTGTCAGTTTGTGCAGGAGGATGTTGAGGTCAAAGCTGGGTTAATGTTGTGAAACTCGGAGAGCTGCGCAGAGTTGCACACACCGGATGTGGAGAGGAACTTTCCTTATCTTATGATGTTGTACGAAAGTTATGGTTTCAACTGGCTTCTGTTGACCCCCCTTCCCTTTAGCGGTTGAAACCACATTGTAACCAGGGCGTTCCAAATAAAAAGCTTGGAGAGCAGAGACTGCTTCAGAGTGGGTTGGAGATTGTAACTGAATGCAGTCTCTGATCCCCTCTCCTTGCAAGTAAATTATACTCAATTCTCTGTGTCTTTCTTTGTGCAGGTTGCTGAATAAGGTGTTTGGTGTTTAAACCTAACAGAATGGGAGGCAGATCTTTTAGTTATCAGGCTCCTCTCCTGTGGAACCAACTACCAGTTTTAGTCTGTGAGGCAGACACCCTGTCTACTTTTAAGACTAGGCTTAAAACTTTCCTTTTTGATAAAGCTTATAGTTAGGGTGGCTCAGGTTATCCTGAGCTGTCTTTAAAGTTATGCTGCTATAGGCTTAGACTTTTGGAGGACATAGGGACCCCCATTTCATCATTCTGCTTCATTCTCTCTCTGTTCTCCTATTCTGCAGAATCTGTTAGTTCAATCTCTAACCTTCTGCTCTCTCTGCTTTTCCTCAGAGTAGCTTTGCCTCGTCTGTTCCTGTTTGGCTGTGACGTCATCCAGGAAAGAAACATCAGCTGTGCTGCTTCCATCAACACCCTTGTTTGTAGATGTTGGAGATCGGCCTGTTTTCCAGTGTGGTCCTGTTTCTCTGGCCGTGGCTGGGTGGATGTGCTCTCTTCATCCTCTGGCATGGGAGCTGCCTTGGAGCTCGTCTGCCTGGCTGTGTGTTTCCTGGACGGGGCTGCCTTTTACAGCTGCTTTTTGTATCTCTGCTTCTGTCTCCTTGAACCCCATTCGGCCTCGGCAGATGGCCGCTCACACTGAGCCTGGTTCTGCTGGAGGTTTCTTCCTGTTAAAAGGGAGTTTTTCCTCTCCACTGTCGCTGCAAGCATGCTTAGTGTGAGGGATTGTATTTGAGTCAATGAGTCAATGCAATCAACTGGTTTTCCTTAGATAGAAAACTTTGTATCAATTTGACTGTATGATCTGGTTGAACTGTAAAGTGCCTTGAGATGACATGTGTTGTGAATTTGGCGCTATATAAATAAACTGAGTTGAATTGAAAATTGAATAGGCGAGGCATTTTCTTTCCTGTACAGAGGCTGGGGCCGCATTGATAGGGGGAAGGGATTAACCCAGTTGCAGCATTGAAGGTTTTTGAAAGCTGAAATCCCCTCTGTTTAAGGTTGTTAAGATTTCTTAACATAGGTGACTTCCTTCACACCCCTCTAAGCCACCTGTCTTCTTTGTCCAAAATGTATACATTCTGGTCCTTTGTCCATAAGGTGTAGTTTTAGTGCAGAATCTTTTCCAGAGGAGTTCATATTGCTTTTAATTCTCTTTTTATGGAATGACTGTGACCTGGATGACTGAGAATGTTCACCAGCAAAGTCAAGTTTTCCACAAGCAAAGAGCAAAAAAAAAAAAAAAGAGCACAATAAAAGATAAGGTTAGTGTCAGATAAAGGAGAAGAAAAGTCACCCTAAACACACCAACCCATTGTAAAACATAGTAGTGGAAGTTTGATTATTCAAGGATGCCTTTTTTAGTAGACAAAAGAAAGCTGGTCTGAGTGGAAAAAGGTACGATAGGATAGATGAAAACAAAAAACATGTGTGTGAAGTTCTGACTTTAATCTAATTTAGAATTACTCACAAAAGTTGATGTTTCCAGAAACTACATTTAAGCTAAGGTCAGAGGGCATGTTTTGTCCAATTTTACCTCAAATCCTCAGTCAAAGAAGGTCTGCATAAGTCTTCAGTTCACCTGACTCAA
Organism: Cyprinodon diabolis; assembly: GCA_030533445.1. Lineage (NCBI taxonomy): Eukaryota > Metazoa > Chordata > Actinopteri > Cyprinodontiformes > Cyprinodontidae > Cyprinodon > Cyprinodon diabolis. Next base: position 40,936,256 of record CM060083.1, on the reverse strand, counting down.
ACTCAGTTTCCATCCATCCATCCATCCATCCATCCATCCATCCATCCATCCATCCATCCATCCATCCATGTGATTAAAAACGATTAAATATAAAATTAAATTACAAGCCTACTTGCAGCTGAACATTTATGTGAAATGCAAAATTAGACATTTTTTCACATTTTTGACATATTGCATTATGTTGCTCTACCATATGAAATCTAAAAATGGGAATTCAAGTTTGTGAGGAAAAGTTCAGTGGATATGAAAACTTTTTTTCAAGGCAGTGTTAAAGAAAGAAATGTCGGTTTTTTGTGAGGTTTTGCCATATCTCTGGGTTGTCCTCTTCTGAAAGTGATGATGAGCTGCAGAGAAATTCTACTTTAAAAACAATGAGACTTCATCTACTTTTGTCATGTGTCATGCTGTCCCTTTTCACATCTCTTTAGACAAAGGCTCCTGTACTGGAGCTCAGTCCCACAAGAAATATGATTACTTTTGTTCTGTAGATTTGATCTCTGTGTCTTCATTGCAGAGGACCAACATGGGGATATCTGAATAGTCAGACTGACAAACGCAATCCAGACAGATCTAATGAGACTTAAAAAACATTGTCCCTCTTTGCTATTTGTAATGCGACTCAGTAAGCACATCAAAGCATTTTGTGCTTAAAGGGAGATGTCAAGGAGCCGCGAGCTGCTTTAAAAATCCATCAAAAGTTTAAATGGGTAAAGAATCTGATGCGTGGATGTGTTATTGATACACCAGGTAGGAGCATATTTGATCTGATTCAAACCGTTAAGCAGCTGAAAACACTCACACTCACACTTTGACAGAAATAAATTCTCAAAAAGGTACAAATCCTGCAGCAAAGGATAATTGTTTTGTTCTATATGTTCTACCTAAATGGTCTATCAGTGGGTGAGTGGAGCTAAAATAAGCCTGCGAACAAAGCAAACAATTCTGTATAAATGTCAGTCTGTCACAGTAAAGAAAGAACACCAGAGGAGATATCTTTCTCTAAAGATTTCTCATTTTTCTTAAGACGTAGAACAACAGCGAATCTAATCTGACTCCAATGTAAACAGAGAATAAATGCTTTAAAGTAAAAAAAGAATCAATCCGTTAATGTTTGATAATTATTACTCTATTAAATTATCTTATTTTCAGTACTGTGACAGAGATAACTCAACACTGTCATGTCACTGTTCTGTTAAAGGCCAGAGCTCAGGATCCTGAGTCTGCAGATGTTAGAAGAGTCATCCATCTGAAATTATCTTTGAGGTTGTGTTAATGTATTTTTTAGTGGAAAAAAAAGAAAATTTAATCTACAGTAGCAGCCATTCAAAATGGTCCTTCCCATTCAAACGCCAGCCGAATGGCAGCTCACTTTCCTGCAACTCCCAGGAGATCAGACTCCCAGGGTCTGACCAGGAAATGGTGCTTCTCTTTAGATCTTAATTCCCACAAATTATTACAGAATATTTTAGTACAAAGATTTATGTTTAAAATGGAATTGTAGGGGACAAGCTAAGGCCCAGCCAAGGGCCCATCGAGGAAAGTTGGGAGATTTTGAATGGCTGCTTCTCTAGTCCCATTCATTTCTTTTTTAGAAAAGGTAAATCATTTTGTCCATGGGGCTCTGCATTTATTACATGGGGTTGTAGCATTAGTGGGCTGCTCGTTGCTGAAGTGGGTAGCACTGGTGCCTTGCAGCAAAAAGGTTCCGGGTTTGATTCCCGGCCTGGCGTCTTTCTGCATGGATTTTGCATGTTCTCCCTAAGCATGCATGGGTTCTCTCTGGGTACTCCGGCTTCCTCCCACAGTCCAAAACATGACTGTTAGGTTAACTGGCTTCTGTATATTCACATTAGTTGTGAGTGTGTGTGTGAATGGTGGTTTGTCCTGTTTGTCTCTGCATTGCCCTGTGATGGACTGGCGACCTGTCCAGGTTGTACCCCACCTCTCACCCGTAGACAGCTGGAGATAGGCACCAGCACCCCTCGCAACCCCGCTTTAGATAAGCTTGACGGAAAATGCATGGGTGAATGGATGGTTGTACCATTAGTAATTCAAACATTTTACTATCAGCCACAAGTACTGACTTATAATTCTTAGTTGTGTGAATTGTGGTAAAAGAAATGCAAGGTAATGTTGGCATGCTACCATGAATTGCGTTAATTGTGAAGGAGGACCAAAATCGTGATTTCAACAAAGGACACCCTTGTTGGGCAATCCCATATGGAAAAGCGAGGCCACTTTAACGCTCTGGAATGTCTGGCAGGTTTTAACATCAATGCATTTCAACATGAGAAGGTTTGACTTCCTGATGATGACATATTTTTGTTTTACATGAATCAACATGTGCCAATCACTCTCTCACTCTCAAAAATGTACTGTGATTCAGGCTTGTCTGCTTTCCTCATTCTGCCACACATCCTCTATCTATATTCAAAATGATTCACCACACCTGAGAGAGAGCTGCACTTTCACTACAATCAAACTCATTCCACACACCTCTGGCTCTTTGAAACTGTGCAGCAGACAGCAACGAATTTTTTAAAAGCTTCTTGAAAAATAGATGCTCAGAGTTACTTTTCCCTTATAACCATGTTGTGACCTCAACAACATTTCAGTGTTTTCCTGCTTTGCCCAGCCTCTCTACAGGATGTATACCAATGCTTTGGCTTTCTTGACCACTACATGAATTGTTACACAACTAAGAACTGTGCCCTTCCCCTGGACTTTGTCAGCCAACTTGCTTGTTATCCATAATATGAGTATGGCCAGTTGCCGTCATCACCTGGTCTCCATCCTACTTTCACCAGGTTTCCAAAAATTTACTTGATATTAAATTCTTACTAAAATTGCAGGACGTAGAAACTTCGGAGAGTTTCAAATACCTGGGTGTTGCACCCTGGACTCAGTGGAGGAAGTGGCTGAGTGGAGGGTGCTGTCCAAGCTTACATCCAACATGGACAACACCTTTCAGCCTTTCCACCAGACTGTAGAGGAGCTGAGCAGCTCCTTAGTGAAAGACTTTTACACCCTGTTTGCAAAAAGGAGTGCTACCATAGGTCCTTCATCCCTGCTGCCAACAGATTCTACAATGCGCCACTACAACGGTAATAACTCATGCAATGTAAAATGTGCAATTACTATTTGATACCCTGTGCAATGACCAGTTTTTCTATATTTGACAGCCAGTGTATAACTATATACTGTACATATCCCCTCCACCTTTTTCTTCCTTTGGCAAATTACTCTTCTCCTTTCACTAAATGTATCCACTGTGAGATCAATAATGTCAATCAATCAATCAAAAGAAGAAAGACATAAAGTAACTTGGAGCTCAGTGAATTCAAGCTTGATACCAAAATATGACAAACACTCTATAATAGACCAGAGCTGTTAAAGCAACACTGTGTACATTTTAGCCACTAGAGGAACCAGATCTGTAAGTTTCAGGTTTAAAACCCCAAAATGTCTAACCTGACTCCGCCAGATGGATTTGCTCCGCATATCCATCTGGAAACCTTCCTTTGAAGTAATTTTGGGAAGGGGCAAAAATATTGGTTAGCTGATTGGCCTATGTTGGTGATAGACGGGCCAAATAAACCAATCAGATCAACGAAGCATATGACGTACTAACAGAGCGACGACGAAAACACAACCACAAGCCAGGCTACTCTTGCCAAAACCAGTCGGGAGAAGAGCAAAAACATCTTTTCCTCTGAGAAAAGCCTCCAGAGCAGTGTTTTGCTCTTCTTTCAGTGAAGAAATACTCTGATTGCGATAAAACTTGCTCGATAGCCACGCTAACGCTAGTATCGTCTGCTGAAGCCGCCATGTTCTTTAGACTGAACTGTCGCGCTTCTCGTTGCGTCACACCTCAACCCTCCTCAAAGCCAACGCTGATTGGACGTTCGTTTTGTGAACGGCTCCAAATTTTCTTTAACGGAGAGTCTCCAGACTGATCTGCGAGTGAAACCTTGAAAGCTCGCGACATCAGGATGGTCTCACGAGGCTACATAACGTCTTGGGCAGCACTGCACTGTAAAAACATTAAGCAGTTTCCCTCTGTGTTTCTGAAGCTGGTGGCAGATTTCTTTGGACCATCCGATTAAAAAGTTACAGAGTCTTTTGTGAAGATAAGGAATTCATTCATGTATACTGTGCAATTATTGTTTGATAACTTTTGTGCAATAATAATATAAACACATATGAATACCCATGTAAACACCCTGTGCAATAACCCTGTATAATAATCCTACTGAAAAAAGACAAGACAAGGAATTCACCCCTTTAGAAGAACATGCACATGTGTCTGATCAAGTAAGTGTTATATTTTGTTGTTGCCTATGAACAAATATTTAGGGTTAGCGCTTGTGTTTTTAAAAACTTTAAACTGCTGTAAAATGGTTACACGACTCGACGAATCAAACATTTTATGTACTATAGGTGTTTTTGAGAGCCGCCCACAAGGAGCATAGATACAAACCAAGTGCTGAATATTGACCAGAAAAGCTGTATATCTACTATACTGTATATGTTGAATTCAGACATTATTGAATTTAACTGTCAGACACTTCAGGTTCTTTTTACCCCATTCATTATATGTTAAAACCACAGATTTCTGTTGTTTGTGAAGCCTGCCTTCTTTTCTTTGTGGAGGTAATTTCCACTCAGCCTCCGATCACGCCCCCTAAGAGCGATCCATCAGTTTCTTTTTTATGCCCTGCACTATTTCACAGCATTGAGCCTTTATTACTTTCATTTTTACAGGAGACTGTTGGTCATTTAAATGCTTCAGGTTATCCTCATCACTGTACTCCTGCAAGACTCGTTGTGTAGCTGCTGCTAACAGGTGGGTTTTCAGTTCTGCAGATTGTCAAGGACAGTCTGTCTTTAAGAATTGTCCCAAGATGTTTCAAAAGGAAAAGTCTGGTCATATTCAGAATTAAAATTTCTGAAAGCACTTTAAATATGAAATTATTACAAACTGTTCAATAAATGATCTGTGTTTTTAATTCAGAGTAAATTTCATGTGAATGTGCTTTACTGGAGGCATCCATGTTTGTCAAAGAACACTACTGCCACCTACCGCTTTGTGACGTCACGGTGCGGTATCGGCTGTTGATCAAGTCCCTATGCTGTGCTGGTGTTTGTCACAACGCGCTATTATCCAAGTCATCTTGAAAACATTCTTCTTCGAAATGCTGACTACATATGATGTGTTTTTCTCTGGCCAGAAGTTCGATGGCAAATCCTCCCTCTTCAAGTTGGCGATCCAACGACCAACCCGTCCGTGGAGGATCAGGAATGAGAAAGTTAAAATAAAACATTTTTTTCACTTTTACCCGATGCATTCCAGCATCCAGCTGCCATGCACGTGGGCATTGTCAGTTTCACTATAGCTCTGGTGAATTTCAATGGTGAAGTCCTCTGGAAATCTTCAGTAATTGTTGTTGATTGCAGATGTGTCTAGTAGTTCCCATTGATTTAGCTTGTAAAGCGGGGAGAATGGCGCTAGGCTTACCGCACCGTGACGTCACTGCTGGAAGATGGCAGGAGGGAGGGGTTACTATATTTGGGCAAAAATGGCCAGTCCCAGACTCAGACTTGGCTCCCGCGGTCGCAATAGGCCGAGCGGCGCTAAGCTGCGAGGGCCATCAATACCGCTCGCGGTTTTAATCTATGCTGTTTTTACTTATTTATTTCATATTGTTTTTATTAATCTTGCATTTTATGGTGTTTGTATTTCTGCTTTCGTGCAAGACCTTGGTCCTATTTCTTTTGTTAAAGTGCTATATAAGTTGGATTGGATAAAAGTTGCATTGCAACTCAGTTGCTTTTAATGTTCTAACTAATAAATAATCCAGTTCCAACTGTTAATGACATTAAGACAAAGAAACCATTTGAAACAGACAGCTACGATTTAAATACTAAGTTGTAAACCACACAAAATCCCAGAACAAAGTCAGCAGATGTGTGGTCACCCCTGACTTTCTCCACAGCCAATGTGGCCTTCAGGCAGTTCAACGACTGCATCCAGGTCATACATCACAAAGTGAATTGTAAAGCACTGGAGGCAGCGGAGTGAAGCACAGCACCTCAAGACATGTCTTCTGAAGAGACAAATCATGTCCCTGTAATAAACAATCTAATGTAACAGTCAACTCTGGGTTTACACAAACATTATGCAAAGAGACATACTCTATTCAATAATCAATCCCAGTCCTTCACAGAATGGCAAGCATTTATACTTATTATTAACATATTCATATTGACGTATTGATTATTGTTCTAAATATGAACACAATTGTAGATATATAAAAATATTGCAGTGGAATAACTGAAAGTCAGCTACAGTACTAAAAGGAACTTAAACTGCTGACAGGCAGGTTATGCAGTTTATATACCACTGTAAGCAGAAACAACACTAAATATTTAAGTGAAAACATTCTGGGTTGATAAATACATTCAGATGCAGGAGTCAGAATGTGAATGCAAATTCAAAACCCACACCACGCAGTGTGCACCATCTGTTTGTACTATCACAAACAATTCCAGTTAACCCATCTTCTCCATGTCGGAAAAAAAGTGAATTATTTAACTACAATCGGAGGTGGAAACAGTTTTCCAGGCAGAAAGAGACCAGAAATGACCAACATTCATCCCTGGTTTCTGCAGCTGATCTCAGCAGGAAGTCAGATTAGGGTGAAACTCTGAGCTTCTTATAAACTTTCACTAATCAAAAGTGAAATAAACTGGACTCATTTATTACAAGCTTCCTCGGGGCTTCTCTATGACATCCCTGGCAACAATAAAAAATTATCTTGATCAAAATCAGTCAGCACATAGAACCCCTTTATTAGCTCAAAGCATCGAGCTCAAACTGACTGGAAAACTGACACAGTTTTAATGAGTTGTTGTTAGAGATCTCATATGGTTGAACATTGTTTATCAGTTGCCGACGGTGATTTTTGGCATCTCTTTCTGATACTCACAGGAGGAATGGCTGCTGGGGAAGCTCTTGCGTCCTTCTGAGACCAACTCCGGCTCTCCAGTGCACAGCATCTTTGCATTCATTTGACCGTCTGGAAAACATCGCTGAAAGTAATCTGGCCTTGGTCTGAAAATTAGAAAGAGAGTTTTCATTTTGCTCTGTGATTCCAATGCATCGAGAACACAATTTCTACTACAAGTCTAAAAGTCTCTGATCAAAGACAACAACCTCAAACGATACATCACTGACAGCGACTTGAAAGACTCGTTTAGCATACCTGCCAACAATCAGCTTAATGGTATTTGTGAAGACTCCATTTAAAGCAAGTGCCAGGGACACAGCTGAGGAAAGAACACAGAGATAAAAAGAAAGCTTATAGTTTCTCATTAATGATATTTTTGAAACGGATGGATCTAGTGATCTTTTTATTCTAATAAAAAATACTTAATTGTCCTTAAAAGGTGTTTTGGAAAAGCAGAGCGGCATTAGAAATATATACAGCTAATATAATGGAAATTAACAAAAACAGAAAGTTTGAAATTTCAATTTCAATTCAATTCAATTCAGTTTATTTATATAGCGCCAAATTCACAACACATGTCATCTCAAGGCACTTTACAGTTCAACCAGATCATACAATCACATTGATACAAAGTTTTCTATCTAAGGAAAACCAGCTGATTGCATTGACTCAAATACAATCCCTCACACTAAGCATGCTTCTAGCGACAGTGGAGAGGAAAAACTCCCTTTTAACAGGAAGAAACCTCCAGCAGAACCAGGCTCAGTGCGAGCGGCCATCTGCTGAGGCCCACTGGGGTTCAAGGAGACAGAAGCAGACATAGAAAAAGCAGCTTTAAAAGGCGGCCCCGTCCAGGAAACACACAGCCAGGCAGACGAGCTCTGAGCCAGCTCCCATGTCAGAGGATGAAGAGAGCACATCCAGCCAGTCACGGTCAGAGAAACAGGACCACACTAGAAAACAGCCCGATCTCCAACATCTATAAACAAGGGTGTTATATATATATATATATATATATATATATATATATATATATATATATATATATATATATATATATATATATATATATATATATATATATATATATATATATATACATACATATATATATATATATATTGTTTATTCTTAATGCACCTTTTTCCTCCTTGTTTGCATCTTCTTTAATTTCTATGCCAATATGTGACGAGTGAATTTCTCTGCTGTGAGATCAATAAAGATCATCTAATCTAATCTAATATACTGTAATCATGATTTAAAGATTTAAAATACAGTAGCAGCCAATCAAAATGGCCCTAACCAGTCAAACGGCAGCTGGATGTCAGCCAACTTCCCAACAAAATCCCCTCCAACTTCCAGCCGCTGGCCTGCTCATGGAAATTCATTTTTTTTACTGACTCAAACCTTTCACTGAATTACAGGGTCTGACCAGGAGATGAGGCTTCTCTTTAGATCTCAATGTCCACAAATCATGAAAGAAAGAATATTTTAGTACAAAGATTGATGTTTAAAAAGGAATTGTACCGGACTGGCCAAGGGCCCATCAAGGAAAGTGGGGAAATTTTGAATAGCTACTACTATGAAAATAGATGAGAACCTACATTCTAAAACTGTCTACAAAATACTGTGGTGTTTGAAGGTCAATTTTAGCAGGAGGGGGAAATATAAATCAATGTCTCAGTCTTACAAAACATTCTTAATCACAATGGGATCTAGAGATGTTAAAGCCAACCTGCTTACATGATTCTGCCCTTATCCATCCCTTTATAGCTGCAATGTAGATATTATCTGATGGCCACTTCCACCAGGAGATAGCAGTATGACACAATGCTCAAATCATCTCCAACAGATTTGTTGAACATGTAATCTAATGAACTCCACATAGTGTGCAGATCCTAATCAGTCGTGTGTTGAATTAAGACACTTGGTTTGCTAAAAGTACAAAATGTATTGCACATCTGAGGAAGACGGTAAACAAAAGGGGAAGAAACATTTTCATGCAGAAAAAGCAGCAGAAACATTAACAGAGACTGAAAAAGGGGAAAGCCTGGACATGGTTGTTATTCTCTGAAGAAAAGAAAGCTAGCCATCTCATAGCAACATATTATTTCTGCAATTTCCTTTTAACTTGGAAATAAGTGACCTGCCTCGCTGGTGATAATGACTTAGGGGAATTTTATTAGAGAACAATGTTGTTTCCTGTTAACGGTTATGGCTTACACTAATAATCTACCTGCTGCAATCAAAGCCTAGCATTTAAGCCTAGCTTCTAAGTTTAGCTATTAATCTTTTTTTTAACATAGTCACAGATGAAGAAAGCTAAAATCTAATTAACTAAACACCCATCTGTTCACTTTTGTCATTTAAACTGATGATAAAACTTGTTTTTTTTCTTAAGAACACCTTCATTCATCTTGGTTTAAGCAAATAAAAAGTCGATATCTTGTGAAAAGGAGATGAATTGACTCATTATCACTAGAAAACCAGCTTTGCTTTGTCCAGACTTTCATCGTGTCAATTCCCCTCTGTTGGTGTATCAGTCCGTGTTTGAGGTTGTACATTATTTCTACCCCTCATAGCTCTATATAGGCTCACTTACCTGTGTACATCACCTTTTCAGGCCATTGCGGTAAATTTAACATGGATTTTCATGGAGTTCTCATCAGATTATCCAGCCTTATCACTCTGATAAAGCACCAATGCTTCAGTCACTTTCAGGGGATGTTTATCTTCTTGATGTCAGTTCGAAGTAACTCTGTCCCTCTGTGCCACAGATCTTCATTTTGAAGATGAACTGCCCTGCACCTTCTCACTCTAAATAGTTTCACCTATCTTTTATTTGCTCCAATTTGGAGTCCATTTCTGGTTAAAGGAAGTTCACTCTCATAAATTGTGGTTTGTTAGATTTTAATTAAGGCTATGCAAAAATGAAGAGACTATGTCCAAAAAACATACAATTGTTGTTGCTTCCCTAAAATATAAAATGCGAAATTGCAGTCAGGTTCAGATATTTAATAGTTTGATTACATGATCTTAAACTGATGTAAAAGCCACCTTTAGACAAGCAGCTGCTTTGACATTCTCTGTTCGGAAAATTTAGAGCTGTGTCTTAAGAAAAGGCATAGAAGAGTCATGGTTTTGGTTCTGTTTTATCTTTGGTTTTATTTCCATTTTGTAATATTCTAGTTATTTTTTATGATATTTGAGTTATTAGGTATTTCTTTTTTGCTCTCTGTTACCCTCTTGTGTTGGTCTCCTTTTCCCTGGCTCCCTTCTAGACTCCTCTGTCCACCCCTGCTCCCAATCTGCTGATTAGCCTGTTCTTTAGTTCTCTTTTCCCATATATGCACCCCCTGCTAAGTCACTGTTTGTTTGTTGTATTTTCTTTGCCCCCTTGTTGTATTTCTGGACTTATTTTTAGACTTTGTCGATGTTGTTAGTTTGGATTCTGCTTCTGTTACCACCTTTGTTATTAAATCTTCAAGGAACCACTTCAGCTTCAGTCTCTGTATTTGGGTCCTCTTCAAACCTCCACCCAACTTGACAACAAGAAGCAGCAGCCGCACCATATAGAGAACCTGCTCTTGTTCCTCTTGGGTCTTTCATATATTACATAAAATCTAAGATTACTACTTTTTTCAAGTATAAATGCGAATTAATTTAGCAAAAATCCATAGAAATACAGTAGGAGATTGAAGTTGTAGAGAGAACACATTAATACTGATAAAGGTGTTTCTACATAGTTTTCAGTCTTCAGGTTAACTTGGTTATTTCACATATCTGTATATATAATATAATATAATATAAAAATATAATTCTCAGTCATCCAGGTCATAGCCATTCCAAAAAAAATAAAAAACCACTGGACTTTGTTTCTACAGATGCCTTGCCCAACACAGAAGAGTAACCTCCTCGGGACACAACTCTGTCAGACATCTACACCTTATGGACAGAGGATATTCGTTTGAGCACCAGAATGTTAACATTTTGGACAAAGAAAATAGCTGGCTTGAGAGGCGCATGAAGGAAGCCATCTATGTTAAGAAAGAAAAAACAACCTTATAAAGAGGCGGGGATTTCAGGATTCAAAAACCTACAATGCAGCAAATGAGTTGATTCCTTCCCGCTATCATTGCAGGCTAACAAGAGAAGCCAAACGACCAAAGAGGTGGACCCATTCTTCCTTTTCAGTCTGCATGTTTTCTAAGCAAAAACAAGGCTTTGTTGGGCTACTATATAAAACAACTCAATATTATTTCTGACATTTTTTTAATTTAAAAAGCTACCTGGATGGGAAGGGAAACATCTTCAAACTTGGAAACAAAGTCCAGTGGATTGTTTTTAACTTCTTTGGAATGATATGCCACAATCAACAGAATGAATTAAGTACTTTTTGTACTCCAAATTTGATGTTATTGTTTTCTAAAACTTTAAGAATTAAAGGTGTTGAGTGAAGATGTTTTTTTTTGTTTTTTTTAATGAATAAAATACCATAAACAGGCATAGCCAATGCTTGATAGATATAATGAAAAGGTTAATGTTCAGAGATTTTTAAAGGGGACTGTGCACATATTTGGAACTAAATGTATCTACAAATGCTTTAATCACCTTGGAATTGCTGTGGTATTTAAACGAACTAGTGAACCAGCTGTTACTGAATGCAGCATGAGCAGCTGTTTGGAAAATCCCGTCTCATCAACAGAGATTCCTCTAGCTTATTATTGATACTGTGTATGAGCTTTGGAGTGGTTAGATGCTGCAGGCAGACATTTCAACCAGAACTGATTTTTCTTTCAGTATACTTTCAGTATTTCCATTCAGTCGTAGGTCACTCTAAATGCAAAGCGGTCCCATACAGCAGACCTATAAAGTGCTGCTCTTCCAACTCCTGCTCTTTCCCACTCGCCATGCCCACACAATTCTCCACAACAACTGATTTTTTTCTGCTACACCCGGCTACGCTGCCTCGCTTCTTCTTCTTCCTCTTCTTGTTTACTACTGGTGGTTGGCTTTGGTCCCAGTACCACCACCTTCTGCTCTGGAGCGTACAAGCTTCGCCTATGAAAAAAAAGGAGCAGCGCATGAACCAAACGCAACACACATGAACCGAACCGAGACAGTCGAACCGAACGGTTCGGACGGTTTTCATAAACCATTCCATCCCTAGCAGACAGCTAATCTCTGTATGTTTTTGTAACAATAGGTTGTATTCAATTCCCACCTACAGGACACCATAACAATGCTGTGCAATTTCATGCATTTTTGATATTTGTAGAGTATGAATGTAAACAGTGAATATAACCCTATATCTTGATGTGAAAATTTAGGGTAAAATGTGAATGAGGATGCTTGAAGACTAGGGTTTTAAATCATATTTTTAAAACAGTAAGTTCAGCAAAAAGTCATAAGTAATAAACTGAAAGTTAATTTGAAATTAACTTAAATTCAGATAAGTTTAGTGATAACTGAGAGGAAAAGGATGACACAATGAGAACATTTAAATAAAAATGCAACAGCTGAAAGGTTCCTATTCCTTTTAGGCTGCTCCAAAATTCTAGACAATTTTTATGATGAACCGCAAAAGAAGAGACATTTTTTTTTTAGCAGATGCATCATGTTGAAAGATACATTTTTAAACACAGTTTAGTGATTCAGTCAATTAGAAACAACTCGTGTATCAGTCACAAGACTTTCTTGAAACGACACACGCACCGATACAGTGTTTCGCTCTATGGGCTTGATGCATTGGTGTTGCTTGACCCAACACTACCTCAAGGTGATTCTGGGAAACCATCTGGTACCTGCGGGGGTAAAATCACTGCTTTGCCAACACTGATTTAAGTGGAAGTGGGAAGATGCTGACCCTGAAAGAGGACATAGTTGATTGGTGGAAGGAATACTTTGGGGATCTCCTCATTAGGGCTGAATAGGGCTTTTGTGGTGGAAGACGAGAAGGGGTGTTTGGTGCTTCTTCCTTTCTCAGTTAGTGAAAGAATAAAATGCCTTATTGTGATGGGAACAGAGAGCTCTTGGTCAGGAGGTCAGAGGTGAAATAAAACTGAATATTCACTTAATTATCTGTACAGAATACCACTGGGTCTCCTAATTAGAGGAGAGTACCTGCCCCCATATGTCAGCTCTTGGATCCATTATCTCCCCACATCTCTATGTAAACTAAAGTGTCATAAATTTTTTCAGCTGTTAATTTAAGGAAAGCTATCATATTTAATGGTATTTATTTAAGTGCCTTATACTGTTCTTTTTAAGCTGCTACTTAGAAGGTCTATTTACAGATCTGGAAAGAGTGGATGCAAACCTTTTGAGGGATGTCAAGTTTTTGGAAAATTAAGAACATATGCTGATTTGGATGTTGGCACTTTCCAGCAGTACTGTAGCTGTCAACAGAGTCTCCATGCCAACAAATGAAACATTTTTTTTTTCCATTTTATTATGATTTATTGCACAAAATTGCAATATTTGTGTTACATCTTTCAAATGTAAAAAAAAAAAAAAATGACACCAACTTAAACAACATATTTTTCTTATATTCACATGTTCTTGGTGTCTGCAAATTGCATCTTGACTGCAAATTGGTAAATTGGAAACTAACATTTTGGTAAATTGTTATACGGTTATCAGCAATCAAACGTACAAAAAGGAGGGAAATTTTGCTGAAGGTGAGCGGTTTGAATGGATGTTAATCTATGAGATTAACATCCTGCATGTGCAATGTAGCAGCTTGATCCAAACCAATCAACTGTTTTGAATAGACGTCTTTATTCTAACACCTTCATTTCAACAGTTCTTATAGGGTAAGTCCTAGGTCTGTTTTACACTACACAACATTGCATTTTATTAACTGTACTTCATTTGTTTTTCTCTTTTCTTTTTGGAGTTTTTTTCTTTTTATTACTATATATTTAGCAGATTTAAGTTCTGTGAGCATCATTTTTTATTGTTATTGTATCAAATTAGGGTTATCATAATTTTTTTCCATATGTTTTCATTTTGGGCTGCTCTGTGGCACAGATGGTAGCACTGCTGCCTTGTAGCACAAGGTTGTGTGTTTGATTCCCGGCCCAGGGTCTTTCTGAATGCAGTTTGCATGTTCTACTTGTGCATGCATGGGTTCTCTCCGGGTACTCTGGCTTCCTCCCACAGTCCAAAAACATGACTGTTAGGTTAATTGGCTTCTCTAAATTCTCCTTAGGTGTGAATGTGTGCATGAATGGTTGTTTGTCTCTGTGTTGCCGTGCGATGGACTGGCGACCTGTCCAGGGTGGACCCCGCCTCTCGCCCATTGGCTGCTGGAGATGGGCACCAGCACCCCTCGCAACCCCAGCTGGGATAAAGTGTGATGGAAAATGTTTTACTTTTTTATGGTTTAATGTTTACACTGGTACAAGAACAGAGAGATAATGAGCTGGATACTGCCTAGAGATCCTTGTCCCTCATAGTAACTACAGTCTAGAAAGTAAGGGTATTAATCCCTTATAATGTGGAATATCTTTAATTAGAAATATTTTGACTGAAAAATTTTGTTTGTGGTGTACTTATTAGATTTACCTGGTTATTAATATCATAAAAAAAGCTGTGTTATAGTGATTATTTGAAATTAATCATATAATTATGAAGCAAGGAAACCTACCAGATGCAAGTTTTATTATTACTGCCAGTCACAGGACTGAAGGCGTAGTGCAGTTTCTCTCTGGCTAAATGTCCCGGGGCTTTCCAGGGTAATGGGAACAGCAGGCTGACACATTCCAAAGGATTCCTATTACTCTGAATTCAAATCAGCAAGATTAATACAAATCGGCAAGATCAAATTTTGTTTCACCAAACCAATGGGTTGCAATAATTAATCTGACAGAACTCTGGGTTTCTTTAATGAGTACAATGCTGCTGTTGTGTAATCAAAATTATCTATTTGTCTCACTGTACATATGCATGTTCTTGGAATTGTTTTACAGTCAGTGAATTTTGATTGACTTTGATAATAGCTCAATAAATCCTTTCTGAAATTGCATTATGTTTTAAATATTGAAGCAGGAAATAAGCAAGTGGTTTAGCAAATCTGTAGTAACTGGCCATTCATTAAGTTGGATAGTTAAGCATCTTTAACTACACTATATTGCCAAAAGTATTTGCTCACCTGCCTTGACTCACATATGAGCTTAAGTGACATCCCGTTCCTAATCCATAGGGTTCAATATGACGTCGGTCCACCCTTTGCAGCTAGAACAGCTTCAACTCTTCTGGGAAGGCTGTCCACAAGGTTTAGGAGTGTGTTTATGGGAATTTTTGACCATTCTTCCAGAAGCGCATTTGTGAGGTCGCACACTGATGTTGGACGAGAAGGCCTGGCTCTCAGTCTCCGCTCTAATTCATCCCAAAGGTGTTCTATCGGGTTGAGGTCAGGACTCTGTGCAGGCCAGTCAAGTTCATCCACACCAGACTCTGTCATCCATGTCTTTATGGACCTTGCTTTGTGCACTGGTGCACAGTCATGTTGGAAGAGGAAGGGGCCAGCTCCAAACTGTTCCCACAAAGTTGGGAGCATGGAATTGTCCAAAATGTCTTGGTATGCTGAAGCATTCAGAGTTCCTTTCACTGGAACTAAGGGGCCAAGCCCAGCTCCTGAAAAACAACCCCACACCATAATCCCCCCTCCACCAAACTTTACACTTGGCACAATGCAGTCAGACAAGTACCGTTCTCCTGGCAACCGCCAAACCCAGACCCGTCCATCAGATTGCCAGATGGAGAAGCGCGATTCGTCACTCCAGAGAACGCGTCTCCACTGCTCTAGAGTCCAGTGGCGGCGTGCTTTACACCACCGCATCCGACGCTTTGCATTGCACTTGGTTATGTATGGCTTGGATGCAGCTGCTCGACCATGGAAACCCATTCCATGAAGCTCTCTGCGCACTGTTCTTGAGCTAATCTGAAGGCCACATGAAGTTTGGAGGTCTGTAGTGATTGACTCTGCAGAAAGTTGGCGACCTCTTCGCACTATGCGCTTCAGCATCCGCTGACCCCGCTCCGTCAGTTTACGTGGCCTACCACTTCGTGGCTGAGTTGCTGTCGTTCCCAAACACTTCCATTTTCTTATAATACAGCTGACAGTTGACTGTGGAATATTTAGGAGCGAGGAAATTTCACGACTGGATTTGTTGCACAGGTGGCATCCTATCACAGTTCCACGCTGGAATTCACTGAGCTCCTGAGAGCGACCCATTCTTTCACAAATGTTTGTAAAAACAGTCTGCATGCCTAGGTGCTTGAATTTATACACCTGTGGCCATGGAAGTGATTGGAACACCTGATTCCAATAATTTGGATGGGTGAGCAAATACTTTTGGCAATATAGTGTATCTTTGCAATTTTTCGGTCATCTGATCAAGAAGCCTCTGAGTAAAGGCTGCAATTATATTATAAAACCATAGGGGGTCATTCTTACATGGAAAATAGTGCAATAACTATATAATTAGAATTTTAGCATCACATGATTGACATGAACCAAGTTTTTTTATTATTTTTTTCTAGCAGAACACTTCACAAAGCATCACCCTGCCTGTGTCAATTAGCATTTTTTTATTGCCCATCCTTGCGCTAATTGATCCAAGAGTGTTCTATGTATACTTAATTATCCAATGCTTGTATAAAGAAACAGGAGTCATCAGACCAGACTACTTTCATCCATCACCTGATGGAGGAACACAGATTAAAATTTTAACACATTTAACAATTTGTACAAGAACTAGTGTTAACTTCTTCATTATCTTCTTATGTGCTTTGAGCATGTTCACATATGACCCTGCTGCCTTTTCACTGTGGCTCCTTCCACTGACGCCCTTTGATATACAGTGACAACTGGAGACTTGGAACATTGGTAGATGTTCTGGTCAAGTCTAGCAATCACTATTTAACCGTGAAGAAATTGTCTCAAACTGTGTATTATTTCCTGATCTAACAAAACTTTTAGGTCAACATGTTAACTTTCTGCCTTATACACTCACCGGTCACTTTATTAGGTACCCCATGCTAGTAAGGGGTTGGACCCCCTTTTGCCTTCAGAACTGCCTCAATTCTTCGTGGCATAGATTCAACAAGGTGCTGGAAGCATTCCTCAGGGAGTTTGGTCCATATTGACATGATGGCATCACACAGTTGCCGCAGATTTGTCGGCTGCACATCCATGATGCGAATCTCCCGTTCCACCACATCCTAAAGATGCTCTATTGGATTGAGATCTGGTGACTGTGGAGGCCATTTGAGTACAGTGAACTCATTGTCATGTTCAAGAAACCAGTCTGAGATGATTCCAGCTTTATGACATGGCGCATTATCCTGCTGAAAGTAGCCATTAGAAGTTGGGTACATTGTGGTCATAAAGGGATGGACATGGTCAGCAACAATACTCAGGTAGGCTGTGGCGTTGCAACGATGCTCAATTGGTACCTAGGGGCCCAAAGAGTGCCAAGAAAATATTCCCCACACCATGACACCACCACCAGCCTGAACCGTTGATACAAGGCAGGATGGATCCATGCTTTCATGTTGTAGATGCCAAATTCTGACCCTACCATCCGAATGTCGCAGCAGAAATCGAGACTCATCAGACCAGGCAACGTTTTTCCAATCTTCTATTGTCCATTTTCGATGAACTTGTGCAAATTATAGCCTCAGTTTCCTGTTCTTAGCTGAAAGGAGTGGCACCCGGTGTGGTCTTCTGCTGCTGTAGCCCATCTGCCTCAAAGTTCGACGTACTGTGCGTTCAGAGATGCTCTTCTGCCCACCTTGGTTGTAACGGGTGGTTATTTGAGTCACTGTTGCCCTTTTATCAGCTCGAACCAGTCTGGCCATGCTCCTCTGACCTCTGGCATCAACAAGGCATTTCCGCCCACAGAACTGCCGCTCACTGGATGTTTTTTCTTTTTCGGACCATTCTCTGTAAACCCTAGAGTTGGTTGTGCGTGAAAATCCCAGTAGATCAGCAGTTTCTGAAATACTCAGACCAGCCCTTCTGGCACCAACAATCATGCCACGTTCAAAGTCACTCAAATCACCTTTCTTCCCCATACTGATGCTCGGTTTGAACTGCAGGAGATTGTCTTGACCATGTCTACATGCCTAAATGCACTGAGTTGCCGCCATGTGATTGGCTGCTTAGAAATTAAGTGTTAACAAGCAGTTGGACAGGTGTACCTAATAAAGTGGCAGGTGAATGTATACTCCACTAACTAACAAAAATGATTAAGATATAATCAATGTTATCACTTATCAGTGGTTATAGAGTCCTACCTAATAACACTAAAGACCCTGATTATGGACAGAAAAACAGCAAATCCATACAGATGTAAAAAAAAACTGCATTAAAATTTGTGTTTTATAGTTAGCAAAGTTAATTTGTGATTCATTTTATGAAAGAGTGGTAACATTAAGGTATTCAGATAAAAAAAAAAAAAACTTTATTGTAAGTCAATTACAGGATATTCTCGATAAATGTTATTCAACCTCACATAAAGATGATGAAAGATGAAGTATTAAGTTCATAATCACAATTAAAGCAAACACTATAGAATCTCATTTCACTCATTCTTTAAGTGCATTCTTGTGGGAAATATTACCTTCAAATGACTTCATTATATTCTGACTCAGTAATAAATGTATAATTAAGCAGCATGACTTCTGAATGATCAAGTTTTATCAGACAAAATTTCAAAATGTTTTCCTTTGTACCTCAAAGTATAATAAAGACTGAAGAATCTAGGAAGAAAATGATGGAAATATATCAGTAGAAATAAATATGCATTCCAATCCAAGTTAAACATACTAAGTACAATTTTTTTAAGTCTTTTTTTTGCCTTTAATCTGAATTTTTTTTCTGATATAGAAGAACAGTTCAAGGTAACACATTTCCAAGAATACTTATTGAAAAAACTATTATGCTTGTGTTTTAAAAATCAAAATTTTAAGAAAAAAAAATGTCCAAGCTGACGAATTTCTGTCCAATTTTTCAGTCTCGTTATGGTGGTATTTTTTGCAGTGCCTTCCTCGGTTCTCACATCTTGTTGAAACCTGTCAGGAATACAGTATACCCTACTCTTGTAATTCTTTGTTCCCATGAGTTCCCTCTGCTTCTCACACATCTTGTAGAAGTCCTTCTCTGCAGGCAGTAAGGGGCCTGTTAAATCCTCCACTGCAGTGTAATCTCTGCTGCACTGAGCCACCTCTCTTTCCACCTGATTCATCACTGTGTATCTCTTTAATTGGATTTGTGTTAAACTTCCTTAATGCCTTACAGTTCCAATGCCTTTTCTGGCACTCAACCTCAAGGGAAAGTAGCAGGACGAAATTTGCTTAAGTGATCATGATTGAGAATGAAAGAAAATGCTTTAAATGAATAATCAGTAAATAGATTTTATGTGATTAAGAATAATATCCATGATGGCATATCGACTAAAACAGAAGGTCACTACATTTAAAGATTAGCACCATTAAACCAAATGAAATACTTATATATTGCCAGTTTGCTCCAGGCAAAAAGGACGAAAAAGATATTGAGCTGCAAAAACTTTAATGAAAGAAATCTTTTTAATGTTAGGGCATAAAATATTGAGCAGGAAGACTTTTCTTATTATACATACTCTGTCAGTATAATACGCCAAACCATTTATATCCCAAGAATTGCATATCGAAATAATCCTGCTATCTTACAACTGTCACAAAATGATTTTCTGTCACAAAACAATTCAAGGAAAGATCTCTACGCACCCAAACAAGCCTCCTTGATCTCTGTCTTGTCCGTCCGCTGAATAATCTTTACAACAAAAATCACCGCCAGTGGCGTAAGGAAGGAAATTGCCTGTAAAAAGCAGAAAAGAAATCATTTAAAACATAAAATGGTAGTAATTACAGAGGTATTAGAGATACAGGGGATCCGTTTTACAGATTAACTTTCGAAGCACTCCAGCATTAACTTGTGACCTCAACCTTAACCTAACATCCTATTTTATTGTTTACTGAGTCCCTTTGCCAGTATTAACAGTTTTTTCCATCTAATTTGATGGGAGACTGGAGTATCCTCAGCTCAGAGGTAAAAGGTTATGCCATAGACTTTGTTAAGGATATACCTGTTTTATTCTGCTCTAGTTACAGGTGATTTAAATGTAGATTTCAAATCCTTGTGGGATTAACAGGGAAACTATGATGTTTATTGCAAATAAAATGCAAGCGGAGCACTTATAATAAAATATGGAATTGACATGTTTGCATAATTGGGATTCCTGTTTGTATCCGAAATAATCCATGAATAGAATAAAATAGAATGAAACAGAATAGAATAGAATATATAACAATGGGGAAACAGTGGTGTTACAGCAGCATTACAGAAAAAGTGATCAAACAAATGTGGACGCTAAAAGTGTATAAAAAAAATAACAAAATAATTTGCGAGGTTAAAAAAGTAAACAAAATAAAATACTGTACTGTACAGTGTTTTTACAAATATAAATACTGTGCAGTCACTCTAAGAATAAAAATCAAGAAACAGCTGTAGACATTTTTACAGTAGGGGATATTTAAAAATAGCACCAATACCAGAGATGTGCAAAATGACAGCAGCATGTTATTTAAGTAACCAAGACTAAAAACCGTGCAAAATCAGCATGAATGTAACAACTTATTTGAGGTTGTTGGGAACAGTGGTGCTTATAGAGTCTTCCAGCTGCTGGGAGGAAGGATCAGTGATAACGCTCCCTGGTGCATTTAGGGTGCATCAGTCTGTCACTGAAGGAGCTCTGCAGTTCTGCAACAGCTTCATGCATGGGGTGGGATCCTTTTGTTTCCCACCTCCTGCACTGAGTCTAGACGGCATTCAATCACAGAGCTGGCCTTCCTGATCAACTGATCCAGCCGCTTTCTCTCAGCTACAGATAAGCCACTGCTCCAAAAGACAGTACCTTGGAAGATGGCTGATGCCACACAGTCATAAAAGGTCTTTAGGAGCACCCCCTGCCCTCCAAAAGACCTTAGTATCCTCAGCAGGAAGAGTCTGCTCTGACCCTTCTTGTAGAGACGGGTTGGGAGTCCAGTCCAGTTTGTTATTCAGATGAACACAAAGGTACTTATAATAGTCCACTATCCCAATGTCTGTTCCCTGTATGTCAGTGAAGTGGATCTGCTTCTGCGAAGGTCCACCACAAGCTCCATTTCTTGATGAATTGAATAGCCTAAATGTATTTTACC
Source organism: Cyprinodon diabolis (assembly GCA_030533445.1). Classification (NCBI taxonomy): domain Eukaryota; kingdom Metazoa; phylum Chordata; class Actinopteri; order Cyprinodontiformes; family Cyprinodontidae; genus Cyprinodon; species Cyprinodon diabolis. The sequence goes on along the minus strand of CM060083.1, from coordinate 40,914,993 downwards.
TTGGAGTTTGCATACGAATTGCTGCCAGTGGTGGACAAGGTGCTCAGGAGTAGAACTCAGAGCTCGTCTGCCTTGCTATGCGTTTCCTGGATGGGGCCGAATGTGGAGCTGTTTTACAGTTGCCTTTTGTATCTCTGCTTCTGTCTTCTTGAACCTCAGTCGGCCTCAGCAGATGGCCGCTCACACTGAGCCTGGATCTGCTGGAGGTTTCTTCCTGTTCAAAGGGAGTTTTCCTCTCCACTGTTGCTACAAGCATGCTTAGTGTGAGGGATTGCTCAATGAGTCGATGCAATAAACTGGTTTTCCTTAGATTTAAAACTATGTATCAATTTGACTGTATGATCTGGTGAACTGTAAAGTGCCTTGAGATGACGTGTTGCATATTGGTGCTACAAATAACTAAACTGAAACTGAATACTCAAGTTAAAGAATTGAAGTACTCACTTTTGAAAATACTTAGTTATTCAAAAGTACATGCATTTAACTACTTAAAAATACAAATTACATTCTCTAATATCATTACATTTCTGTATAATTTGCAGAGTTATTTAAAAGAACCTTTTTGGTTTAAGAAACCACTTGATGTATTGATGCAGAGAACCATCTACAGATTTTACACCACCTGGAAAGAACTTCAGCATAAAAATGCCAAAAGATAAACAAGGACAGTTATTTTAATCTTTATTCAATATTAAAGAAAAAAGAAAACGGGTGTTTTGATTCTCCTCACACTTTCAATATGGAATAGTGGTTTAAAGCTTAATCTATGACCACAAAGAAACCACACCTTCGCTTTTAGAGCTCATCTTACTGAACAACTTGGACACATGGCAACAACTACCGCCTCGATAAAAATGATAATATCTGCCCTGTGTGTCTCACATCTTTGGAATGTCATTAGATCTTTAAAACAGTGGAGTCCAAATTCAGTCCTAAGGGCTGCTATCTTACATGCTAATATACATTTCAAAAAAGAGAAACAGCAACAGCGGATTAGAAAGCTAAGCTTAGCCAAAAGGAACAAAGAACTAGCAGCTTCTTCGAAAGCAGAGGATTAGAAAGTGCAATATTTGAAGTTGAAATGTTGTGGAATGAAAGTTATAAGTAGCCCCCCAAAAGATACTCATGTTAAACACAATGAATTACCACCAGGAAACTTATTTCTGCCCACACTCCCTCAGAAAAACACACTTGCAGACACACACACAAAAACAAACACTCTTGTTTTGCTATATAGTGAAGACCATAAATTAACTCCCATTGATATTTGGTCATCATTTTCAACAAATTTAAATTGTCATAACAAATTTTACAGATATAAAAAAAGGAACATAGTTTTAAATCAAAGAAACCATAAAGACTTTTTAGCAAATGAATGGGAATGGCAATGCATGCACTCCTTGTGATCTCAAGGCAAGGTTGCTGTCAGGACTCCTGTTTTTATGTTTCTGTGTTTGTCTCCCTTCATCCACCAGGAGGCGCCTTGTTCTGGTCCGCCTTCTCTCACACCTGGTGATAGTTTCCTCGATAAACGGAGTGTTCTTAAGCTGCTGACTGCCACTACTTCGACGCCAGTTTAGGGTACTCTAGCCAAGCTGAGCTTTTTGTCAACCTGAGTTTAACTTTGTTTTTGTCTTTGCCTCTTGGCAGGAAGTCATCCTGCAATCTGGATGTCTCGGACCTTCACTCCCTGGAAGGATCAACTGAGCTTCAAACTTAGCTGGGGTTCAAACAGGAGGTTTGGATCCACTTTCCACAAGAAATCGTTTGAGCTTCTCACTGAGAAAGGGATAATTCTCTACTACGACCCGTTCAAGTACCGCAGGAAATCTGAGTGGCAGTCAGTTTCTCCGTTCACCTACAAACAACCGCATTCTGGGTAAACCCTGTTCCGCCCTCCACCGAATCAGACAAACACTGGAACCACGGCACACAGACAGGAGTCAAGGATTCAACAACTTCTCTGGAAACGTGAGTCGGCAACCAAATCCTCTTCTCTAAGTTCACGAGTCAAATTCCCCACTGAGCCTGAACTAACCGCTGTGTCTTCCCCTCACTTTACAGTTCCGGTTGAGCAGTGTTCAGAACAACACTTCTCCCTCTGTTTAACTTCTTCAATAAAACCCGTTAAACCTTTTCCCTGGTCTCTGTTCGGTTTTCTGCATTTGGGTCTGAAATTTGTAACATCATGACAGTTGCAAAATGCACTAATGAATCAGCCAAGACAGGCACGTATCAGCTGATATTAGAAAGAAAACGCAATAATGGCCAAAGATATTAGCATGCAAATGTGTCGGTCTATTTGGGGTTCAAACTGTTTAGGTCCTGCCCTGTTAGTTAGGCAGATTGCGTGTTCTACACAGTTTATTTAAAAGATACAGTCCTGTTATGTAGTTGGATGTACTAATGAAAATATCCATTTAAAAATAATAACAATGATAGTGCTAAATATTTATAGTGCACTTTATCTAAGTATCTCGATGTGCTACAGAGAAAAGTAAAAATATTACAGTCACAAAATTTAAAGTTAAATACAAAAAGACAAAACATGGAAAACATTTTCTTTCTCTGCTCTTTGATCCCCTTATCACAATTCGCCGACAGTAAATGACCGTTGGGGAGATCGAAGTGATTAAACAAAAGAAAATTTAAAGAAGTCCAACAATGATGCCTGGGGAGGCCTTTTAGGCTTCGGCTGCATGCATTCTAATGGGGGTCATAAAGAGTCATAATGTATCATCATGTCAGCCTTACAAATGTACTCGTCTCAATGGCCAGATAATGTCTCCAAACCTGCAGGGCTGCTGGTGAGAGTAGAAACTAAAATAGAGCGACCTAGCTGACATGACTTGGACTGTATTTCTGGAAGGCATGTTGCTGTAGAGTAAGAGTGTTTCTTTCACTTCCTGATTGACTAAAACGTCCTAGTCAAAGATCAACTGATAGCCAAGCTAATAACAACTTTCAATATTGTCTAAAGCACAAAGGGAATAAGAAAAATAGAGCATGGTTTGTGTCTAAGCATAATGAACCCTGCTAATGATTGGCCTTTTTTGCAGTTATTTTTTTTCAGGCATATTCCGTATTGGGTTGTCAATGCTAAAAAAAAAAAAAAAAACACTAATTCACATTAACATGCTGATTAAAATACCTGTTGGATAATTTCGTAGTTACTCACTTACAGCTTTTTTGTTCTCCTTTCCACAAAGCAGCTTTTAATGAGACTTTAAAGGCTTCACTCACTTTACTTACTGATTGGTTTTAAACATTGTGAAAAGATGCAAAAAAAAAAGGTAAAAGATTTTTTTTTATTTTATTTCAGTATAGTATGGGAAAAAAGTCAGAATTCTGACTTTTATCTCAAAATTCTGACTCTTTTCTCAGAATTCTGACTTTAATCTCAGAATTCTGACTGAATTCTGACAATAAAAAAAGTCAGAATTCTGAGATTAAAGTCAGAATTCTGAGAAAAAAGTCAGAATTCTGAGAAAAAAGAGAGAATTCTGAGATTAAAGTCAGAATTCTAAGAAAAAAGAGAGAATTCTGAGATTAAAGTCAGAATTCTGAGAAAAAAGTCAGAATTCTGAGAAAAAAGAGAGAATTCTGAGATTAAAGTCAGAATTCTGAGATTAAAGTCAGAATTCTGAGAAAAAAGTCAGAATTCTGACTTTAATCTCAGAATTCTGAGAAAAAAGTCAGAATTCTGACTTTTTCTCATGTTAAACTGAAATAAAATTTAAAAATCAGTTAACTTTTTTTTTTCAGTGGCCCTAATCCTCTTCCGTACACATCAGTTTAAAACAGATCGCTATAATTGACTCTCCAGCTTTTTCAGTGCATATAAGGTGAACAATGTGTGAGGAGTAATGGAATCTCCCAGTTCAAAAGGAGATGAGTAAAATAATAATTTGGACAGCTACGTAGTTGCGTGGTATGCTTCTATTTTTCTTTGTATTTCTTTTAGCATAAAATCACGTAAAATCCAATGTAACCAGTCTGTCAAAGTGTCAGGATCTTGGCACTGATGACTGGCTTAATGGTTCATTCCATTCACCTTCCTTGCCCCACCCAATTTTTCATTACTGTTAATCTTATCCACCTGCTCCTGCCTCTATTTAAGCTGTTTGCTCTCAGTCATCAGTACCAGATTATCCAAGCAGTCGGTGGGAGTTCTCTAGGGTACCTAGTTTCTTGTTCTGATTGAGTGATCTGGACCTTTTCTGCCCTTTGAGCCTCCCTGTTCCCATTCTGATCAGTTTGCCTGACCTGTCTTGATTCTGACTGCTGCTGGATTCTACCTGTTGACGACCCTGGATCTGTCTCCTGACTTCGACTTGGATTTTCCTTTGGTACCTCCTCCGATCTCTGGTCTTCTGGGCTTGACTCCTGTTTTCCTCTTCAACACCGGTTTTGGCTTCACCCTCTGGATACTCCTGCTTTCCATCGTCTGCTGGCATCTGCTAGTCAGCCAGTTCAGCAGTCTTCTGGGCTTTGGCTCCTAGAACTCTCTGCGCGGTGTCCGCCATGTGTTGTAGGAAGCCATCCGGCTGGATTCTGCTCCTTCTTCTTGCCACAGACTTAACTCTAAAGGCAGGTTAGTGACTCACACACTCGTTATCAGTGATGGGACTAACGGCGTTGAAAGTAACGGCGTTACTAACGCCGTTACCTTGTTTTAGTAACGAGTAATCTAACTAATTACTTTGACTGTAACTATAACGCAGTTACCATTGCTGACACCCCGTTACTGCGCGTTACTCAGGTCGCACAATTAACGTTTTTTCATGATAGGACTTGTGCGCAGCTGCGTGAAGCTGACACCCCACCCACGTCAAAAAACTCTGCAAATAGACTGAATGGTTAGTGCAACGTTAGTGCAGATTTGTGCAGAAAAAAATATTGTTTGTGCTACTTTTGTTTAAGAGATATTAAAGATTATTTTTTAGGTCATCCAGAGGTGCGCGCCTTGTCATGAGAGAGGGGAGGATGATATTGGCTGATGTATAGTGAGATTCCGTCTGTCATTTGGGTAAGTGGGTGTTTCTGCTGGTGGGTGTTAACGTACAGCACACACAGAGAGATGGAGAGTGAGGAGGATCCAGCAGCAAAACAGCGTTTTCCTGATGGAAATACCGGTGTTACGTCGAGCTGCGTTTCCCCATCACATACAGTTTCCTCTGCATCTCCGCACAGCGCAGGCGACAAGAGTCACCGCGCAAGCGACAGGAAACGCGCATGCTCGCTAAAGGCGCGCAACAGTCGCCCTGTGCTCGCGCCACAGGAGAACTATGGAGAGCGGGAACGATCAAATGAAAGGGAGAAATCTGGATGGATGGATGGATGGATGGATGGATGGATGGATGGATGGATGGATGGATGGATGGATGGATGGATGGATGCTCTGCCTTTTCAACCTACTGTATTTTTTATTTTAAACATTATTTGATGGCCTTTGTGGCAGGGATGGAGATCCATATTTTATGTCACACACAGAGTATACATCTAGATAGATAGATGATAGATAGATGTTGCAGTATATATAACAACCCAAACACACAGGATTTCAGAATTAGACATCCCCAGTTATTAATTTCATATACTCACCAGATCTGAATGCCCTGTTAAAAAACTTCACATGGCGTTCCCCCCTGATGTCATTTACGTTGAGTTACAAGAAATGCAAAACTCTCTGCAGGTTCTTGTCTTTGTCGTCCGCACTATTCAGCTGGCTTTGGAAACACACGGCGAGATGGTGGGGGCTGGGTGGTGAGGTTTACGGGGGCAAGAAACGCAAAAGTAACGCAATAGTTACTTTTACTAGTAACTAGTTACTTTTATTGTGGAGTAACTTAGTTAGTAACTCAGTTACTTTTTGGGAGAAGTAACTAGTAACTATAAATAATTACTTTTTCAAAGTAACGTGCCCAACACTGCTCGTTATCGTCCTCTGTTGGATTTACGTGATCACTAACCTGAGTTTTACCTCTACAGAAATTCCGGCCTTTGACGCCCTAGCTGCTGTGCCACAGTTCCAACATAAAATAAATCAAAGCTTTTGTGCATCACATCTGTCTGTCTGCTTGAAGTTCTGGGTCCACAGTTCTGAGGTCTGACACACGATATCAGCTGTTTAATCTATTAGCTTTGACTTAGTGTGGTTAATATGTGAGATAGTTTGTCTTGAGCTTCATCAATAATAGAAGTCATCAAACATTTAATAAGGCCATTATTAAAACATTCCTCCATTATGGCTGTAATCTTGACTGTTATGGTTACAGAAAAGCGATAATTCTGGTGCAAGAATAAAGTCCCACCTCCATTCCAGCGATTGGTCTGGTCTTTTTTAGGCCATAGAGTCTGAGCCTTACCAGAGTAACTTACATGAATATTATTATTATCCTGGAACTGATAATGAAACAATTTCCAAAACAAAAAAAAACATAATTTGTTAAGTGATATCGACACATTAGAGAAGTTGTGTATATGTTATATGCATTCATTAATGCATCTCTTTTCAAATCTAATTTTGTTAACTCCTGCATTTTTCATGATTGATACCTTGGATTGGAATATATATATAAAAGCAACTCTATGCAGAAAGCAGTTTTTCCCTTTTTTTTGTTTAGGGTATAAAGTACTTAAATTGAGAAAGGGCTGTTTTGACTTATTTTAGATCAGTTATAGTATTAATGTATGTACTTTTTATGTCAAAACATTTTAAACAAATCAGTAACAGTAATGACAATTTATTTTCTGCTTCAAACAAAGTCATTAACTACAAAGACATTAGGTGGTAATTTAAAGCATGAAAATTAAATTATGAGAAACTTACAAACATAACCCTTTTAGGAATATGGTCGGACTCCACCAGAGGATTCTTGTAGAGCCAAAGCTCCTCCGGTTGAATAACTCTCTCAAAGGGTTCCAGAAATTCAGTGAACCTATAGAAAAAAAGCAGAACGGTGTTATCATCATCTTAATGTTTTTACTTATAAAGAAAACAAATTTTCATGTGCATGGATTAAGCAACACACAGCTATATTTATTTATTTGTTCTTCATAGCAAACATCCAGGGACTTTACCTGACATTCCCTTTACTCCTCTCAAATACTTACAATATACATGTACTGTATAAGAGCAAATTAGTATGCTGCTGCTTCCTCCTTCCCCTTGGCCACTCAGTGGTCTGTCCGACACAACCTTGTTCTGTGTCATTTTAACAAGGTCTTTTGTTGCCAATATGAAACAGTTCAATACCTTACAATGCCCTCAAAGGAGCTTTGAGATAACTCCACTGACTTTAAAAGCAAAATGCCTTCAATAATCAAAGTGGTGTGATTTGATGAGTTTCTACTTGGTTATGCAAGCATCAGAAAGAATGTGAAAGCCCTCCCTTAACCTGACTCCGCCAGATGGATTTGCTCCGCATATCCATCTGGAAACCTTACGTTGAAGTAATTTTGGGAAGGGGCGAAAATCCTGGTTAGCTTATTGGCCTATGTTGGTGATAGACGGGCCAAATAAACCAATCAGATAAACGAAGCATATGACGTACTAACAGAGCGACAACGAAGAGGAGCCAATTGATAGATCAAACTCTTGCTGAAACCAGTCGGGAGAAGAGCAAAAACATCTTTTCCTCTGAGAAAAGCCTCCAGAGCAGTGTTTTGCTCTTCTTTCAGTGAAGAAATACTCTGTAATTCCGATAAAACTTGCTCGATAGCCACGCTAACGCTAGTTTCATCGGCTGAAGCCGCCATGTTCTTTAGACTGAACGGTTGCGCTTTTCGTTGCGTCACACCTCAACCCGCCTCAAAGCCAACGCTGATTGGACGTTCGTTTGGTGAACGGCTCCAAATTTTCTTCAACGGAGAGTCTCAAGACTGATTAGCGAGTGAAACCTTGAAAGCTTGCAAGATCAGGATGGTCTCACGAGGCTACAAAACCCTGACAACCTAGGGTAAGAACAGGAAGCAGTCGTAGTTTAACACACCTCTCTGCAGCTTCTCTACTGTTACCAACTCACAGTTAGCTAAACTATTATCTTCATCTAAGCCTTCAAACTTCAATGTTAGAACCAGTTTCAACGAGGTTATTTAAGGAAGAATTCCATCTGACCTACATCTCCATTTTAGATATGATTACCCTATTCCTGTTACAGGGATATGTGCCTCAGGTTTTTAAGGTTGCTGTAATTAAACCTTTACTTAAGAAACCATCTCTTCACCCAGATTACTTGGTCAATTATGGACCTATATCCAATCTTTCTCTTTTATCTAAAATGAGATATATAGTTGCCAAAAAAGTGTGTGAACAGTGACACCATAATGACCTGGTTTTAGAGCTCATCATAGCACTGAAACAGCTCTGGTGAATGTCACTAATGATATTCTAATGGCCTCAAATAATGGACTTGTATCTGTACTTGTCCTGTTAGATTTCTGGTGGTGCATTTCATAGAGTTGATCATAATATTCTTTTAGAAAGATTTGAATATTTTGTAGGAATTAAGGGAACAGCATTAGGCTGGGGTAAAACATATTTATCTGACATATTTGTGTTCACCATTTCCACCCATTTTTTGTCATGCTTATCCCAAGTGGGGTAGCAAGGGGTGCTGGTGCCCATCTCCTAGGGTGACCAGACGTCCTTTTTCCCGGACATGTCCTACTTTTCATACCTAAAAAAATGTGCGGGGGGAATTTGAAAATCGTCTGGGATTTTGATCGACTACAGTGCAGCAGAACCGAGCCGTCAGCACCGCTGTGAAGTGGGTTTGAAGTTGGATATTGGATATTCAAGCTCCATGGAGTCAGCGGGATCTAGCAAACAGTTTATCCGACTGAGGGACTCCGATGTCGGCCAGCATCTCTCAGCTGCTCCCTCCTCTCCCACATTTGGATGTGCAGTTAGGGACTGTCAACAAATCTTTGAACCAACAACTCTTGAGAAATAAAAATCAATAAATTCCTTATCATATGACCAGGCAAGACAAAACTTATATAAAATCATGTCAATAGATATTTCTAAAGACAAAAGTTGGGACTTTTCTTCAATAGTGTTATGCTTTACTACATTAGCCTGATGAGGCACACTCATTTCTATTCAATTTTTAGCCTTTGTTCATTTTTAAAGAATTTTTTAAAATTAAAAAAATGAATCTTTCTTTAATAGCTTCCAAATCATGCGACCCACCAACTCAAATTCTCTATGAATTTGTTTTATTACATTACCCAGATGAGGCGAATAAATTTTTATTCCATTTCAAGCTTTTGTATATTTATGCCTTACCGTGCTTCATCTGACACACCTGGCACGGTTTTCTGCAAGAGGCTGCGTAGCTCTGACTGAGATGGACCCCAGGTCTATTTTAGTAAGACTACTCAGCAATTGGTAACAATTTCATGGGGCTGACAAGAAGAGAGACGTGGTTACAAAGTAAAACACATCTGCTTGGGGAACAAATACTAAATAAAAGGTCAACTGCACATTAACCATCCTAGAGCCCTAAATGTCCTTTTCTTTTAACCTAATTCCCTTTATATTTTTCATTTTAGCCTGTTAAAGTCCTCTGTCTGTTCTGGTTTGAGATGCTGTGCAGCAGTCTGGTCAGGAAGTGGGCCTTTGCTTTGTAGCTGAGCTATTTTTTTCCTTTTTATGATCTTTCCCAGTCAAATGTCAGACATTGTTGTGGGAAAAAGAGACAGAAGTAAAAAAAATAAATAATAAATTCTGAACATATCTGGATCTGCTCACCCTGCGTAGTAGGAGCATCTCTTTATGCATTTAAGTCAATATGACATGGGAAAAAAATTGGGTTCCGAGATTAAAAATTCGCACACAACCAGTGTGACCAGGGCTTTAGAATGCTGGAAGACATATGAACAGAGTGGTAAAAAGAACAAAAGTTCTTAAAGGAATAGTACACCCAAAACATGATTAGCCTTCATTTTCTACTCACCCCCATGCTGAACAACACTCTGGAGTACTTTTTTGATATCTCAAATGCATCTGGAGATCTGGGAGGCTTCTTGCTGTCTGCTGACATTCAAATAATGGAGGTCTATGGCGCCCGAGGCAGAAAGGTCCATAAAAGTCCACAAAAAATGTCTCAATATTCCTCCATACTGCTCGTCTAATGTATTCCAAGTGTCCTGAGTGGGTAGCGTCCATAATTTACTCAAAACAAAGTCATTTAGAATGTTTTTAGAGCCTAAACAGTAGTGTATAGGATTTCCTAAAAGCGCGCGCCTGCGGGTTCACGAGCCTACGGAAACCGCGGCAGACCAAACCAGATGAAAGTGCGCATTCAGCGTCTGCTCTTGATAATGCAAGCGTAAAAGAAGAAATGTGCTGTTTACCTGTGCAAAGAAAGAAACAACGAAAGAAAAATGTCTGAGGACTTCAGTGTTGAGAAGGAGCATGAGTTCTTTGCCGAGCTGAATGCGCACTTTCATCTGGTTTGGTCTGCCGCGGTTTCCGTAGACTCGTGAACTCGCAGGCGCGCGCTTTTAGGAAATCCTATACACTACTGTTTATGCTCTAAAAACATTCTAAATGACTTTGTTTCGAGTAAATTATGGACGCTACCCACTCAGGACACTTGGAATACATTGGACGAGCAGTATGGAGGAATATTGACACGTTTTTTGTGGACTTTTATGGACCTTTCTGCCTCGGGCGCCATAACCTCCATTATTTGAATGTCAGCAGACAGCAAGAAGCCTCCCAGATCTCCAGATGCATTTGAGATATCAAAAAAGTACTCCAGAGTGTTGTTCAGCATGGGGGTGAGTAGAAAATGAAGGCTAATCATGTTTTGGGTGTACTATTCCTTTAACAGTAGGCTAACTCTTGTACTAGTGAGTAAGTAAAAATAAAAATTACTCATTCTGCATGTACTTTCTTTTTCATTTCTAAATAAAGTTTGGCACAGACCTGCCCTGTCAGAACCCTTCGTTGGAGACCTGCACAATCCAGTCTCCTGCATCGTCAGGACTGGAAGTTTGTTCCAGACGTAATCGAAGCCTTCAGGAATAATACTTTTTTTTTTTTGCAAACTAAAATAAATTGGTCTATGCAGAGAAAATGTATAAATTTTCGTTTTTTGCTCTTTGTTGGTAAAGAGAATAAAAAATACTGTACAGATTTGTCTAGTTTTATGCTAAGATCCAGGATGATATAGACCAAACTGAAGAGAAAACCTGCGTAAACATAAGATCTGGTCTGCAAATCACAATAAAGTTGAAATAGAATTTGAAACATAATCAATGTGTTTAATGGCATAATCTAACAAAGCAAAAATGAAAGAGAAATATATATATTTTTTTCAGATTCTGATCCATCATCTGCAATGTTTTCCAGCCCCCTGTCTTCATCCTTGTCATGATCAGGGTTTTTCTACAAACTCTGCTCATAACATAGAGATTCAAAACTCTTTTGTTGCAGCTGTTATGTCATGACTTAATCAATATATACAGAAGTTACAAGCCAGTTTCAAGAAAGTTAAGCATCAAAACAGATTGCTAGGAGAGTGGGGTGGTGTGATGGAGTTTTTCTGCCACCAGGAATCTCTGCGGCACAGATGCCTTCAGGGGCCACCCAAAGCTCATTAGGATATTAGGAGCTGGCTGACTCTGCCAGGAGTTTGACCAAGGTGGTTACCCTGAGCCATCTGAAAGTCCTGAGTCTTTTCTTCATTGAATTAACTTCCTGTGTTGCTTCCTGTGTTCCCTATGGATGTTTTTTTTTATTCCAGCAGGAGCTGCTGAAACATTAATCTCCCGAACCAAGACATCATTTCTGGCAACCATACGGCTCCTAATCCTTCCACCCTTTTTGCTGCCTTTCCTCTCTTCATCACACTCATCACTGGGAGCTTGCATTGACCACACCCTTGGGACCCCACACCAAACCCCCTTAGCCCAGAACAAACTGCCAGCTCTCTTCATGGTCCTGACTGACCATGACTTCTACTACCCATCGTTTTCTCTTCCTCAGAAATCTGTACCTCATATTTCCCCAGGGAAGATCCAGGCCTCATAATTTGCACATTTATTATCACTGTTAAATAAACTTTTAATGTATTCTTATCGCCTGTGAATCTCTGTATGTGGGTTAGACATTTAACAGCCACTGTAACAATTTTTTTTTCCAAATGTAGTGGGAAAAAATAAAATGCCCTCAAATTAATCAATATTTAAGTAAAGTAACACCTCTGCAGGTCACTTTCATCATTCTGCTTCATTTCACCTCTATTCTCCAATTTTGCAATACTTTTAAATTCAAATTCCAACTTTGTTTTTTTTTGCTTTTTCCCTTCATAATAGCCGTAGATCTTTGTATTGCTTAAACACCCTCCTGAAGGCACCACTTCATAGAAGATAGAGTTGGGCTAGTTTTTCAGTGTTTAGTTTTGTTTATCTCCTAGACATAGCTATGGACTCAGCTTTTTACTATTACTGTGACATGGAAAGTGTCTCAGTGCTGCTCAGAGGTTGTGGTTGATCTCAGAGGCTGCATCTTCTAAGGACCTGGTCTATCTGGACTGAAACCTTGGAGGTCTGTGAAAATAAGGAGGCTAGAAGCGTTTTGGCTATGGATTCAGACAGGTCCAGCCTTAACCGGCATTCACCGCCCATATGGTCTGTCGCCTAGCAACCGAAACAGTTGACACAGAAAGCAGGCAAAGAATGGATACTCAAGCCGTTTTTTATTATGTGCACTTGTGCGTTCTCATGTGGTCTTGTATTAATTTAACGTCATCCGCCTCAGGCCTAGTACTGTTCCAATTCACAAGAATGGCAGACTGAAAACGGACAAAGTCCATTCATGTTGTTCTTGCCCCTCCCTCTTTACCCAGCATGCATCAGAACAGACTTGTCCATTCTTAAGATTGACAGCTGTCCCAGCATGCACTGCGGCAGCAGCGGCTTTCAACGGAACGCTCACAAAGCTCAGGGTATTAAGTTATAAGATCTCTTTTCTGTTGGTGTTGTTCAAGAAAAGTACATTTTAAGATAAGTTGAGGCGAAAACATTATACATTTAAGCATTACTATATGGCCCATTTACCGATTTAATGTGTAATTCAAACAAAGATTTCCAAAGTTAAGAGGACCGCGGTGACTGTGTTAAGTCTGTCTTTAATCTAATCTAAAAAAGAAACACCTAAAGGTTGAATTAAAGATTTTAAATATTAGGATAAGTTAAAATGGTTGCAATTATATAAAATAAATTGCGTATATGAAGAACAAAATGTAACTTCTTCTCTCTAAAAGTTTTTAAATCATTCTTCTCATCCCTTTCAGGGTAAACTGCTTAAACAAATGAGGACTCAATAATTAAAATGCCCTTCAGTCATGCAATTACCTTTAGGTATGAACCAAATATTTTCAGGCTACATTGTAGAATCTTTCATAAATCTATTCAAAATGAGCTAAATGTTTTGTTGGTTCTATCTAAAGTCTGTAAATCAAATTATACAAGCTAATATCTCTCCAGCAAAGCAAGCTCTTGCTGTGAAAAGTCAGGTTGACATGATAGCAGTACGTAAATGAAGAGCACAAATCAGGTACACAGTGTGAAAAAACAATTGGTCCATTGATAACGTGTCAGGGTGTTTCTGGAAAGGAGCAGCCTAATCAGTTGATGTAACACCTTTTGCTGAGTCCTTGTTCCTGATTCACTTCAGCTTTGTTGCATTCACAGACTTGGTTGTGCATTAATATCAAACACTGGCAAGGACACACCATATGCTTCATGAAATGCTCCCTTTCTCCAGCTGTTATGTTCAGGCATCAGTGTTTTTGGAAAGGCTCTTTCTGTCCCCTAAGGACTAAGACGGGGAAAATAAGGGTAGAAAGATACAGTCAATGAGCTCAGAACCACACCAACACTTTGGGGTCATTACATTGAGCTATGGTCATTCTGTTTCTCTCATAGCCAGCTCAACATCCTCATTAGTTTCATTAGTTAGGCTGCACAGTTTGTACTAACTTCTTCATCCTGCATATGATTTATTTTTGGTACAGTTTATTATTTACAGACACCAAACAATAAAGCAATGTTGATACACTATCACTCCCTAATGTGATGCATGTAAGACAATCCTTTACATGTGCAATATTTTCCATGTGCTCTTCAAATCATTCTATTACATTGGGTCTCAGACATATAAAATATAGGAATTGACATGTTACTACCAAATTCGTTTTTAATGTGTTCAACATTAAAATATGCATGTGTTTTGCACTTTATTCCATTAACATGTTTCACAACACTTCACATAAACCTTGAACATGAGAAATATCACTGATAAACATGATTGTGATCAGGCACCTGCTTCGTTGCTACAGTGGCAGCCATTCAAAATGGACCTGGCCACCTTCTTCTCATGGGCGTGCATATTCTTTTACACTGACTCCACCCTTTCAGTGAATTACAGGGTCTGACCAGGAGATGGCGCTTCTCTTTAGATCTTAATGTCCACAAATCATGACGGCAAGAATATTTTAGTACAAATATTGATGTTTAAAAAGGAATTGTAGGGGAACAGCCAAGGGCCCATTAAGGAAAGTGGGGACATTTTAAATGGCTACTACTATAATAACAACAAGCTATTAATAAACAACCAAGTCTGTGAAGCTAACAAGCTAACTGTGACACACTGCTGTGGGAGTATACACAGCCCTTTAGTGCCCTTACAACTGCACTGTAGAAAAATAAAACAGTCTCTCATTATGTTTGAAAAGTCACACAGTTCCTTATAAAGATAAGAACACATTCATGTCTCTATAGGTTAATACTACACTATTAAATTCAACCCTCTCAACTGACATAGAAGAGTTTTGGAAAAGTGCGGCTTAAAAGTAATCTAATAAATCTGAAATGAAGCTAAACTTGGGTTAATGGTAATGCAGTTGCTCTAAGGGATCCGGGTCCCAAGCATCATTTGTAGAAACAATTAGTGACTGAAATAAGAGTAAAGGATAGAAAATAGTGTATCATTTTCAGAGGGAACAAAAGATTTATTTTGTCTGTGTGATCAAAGAAATACGTTGATTGCAGTTTCATTAGGAGAGTCTGCAGAGGTAATAAGAAACACAGCATGTGAGTAATTTTACCCTGCTAAGAAATCATTTGTAAACACACACATCCTGCAAAAAGACACAGTAAGGGTGGATCAGGGAGGCAAGCTGCATTTTAGATGCAGCAAATTCAGTCATCCAGAGCAGCAACAGGTAGAGCTTACAGATGGAAGAGATTATGCATGAGGGCTTTACGGCTTTTGTTTGTGATATATTTGTTATTAGATTTGTCTGTCTACATTGTGTAAACAATGCATGGAAAACCAATATTACCTTAAGCCGCACACCCAGGGGGGAGGAAAAGTAAAGGCAAAAGACCAGAGATGAAATTGCTATTGCAGTGTGAAAATCCATCACAGGGTAAAACCAGTTCCCCCCAAAGACAGTCCTATGAACTTTGTCAAGGCCACCACATCACCTACTGTTAGTACTTTATCTTTATGTAAAAAAAAACATAACAGCTTCACACAGGTGACATTTTTAAAATGTCTTTGTGAAGCAGAAATGTAGTTACAGAGTATTACCATTTAGAGTTACCATAAGCCTAACTTAACTAAGTGTAATGCTTAGAACAGATCTTTAAAACATTTAATTTTGCCTGCAAGCTGACTTCCCATGGTGTATTGACAAACACATGAAAATTCATCTTGTGCTCCCGCTTTAATTATTCAGGTTCTACTGAAAATCCCTGCTGTTGATCGGAGGATATTTCCTACCTGAACAATGTGTAGAATAGAGTGATGAGCTTTTTTTTTTCTCAAAAATTATTTCCTGTAGCACGAATGATTTAACTTTCACCTATTAGCTACTAAAATGATGTTCCATTGAAATACTGAAAAGAGTCACGCACAAACTATCACTATTTCTGTCAATGGGACTACATTCATTAAGCCTAAGGTAAGTATTCAAACAGTAACGAATGCACTAACAATACATCAAACACTTTTGATTGGTTCAGCAGCCAATTGTTCCGCGCTACATGAACTATCTGCAGTTCTGAATGAACATCCAAAAGGTATCAAATGCTTGAAAACCCAGAAGAAAACAGATGAATCTCCAGTCAACATTGCCCGGAGCAACCAGTGCAAACTTGCAATCAAAGTTTTGCTAGATTTGCACGAGTCCTGCCGAAACAAGGACAACCTCCCACTGAGATTAATCCTGTCCAATGACATTAGCATTGCAAATTGATTTCCTTGTGTGTTTTCCAACCCTATTTAATGTTATAGATGTGACTCTTAAGCTTCTGTTCAATTTTGACAATGCTTCCAGGGACTTTAAAAACTGGCCAATAAAGTTGACAATTAAAAATGTTTACAGCATTTTGTGCATGAGGTTTTTTTTTCTTCTTTTTTATCAAATCACCCTAAAAGTAAGATTTTATATAAACTTTAATAAACGTTCATCAAATTACAATACAGGGATATGAGGTTGTAAAAAAGTCATCACCCTAGTGTAGAACTACAAAAGTCTGTTTTTAGCCTGTTTTTTCTGTTTTTTTTCTTTAACAGGAAATCTGTTTTCTGGTTTGTTGAAGTGTTTTGTTGACTTGACAGGTTAACAATAGTTGGGTCTTTGATTTGCATCTGACTGGGAATTTGCTTACAAGGATGGATCTCTGTGTTGTCTGAAAAAACAACCTCAGATTGCTTTAGCACAGTCTGACAGAACTGACGAAAATTCCTGGATAGGTGTCCAAGTGTACTCAGAAAAGCCGAGTGAAAGCTCTGTGGTTCTGATTTAAGCCGGCTTTGTGGTTGCCATGACATGCATCAGTGAGAATTTACACATTGACAATATGTGGAACTCAAACAGAGTACGACGCATCATCAATCAGGCTGTATTTTATGTGATAGACCAAAGTAGAGCTTAGTCATGCTGACTGTTCCACAGGTACCTTGTGAAGATTAAGGAAAGCATCTGTGTTCACCATGGATAAATTTTGATGTCAGGGATGGGGGGGGGGGGGGGGGGGGGCAAGCATTTTTCACATTTATCTAACATATAAGTTCAGTGTGTTTTCTAATAGATCTTCTGTTTGTTTCCCTTACTTCATTTTGCATCTCTGTTATCCTTCTCCTGACAAAATATATGGATGCATGACATGGACAACTGGACAGTTTGGGGTGAGATTAAAAACACACAGTTTTACAATTATTATGAGCTTGGATATATAAAATTCTAATTTGTAGATTGTATTTTTTCCTGTTTTGATGCTATTGATAAAATATAACAATAATATGTTTTATTTATCAGCACTTTTGTTTGAAACAAATATACTGGCTTTATATAGCTTTGAAATTTTGAAGAGGATCTGCTGCTTTATGGAGCCAATTAAGGTGATTTTCACACATCCTAACTGCAAGTCTAATAAACCAACACATGCACGCACATGGCACCAAATCAAAGATTTATTGTAAAGTGATACACCTGATAATACAACCCTTCTAGATTATATGACCCAATGAGAACAAAAAAAAGTCTATTTTACAGCAGCAGACTCCGTCACCAACTGCTGTCTTTTAAAGACCCCCTTTTTTCCACAAGACCATACCTCCTGTACAATTTATCGTTTTGATATCTCAAAAATCAAACCAAAACATACCAGAAAGCTAAGATAAAGGCTTATGACCCCACAGTTTTAAAGGTATACTATGCAACATTTTTCAGTTAATTAATGTGTTCCATAACGTTTTGGATGATTAAATGAGTCATTTCAGGTCGAACAAAGGTTTTCTCCTGGTGGTCTGTAGGGGAAATACCGTACTTGCAATTGCAGGACCCCTCGGCCCGCACCCACAGGGTCAGAAGTCTCGTGCATCGTGAGAGTCGGTCTTGCTTTATGGCGAGAACTGCTACACGCCCCCAGTGAAAGGCATGCTCGTTGCTAGCGCAGTGGCGATTTTTGTGCGGTCATCATGGCGGAACCAGCGAGAACTTTCACTCGAAAATTGGAACAAAATAGTCACTTACCGCAGTAGACATGGTGATTCGTTGCGTTCGCCTGTCTGCTAAGCTCAAAACACCCGGGCCTGGCTTGACGGAGAAACCGATGTGACCATCCAATCACAGACCCCATTCAGTGGCACATCAGATGTTTTTAAAGTGAGCTTCTCAAGAGTTACAGCTGTGACAGCCAATCACAGCTTGTGGGCGGGCTAAACTCAGGGAAGCTATTGCTTACTTTTTGAACGAGACCTCAACAATATTCGACAGTAGTGGACCAGCAGATATGGACCGGCTGCTGCTTCTCTCATCAAGCTCTATAACTCAGTCCTTTGACCGTCAGAGGCCCTCTGTCCATCTTAAGCAGTTAGCCCCCAGAGCCTAGCCTTGGCTTGCCATCCTCTCTTCCTGCTCTGTTTCTCTGGCGGGCCCTAGCTAGCCCAGGCCAGATGTAGCCCCTTCCAGGCCATCAGCGTTTTTCGTTTCCCGGCAGGTCTCTCTGCCGATGTGCTTCTCAGCTCTCTTCCTGAGCTAGCAGTTGCAAGTTGCTGCCTCTGCCACCGTGGTTCCTTAGCCAAAGAGCGTGGCATACCTGGCCGTCTTGTCCTGGTTATGGTCTGAGCTCAGAAATCCTGTTTCGTCCCCCTCTATTGGGCACTCTGACCAAAACAAACATGGACTGAGGGTAGGAGAAAGATGCTTAGTCTGCTTAGAAAAAAAAAACAAAACTGCAAAATAACGGCAATTTTAATTGTTCGTCTGCATAATTACCAGCTGGTTACCAGTGTAAGCCTACATAGATACATTTCTAAATAATATTCTATTAGCCTGTGCAGGATTGCGTATCGGCTTAACTTAGCTGGTGTCTCATTCAAATTTAAACGCAATCTCTATAATCACAAAAGCTGTGTGCCTCCAAAAATACAAACCAACTCTTATGCAATTATAAATAGCATTTTCTAAGGCAAGGCAAACATAAACCTGGGACTTTTAGTACATAGTTGGTAATAAATAACATACATATAGAATATAGCAGTGGCGGCCGGCCCATAGGGGGCGCTGGGGCACCGCCCTCCCTGATAAGAAGAGAGAAACGTAAAATATATTTTTACAAATTAACTCATAAATGTCAGTTTTACTCTCTAGAGTGTGTACATATAAGCAAAACAAATTATATAAACTACATTTCCCTACCTACTGTCATTCATTTGTGGATTTCCACAGACAGACTCCTACCGTCTCTGTCTTGGGGCGCTGATCAGACTGCCCCACATGTGCAGAGAATCTGCCAATCATGTACTATTGCTAGGTGAATTTAATAATTTAATGGCCAATCAGCGTCTCAGAATTTTATGGTCTTGGGGCGCTGAAAATACTGCCCTTTAACAGGCTTCTGCACCCAATGCGCAGGTGCAGACAATTAGAGGGACGCTGGCGAACGTAACGAGCGAGGTGCAGCTTCCACCAAATTCGGTGAGATCCTTATTCATCTACCCGTTTGCCAGAAGAACATCCCTGCTGTAGGATATGAAAATTTCACGTCATACTTATTGTGACCAAAATCATCACTGTTACTGTTATTATATAGTAAATTAAATCATTACTGTTAAATTGTATCTATTGTCCAATTTTTTATTTGAATTTTTATTCTGGATTAGTTGGAGACATACACTAGGCTATATCAGCCTCACCAAAAATATTTTTCACCAGCCACCACTGGAATATAGATACATATATCTACCATTTATATCAGTGAATACCTGTAATTATTACATTTAGTAGCTTTAACAACTAAACTGTGAAGAATAAAGCTTACTTTAGATATTAACTGTTTATGACCTCAATTTAGAGCAGTTTCACAGCTTAGAAACATTCTGAGCGCCTCCAAGTAACAAGAATCAGTGGAAACTTTACCCTTTGAATTAAATTCTGTGAGGAAACTTAGAACTACCACATGATGTGAAATTATGGTGGAGCTTATTATGATAAATTTATCCCATTAAAACCAGAAAACTATTTTGTGAGAAAAAGTTTGACGCTTCTGTAGTTTGCCCTCTCCAAGAAAGATCATTCGAATGCTGTTCATTACTCCAGTATTCACTGCTCCTTGCTTTCTGGATGTTAAAATATACTTCTATCTGGAGACCCATTTAGGAGATTTGGTCCAGTCAAATATGATAGAATATGAAAACTCAGGAGGTGAACATTTGGCAATCAGCAGAGCGTCTTGAACGTTTGTGGTGTGTGAAATGGAAGAGACTGCTGTAGGGTCTGACCGTCTGCCAAACCTTGGACAAAAATCAAAATGACTGCTCCCACCAGAGGTATGGGATTATAACTGGCTTTCTCACTGTGATGGCAGCCACATCCACTCCCTCCCCACCTCAAGTTCTCATTACCCGAGGTATTTAATCATACAGCAGGAAGCCATAGAAAACTTCCCTATGAGATCTACAAGCTATTAAGAGCAGAGGTTGCATTTCCTTGTGGGGAAATGCTCATTATTTTCTGTTGTCTGTGTCCTCTGGGTAATTTGGCAAATGGTAAATTCTCTTTTCTCCTCTTATAAACCATCAAATGCTGCCACAGGATTGTGCTCTTCGGTATAACATAAAGGGTTAGTGGTTGTTGCTCAGAATATAGAGAGTTTCTTGGAGGCATACAAACCACTGGAATGGGAATGAGTAAAAGTAAAAAACTTTATGGCTCCCATTTCTGGCCAAGTTATTTCTCTTGGATGGATGGCACACAGATTGGCTGGTCTGGAGATTCCTGATGAATAACACACTGCCTGAATGGCTCTCGAGTTGTCTGTGTGGAAGACTTGAGATTTTTAAATGGAGCAGAGCACAGATTGTGGGAGCAACTTAGAGAAACAGTGATATATTTAGAATATGTTTTAAAAATGCTCTTTTCTACTTGGTCCTCTGAGGTTGTGAGTAATTAATGAGGCTCATCGCAGGGAATTATCCTGTGGAGAGCTTTAGAACAAAATTCCCCATGCGTGCAAAGAATTAGAATTTTCGAATCAACCAGCAACAAAATGGAGACGACTTGAGAAAATTAAAGCATATTAAAAAATGCCTTAAGCATGAAATGAGTTTGATCAGAAGTTCAGAGGCTAAGAGTTAATCATGTTCAATTATTGCTACCTAAGAAACTGTGGTATGACATCGGTTATACGTATAATTTCCTCCCAGGCAATGTTTCATTGATTTTTCCTATTGAAGGAAGTTGAAAACCTTAAATTCCTCCTCATCCAGTTTTTTTTGTGTTTTACAAACCTTAATTCTAATATAAATACAACTTTCTGTCCAGCATAGTAGTATTTTTTTTTCTTATGAAAATTACAATAATAATTTTCAGATTTATTTCAGTATATTTGGGTCTCAGCTGAAAATTATAATTTTTTTTTCACTTATTAAACTCAGAGGGTGAAAATCATATCTTTATTTATAAATAAACATGGTTATATATTTCATAAACATAGTTTGACTGATGTAGGTGATTCTGTCTCCCATGAAATGAAAATATTAAATAAG
Organism: Cyprinodon diabolis; assembly: GCA_030533445.1. NCBI lineage: Eukaryota > Metazoa > Chordata > Actinopteri > Cyprinodontiformes > Cyprinodontidae > Cyprinodon > Cyprinodon diabolis. The sequence continues at coordinate 40,893,416 of CM060083.1, read as the reverse complement.
TATCTGATAAAATGATAAATTTCAAGTTGGGTGGAGTTTTGACATGACACTAAGGCTCCGTCCAAACGAAGTCAAAACGAACACGAAACGCTAATATTTTCCAGAACGTTTGTCTTAAAGAGGGAGACGTAAAATAAATGTGATCGTCCACACGAATGCATGAAAACGCTGCAAAATGTATGCCAGGCCTGTAAGTGGCGCTGTGGTGCCGGAGCAAAAATAGGCGAAAACAGGCAACGAAATGTTGGGCATGCGCAGTAATATTTATACAACAACCAAACCGGAAAACCCCTGCGGGTCCATTTTCGTGGTTCAGTCAAATTCAGGTGCTGAACTATGTCGTCGATATTGCTCTGTTCTTCCTGGAGATATTCCAGAAGAAGAAGATTCTGTTGTAAGCCCGACAGCAGGGTGAGTAGCATGAGCAGCAACCATTCAACACAGTACGGCGCCATTGTTGTTGTGATACTGTGTCGCGCATGCATGTTTAGAGGCGACGCTATGACGCATGCGTGTAAAAAAAAAATGCGGTCAGAGCTTAAAGATGGAACCGCGAAAACGGCGTTTCAAAATCTTCCCACTCTGAAGGCTTAATAAAAAAATTATCGTTTACAGACCCCGAAACGCCGGCTTCGTATGGATGAGAGGCTGGTTTGGTGAAAAATTTGTGAATTTAGGTCAGGGTTTGACTTTGTGTGGACGGGGCCTCAAGCTCAAGATGGTTACTTGCAGAATATATGAGAGAGAGAATAAAGACCAGGCTAATCAGCAGATTGGGAGCAGGTGTGAACAGAGGAATCTAGAAGGGAGCTAGGGAAAAGGAGACTGACACACAAGGGCAGCAGACGGCAAACAAGAAATACCTAAGAACTCAAATACAGTCAAATAACTAGAATAGCACAAAATGGAAATAAAACTCAAAGACAAACTTAAACAGAACCAAAACCATGACAACAATACTTAGAGCATTTCACTATTTTATTAGCATAAAAAAAAACTTTTATTTTGTTTGTTTTGACTGATGGGATGATAGGGAAGACGTTTGACGTTGCCAGTTCCCCAGTAGATTTCAGCATCTTCCAGCAATCCCATAAACAGGGCATTGCTGCAGAAAAAAGATGGGGAATTAAAAGCTGCATAACTAGGGCTAATAATCCCATTCTTCAGGGTATTGTTAAGCAAAGTGTTTAAAAAATCTTGATTTAGGCCTCTGCTGAATTCACCTGGGCTTAAAATCTTAGCAGAAGCACATGATGATCATCTCCATGCCAAAAGAAAATAATGCAGTCAATCCTGTAATCGTAAACACAATTTATTTTTTTCTATTCTTAAAGGAGACATGACAAAGTACTAAGTGCATAAACTGCAGAGTACATTTACTTAATCTGCAGTGAACCGACTTTTCTGTAAGAATTTTGGATTTGAATTAACTGCAACCAATACATCTCAAGCTAAACAGGAATTAAAGCCTGGCATTTAACAGTCTGTAATACATCTGAAAAATGTGTACCTTTCAGGAAAAGAAACAAAATCATGCTTGAATGATATTCTAGTATTTTATTGACATTGAAATGCACCTCCATAAGTGGGGTTTAAACTGCAGCTCAGATGTTTTCAATGATTAATGGATAATAATTGCAGCAGACGTTCAACCACTTATTACACACTTCCATCTTTTTATGCCTAGCTCTCTACAGTTGGAATAAACACACTAAATTCAGATTTTGCTTCAGTAACAGTTTCTCTCTACATCAGCAGAAGCGAAAACCTGCATCTGCTTTTCCAGCAAAATACGACATTAGCTTCTCTGGGATGGCTGGATTAAAAAGATGACTTCTAAGCATAGATGGAATATTAACACATTGGAAAAAATGAAGCTCTAGATGAGTCAGTTTTTTTTTTTTTTAAATAAGTGCATCTGTTGTTGATTGAGGAGGTAAAAGAGACATTTTGCCAATGGAACAAGACAATTTGCACTTAAAATAAGAAAACTCAAATGCATAGTCTAATTTCACGTGCATATTATCTAATTATCTTATTGTAAGAGTAAAAATACTGATTCCATTGGCAAATCATTTAATTTACCTATTCAAATTAAGGGTAAATACACTTGATTTAAGAAATTTTCCACTTGTTTCTAGCGTTTTTCCAGTGCAGGCAGGTTACTGGGGAAGGGAATGTTCACAGTGAAGCCAGAGCACATCTAAATGACACACTATATATGTTAAATTTAGTTGACCTGAGCTCAGCTTTGCTGCCTGGAAGACTAACATAAGCCAATAGATGTTAAGCCAGTCTGCAAGAATTCTGCAGACGTGCAAGAACTTTTAGATCGGTCCAACTTTCACATGATCGTCCATCATGCAGTGTAAAGGCGGTAATGAGGGGCGATCAGCCTCTCACGACAAACCTCCTGATCAGGAATCGTAAGTTCGGGAGAAAATCAAACATCTTTGAAATTCAGTCGGCCATCGTAAGGTGGTCTTGGGCAAATCGTTCAGTGCACATGAGCAAACAAGCATCCTTCTTCCTCTCAGATGGAAACACGGAAGCTGTGAACTCACACAGTGTGAGCTGTATCTGCGTGCAACGATTGAAAAAATGGTACAGTGTATGCCCAGCTTTACTGATTTAAAATGAGCTTGAGGCAAATTCTCACCCGAAAATCTGACGTTTCAATCAAATTTATGTAAAACTATTTAGCTAAGACATCTGAAAAATTACATTAAACTTTTCCTTAATTTTGTCAAGAGAAAAAACAGACAGCAATGAAAAAGGTTGAAACAGAGTGTTAGTTTGGAGGTGATATTTAAGTCAGTGAACACAGCCGGTTTAAAGTCAAAGCATAGCAGCAAAAAGAATTCTGAAAGAATTGATTTAGTAGAGATTCCTGTAGGAAAGGTGGTCTGGGTGGTTGCCCTTAGCCTCGTGAGACCATCCTGATCTCGCGAGCTTTCAAGGTTTCACTCGCAGATCAGTCTGGAGACTCTCCGTTAAAGAAAATTTGGAGCCGTTCATGAAACGAACGTCCAATCAGCGTTGGCTTTGAGGCGGGTTGAGGTGTGACGCAACGAGAAGCGCAACAGTTCAGTCTAAAGAACATGGCGACTTCAGTCGATGAAACTAGCGTTAGCGTGGCTATCAAGCAAGTTTTACAGAATTACAGAGTATTTCTTCACTGAAAGAAGAGCAAAACACTGCTCTGGAGGCTTTTCTCAGAGGAAAAGATGTTTTTGCTCTCCTCCCGACTGGTTTCGGCAAGAGTTTGATCTATCAATTGGCTCCTCTTCGTCGTCGCTCTGTTAGTACGTCATATGCTTCGTTGATCTGATTGGTTTATTTGGCCCGTCTATCACCAACATAGGCCAATCAGCTAACCAGTATTTCCACCCCTTCCCAAAATTACTTCAGCGGAAGGTTTCTAGATGGATATGCGGAGCAAATCCATCTGGCGGAGTCAGGTTAGGTCCCCCTGCCACCCAAATACAGCTACAATAAATATACACCCTCTACCAGGCAATAACCATTTACATAGCTGTAAACAATGCAGTGAATTCAGTATAGCTGAGAAAGTGAAAAGCAACATCATGACAGCCAGCTGTCAGTCTGCTCCTGGTGGTTAGATGATGTGAGGAGCCTCTTTAGGACTGAGACACTTTAACTGCGCTATATAAGGTCTTTTTTTCCTACGCATAATGAACAAATCAAAGGAACAACTGACTTCAGTGACTGCTTTACTTTAAGAACATCAGATCAACTATTCCTACATTGGCTCCCTCTCATAACTGCAATGAAAACCTCTCCCCATAGCACAAATATAATGCTTATGAAAAGACAATTACACTGATTTGTAGTAATCAGGTTAAATTTGATTTCAAATAGTGTTACGATGTTACCAATTTATGAAAACAAAGTAATTAGATTACGTTTTCAATTTGAAAAAAAACTAACGCAGTTGTCAATACCCTTATTTTGTTAAGCCCCTATCCAAATATTGCCTTTCACAGCTTTGCCACCCTGGGTCAAAAGCCGAATGGCTCATATAAAAAATAGACAGTTTCCAGTCTAGAATAGAACAGATGATTAGGCTACAAAAAGAATGATCATTCTTATAACTTCAGGACATACTGCTGATAAGTACTTTATAAAATGTAGGGATGATCCAGAACAGGGTCAAAAGAAACAGACTGACTACTGTACTTATTAAACAATGTAAAGATTGCATTAGTGAGCAGTTTGTTTGCTCTTCAGATGGGTTATAACCACATAAACCAATGGTTAACACAACGGTATGCGATAGTTACTTTTGAACATGTGTTTTTAATCTATGAATTCATACAGAGAATATTCTGACCAGCGTTCTGACCAGGTGTCTCACTGCGTGGTGTGGAGGCTCCACCTCCTCAGACTGGAAGGTGAGAACAGCAGAGAAGATAATCCGGGCTCCTCTTCCATGAAAGACATTTCATCCCAGTGCTGTGTGTCACGAGCCCGTAACATCACCAGTGACCCCTCACACCCCCACCATGGACTGTTCTCCCTGCTGCCCTCACTGCAAAAACAATCTAGAAATAAGTAAAGATTTCTTAAATTAAGTGTATTTACCCTTAATTTGAGTAGGTAAGTAAGAGGATTTGCCAATGGAATGAGTATTTTTACTCTAAAAATAAGATAATTTGATAAAATTCACTTGAAATAAGAAAATGCTGTTGTTTTTTCTTATTTTAAATGTAAATTGTCTTGTTCCATTGGTAAAGTGTCTCACTTACCTCCTCAAATCAAGAAAAAATGCACTTATTTTAAGAAAAAATGACTTATTAAGATTGAATTTTTTGCAGTGCTCTGGGAAGAGGCTTTGCAGCATCTGATGCAGGTCCAGCAGGTTCTGCAACAGTTTCTTCCCCAACGCCATCATACTGCTGAACTGTTGAGAAAACTCTGCATCACGCTGATATCACCAAACCAAAAATACTGCATAATATGCACCATATATATTAATGCTCTGAACTTCCATATCAATGTGTTTTTTCTGCCGTACTGTTTACGTTTGATCACTGCTGCACTTTATTGAATTGAAATGTTCATTTACTGTCTGAAAGCTTTACTAAATGAAACACACACACACTTTGTATACAAAATGGCAATAAAAAATGTCTAAGTCTAAGACAACAGTGGAGAGACAGACATTGTTAATAATTTTGCTTGCTATCAGTAGCTAGCCGTCCTACAGTCCACATCAAATAACCAAACCCAGTGGTTTGCTAGAAGGCAACAATAAAGCCTGTAACGCAGCTGTGACATAAATGCCACATTCTCATGCTTGGAGAAGAGATGGGGCACACCATTAATCACGATGAAGGAAAAAGTCACCGTTGATGAAAATAAAGCACTTGTTAGATAATTCCTGACTTGGAGGATTATCATTTACTTATCTCTTTTTTAACTTAGGAATTTGAATAAACAGTAAATGCCACATCCTCTCTGTATCTGTTTGTGTCGATGGTTACAGCCAGGGCATTGGCTGGACGTGTCAGGAATACAAAACACCAATCCTGTCAACGGAGGGAACCAGGAGAGATGCCGAGTGACACTCAGCAAGCTCCCTGGTGGTATCCCTTCTCAAGATGGTTAACAAGGATAGAGGAGTTTGAAAAGGAAACTTTATACTTCTTTTGTCACATAAAACCCAGTGGGGGATTAAATAAAAAGGCTGGATTAAAACTACTTGAAGGACCGAAAGAGCTTCTATAAAACCACCCAGTTTAATGAGATTCCACCGAGAGAGTGGCGGGGATGAAAGTTCCAGATACACCATCAGAAAGGTCAAAGGCCTCTACTTTTAACAAGTGACAAGTAAGGCAGTAGTCTTGAGAAAAGATGGATTTCAGGAATCATGAAGTCATGGTGGGGATGTGGGTGTTTTGTTTACAGGAAGATAACCTACAGCAGGTAAGATGGGAGCCAGATGTTTTAGCAGCTGGCAGATCCTCATTCTCTGTATGTTAAAAGCTTACATTCAATGAGCTAACTCGGAAGCTGCATTGATTTTAATGGTCCACTAGTATTGGTTAATTCATTTGTGAAGCTTCTCCTGTTTTTCTAAAACCATGCAAAAAAACTAGCCTTGTCGTTCCTTCAAAGGTGCTCTATGTTGCACTATACAACTACCTAGAAATGATTTTTCAAAATGTCAGGAATAGCGTTGAGTTCGAGGTTTTGTACAGTAGCCCAACAAAACCTCTGCTCTGTTCGAAAACCTGGGACGCGTCCTTAGAAGGCCAGATTTGAAGGGCGATTACGTCATAGCGCGGCGCCGAGGTCTGGTCGGATTCCAAGAGTCCTCGTTATGCGGCCTTAAAATGCGTCCTTCTTTTTGCCCGATTTGAAGGACGGGTCCGATGTATCCTCGGTATCCTTGGTTTACCCAGGATTCATTGCGAGACCAAGCAAGCCGTGATCAGAGGAAAGGTTACTTGGCGCCGAACAGTGGTGAAAATTGGAAGTTCAGTTTAATATAATCCAGTCAGTGAATAGTTCCGTCTGAAATGAATGAAAATTGTTGTTTTAATGGTTATAGAGTCAGATATGTGGCGGTAATGTTTGGTTTATCTAAAGGTTTTTATCTGTTACTGTGTAAATGGGTTTGGCTGGAATTTAAGGACAGATTCTAATATATCTGCAGGGTGGGGACTATAAATCTGACAATTTAATTTTTTTATTGCTGTTTTGCACAATATGCTTAACTAAGTATTTTTTGTTGTTAAATATTAGAGATTTTGCAGATATATTTTTATACATACATTGTTTAGATTTACTTATATCTTTCTACTACTTTTATAGAATAGAAAATCCCTTTATTGTCCCACAATGGGCAAATTTACAGCAGCTCAAAGATTATTAAAAATTGTCACACAAATGATGACCTTAGAAAAATGTCTAAGAATAACATAATAGGGAAGAGTTAAAATATAAACAATAAAATACTGTAAAGTGTTTTAACAATATAAAACTGGAGAATAAATAACCAATATGCAGCTATGGACATTTTTATAGTAATGGATATTTGAAAATAGCAGCAACATCAGAGATGTGCAGAATGACAGCAGCAGGTTATTTAACTGACTAAGGTTTCTATCTTTACATTTGATTTGATTTGTTCCTGCTCCCGCTGGTTGGAACCTTTATTCTACTCTGGATTCTCATCAGTCTTTGTTCACTTTATAATAAAAAATAAATAAATAAACAAACGGTTTTGAAAACTTCGGTTTTCATTCTTTTCCTGCTTTGTGTGTCAACTTTCACGGTTGCTAAGCAACAGAGCATACGGGGGTAAAACCCACCGAAGGGTCGACCTGTTCAAATTTACAGCCAAAACTCTTCCGGTCTCCTTATTTTCAGGGACTTTGAAGGATCCAGTCTAGGTAGACCGCGTCCTTGGAGGATGCAGCCCAGGATTTCGAACAGAGCACTTGTTTTTATTTTGAAAACATGCAAATTGAAATGGACGAAGGACTTCATCCCCTTTGGATGGGGGTCGTTTGGCTTCTTTTGTTAGCCTAACATGCTCCATACCTGTCTAAGTGTCTGAAAGGGGGACGTTAAAGGGAATCATTGGCCTGGCTGAACAGGCAAGGTCCTCCGCTCTGCTGTACAGGGGCTGGAGCTTAGATGATATTGGGAAGGGATTAAACCAATAGCTGCATTGTAGGTTTTTGAAAGCTTAAACCTGAGTCCACCCCCTCTGTTTAAGGTTGCTTTTCCTTTTTTTTTTTTTTAAACAGAAGGGGTTGAAGTGAATTAATGGATTTGTCATAACCTGAGACGATTCAGGAGGAATGGAGAAATGTTAGATATTCTTGGTTAAAATGTCTTAAAAATCTAAAAACATTTTCTTGTGGCTTTGTTAAATAAAACAAGGCTCCCCAACTCTTAACATCTTTATCTGTTCCTGGTTTGTCTTTATTAATGCCTCTGATCAATTGGCTTTTTTCTCGCTTCTAAAAAATGTAGACAATAGTTGCAAAATACAAAACTGATGGTTTGTCTATCAAGCGTGCTTTCAGTGAATTTAAAAATCCTCTTTTTCTTTGTATTTTGTGGTTCAATAAAGTTTTTTCAAAGCAAAATTGAGAAAATCATCACCTTTATTTTTGTAGAGTGGATACCACAAATGTGTTTACTGACACTCTAAATAATCCAAGATTATGTTAACCAGTCTCTAGCTGTAGCATTAAATTTATCTCTAAACTGTGGTACAGTAGGCTATATGCTTTATGTATTTCTCTCAATTTTCCATCTTTGTATCAAATAAACTAAAGATATTTTTTCTGAGCTTCTAATCAAAACAAGATGACTGATTTAAAAAGGTGAATCAAGTATATTTCAGTAACATAAAATCGTTTTACATTTACATAATGTGACAATGTTTTCATAGCAGCACCAATCTATATTTATCTTGTAATGTATTGATGATAACCAGGAAGGTCAGCTTGCTCCGTGTTTCAGTTTACCTGAGGTGTTTTAATTAAGAACGTTCCTTTAAGCCGGCTGATTATAGAAACTCATAAACAATCTCAGGCATAGGAGCTAAATAATTAATTAGCCTCTCAGATCACATCTGAGGTAAAGAATATGTTAAAGTAAATAAGTTGATGTTGTGATGAAGGCTTTCCTTGCAGTAGTATATTCTCACATTGTAAAATATCAAAACACCCATCCTTAAAATAGTCATTTTATTTGGTAATGTTTGCATTTTGTTTTGAAAATACCAAAAAAATAATTTTTATTGGTATCCTTTGTTTTAATTGATGGCAATTTTTTGGGAATATGGAAATAGTCCAAATGTTTCTACATTGGATATGATTATATAAGTTTCTTGTTTATTTTGGTTTGTTGAAATAAAGATCCTAATTCAAAGCTTCCTTTTGTCAACAGTTATTCTTTAACTTTGTTGCAAAATTTAGAGACAGAACGTTTTGGACTTCTCCTGATTACATAATCTTTCAGGAGTCCTAATTCCTCCCTTTTTCCTCTTGGCTTCTCTTAGCCCGCAGGTTTTCCATAGTACTTAGGTCGGGAGTCTTGGTTAAGCCACAAAGAATGATCCTTTCCTTTGTTGATTCTGCCAGTTGTTTTTGGTTCATTTTAATACTGAAAAAAACAGTTATAACCAATTCTTGGTTTACCAACAGAGGCCAAGAAATTTTTATTAAATTGAAATTTCAGTGGGTTTATTTTTTGGTTCTCCAACAAGGTTCCACAGATTCTCCACATATAGAACATACGTAAATAATCATAACCCCCAACCCCATAGCAGGGAACAGAAGACCATTCCTGTTCATCAAGGCCCACAATTCCCACTAACGAACCCCCTTTCAGAGACAAAGACAGGTATCAGGTATTGCAGGCTAAGAAAGAACTCAAATGACCCTCGTTTTTAAGGGCTGGACCCGTTCGTCCGGTTCAATTTGCATGTTTTCTAAGCCAAAACAAGGCTTTGTTATTTTGGTCCTCCCTATAAAGCCTCAAACTCAACGCTATTTCTGACATTTTGAATTGAAAAAGCTTCCTAGATGGGAAGAGAAACGTCTTCACACTTGGAAACAAAATCCAGTGGATTTTTTTTTTTTTTTTACTTTTTTGGAATTACTATGACTTGGATGACTGAGAATCTTCACCAACAGCATTAAAGTGGATATGATGAGCTGTTCTCTCTCTCTCTCTCTATATATATATATATATATATATCTTTTTTTTTCCACAAAAAAAGCACCTAACTTCATAAAGTTTCAGTTCAGCCTAATCCAAAGGTTAAACATTTTCCTATATTTAGTGAAATTCTGCACAACGCTAACTATATTGAGTCTAAGGCACTAAGATGCTGCTCTTTACTGCTGTTCTCTAATAGCAGTTCTGCTTTGGGGGTGAGTACCTCATTGGAATCGCATGTTCTGATAATTTACCCATTTGTAAAAGCTACCCTGGAAAATGGGCATCATTGTGAAACCCATTGTTTGATACCCGGAGAAAGAAGAATTGATTAAATCCATCCATCATCCATCCATCCATCCATCCATCCATCATCCATCCATCCATCCATCCATCCATCCATGCATCCATCCATCATCCATCCATCCATCATCCATCCATCATCCATCATCCATCCATCCATCCATCCATCATCCATCCATCATCCATCCATCCATCCATCCATCCATCCATCATCCATCCATCATCCATCCATCCATCCATCATCCATCCATCATCCATCCATCCATCCATCCATCCATCCATCCATCCATCATCCATCCATCATCCATCCATCCATCCATCCATCATCCATCCATCATCCATCCATCCATCATCCATCCATCCATCCATCCATCCATCATCCATCCATCATCCATCCATCCATCCATCCATCCATCCATCCATCCATCCATCCATCATCCATCCATCATCCATCCATCCATCATCCATCCATCATCCATCCATCCATCCATCATCCATCCATCATCCATCCATCCATCCATCCATCCATCCATCATCCATCCATCCATCCATCATCCATCCATCCATCCATCCATCCATCCATCCATCCATCATCCATCCATCCATCATCCATCCATGCATCCATCCATCATCCATCCATCCATCCATCCATCCATCCATCATCCATCCATCCATCCATCCATCCATCATTAATCCATCATCCATCCATCCATCCATCCATCATCCATCCATCATCCATCCATCCATCCATAATCCTTCCATCCATCCATCCATCCATCCATCATCCATCCATCATCCATCCATCCATCCATCCATCCATCATCCATCCATCATCCATCCATCCATCCATCCATCCATCCATCATCCATCCATCCATCATCCATCCATCATCCATCCATCCATCCATAATCCTTCCATCCATGCATCCATCCATCATCCATCCATCCATCCATCCATCCATCCATCCATCCATCCATCATCCATCCATCCATCCATCCATCCATCCATCCATCATCCATCCATCCATCCATCCATCCATCCATCCATCCATCCATCCATCCATCCATATTTCTTCCTTTCTCCATATAGGCTAATGATCGTTCACGCTCTCCATAGTTCCCCTGTGGTGCGAGCACAGGGCGGCTGTTACGCGCCTTTAGCGAGCATGCGAGTTTCCTGTCACTTGCACGGTAAATTGTGCCGCCTGCGCTGTGCGGAGATGCAGGGGAAACCGTATCTGATGGGGAAACGCAGCTCGACGTAACACCAGTATTTCCATCTGGAAAGCGCTGTTTTGCCGTTGGAGTCCTCCTCACTCTCCATCCTCCCCTCTCTCATGCCGCGTGCACGAGTCCTATCATGAAAGAAGGTTAATTGTGCGACCTGAGTAACGTGCAGTAACGGGGTGTCAGCAAATGTAACTGCGTTATAGTTACAGTAAGAGTAATCATTTTGATTACTGGTTACTAAAAAAAGGTAGCGGTGTTACTTTCAACGCCGTTACTCCCATCACTGGTGGCTCGTTACCAAGCCTCTTCTGGGATAAATGAGGGGATTAAGCCTTTCGATTCAGGTGTGTTAGAGAAGAGATGCATCTAAAAGTTACAGGATAGTAGCTCTTGAGGACTGGACTTGAGCATCCCTGATCTAAGATATTGTGACAACTATGCCACAACCGCATCTGTTAAAAGATAATTCTTTGTTTTGTGAATCAGCTAAATTTAAATGCATTGAATAAATATATTATTTCAGCAATGAATAAATGGAAGTAAAAATGTCCACATCAGTTTATGTATTTTAATAAAATGCGTTGCTCATATGGGCAGACACTAAGAATTGTTTGTTGGGTAAAATAGAAAAATCAATGTTAAAGTAAGGAAGAGAAAATGGTTGAAAAACTAAACTGGGACTTTTAAAACAGACTGAATCCACCCAGGGACTCAAGGCTGACTATTGTCAATGTAGTCACCCTTATTGTTTCTCCTGGCAAACGCCAAAGCTGACAGCAACAGGAGACAGATTTCCATTGTCATTTAAAATGACCCCCTTAGAACGTCGACTGAGCTTCAAAGCTGGTTGTTAGCATCAACACCAGACATTTCACAACAAGCAGGCAAGATTTCTTTGTAAATGAGCATTTAAGAACAACAGAATCAGACTTTTATGGATGTGTAATTACTTCACACTCAAAACTGCTGATGTTTCACTGAAGGCTCTTTCACAGTGACAATCTCCCTTTTCTTGCCTCAGGCTTGAATTTATTCTATTTATCCCTCCTGGGTTTCTTTTGTTGTTTTCTGCAACTTCTCATCATCATTTCCTCTTTTTTTTTTAACCCTTAGAGAAAAAACAATCTAGTATTGAAATTTGTATTTTCAAAGTCTTGTTTCACACATGAAAAGACTAAAATAACTTTTTCTATTTTTTTATTTCACTACATGTGAGTTTTTACTTGACATGCAGCTCATACAATCATTGTTGGATCAATCTTGGACGAAGCCCTGCTGTTTTCCTGTCTATTTCTCCTGACTGAAGAAAAAATGGGGGCGATGATGGACACATTCAGAGCGATCCGTTCTATTTCCCACCGAATGATCCCTCTGTTTTTATTCCACCAACAGTCCAGCAATCGTAATTAAATCAAATTAAACCCGTTGATTTACCTGTAGTATGTTTATAGAGACTAATCTAACTTTTCTGATACTTTCTTATCATGGGGTTAATTAACTACAGGTCATTTAAGTGCATAATCAATAGGTTATTATCAACCACCAAAGTAATATTTTTTTTCTGGATAAAATCATTAGAGTTAGATGAAAACAGACCCTTAATATTTAATGTTTATAATAGCTGTGCTGACCCTCTAGTTTGTGTCAAAGTTATTGCTTTACAAAATAAATAAAATAATAGTTTTTATTATTTTGAACATCCATCCATGACGTTTACATATCACAGGCATATAGAAATCTCAATTAACAGTAGAGGAAGATGTCTGAATTTCCCAATCAGAGCTTATGCCTGTCAGTTGCTGTCATAATATGTACATTACACAGGGTTCCCGCGGGTCCTTAAAAAGTCTTAAAAGGCATTGAATTCTTCAAAATAAAACTAAGGCCTTAATTGGTATTAAAATGTCTCAAATCAGTCTTTCGTGGGTCTGCGGCCGGGACATTTGGGAGATGCGCCATTAACTTTTTGTCTGGAAAATCTGAGCAAGTGTAAATGTGACCAAAATTGTCTCCAGCCAAGAGTTTTCTCCACGGCTAAAACCAGGGAACATACATGAGGCTCAGTGGATTTATGCAAGAAGCGATTCAAGCTCAGAACGATGGGAATTAAGGCAGTGGAGTCGCACATGCGAAGCACGAAACACAAAGCGTCAAAATGGAGTTACAGAGAAACAGCCGGTATTTCTCAGTTTAGTTCCACCCTTGTCTCTGCAACGCCTCCACTTATCACCAAATCAAACATACTAAGAAAAATAGCTGCAAAAAAGACTTAGCACTGGTTATGTTGGGGCTTTAAAACTGATTTGTTTTGTTCCCTGCTAAAACAAAGTTTGTGAATTCAGTTAAATAATTGTTCAAATATATCTGTCATTTCTGTGTTTTTAGCTTTCTTCCTGTATGGGAAGCTTTTTTTTAAATTTGAAACATTAGTGCAGTGGTTTATGTTAAAATAAACCTTTGGGTTAAGTTGTCGCAAGCAGGTTTTAATGTCTTTCTTGTGAATTTGGTCTTTAATTTTTATTTCAAGTGGCATTAAAAAGTCTTAAAAAGTCTTGAATTTAACTTGCCTTATGCTGTAGGAACCCTGATTACAGTAGCAGCCATTCAGAATGGCCATTCCCATTCACATGCCAGCTGAATGGAAGCCCACTTCTCTGCAACCTCCAGCAAGAACCCCTCCAACTTCCAGAAGCTGGAGTGACCTCCTCCTTCTCCTGGGCATGCATATTTTTTTACTCTGACTCCAACCTTTCACTGAATTACAGGGCCTGACCAGGAGAAGGTGCTTCTCATTACATGTTAATGTCAACAACTCTTGGCAGAAAGAATATTTTAGTACAAAGATTGATGTTTAAAAAGGAATTGTAGGGGACCAGCTAAGGACCCATCAAGGAAAGTGGGGACATTTTGAATGGCTTGATCTTCAGAAGGTTTGATTGTCTTAAAACTTTTAATTTACTCACAGGGCAGATCTTCAAAGAAGGTGCAAAGTGATTTCCATGTGCAATTCAACAGACAATTCCTGCAAAGTTTTTTTTTTCCTTGTATGTTTTTATCCATCTAAACTCAACTGCTCCCTTTTTAGTCCTTATTAAAGTCAGATGCAAACTGACTTGTCAAATTATCTGCAGTCATTGTGCAGTCAAGGTATACTGTATATAGTTTATTATATAATCATTATTTTTCTTTGAACAGTTATTTTTACCTCCAGCTTCAAACCTTATCTTTGTTTTACGGGAACACTCTACACGGCTTGTTTTAATGTGCAGACCCCAATCAGCTTGCACATCTTTATATTTGAACAGCAATATTTGTAGATCATAAGCAATAAATCTACTTATTCTACGTACTAAGAAATAATAAGTTTAGCATCATTCATTTGGAGTCTTTGAATATTCTTTTATGTCCTTAAAAAAATAATTGAAAGGATCATACTTTAGGATTTTAACCACATCTAAAGTTATCTATTCATTCTCAGATACTGTGCTTCAAACCTCCCACTGCTCTAATGGAAACAAGCCAAACAGTTTTACCAAACCAATGTTCTGGTAAAACAAGAAGATACCCATTTTTTTGAAGGATTTCATATTTAGGTCTTCTCTACAGTTTTCAAAAGGGGACATTCTACTGTACTTTCTAACATTGTACCCAGTTTACAGCTGGCTAAAATAAGTGAACCAAAAAGATAACAGTTTTTTTTCCTCAGGTAAAAGAAACATGATTTGAGGCTTCATGCCTGGAACAAGTATAACAAGCCCTGGATCTGTTTCAAGATCAACTTCTTCGGAAGTTTTGAGGCACTAAACAGCACTCCAGCAAAAAAGCCGTTCCACATCCGAGACAGGAGGCACTTTACCTTGACACAGCTGATGTTTGGACGACTCTGAGGAGAGCCAACCCAAGAATGGCCCCAGTCTGCAGGTAAGCAGGCTGGTTTCCTCACAGACATTTTTAACACCTTGTTGGACAGATCCGTAGTGCCAGCATGCTTTAAGTCTGCCACCATCATCCCGGTCCCAAAGAAGCCTCAGGTCACCTCACTCAATGACTACCTGCCTGTTACACTGACTCCTATCATGATGAAGTGCTTCGAAAAGCTGGTTAAAGAACACATCGTCTCCAGTCTGCCTCCAACATTCGACCAGTTCCAGTTCACCTACGGACGAAACCGCTCCACTGAGAACGCCATCTCCTCTGCTCTTCACCCGAACCTGGCACACCTGGAGGAGAAGAACACCCACGTGCAAATGCTGTTCCTGGACTTCAGTTCAGCTTTTAACACCATCATTCCACCACATCTGATAGAAAAACTAAAGCAGCTGGGATTCAATACACCCCTCTGAAATTGGCTGCTAGACTTCCTCACCAACAGACCTCAGTCAGTCCGGGTCGGACAGAACACCATAAGCACAGGCTCCACCAAGGGCTGCGTCCTGAGCCCCCTGCTGTGGGGGAGGGCAAAGAGGTTAGGGCATATAGTTTGGAATCCTGAGGTTCTGAGTTCGAGCCCCACTCCCACAGACTGTCACTCTGGGTCTCTGAGGAAGACCCTTAACCCCTGATTGCTCCCTGGGCGCCTCACAATGGCAGCCCACTGCTCCTCAAAGGGATGGCTTAAATACAAATGTGAATTTCTCCAGTGTGAGATCAATAAAGTCTCCAGTTTCACCACCACACCAAAGTGGAGGGACTTATCAGAGATGACAACGACCAGTTCTACAGAGAGGAGGCGAAGCAGCTAGTGGGCTGCAGAGATAACTACCTGATCCTAAATGTGGAGAAAATGAAAGAGATCATTGGTGATTTAGGGAAGAACTGGACTAACCATGCACCACTGCTCAACAGCTCATTTGAAAAGTGGTCAGCAGCACCAAATTCCTGGGGATGCACTTCACAGACACCTTCACCTGCAATGTCAAAAGGGCACCGATGCATTTGTACTTCCTGCAGAGGATAAGGAGAGCCCACCTTTCCCCCTGGGAAATGGGAGAATAGGAGGCAGATCTTTTAGTTATCAGGCTCCTCTCCTGTGGAACCAACTACCAGCATTCAATGCAGGTCCAGCAGGTTTTGTAACTGCTTTTTCCCTGCTTTTTCGAGAAGCATCCTGCTGCAGCCTGCGGGGCAGGGCTTGACATCAAGCCCCGCCCACATCAAGGACAGCCATATTGGAAATGCTGACTGCTCTTGCCTATAGGCGCTGGCGAGAGAAATGGCCAAAAAAATGTGTTATGTCACATGGTATGTCTGTCACGTGGTATGTCCTTTTTATTTTTTAAATCTTTATTAAAACTTATTTTCAGATGTTAATATAACATTACTAACAAAATAAACAACAATAAGGAATTATTATGAAGATCTATTTATCTATTCTCAAACCATATAACAAACAAATGTCATAAAACGTAAATTAAATTGGTAGTTTAGAGAAAAATTTACATTACATTGAGGACATTTATCTATCCAATAATTGTCATACACGCACACTTATCCCTATAGTGGTGTCGTTAGGGTTGGTGCAGTGGATTCTGGACAGATTCCCAGTCCATTGCAGATTAAGAAAAAATCTATCCATCAAATTTCTGACCCTCTTAATCCCTCATGGGGTCGCAGGGGTTGCTCGTGCCTATCTCCGGCGTTGATTAAGAAAACCGATATAACCAAATACTTGCTGGTGCTGAAGATCAAATAACAGATTTTGATGTTGTGAATGGTACTCTTAAAATAAATAAGTTAAAATCCAAAAATATATTAGCCTTTGCCTTATTTAATAAGGACTAGATAGAAAAAAGGTTTGGTCGGCAAGACATTTAGACAACAATTCTGGCCAACTTAGTATGTCCATTCACAGTGCACTTTTGTTCTCTATTTGCCAAATATTTATCTTATTATTCACATTATGAATACAATTTACAAACTAAAGGACTTTGAACTTCTAACAAGTGGCATTCCGAACATGATATGACATAATATGAGTTGTCCCCGCATTGGCTGTCGCGGCGCAGGAATTACAGCCGCCATATTGGGGCGGTCGACCTGCTACTCAAACCTGCTGATTCAAGCTGAACACACTAATGATGCCTCAGCACTGTGCGGCGTATTTTTGTTTAAACTGACGGACTATTGATGTCAGGGCCCCTGGGATAACTTTTCACAATTAAGATGAAAACATATCTTTAAATATATCTTTATATATATCTTCATATACACTATATTGCCAAAAGTATTTGCTCACCTGCCTTGACTCACATATGAGCTTAAGTGACATCCCGTTCCTAATCCATAGGGTTCAATATGACGTCGGTCCACCCTTTGCAGCTAGAACAGCTTCAACTCTTCTGGGAAGGCTGTCCACAAGGTTTAGGAGTGTGTTTATGGGAATTTTTGACCATTCTTCCAGAAGCGCATTTGTGAGGTCGCACACTGATGTTGGACGAGAAGGCCTGGCTCTCAGTCTCCGCTCTAATTCATCCCAAAGGTGTTCTATCGGGTTGAGGTCAGGACTCTGTGCAGGCCAGTCAAGTTCATCCACACCAGACTCTGTCATCCATGTCTTTATGGACCTTGCTTTGTGCACTGGTGCACAGTCATGTTGGAAGAGGAAGGGGCCAGCTCCAAACTGTTCCCACAAAGTTGGGAGCATGGAATTGTCCAAAATGTCTTGGTATGCTGAAGCATTCAGAGTTCCTTTCACTGGAACTAAGGGGCCAAGCCCAGCTCCTGAAAAACAACCCCACACCATAATCCCCCCTCCACCAAACTTTACACTTGGCACAATGCAGTCAGACAAGTACCGTTCTCCTGGCAACCGCCAAACCCAGACCCGTCCATCAGATTGCCAGATGGAGAAGCGCGATTCGTCACTCCAGAGAACGCGTCTCCACTGCTCTAGAGTCCAGTGGCGGCGTGCTTTACACCACCGCATCCGACGCTTTGCATTGCACTTGGTTATGTATGGCTTGGATGCAGCTGCTCGACCATGGAAACCCATTCCATGAAGCTCTCTGCGCACTGTTCTTGAGCTAATCTGAAGGCCACATGAAGTTTGGAGGTCTGTAGTGATTGACTCTGCAGAAAGTTGGCGACCTCTTCGCACTATGCGCTTCAGCATCCGCTGACCCCGCTCCGTCAGTTTACGTGGCCTACCACTTCGTGGCTGAGTTGCTGTCGTTCCCAAACACTTCCATTTTCTTATAATACAGCTGACAGTTGACTGTGGAATATTTAGGAGCGAGGAAATTTCACGACTGGATTTGTTGCACAGGTGGCATCCTATCACAGTTCCACGCTGGAATTCACTGAGCTCCTGAGAGCGACCCATTCTTTCACAAATGTTTGTAAAAACAGTCTGCATGCCTAGGTGCTTGAATTTATACACCTGTGGCCATGGAAGTGATTGGAACACCTGATTCCAATAATTTGGATGGGTGAGCAAATACTTTTGGCAATATAGTGTATGTCTATGTGCTCCAATATGGCTGTCCTTGATGTGGGCGGGGTTTGATGTCAAGCCCCGCCTTCCCGCAGGCTGCAGCGGGATGTACTTGGCTTTTTCCCTACACTAGGTGTAAACAATTCACTATTATTGGTTACAGCTGTTCATTTTTTGCTGCTTTTTGTTTAAAATAACACTCATCAAAGTAATGACTGAGTTTGCTGCAGGGAAAAGTCAGAATTGCACAGCTGGACCAACAACATCATTGCTCCTGCATGCGTTCAACCCCTGAAGGCAGCAGCAGCACAGAGGTCACAGAGCTTCTCTTACATGTTAAAGTCAAGGACAATTCAATCAAAGAGTCTCTCTCTGCGTATCTCTGAAATGAGGTCTAATCACAGTTCTGTAATTAGTGTTGGAGAATCACACGTCTGTCTGATACTAAAGTGTTTGGCATTTGGAGACTGAAAGAGTCATTTAGACAAGGTCAGCATGAGTGACTACTGGAGGTCAAGCTTTACAAATTACTTCCATTAAAACTTAAAAAAGGTCTTCCAGGTTAGTGAGTCAGGAAAACAACCTACCTGTGCTGTGTACTTTGACATTTTTACATTTTTGCCTTCAACTAGAACTGTTTATACCAAGTTCACCTTGTTGTGTGATAAGTGAGCATTCCCCCTGCAGTACACCAGCTTAAGAGAAAACCACTGTGGAGCGTTCTGACAGCCGCTCCAGACAACCCCAGAACTCCAAAAGGCTAAAAGGAAAGATGAAGGTTTTCTCTATTTTTCCAGTTGGAGAAGGACCTGCTAGTTATATATTTAGAGGTTTCAAAATGTGCTGTGGGTGTGTTAGTGTGTGTAGATTGGGTGTGTGTATGTGTTTCTATGTGTGTCAGCCCCTCCACCATCTTTGTGTGAAAAAGCTCGAATAGTGAGTAGTGGAATAAATTTTGTAAAAAATACCTCAGGGCGGAACTGATAAATGTTTACTGACTGACAGTACCACTCCACCTCTTTAAGTCGAGGGGATTAGATAAGCTATTCATACTTATATTAATTTGTTTGTCTCTTTATTTTTTGGCACATGAAAATGTATAGTTTTAACTGAGTGTTCCAACTGGTCGTTTACTTTGTAGTTAATCGATATTTAATTTAGAGATTGTATTATTTTTCATCAGAAAGTGATTTTTTTCTCTTCTAAACTGAAAGCAGTGTTGATTTAATGACTTCTTCCTGAGAAAAGTAGGACAGCTTCCTTTGATCTTGACCAGACTGTTTTCTTTATTTTCTGTTTAATTTTTTCAGCCCCTTCAAGTCTTCTGCCTTTTTTGTCTTTTTCACTGTCAGACTTTCAAATACTTTTTTTCAAAAACCTCCTATTATCCCCTACAGAATCCCTCCTGATGACACAGACCATTTACAATAATGTATTGCAATACCATGTGCCTTGCATCACCTCTATACCTTCACCTATTTGTGCTTCTTTCCTGAGCTATCTCTGTAGTTCTGCTGCTATAGCCTTAGAATGCTGGAGGACATATGGACTTCTTTTTCATCATTCTGCTTCATTCTATCTCTATTTTCCTACTCTGCAGAATTTGTTGGTTTAATCTCTAATGCCATAGTTCTGATAAAAATGAAAAGAGATATTACATCTCTCCTATCCTAGTTCTCTTCATTGGCTTCCTGTTAAATCCAGAATAGAATTTAAAATCCTCCTTCTCACATATAAAGCCTTAAATGGCCAAGCTCCATCTGATATCAGAGATCTGATTGTTCCTTATGTTCCTAACAGAGCACTTCGCTCTCAATCTGCAGGTTTACTAGTGGTTCCTAGAATTTCTAAAAGTAGAATGGGAGGCAGATCTTTTAGTTATCAGGCTCCTCTCCTGTGGAACCAACTACCAGTTTTAGTCCGTGAGGCAGACACCCTGTCTACTTTTAAGGCTAGGCTTAAAACTTTCCTTCTTGATAAAGCCTCTAGTTAGAGTGGCTCAGGTTATCCTGAGCTATCTCTATAGATCTGCTGCTATAGGCTTAGACTGCTGGAGGACATAGGGACCCCTTTCTCATCATTCTGCTTCATTCTATCTCTATTCTCCCACTCTGCAGGATCTGTTAGTTCAATCTCTAACGTTCTGCTCTCTCTGCTTTTTCTCATAGTAGCTTCATCTGGTCTGTTCCTGTTTGGCTGTGACTCCATCCTGGAGAGAAATATCAGCTGAGCTGCTGCCATCAACTACTTTGTTTTTAGATGTTCGAGATTGGCCTATTTTTCAGTGTACGGTAGTCCTTTTTCTCTGACTTTGACTGGCTGGATGTGCTCTCTTCATCCTCTGACATGGGAGCTGACTCAGAGCTTGTCTGCCTGGCTGTGTGTTTCCTGGATGGGGCAACCCGTGGAGCTGGTTGCCTTTTGTATCTATGCTTCTTTTCAACATATTCTCATTATCAGTTCGTATGAAATCCTACGAAAAGTTATGCACAGGATTTTGTACGTTTTGGACGTTTTTCCTCGAAAAAAAAGATCAGTGCGCATGCACAGCCAGACAGACGAAAAAAGCAGATCTGCGGACGGACGTAAAACTGGGAAAAACAGTGCAATAATTACTTCTTGAATTCTCTCACTAGGTTGCTTGCTGTTTTGTATCTTAGGGTAAGGGTTAGGGTCAGGTTTAGGGTTAATCGTATGTTAAATTCTATGTTATTGAATGGTGCGTAAGATGCGCATGCGCAAGGATATCTTGTCTGGAGGCAAGACGTAAAAATAAGACGAAATACGACGAAAAAAACGTCCAAAACGTACGAAATTACGGTGCATAACTTTTTGTACGATTTCGTACGAACTGATAATGAGAATACATTGTTCTTTTTCTATGTCTGCTTCTGTCTCCTTGAACCCCAGTCGGCCTCAGCAGATGGCCGCTCACACTGAGCCTGGTTCTGCTGGAGGTTTCCTCCTGTTAAAAGGGAGTTTTTCCTCTCCACTGTCGCTACAAGCATGCTTAGTGTGGGGGATTGCTGAAAAGTCTGGATGATCTGGTGATGATCTGGTGAACTGTAAAGTGCCTTGAGATGACTTGTGTTGGGAATTGGCACTATAGAAATAAACTGAATTGAATTGTCTTCCTCACACATAACTCTAGATTTTTTAATGGGATTAAAAAGAAAAATATTCCTAGCATGGTATTTTTTACATCATTAAAGAAATAAAGTTTGGATCGTCTAAGCTTTTTATAGTTAGATTATCTTACCTCAAAAATAGATTTGTTTATGATAAACTATTTTGCTGTATTTTAAATATATTAATTAGAAAAACGCTTAGATGGTGAAACAGGCTGTTTTCTTTAAGAAAACACATTGGGAGAACTGCTTTACAAAGAAATGCTAGTGGAGTAATAACGACAGGGCGGGGTAGGATAGATGACTGCAAGGACAGCAAGCGGTAATGAGCTGATCAAATGATAGTGAGGATTGAAATGCCACAGCATTAGAGCAGTGACTCACGGATCTATCAGGGAATCCCTGCTCCTGGTGTTACAGTCAGCTGCTTTTTGCTCTCTTTGGAAATCATGCTGGTTTCAGTCACAGACGCTGCCTTTTCCCTTCGCCTCAAGCCCTTTTCTTTCCTTCTGCTAATCTTTTCTCCACATGAATCCTTTATGTTGGGCTGTTCTGATGTTTTTTCACTTTTATACATACGTCTGTCTTAAATGAAGATGTATTGATCTGCTGAAATCGGTTACCAGATCTAGAATTTAGCCCAGTGACAGCAGAGGTTTATGCACAGTTATATTTGATCATATTTTAGAAAAGATAATTTACCTCGGTAATAAAACTCCCTAAACGAACCAAATTATGCTGATTGTTTACACACAATGATGTTTCCAACGTTTCATTTCTGTTAATTTTGATTGTTTTCTACTTTCAGTAAATGAGGAAATTACATGTTGCATCAGCAATAAAAACATCCTGATATGGAAATGGTAAATGTTTAACACCTGCTTTAAGGTTGTTAAAAGAGTTAGAACAACATCTGATTTCACTTTGGTATCAGAAAAGGGTTTTTTAATTGAATTGAATGCTCTCTTTCATATATCTCTAATCGAATTTAAACAGATGGCGAAAAAAGCTGAAAGCTTCATGCAACTATCATGAAGCGTCTGGTAGGATATTCAGCAACTTTTGTTGGTAAACTATGAGTCATTTAAATTGTTGGGTCCAAACTGACCTTGAAGCAAAGTCTGTTAAGCTTTAACAAAGATGAGGTTGTAGAAGCTTGAACATGTGCCTCTTTTATCTAATCCAGATACAAATTTGATGTGTATTTGGGAACATCGTCTTACTGAAACACCAAACTCTTTCCTTCTTTCTATCATTTGGTTCAAATTGAAACCATCGGACCAAAATTAAATGTGTTTCAATGATCAAGAGAAACCAACAAACCAATTAAGATAAACTGCTGGAACACCAGAGTTGTTGTAAACACTGAATCCAGTGTTACAAATCTGTGTGCTAAAAGGATTGTAACAAAAAGAAAGCAAATAAGAAAAAAAACTGATCCCAGAATAGTGTCTTCAAAATATGTGTTTTTTATGTGAATAAGCAAACTACCTGTTGGAGAACTGATTAGAGGTAAGAATTAAGAATCAGGGGTGATGCTGAGAAACTAGTCCATACATTTGTTACTTCAAGGCTGGACTATTGTAATTCTTTACTATCAGGAAGTCCACAAACTGTAGTTAAAAGCCTTCAGCTGATCCAAAATGCTGCAGCCAGAGTTCTGATAAAAATGAAAAGAGAGATCATACACTATATTGCCAAAAGTATTTGCTCACCCATCCAAATTATTGGAATCAGGTGTTCCAATCACTTCCATGGCCACAGGTGTATAAATTCAAGCACCTAGGCATGCAGACTGTTTTTACAAACATTTGTGAAAGAATGGGTCGCTCTCAGGAGCTCAGTGAATTCCAGCGTGGAACTGTGATAGGATGCCACCTGTGCAACAAATCCAGTCGTGAAATTTCCTCGCTCCTAAATATTCCACAGTCAACTGTCAGCTGTATTATAAGAAAATGGAAGTGTTTGGGAACGACAGCAACTCAGCCACGAAGTGGTAGGCCACGTAAACTGACGGAGCGGGGTCAGCGGATGCTGAAGCGCATAGTGCGAAGAGGTCGCCAACTTTCTGCAGAGTCAATCACTACAGACCTCCAAACTTCATGTGGCCTTCAGATTAGCTCAAGAACAGTGCGCAGAGAGCTTCATGGAATGGGTTTCCATGGTCGAGCAGCTGCATCCAAGCCATACATAACCAAGTGCAATGCAAAGCGTCGGATGCGGTGGTGTAAAGCACGCCGCCACTGGACTCTAGAGCAGTGGAGACGCGTTCTCTGGAGTGACGAATCGCGCTTCTCCATCTGGCAATCTGATGGACGGGTCTGGGTTTGGCGGTTGCCAGGAGAACGGTACTTGTCTGACTGCATTGTGCCAAGTGTAAAGTTTGGTGGAGGGGGGATTATGGTGTGGGGTTGTTTTTCAGGAGCTGGGCTTGGCCCCTTAGTTCCAGTGAAAGGAACTCTGAATGCTTCAGCATACCAAGACATTTTGGACAATTCCATGCTCCCAACTTTGTGGGAACAGTTTGGAGCTGGCCCCTTCCTCTTCCAACATGACTGTGCACCAGTGCACAAAGCAAGGTCCATAAAGACATGGATGACAGAGTCTGGTGTGGATGAACTTGACTGGCCTGCACAGAGTCCTGACCTCAACCCGATAGAACACCTTTGGGATGAATTAGAGCGGAGACTGAGAGCCAGGCCTTCTCGTCCAACATCAGTGTGCGACCTCACAAATGCGCTTCTGGAAGAATGGTCAAAAATTCCCATAAACACACTCCTAAACCTTGTGGACAGCCTTCCCAGAAGAGTTGAAGCTGTTCTAGCTGCAAAGGGTGGACCGACGTCATATTGAACCCTATGGATTAGGAACGGGATGTCACTTAAGCTCATATGTGAGTCAAGGCAGGTGAGCAAATACTTTTGGCAATATAGTGTATCTCTCCTATCCTGGCTTCTCTTCATTGGCTTCCTGTTAAATCCAGAATAGAATTTAAAATCCTCCTTCTCACATATAAAGCTTTAAATGGCCAAGCTCCATCTGATATCAGAGATCTGATTGTTCCTTATGTTCCTAACAGAGCACTTCGCTCTCAATCTGCAGGTTTACTAGTGGTTCCTAGAATTTCTAAAAGTAGAATGGGAGGCAGATCTTTTAGTTATCAGGCTCCTCTCCTGTGGAACCAACTACCAGTTTTAGTCCGTGAGGCAGACACCCTGTCTACTTTTAAGGCTAGGCTTAAAACTTTCCTTTTTGATAAAGCTTATAGTTAGGGTGGCTCAGGTTATCCTGATCTATCTCTATAGATCTGCTGCTATAGGCTTAGACTGCTGGAGGACATAGGGACCCCCATTTCATCATTCTGCTTCATTCTCTCTCTGTTCTCCTATTCTGCAGAATCTGTTAGTTCAATCTCTAACGTTCTGCTCTCTCTGCTTTTTCTCATAGTAGCTTCATCTGGTCTGTTCCTGTTTGTCTGTGACTCCATCCTGGAGAGAAATATCAGCTGTGCTGCTGCCATCAACACCTTTGTTTCTAGATGTTGGAGCTTGGCCTGTTTTTAAGTGTAGTCCTGTTTCTCTGACTGTGACTAACTGGATGTGCTCTCTTCATCCTCTGACATGGGAGCTGCCTTGGAGCTCGTCTGCCTGGCTGTGTGTTTCCTGGACGGGGCCGCCTTTTACAGCTGCTTTTTGTATCTCTGCTTCTGTCTCCTTTAACCCCAGTCGGCCTCAGCAGATGGCCGCTCACACTGAGCCTGGTTCTGCTGGAGGTTTCCTCCTGTTGCTACAAGCATGCTTAGTGTGAGGGATTGCCTTTCAGTAAATGATTCGATGCAATCAACTGGTTTTCCTTAGATAAACAACTTTGAATCAATTTAACTGGATGATCTGGTGAACTGTAAATACATGTGTTCTGAATTGAATTTACCAAGGATTAAGCTATTCAGCTACTGTCAGGGTTTGGTTGAGGTTTTGAGGACCCAAATGCAGAGTCGGTGAGGCGGAGGTCAGTTCCTGTGGTTTTAAAGGAGTTCCTAAAAGGTAACAGTGGCAGGAATCAGAAATCCAACACAAAAAAGCAAACGAACGAGAACCATGGAGTCATCAGGGAAAAAATGCATGAGGCGCCGGGGAACAGACAACAGAGGGCAACAAAGAAAAATCTAAGAACTCAAATACACCCAGAAAATACAACAAAATAGGAGTTAAACCAATAAAACTAGAAAACATGGATCAAAGTATAACTGAACACTCAAAAGAAAACTTAACAGAACCAAGACCGTGACAACTGCAATGTATTTGGAGGAAACCGGTTAATGTGTTAAATACAATAAAATACGTTAGACATGTTCATTTATTGTTAGAATTATTCTGAAATTGTTTGGATCACAGCACTGTCCTTATGTAAAAGATCAAGAAATTCACAGACAAGCAGATGGTAAAAATATAGAAGGTATTAAACTCTGTTTAATAATCTGTGTTTAAATTGATTAATTCTGGATCCTTTATTTCTTTAATCTTATTAAACTATGGAAATCTGTATCCTTGGTCTGATGGTAAAGGTTTCCAGGATTAGAGGCAAAGTTTTTGGCTTATGTCACTTTGTTATTGTGGATGAAAAACAAGTACATACCATAAAAGCAAATAACAGGAATACTGCTGTACAGTGACTGAAAAAGTATAGGCTGAAGCTTTAATGGAAAACAAAGACAAAAAAAAACAACCAAATACGATAAAAAAGAAGGAATGAAAATGCATACAGTACTCTAAGTGATCCACAGCAGTCATGATACTTTAGAATTTAGATGCAGTCAGCCAACTATCAAGCACAGTGGTGATGGTATCATGCTGTGAAGTTGCTTAATTGCCAGTGCTGCTGGTGCATCAATTATACAAGTGGATTTCATATTAAACTTCAGCATAAAAACCTCTGAATATATAGGAGGTTAAAACTTGATCACAATTGTGTCTTTCAAGTTCATAACTTAATTTAAAATAAAATAGATGAAAATCACTGATGCTGGAAGCTGAATGATTATTTTGCTCTAAAAAAAAAAAGAAGGTATCAAAAAAAGTCCCAAATAACTAAAATATTCCTGTCAATGAAAAATAGTTTTTTGTCCTAAACGGCCCCCCATACTAAACTAGGTAGGGCGACAGTGGCGTTGGATGTAGGAGTTTGCCCTGAAATCGAAGGGTTGACGGTTAACTTGCCCCGGCTCTGACTTTCAGTGTTGTTGTGTCCTTGGGCAAGACATTTCACCTGCATTGTCTACTGATGGTGGTCAGAGGGCCCGGTGGCGCCAGTGTACGGCAGCCCTGCTTCTGTCAGTGAGCCCCAGGGCAGCTGTGGCTACAATGTAGCTTGCCACCATCAGTGAATGGGTGAATGACCGAATGTAGTGTAAAGCGCTTTGGTCAAGTCTCCTGGCTTGAAAAAAGGCGCTATATAAGTACATGCCATTTGCCATAAATTTCTAAAAACCTCAAACTAAACTGTCTTTTCTTCATATTTTAGTATTTCCATCCTTATCTGTTTTTGATTGTTTTAAAATGTCTTTCTGTTGCTCGATTCGATTGGTTTGACACTTAAAAGCTTTAACAACTGATCTGTTTATCAAAATCATTGTGGTCTTAGGCCTAAGAAACAATAGAAACACTTCTTGTGCTGATTTTGAGACAAAGGATTTAAATGAATGTTTGCTGAGGGGACACTTTTTCACCAAATGCTGCCTCTAGGTGATCTGGATCTAAAAGCTGCAGCAGTGAGGAAGACACTCTGCAAGAGTCTCCAATTTCCATTCAGTGTGCAATCACTTCATCTCACACTCCTAGCCAGCCACTTTTACTATCCTGAATTTATTTGTTTATTCATTTTTTTTTTTTTGTAGCAGTATATTTGGAAAACTTCCTAAGAATTTCCCAATGCTCTTTTGTTGGTTTTCTTTATGGCTCATTACAGCGGGGATAAGATGCTGCTGCTCGCTGAGGGACGATGCTGTACTTCACTTTAACATTCCTCTGGCAAAGCAAGGAGTTGATTTTAATTATGGAGCAGACGCACAGGCTGTAGTATGAGAAAGCAGCAATTGCAAATATACAGCAGATAGCTACTAATGTATGTAAAGCAAATTCAGTTATACAATAGCAGCCATTCAAAAACGCCATTCCTAGTCAAAAAGCAGCCCACTACCCTGCAAGTATCCCCTCCAACTTCCAGCCACTGGCCTTCTCCTAAGTGTGTTTTTTTTTAAACTGACTCCACCCTTTCATGGAATTACAAGGTCTGACCAGGAGATCATCCTCCTCTTTAGATCTTAATGTCCACAAAACATGACGGAAAGAATATTTTAGTACAAACATTGATGTTTAAAAAGGAATTAAAGGGGACCAGCCAAGGACCCATGAAGGAAAGTGGGGAAATTTTGAATGGCTACTACTGTAATCACAATAGTTTCTTTCTTACTTGAGTAAAATGAAAAAAAAAATGTGAAGATAGCAATGCAAGCCTTTTGAGTTTAGCTCCAAAGGATTTTTGGAGGATTTATTGTTAGGTTTCTGTTTCTGTTATGCTTTTCTTCTGAGTATTCTGTCTTTCCATACTCCTTAATTTCTAGTGTTTAGTTTTCTTTTCACCATGTTTCATTATCCTAGTTATTTGATTATCATTTTGTTATTTCCAGTCTTCCAGGTTTTTATTTGTTGCTCTCTGCTGCCCTCTTGTGTTCTCCTTCTTCCCTAGCTCTTTCCCTCTCGTTCTGTGCACACCTGTTTCCTCAGTAGCCCCCTCTTTGTCTCAGTCTCCTTTAAAAGCCCTCTCTGTTCAGTTCCCCTATGCTGGATCCTCGTCTAACGTCCGTCTGCTTACCTTGTCTCTCCCTGGCTCCTAGAGTTTGGTTTCCCCTGATGTCTCCTTGGTTCTGGTTTGTTTGTTATTTTTGTTGGATTTTTGATTCCTGCCTCTGTACCTGTGGACCTCATTAGACCCACCTAAATTCACCTCTGCCTACTTGCCTCTGCTTTTGGGTCCTCAATCCAACACCAAACCTTAACATTTATTATGAATTCAAACATGTTGGAAAATAGCTCAGGTTTTATTTATGAGAAAAACTCACTTGATCACTGTAATATACACAAAGATACATTTTTCTTATCTTTTTACAGTTTGAGGAAATAAGAGATACTATTATACTGACATTTGCTACTTTTGTAATGCAAAAGTAGCAAATGTAATGCTGGGACAAAAGGGAGTTTTTCCTCTCCACTGTCGCTACAAGCATGCTTAGTGTGATTGCCTTCGAGTCAATGAGTCAATGCAATCAACTTGTTTTCCTTACATAGGAAGCTTTGAATCAATTTGACTGGTTGATCTGATTGAACTGTAACGTGCCTTGAGATGAAATATGTTGTGAATTGGTGCTATATAAATAAACTCTTCCTCACACATATCTCTAGATTTTAATTAGATTAGATTAGATTAAACTTTATTGTCATTACACATGTACAGGTACAAGGCAACAAAATGTAGTTTAGGTCTAACCAGAAGTGCAACAGCAAATGCAGGATAAAAAATGGTTCCATAAATACAGGAAACGGGTATTTCTACTGAATGAGTATAGAGATGAATACTATTATAAATATTGAATATAATATATAGATCACTAGTGTTATGAACTAAATTTACAGCTGGATATGTACCGAATGTAATATACAGATGGATATTACTATTAAAAAAAGGTTTTTTACAGTTATGTACTATAGCATAATATACAGATGGGTTTTACTATAAAATGAATAAACAGAGTTTGGCCAGAAGCTATCTAAATTAAAGTGCAGTGGAAGGTAATTGCATATTACAATTTAATAAAGGGAATTCAACAGAATTTTTAAACAAGCCAACATGTGAAAAATGACTGAGTATTGCTGTTGACATCTGCCTAGTTATAATTTCCTGAAAACAGTGCAGAAAAATTAACAGGAACATAATTTGATAATCTCTATCTACCCATTTAAACATAGATCTAGGTGAATGTGGTCGTTAGAGTAAAGAGGAACAAACCTGCCGCAGGGAAAGACCCTTGCAAGCAACTAGAATTAGAATTTCAGTTCTAAGTTTCTATTCATTTCTTTAAATCTGATATTATTGTGATATTTTTGTATTTATATTGTAGTTTGTATCCATCCATGTAATGTGAAATATAGCTTTGAATACATGGTTAGATGAATGGCTGGGAGTGGTGGGTTTATTTTTGTGAGATACAGAAGTTCCTCTTTTGCTATCCTGGATGCAGCGCCATAAATATGTGGTGCTGATTTGATGTTCAAACATCCCATGACTTTATCAGAGTCGTCCACTCTGCCTTCACATGAGGCCCTGGTACACAGATGGCTGAGGCAGACAGCAGGACACATTTCATCTCAGGCAAGTTTCTGGTGACTTAAAAAGAGTAAAATCCCCGCTTTGAGCCTGAGAAAATGAAGCAGCATCTGGAAACACTTTTCTGATAACAGTGATGTTTAGAGAGGACGCAGAGCAGGCAGCAAAACGCAATTAGAATTAATATTTCCAATGTATTCAAACTCAGATATCATGTATATAGATGGATAAGTTTATATGATTTAAACCAAGTATTTCCCTATCATTCCTCCTACTAATCACATCCCTGATAGAAGGAGTCACACAGGCTGGCTTCTCAGAGATAAACAAATAGGAAAATGAGATGTTCGTTTAGGCAGCTGTTTAGAGGGAGCAGATCCATAAGATCCGCCTCCCATCAAATAGCCAGAAATGGACGGATAATTAGATGGTTTCAGTATGCTACATAAGAACCAGAACATAGAAAATAAATAAATAAATCTCTGGATTTAAAATCATTAAATGGCCTCAGTCCAAAGGGAGACTTTCAACACTATCTAAACAAAGGATGGCTAGAAGAGCTGCTCCTGTATGATAGAGGCTGATGGCTAGCTTTGCACTGAAAGAGGAGCCTCATATGCACAGAGGTAAACATCGTTTTTATAAATCATAATTTTCTCATGTTTCAACCCTTTCACATGAAATGGATCAAATTTAATACATGTGTTTTTGATATCTCTACATCATCTGTATGATATTTCACTCTAGAAAAAACTATAAAATCACACATGTAGTAAACAGCTATAATAAATGGCACAGAAATATCTAATGTCCTATTTCACTTATATAAATTTGATGCTTTTTTTAATTGTCAGCATGTTAAAGGTGAACTAGTTTTAATCTATTTTTATTTTTCTACGTTTCATAGTTTAGGGTTACAGGGTGAACTGTAATTGTCCTTATTATAACTCTGCTAAAATGCACTCTTACAATTGGAGAAAAACCGTCTCAAAAAAAGGTTATTGCTCACATTCAAATCCTGTCCTTTCCAACTGATTTGTTTGCTTGCAACAAAATTTTCTTTATAAAATAATCAGTTTTTCGAAGGTCCAACAGTCACTCTTGGCACAACATGAATTCTGTTTTCCTTTGTGCATTAATCAGTAAAACAGCTTGTCTATTTTAGTAAAGCCAGTCAATCAAGAAGCTTTCAGAAAACATAACAAAAACCTCTTAAAGTTAATTAAAATGTCTAAATTCTCTGCCTCAGTTCTTTCATTTGAACCAACATAACCCTGAGTACATGGGCTCATTTACTCAAACGCAAATGGGAAATAGTAAAGCAGGGCATAGACTGAATTATTTTTTTACCCTTTTTGAGCCGATTTTCCAGTCGTGCGAGAATTTTTCGATCGAGCCGACTGTCTGCCTGATCGTGCATCGTGAGGTGTGCAGGGGGTAACGAGGGGCGATCAGCCTCACACGACGACCTCCCGGTTTTGAATCGAAAGGTCGGGAGAAAATCAACCATGTTTGAAATTCAGTCGGCCGTCGTAAGGTGGTCATGGGCAAATCGCTCTGTGGACATACAAAAACAAGGATTCTTCTTCTTCCTCTCAGATGAAAACCCAGAAGCATGGCGGGGGTGCAATGAGTGAAATGGAGTTATTTCTGTAAAATTCACAGACCATAGTAGCCATGTTTGCTCAGCCATGTCTTTGTCAAAATACGTCGTCGCCTTTTCATTTTTGGGCTTTCAGCACTAAATTGCACAAATTACCAAGGCAGCGCGCTTCACTCTAGTGAGCTTCATATTCCTCTTCTACTCATTTGGCTAGTAGCACCATCTCAGTGTGGAGCTGAGCCCCATGTGCTTTTTAGACGTACAGTGTGAGCAGGTAGATCGCATCAGAGCATCGGGTCGCACAGTGTGAGAACAAACATCGTGAGCTGTAAACTTTTAAACCCTGCGGTTTCATCGTACAGTGTGAGCTGTAGCTGCGTGCAATGAATGAAAAACAGCATATGCCCGGCTTTAGGTCAGCATCAGCCACACAATCCTTTGTTTTCTTTACCAGTTTAATTTACCTTTCACCTTTTGATTTGTAACCTGGAGATTATGGACTTTTTAAGTATCTAGTTAAAGTTTAATGTGTTGATGCGATTACAAATGAATGCCACAGGCTATTTTAAGGTTTATTACAGCTATTTTCTTTGTTCAAAGAACAGAAAACCAGCTTTTTAACTAAGTTGGAAAAGTAGTTCTCTTACAGGGCTATCAATAGCTATATGGAAAGAAATGTTGGCTCTAGGCTCCATACACTAGTGTGTGAGTAGAACTAGTAGAGTGTGCAGAAACTGTCTGTGTTAAGATCAAAGTCTTTTTAATCAGAATCAATTTTGAATTAAAAGACTAAACTCAAAGCAAAATGATTCCAAGGATGCTTTACCTTTAAAAATGTTCACAAAATGTAAGGAATAAAAAAGCATCTCTAATGCTTTGAAATTAGAATCCATTAGAGAGAAAAGGCACTGGTGCTACAAAGAAAATGAACTGTATCCATACCCCATATCTTTTAAAATTTGTCACATTTCAACCAAAATTTCTTCTGTAATTTATAATATTTTTTTTTTTTTAATCTGAAAGCAATCAGAGTCAAACTTTATTGATTATGGGTTTTCTAAAGAAATCTGACAGATTTAGCCCCAACTCCAATGTAACACTAGGGTATAGAAGTGACTGTTTCTAATTTTCATTTAATCATAAATCCAACTTTAAATCAAAAGAGCGCAAAAGAGAGGTGTGACAAAGCTGCAAAGAAGTTTAAATCTCATTAGAGTTGTAAAACACTGGGCATCATATTTGGAAACTACCAGATCCATCATCTGAAAAGGAAAAGAAAGTGGCCCAGCTTCAAGCTTCCAACCTTGGAAGAGGGGCATTAATCAGAAAATTATCTGAAAGGGCAACCGTTATCTCTGGACCTGCTACAGAGATCAGCAGCTCAGGTGAGGCCATCTGGAAGACAACCACAAGATATAAAGTACCTTCCACAAATCTGACTATAATGGAAGAGCCAGAATGAAGAATGGCATTGCTAAAAGAAAGCCACAAGAAGTCCAGTGTTGTTTGTCTAAAGCCTTCCCCTTATAATCAGAAATGCTTCATCCAGATAGAGAAGATCCCAATCAAAATCCCACCTAAAGACATGTTTTTTTATGTCGAAAGACTTAAAGCTTTACCTTGAGGCAGGAAAACAATACTAAAAATAGGAACTGAGCTACATTGAAACAGCTTTAATCAAAGTTTACACTGCAAAAAAGTAAATGTAAGTATTTCTTTTTTTTGTTCTTTAAATACATGAACTTTCTCTTGTTTTGAACATGTCAGAGAATTTTTCAATGGGAAACGATGAATAAAATTTCAGATTAAAAAATAACTCCATTGTCTAATTTTAATGTCCAATTATCCCTTTTTTGAAGGCAAAAATACTTCTGCATTGGCTTCCACAGGTGAAAAGTTTAGCCCTAAATCCTACTGAGAAATAGATATGAATTTTTTTAAATGCCAAAATAAACATAAATTAGTAATCTCAACAAGGCTGCTCAGTGGAGCAGTCCCGGGTTCGATTCCAGGCCTGGGGTCTTTCTGCATGGAGTTTGCATGTTCTCCCTGTGCATGCGTGGGTTCTCTCCGGCTTCCTCCCACAGTCCAAAAACATGACTGTTAGGTTAATTGGCTTCTCTAAATTCTCTTTAGGTGTGAGTGTGTGTGAGGTTGTTTGTTCCGTTTATTTCTGTGTTGCCCTGCGATGGATTGACCACCTTTCCAGAGTTTACCCCGCCTCTCAACCATTGACAGCTGGAGATAGGCACCTGCACCCTTCGCAACCCTGCTTGGGATGAAGCGTGATGGAAAATGGATGGATAGTAATCACAATAGTTTTCTTACTGAAAAGAAAAAACACTCCTCACCAATAATAGCGTTTACACTTTTGTGACAGCATGAAGCTCTGCGTTTATGATGAGACAGAATTGCTTTATGTGTGACCCTGAGAACTGATTCACCAAACAACAAAAAGCTGCAATAAAGATAAATCTAAAAAGCTGCGATGCACAAACAAAGATAAGCCAAGAATCTCTTCGCCTCTTCCCTACGTTCTTCCATCAGGTCGCACCACTGGATTCTGTCTGTGTCACAAACCCTGAGTGTTCACTATTAGACTCATCTAGGACACATAAGCTTTTAACCTTGATCAGTCATCTTAGTACAGTGCAAGATATTAAAAAACACAGGAACTAAAAAGCAGTACTCACACATGCACAGGGAGAGCCTAAATGGGGATTTTCTGTTTACCAAATTTCACCAAAATATGTTGCTTTTTTTAAGACTGAGGAAATTATTGAGTCTGTGAATGACAGTAATCATCAAACTGAACATCTTCATTTTCAATATGCCAAACTGGTTTCCTTTCCAGGTGAATCCTAAAGCATAAAGTGTTTGATTAAAATAACAAAGCTTAAAGTCATAACCAGGGTTTTTAGGGTGCTTAAACAAAGCCTGAAATTCCACCCCTTATTTAGTGAAGTACTTTATGAACCCTATATGTCATATATAACTCATCTTTCTCAACTGTTTTATATTTTTGTATCTCATATTACTTTGTACACCAAGATGAAATTCTGAATTGTGTGAAAACTGTGAAAGGAGCATTTTTATCCCTTATTGTAAATTAATTTCACCATTTTAGTTTTATCACATGTCTAGATGTAGAATTCGACTTGGTGGCAATTGCTGTAAGATGTCATGTTAATAAAATACATTCTATTGAACTGACAATAAAAAGTTAATCTAGATCAGGGGTCACCAACGCGGTGCCCGCAGGCACCAAGGGGCCCCCAAGGACCACATGGGGTGCCCTCAACGCCTTCTGAAAACAGCAACTCAGCAGTAAGCTAAGTTTTAAGTTTTATTTTATTGTGACTCTTCTTTTTAATCATTTATAGAGCATTTCATCATAGTAATCATATAGGGCATTTAGAGATTTTAAAATTATAATGTTTAAAGGAAAATTATAAATTAAAAGTTAGCAATAAAAATGTGTTTAATTTGGATGAAATTTAGGTGAACGTTGACCCCTCTTGTTCATAGGTCAGTATTGGTAGCCCTTCCTATGATTCAATAGCCATGAAGTAGCCCTCAGCCTTGAAATGGTTGGTGACCCCTGATCTAGATCATTTTAGGTAGAATAAAAAACTGAAAACAAATAACTGAATCATTATATAAAATAAGTTGTCACCCTTAAGACGATACACAACCTATAACTGGTCACACCAATACTTCATATCCGAACATCACACTAGCTGTTCTTCATTTTCTAAAGTGGACAAACAGTCATAAACAGCTACAACCCCTTACAAAAATAAAAAAACAACAACAAATCAATTAAATTAAATAAACGTGAGATTAATGCCATCAGATCTTTTCGTGTCAGAGAGGAAAACGCTGACTTGTTTGTTGCAACCTGTTAACACAGCCTGCTGCTGTGCAGAGAGCTGTCCGTGGTGCTGAACACAAAGACCTGCTCTAACAGCTGATCGTCTCGATCAGGATTAAAATGAAACAGAAAATCTATTTTACTTCAGATGCGTGTCTAGACACAGTAAAACATTCAGTTAGTCTTTTTGTTTGTTGTCCTTTTGTTTCTGCGAAAAGCAAACTCAGCTGCTTGAAGGTTTTACTTACACAAAAACTCCAAAGAGCAGAACTCGGATGCCAATCTCCAAAGCCAGCTGCCGCATGTTTTTCCTCCGCTCTGTAGGCGATACATTCATTGTTTTCTTTTTAAAGAAAAGGGAATAAATCCGTGAAGTGAACTAAACAAAGACAACCGCAGTCACTTCTGCGGCTTCGTCACTTTTATAATCCAAGGCACCAGCACTCCCACAGACGATGAATCCTAATCATGCATGCCGCGCTTCTCCATTGCAACTCGGTCACCTGAAGCTGTCTCTTTCCTCCGCCCCCTCTGCTTTTCCTCAGACCACCTCAGTCCCCTCTGCAGTCTGCTTTATTATAACTGTGTTTCTGACAAACCGCTCCTTTAACTACTTTCTGTGGGTTGGTGCGCGAGGAGCAGAGGAAAACGTAAAATATGAGAAACGGATCAGTTGTTGGATGAAACTGAGAGGGGGAGTAAATGAAGACTGAAAAGTGAGGGAAATAGTCCGCGCGTCACGCCCCCCGCCCTCCTCCTACCCCCCTCCTCAACATATTCTCTCTCTCTCTCTCTCTCTCTCTCTCTCTCTCTCTCTCTCTCTCTCTCTCTCTCTCTCTCTCTCTCGCTTTGCATGTCTCCGCCTTTACTTGTAAGGATCAGACGAGAAGCTTTGGACTTCACAGAAATTCTCAATATGGTCAGTGAACATTAATCACGTATTTTAAAATTTTCTGAAAATGTTTGAATATTTGGTCTTTAAAACGGATGATATGATAATACAGCAAATAGGCAGCATAAGTGGATCCAATGTGCGAATAAGCTTTGCTGCAGCCTATTCCTTTTTTTTGGTAAATTGTTTGTTTTATATGTTTTGATGTCGTTTTGTTGTTTAATGTTGGATTTTTCGCTAAAAAAAATAAAGTAAAAGTGAAATCTGCTTTGGATTTCCCCATGGTTACATCAAAAGAGTAAATCTAGACTAAAATGTTTAGTCCTCTTCCAAATAATAGCGCCTGAAAAATAAATGACAATCCTAAAATGAGGTCTTCATGGATACAATATAGAGTTAATTAAAAAAAAAAGATTGAAAAAATTGCCTTTAACATATTTTAAACTAAAAGGTTTGATCCTTGTTATGCAAATAACAATTTCCACTAATAGATGAAAGAGCTTTAATCATTTGAAAAATTTGACTATGTCAATAATTTAACTGATTATTGAATAATAATAATAAACTTTGTGGAGTATATTTACATTTAGGAGGTGTATGTTCCATTTCTTTTCAGTAATAAAATGTAAGTTTGGATGACACATTCTTACAAAAGTCCTACATCTAAACACATTTTGGTTAAGAATAAATTAGGGCTTAAATTAATGCATAAATTGGCTTTATTCAAGACTTTCTCAAATCTACAGAGTTTGTCATTTGTGTTGTAGATGTGTGTCTCTGTTTAACAACATCCCTGCATCCCTTCAAGTGCTGCAGATGCCATCAAGTAACCCATTCATACAGGTGGATGTAAACTTCTCAACATAACATTAATAATCATGCAGCCCTTTAACGAACAGGGTTTTCCTCTGGTCTCATCTTTAATCGAACACATCTGTTTAATAGTCATTCTGTCATGATTGGTTTTATATCAAACCCACATGCAGAACACAACGGAGGCTGGGTAAAAGTTTAACAGAGTTTATTAAAGATGTTGACAAACAAAAACATGAACTGGATCTGGAACAGGTCCGGGTTGGGTTCACTGAAGTCTGCAAAGATGATAGTTTGATTAGCTGGCAGGCAGATGAATAAAGAGTCCTTTTAGATAATTCAGATTCTACCTTCACGGGGTCCAGGTTTCTCTTTGTGAGAGAGGGAACCGTTGGGTCCAGAGACTGTTGGTTCAGCAGAGTACACAAGCAGCTGCAGCGTCTAGCTTCTGACTTTGAATGGCAGACCTTGATCAGAGTTTCCAGCTCTACACAGAGAGCAGCAGAGGGAATCCAAATAGGAATCTTCAGGTTTGGCTCACCAGGGCTGGAAGGCAGGTTAAGCTCACCCAGAGCTTCAGGCTTGAGACGGGTTTCCTGTGAGCAAAGACAGAGGAGGGTTAGAATCAGTTTTCTCACTTGAGACAACTTAAGATTCTTTCAGGTATCAGAGGCTCAGGTTGCTAACCAAACTAAGGTCAACACTGCGGCGTCGAAGGAAGGTCTGGCAGCTGCTTATAAAGGGAGGGTCTCCTGATGAGTAGATGCGTCTCAGGTGTGCTGGAGGGCTCCAGCCCAGGAGACCCACGGCGCACTCTGCTGGAGGAAGGTGGTACATTCCCAGATCCCAACACATTCCCTTATTAATAATGAAACACCCGTTAAATGAAGCAGCAACAAAGCTTCAGCAGTAATGACTAAAACACTGCCAGCCCAGCAGCTGGTTGAAAGGATCAATCAACGCTTGTTTCAGGCTCAGGTAAATACCAGTCTGACACTAGATATTACACCACTGTGCCGAAGGAAGGACATGTCAGAGGAGTCCAGCTGTCAGCTCCTCCCATAGTGTCGAATTGACTTTGAGGTATCGAACGCCGTAGGGTCCCACCAGCCAGACAGAGATGAATAAGCACAGGCAAGAACCTCCAGAAGCAGCAAGCCTGTCCAGCACCTCGTAGACACATGCATATTTCATAAACTTCCTAACTGACCTTCTTACACTACCTGCCAGTCATATCTATTCTTCTGTGAGGATTCTGTGTGGTGTGTTTGTGGCAGAGAAGAGGCTGTAGTGGAAACAAAGTTCTGAGCCAAAAACTTGCCTTTCTCCTTTCTAGGTCATAAACTTGACAAACAGAAGCTGACGCAATTCGGGAACTCAGTATTCCTGTGAACACAACAACACTACATTTAATGCATACAAACATAAAGAAAAGATTTTGATCTCATTCTTTGTTTCACACAGTCAAATTTTAAATATGCCTCAAGTCTTTTCTGCTCCTAATAAGAAAACAACTGAACATGAAGAAGCATGAAGAGATGATGAGCTGGAAGGAGAACTCTAAACTTCAAAGCTTTCTTCCAACCATCAGATTTTGGGGGGGCATTAGGGAGTGTGGCATGTTTATTACAAGCTATCCAAATGGCTTAGTCTTTCGGCATCAGAGCAGTCGGCGGATCAGATGATTCACTCTGGTCAGGCCCCCTGAGCATTAGCACGGGATAGCAAAAACAATTACAGAAAATTGCGCAGCAGAAGCTTATTTTTCTTTGTTCTTTTCTGCAGCTATGCTTGTGACTCACCTTCCCAAGTGTCCTGTTTATTCTGCAAGGTAAGATATATATGCTGCACTCTCTCAAGAAATTCCTTTTAATACCACCATGTCGCCAGTATTGCCTAATCGCCTCTGTAGACGATAGTTGCAGCTGAGAGACTGACTGTGCTGCAAAGGAGACATCTGAATTTTTCCGAAGCTTTAAAATTTGCTCCATCTTATTGTTCGTCACACTTTGGGATTAGTTTTTAAGAATAAAAATATCCTGGTTTTAATAAAAACAAGATGTCGCAGAATGGAGGCAATATTCTAACACAGAGATCCACTAAAGATGATGAAATATTGATGCTGCTGTGCAAATCTAATCACTGAACACTTTCAATCTTTAATAAATCGGATATTGCTGTGAAAGCAAAGATGTGTAAAAAAAAAAAGGGAAATCAATACATTTCACAGCTTAAACAGAACAGAAGATTACTTATGTATGTCACTGTTTGAATACTTTAAAGCAGTTTTTAAATAATATTAGAATTATGACCTCCTTGTGATGGTCATGGGTTTGTCTCTGTGTTTCATTCAACAAATCTACAAACATTTTCTCAGCTGTATCAGTTCCTCTCAGGTTACAACCAAAAACTGCTGAATGTTACTTTGCTCCTATATGGCAGAATAACACACCGTAGTACTGTGTTTTTTCTCATTATTTTACTGATAAAGATATGTAAAGTCTGATGTGCATTTGTATACGATATCTTGCAGACTAACACCTGAGCTTTTGTGTTGCCTGCTGCATACCTCGGTACCCATTATGGTGTTTTTGCTGCTATTTTCTAACAAACCTCTAAGGCTTTAACAGAAGCCTGAGGTTAAATTACATAAAGGCTGACTTTGCCATTGTAATTTATTAACCATGGCTTTTTTTGCAAGGCACTGCAAAACCTGCAGGTCGACGAAATTATGGAAATCATGAACTTCTGCAAATAACGCAGTAGTTTGGGTCATTAAGAGTAAATCGACACAGTAACAACAGAAGCCTGGATCTATTACACCAGACAGCACCTCAGATCCAGGCTGTGATAAAATAGGCCTGCAACAAGAATAATCTCTTAGATCTCTGTCCAATAGAGTGCAGGTCCATGTAGAAGCACGGGTTGATATGTCACTATAGGTGAGAGAGAATCTCCCTCTGATTTCGGGATAAACTCCTGCATCCTACACACCCCAACATTTAATGACCCTCCAAGTAGAAAAACTTCTTCATTGTCAATGTTGGGCAAAAAGTATGTCTTCTTTGTCATTTATTTGGAAAACCTAAATATCTGTTTTTTTACACAAGCAAACAATTTAACTAGAGGAACAAATCTACCTACATTTTAAATTTTTATCATTTAAAATACACATTATATCAAATAACCTGTTGTTTTTAAAAGAATCCACCTGCATATTACAGCAGCAGCGAATCAAATGCCTATGCATATTTTGCATATAGTAGTAGCCTTTTAAAAATGTCCCCACTTTCCTTGATGGGCCCTTGGATGGTAACCTGACTCCGCCAGATGGATTTGCTCCGCATATCCATCTGGAAACCTTCCGTTGAAGTAATTTTGGGA
Organism: Cyprinodon diabolis; assembly: GCA_030533445.1. Lineage (NCBI taxonomy): Eukaryota > Metazoa > Chordata > Actinopteri > Cyprinodontiformes > Cyprinodontidae > Cyprinodon > Cyprinodon diabolis. Next base: position 40,852,671 of record CM060083.1, on the reverse strand, counting down.
AGGGGCTAAAATACTGGTTAGCTGATTGGCCTATGTTGGTGATAGACGGGCCAAATAAACCAATCAGATCAACGAAGCATATGACGTACTAACAGAGCGATGACGAAAACACAACCACAAGCCAGGCTACTCTTGCTGCTGTAGGTAAAGGCTCGTTAGCTTTGCCGTTTATGTTCTCTTAGTGAAGAAATACTCTGTAATTCCGATAAAACTTGCTCGATAGCCACGCTAACGCTAGTTTCATCGGCTGAAGCCGCCATGTTCTTTAGACTGAACTGTCGCGCTTCTTGTTGCGTCACACCTCAACAAGACGTTTGACAAAATTTACAATAAATCATCCAAAAATCATTTGGAGCTAAACTCAAAAGGCTAGCATTTTTTTTCATGTTACTCAAGTAAGAAAGGAACTATTGTGATTACAGTAGTAGCCATTCAAAATTTCCCCACTTTCCTTCCTTGGCTGGTCCCCTATAATTCCTTTTTAAACATAAATCTTTGTACTAAAACATTCTTTCTATCACGATTGTGGACATTAAGATCTAATGAGAAGTGTCTTCTCCTGGTCAGACCTTGTAATTCAGTGAAAGAGTCAGATTAAGGAAATATGCACGCCCAGGAGAAGGAGGGGGTCACTCCAGTGGCTGGATGTTGGAAGGGATTTTGCTGGGAGCCACAGGGTAGTGGGCTGCCATTCGGCTGGCTTTTGACTGGGAAGGGCCTTTTTGAATGGCTGCTACTGTATTCCAAATGCTTATTTTTTACACTCCCTTTCTCTGAATTACAGGATCTGATCAGGAGATGACGCTTCTTATTACATCTTAATGTATACAAATCATAACAGAATATTTTAGTATAAAGATTGATGTTTAAAAAGGAATTGTAAGGGACCAACCATCAAGGAAAGTGGGGAAATTTTGAATAGCTACTACTGTATGTTCCATTACGGCTCATTAGTCTGATAAAAAGTACCTTTTAAAAACAACCTTCAAGTAGGAAATTAACAGACTTAATGATCAAGACATTTCTGTTTAAAATGCTTTTATTGGTCTGTTGCTATAATCATTTCATGTAAGAACCAAATATTTTTTTAATAAAATACATAAAAAGCGTGAAAACATCAGCCTGTGTGTTTTTAAGCTTTAATTTGCTTCACTTAGAGAACTTAGGTATGAATTAAAATAATCTTCCTAGAATATTCTGATTTATTGAATATTTATACGTTCAGGCTAAAGTTGTGAGAATGTCAGATCCCAGTGGATTAGCTGAGAACTTTTTTCTTTTACCTGAACTAGAGCACCGGGGAAGAAATTGCCTTTTTTGCAGGTATTTGTGAGCAGAGCGGATTTTTTACCTGAAAGTACATGCTGGAGCAGAGTGTGTCCTGGAGGTGAGAGGTGCAGAGATGTTCGCTGCTCATTCCCTTGCTCCAGACCTGCAGGGCTTCTGCTTGAAGGGAACCAAAGATCCATCCCCTCAATGCTGATGTTTTATTGCTTTCTGGTCCTTTCTTTGGCTGAATTTCACCAGACATTATGAGTGAGAACGGGACAGCCTGATGAAGTTAGTGTAAAAATAGATCATCATAAATTCTGAGGTAGCTTCCTTACCAGACCACGACCACCTCAGATTACCTTGAGGTCCAGAATCAGAAGTGATGTGCAGTAGACAGTGTGTGAGAGGAAAGAGTGATGCTTTCTGTGAAAAACCCACTGACGTCTCTACAGGCTGAAGCTTGAGGTGGATCTCACAGCAGCGGCTGACAAGCTGAACAAAGTCCTGTTTCTATACAGAATAATGAATGTCCTGCATCACAGATGTGAACTTCAGAGATTTCACAGATGAGATGACTGAGGGGCAGAAAGAGCAGCAGTAAGAAGAAACACACCCCTGAGGGGAAGCCGTGCTGATGGACTGTCCTGGAAACTAATCGGCCAGCATCACATGACGGCACCAGTTAGTCAGGAGGAGAATGATCCACTGACAGATGGAGGTTGGCACGCTGAGCTGTGTAAGCTTCAGTGGAGGATGTCTGTGCTGATGGGTTAAAGGCTGAGTTAATGTCCACAAAAAGAATCTTGCCATCCTTAGGTGCTGCAGGTTATATTTTATTACCTATGAACTGGTCTATGTGATGATCTGTGAGAATGTTAGAGTGACAGTAACACAGACTGAGTAGAATAATTATATTTATTAAAGATTTATTTCGTTTTTTTGTAGTATGTCCTAAAATAGTAAAACTGTGAAAACAGAGGGCTTGCAGCAGCAGCAAGATATTTGATCCATCCATCTTCTCCCATCAGGGTCACGGTGAGGATGCCACTTATCTGCAGCAGTCTATGGGCGGGAGGCGGGGTCACCCTGAACAGGTCATCAGTCTGTCGCAAGGCAACACAAAGACATACAACCAGGCACTCACACACTAACACCTGAGGCCGATTTAGGGAAGCCAATTACCTTAACAGTCTTTTTTTTTTCAGACTCTGGGAGGAAGCCGGAGTACCCAGTGAGAACCCATGTATGCATGGGGAGAACATGCAACTCCATGCAGAAAGCGCCTGGGCCAGGAAAGAACCCCTAACCTTCTTGCTGCAAGGCAAGAATTCAACAAACTGCAACATCATGCAGCACCACAACATATTTCTATTATTGTAGAATTACTATAAGATTATTGTAGAATCAGGACTATTTTATTTATATGCTTTTGTCCACATTAACTGATGCTGAACAAAGAAATCAGGTATTATAAGAATGAGAAATATTGTAATCAGAGAAGACTGATTAATGTGGGGGTGGGCAATTCCAGCTGCAGAGGTCCGGTTTCCTGCAACTTTTACATGTGCCTTTGATTCAACACACCCGAATCAAGTAATTAGATTATTGAGAGGACTTTGGACGAACTGACTGCATGATGAGGAGGTACCTTACACATTTGATTCAGGTGTGTTGGACCAAGGATGGATGAAAAGTTGCAGGATTCTGGCCCTAAGGAACTGAAATTGCCGAGCCCTGGATTAATGCATAAGGAAATTTACAATTTGAACTCTACCTTTGATAGAATACAAAAAATTTAATCGACTCAGAAAAACAATCACATTAAAAAATATATCACCCATTTAATGCCCTACATTAAATGAGTGATATTTTCCATTCATATTTTCAAATTGAAATTCTATGGAGTTTTTTTTTTTTTATTATTAAATTCAAGTAAAAAAATACGAAGTACAAATACTTCGTTACTGTACTCAAGTAGATTTTTCTGATATGTTTACTTTACTTTACTACTTATTTTTATGGCGACTTTTTACTTCTACTCCTTACATTTTAAAAAATTGTCTCGTTACTTTAGTTTTGAATCATTTCAATGGAGTTACCGTTATTATTTTTCACGTCATCAATACCAAATTCAATCTAATTGGATGGGAATCTACGTTGCATTTGACGCACCGCTACAAGATGAATCGACAGATTCGGCGGTATTCATTCGCTGCAAATCATTGCAGCTTGGTGGCGGTGGCGTTAGCATAGTAGCATGGACGACGAGATGATTGAAAATGAACACAACGGAGATCTAGTCGTATTGGCAGACATCCATTTAAAATGTAGGCAACGGCATGAAAAAAGTGGTTTCTACTTTTACTTTTATACTTTAAGTAAATTTACAAGCCTGTACTTTGTTACTTTTACTTGAGTAAAGAAGTTTAATCAGTACTTCCACTTTTACGCAAGATCTCACCCCTTGGGGTCAAAATGATCACAAGAACGGTGAGTAAAAATCCCAGAACCACACGGGGGGACCTAGTGAATGACCTGCAGAGAGCTGGGACCAAAGTAACAAAGGCTACCATCAGTAACACACTACGCCGCCAGGGACTCAAATCCTGCAGTGCCAGACGTGTCCCCCTGGTTAAGCCAGTACATGTCAAGGCCCGTCTCAAGTTTGCTAGAGAGCATTTGGATGATCCAGACGATGACTGGGAGAATATCATACGGTCAGATGAAACCACAATAGAAATTTTTGGTAAAAACTCTACTCGTCGTGTTTGGAGGAGAGAGAATGCTGAGTTGCTTCCAAAGAACACCATACCTACAGTGAAGCATGGGGGTGGAAACATCATGCTTTGGGGCTGTTTTTCTGCTAAGGGACCAGGACGACTGATCCGTGTGAAGGAAAGAATGAATGGGGCCATGTATCGTCAAATTTTGAGTGAAAACCTCCTTCCATCAGCAAGGGCATTGAAGATGAAACGTGACTGGGTCTTTCAGCATGACAATGATCCCAAACACACCGCCGGGTAACGAAGGAGTGGCTTCGTAAGAAGCATTTCAAGGTCCTGGAGTGGCCTAGCCAGTCTCCAGATCTCAACCCCATAGAAAATCTTTGGAGGGAGTTGAAAGTCCGTGTTGCCCAGCAACAGCCCCAGAACATCACTGCTCTAGAGGAGATCTGCATGGAGGAATGGGCCAAAATACCAGCAACAGTGTGTGAAAACCTTCTGAAGACTTACAGAAAACGTTTGATCTCTGTCATTGCCAACAAAGGGTATAAAACAAAGTATTGAGATGAACTTTTGTTATTGACCAAATACTTATTTTCCACCATATTTTGCAAATAAATTCTTTAAAAATCAGACAATGGGATTTTCTGGATTTTTTCTTTCTCATTTTGTCTCTCATAGTTGAGGTATATCTATGATGAAAATTACCGGCCTCTCTCATCTTTTTAAGTGGGAGAACTTGCACTATTGGTGGCTGACTAAATACTTTTTTGCCCCACTGTATATGCTATTATTGAGAGAGATCTAATTGAAGTAATTAAGAAGCTTTGCAGCAGGCTGACTGTGAGCCAGAGAACATGTTAAATACTGTGTATTTTGGCACTAAACTTGTTTTTAATCACTGTCTGTGTTTTCAGTTTCTTCAGCCACACGAGGCGGAGTGTAAGTGAAGATCAATAGGCCATTTAGTGCAGTAATGCTTCACAGCACCCAGGGTCCAGCTTTATTTACATTGATATGTGGATTATTGGTTTGGGTAAACTAATATTTTTAGTCTGAATTATTACATGAGGTTCAATGTTAATAAGTTTCACTCTATGCAATAAATTGACAGGACAGTGGATTATATATAGACCAGCTACAGTCATCATATTTTATATTAGACTGCGAGGACGTGGTTTAAAATGGACTGTTTAATGTTAGCATCAAATCATAGGATCACAGTTTCACAAAAATTTTGATAGCATTCTATAAAACTGGAGATCTAATAAAACTTTGCAAATAATTTATGCCCAAATGAAAACAGCATAAGCTCAATAACTTTTAAAGCCTGTCAAAGATACATTTCTCAATGATATTACACATATTGATAAGCAGCAATGGAAAGAACAGAAGGAGGCTCATAATGACTCCTGATGAAATATCATCAAGAGGAAAAAATTAATAAATTATAAAGTTTTAAAACAAATCTCTTATCTGTATTCCATTCAGTAAGTTAGAGAAAAATCCTTTTTTTTTTTTTTTTTATCAAATTATGGTCTAAATTTCTTGATGATCATTGTTTGGATTTAGTTCTGTATTTGAAATGTTCAACTTTTCCAAAAATAAGGAAAATGAAAACACTCCACAGTGATGCTCGCTTTCTCTCCTCATCATTAGATCCTACGTCTTGGCTTTGCTGACAGGTCATGTGACCTGAATTTTAAATCTCATTATTGATTAACGCTTTAATCACCTGAGGCTAAAATCACCAGAATTTCACAGTTTTTCCCACAATCCTTCGTTTGAACAAGTGCCTTAGAACATTCATTGATTTACCCTTGAGACACACCGTCTTGTAAAGCAAGACCGTTTATTGATTTATCTGAGGTCCTACTTGGTTTTCAGGGTTCACAGCCTCTCATTGGTGGTATTTTTCCAACAACCTTATAATAGGTTTCATATCTGCAGCAGGCCTTTTAGGGTTTACTATCCCTGCCCTTCAGGCACAGCTGCATGACATGAGCAGCAGAGGTGTATTCCAGTAGCACCACCACTCGCCAGTGTAATTTGTAGCAGCGGCAGTTTAGATTTTCATTCCATTGTGCACAGCCAGCATAACATTAAAAATCACACAATAAACCATGATATGTGTAGGTGTTTACTTGAGGCCTTTATGAATTCTACAGACAGGTTTACCACAATAGTAAATTAAAACCCTGAAATTTGCTTTTAGATTCAGTGGCCACCCCAAGATTTTTAGTGTCCCCCATCTGGCCACCCCTCCGAAACATTCCTGGAGGCGCCACTGGCATATTTATCCAAAGAAACCAAGATCTTGTACTGTACACTGCGAAAATGATCTAAAAATTTGTTAAAAATGTCTTAAATTAAGTGTATTTACCCTTAATTTGAATAAATGAGATAGTTTGCCAACGGAATGACCAATTTTACTCTTAAAATCAGATATTTAGATAATATGCACTTGAAATAATTCAATCTGAAAAACTCACAGAGAGAGAAAGATGCAATTAGAAGAGTTTTATTGATACAATAGTTTGAACTTTGGCGCTCAGGCCTCGGCAGGAAACATAAACGCTGATTTATACAGATAAACTGATGTATGAGAGTATGGATATTTCCCCCGGGCCTGAAACTGGTGGTGGAGTTTAGATAGATGAAGTTTGGTTAATCCATAGAGGCTGGTATACAAGGTGATGCTTGAGTTAGATGTCACTGAATGAACAAAGTTGCATAAACTGTCCATGAAGAGCAAGCATGAAGCGACTGTGGAGAGAAAAAACTCCCCTTTGGGAAGAAATCACTGGCAGAACCAGGCTCAACATGGCGGTCTTCTACCGCACCGTTTAAAGTGACAGGGAACTCCATGAAAGTGTGGAGGGACTACACATTGAGGTGAGGTTGAAGGAGCATCGAGGAGGAGTGGGATGAGCTTACTACGATGGTGGAGAAGGGGATGGAGGTGGGTTGTCTGAATCAAAGTCCGACATAGCGATGGATCTTGCGCTTGTTGAGGAGCAGGCCGAGAGATGATTTGGAGTGGCTTTTAAGGTGCGTGCTGGAAGATGATTGGGGATCGAGGAAATGTAGCTTGAAGCGGATTGGCTGCATCGGAGGCGGATCAGCCTCAGATTGAATGGAAGTAATCAGAGTTTCTTCAGTTGAATTTCCGCCTTAGCTTCATGACAATGCAATTGTGTTTTCTAATTTTAAGTGTAAATTGTCTTGTTCCATTGGCAAAATGTCTCCTTTACCTCCTCAATCCAAGAACAAATGCACTTATTCTAAGAAAAAATGACTTATCTAGATTTGGATTTTTTTCAGTGTACTGTTCATTTTTAGGTATCAAGGTCACAGTTCAGTATTTTTGGTTCGCTTCTAACAAGAAAATACATCATATGACTTTTATATCTTCCTTTTTAACACTCAATAATAATTTGGTATTATCATCTTCTAAAATGTACAAGATGGGAACCTAAAGAACGTAATGATTTTTGTTGAACTTTTTTCCGTGATTTAAATTATGTAACCATGCATATGTAATGCCAAAGAAATGCGTTTATGGAAATTGGAAATATATATAGAATGGCATCATTTTGAAAACATTTTTTCTCATCAGAACACCCTGCTTATTATTTGGATGAAAACTTGTTGTTGGATTGCAGAGTCTGATGGATCAATCTCTGTTCGTGGGACAAAGAGACAAATATGGCCCAGAGACGTGCTGCTGCTACCTACCAACACGACAAGCAAAGGGCAGATCGAATGCTTTTGATACAAAGATAATCTTTACAGGAAATGCGGATGAGCTCTAAGTAAACAGATAAGGTGGATGGATTTGTTGTGTTTGCACTACTGCCTGAGCCCAATAATCCAGCAAAATGTCCTGACTTTATTTTCTCTTTCAAACTGTTCAGCAATCAAATGTTCACACATTCGATTGCTAAAACACATAGTTGTGCTTAAATGTGCAAGTCTTTGAAGTAAAAATAAATGTTTTCAAGGATTTGTTAAATGTTTGTCATGTTTGTTGATGACCCTAAAGAGGGTAATATCTCTTCTATTGCTGAATATATAACCTTAGTAGGTATAACATTCATCAACCACTCCTCCGCTCTAAAGGACGTACCACTGGGTAGTTTAATGTCATTGTGGACACCTTCTGAAGACAGACCATTGAAATAAGCTTACAGAGAACAATAGTTATTTTCTTTATAGGCTAACACCTACAGAGCAGTCTCTAAGAAGTTCCATTTTTTCTGACTTAAGTTTTCTGTATTATTTAAACACATTGGGTGCATTGGTCTTCAGCCATTCTTCTTGTCACAAAAGAAAATTCAGCATGGAGCTTGGATGCTGAATAAAGGAATAGAAAGAAACAATATACCATGCAAACCTTCAAGGATGAATATCAACGACATTCGCATATTGAAATATAATAAGTGACATTTAAGAAGATCCAAGAGGCCACTCCTATTGAGAGATGAACACATAATGATTCCATTTCTCCAAAATGCATGCTGAAAAATACTGAAAGTTTCTGGGAAAATGTTCTTATGAAACAAAACCGGAATCTGTTGCGATATATAACGGCTCGACCATTTCAGACAGAACAAATAAGCAAAAAAACACAGCATACAGAGTGGACCTTGGAAGATGCTCTGAATAGTATTCCAGCTAATGCTGGCTTGCTGCATTTAGCATCGAGTTCCCCGAATCCGTCACGAACTCAGTGAAGTCATGCAGGAATCCTGATCTGAAAACAAGCAGCCAGGTCTCAGAAAGCTCCGCCAAAGCTGCAGTTCATGCTATCCAACACCAAAGTGTGCTTTGTTTATGGTTAATCATGGATGATTACTGATGATGTTATACATTTATAAATCATTTGGTGAAACTTCATAAAAATTACATTGTTATATTTTTCAATTTCCCCTTTTTTTGTCTGATTAATGGAACAAAATTGTGACAAATTTGGAATCACCACATTCAAGATTTGACATTTTACAGGTTAAGAAATAAACACATGAGCAATATTTCCAACTTAACGTCACAATATTTCTAAAACAATGGTTTTAGTTTTCCCATCATTAATATAGACAACATCTTAGCTGTCCCAGCCTAAATGGAATTTAAGCACATGCAACATATTTATAGAAAATATCAGGACTTAAAAGAAATTTTTTAGAGTGTAATTTGTGTTCAAGTGAGAGGAAATCTCTGTAAAGGGATATAACAGTGAATTCCTATGAATGGTCCATTAGTAATGGTTCCCTTGTCTGTGGTATCCGCAAACCCGTTTGTTTAAAGTTAAGCAAGAAAATTTGTCATAGTGGAGCTTTTTTAAATCTGATCATAGCTATTCCAACAACTCAAATTATAAAATGTTTAAACCTTGATATCAAGAACAGCAGTGGATACTCATGATCACTTCTACGTTGTTAGCTTGGATGCTCCTGGCTTCACTATCCATCAAATAACATTGAAGAGGCTGGCTGAAGCTTCTGAGTGTCATTATCCACAGAAATGCTATTTTGACAGGATGAAGCCATTATTCAAAAAAAGAACACATAACACAGTTTGCAAATGCACACAGAGACAAGGAAACTAATTTCAGGATAAATGTCCTGTGGTCCTGTGGACAAAAGCAATGTTGTAATGTTTAGCCATTATGACCATTACTACATTTGAAGGAAGTAGAGGGGACCATCCAGGCTGTGAAATATAAAAGTGGTGGCATCATGTTGTGAGGTATTGTTGCTGCAGGAGGGACTGATACACTTCATAAAACAAATTGTATTAGCAAAATTGAACATTATGTGGAAATAATAACACAACATCTCAAAATGTGTTGGTCTCCCAAAGGTACAATGACTCAAAGCATACAGCCAAACTGTTTTTTTAACAGGTTTTTCACAAAACTTGGTTTTGGTTAGAGAATATTGATTTGTGATAACAGCCGCTTAGCATTTACTGTGTAATGAAAGAGAAATGAAATGAGGAGGAAACCCATGAGTTGATGCACAGGTCCTACCTGTTGGAACAACATTTTTATTCTTCATCTTCACCTGCTGACAGGTGATTTCACCTAAATAGATGCATTGATCTACTGTCATTGAAGTAATAAACTAGTCTTTTCCCGTAATGTTAACATTGTTACAACTTCAGGCTGTTTTGATATGTATTAGCTTGACTGAGTATGTATTTCTGATATCTGAAAATATTTTTTCCCTTTTCAAAATGACCATTTCAAACAAAATGATCTTCATATCTAAATAAATAATCTGTATGTCTAAATATTTACTTCCGATCCCCATATTCCTAATTCTACTTGTCAGCATTGGTGTTATTTTCACTATGAAGAAATGTATTTCAGATATCATACATTTTTAATATTCAGTCAAGCAGATGAATTTCAAAACGACCACTAAAAATGTTTAAGTTCAATTCTTGGTAGTACCATATGATTTTATCTAGTTTCTCAAATTCATTTTCTGCTGCCGAAATGTAATTCAGAAAATCTGTTTTTACATTTCCAACTAGAAATATGATTTTGACCATGAAGTATCCTATTATAGTGATCTAAAAATGCAACAACAGACAGGAGAGGACTTTTACTAAATGCCACGATGGCCTGCCATAAAACACTACAAGCTTTTGCATTAACACGATGTTAGAATAATTGTATCTGTGTAGTGTTATCACGCATAAAGCTGTGTGCTATGTGCATGTGTTTATAGCCATCTTTTCTGAAGTATACTGTGATTTTTAAGATTTGCTTTTGGGGAGGTTGTGGTTGATCTACGGGCAGCACTCGACCTGCTGAACTTTGGTGAACAGCTTCAACAGCTTAAACTTTGACTGAACCCTGAAATTTATAGGATGTTTACTGAGACTGCAAGTCACAATTTTTCATGTTGTTTCTGATCTCTAGAGCAGTCTCAGCTGTTGTAACAAGGGACCCCTGATTTCTAATAAATAGCGAGCAGAACGCTGGGACTGCAGAGCGAGGTGGAGATTGTAAACTCTGCAGTATCTACCTACTTTCCTCGCAAGTAAAACTAAAATAATTGCCTCTGTGCCTTCCTTCTTTCCCTGCATGTATGTATGATGTTTTAGGTGCTTAGACCTGACACACGAGCAGAAATCTTCTTCTCTATTGTAACTGTAGTGCTGTTTCTGTCTTTAAACACCTTCAACTTTACTTTGACTTCAGCTTCAAAATCTCTTGTTCCAGTGTGGAAAAGTAGTTACTTCCTGCTGCCTGTCGTCATGGTGACTCATCGAATCGGGGCTCCACTGATAATGGCTTTGTGTTACAAACTTGTTCAACTCTCAGTTGACCTACTCAGACTTGATTAAACCAACTCACAGCAGCTGCTGTGGTTCAAAAACCTAGAGTTTCCAACCGTAGGCTGGATTAATTCAGAGTTGAGGATTTGAGTCTGAATTTCTTAAACCTGCTTTGTGAAATTGGCTTCCGGTCTTGTTGCTTGATACTAATTGCTCGCTGAAATAAACTGTCGTTCTGCATGGACTACTGCTGTTAGGATAATTATCATTGATGATGTGTGAGTTTATTACCTGCCTGTAATGTGTCAGAATTTATCTTTTCCCCAGTAGTTACACTTATCATCATTATTCTGGCAAAGATTTGGGAATAGAATGAGGGCGGTGCCCTTCAGCTAAGAACAAAGTGTAAAATTATGATATGGTGGGAGCCATGGATATCTCCTCATCTGCAAACGTGTATGATGTAATGATGTGGCAGACTGGAGCTGCATAAAACGCTTCTCTAACTGTTAATCAGGTCCTCTTCACCAGAAGTGAGGCCGGTTGGTAAGCAGCTGCCTTCTGCAAGCCCCAGAAACTTTGCTGATCTAAGTAAGATTACAATTTTTATCAAAATCTGTTGTTCTTTCTCATGGTTATTTAATACATATACATTATGAAGAGTTTTTTTAAAGAGTGTCCCAAGTGATCTCTTTTGAGGAAAAAGAACCAGAGAGTGATAGCTTCAAGGTGTAAACACAGAGCTTTCCTTTAACACTGCTTAGACTACTACTTACATGTGGCCACCATCAGACTCCATTCTAACCATTTTAAAGCCCCCAATAGACTAGAATGCAGAGGAGTTCAGTGTAAATGTCCGACAGCAGCGTACTGTTTACGGTAGTCAGACCTGATGTTGGCATATCCCTGTTATGTTGAACAATGGGATCACTCTTATCACAATTTCATGACAAAATTATAATGAGATGAAGAAAGGTAAGAAAAACAGAACACAACTATTTACAAATTAATTTATGAAGTTGTGACCACTGTGCTGAAGATGAGTCTGTATGAACGAGTTGTCAGAGCCTGGATGTGTCATGATTTTGGTGCTGATAACTAGCTTGATTTTGCTCATTTCCCTCACCTGTCTTGCTCTGCCCTGCTCCTTTACAGATGCACCTGTTCAGGTTTCCTATTTAGGCTCACTGTTTCGCAGCCAACAGCGCCAGATGAATCTTGAACATTTGTTTTTGGCTTTCTGTCTCCGGTCTCCTGTCAGCTCTGCAGCCTTTCCTGTCTCTGGCAGCACCCGCTGCTTCTGTTCAGGCTGGAACCATCCCTTTTTTCGGACACTGGACTTAAGTGTTTAATCAGGTTAGCGATTGGCGCGTTCATTATTATCCTCCATCTGATTATCACAGTGACTAATCTATGTTTTTCTTTAACCAGAGCTTCCAGTCATAGACGACCTAGCCGCAGCCGCTGCTGATCCACAGCCCACATGAGAATAAATAAACACTTTTTAATTATCGCACTGTCTGTGTCGCCAGAATTCTGTGTCCTACAGTCTGATCTTATGAAAAGATGATAATGTAAGTGTTGGATGAAATGTAACATGATATTTGCAGACGCTCTAAAAACCACATATGAAACTTGTAAAATTCAGATTTTTGTTTGGATGTAAAGATCAGAATTTTGCCGTTCTTACTGCCACAAAAAGCTGGATAGGAGTCACATGATGGCTCTGTGTGAATGTTATACAAAGTCAATGTTTTGGATCAGTCATCACAAAGTCCTGATCTCTCTCTTATTGAAATATTTAGGCCCTGGATTTAGCTTTAACTAACAGGGCCTTAGCATAATAACATGGTCATTGCTTGGGTAACAAGACTGCAGGTAGGTTAAATAACACTTCTTTTTAAACAATGGATATTTGATGTTTAATTATGTTTAAATATGATATTATTATCTGATAATCTCTAGTATGGAATAAAGTTATAGTTTTTCAGTTCAATATGCTTTAAACTGCTAAGAAAATGCTAATGGGGGTTTGACTGTAAACATTAAGCAGTTAACCTTTGAGGATTTGCAAACATTTTAATGAACTTAAAGTGAAAAGACATCTTCATCCTACAGGTACAGAAACTATTACTAAAACTCAGTGAAATAATTACACTTTTCCAGATTTCATCATTCTGCTTCATTCTATCTCTATTCTCCCACTCTGCAGAATCTGTTAGTTCAATCTCTAACGTTCTGCTCTCTCTGCTTTTTCTCATAGTAGCTTCATCTGGTCTGTTCCTGTTTGGCTGTGACTCCATCCTGGAGAGAAATATCAGCTGTGCTGCTGCCATCAACACCTTTGTTTCTAGATGCTGGAGATCAGCCTGTTTTCCAGTGTGGTCCTGTTTCTCTGACCGTGACTTGCTGGATGTGCTCTCTTCATCCTCTGACATGGGAGCTGGCTCAGAGATCGTCTGCCTGGCTGTGTGTTTCCTGGACGGGGCCGCCTTTTACAGCTGCTTTTTGTTAAAAGGGAGTTTTTCCTCTCCACTGTCGCTACAAGCATGCTTAGTGTGAGGGATTGCTGAAGAGTCATGAGTCGATGCAATCAACTGGTTTTCCTTAGATAGAAAACTTTGAATCAATCTGACTGGATGATCTGGTGAACTGTAAAGTGCCTTGAGATGACATGTGTTGTGAATTGGTGCTATAGAAATAAACTGAATTGAATTGAAAACATTAAACAATGGCTCAATATATTTAAAAGATACTGAAAGAAAAACAAGAAAATAAATGAAATAGTAACCTCTGGCTCACCTTGGGTCCAAGAAGTGAAAAAACCAAAACCAAAAGTGAACTAAGAATGAGTCAGAAATTAGGCTTAGTTACAGGAATAAACCACCCAACATCTCACGCCAACTAGCCCTAAGTATTGTATTTTAAGACAGGATATCTCCTACATCATTTCTGTCATATCAATACCATAACAGACACTTAGACAAGCTGCATAACAGGAATAAACTATTTAATTTGTTCTAAAAATGATCCAGATTCTAGTATTTAACGCTGCACACCAGAGTAAGCTGCTTAACTACAACTCTTCCTAATTCTAAGCATCAAACATCATAATTATCATCTGGGCACTGGATTACTGACCCTGATGTGACTCTCAACATTTTCCTAATTGGAAATATGATTTTGGGTTTGGGCCAATACACTTTGCTGGGTGTCCTTGTCAGAAATCCAACCATTTCTACACTGATTTAAAACAAGGCTATTAGCAAGGAAAAATTGAGTCACTTGACACAGACAGATCCATAATAAGAAATGAACACAATAAAATATGAAAATAAAATATGATCGTTTCTAAACTGAAAGCCCTTCTTGTAGCTCCTCAAAACACCAAGGCTGATCCAAAATGTGATCAGTTAATAAACTGAACAACTTTCTCATTTGTTGCTAAGCAGTACTACGCTTGACAAGTTCCAGTAGAAGGTCACCAGGGACACTTTTCTAGCCTCCAAAAGTCTTGTTATAGCCTTAAGTTGAAAAAAATTATCAGTCTGCAGCACAGTTGGCTTAGAAAAATGCATCATATATCTATGTTAACTGCATATGAACACAGCTCTGCCCCACTGAGCAACAAAATAACCAGAAAGTCATCTGCCTGCTACTGTATCTTGTGCTTCGCATTCTTTTTTAAAATATATTCTCTTAGATCCTAAAGACCTTCCACAACAGAGTCATAGAAAGTCTTTAGTAGGGCTCAGTGCAGGGGGTGCTACTAAAGACCTTCTATGACTCTGTTGTGGTATCAGCCATCTTCTATGGAGCTGCCTGTTGGAGCAGTGGCTTTTCTGTAGCTGAGAGAAAGCGGCTGGATAAGCTGATCAGGAAGGCCAGCTCTGTGATTATGGTCAGTGCAGGAGGTGGGAAACAAAAGGATCCTAACTAAATTAACATCTCTGTTGGATAATGTCTCCCACCCCATGCATGAAGCTGTTGTAGAACTGGAGAGCTCCTTTAGTGACAGACTGCTGCACCCTAAATGCACCAGGGAGCGTTATCAAAGATCCTTCCTCCCAGCAGCTATAAGACTCTATAACCCTCACTGTTCCCAACAACCTCAATAAGTTGTTACATTCATGCTGATTTTGCACAGTTTCTACCTTTGTCAGTCAAATAACATGCCGCTCTCATTTTGCACATCTCTGATGTTGCTGCTGTTTTTAAAATATCCATCACTGTAAAAATGTCCATAGTTGTATATTGGGTATTATTCTCCAGGTGCACAGTATTGATATTGTTAAAACACTTTACGGTACAGTATTTTATTGCTTATCTTTTACTCTCTTCACTGTTATGTTATTCTATTCTATTACATAAGGGTTTAGGCTCTGTTATAATGTCTAAGTCGCAATAAACCTTATTAAGATGATGATCATATGCATATATCTATACAGACATGTTGGATGCAACAAAAGAAAAAAAATACAATTGCACCACTGGTTAAATTCAAGTTACATAACTGTACTTCTGATCTTACTCCCTGGTGATGGTAAAACTCTATTAAGAGTGGGAGGCTCTGGGATGTGTAATTAAGTAGAAGAAAAAGAGAATGGGATGAATATCAAAGCCAGACTGCTATTATCTTTGAGAAACGTTCCTTATTATACTCTCTGATCATTCCATGCCTCTCTCTCTAATTCCATTTTAACAAGATTCTACGAAACAAGCAAGTGTGTACAACCTTCCTTGTAATTCTCCCCATTTGTTTTTGCCAGTTTTACCACAAGATATGAAGAAAATCTCTCTGCTGCATAGTTTTAACTTTTACAGCCTTCCTTGTTTAATGCTTTGTGATCATGCTCTCTAATTTCATTTTCATAAGAGTGTGAGCAACAATTCTTGCTGATCACCACATTTGTTATTGCTGCTCTAAGACAGCCAAGATATTTTGTTGGCTGCTTAGTTCTAAGCATGACTGGATCTTTACAAGCCGATCATATATGGAAAAACAGGAAGAATTTGGAAACCCTCTTCTGTCCCAAAGCTTTAAGTTTTTAGACCCGCCATTGTTTTTCATTCTCACAATCGAATTTTGCACAATATTCCAATAAAAATTCTTACTTTTTATGGTATTAGCCATTTGAAAAAAGAAATGTTGGACGAGCAACCCCACTGACTCATGCTACCACCACCATGCCTGAAAGTCACCATGCCCTCTATACTTCTCCTAATCGTGGCCAATCAATCTGATGAAACCTTGACCTAAACTGTTTTTGGCTTGTCCATGTAGAGATGTGCAAATTTGAATAAAGCTTCAAGATGTTGATTTTAGAACTTCACACTTTTTATGTCAACAGTAAAGTCTCTTTACGGTGGACAGTGACCCTTTTTTTCCAGTTCGTTTTGTCTTGTCTCTCCACTGGATCCTTTCAGCGAAACGTAAAGATCATCGAGGTTTCAGGGGAGATTTAAGTTGGGTTGTTGAGTTTTATTTTTCATCAGTAGTGGTTTTCATTATTGACATTTCCCATGGATGCTTTTTGACCATTCGCAATAGTGTTGAATCTTGAACTTTGACCTTTACTGGCTCTGCAGTGCTTTGTTGTTCTGGGTTCATTTATAACCTCTCAGATGACTTGTTGATGAAATAATGGAGCACTGCAAAAAATGTAAATCTTAATAAGTCATTTTTTCTAAAATAAGTGCATTTATTCTTGGATTGAGGAGGTAAAAGAGAAACTTTGGCAATGGAACAAGATCATTTACCTTTAAAATAAGAAAAAACAATTGTATTGTCTTATTTCAAGTGCATTTTATCTAATTATCTTATTTTAAGAGTAAAAATACTCATTCCTTTGGCAAATCCTCTTACTTACCTACTAAACTTAAGGGTAAATACACTTAATTTAAGAAATCTTTACTTATTTCTAGATTATTTTTGGCAGTGAATTGGTAGACCAGCTACTTCAATTCACTTCAATTCAGTTTATTTCTGTAGCACCAATTCACAACACGTCATCTCAAGGCACTTTACAGATCATGAGATCCATTTTCAAAGTTTTTTTTATCTAAGGAAAACCACTTTGTTACATTGACTCATTGACTCGAAGGCAATCCCTCACAGTAAGCATAATTGTAGCAACAGTGGAGAGGAAAAACTCGCAAGGCTCAGTTTGAGCATCCATCTGTCAACGCTTACCCTGGTTCAAGAAGACAGCAGCAGAGATACATCAGACAACTGTAAACCCAACTCCACAGGATGCCCCGTTCAGGAAACACACAGCCAGGCAGAAAAGGTCCGAGCCAGCTCCCATGACAGAGGATGAAGAGAGCACATCCAACCAATCACAATCAGAGAAACAGTACCACACTGAAAAAAAGGCCGATCCCCTACATCTCATTTGATATGTAAAAAATTTGTGAATAAAATAATTCACTAAGATAGCAGATGATGCTAAATTCCTCATTCGGTCACGTGACCCATTAAGATGCTGTGATATCAGTTTAGTCAGGAAGTAGTCATTTTACATAGCGAGTCAATATTTATCCACCTTTGTGAAGGAGAAATAGGACCACACTGAAAAACAGGCCAATCTCCAAGATCTATAATTAAAGGTGTTGATGGCAGCAGCATGGCTGATATTTCTCTCTCGTCACAGCCAAACAGAAACAGACCAGATGAAGCTACTATAGGAAAAAGAAGAGAGAGCAGAACGTTAGAGATTGAACTAAAAGATTCTGCAGAGTGGGAGAATATGGGAGAAAAGAGAAAAAAGGCTGTCACTGTGGTCCACTAGATGTCTGGAAATAAACATGTTTGTATGGCCAGTGAGAGTAAACCTAACACTCTATTATACCAGATAAGCTATAAGATGTCTAAGTGTTTTTTTCCCCCCAGCACTGTAAAACCATCCAGAGGTTTCATTGTGATTTCGTCAAGCTGAAGATAAATGTCACATGCTGGTTTCATCAGGGAATTATATTGTAATTCAGTTGCACTGTCACTCATGACAAGATTGTATTTTTCTCTCTAAGACAATTACAGTCCCGTTTCATCCTGAGCAGATTTTACATGTTTGTCACCTGAGCCACAGCAGTGCTGTATGGCACACTGTCATCGTGTGCTGCGGCAGCTTACAAAGGTACTTGTCAAGGTTCATCTGTGAATCTGTCAATGGAACAAGCTTTTTCACTTTCTTCCAACTGTACCACACAGCTGAGCTTACCTCACTCTCAATGCACGCATGTTTTTACAATATAGTGTCTTTTCTGTAGTGGCAGCAGTATGCGCCTGATTTTTAAAACCCCCTGAACACAGAGAGTGAAAAAAGTATGTGAGCAGTACTGCAGTCCTTAAGCTGCTTGGCACGGTTTTGTGATGAGTTCTTTCAAAGGGGTTTGGAAACCACTAGTAAACAGTATGCATATTAACCATGACCAGCAATTATATATGCAGGGTAAGTAGCAGTGTATAAGTCTGGGACTTCTTCATGGTCTGCCCCTTTTTGCATTAACTTCTTCCAAAAGGGCAGCTGGGTAGCCATTAGCAAACAAAGACTATCCTTAAAACACAGAAGGATCTTTCTAACTCAGAGTGTGAGAAGATGCAACAGCTCCAAGTCCCAAGGAAGTTCAAGGGATAACTTTAAATGAGCAACTGATCAGCAGGTCCTGTATTCAAAAGGATGGAACGTCAATGCGGAAGATGGAATTCATTCATTGAAAACTGTTGAATATTTGCATTTTAATCCCTTTAATTGTTAAATTGATAAATTATTCTGATAGTTCTTAATGAAAATTAAATTCTTCAAGATATGTTACAGGACACTCTAACAGCTACCAGACATGTCCTTCAATTTCATCAAATATGACCAAAACGAATACTACAAGTTTTAAAGAAACCAAATTACGAAAACATGAAAGAGGAAAAATACACAAAAAAAAATATTTAGATACTAGTAATTTATTACATTACCTGATGATGATGATGATGATGATGATCAGCCCGACATCTGTGATTGTTACTTAATTATATCACTTGAAGGTATAGTGGAGGATTTTTACAAAGAGAAATAATGCACATGCACAACCCTGTACCCGCTCTGAGAGGGAACGCCTATTAAACGCGTGTTAGAGCGAGCACAAGCCCTTTTCTCCTCGTGACGCAGAAGATTTGCAATTTTTCCACTCTGTCAGACTCACCACCTGTCATGATCCTGACTTTTTGGATTTTTGCCTGTGGATTTTTTTTTTGTGTTTTTGCCTTTTCCCTGTCTGCTCTGTTCAGTTTGGTTTTTGGACAGGCTTCTTATTCTGCTGTTTATCGGACTTGGACGATACTAAGGCCTCGGCTTTGATGCTCCTTGGATACCTCTTTGGCTCTCTGATCTCCTGGTCTGTAAATCTGGTTTGGACTGTACTCAGGCTTTGGATTATCCCTCAAAGACAGTGTCGGCTGATGTCAGCTCCCCTGCACCATGCGCTCAGAAGGGTAATGACCGCAAGCAACCAACAATCTCCCCCTGGGGTTCCTCCTTGCTCTCTGTTTGTTTAAAAGGAAAAAAAAACTTGTTTCAAACCATCGTGTATGTCTGCTGAATATTGGGTCCAAGGCTCTTTGGTAATTACGCTACCAGTAGGTGAAAATGGGGACGAGCACGTAGGATGTCCTCACATAAACATATCACCAGAATGATTGACAATTATGAGGACCACTTATTTAGATGATCCACCCAAAAAAAGAACACCCTCCACTATACATTTAACTGTATCTTGCAATGACCTTTGATCTAAAAAGGACAGCATGCAGGTTTGCATGGGCCCATTTTGCTATAAGAATGGTAAGTTTCTACTATTGTCACACTCTGGCAAATCTCTATATTTTGCACAATGTCATAAAGAGATGCAAGTTTAACTAAATAACAAAATAAAACTTGATGATTTATACATATATGGATATATGTGTGTGTGTGCTATATATCAAACAGATCAAATCAAGCTATCCTAAATGTTGAAGCAATAAAAAAAAAATTGGTACTGACAAATATTTAGTGAACTTTCAATGTATTTCAGGCGACAATATGATTAGATATATAAAACAAGCATAAAAAACAGTGTTGTGTTTGAACCATCTAAGACTTGTTGAATTTAGCTCAGTGTTCTATGAAAATATTTTTTATATGTATTTTAAGGGAGGGTAGGATCATAACTGATAATATGTTGAAAGTTTTCGCTACACAAACAGCTTTTTCACCTACTACAAGCAAAGCTGTGTTTGTATCTGTCGTAATGGACCTCTGAACCCAGCCGTATGCTCTAGTTGGGCTAGAAGTCAATATCCTGTCATGTAAGAGATAAAACTATGGTCGGTGCATCTTGATTTGGTCAATTTTGTACACTCTATGCCGGAAAAGCTCCCCAAATCTCTCCAAATCCCTGATTGATTCCCTTTCTTTTGAAATTGCATTTGTTGAGCCTTATTTCAACAGGACGGAGCCGATCAAGGACTATTTTTTTTCCAGCTGTGACCTGGCAAAAAGACAAGAGCTTTGAGGGCAAGAGAAATAAGGGGCTGTAAAACGAGGGAAAAAATTGTCCAAACACTAGAGTCATAAAGGTTTTACAAAGAACATCTAGACAGACATGGATAAACGGGCTTTGAAAACAACAGCAATTTGGGATAAAAGTGTTTTGTTTTTTTTCAATTGTCTTCACTCCTCTCTGACTACTTAATACTAAAAAAAAAACTCCTATTGCATTCATTTTTAAGATCATCAAC
Organism: Cyprinodon diabolis; assembly: GCA_030533445.1. Lineage (NCBI taxonomy): Eukaryota > Metazoa > Chordata > Actinopteri > Cyprinodontiformes > Cyprinodontidae > Cyprinodon > Cyprinodon diabolis. The sequence continues at coordinate 40,831,614 of CM060083.1, read as the reverse complement.
AGCATCAGGTTTGTAGAGGGAGTGCAGAACCGTTTGTCTGGTTTAACTAGCATGTTTTCTAAGCCAAAACAAGGCTTTGTTTTTGATCCACTATAAAGCCTCAAACTCAATGCTATTTCTGACATTTTGAATTGAAAAATCTCCCTGGATGGGAAGTGAAACGTCTTCACACTTAGAAACCCCAGTGAATTGTTTTTTTTTTACTTTTTTGGAATGGCTATAAACTGGATGGCTGAGAATCTTCCCCAGTATAAGCTCCACCTATAGAAACATAGCACATTAGGACCACCATGACCAAATGATTGCAACCATGCTGTACTGTTTACCTGTTGTCATGTGACCAAAGTTTGGTTTCATTTGATTACCATATACTCTGTTGTAAGGTTTTTTGAGGCTTTAGTCAGTTCAGTTCTGTTTGTTTTGTTTTTTTCTTTGGAGGAACGGGCTTCTATCTTGCAATGCTACTTCTTAGCTGAGCACATGGTTAATGCAGTAGACTATTGTTGCATCCTCATAACAAGCAGAAAGACCAGAAATTCCTGCAGCTCTTTTAATCTAACAATGATTTTGCAGTTTTACTGACCAATTTTCTGCTTCTCAATTTTTTCAGTTCAGTTTTAGACATTACACTGATCTTTAACTCCTTCCATTTTCACAGTGTTGTGGTTTATAGATCATTTTATTTGGGGATTATTTTGTATTCCTTATACCTGTGTATTGGGAGATCATTTCCAGCCTTCGTAACCTCTGTTGACACTGAAGCTTTATTGGAAAGATGTAAAGGAGCAAATACCCAAAAAAAAATCATTTCAGGTTGTTAAGCTCTCAAGAGTCACAGTAAGTGATGATGGGTATTTCCCAGTTAAAAATGGAAACTGCTATTTGATCAAAACACCCTTCACAAACCATTAGATAAACAGTCAAAACATGCAACCGTGTCTAGGCTTTTTATTTCCTTCATGTCACACCCTAACAGTGCTAATTTAGAAGAAACTGTTTATGTCATAAACTGGACGGATGGACCAAGTATTCAAGGCGAGTCAGACAATGGAAAGTTCAAAACGTTTAACAGAGAAATAAGACAGAACAGAAACACGGGCTGCTGAGGATAATCGTACCACAGCGGCTGCAGGAGGGAGGCAGGGTAGCCCCAAATCACTGACACAGGCAAGTGAACACAATCATCTGACGGGGGATGATTATCCGAGTGAGTCACTTACCTGGTTTAACAGTACAGTCCATCCTTTCAGAGGAAGGCAAGGTCCAGCTGATGGACTGCCACACGAGATGCAGCTCAGAGCTGTCCAAAGTGCCCTGATGCAGCAACCTCAGTGAGCAGGCAGGAGACCTATTCAGGTCAGAGAAACCGTTCAGGACCGTACCGTTCTAAGATCCAGGAGGCTGTAGCCCGACAAGGCGTTCCAATCCGAACAGGAACAGATAGATCCAAGGTTCCAGGAATCCTCGGAGCTTTCAGGTAGTTTCAGAGTTCTATGAGTCCAGCGACAAGCTCAGACAGACACACTCAGATGGAGACAGGCAGGCTCAGTGTTTGAGGGACAGAGACAAGACATTGTATCGGAATCACTGCAGAACTTTAAACTGGTCTCCACCTTGGAGCCAGGCTTACCAGAATTACAATGGACCTCCCAACGTTCCGAGCCAAAACCCTGAGGACTCCATGGAGAAGAGCTGGGATGCAATTAGGAGACAGGAGACAAGCATCAAACCCTCTCAATCCACTGGCCTCTGGGAATGGGAACATGAACCAGGAACATAACTAAAACTCATGAAACAAACATGAATAACTGACATGAAAAACAAAACAAGAATAAATCAAAAATACACAACCACACTACCAATACAAACAAATAATGATCTGCCCCGATAGCTGGGCTACATATAGCAGAGGGAGCAGGTGAATAAGATTAATGATAATTGGAGAGCATTGAGGCAACGGCAGGTGAATGGAGTGAGTAATAAGATCATCTACCAGAGCACTGATCCTGACAGTTTAGGCCTGTGGCCTGAAGCCACCAGTCAATAGTTTTTTGTTTTGTTTTTTTAATAGCCCCTGATCTTAGAACAAAATAAATATTACCAGAATGTTTTAATCCCAGATACAACCAAAAATAGAAGCAGAATATGTGTTGTTATCTTCTTTGTGTCATTCTTTTAGGCCTGGGTGCAGGCCGTATTTTTCCTTACTATCTCCTCATCAGGGCTGGACAGGCAGGTGCTCTTCATCTAACTGATAATCACCCTTCTTAAAGGAATAGTACACCCAAAACATGATTAGCCTTCATTTTCTACTCACCCCCATGCTGAACAACACTCTGGAGTACTTTTTAGATATCTCAAATGCATCTGGAGATCTGGGAGGCTTCTTGCTGTCTGCTGACATTCAAATAATGGAGGTCTATGGTGCCCGAGGCAGAAAGGTCCATAAAAGTCCACAGAAAACGTGTCAGTATTCCTCATACTGCTCGTCCAATGTATTCCAAGTGTCCTGAGTGGGTAGCGTCCATAATTTACTCTAAACGAAGTCATTTAGAATGTTTTTAGAGCCTAAACAGTAGTGTATAGGATTTCCTAAAAGCGCGCTCACGAGTCTACGGAAAACGCGGCAGACCAAACCAGATGAAAACGGCATTCAGCGTCTGCTCTGCCGATAATGCAAGCGTAGAATAAGAAATTTGCTGTTTCCCTTTGCAAAGAAAGAAACAACTAAAGAAAAATATCTGAGGACTTCAGTGTTGAGGAAGAGCATAAGTTCTTTGCCGAGCTGAATGCGCACTTTCATCTGGTTTGGTCTGCCGCGGTTTCCGTAGGCTCGTGAACTCACTTTTTGGAAATCCTATACACTACTGTTTATGCTCTAAAAACATTCTAAATGACTTCGTTTCGAGTAAATTATGGACGCTACCCACTCAGGACACTTGGAATACATTGGACGAGCAGTATAGAGGAAAATTGACACGTTTTTTGTGGACTTTTATGGACCTTTCTGCCTCGGGCGCCATAGACCTCCATTATTTGAATGTCAGCAAACAGCAAGAAGCCTCCCAGATCTCCAGATGCATTTGAGATATCATAAAAGTACTCCAGAGTGTTGTTCAGCATGGGGGTGAGTAGAAAATGAAGGCTAATCATGTTTTGGGTGTACTATTCCTTTAAGGAGTTGGAAGGAGGGCATCAGTTTGTTTATGCTTCTGCGTGGTACAAACTGATCCTTAACCAAGCCTTGCTTCTTAAATTTACCTAGATCCTAACCCCGCTCTCTGTTTGCTCCTTCACAGAACCTTTGATCCCAAACCCGAAACCACTCCACAGAAATCTCTTCACTCTGGACTCCTGCCAGAGTCATTTCAGTCAGCCACCAGGAACCCATGAGGCTACGGGCCTCTGAACTGCTTAAAGCCCTCCTGCCTGAGCTCACCTGCCTGTCCATCATCTGACAACACCATCGAATATCACCAGAGATGGGAAGTAAGGAAGTACAAATACTTCATTACTGTACTCAAGTAGATTTTTCTGATATTTTTACTTTACTACTTATTTTTATGGCGACTTTTTACTTCTACTCCTTACATTTTTACACAAATATTTGTACTTTCTACTCCTTACATTTTAAAAAATTGGCTCGTTACTTTAGTTTTGAATCATTTCAATGGAGTTACCGTTATTATTTTTCACGTCATCAATACCAAATTCAATCTAATTGGATGGGAATCTACGTTGCATTTGACGCACCACTACAAGATGAATCGACGGATACGGCGGTATTCATTCGTGGCAAATCATTGCAGCTTGGTGGCGGTGGCGTTAGCATAGTAGCATGGACGACGAGATGATTGAAAATGAACACAACGGAGATCTAGTCCTATTGGCAGACATCCATTTAAAATGTAGGCAACGGCATGAAAAAAGTGGTTTCTACTTTTACTTTTATACTTTAAGTAAATTTACAAGCCTGTACTTTGTTACTTTTACTTGAGTAAAGAAGTTTAATCAGTACTTCCACTTTTACCAGAGTATTTTTTAACACAAGTACCTGTACTTTTACTCAAGTACGGAAAGTGAGTACTTTTGCCATCTCTGAATATCACCAACTGGACCTGCACCATCAGCCCAGACCACTGGTCACCATCATCCCCAAGCCAAGCCTCCCTCTCTGTGAGTTACAAACACCCCTCATCATTCAAACCAGCAACAACCAGTTGCTCACCTGTCACCTCACCTCTTTAGAGGTGAGGTGACAGGTGAGTTAGAGTTTTCTAACTCAGTTTAGAGTTAGAAAACTCTAAACTGATCATTGCCTCTGTGATTGTTCTCATTCAGAGTCTGTCATCTTAAAGCATGACACTTTAGGTTTCATTCAAGTGGCAATTACTTGACGTTAGGTGAAAACATTGCCTGCGTGTGACAGGCTCTTCAGTTTTTTCGGCCCACAACCAAAGGAGAGAGGATGTTTAGAAACTCACTTTCTACAGATATTAGATTTCTTAAACCCAAAGAGAAAAGTGAGGCTGAAGGAATTGATGACTGTATCCTGTTTTAGAAGCTACAGAGTGGTGTTGTTTCATCGACAAGCTCTGACTGGTAAACAAAGATTTGATCTAGGAAGTCTGCCTGAAACATCTTTACAGCGAGATATGTCACACAATTCATGGAAATGGATTTTTCTATATCACAGCTCTACAAATAACAGTAGCTATGTTGGTAGCTACTGTTAAACTCAAGGTTTTCTTTTCTTTTTACTCTCTTGGCTTGACAACCAAAACCGTGAAAGACAAATGACACACCATAGAAAGTGGAGATGGGGAAAAAGAGGATAGTTAAGGAGCAGAGTTATTGAATTTCATCACTGATGCAGAAAAGAACAACCTTGTAACAGATGACTTACATTAAGCATACAATTTACAATGTGAAGGTAGTTAGTATCCATACTGTTTTATTGCCTCTATTAAGAATAAATGAATAAACTTTATGGTTTCCCTGGATTGTAAAGCCAGGATTTATAGTAGGCCTTCCTGCAATCCAACCTAATCTTGAAAAACTAAATAAATAATGCAGCTGAGGCAAATAATGCAGGACTGATCAGACCATATTTACAAAATCCTAAAAAGGTCCTTGATTAAATAAAAGGCAAGGCTGCCAATAGTTTTTAATGACATCAAGCTATTGGTGCTGAGTAATCTGACAGATGAACAGCTAGACTGTATCCATTGTATGCTTCTTATAGCTTCATGCTCTCTGAAATACATGTTTACATTTACGAGAAGGATTTTGTAAGAATACATAGACCTTCATTTACAGCTACCATCAAATGTCATTTGCAACGTTATTTGTTGCTCCAGTATGACAAAGGACAATGATCCAATTGAGCTAATGTAGCCAATTAAAGGTATGTAAAGATAGCAGGATGTTGCAAATATTAACTATCTACCTATAGTCAAGATCATAAATGTAATTTACTGAGATCTGCTTGTATAGTTAGTTTTCCAGGCCTAAAAAAAAACTTTTGAATAAAAAAATAAAACATTCTGGTAATTCTGGCATTTGAGATAATTTTTATGAATGTCTCATAATACTTCACAAGCATACAATTTTCTCCGGCAAATATATAATTTGGTGACAGGGGTATAAATGCACATTGAGCACCATAACCCAGTGGCTGGAATAGTATACAGGAACATCTGTGCAGAATATGGGCTGGAAACCCTGAGGTCAAAGTGGGAAACACCCCTAAAGATGGTGGAGAATGACCAAACCAAGATCCTGTGGGACTTCCAGATACAGACTGACCCAATGATGATGTCAAACCAACCGTACATCGTGGTGGTGGACAAAAAGCAGAAGAAAGCCATTGTGGTTGACATAGCAATACCAATTGACTGCAACATCAGGAAAAAGGAACATGATAAACTAGAGAAATACCAGCGGCTCAGAGAAGAGCTGCCAAAAACTTGGAAGGTGGTGCCTTCATTGGTGCCCGTGGTCATTGGGGCCCTCGGGGCAGTGAACCCCAAACTGGAGGAGTGGTTACAGCAGATCCCTGGAAATACATCACACATCTCGGTCCAGGAAAGTGCAGTTCTAGGAACAGCAAAGCCGAGAAAGACCGAGCTTGGAGGAAAAAAAGGGGGAAGACCACCTGCTCTGGGTGAGGAAGAGTTTATATATATATATATACAATTCTAGCAGTTCCATAACTGTGGGAAACATACCTTGGCTCCAAATTGGTAGGGACACTTAATCCAAAGCAGAAATGCTTTCAGTGGTTGCCATTATAGTGTGCTTTCTATCGCTAGTGGAGTTTGCATATGGGCCTCCTGGTGTTCCTATCTACAGTACTGCAAGGTTCTTCTTTTTTTCCAGCCTTTTACTAATGATTAATCCAGGTGTGTCTGACTATTCTCGTCATGGTTACTGCGATCACACATGCCTGGAATAATCAGGTTGTTCAGTAATAAATGTAAAAAAGTAATAAAACAAAGAAGCTGGATGAAGTTCAGGAAAGGGGAATTGGGTATATAGTCCATGGCAGGAGCCATAATTTGAGATATTCAGAAGGAGCCCTCTTTTGTGAAATCTCAATTGTCTCATCACACCTGATACGAATCTTAGTCACTCATCGGCTGTATTCCGCTGTTTGGAGACTAATAGGTGAGTATATGCTTTCTATAAAACTACAGTACAACTTTTTCTATTTTATTTTAACTTTGCTAAAACTCACTACGGTACAGATACTGCCATTCCAGAGGTGTTCCATGAAATGTGGATAAAGGCAGACAATGAACAACCACAGTGCTGGTATTATTGAACCTTATAGCATCATTCAACAGAGTTGATTGCTCTATTTTTGCTACAGTACTGGACTAAATTAAATCCAACTCGAAGGTCAGAGACATTTTTGTGTCAGTGAGTAACTTTACATTGAAGACCACACAAATGAAATTACGTGGAGCTTCCCAAAGGTCCATCTCATGGCCTCTTTTATTCAATACATGCTCCCCCTAATAATCTTAATGAACAACAACATAAGTAACCACGGCTATGCAGATGACAGACTATGATGTCTCCAGGTAACCCATTCAAGTGCTGGGTAAATGCATTGGAGAAATTAACTGCTATGGATTTGCCAAATCTTTCTACAGCTGAATCAAAACAATAACTGAAGTCATAATTTTTTTAACCAAAGAAAGAACCTTCAAAAGTCAGGACAGAGCTTTAGTTAATCCAGCTAGAAACCAACAATCAGGCTCTAAGTCTAGGTGTATTGATGGACTCGGGCCTTAACCTTTGGAGGCTCATAAAGACAGGAACAGGCAACCTTCTATCACCTGAAGAACATCTCCAGGATTAAATGGCTAATGTCTCATCTGGATCCTCAAAAACAAATGAATATGTTCATCATTATTCCTCCCTAAAACTAAGAAAGTGGAGCACATCGCCCCAGATCTAAAGTTAAATATACTTCTGTTAGTCTATAAATCACTGAATGGCTTAAACAAACTGCACTGGTGGCCACATATTCAAATGGTGCAGGGGTGTCAAACTGGTTCCAGAAAGGGCCGTGTGGCTGCAGGTTTTCTTTCCAACCAAGCAATAGCCCACCAGACTCCTGTCATCTCATTAAGTGAGTCCAATATGAACATGATGAGTTGATGAGATGAACAGAGTCTGTTGTGCTATTTTTTTGGTTGGAAAGAAAACTTGCAGCCACACGGCCATTACTGGAATCAGTTTGACACCCTTGAAGTAGTTATTGGCTTTTCATCAGTCTAGGTAGCCAGAAATGGTCAGAAAAGGCCAGATTTCAAAACAAACATGCCATGGAAAAAAGGCCTAAATATGAACCTATGAATTTTTTTTTTTATTATTATTATAACTTTGCAAACTAGTCCACACAAAAGTTTAAAAGCTTTAAAACGGGTGGGCAACTCCAGTCCTTGAGGGCCGGTTTCCTGCAACATTTAGATTCATCCTTGGTCCAACACACCTGAATCAAATGGTTGAATTTGAAAAGGTGTGTTAAGTAAAGACATATCTAAAAGTTCCAGGATACAGGCCCTCCAGGACTAGATTTTCCCAGCCCTGGCTTTAGAATAAGCATGAAAGGAAGCACACTGTTGTAGTTGTTTAAAAGAACCACTAGAGGGAGGCAAAATATCACATTATCAGGACATTCTAGTCGTGTGTCCTCTGATAAGCTGCGCCATTGCAACCACTGATCTTTAAGAGTCAGTCAGTGCAGGCACGTGGATGATGCTTTGACATGAATGGCTCCTCCACTGATGTGGTTCCTCTTAGCAAATTAAAACTGAATGTACTTATCTATTGAGGAGAACCCTTACTGAGAGCCTTAGCATGAACAGGGGTGGATTTAGGAAATTTGGGGCCCTAGGCAAAGACGGGCATGGGACCCTCTAAATTGAAAAGACTAAATAAAACAGACCCATTATACAGATAGAGAAACTTATTTCTCTATGTGTATAAATTATTTGTTCTAGGTTTTGTCCCTCTCTTCTTGTCCCTTTTCTTCTTGTTTTCCTCTCTATTTTTGTACTCAGCTGACTTGTAATGCTGTCCCAAAACATTTTTCCAAGCACTAAGCTCACTTAGCTGATTGCTCCTTCCTGTGTTTCCAAAAAGGCCAAAGTAAATAACCCAGTCCTTCTTTTCACTGTAGACAAGCCATGATCTGCTTATCTGTTCTCCATTTTTCATTTGGATGAAATAATAGCTGCATGAATCATGACAGCAGACAAGATAGAGGAGAGCAGGAGGCGGGGTTACCAATCTACTTGCTCTGGAGAGCAGAGTTCGCTGCTTTTATATGTTGTCTCCAAAGTCTCCAGTAGCAGAAAAAAGTCGTTAGATTTGGTCCTGGACAACTGCCTAGTATTGCCTAATGGTAAATCCCCTTCTGACCACGAACAAGCAGGAAACGGAAGAGGAATATATTTAAAACTGCACAGCTCCATTGTCATGACAAATGCTGCCATTATGCTTCAGAGTTAAGCAAATAATTTCTACACTATATCTGTTTAAATCTGATTAACATCATTGCTCCCTAAAGCGCAGTTAATTCATTTGTGTCAGGTGTAATGAGAAGACATAAGGATTGGCCAAGTGTTCTGGATGAAATAGGATCTGAAGATTTCCCTGACCGTAGTACAAAATTATAATTTTGAGATTTAAGTCAGCACTTTGAATGATACACTACTATGATGCTGGAAAAAATATTGCTTTATTATGGGATGGTCCCAGGAGGCAAACAATACTCATGGAAGTGCTGAAGTTCCAGATGTTTAGTTGTCCAGTTATCTTAGTCTAAAGGGGCTTTATTAAAAAATAACTTGTTCCCAGTCCTCTGCCTAGTTCTGGTACTTTATGTCATGTTTTCCCTGAAAGAAATGGATATTTGTTGTGCTTAATACAGTATGTGTGGATAGAAACTAATCAACGCTTGATGTCGTCCCTGAACAAGCTCTGAAATGGTGTTGTAAACTAAATTAAATTAAACTTGGAACAGAGTTAGAAATCCATGCAATAAACAAGCCACTGTAGTTCAAATTGCAGTGTCAGAATAGACAGTAGGTTGCAGAGCACTCAGGTTGCCAATGCTGACTCCTGTCTTTCATCCAATGTACCAATAGTAGGCGTGCAAACATTTGAATTTGAGCCAGAGAAAAATGGTGAACGGATCTTAAAGCAAAAAAAAAAAAAAACATATCTACAGCAGTTTGATGGTTGGGGGTTGGGGTCAGATGTGGATCCTGCCACCTAGGAGGAAGTTTGTTTGACATGATTCACGACATGCAAAAAACAATGCACACAATTTTACGTGATCTGTATTCGGATATGTGGACTAACAATGTGAGTACATAGAGGCAACATTTCCCCATTTACAATTCCAGATTGACGTTAGACATAGACATAGACTCAGACTCAACTTTATTAATGGGATTACTCCTTCAGGGAAATTCTGGTTCCAGTAGCTTATATAGAGTACAACGCGTTAGAGCAACATGCCATAAAAAAAAAAAATATGACAGACAATATATAAAAAAGGTATATCGTACAAAAAAAGCATAAAATAAGAAAAAAGTTGTAATGTCCTGGAATATGTTTCCCTTAGATGTAAAAATATCTGCACAGTATAGAGCTAACGGAAGACTGCATAGTGGTTGACTTAGGTTATTGCACTTGTACTGCAGAGATGTATTGACCTTATAAATAAGTTTGGAGATTAGTCAATAAAGGAACCTAAAACAAGAACATAAGTGTAAGTTTGATTTAGTCCACTAGGGGGTGGTAGTACACTACTATTGTTATCATTCTGAAACAGTTGGATTTAATAATGGCTTTTAAATTAAATTTGTTCAATAAATGGGATAATAATGTTTGGTTGGCTTTCTAGTTGCTCCCTAATCACACTCAGCAAATAATTTTATGTCAATTTGCAGATCAATAGTAATAGAAAAGTGATTAATTACAGAACAAAAAGTTGTTTCCATTTTGTCCTTTTTTTAAGATATCTAATTAAATATTATATCAAATTTTCCGTGATGAACCAATAAAGTGACCCTCATCTTTGGAGCTGCTGTAGCTGCAGCGCTGCAGCAGGAGCTGGAAGAGAAACTGTCTTTATTCTTTATTAGGATGGAAAAGATGTCAGAAGCTCCAGAGAAACTGAGCTTTACGCGCTGAGGAGGTGGGATAGCAGTAAGGCTGCAGCACCACAGTGAAATTTGCAGTCACCAGGGCGGTGGTGGTGACAGAGCAAAGGAAGAAAGGAGAGAGGGAGAGGGGAGCAGATACTTGGGAACACATCAGAGCAGGACAGACAGTTGAGTGTGAGGCGCTCAGCCGGCGAAGGACGCGGAGCAGGAAGGTAGGACAGCCCAACAGGAGCCCATCATCCAGCTGAGCTTCATTTAGAAAAAGTTAGAAAATCCATTTTTCATTTACTGCAACATTTACTGTCTGTTTGAACCTGCTGTAATTCGCGACTTTTAATTAGATATTGTCTATTTCTATTTACCTTTATTTGAGTTTGGAACATTTATAATAATTTTCTAACAGTTAATAGACAGTCTAAGGTGATTTAGGTCCGAAAACAAAGAGTGTTTGGATTCTTGTTAAATATAATGATGTTGCTTCAGGGTCATTTTGTGCAGTTTGGAAAATGATCGTTTGACATTACAGTTTCCTCCAGATCCGTTTCAATGTTTAATCCGAAATATGAGGTGGTGCGTCTGCAGAGGTGTCAGGTGGACGCTGTGATCTCAGGTAGCCAGGTGCTCAGCTATGGTGGCCCACGAGTGCCACAATCCCGTTAAAAAGTTTTAAAGTAATTTGAAAAGATGCTGATTCGACTTAAAGTTTATATTTAGGTCAATTTAATTGATTGGTAATACATTTAACACAAAAACAAAAAAAGAGTATCCTCCTTAGGCACTTTGCTATAGGAGTAAATCCTATTCACGGATATATAATAAGGTTATGATAGTAAAATTCCAAACTTGATATCAATACCCGGGAAACTATTTGATTTACCAGGGGTAATTAATTAAAAATCAGTGGGGTCTGAAGAAAGAAAATCAACAACCAGCAAAGGTCCGGAGACATTTTTATTTATTATCTGTTACTTTAAACAGAATTTAACACTAAAATAGAATTAGGTGATAACAGTATGCATCCACGATATACAGTGAATTTTTAAATAAAAAAAATATAAAAACAAAATGGAAAATTTTTCCATTTTAAAATCTGAAGTGTTTTCTGAAGTAGAGAACAACAATTTTTCAGTTTGGTATATAGACAATTTCCTGATTCCCATATTTCATAAAACACCTGAACTGATCGTCTGTTATTTTCTTTCTTTTTTTCTGTCTTAATGTTGGCAGTGGGCTTTAGGCTGCCCTGTGAGGCTTTAAACCTGGGTTTGAATGGAGACTAAGCCATTCTCAAGGTGCTCATTTTGAGCCTGGATCCAGATTTATTGTTGATTCTGTTCATGGTGGAGAATCCTGCTTCACAGCAGCAGGTTGAGCCAAACATCCTCTAAATGTGCAGGGTCATCTTTGAGCACGCCAGTTCTTCCAGCAGTCCACACTTTCTCTGCTCTCTTTATTCTCATCGTCTTCTCCTTCTTTCCCATCGCCCGGCTTGCCACAGGTTTGCCTGCTGTGTCTAAAAGTAGCAGCAGCAGCAACCCAGACTGACAGCTCATTGGCTCATTTGGATCACGTGCAGCCTGGAGCCGGACGCTCCCCAGGGCTTTACCGTATTAACAGGAGAAGCAGTGCTAGTGAAGTCAGACACTACTAATCCGCGACCATTTTTCGTTACTATAAGGTTAATAAATGCTACATAATTAAAGGCAAAAACATATATTTATTAACAATAAAAACTCAGCTTTTCCAATTTCAGGTGCTTTCTCAACAGGATCATGGATTTAATCAGTTTAATAAGGTTTCAAATAGAAGCTAATTAAATATAACATAATTTAACAATGTTTTGAAGTTGCTTGAGGTAATATTTGTTAAAGTGAAAATTATATAGAAATCTATAAAAGCAAAAATGTAGAAAAATATACGTGTATTTTACCATGCCAAATTAGAGATGTATTGGGCTACAGCATTTCAATATTGATACAATTGAAAGAGGATATAATTAATTAATGTATTTATAGTGATTGTAAAAAAAAAATAAAAATTATACTAAAATATTTATTTTCTCCAAACTTTGTTTATTTAATGTCTTGGTTTGTGTTTTTGTATAAAATTATCTGAGGTAGCCAAGTGCCAGAGCTAATGAATGAAAATGTCTTATTATATATTTCAGATACTGATTTTATACAAATAAAGCTGATGATATATTTAATTAGCAAGTATATAATGATAAATATAAATCAATAATGATAAATATAGATATAGTTTGTTTATTTGTTTACATGGGTATCTTTATTTTAATATTTTATGACATATTTAAGGACTTTTTTATTTCTTAGGATTGTGGTGCTTTTAGGACTCCATACTTGTGCGTAGTGCTTTGAGCTCCCACTAATGACCACTAATTTATTCATGTGTCACCTGAACGCAGCATCAGCCGAACGCCTGGTTGAAGGAGAATACTACACCTCAATCATTTCATTGTTGACGTCGTTTAGAATTACAACATGTGTTTCAGTTAAGATAATACAGTGTTTTATATTTTTATCTGAATTTATTCACTGCTATACAACTAAGATTGAATATTATATTTCACATTTGATCTATTCAAAGATATAAAAATTATTATTTTCATTTATGTCTTTCATTTTAATGGTTTAAGAACCTCAACATGTTCTGTAGTTTGCACAAGAAGGGAGGGTATATAAATTCTTTTTACTCAAGAATCTTCTGGTTTAAACATAAGTCTCCCTTCTGTATAGATGAATTCTTTCCAGTTCAGCGGTTTATAGGACATAAACTACACAATAACCTTTGAAGTAAGATGCTGCCTACAGACAGAGGCAGACAGTGTACTACATCAATAAAACAGCATCAACATTTCAGAGCTGGAGAAGTTATTGCAAACAGCATTAAAAGCTGCTTTGTTTCTCATTCGTCATAAAGAAATGTCCCCAAATTTATTCTACATTCATCCTCTGAGAATATTTACATGAAGGGAAAAGGATCCCCCGCATTCTGTTCATGATAATAAAAGATATTGACATGTTATTTAGTGTTGATAACTCTTAATGATAGCAAAATCTTAACCATTTCTGTTACCAATAATTATCTTTGTGCTGGGGATGTGTCATGGTTCTTTCATAAAAAGAAATGCATATTATAGAATTTCAAACCGTTTACTAAGAGCAAAGTGCATCAGTGTCATAACAGGCCCACATGCATTATACATAATTTCACAGTGATCTTTGCCATAACTGCACCTGGAGGCCGTATAAAACAGACAACGCTGAGCCTGACCTAACCTGACTCCGCCAGATGGATTTGCTCCGCATATCCATCTGGAAACCTTCCGTTGAAGTAATTTTGGGAAGGGGCGAAAATACTGGTTAGCTGATTGGCCTATGTTGGTGATAGACGGGCCAAATAAACCAATCAGATCAACGAAGCATATGACGTACTAACAGAGCGACGACGAAGAGGAGCCAATTGATAGATCAAACTCTTGCCGAAACCAGTCGGGAGAAGAGCAAAAACATCTTTTCCTCTGAGAAAAGCCTCCAGAGCAGTGTTTTGCTCTTCTTTCAGTGAAGAAATACTCTGTAATTCCGATAAAACTTGCTCGACAGCGACGCTAACGCTTGTTTCATCGGCTGAAGCCTCCGTGTTCTTTAGACTGAACTGTCGTGCTTCTCGTTGCGTCACACCTCAACCCGCATCAAAGCCAACGCTGATTGGACGTTCGTTTGGTGAACGGCTCCAAATTTTCTTTAACGGAGAGTCTCCAGACTGATTAGCGAGTGAAACCTTGAAAGCTCGCAAGATCAGGATGATCTCACGAGGCTAAGCCTGACCCTGTTCCAGCGATAATTTGTTATTAAGCCGAGCATACACTGCACGATTTTTTCAATCATTGCACGCAGCTACAGCTCACACTGTACGACGAAACCGCAGGGTTTAAAAGTTCACAGCTCACGATGTTTGTTCTCACACTGTGCGACCCGACGCTCTGATGCGATCTACCTGCTCACACTGTTCGCCTAAAAAACCACGTCAGACTCAGCTTCCCAGTGAGATGGCGTTACTCGGACTCATCTATCCGGAAGCCAAACGAGTAGAAGAGAAAAAGATGAAAGTGTTGATGCCTCCTATTAAATATGGTCACTACTGTAGAGTATTTGGACAAAGACATGGCTGAGCAAACGTGGCTACAGAAAGAACTCCATTTCACTACTTTCATCTGAGAGGAGGAAGTAGAAGAATACTTGTTTGCGCACTGAGCGATTTGCCCACAACCACCTTATGAAGGCCGACTGAATTTCAGACATGTTTGATTTTCTCCTGACCTCACAATTCCTGATGGGGAGGCGGTCGCGAGAGGATGGTCGACCCTCGTTACCCCCTGTATCACTACACAACGCACGATCAGGCTGAAAGTCGGCCCGATGAAAAAAATTCTTGCACGACTGGAGAATCGGCCAGAAAAGGGCAAAAAATCGCACAGTGTATCCCCGGCTTTAGCTGTTTTTTCCCCCCAATATAATATTTTTTTGTAGCTTTTACTGTTTGCATTTTAGAAATACTAACTTTGTTCTCTGGCTGAATTAAGAGCCAGATATAAGTCATGGCTTTAATATTTAGCGTATTTTGTTTGGAATTAGTGTTCAAAGACAAATAGATCCTTGGTTCTTTTAAGCTAATTACTAAAAATATAACTTAAAATGAAAAATAATTAACCCTCAGACAATTGACATCAAGAAACCCAGAGGAAATAACCTAAAATAAACTGTTTTAAAAAATATCTGTTTATATATATGTCTATAATTCTAAACACCTTTGATTGAGTGTTGCCTTTGACATTGATATGACGGCTGAATTTATTCTAAATATGAGTGACAGCCCCGAGATGTTTGGACAGTTGGTCGGGTTTATTACATGCGGAGGAAGTTCTTCACCTATTGATAATGAATTTGCTCTTAAAATACACAACTTTTGAGCAATTCTTGCAAACACATTCATACCTCTGAATCTTTAGCCTTCTTATTCTGTTTATTTTATACGTTCCTTATATAATATAAGCAGTACTCGAGTTGAAATGAGGGGGGGGCGGCATCCCCCTTCTTAAATGACCAAATACCATCCCCTGCAACATTTTATTACTGATTGTGTAAAATTTCTAATGGCAATAATATTGCCCTTTTAACATTTGGCGGGCTGTGGGCTTAGGAATAGCCTGAGCAAAATAAAAAAAATCAAACATCAAAGAAGTGTCCTACCATGACTATGAAGCTGATCCCAGTGGGAAATGACTCCCTAACCCTGTAGGGGCAGTGATAGTCATGCCAGTCCAGGGTCTGACTGCAGTTCTACTTTAAGGTGCCTCGGTCAAGGTCAATGACCGGCGTACCTGACATGTAACAACCATACCATGCATAGTGCTTTATTTTAATATTCTATATCAATAAGGCTATATGCTTCCAAAAAGAAAAAAAAGATTTTCCCCCTCTTTTTTTTTTTTTTTTTTACAACTAGACTACTGAATATAAGCGACCTTTACAACAATAAACTAAAGTAAATACGTTTTTTATTTTTATTTTATTATCTGTTTTGGTTAAAGCTACAGTGTGTAATAATTACAGGGATATACAGTCAGAAATGTAATATATTATACATAACTATGTTATTTATCATCATCTACGAGCTCAGCCTCTTAACCTTAATATCTGCGTTGCCTTAGAATTCGTTATTTATAATTACATAGGAGTGGGTCTCGCAGCCATGGAGGCAGACATCTTTGCGCTACGGCAGCGCAGAGCCAACAAACTAGCGATTGCGAGATCGCAGAAACGTCACAACGATGTAGAAAAAATAACGGGTATATTTATTATCTTAAGTCTACATGAAATCTATACCCTACACAGACTAATGAAATACTATCTGTAAAATTATCTATGTAAACAAACCTCATCACTTGAGAAGGTAGGTGATGCGGACGTCGTGGAAGACATTTTGTCCTGTAACGCTCGCCGTACTGTTTGGGGGGAGAAGCGGTGGGGGGGAGATGTTCATGTTGCTGCAGTCTGCAGTCTGACCGCTAGATGTCGCTAAAAGTTACACACTGTAGCTTTAATGTTTAAAGTTAAAGTTAGTTTTTTTTTTAAATGTTAGTGTTGTGATTGAACATTAGTGTCATGTTCGGATTAATGTGTCTAACCCACATGCAGAACACTCGGAGGCAGAAGAAAAGTTCGAAGATTTATTTACAATAAATGTACAAAGTTTGATCAGATCCAAGAGGGGGCTTGACTGGTCACGAGTGGGTTCACTGCTGAGGAGGACAGATAGATTAGTGGAGGTCCAGGTGTTTTGCAGGTTGAGAGTGTTCAGGTCAGTACCTGTTCAGGAGTGGAGCAGAGCTGCAGAGGGGGGGAACCTTGAGGGTCCAGAGGTTGTCGGCAGGCTGAGGGCAGAGGCGGAGGCAGAGCTTACAGAGTGCAGGCAGATCTCAGATTGAGTTTCCTTCCAGTAATCTTCTGAGAGTGGGCATGCAGATACTTGACAGAGACAGCTCTCCAGAGTTCTACTGAGAACGAGCAGACAGATTACCGTCAGAGAAACTCTCCAGAGTTTCAGGTATTCAGGCAGGATCAACCTGGGAAGCAGAGAGGAGAAAACGGAATCAGGTTTGGTTCACAAAAGTCAGAGATAACAGACAGGCAGGTTGGCTCAGGCTTGCTAACTGTTACTGGCAAACACTCTGGCACAGGAGTGAAGCCCTCTGCCTCCTTAAGTACAGATCTCCTGATGAGCAGATGGGAGACAGGTGGTGCGGTCGGCTCAGGCTCCAGGAGATCAAGTACGCCCTCTGGTGGAGAAAGTGGACAAACCTCCAGATCCCAACAATTAGGGACTGAATGATTGTAAAATGAGCATTTCAATTTTACCCTTTTAAATGAAATACTATGTAGTCCAACCGATTTCCATCAAACTCATCAATCGGTATTGCAGCCAACTTTGCAGGAGTAACTTTGAAGGAGTGTCAGAGGTCCACAGCTCAGGTTTGGGAATGAGAATGACTCTATACCACTAATATAGTTTCGAGGAAACGATAAAAACAGCAAAAGAAAAGAAGTTAATAACAGGGATGTTCTGATCAGATATTGATTTTTCATCTAAAAAATGAATATGGGAATATATCCACCTACAAGTAATACTTTAGATAGTAGAAAGCTTATGGAAAACTTTTCTACTATATATTTTTTTAAATTTATGTGATTGTGGAGAATTGGAAAGGGTTCAGTGGTTCTCAAACCTGATTTTGCTGACTATTGTCCTCTGTTTCAGGAATATCAGTTCATTAATCCTTTTTTTTTATCATCCTACACTAGTGAATAAGTCATTAAAGTATGCATGATTCATGCTGATATCATGTCCAGTTTATGTCAATGCTTAAAGCTGCAATATCATTATCGTATTGGGAATGAAAAAGTTGCATCGGGAAACCCCTAGTTTATAACTATTAGAGAGGACACAGCAAAAGTAATGCACTAAACACACCATCCAAAGAGTGAAACATGGCAGTGGCAGCATCATGTCGTGGGGATGTGGATTAGAGGGAAGCTTTGTTACAGCTGATGTGAACTTAGAGGGAGCAAGATTAGGGATTAAGGTCAAAGCATGATTGTATGTTAGAAGGGGCTGAACATAATCTAATTCATGATTAGATTAGGTGTTGCAGAATTGCACAGTCTCATTAAAAAGAGTTCAGAATAAGAATGAATGTAAAATATTCATGCCCATTGCTCCTCCGATCCTCCTCAGCCTCTGAGGAGATTATGTCACTTCTTCTGTTTCACAAGATTGCCTTTCAGCTTTTCAATTATAGTTCATTTTGTCCATCTTTGTCCTCACGTCTCTACATTATATTTTAGAAAGATAAGAACTAAAATAATCTCAAGTGGTAATATGTTCACAATAAACTGCTTGAGTTTTCCAGGCTTGGTCTTGGAAGGCATGAATCTGACAGTCCGTTTCTGAGTCTCTGTCAATCTAAATTTATTCAGAATGGAAAAAGGGAGCAGAGAAAAAATCCTGAAATGTATGGTAGAGCCCATTTTTAAAAGACACCTTGACTGACAGGCTCAAATGAAACCCAGTAAGAGGAATAGGGAAATGAATTGCAGATACAGTAACTCCTCTATACTGCCATGTGAAGTTTCACAATAGAAGCAGAGCATCATAAGAGGACAGCAGGTAATGCTAAAGAATAGTAAACTTATAGAGAAAAAGGACCAGGAATTTATAGAGGGTAGAAGATTGATAAAAGGTTCGAGGAAGGATCGTATTTTCTACCAAGCTGCTGTCAGAATATTTACTGTAAGCTAAGGAAGTGAGTAAATGACTGAAAATGTATCCCTTAATGCATCCTTTACAGCAGCATTAATGTTTATTTTAATAACTTTGGTTGGATCTGGCCAAAAGGGAGAGACTGGTTAAAAACTCAGAATTTCAATTTTCATGACAGCTTCTAGGAAAGAGAAGTCACAGCTTGATCTTCATGTCATAGAGATGTAAAAGTCTGAGCAGGGCGGTGTTCTGCTTCTTTGCCTCCATGGCTTTGATTGAACCCCAGATAGCTAAGACTAGCAGCCTCTCTGAGCTTATGCAGAAAAGAATCCTAATGTATTACAGATTCCCCAATAAGGGACTATGGGCCGGATTTATCAAGATCCAATTTTGCGGGAAGTAATTTGCGCTCACAAACTGGAATTTTGCGCGAGGGGCTGAACCATGGTTTGCGGGTGATTTAACAAGAGCGATTGCGTAACTGGTGGCAGGTGCAAAACTGTTGGAGACACCCTATTTAAGTTTTGTGGTTTGCGGCAAAGTAGTTTGTAGTTTGTGCAAACTAGTGCATTAAGAAATTTTAATCTTACAGTGACACCCCCACCCCCTCCAATATATATATATAAAAAACCTGTTTTCTCACCCCTCGTGGGGTGGTATGTGTCATCCTCAAGCTCGGGTCCTCTACCAGAGGCCTGGGAGTTTGAGGGTTCTGCGCAGTATCTTAGCTGTTCCTAGAACTGTGCTCTTCTGGACAGAGACCTCTGATGTTTTACCTGGGATCTGCTGTAGCCACTCTCCCAGTTTGGGGGTCACAGCCCCCAGTGCTCCAATTACCACTGGCACCACTGCTGCTCTTACTTTCCACATCTTTTCTAAGTCCTCTTTCAGCCCTTGGTATTTCTCAAGCTTCTCGTTGTACTTAGGTAACCTCTTCCCTACACCTTTCTGCAGGTCTGAGAGCTGACTAACCTGTCTTCGTGTTGCCTTGATCTTGGCTTCCAGCCTTCTCCTCCATGTGGGCTCTGCTTTGTGGCCTATATATATATATATATATATATATATATATATATATATATATATATATGTATATATATATATATATATATATATATATATATAAACTTTGGCAACCTTTATTCCCTAAGGTGGTATGTTGCTGAATTTCTACTTCACTGCAGTAAAAAACAAAAAACAAAAAAAAAACTGGTGTTTTGTATTGGCCTGTAGAAAAATGCACATACCAAATGGCTCACAAGAAGTAACTGTGGATGAGATTACTGTGCGTACGCATCCCCGCAGCATTGGCATGTTGCTCCACAGGCGCAATGGGGAGGTCGGGGTTCTCCGTTAGGGCGTCAGGGCGACATGGCATTTAGAACGTCGGACAGCACTTCTGAAAAACGAGATTGGGAGATCCCAGATGCAAAAAAGTGCAATGTTGCAAGGAGTTTTGTGATATCTGGTATTGCGTGGGTCCTCCTTGTGGCTGGCTCCAAATCCATTCGGAGTTCCCCCAACAGCTCCAAAATGGCAATGCTGGATAAACGATATGTTTTGATGATCGTTTCCTCGTTCATTCCAAAAATATTCACACGGAGTGAAAAAATGCGTTCTCTGCGTCTCCTTGCTTCATTTCTTTGTCTCCTTCTTGCGACAATAACCGCTGCCATGTGTGCGCAATTACGCATACAGACCATTTGCACCTTCTTTTAAAACGTGTTAAATATAGAGTCAGATACCGTTAGCAAAATTGCTTTCAAGTTTAATAAATCAATTTGCGAGTGCTAAATTAATATATTTAAATGTTCTCCTCCCACAAGACGCACTTTTGCGTGTAAACGCCCCATATTGCATATTCATTGCAGAAAAAGTACTAAATGGATAAGAGGCGCTATTTAGCACGTTTTAAAGACCAAATCCTTTTAGCACGCTGTTGATAGATCAGTTTGTACATTTTTTAGCGTGCGCAGTGAAATAGCTCACGTTTTAATACACGCAAACCTTTGATAGATCCGGCCCTATATCTCTAATTACTTCAAAAAATAGTTTTCCTTCCACAGACTTCAGAGAAAACGACATTAGTAAAGAGCCCTGCATGCAACCCATATGACACCAAAAATACAAATTTTGCAGTTTTTGGGACAATTTTTTTGGGTTGTGCAAGAATCTTTTGAATTGGGTCCTGTTCCAGTCTCTTGGTGTGTCTTGCATGCTGTAGTTAATGGCGGGTAAGGAGGGTCGGTTATCTTCTCAAAGAACCACCTCCCGATCAGGAATCTTATAGTCTTAGACTTAACTTTATTTATCCCTTGGAATTACTCATTCAGGGAAATTCTGGTTCCAGTAGCTTATATAGAATACAAAGAGTTAAAGCAAGATGCCATTAAAGATAAAAATATGACAGAATATAAAGAGTATAAAGCATTGAAAAAAAAGGTTGTAATGTCCTATAATGTCCTGTTTCCATGATATAGAAATATCTGCACAGTTGAGTGCTAAGGGAAGACTACAAAGTAGTTGACTTGGGTTAATGCACTTGCACTGCAAACATGTACTGACCATATATTTTTATATAATGTCAGGAAATGTGGACAGATGGACCCAGTATTCAAGGAGAGACAGTCAGTAGGAAAGTTCGAAACATTTATTAAATAAAGAAAACTAAAGTGGAGCTGTGGCTTGCGGACACTGCAGGAGGGGGGCGGGGCACCGGCCATTCTCAGACACTCTGGTTTAGCATTTCAGTCCATACTCCTTGAGGAGGGGTGCAATCCAGCCGATGGGCTGACAGCTGACATGGCTCGCGTCACCCAGAGTGTCCCCAGTGCTGCAGCTCCGGAGGAGTTGCAGGAAGCCGATCCTGATCAAGGATAAAGATCAGGCAGGAACGGACAAAACAGGATGCAGATCAGGCAGGAACAGAGCAGGTGGCAGGATCCAGGCTTCCAGGCAAAAACAGAGCTCCCAGGCGGGTTCAGAGTCTGACTGGGACCGGAAGCATGACCAGGCAGTCACGCACAGGAGCAGACAGGATCAGGTGCAGATGAGCAGGCTCAGTGGCAGAGGGTAGCTTAGACAGGACGTGGAACCAGAACTACATGCAGGAACTTTAAACTGGTCTCCTCCCTGGAGCCAGGCCTACTGGAATAAAAACTGAACCTCCCCACATATTGAGCCAAAAACCCAGAGGACTCCACGGGGGAAGAACAGTGGACCATCAGGAGACGAGACAAACACAAAACCCTCCTTCCACTGGCCGCCAAAATCCAGGACATGAACCAAGGAATCAAACTAACTGATCTGGCCCTGAATGCACAGGCTGAACTGAATATAACCCAGAGGACATAGGTGAGAGGAATAAATTATAATTGAGGCGGGGGGGGGGGGGAACGGCAGGTGAAAGAAATGACCAATTAAGGGGGACGAAACAGGCCAGATCGTGACATATATATCTTATGTTAAGATGAAAATCAAACCAGTTTTGAATTCAGTCGGCCCTCGTGAGGTGATTGTGAACACATCCCACTGTAGAAGTAGAGTTAGAGCATTATGTGCAGACAAGGGATATCTTCTGCTTCTCTGACTTTGCTTCCTGATAAATGAGTCCGACCAGCTCCATCTCTCTACAGTGCTGAGATTTATTGGTTGTACACTGTTAGTTTGAGTAATCAGAAAGGTTAAAACAAGTCAGGCTAATAACCAGGTTGAAGCCCCTGTATTATTTTTGAATAACCTTAAATTTCACAATATTGGCAACGTGCTAGAAATTTATCTGAGATTTTGGCCCATTAGGACAGAGTTCCTGCATAATGAGGATATGTTGGTTTTCCACATCCCAGAGGTTTATTATTGGGTTCGGATCTGGGAAGTGTGTAGCCAGTGGAGAACTGTAAACCCGCCTTTTTTCCGCTGCTGTGTAATTACAGGAATGGCTCTCAATTTGATACTCAGCCACATATATCTCTGTGATTCAAAGTTCAATCTGTTGACCATCCAGAAAGGATGTTTTATATATTTTGGCTCTAACCAGCAGGCATTTGACTTTCTCGTACTCTTTGTATTGGGTGTCATCGGAGACTGGGTCTCAGCAGAGACTTCCAGACTTCCTTCTCTCCTCACAGCCTGCTCACAGGCCAGCCGAGGGACATAGTCCTCCAGCATGTCCTTCATCGTCCCCTGGGCCTCCTCCAGGTTGGAGGCATCCAAAAAAGATGTTCAAGCCACCCCAGCTGACTCCTATACATGTGGAAGAGAAGCGGCTCATACTCTGCCACCCAATAGATTCTGTATAAGCTGTATAAACTTAAAGTAAGACATGTTTGTTTGTGAAAAATCTCAGTTGGTCAGCAATTTTTGAAAGATTCAAATGAGCCTGTCTGGCACTGACAACTGCCAATTCAAAGCCACTTAAATCCCCTTTCTTCCTCATTCTGACACTCAGTCTGAACTTCAGGAACTCGCCTGCTCAACATCTAAATGCCTAAATGGATTAAACTGCTGCCAAACTATGTTCAACACCTGGTGTTCTTTGGAGCTTGAAATAGCACTCCCGTATTGTCACTGCCTTCTGCTTGTTTTTGTTGAAGTGTCTGAGGCAATATGTTTGATGGATAATCAAGAGATATGGAGACATTCATGAAATGATAGTCAAGAAGAGTTTTATTTGTGATTCCACTTTGAAAGTCGTAGTCGTTAATCATTATAAAGAGAAAACTCTTTCAGTTTTACCTCCATCCATCTGAAAACTATACTCTTATCGTCTTTTGCTTTTCGTATCTACATAACATTCTCCGTATCTCATGATTACGATCAGTGTCTGCTTTTCCAATTTTCACAGCCAGGTCTCTTGTGGTCCAGCTGTGTGGTCATTAAATCAGCCAAGGCACTGAGGCAGAACAGCAGAAAAATGCCTGTAGAGGATGGAGAGGCAGCAAAGATGATTTTGCTCTGCCAGTTGTTATTCAGCAAGGCTTTCAGGTCCTTACAGATGTGAAACTATGTTTTCCTGAATTGATTGTGTTGTACAGATCACTAACATATTAACTAATCCAAGTTTTAATGTGATATCGCTTAAATATTTAATACGTTCATTTTAAAAACACTAGTAGTTTATTGTAAACTGATTTACTACTATCCCACAAGACTATTTCGAAATTGAAGAAAATTGCGGATGCTTTTGGAGCTTTTATCACAAAGTGAAATAAGAGAAATTGATGGCCTGAGGTGGTTTTCATGCTGAAATTATTTTTGCTTCAAAAAACAGGCATAGTTTAGTCCCCGTTCTGAAAGATCCTAGCTGTTGGCATCCAGATCTGGAACGGAGAGCAGCAAGCATGCAGGGCAGGATGCTGCTGGAGACACTGAATGAAGAGAGAGGTGAAGAGTTGAGCTTCAAAGGTCATCTGTGCTGAAGAGCAGCTGCTAAATGGTGCGTTTTGATCTTTCAACCAGAAGAGACAGTCAACTGTTGGTTGAGTGAAAGACATTATTCCAACAAAGAGGGGGACTAAAGGTTATGGATGAGTCTCTGCTAAGTTTTGGCATCAACTCTGACACAGTCAACTTATCTCGTGTTATCTTTGTTCACCTAAAACTCCTTTTAGAGCTTGTCCAAGCTTATTGTGTGCATGACAAACTGACGAAAAGATTATCCATAAAACATTGAAATAGGTGGGAAATCATTAGAAGGGAGAACAATACTGCTGCAGCTTTTCATGCAACTAAACAAGTTTCAGAATTTTAGGTACAAGAGAAGTTAACATTATTCTTTTAATGAATTTATTAGCATATGAAGGCTGTGTGGGTTAAAATGATTTACATAAAGCAAATCTCTCTGATTAATTTGAGTCATATTGTTAATATATTTTACAACTGATCCACCAGAGAGGAATTTTGAGAATGGAAAATAATGGAAAAAATTATATATATGCAAACATTGTAGGTTTATTATCAGTCAGCTACACAATTATAACATATATGTATTATTTGTATACTCTTGTATTAGGCAAATGTAAAGGTTTTGAATATCAATCTCACCAAAGGATTATAAGTGCATTTTCAGATTGCTTTGAATAGAATAGAATAGAATAGAACTTTATTGATTTCACAATGGAGAAATTCACTTGTGACATCGGCTCTTATAAACAGACAGGAGGTTCACAAAGGAGGAAAAGGTGCATGAAGTATAAATAGTGCATCCAGATATGTATAGTGGATAGTAAAAATTAAAGGAAAGATTTAAGGTGACTTATATATACAGTATGTTGTGGACAGTAAGGTTTTGGCAGGTAAAGTGTTTTTTCTGGTTTGTTAAATAGTTTAATAGTATAAGTTAATGCAGTGTTATTATACCAGGTTGTAGTGTCGCTTTGTAAATTCCGTAAAAATTCAAAAAAACATCCACTGGACTTGGTTTCCAAGATTTGAAGACGTTTCTCCACCTCTCCAGGAAGCTTTCTCAATTCAAATGTCTGGATCCGCAGTGAGTTTGAGTCTTATATAGACAAAGCCTTGTATCGCTTGGAAACATGCAAATGGTAACCGATGAATGGGTCGTGTGGTTCCATCGTTAGCCTGTAATATCTGAAACCTGTCTATGATTATGAGGGTCGGTCGTTAAAGGGGGGGATTGCCATTAAGGGGGGGATTATCTCCTGTATTACCTGAAACCTGTCTATGATTGTTAAGAGTCGGTCATCAACAATCAACTCAAACTCACTGCGGATCCAGATGATGACTGGATGACTGAATTTTTCCGGAATGACTATGACCTGGATGACTGAGAACCTTCAGCAGCATGTCGCATTGTAAAGTCTGATGGCAACAGGGATCAATGACTAGCACATGGGCTGTATAAGTCTGTTACTAAAGGAGCTGCTCAGCTCCTCTACAGGCTGGTGAATGGGATGAGAGGGGTTGACCATGATGGATGTTAGCTTGGACAGCAGCCTCCTCTCAGCCACTTCCTCCACTGAGTCCAGAAGGCAGCCTAGGACAGAAGCGGCCTTTCTCACCAGTTTGTTCGGTATCTTTCTGTCCCACTTTGCACTGCTGGCTCTGTTCCTTCGGGCGTCGGTGTTATGAGTCCAGTCCAGTTTATTGTTGACCTGCACACCCTGGTATTTGAAACTGTCCACATTTTCTATGTCCTGCCCCTGGATGTTCACAGGGGAGTGAGGTGGGGGTCACACCAGTCCACAAAGACCATGATGACCGACCGGTACTCCAGCTCATTCCGCCTAAAATGGCCAAGTCATCGGAGAACTTCTGGAGGTGGGAGCTGACGTGTTGTAGGGGAAGCCTGAGGTGTAGAGGGTGAAGAGGAAAGGAGACAGAACTGTGCCCTGAGGGACCCCAGTGCTGCAGACTGCTAACCCGACTACGCCAGATGGATTTGCTCCACATATCCATCTGGAAACCTTCCGTTGAAGTAATTTTGGGAAGGGATGAAAATACTGGTTAGCTAATTGGCCTATGTTGGTGATAGAAGGGGCAAATAAACCAATCAGATCAACGAAGCATATGACGTACTAACAGAGCGACGACGAAGAGGAGCCAATTGATAGATCAAACTCTTGCCGAAACCAGTCGGGAGAAGAGCAAAAACATCTTTTCCTCTGAGAAAAGCTCCAGAGCAGTGTTTTGCTCTTCTTTCAGTGAAGAAATACTCTGTAATTCCGATAAAACTTGCATGATAGCCACGCTAACGCTAGTTTCATCGGCTGAAGCCGCGATGTTCATTAGACTGAACTGTCGCACTTCTCGTTGCGTCACACCTCAACCCACCTCAAAGCCAACGCTGATTGGACGTTCGTTTGGTGAACGGCTCCAAATTTTCTTTAACGGAGAGTCTCCAGACTTGAAAGCTCGCGAGATCAGGATGGTCTCACGGGCTAAGTAATTACAGTAGTAGCCCTTCAAAGTTTCCCAACTATTCTTATTGGGCCCTTGGATGGTCCCCTACAATTCCTTATTAAACATCAATCTTTGTACTAGAATATATTCTGTCATAATTTGTGTACATTAATATCCAAATAGAAGCATCATCTCCTTGTCAGACCCTGTAAATCAGAGAAAAGGGGGAGTCAGAGTAAAATAATATGCAAGAGGGGCTCCCTCCAGTGGCTGGAAGTTGGAGGGGATTCTGCTGGGAGTTGCAGGGAAGTGGCCTGCCATTCGGCTGGCGTTAGACTGGGACGGGCCATTTTGAATGGCTGCTACTGTACCCAAAATAGCACATTTTAGTTCAATCTGACATGTCCAAACAAAGCTTACCATAATTAAGTTGATAAAGTAAGAAGCGGAAAAAAAGGATGTTATTCCCCAGGTCAAACTTTATATGAACATGTTGTTTTTTAACCTTGTGTCATTTCTTTACATTTCCTTTCAGGTTACTAATGTCCCACCGAGTAAAACTTGTTTGAAAACCACATTGAAAAGAGGACATGATTTACGTCCAAATGACGTCTACATTTGGTTGTAAAGTGAAAGTTGAAGATCGTTGATCTTTAAAATGATCTTGACCTTCAAAGTCTATTTTTGGGTAAAATGGGACAAAATCAGCCCCACAAACAGCCCAATGCAACAATTATTTCTGGACTAAACCAAAACTATGATGGACTAACCAGATTTATCCTTAAAACCAACGCCTAAGTGACGTCTGGTATTTAGGGGGAAATTCTCGCAAATACATTACATTGATGCCAATGTTTCATTTAACAATCTGAACTCCACAGCTTGGCTGATATGATGGATATGCGGAGCAAATCCATCTGGCGGAGTCAGGTTAGTAATGACTCTTGGTGTTGATGTAGAGGGAATTTAATATTTGACTTGTATCCTCAACATGTTTATTCTTAAAAAAAAATGCATTCAAAAATTGGCGAGTTAATATTTTACTGAGTGCTCAGTATGCTTAGTTATCTCCATTTTTTTTTCTTTTAGAGACTCATGTCATGTTGGAGATAAAGAGGTTGGATGGTTGGAGAATTACTCAGCTCATCGGAGCATTGCTGTCCTTCCCTCCTTGACAAAGCTAAAGTGTTTGCTTATCTGGCTTTGATCAACGTGTTAATGAGTGACGGCTTTTATATGAGAACTGAGAGCAGACAGAATCCTCATCGATTTGCTGTGATAATCCAGATCTGGCTGCAGGCTGAGAACCAGCACCCTTCCTGTGAGAGGGGTCCTTATGAGGTTGCGGCAAGTCAGACACAATTGCCTTGTAATCAATAATATCGAGTGCAGAAAGCCTGCAGGATTTTACAATTTGGCCTTTTTGGATAGAGCGTGTTTGGTGCAGACATTATTCTTCATTTTACCATAATTACATATGGAAGTAGGGGAAGAAATCTAAACAAATTACATATGCAGGTTCATCTAAAAAAAATACAGTTTGATCATTTTTGTCTCGTTTTAGGACATAAAAGTACTATCTAACAGATTAATTATAAAGGGTGAAATAATTTTAGAATGTCATTTTTATGATTTTATGAAGATAAAACTATAAATTGGGCATCTCTGGAAATAAGAATATTGAATTAGATCAACAAAAAGGATAATTCAAATGCACATTTTCAGTCTCTAAAGTTTTTGTGTCTCTTTTGCTAATGCTCTATAGATTCCCTGTTGGATTCAGGTCAGGCCAGTTTTCTGGCCCCTCGACCACAATAAGCCCTGGTCACTGAAGCAGCTTTAGGCACCTTAGGCAGTGTGGGCAGATGTTTAGTTCTGCTGGAAAAGGAAATCAGCATCTTCAGACAACCTTAGACAACAGTGGTGTCGGATGTTTGAGTTTGCCCTGCAAACAGAGGGTTGTGGGCTCAAGCACCGCCTCCGGCTTTCAGTATCGTTCTGTCCTTGGGCAAGACACTTCACCTGCATTGCCTATAGATGGCGGTCGGAGGGCCTGGTGGTGCAGATGTGCGCCAGGCTCACTTCTGTCAGTGAGCCCCAGGGCAGCTGTGGCAACAATATAGTTTGCCACCAGCAGTATGTGAGTGAATAGGTTGAATGACTGAATGTAATGTGGTTTGGTCAAGTCCTCTGACTTGCAAAAGTGCAGGCCATTTACCATTTTCTCCATTACCTGAGACCTTGATTTCCAAATGCAAAATTTGCTTTATTTCAGAAAGAGGGCATTGCACCACTGAACAATGATCAAGTATCTATTGAGAAGTGGTTTGTGACAACAAATCCAACATTTGAAGTCCATGTGTAGGACTATCCTTTAGTAGCTCCATACCCTGACAACAGCCTCAGTCCACTCTCCAAATTTAACTGCATTTTGCTAGACAATCATCTCAAGAACATCTGTCAACTTAGCATTCTTCCCTCATGATTGTTCAACTTACTGACCCAAAATGAGCGACTATTTAGAGGTCCAGGAAACCTTGCAAATGTTTGAGTTAATTAGCTGATTAGGGTGTAACATCGTGAGCTTCCAGTAATAAACTCTTTTGCAAAAGTCCAATTTTCTGAGTCACTGAATTTCGGGGTTTTCATTATCTCTTAAACAATATCATCATATTTCACTCTGTGTGTAAGGAATCAGCATAATACAAAGTTCCTGGTATAAATGACAAAAGATTTTACTTGATATGATTCTACCTTTTCAAACATGTCATCCACAGACGGTGCGGAGATGTTTGGTGTCAGTTTCCTTTTCCGGGTCAAATTACTTCTCTTACACAGAATGCTGATGTTAACGTTTGGATTTCTATGGCATCATTTTTATACCAGTGACCTGACCAACGTGCAGCATTTAAACTCACACCCCCTGTCTCTAAAATGCCCCTAATGACCCCCTTTTAGAAGCATAACCCACTATCGGGTTAGCCTCGTGAGACCATCCTGATCTCGCGAGCTTTCATGGTTTCATTCGCAGATCAGTCTGGAGACTCTCCGTTGAAGAAAATTTGGAGCCGTTCACCAAACGAACGTCCAATCAGCGTTGGTTTTGAGGCGGGTTGAGGTGTGACGCAACGAAAAGCGCAACAGTTCAGTCTAAAGAACATGGCGGCTTCAGCCGATGAAACTAGCGTTAGCGTGGCTATCGAGCAAGTGTTATCGGAATTACAGAGTATTTCTTCACTGAAAGAAGAGCAAAACATTGCTCTGGAGGCTTTTCTCAGAGGAAAATATGTTTTTGCTCTTCTCCCGACTGGTTTCGGCAAGAGTTTGATCTATCAATTGGCTCCTCTTCGTTGTCGCTCTGTTAGTACGTCATATGCTTCGTTGATCTGATTGGTTTATTTGGTCCGTCTATCACCAACATAGGCCAATCAGCTAACCAGTATTTTCGCCCCTTCCCAAAATTACTTCAACGGAAGGTTTCCAGATGGATACGCGGAGCAAATCCATCTGGCGGAGGCAGGTTACCATCGGGTATTGCAGACTAACAAAGAACCCAAAACAACTCCCCACTCCTGAGGGGCAGACCCACTCTTCTGGTCAATTTGCATGTTTTCAAAGCCAAAACAAGTTTTTGGGCTACTGTATAAAGCTTTGAACTCAATGCTAATTCTTACATTTTGAACTGAAAACGTTTCCTGGATGGAAAACGAAACTTAGAAACCAAGTCCAATGGATTGTTTTTTAACTTTTTTTTTTAATGACTATGACCTGAGATTACTGAGAATCTTCACCAGCGCATGGATGGTGACATTATAGTCAGTGAAGAGAAACAGAGATGCAGATGCTGACCATTGTTCTTCCCATCACTGCTCAGCTTTCTGCTCTGTAGAATGATAACTTCATGCTCTAGTCATGGGACTTCTCCTATTCTAATCACTCTTTCTGGTTTTTACTCAGTTTTACACTTTGAAGCCATCGAGTGGGACTTTGTATTAAAACCTGAAGCTCTTAAGAACATTTGATAACAATGTTTGTTTCCTTGACCATTAGAAAGCCATAGAAAGCTTTGCATTTCTGGAGTTAGGTTTCAAAGTTACACAACCAGGTATTTGATTGAACAATGGCAACAACAGTCTGTTAGCAATGAATTGCTTTTAATTTTTAATTGTAGAAGCTAAGACGGACTTGGGGCCCCTGGAAAGCAAAATGGCTTTTTGATTGCCAACCCCCACACTACATTATGAATAGAGTGATTGGAGCTGCATTTACTGTATCCACCATAAAGCACAGTTTTCTTAGCCGGACAGTGGCCCGGGTCTGCTACATAAAGCCATAAAATAAAACTAATTAACATGTCATTTTCAGACCTGTTATTTCAAGTGGTACTATAACTTAAGAGCAGTGGAATAAGGAGCGCGTTTCATTTAAAAGCAGCAACAAATGGTGAACAAGATCCATGCATCCATGTGAAACCCACCTCAACACAAAGAACAAATTGTTCCACAGGCGCAGGAAAACAAACTAAACTATTTGTTACGCTCCAAATATTAGGAGATGACATTTAAGAAACGTTCATTTAAATTGGCCTTTCAAAAAGGAACAGCATATTTATTTAAGATTTACAGTTTGGCCAAACTTAAATTGTTCTGAAAGCTGTTGTTTAATTGTTTATGCTGAGCACAGTGCGGCTCTTTTGTGGATATTTTTGATAGATTTCACTTGGCTGCTTTACTTGAACAAATACATCTACAAAGTGTATTTACCCTCTGAATATGACAGGTTTCAATGATATGTGGAGTAAGATAAAAACATGTATATTGGCTGAAAGAAACAGAAATGTAAAAAGCAGCTACCTGGAGTCACCTTTGGATTTAATTTAAGCAATTAGTCGTTTTGTTTTCTCACTTGTTAGGAATTATAGTCAATTTGATGAATCTGAAATAAAAATTAGCCGCCTTGGAAAAATCTCTCTTATATTTGGTTATTTACGTTCTCTAGCTAAAGGCATAATTTGCAGAATTTTTTTTTTATGAAAGAATTTAAATCTTTTCTTTGTGTAAATATATAATTCAGGAGAAGAGCAGAAAAAAGTTAGATCAATGCTGTGGTGCAGTGAAAGTGATGATCAGAATGTAAAAACATGATTGCAGCAACATAAAAACTGCTGAAGTCATTTCTGGTGAGGACTGGATATACGTTCAACATGGAACAATGCTCTCCCTTGTTGTGCATGTCTAGAATGAGGGCTGCTTTAGTCCTGGACCTCAGGATCCAATCCCCTCCATGTTATAGGTGTCCCCCTGCCTTCAAACATCTGACCAAAACAAATAGTTCATTAAAAGGCCTCTGCAGACTTTGGTGGGTGCTGAGGCAGGAATGGAAATATTTGATTCAGGTATGCTGGAGCAGAGAAACCTCTAAACATGAGGAAAGGTGATCCCTATGGACTGGGATTGAAACATCCCTGGACTCAGGAGGAAAGTTGCAGCAAAAAAAGAATCTTTCCTCCCCACGCTCTCTCCTTGGACAGGAGGGTTAGGGTTAGGGTTACTGCTCACCTTCATGTGCTTGGAGAAGTTTTGTACTTTGTCCCTTCTTGTAATGATTTACTCTTGGGTATGGTTGCAGATGTTTTGGATTGGTCAGGCAATGAATGTGGAGCAGAGTTAGTTGGCTGTCCTCCTCTACGATGGGGGCCTTTGGTGCAGTGGCTGCCGACCGGGGATTGCTTGGTGGATTGTTTGATCTTGCCTTAGTGTGGGGTTAATGAGTCTGCATGGCAAGTCCTGGACCCCTTGGGTCTTGGGATTTTAGACCCCTGACTAATCTACTCAGGTGTTGCCCGCTGTGGGGACATCCCCCATCGCCGCAGCCTACTGAAGCATCTGCACTGCAGCCGCTGGAGAATTCCCTGTAGCTCTTCTCCACTCTTCTCTCGGTCTCTGGCTTCTGACGACCACTGATGGATACAGATCTTTACTGATGCACAGATCTTCTGATAAACTCTAAATTCAACAGCAGCAGAAGCATAAGACATTTTGTAAAAAATATATTTAATAAAAAATATAATTCTGAAATATTCAGTGATGTTTTTTTTTGTTATATGTGCTGATTGTTTTTACCCATGATACTTTTTTTGCTCTATTTATAGACTTCCATTCTTTTTTCCTTCCATTATCCTTATCTCCCTTTAAACGTTTTGCCTCACCTCCCCCTTCACCTTTATCTCTTTCTATATTATTTGAAATAAACAAATAATAATGTATGATAAAGTTCTTTAATTACATGTAAATATTACAGTTATAGTAAAAGCTGTAATAGGATAGAATAGAAAAGAACATAATAATGAAGAGTTAAAAGATAAACAATAAAATACTGTACTTTAAAGTGTTTTAGCAATATAAAAATTGTGCACCTGGAGAATAATTTTATTTACAGTAATTGATATGTGGAAACAGCAGCAACATCAGAGATGTGCAAAAATGACAGCAGCATCTTATTTAACTAAGATAGAAACTGTGCAAAATCTGCTTTAATGTGATGAGAACAACCTAAAAAATGCTCCTTTTGTAAAAGTAACTATTGGGCTTCTTTTTCATACCAAGGTAACCATTAAACTTCAAACTTTAGTGCACAGAGAATTTCAAACATTATCTTCACCTAATCAAAAAAATGTTTTCTTGACATACGTCATTCTGTTTTGCTTTGGTTTGTTTTTCATTTTGTGTTTTAGGCAGTCTTTAGTTACTCTCTGTTGCCCCCTTTTGGCAGTTTTTCCCCCCTAGCTCCCTTCTACCCACTTCTATCCACACCTGCTCCATATCAGCTGATTATTCCAGTCCTTGTTCTGTCTCCCATATATACTCTTCCTGTGCAGTTCTTCAGGGCTGGTTTCTTGTCTGCTTGGCTCATGGAGTATGTTTTGCCCTGTTTTTTTTTGGTTTCCTGTTTCTTGATTCTTGGATTTGTTTTTTGTTCCCTGCAAGAACTCATCTCTGCCACCCTCATGTCTGCATTTGGGTCCTCAACCTCAACCTGACACCGTCGCCCTGCTGTTTTACCACATTGAAGACTAAACATATTTGCCTTTAAGACAAACCAAGTATATTAGCATTATCAGCTCAAAATTTAGAATCATATTTAAAAAGAAAAGACAATTGTTACTATCATATCCAGGTATTTTAAAGTTTTTTTTCACCATAGCAGCAAGTTAAACCTTTAGTCTTCTACATTTTATCCAGCTGCCTTTTAGCTGGATCAGTGCCACGAACAGTGAGTGCCTCGGATCGCAGTTAACTGACTTCTTCAAGGTCTTAGGCGTCTTAAGATGAAAGGTTGCGCTGTGTTATTTCTTCAGTTTTCCCGCACAGTCTGACAATGGCCTGGGGGATCCGTTTGTGTTTCAGGTTAAGCGCGTTGCACCTGAAGTCAAGCAAAGGCTTCAGTGTTTAAAAAATAAAGTTCTTGGTAGACAATGAGCTGATGGGATTTCCTCTACAAACAAATAATTATAGTTTGCTGTTTTGTTAAACTCCCCGTGGTTTTATGGAGAAAGGAGGGTGCAATTATGACCTTCCCAATTTTTCTAAAAATCATCACGTCTGTCTGTTCCAACCTGAATCGTCCTTCATCATCATTCATTCCTCTCAATTACAACAACTGTTATTTTTTTTACATTATTTTATCGTATAGGACTTTATATTCACTCTGAGTTTCCTAATGAGGATTAACCAGCCCAATACGTGAAAGATTGTAGAAATGTTTCAAATAGAGGGTTGGTGTCATATGTCCACTATAACTTTTCTTAATAGTTGACATAATGTTCTCTGGCTTTAAAACCAAGGAGGAGAAATCAAAGGCTCCTAAAGCTCAAGAGTAAAGCAAACAACTTGTGGAAATAGATTTATACTACAGAGAAGAACAAATGCAACCATTCAGGAATGCAAAGGAGAGCAAATTAATCTTTAAAAAACAGCACAACCATCCTTTAACTCAAATGTCTTTCCCACTCACCTTAAAGTAAGCCTTGAAATAAATCACATTTTTCTCATCCTTAAGAGAACACGAATAAACTTTGTTATATTTAAGTTTTGCGACCTTTAACTCTGCTGTCAGTTTATTGGGTCATTAAGATACAGGATCTTAGATTAGCAGAAATATCTCTGTAAAGTTTTTCATGAATTTAGATGAACTAACTTTTGGGGGAAAAAAACACATTACACTTTAAAACCCTGTAACAAATTATAGAGGTGTGATAAGATTAGAGGAAATTAAAGCAGAATACATCTAGACAATGAATTAATACAGAAAATCAGTCTGTAGTATAATGCATCTAAATTGTATGTTCTGTGATTACAGTAGTAGCCAATTAAAATGTCCCTTTCCTTGACGGGCCCTTGTTCCTGGCTGGTCCCCTACAGTTCCTTTTTAAACATCAATCTTTGTGCTTAAATATTCTTTTTGTCATTATTTATGGATATTAAGATCTAAAGAGAAGCATCATCTCCTGGTCATACCCTGTAATTCAGTGAAAAGGTGGAGCCAGAGTAAAAATAATGTACGTCCAGTAGAAGGCCTGTGGATGGAAGTTGGAGGGGATTTTTCTGGGAGTCGTAGGGGAGTAGGCTGCCATTTGGGTGGCGTTTGACTGGGAAGGGTCATTTTGAATGGCTGAAACTGTATAAAATTTAAAATCTTCATAATTATTATTATTCCTCCATGTTAGATGTGTGTTTACAGGAAATTAACATTTGGACTAAACCTGTAGACAATCCATAATGTTGTTGGGCTGTTATAAGATTGAACTAAAATGGATATTTGCACTTGTTTGTTTTTCAAGACAGAATAAATCTGCCTTTTGATTTTACAGACTTAGTTAAAAAATGTAAGAGTTTATATATATATATATATATATATATATATATATATATATATATATATATATATATATATATATATATATATATATATATATATATCCTGATAAATAGTGGCCCTGATGCAAATTGATCTGTAAACATTTTTTTTATAATTAAAATCACCAGCATATTCACTTTCTCTCAAACATACCTTGAAGTAAGACACCGAGCTAAAGACGATTTTACCAATTCCTTTCTAATCTTCCCAACCTGTTTCTATTTCTTCACTTTAAAAATTAGGAGAAATATAGTAAATAACGTAGTTATTTATAATAGTAATGTTAGAAATATGTTATATTTCATTATAATTTATATTAGATGTCAACTAATTTTAAAAAATGAGTCAGTTGGGATTTAAAACCAAAAAAGAAATGTTCTACTTCTTTCTCTTATATAATTGGTTAAAACTGCTCTAAAACATTTAGGTATAACTGTTAAAGGGGTAAAATGACTAGCTGCTGTCTGTGACTTGACATAAAAGCCAAGCTGATATAGTTAATAAATAAAACAGACTTTTTCTTCTGTTTGTGTGTTTTTTCATTAGGTGTAGGCGATGTCGTGGGTTTCGTTTGTGGGTTCAGGGTGCAGGATGACGGCTGCTAAGCTCCTCGTTCCTTTCCTTGTTCTCCAATCATTTTGTGAAGGTGAGTCTTTTTTTTTCCCTTTAAACAGTGATTACATGTAAAGCCTCGAAGATTGGAGTTTCATTTTATCAGATTTGAAGCTACATGAAAGGTATTTAGGCTGCATAATTTCCACCCTGATCGATGTCTGTTTGTGCTACATTCTGAAGTCTTCATATTCCCTCTGCAGCTGAATTTGGTGCTTTCATTTAAAAGTTCTGTTTTTTATTTGTGAAAATCTGTGTATTTAGATTTCAATTATTAAAGTAAAACGGTAAAAACCTTACTAAAAATATTTACATAATCTATGGGTGATAAAAAAAAGAAAGCTATGAATTAATGATTACTCATATCTGGCTTTGAGAGAAACAAATTAGGTCAAGATTGATCAGAAAACTTTAAAGCGTTGCTACTGAATTTATTTGTAGCAACAAGTAAAAACCCAGAAAATGTTTAGCTGTACAAGCAACTACCTCATAAAAGATATTTTACAGTTTTTCAGATTGCTGTGTTTTTACATTATGACAAAAAAGAGAAAAACTAGCAATCCTGATAATTGGCACAGAACATTTGGTAAAAAGTAGTTTATTAATGGATTTTTGTTTTACTAAGGCTGGACATACACTGTACGATGTTTTCACTAGTTGTTCTCAGCTACAGCTCAAACTGTACAATGCTCAAGATGTATATTCTTACACTACGGCTCTGATGCGATCTTCCTGCTCACACTGCACACATCGGACTCGGCGCCAAAAGATGCCGCTGGTCAGATTCGTCAATCTGGAAAAACATGGAACTCCGTTATTTGCATATTTGCAGCACGTGAGGTTCAAGTAAATCAGCTCATAGTCGCTCGTAGCTCTCCTTCCTGAGAAGCTAATCACCCCTCCTTACCCCCTGTATACTACGTGACGCAGGAAGAGGCTGAAACTTGGCCAAATCCCAAAAAATTCCACGACTGGAGAATCGGACCGAAAAGGGCTAAAACGCGCAGTCTATGTCCATGTAGAAAAAATTGCAAATTTCCTTGAATCAATTCAATTCAGTTTATTTCTATAGAGCCAATTCACAACAAATTTCATCTCAAGGCACTTTACAGTTCACCAGTTCATACAGTCAAATTGATTCAAAGTTTTCTGGCTAAGGAAAACCAGTTGATTGCATGAATCATTGACTGGAAGGCAATCCCTCATACTAAGCATGCTTGTAGCGACAGTGGAGAGGAAAAACTCCCTTTACACAGGAAGTTCCATAAAAATTCAAAAAATATCCACTGCACTTGGTTTCCAAGATTAGAAGACGTTTCTCCACCTCTCCTGGAAGCTTTCTCAATTCAAATGTCTGGATCCGCAGTGAGTTTGAGTCTTATATAGACAAAGCCTTGTATCGCTTGGAAACATGCAAATCTTGGAAACCAAGTCCAGTGGATATTTTTTGAATTTTTACAGAATGACTATGACCTGGGTGACTGAGAATCTTCATCAGCATTTTAAACAGGAAGAAACCTCCAGCAGAACCAGGCTCAGTGTGAGCGGCCATCTGCTGAAGCCATCTGGGGTTCAAGGAGACAGAAGCAGACATAGAAAAAGAAGCATAGATACAAAAGACAACTGTCAACCAGCTCCACAGGCGCCCCAGTCCAGAAAACACACAGCCAGGCAGTAGAGCTCTGATCCAGCTCCCACGTCAGAGAATAAACGGAGCACATCCAGCAAGTCACAGTCAGAGAAACAGGACTACACTGGAAAACAGGCCAGGTTCAAACATGCATAAACAAAGGTGTTGATGGCAGCAACACAGCTGATATTTCTCTCCCGGATGGAGTCACAGCCAAACAGGAACAGACCAGATGAAGATACTATGAGGAAAAAGCAGAGAGAGAGGAACGTTAGAGATATTAATATTATTATATTATGGAATACTAAGTGTTGGATTTAAAAAATGATAGCTTTTCGTTTGCACCTTTGCTGTTTTTAACTCATTCACTTGTTTGTTTGCAGGAAGCTACAGCCTCTGTTAATCAATGTGTTTATTTAGTGATTAAATGTGTAAATAGGTGTGTAATACTCACACATGTTGGTTTGTCTACCTATTGACATTATCTGGATAATCTACGGACATACCTTGGGCTTTATTAGGATGTGTTAGGTCTTTCCTCCCTGCTCTTTATCACTCTCCTACCGGCTTCCTTCATCAAGCTCATTAGCACACTGACCTTGTGCTTGCTTCAAGCATTGCCTCTCTGATCCAGCAAATTAGATTGATGATCACTGTTGTGGTTATTTTTTTTGCTGTTATCAATCTGCATTTCTGCTTTTTAAACAATGCTGACTCACTGTAATTAAAGAACAGGTATAGAAACAAGTCAATTAACACTTTTCCTCACCACCCTGCAGTCAATAAGGCATATACCATGTGCCGGAACGCAGGAGCCCGACTGACAAGCCAGAGATGAGCATCTTATTCCGCTCATGAGGGAACATGACAGCAGGAAGACCTCCTGCTTTGAAAGCAGAGAATCAGTCACTCGAGCATTCTCACATCAAACAGTTTTCAGCTGCCGCCCATCAGCTTAGGCGTGTCGATTGTCTACCAGACAAGCGGGTTGATCAAAGACGGTTTGTTCAGTGATCTTTTAAAAGAACCTGCTTGTATCATACCACATTCTGACACCAAAAAAAAGCTGCTCAAGCACAATTAACCCTTGAGCGGCTGTTTATAGAGCGAGAATAAAATTCTTGTCTGGAACATCCGCACCAACGAGTGATGTTTCAGTGCAGGTTTTAAAGAGTAAAACGTTTCTGAAATAGTTCAGTTTGGTTTCAGAGTGTTGGATATTGATAAATGCATTTTCCCTTACCTGGTTATTTGTCATGATGTTACAAAGTTCAGACCCAAATGCAGAAAACCGAACAGAGAGACCAGGGAAAAGGTTTAACGGGTTTTATTGAAGAAGTTAAACAGAGGGAGAAGTGTTGCTCTGGACACTGCTCAACCGGAACTGTAAAGTGAGGGGAAGACACAGCAGTTAGTTCAGGCTCAGTGGGGAATTTGACTCGTGAACTTGGAGAAGAGGATTTGGTTGCCGACTCACTTTTCCAAAAAAGTTGTTGAATCTTTGACTCCTGTCTGTGTGCTGTAGATCCAGTGTTTGTCTGATTCGGTGGAGGGCGGAACAGGGTTTACCCAGAATGCAGTTGATAGTTGGTGAACGGAGAAACTGACTGCCACTCAGATTTCCTGCGGTACTTGAATGGGTCGTAGTGGAGAATAATCCCTTTCTCAGTTAGAAGCTCAAACGATCTCTTGGGGAAAGTGGATCCAAACCTTCTGTTTGAATCCCAGCTCAGTTTGAAGCTCAGTTGATCCTTCCAGGGAGAGAAGGTCCGAGAAATCCAGTTTGCAGGATGACTTCCTGCCGAGAGGCAAAGACAAAAAAACAATGTTTAAACTCAGGTTGACAAAAACTCAGCTTGACTCAGCAAAAACTCAGCTTGGCTAGAGTACCCTAAACTGGCAAACACTCTGGCGTCGAAGTAGTGGCAGTCAGCAGCTTAAGAGCACTCCGTTTAACAAGGAAACCATCAGCAGGTGTGTGAGGAGGCGGACCAGAACCAGGCGCCTCCTGGTGGATGAAGGGAGACAAACACAGAACACAAACACACAGACAGGGGTCCTGACATTATTAAGGATTTATAATAGTCTATAAATTATAACTATTTCTGCAGCTTTTGACTACCTTAAAGACCACTGTATAATTTTCAGATCTATAACCTTTAAAACAAGCTACAGTTAGAGTGACTCTACTGCTGATGTTTTATAATTTCTCTTGGTTCAGTTTAGAACTGCACTGCATTCTGGGTTACGGAATTTAGCCTCAAGCTCTCACAGCCAAACTAAGTAGGGATGGTGGTCAGGCTCATGTCTTCATAAAGGATTATGGTTACATATAAATATACCTATTTAAATTTATTTTCTCCTATTGAATTTACTCCTCTCCTTAATTTGAATATTAAAAAAATGACTCATAACAATTATTAATATTTACTGATATGAATAACTCATAATTTTTCCAACCATGTAGCGCAGCCCTGTTATAAAGTGAGGCTGATTTTCCTGGGTCTGGTTCTGTTTGGGGTTTCTTCCTGTTAAAAGGGAGTTTTCCTCTCCACTGTCACTGGATACTTGGTGCGAGGTGAAGAGTCAATGAGTCTGTGCAATTGGCTGAAAACTTGCAACCAATCTGACTGTATGACCTGGTTATTAAAAATTGAGTTGAAATCCAACTGCAAGATTTTTTGCTACATTTTCATTTCCTAAAATTGGAGAAAAGATTGGATTAATCAGAGCAGCATTTTGTTTGTCATGTTTGAACAAGTTTTTGTCATAATCAGTAGATTTTAATCTTCTGGAATCTCATTGCTGATATCTTTGCAAAAACAATGACCTCTTGTCTTTTTTACTTTAAATTTAAAGCAGCTTCACCTGATTAATCAAATCAAATCAAATTTATTTGTATAGCCCCTTACAATAGCCAAATGGTACCCAAAGTGCTTTACAACAAAGCAATAAAAACAATACATAACACTTATAAAACATACAAGATACAATTAAAAGTGCTGTAGTGGTGCAGTACTGCAGGACATTAAAAGCTTTCCAGAGGTGCATAGAAAGGAAGAATTAAAAGCTAATTTAAAAAAGTGGGTTTTAAGCTTTTTTTTTAAAGGCTGAGGTCAGTAAGTCCTTCATATCATAGACAGGATCCGGCAGTGCATAATGTGAAGGCTTTTCAATGGTTATATGGCAAACTCAATATGTATGGACTCTCTTTAGCATGAACATGATAGTAAATGTTTTTTTTTTATGTCATAATCTGAAATAAGAAGAGCATATGAGGTCATGAATAATTTTTTTTTTATCAATTGAAAAACAATAATACTGCATTGAAAGAATCTGTAAACCTTAATTGTAATGTTGTTACAAAGAATTCCAGCTGGATTTCGGGCTAGGACTTTACTTAGCTCAAACAATGTGACCTTAGCTTTATGTTTATGGTTTATTTTTTGCTGGCAGGTGAACTCCTTGATTATCTGCTGCATATAAGTTTGTTTGTTTTTTCAGCATTTTCTTGTTTATTAGCTCTAGTCATATCTTCACCAACTTTGGCCAGCCTTGTCCTACAGCTGCATTTTCATTTAGTACATACAGCTTTACTGCCAGTTCTAAGTAGGGTTGCAGTTATTACAAAATCTTTATTTCAGAAGATTTGTTGTTTTGTTATGATGAGGCTGTTTGTTCAATAAAGTTTTCTAAAGATAATTTGAATTTACATGAAAAGCTGATACAATATGGTGAGCTTTAAGACTTACAGTACTTTCACTTCAACGTTATAGCAAAAAAGAAATTTAATATTTTTGTCTGTCTGATTACATTATTTTATGAATACCAATCAGATATTATTATTAGTTTTACATTAGTTGAGAAACTTTCTTACTTAAAGGTATAGTGGAGGATATTCTCAAATTTTTGAAAAGACTCGCCCTCTCCACTTTAAAAAAAAAATAAAAAATGCACAGGCGCAACCCTGTACCCGCTCCAGAGAAGGAACATCTATTAAACACGTATAAGAGCATGCACAAGCCCATTTCTCCTCGTGCTCTGTTTAAAAGTTGCTTTTTGCATCGTTCATACAAGCTTACTTTCCATGAGTAGATTTGCTAATTTTCCAACGTACGTACGTATGTACGTTACGTAAATATATCACCAGAATGATTGACAATTACTGTAGGAGGACCATTTATTTTGATGATCCTTTAATACTTTTTTTCTTTTACTTGAGTAAAAACATATTGCAGTAAAGCTACTTTGGCTTTCTTACAGTTTTTTGGCTAGTCTACCTACCTCTGATTATGGATGTGATAATCTTTTAATAATTGTTGAATCCATGTAAAGAAATATTGCATTGGAAAATTCTCTGTGTTTGTAGCTGAAATAATGATGCACTGAGAAATCACATGCAGGGCTCCACGAGGGTCGATTCTGGTGCACCTCCTATTTGACATCTACATGCTCCCCTTAGCTCAGATTACAGCAAACAACAACATCAGTTACCATAGCTATGCAGACGACCCACACCTTTACTTTACAATGTCACCTGGCGACTATAAACTCATCAGAGTGTTGGTTAGATGCTTAGAACAGATCAATATGTGGATGCATTATAATTTTCTCCAACTGAATAAAGATATAACCGAGGTAATAATCCTTTCACCAAAAGGAGGAGAGATCCAGACTTAGCTCACAGCTTCAGCAGCTAGAAACAACTGATCATGGCCAAAATCTTGGAAACTCTCCACAAGGTGGAAAAATACTTGCTTCATCAAGTATGGGTCAGATAGTTGAATAAAAGCATTTGGCACAATCTGGCAAATTTAGAGAGATAGAGGGCCGGATTTATCAATTTTGCGCGAGGGGCTGAACCATGGTTTGCGGGTGATTTAACAAGAGTGATTGCGTAACTGGTGGCAGGTGCAAAACTGTTGGAGACGCCCTATTTAAATGATGGTTTTGCGCGTTTTGTGGTTTGCGGCAAAGTAGTTTGTGCAAACTAGTGCATTAAGAAATTTAAATCTTACAGTGAACCCCCCCCCAAAAAAATAATATAAATATATATATATATATATATATATATATATATATATATATATATATATATATATATATATATATATATATATATATATAGCCATATATATATAGCCATTTGGTATGTGCATATTTCTATAGGCCAATACAAAACACCTGTTTTTTGTTGTTGTTTTTTTTACTGCAGTGAAGTAGAAATTCAGCCACATACCACCTTAGGGAATAAAGGTTGCCAAAGTTTTATATATATATATATATATATATATATATATATATATATATATATATATATATATATATATATATATATATATATGTTCTCTTCCCACAAGACGCACTTTTGCGTGTAAACACCCCATATTGCATATTTATTGCAGAAAAAGTACTAAATGGATAAGAGGCGCTATTTAGCACGTTTTAAAGACCAAATCCTTTTAGCACGCTGTTGATAGATCAGTTTGTACATTTTTTAGCGTGCGCAGTGAAATAGCTGACGTTTTTATACACGCAAACCTTTGATAGATCCGGCCCTTAGAGATGCTAGTGACACCAAAAGTTCAAAACCCCACAGCTCTAGAACTGTTGTAGCTAGAGGTCTGAAATGTTCTGATGTAGAACAAATGTAACACATTGAGACATGCCTATTCTCAAGCATGTCTTTATTTCTACTGTTCAAATAAGACCCATTATTTACAAGAAGAAGAAAAACTTTAAGTCTTGTTTGAACTGATTCAGTTTAGGCTGTGTTGTACTCACA
Source organism: Cyprinodon diabolis (assembly GCA_030533445.1). Lineage (NCBI taxonomy): Eukaryota > Metazoa > Chordata > Actinopteri > Cyprinodontiformes > Cyprinodontidae > Cyprinodon > Cyprinodon diabolis. The sequence continues at coordinate 40,787,783 of CM060083.1, read as the reverse complement.
CTACTTTCATATATTTTCAGAAACCAGAAGGTGTTAGCTTTTAAATTATGTATCACACTTGTAATTTTGGCTTACAGTTCCTCATTTATTTGCTTTTCCATTTCGGTATAAACGAGGATTACTTCAAATTAGGTGGGGTTTTGTTTTGTTTTTACAGCAGTATTGGCTCGTTTTTTTTGGACATTAGGCTCACTGGTGTCAGAATTTGTAAATGGGAGTCGATAAATGTAAATTTTAGGAGTCACGCAGGGGTGTTTTGCTGGTGCAGTGGTTAGCGCACATGACCCACGTATGGAGGCCTTAGTCCTTGACGCGAGCAACCTGGGTTCGAATCTGGCCTGTCAGCCTACTGTCCATAAAAACGAGACACTAGTGCCATTAAACCCCCTCTCCAAAAAAAAGTCATACATTTTCCAAATTATCAACTCATCCTTACATGTGTTTAAAGATGTTCTAAAGTATCTTACAGAATACAAGTTTAGAAGCTATGAATACAAGTCTCAAAAAGAGCTACTGAAGAGCGTCCATGAGTAAGACCTTTAGCCTCAGCACTGCACAGATGCAGCCAATTGATCTCTAAGGAATTGGATAAATGCAGCAGGCTAATACTGTTGTGATGTAGAGAGTGGCATTGATGAATAGAAGAAAAATCTGAAGGACTTTTTAGTCAAACCTATGAAGACTCTGTTGCAGTAATTAATTCTACTAAAGATAAATGCTTAGTCCTCGACGCAGCCGACCAGTGCATATGATTTTAATGACAGTTCTATAATCAGTCATGCACTACTCTAACCACAGTGCCATCACTCCTCAAGCTATTAACATTAAGAGGAATATTAAAATTTCTAAAGAATCCAACTGTAGTTTTATAAAACTTTAGCCAGATTGTCATCTTTCACTGCCTGCCTTTTAGAACAAAAACCTTAGTTTCCTCCAAAGTCTGATCCTAAATACGTCTATTCGGTTTTGTAGCGATCAGAGATGGGGTCAGCCTGGAGGCTCTGACCAAACCTTCTGCTGTCAAAGATGCAGCACAGGATGAAGCGTCTGTGTTGTTTTATTTATCATCTGTGAATAATGTTTTTTTCTCTCTTCTCCACAGGCTCCAATCAGCCACCACGCTTCGTGAACTACTTTTTTTCAACATATCTCCTCATATATGAAGACATGCCCATTGGTGAGTCAGTCAAGTTTAAACAAGTTGCATTAGAAGTGTGAATGAGGTCTAAAGAAGTGCAGCTTTTTCTGCGGAATATAGAAGGAAAAAAAGATACAGCAGATGTTATGAAAAAACTGAGAGGGTTTATGCATTCGGTGCAATTATTTATAGTAATTATGGAATCTAGAGCTTAAACATCTGACAGGAAATGACAGAAATTCACATTTTAAAGTAAAATATAAATGCCATACTTGAATTCTTTGAGTCTATAACATCCAACAACTTCTGTTTTTTGTGGTTTCTCTAAAAATGAATGACAAGGTTATGTTCAAATGCTCGTAGAGCTGTTGTTCTTACCCTTACTGTATATTTTTTGGTTGCAGTGATTGGCAGGACAATTTTAAGATGTATGTTTTATCATCTTCTCTTAGAGTCTTATTGGCTTAGAATTAAATTCCTCTTTATGGGATTGATTTTCTGAAGGTTTCATCACATGAACTTTACTCTCCTCCAGTCTGTCAACACTCCATGTGTGAGTCCTGGATTATTCTCTTATTCTGGCGTCCTAGGGATTGTTTACCATGAGGGGGGAACATGTTCCAGCCTTTCCTCTCTCCTTCCAAGTTTTGTCCTCTACAGCATTTTTCATACATTTACCATCATACTTAAGTAGTAATTTCAGCTGCAAACTGGGATGAATTATGAAGGAATGAATGGAAAAGTTGGAAAAATTTGCTTAGTGTGATTGCATATGTATAAAAGAAATATGTTTTAACTCAGTTTTTTTCTGAAAAGATAGTTCAATGAATCAAAACTAATGTAAGAACGAATACATTCTGATAATAGTTCCTATTTTAAGGAAAAATCCGGTCACCAAGGACTAACCAACAGGTCATTATTTATACCTAAAAGTTCGCAGTGATTTATTGAATTTAGCATTAATAAGTAAAAACATAAAAAAAATATTTTTCGTCACAATCACTGAGTCTGGGAGCGGCCATCTTTGCCCAAATATAGTAACACCTCCCTCCTGACATCTTCCAGCAGTGACGTCACGATGCGGTAAGCCTAGCGCCATTCTTCCCGCTTTACAAGCTAAATCAATGGGAACTACTAGACACATCTGCAATCAACAACAATTATTGAAGATTTCCAGAGGACTTCACCGTTGAAATTCACCAGAGCTATAGTGAAACTGACAATGCCCACGTGCATGGCAGCTGGATGTTGGAATACATCGGGTAAAAGTGGAAAAAAAAGAGTTATTCCACCTTTCTGATTCCTGATCCTCCACGGACGGGTTGGTCGTTGGATCGCCAACTTGAAGAGGGAGGATTTGCCATCGAACTTCTGGCCAGAGAAAAAAACATGATTAATCAGTTACTCTCTGCTTCGCATAGTACACTCACTGGTCATCGCCATCATGGAAAATGGCGCATTGTGACAAACATCAGATACAGTATTGGGACTTGATCAACAGCCGATACCGCACCGTGACGTCACAAACCGGTAGGTGGCAGTAGTGTTCTTTGACAAATATGGATGCATCCAGTAAAGCACATTCAAATGAAAATTAGTCTTACTAAAATCACTTATTTATTGAAAAGTACGTAATAATTTCATACTTAAAGTACTCTGAATGTGACGTCCCTCTGGTGGCAATCAGGAGAAGGCATTTTTCTTTCTTTGAAGGTTTTAGGTTTAGCTTTACAAGTAAATCCTGTCAGAGCTGAGGTGGTTGTCAGGGGTGGTTGTGATTTGGAGGACCCAAATGCAGAAGCAGAGGTGAATAATTGTAGTTTTAATGAAAATGGTTAACAAGGGCAGTCCAAAAATCCAACTATAAATGTAACAGACCAGAACCATGGAGACTTCAAGGGAAAACACATAGAAGGAGCCAGGGAGAGACGAGGGGAGACGACTACAGCGAAGACAGGACCAGCAACAACAGAGGAACCGACATACACAAGAGGGTAACAGAGGACAACAGAAAAACATGAGAACTAACATAAATCTAGAAATTACGACAAAACTGAAATTAAACCAATAAATCTAGAAAACAAGGAGCAAAGTAAAGAACAGCAGAACCAAGACCATCACAGTGGTGTTATACTGTAAGTTAAACTGTGATGCAGTAAAAACGTTAATTTTAATTTTTTTCAAAAAAATCTTTAAGTGGTCAGGACAGAAAAATGAATCATCTGTCCTAAGTTGGAGGATTTGACACCGTCATGATCTTGGCACTTATGACTGGTTTAATTGCTCATTCCATTCAACTGTCTAACTCTGCCTGGTTGCTCATTACCTCTCATCTGATCCACCATCTCCTGCCCCTACCCCTGAGAGTGTTTTTAGAGTTCCTTGGTGTTTCTGATTTCATGATCCTGACCTGTTCTGCCTCTCAACCACTGGGCCTGCCTGTTCCATTTGATCTGTTTGCCTGAACTGTCTTTGACTCCTGGACCTCTGATCCTTCCTGTTCCTGTTTGATCTTTTTGCCGGACTTGCCTCGGAATCCTGCATGTTCTCCGGGTTTGAAGCATATGGAACACTCTGGGTGGTGCCGGCTGCATCTTGTTGGCAGCCCACCGGCTGGATCCCACCTCATTCTCTGGGCATTGACTGAACTTGAAAACCAGATGTTCCTGCCTCAGATGCCCTAACGGCTGCTACCCCTGCCTGATTATTTAATTATATTCTTTTTGAGTTATCCTACTGTCTGTCTGGTCTTGAGTACTGGGTCCTTCTGTTCTGAGTCTTGACAGATACGGGGATATCCTCATTCCATGGGAAAGCCCTGAATTACTGCAACACAACAATAAAAGGTGTCTGATCCGTACTTCCATTTAGCTGAATAGTCCTGACAACTTATAACTTTGCTGACATGATGGAGATTTCTTCTTTGAGACACAGTGAAGAAGCTTTATCATGATCTTTCTGAGCAACAATGGCTCAACTGTTCAGTCAGTAGAGTTGATACAGGAGCTGCTTCTTTTAACTGAGACTCTTCATCTATGCGATGCTGACAAGCTCTCTCAACAGTACAGCATTACAGTTCACAACATCACAACGACAGCTGCAGGGGAATAACATCAATTTAATAAAGCTCAGTGAAAATATAAGGTGATGAATAGTAGAAGAACTGATAGGACCCCTTGTTTGAATGATTCTCACCACATGATGCCAACTGGAAAAAAGAACACATCAAGAATTTTCAATCAATTGTCTGTCGTTTTTAAACCATAAGACCATTCTGGATGCAGCGCTCTCTGCTAACCAGAGGATGTGGCTGTGTTTCCCAATATGCTTGGACTGCCCTCAGGCCATGAATTACTGCTCTCTTGCAATGCATTTGGGCCTCCGTCCAGCACTACCTTCCACTAGCACATTTAGCTGTCAGTCATGTCCTTGGCCTGCTCAGTAATGGCTTCCAGTGGTGATGTGACTCTGAGGGTAGATAGAGTGATCAGAGGGTGACAATTTATCAAGATTATTGTTTATTAGCTTAGCAGATGTCCCATCATGGTGGTCCTTCAGTTCAAACACATACACAAGCAAGTTCACACATAAATGTTTTTCTTTTTAATTGAAGATGATAAAGAAATGTTTATTTTTGTACATTTTCACTAAAATTAAAATGCATTTTGTCCAGTATTTTTTACCATAGCTGTTTTACCAAAGGGAGACGAAACGGCACTACCATGCATGATGCTCAGGTTTCAGCAAATGCTCACATTAAGTTACCTCAGTGCTCATTCATTGAAGTAATGGTGGTGATCTAGTAACATCTGGTTCCTGTGAGCAGTTTGTGACATGATACCAGACGGCTGCTTGTCCGGCAGCTAGCTGACTGACGCATGCACAAAGGGACCATTGATACAGTCGTGCAGAGATGAGGGTAAAATTGATCTAGCACACGTTTCACACTCTAGCAGCGCTGTTACAGCCTGCCCAGAGAGCATGTCTGTAACATCAGTGCATGACGTTTTTACAAGCAGACTCAGCACTACGTGGCATGCATGATTACAGCCTACAGTTTTCCCATTGATAGAAACATAGATCTAATCACAGTTGGTTGCAATGAGACTATAAGTGAATCTTCTTCCCTTTCAGGTGCAGCAGGTAAAGAAAGATCAGGTAAAACATAATTGACAGAAGGCTCCAGTTCAGTGTGAATTCACACTGCTGACATGTGCTGAGTTATGTTCAGTCCTGCCTTTATTGTTTGTTATAGAAGGGAGGAAATATTCTGAGATTGATGTCTGGACGAAGCAGAACCAAAGAGATTGACGATTGTTGTTGTGTTTGTGGAAGTTTTGTAATATGTCTTGGGTCCTCGGATTTCGATTGCTGTGTGTGGTTCGTGTCAGGAAAATGAAACATGTAATTAGACAGAGACAACAGTTTGATTAAACACTCACATCTTATAACCCACTTTGCCCTGATTCTGCAGATTAAGCCTCCTGCTGAGTAATTAACTCACTGTATGGAAAACCTATTTGTTGGAAATATGAAAGTTACACTGCTTGCTGGAAGTTTTTGCCAATGTGTCATCAGGGCACACTTAACTTAAGGTTTGGATGTGCTTATTGACACTATATTTAGTCAGAGGCATGTTTTTTAATAGGACACATTAATTTGTTTGGAATAAATTATTTTATGCTCTCAAAATTACTTGTTTTCACTGAGAGAGTGAGAGTCCTCTGCCGACTGAGAACCAGCAGAGGGGAAGTTTACCTTAATTAGTTTATTGAATTTATGATCTATTTTTTATAAAACCCCTATGAGCAATGACCCAGTGTAACATGGATTTTAATAAAGGGGCATTCTAGATTAAAAAGGTAGTTGCTTTCTACCTTTTTTTTCATCCACAAAACAACCAAGTAGGAAACCACATAAACAGTTAACAAATATCAAAAATTTGGACTGTTTTTGACCAGACAAAGCATTAAAAATGTATGTTCTTATAGTTATTTAGTTGAGTTATATCAATATTGTCATGAAATAAAACGGCTATTTTATTGTTTATACAAAATTTTGGTGTGGCCACAGCTAATATAGCTGGTGTCATTGTTTCATGCTCTAAGCCTCGTCTACCTACTCTAGCTGCTGTGTTGCCTAGGTTCTGTATTTAATAATAATAATAATAATACTTTTTATTTGAAGTGCCTTATCACAACACCCAAGGACACTGTACAGGCAGATAAAAACATTAAAAACAGGAAGCTAAAAAGTACAAGCACAAAGTTTGCACAGAAAACAAAACAGCAGGAAGTAAAATAAAACCAAAGGAAGAAAAGGAAGAGAACAATATCGGAGTGATGCATATGAACTAGATGGGATAAGACTGTCTGAACAGGAAAGTTTCGAGTCTGGATTTGAAAAGAGGGAAGGAGTCCAGAGTACGGAGATCCGGAGGGAGTGAGTTCCAGAGGTGGGGAGCAGAGCGACTAAATGTCCGGTTCCCCATTGTGACAAGACGGGCCGAGGGAACGGAGAGCTGGAAGGTGTGGGAAGATCGTAGAGAGCGGGTGGGGGTTTTAACGTGAAGGAGATCTGAGATGTAAGATGGAGCCAAGCTGTGGAGGGCCTTGAATGTAGTTAGGAGGAGTTTGAAGATGATTCTTTGTTTGATGGGGAGCCAGTGGAGTTGTTGCAGGATGAGAGTGATATGATGAGAAGTGGGGGTCCGAGTGATCAGGCGTGCTGCAGAGTTTTGGAGGAGCTGTAGTTTATGGAGGGACTTGTTTGGAAGGCCAAAAAGAAGTGAATTACAGTAATCGATGCGTGAAGTGACGAGACTGTGAACAAGAATGGCGGTAGTTTGGGGAGTGAAGGAGGGACGGAGACAAGAGATGTTACGTAGATGGAAGTAGGCAGACCGGGTGATGTTGTTAATGTGGGACTGAAAGGAGAGGGTCCTGTCGAGGACGACACCCAGACTCTTAACCTGAGGGGAGGGGAGGACAGTTGAATCATTGATGGTAATCGAGAAGTTATTAGCTTTGGAGAGAGTGTGAGGTGTGCCTACTAGGAGGACTTCGGTTTTAGAGCTATTCAATTTGAGGAAGTTGGATGGGAACCAAGAATGGATTTCTTGGAGACAGAGGGTGAGGGAGATTGGTGGGAGTGAGGCAGATGGTTGAGTAGAAAGGTAGAGCTGGGTGTCGTCTGCGTAGCAGTGGAATTTGATATGATGCATACGGAGGATGTAGCCAAGAGGGAGGATGTAGATAATAAACAGGAGGGGCCCCAGGACAGAACCTTTTAATTTAAGCATACTGAATTTTGTTTTTAAACTTTGTCTTTAAAGTTTTTAAACTAGATGTGAAAAAGATGCAAAAACACAGGTCCCCCATCTTCCAACCACTAGCCCTCCTCCGCTACTAACACACCTTCAAATTTAAGCCACAAAAGTTAAGTTACTCCATATTTAAATATGCACTATATAAAATCCATCCCACCATGAAGAGCAAAGAGATTTTTTTTTTTTTAAATGGGAGTTGGAGAAAGTAATACTGACCACAGATGAAGTGAGTAATGGTCTTAAGAGGTTTGTGGATGGCATTAAAAAAGCTATTTTAATTTAGCCGTAGAAGGATTGTTTTGTCGTCCTACCTCCAGCGTAGACACCAGCAAGCTACCGCCTCCACTTCTCTGATCTGGCGCTCCGTCTGCCCGGTAGGTTTCTCTGATCTACTGAGGTCATCCTTCAATCTCGAACAGTTAGTCTCCAGAAGCTAGCCCTGGCCAGCTGCTCCCTCACCCCACTCTGTTACCCAGGCGGGCTTTTCTGATGTACCTCTGTTCTCCGCTTTCTTCTTGAGCTAACACTGGCCAACCGTAGCGTCTAGTTTGGCCTTCTACGGTCTATTGCTGTACTCCTTGATCTCTTGCTGTGGTTCCTTAGGTCCATAGGTGTTTTATCTAGTGTTGCGCCGATGCCATTTTTTGGCCCCGATACCGATACACGATACCTGGCTGTGCAGCATCGGCCGATACCGATACCATAATAATGTAAAATAATTGCCATCATGGCTTTGTCAAGCTGCTGCCTACCTTTGTGAAGCAGGAAAAAATCTAATACAAAGTGAATCCAGTAGAACTTTTTAATAAAAAAAAAATCCAGTAGAATCCAGTAGAACTTTTTAATAAAAAGTTCTACTGAATAATAAAAATAAAAAGTTTTTATTGCCTACCAGGAGTGGGTGACAATAGTTGAATAAACTTATGGCTCTCAAAATGGTATCTGTGCCCTATTTGTTGGTACTCGCCGATACCGATACCACCATTTTACGGCAGTATCGGGGCCCCGTCCGATACTGGTATCGGTATCGGTGCAACACTAGTTTTATCTGATCTCCAGGACACCATCTCACATGTTCACCATCTCATCTGTTTTGTAGGAGAATCTGGTGAATCAGGGACGCCAATTCCAACAGCTTTGTCTCTGGAGAAAGTAACTCCAGAGAATCCCTGTCCTTTACGTTGAGCCAATGTTGTTTGGAATGATCATATTAAGCATTCTGGGAAATTCTCCATGGCTCTTCTTCGGCAAGGCAGCATCTGAAGGACTAGATTCATAACTCAAACCTTTGTTGTGTCGACTACCCCTCTATGAAGAATTGGGATATCACTACCCTCACAGAAAGGTACAAAATTTAGGGGTATGGCTGAAAAATTGTTATGTGACTTATTGTAATAATGGGAAGTTTCCATATATTTATATTTTTCTACTTTGTCTTCAGTTCTTTTAAAAAGCGCAAAAATAACAAATATATACATTTATAACATATTTACTGAGAAGACTGACATTATCACCCCAACACCTACAAAAGCCAGACATTAGCAGTAGGTTGTTTGGGTCATTATGGCAAACTTAGTGCGGCATCTTTACCTCAGTCACAGCCTCTGTTACCATTATTTTCAGCTGGACCACTTTCGATTTTACAGACCAGTTCAGCTCAGTTTGTTCCCTCAGCCCTGAGCACTTCTTGTTCTTCTCATGCTCCACCTTTCTGAAGTTAAATCCACCAGCTGTTTTATTCAACAGAGACAGAATAAATGCTTCTCCCCTTCCTCTCTTCTAATGCTGAATATAACAACCTAATTAAAGCAGGTGTTCTGTCAGAGCTGCATACCCGGTCAGATCAGCAATACCAATAGCCAATACCCGTTTATCCCTTTAGTTTTGAAGGAAAATACACTTTAAACTACCTTGACAGGGGTGTATCCCTTTAGCCATACACAAAAATGTATTTAATTACTTACTTTCTAGTGTTTCTATTGCAAATCTGACGTCTTGCACATGCGTATTGACTATGGGTATGCTAGTCTGACAGGGTATGCTGATCTGACAGAACATCCGTAAAACCGCCACTTTCAGCTTAACCTGCAAGACCAGTTGCGAAGTAGACAGCTGGCGGAGAGAGAATGTAGAGGATGCTGTGTGCTTGGAGACAGAGTCTGGACTATAAAACCATTTACTGACCATGGCTTACAAGGATAGCAACATGAAACACACCTCTGTGTTAAAACTTAGACTTATAAATCAGAATAAAAGCAAAAAATAAAAACATTATAAATGAAGGTAGTAAAACAGTTGGAGCGCAGTGTTAAACTAATTAAAGGTTAGTTTAAGAGGGTGTGTTGAGTCCATCTCTAGAGAACCATGACAGCAGCAAACGGACCTGAGGAGGACCTGCTTAGATCCCGACACAACAATTTAGCTGGACCAGTTATGGGCCCCATCTCAGTTAACCATCATATTAGAAATTATTGAGATGGAAATATTTCTTTATTTAGCTACTTTATATATATATATATATATATATATATATATATATATATATATAGTTGCTACACATTTGTAAACTCAAAAAGAGCTTATCTGTCTGAATCTCATGTGCGTTCTTGTTGGTATACAATATTTTTTTTCTTAATTATTGTTTAATTCGTTCTAATTGAAATCTTTACTTCTGATTTGTTCAGAAACTCTATCTCCAGCAGATAAAACCTCATCAAGACCATGGCAAACTGACATATAGTTTTTATGGTTTTCTTAGGATAACGTGATTTATATTATTTAAACTAATTGGAATGTAAAAAAAAAAACGACACAGTTTGCAGTATACTGCTGTTGGTCTTTACTAATTAATCTAGAAATTTTCATGTAATCCATTATATTAACACCAAATATTAATTCTTAAATCTATTATGACCTGTACCCATTGGTGTGTTTTATTCTTTCTTAGCTTAAAATTAAAAAATATATATTGGTAAATAATATAAGACTCTAACAATTCAGCAAAAAAGTATTTTTAAAGTGCTGTGCAGAAAGCCTAATATTGTCCTTCACTTTAATTTACTTCTAAGATATACTTAGAGTTAGAACAGAGATGTGTGAGTAAAACCAATAGCCACTGGATAGTTTCCCACTCACAGGATTTAGTATAAAAGCCCACTCTTTTTTCTGCAGCATGGTCCTGTAATGTTTGCACTTGTCCTCCTTAAAAGACACTTAAGAAACTGTTTACATATTCCTTACGCTTTTAATTTAGATGTATGTTTGTAAAGGCTTAGCACCGGATCTTTTTGGTTGGTCAAACTTTTTACTGGATATTATTGCTTTATTACTGGATATTTTTTCTAAAAAAATAATATAAAAAAAGTCCATAAAAATTTATTGCCACTTCAACAAAAAAATTATGCTAAGCTAAAGATCGACCTGAGGACACTGACCTCAAACATAAAGCCAGATCTACAATGAAATAATAAGATCAAAGGTAATCTAAGTGTTATAATTGCTGTAGGAAAAAAGTCTTTAATCCAGTTGAGCACATCCTGTTTTGTCTGGAATCTGCATCAGCTGAGAACATAGTTACAAAGGGTTAGGAATATTTTAAGGCAGTGTACATGAAACCTTCCCATATTTTTTATAATTTAGTATTTTTACAATTCCCCTACAGAAAGGTGTGTCCACTTACGCCCTCTATACACCTCAAGAAACTGAAAGATGACAAATTGTATTTTGCTCTCCTCGTCAGAAACTTGTATTCCCTGACTTTGCAATAAATAATTTGTAATAAAAAAAAAGACAAACTGAAAAAAAATTTAAGAGATAGAGAAACCAAATGCTGTAGAATTTCATTGCATTTGTCCCATGAGGTGCTCTGGTTTTCAGTGTGGTCTTCAGATTCATCCTCTATTGATAATCTTGGATAAAACAATTAATGCTGTAATTTTTTCTCTATTTTCTATTTTTCTAATGAGCAGGTTAAGATAAAAGTAGGGAAGATTCACTCATTTACATATAACTATAGATATTTGATCCTACTTTCAGTTAACTTCACTGCTAAGATGATGAGAATTTAACATTTAGAGCTAAACTTAAAAAAAAAAAACATCAACGAACACTGTTGAACATGTTACGTTGATCAGGGGCTCTCGCAGGTTTTAACAGCTGATGACCCAACAATGTCACAATGTTAGTAGTTTAGAATAAAGAAGCTTTATTTGAAAAATATAGTCAAACCATTGGTGCTTCCAGAGGGTTTAAGAGGGGAAAGCAGCAGCCAGGTTCATCTAAACAAAGTTAAAATATCAGAAATGTCCTTCATGAATTTTGAAAGTCCCTTGAAGACATATCCTAAAAAAAATAAAAATCCATCATTCCGCAGAGAGAGAATATTGACAAGCTGAAAACATCCAAGATAATATCCATCCTCCCAGGATTTGTGAAATCAACAAACGCATCTACAAATTCAGATTATTAAAAAAAAATGAGTAAAACCCTTAGGGGGCATTGCAGCTCATGAAAACCTATTATGTGCTTTGGTAAAAAAAAAATCCTTTTATATTCTTTCATCCATTCTATTAACTATGAGTGTTTATTTTATTTGTTTAGTTAAAAAAAAAAAAAAAGAATTTGACAGGCAGACACATTGGTGAAGTTAGACAAGCAGCTTGATGTGCGGCTGGGAAGCTGAGGCGAAAGACTCCATTAGCTTCAAAGGTTATTCTGCAGCCATGTTTTTGTGAGCAATGACGGTGGCATGTTTTTAAAAAGCTGTATTTGAAAACCTGCTCTTTGCATGAGCTTCAAACACTTGGTGAAACAGTTTCTGGTTGAAAAAGACTGTATCTGTTCTTCCTTGCATGGATCAATAAAAGCTACTAGAATGAAGGCTACCGATCGCTTCCCTAAAAGAAAATTCTTATGCTTTTTTCCCCCGATAACTTTGCATATTATATGGCCGCCCTAAAAACACCGACTCTACAAGAGGATAATCTGTTATCTTTACTATTTAATAATGCATTTACAGTAATTTCCATCAGGTAATAAAACAAGCCGTATAAATAACTCAATTTCAATGACTATGAATGACTGATGGAGCAGTTTACAGTATGGCACATGTTGTATTTACTTTACTTTGGAACTTGTTATAAGTCAGACTTTGAATCTAAAGCAATTTCATTCCACCTTCATGTTTGCACAGGCTTGTACACTCACCGGCCACTTTATCAGGTACACCTGTCCAACTGCTCGTTAACACTTAATTTCTAAGCAGCCAATCACATGGCTGCGACTCAGTGCATTTAGGCATGTAGACATGGTCAAGACAATCTCCTGCAGTTCAAACAGAGCATCAGTATGGGGAAGAAAGGTGATTTGAGTGATTTTGAACGTGGCATGATTGTTGGTGCCAGAAGGGCTGGTCTGAGTATTTCAGAAACTGCTGATCTACTGGGATTTATACGCACAGCCATCTCTAGGGTTTACAGAGAATGGTCCGAAAAAGAAAAAACATCCAGTGAGCGGCAGTTCTGTGGGTGGAAATGCTTTGTTGATGCCTGAGGTCAGAGGAGAATGGCCAGACTGGTTCGAGCTGATAGAAGGGCAACAGTGACTCAAATAACCACCCGTTACAACCAAGGTGGGCAGAAGAGCATCTCTGAACGCACAGTACGTCGAACTTTGAGGCAGATGGGCTACAGCAGCAGAAGAGAACACCGGGTGCCACTCCTTTCAGCTAAGAACAGGAAACTGAGGCTACAATTTGCACAAGCTCATCGAAAAATGTTGCCTGGTCTGATGAGTCTCGATTTCTGCTGTGACATTCGGATGGTAGGGACAGAATTTGGCGTCTACAACATGAAAGCATGGATCCATCCTGCCTTGTATCAACGGTTCAGGCTGGTGGTGGTGGTGTCATGGTGTGGGGAATATTTTCTTGGCACTCTTTGGGCCCCTTGGTACCAATTGAGCATCGTCGCAACGCCACAGCCTACCTGAGTATTGTTGCTGACCATGTCCATCCCTTTATGACCACAATGTACCCAACTTCTGATGGCTACTTTCAGCAGGATAATGCGCCATGTCATAAAGCTGGAATCATCTCAGACTGGTTTCTTGAACATGACAATGAGTTCACTGTACTCAAATGGCCTCCACAGTCACCAGATCTCAATCCAATAGAGCATCTTTGGGATGTGGTGGAACGGGAGATTCGCATCATGGATGTGCAGCCGACAAATCTGCGGCAACTGTGTGATGCCATCATGTCAATATGGACCAAACTCCCTGAGGAATGCTTCCAGCACCTTGTTGAATCTATGCCACCAAGAATTGAGGCAGTTCTGAAGGCAAAAGGGGGTCCAACCCGTTACTAGCATGGGGTACCTAATAAAGTGGCTGGTGAGTGTATTCTTTACTGTTTGCATATGGCCACTATGAGCATTGTTACAACCATAGCATTGCCAATTTCTGTTCAATGCAGTATTTTGCACAAAAAAATGATTCAAATAAATCCTCTTAAACATTTTAAATGTTAAGTATCAATGTTACTTAGATTATTAGATAAACGAAATGATGCAAGGGCCATCCATTATGAATGTTGAAGACATGTATGGTTGTATTCCCACGATGTCCTGTCTTAGAAATCCAACTTCTGATCTGGTTCAGATTAACTACCTGGAGATCAGAAATCCTGACCTCGATGTTTTGATAGTTCAGGTTTTATTACCAGCTGTTTATGGGGCACCAAAACTGAGTTTATATTCCTGCTTCATAAACCGAGTGCTTTGTATCTCACATTTTATTTTTGGTGATTAGCAGCACCCTGCCACTGGCCTGACGTAGTCCTACTCAATTCTAGTCAGAATATGAGTCTGATACTGCTCCATAGAGCTGTGATTATGGGGCGTGTTTCGAACGAACCAGGAAAAAAAATGCCTCTGCTCTCAATTGGATGGACCTACAACCAATAAGAGCAACGGAGTGCGTGACGTATGTTAAGCGACGCATAGTTGTTGTCAACAAAAATCAGTTGCACGCCTAGAATAAGAAGTTGAGACTTGATCGCGTTTCTCTGTTCCTCTTTTGAAATTATTTTGCTGTCGATATCTTCTAGAACAGACCTAATAGCAGAATCTACACACCTCAACTCTCCAGCGGCAGCCATTGTTGTTGTCACCCAAGCGCGCTTTGGTGACGTGGTTGATTACGTTACTGTTGATCATCTGTCCATCATCGTATAAAGCCCGCCCTGACAATTTGATTGGCCCACCAGATATTGTGCGAGCATACTCCCGCTACTATTGAGCAATGCCAGACCAAACTTCCCGACCTCAAACATTGTTGGCGGGACTAAGTTCGGAATGGCACCCAGGCTACCCTGCCACAGCACAGATAAGCTCCCCCCCTTTAGATGAGACCCATCAAACAGAGGCTGGCTACAGAGTTCCACCTCTGCCTCCAAACAGGTTAGCAGAGGTGGGCAGAGTACCCAAAAATTGTACTCAAGTACTCGAGTAACACTACTTTAAAAATCTTTTACTCAGTAAAAGTAAAAAGTAGTCATCCAAGAAACCCTTCAGGTAAAAAAGTATTTGGTAGGAAGGTTATTTGAGTTCTGAGTAACTGAATTAAAAAATCAGATTTAATGTTTATAAATGATGCTGGCAAACAGATTTTATGCGCAAGTTCTGGCGTTATAAGACTCAAATGCCTTAAGAATACAAATAAATGTCATGAATATAAGATAACTAATTCATCCAGAAGAAATGCCTTTTTCAACAAAACTTAGAAAACCAAACCTTACAGTGAGAACTGTATATATGTTAGGACAAGGCAACAAACTTCCACTGTTAATATCTATGGTTTACTGCATGTTTACCTGATTTTATAATAGTTCAAATGACTCACAGAGGGCAGAGTAGTTAGGGATTTTACTCCAGTAGGACTAACACTACTTTGCTGTACTTCTTACTTTTACTTGTGTAATATTCTAGTAAAGTAAACCGACTCCTGAAAGTAAATGTAAGTAATTACTCTCCAACTCCAGGGCTGCTGGAAGTACTTATGAACAGGGGGTGCTTAGAAATGTTTTTAGTTTTTTGGGACTGTTGGTGCCGTTTTCTATTTAGTAATTTACGTTCATATTTAGTTATTATTTTTGGATATGCTCAGTATTTGCATATTATAGAATATTTCTGATTGGATTATAAATACGTTACTGCTTTACTATTTTCATAATTTCCTTTAGTTTCAATTTGCATATGTTAATGCTTAGAATTATCTTGAATGATAGCTGATAGGAATTGACGTTAAGCGATGACGTTACAGAGCTGTGCGTCTCTGGAAAAAAAGAACTGATGTACTTTTTTCTGACTGGAAATAAAGACGGGGCGAAAACACTGTTTTCTACCGTCGTTCAAATATCAACACGCGTAAACTCGCTGACTGAGTGGTTATTTGCATTCATGAGAAGAAACATTTAAGCACGGACATTTAGCCACTACAGGGACAAAAGACCTATGAGACTACATGCCTATTTAAAACACAATAAAAAAAAAAAAAAAAATAGAGATTCACTACTTTATTTTCATATACACTTCAGTCTACGCAACCAGGGTCTGTAATAAACAAACATCAGTTCTCAGGTGAGAAAATTATTGAACAGCTCTTCACATCCATTACACAAAGAACACAAGATCAAAATGACACTAAAATACTATGGTTACGTTAATATGCATGAATAGAGTGGAACCATGCTCTTACTTTGAGCTACAGGCAGCGTACCCTGCCTGGTTACAGGTGTCCAAATGTTCAGGTGCGCTCTGAGGTCGTGGAGATAAAGCTTCTCATGAGCGGATGCGTTTCTGTGCCATATTTCCTCCTTGTTTCTCTCATTAGACTATGTAAATTTACTACTCTGCAGCCGGGGGCGTGCACTGGAAAAACTATCTAAAGATAAGTAACTATTTCTTAAATTAAGTGTATTTACTCTTAATTTGAGTAGGTAAATGTGATGGTTTCCCAATGGAATGAGTATTTTTACTCTTAAAATAAGATAATTATATAATATGCACTTGAAATACAACAATACAATTGTGTTTTCTTATTTTACATGTAAATTGACTTGTCACATTGGCAGGGTTTCTCACTAACCTTCTCAATTCAAGAACAAATGCCCTTATTTTAAGAAAAAATTACTTATCTAGATTTCAATTTTTTGCAGTGTGATGCCACGCTCTAGCACTGGAAAAAAATCGAAATCTAGATAAGTCATTTTTTCTCAAAATAAGTGTGTTTTTTCTTGAATTGAGGAGGTCAGTGAGACACTTTACCAATGGAACACGAAAATTTACATTTAAAATAAGAAAAAACAATTGCTTTGTCTTATTTCAAGTTTATATTATCTAATTATCTTATTTTAAGAGTAAAACTACTCATTCCATTTGCAAACTATCTCATTTACCTACTCAAATTAAGGGTAAATATACTTAATTTAAGAAATTCTTACTTATTTCTAGATTGGTTTTGCAGTGAGCTTGCTTGACGTTGCCATGACAACATAACTTCCATGAACTTGTCTTGATTTGGCCTGAAACAATTATATTAAAATCACACTAATACATGTAATTGTAAAATAAAAAAGTCAAAACCATTTCCCAAAATATTCATAAGCAGTTTCTAATTGTGCAAAGTATTTTTATAAAAAAAAGTTTTTCTTTCCTTCGTTCCACTAGGGGGTGCTGCAGCACCCCCAGCACCCTCACTTCCGGTTGCCATGCCCATTGGAAGTGGGGGCATGGTTTGCACTTTGCAAATAAGTTAATTTCTATAACTTACCTGCAAAGTGCAAACCTGCCACTGGAACTTTTGCGTTAAAGAAGCCAACCAGCCACTAAATAAATAATGTGGCTTCCTACCACTCTTCTAACCCCCCAAATTTGTCTGTTTGCCTACTAATGAAGGTGACGCATAGGAGTGTGCGTCTATGTTTGCGTATACATGCTTGCATTCCTCCGTTCTCCAGTACAGAGCGGTGCACTGCAGGGTGCAAGATCAGCTTCCTGCAGCCTCTTATCGGGCCCAGGTGGGTCACGGCTGATACCTGCCTCAGCCACGCAGGGCAGCTAACCTGGAAATTGAGGTTTCACATCAGTGACCACTTCTCTTTGCTCCAATGCAGAGAGGCAGCAGAAATTAGAAGAGGAATTTGTATGTGTACGTGTGTGGGAGCATTTCTCTATGTCTGATTGTGTTTGTTCTGTTGGTGGTTTTATTTGTTTAGCTTTTTCCATTTCTTTTGGCTGAGAAGATGGAGTGACTGTGAAAGTGTAATAGCAGAAGTTTTTTTATTAAACTTGTAACTCAGGTAAATGTGATAGACGTTGCGACAAATGTTCTCTGTTTTTATCCTGGGTCAGAAATCAGCAGCTGATCAGCAACATTAACTGATTATTCAATATTTTTGTAAATGAGCAAAGTAGTTGGACACATTCTCCCTTTCTATTACTTTTTTAGGTACCATACATTTGTTTAACCGCATTACATTAAATCAGAAAAATATACTTTTTTTGTTAAGCATTATATGGACAGTGTTGAAATATTTTCATGTTGAGCTTTTGTTTGATAAAACTCACTCATTAGGATGCAACCTTTTTTATTCCTGTTGGTGATAGTTTGGTTTCTGTTTTCTGCTTCCAGTTTGTTCTCCTGTATGTTTTAGAGGGCCATAATCTATTTATATGACTTTTCAATTTTATACGCCAGTAGCTCTCTCTGTTTGCATGCAAATTTTACAGAAAAATTACCCCGTCCTGGTGTCTTATTCGTTATTTTTGTGTTTTATGCTTTGTTTTTGCTCAATTTGCATGTAAAGAAAGCCTTTCTGCGTATCTTCACTATAAAATCACTCAATATATCATGCATGTGGGCAATTGGTAAACACGTAATGGGGCTAAACAAGGCATCAACTTCTAGCAGAGGTGTAAACAAGAAGGAAAGTCCAAAAACCAGTGTGAAAAAGTGAAAACAACGAAATGTGGCTCTTTAGACAGATGTGATGTGAAATAGTTAGTGTTCAGTAAAGCTGGAGCTAAAGCCGGGCAGTATTCAGATAACCATGTTAAGCTAATGAATGTATCGTCAACGTCCTTATCAATGCTATTGTTAGTGCCTTCAGTCTCATTACAAACAACATTATACATATTGATTAATTGATTGATATAAATGTGTAGCTGTCTGCTGAAATCCAGACAGCTACTCAAGATCACAATTCAATTAAGGACTCATCCTCAATATTTATGCTGGACTATATATATATATATATATATATATAATATATATATATATAATTACTACAGTAATTAATATATATATATATATAATTAATATATATATATATATATATATATATATATATATATATATATATATATATATATTAATTACTGTAGTCATGATTAAAAGGCTTTTAGTCATTTTTGTATAGGTGTATAATGGGACTATACCAGTGGTGGCTGGGGGAGTTTTCTACTAACCTGACTCCGCCAGATGGATTTGCTCCGCATATCTATCTGGAAATCTTCCGTTGAAGTCATTTTGGGAAGGGGCGAAAATACTGGTTAGCTGATTGGCCTATGTTGGTGATAGATGGGCCAAATAAACCAATCAGATCAACAAAGCATATGACGTACTAACAGAGCGACGACGAAAACACAACCACAAGCCAGTCGGGAGAAGAGCAAAAACATATTTTCCTCTGAGAAAAGCCTCCAGAGCAGTGTTTTGCTCTTCTTTCAGTGAAAAAAAATAGTCTGTAATTCCGATAAAACTTGCTCGATAGCCACGCTAACGCTAGTTTTATCGGCTGAAGCCGCCATGGTCTTTAGAGTTATCTGTTGCGCTTCTCGTTGCGTCACACCTAAACCCAACTCAAAGCCAACGCTGATTGGACGTTCGTTTGGTGAACGGCTCCAAATTTTCTTCAATGGAGAGTCTCCAGACTGATCTGCAAGTGAAACCTTGAAAGCTCGCGAGATCAGGATGGTCTCACGAGGCTAGTTTTCTACAGGGGGGAGTATAAATTCCATCACCCCGTGATGGTCGCTGTGAGCCTAAAAGGTTTTTATTCCTTTTCTGTTTTTTTATTATATTATTTTGTTGGTTTGGTACCATTCTAGGAGATACCATATTCATTAATATTTGCATCAATATTTAAAATATTAAAACAAACATTTCAGGAAATCGGTGCATGTTGGTGTGTGTGAGTGTTTGTGTGAAGAGCCATCTCCCTGCAGCTGGAATCCAGTCATTAGCTGGCTCTGTCTGAGCTATTAGTTTAAATCAAACATTATTACCAAAGAGGCTTAGATAGGGGGTAACGAAAACAATAACTCCATATAAAAAGTTTTTTTTCAAGGACAACAGTAATTAGAAAAGCACCAAATAATTAATTCTGACTCTGGAGGAGCTGCAGAGATCCACTAGCCTCGTGAGACCATCCTGATCTCGCGAGCTTTCAAGGTTTCACTCGCTAATGAGTCTGGAGACTCTCCGTTAAAGAAAATTTGGAGCCGTTCACCAAACGAACGTCCAATCAGCGTTGGCTTTGAGGCGGGTTGAGGTGTGACGCAACGAGAAGCGCGATAGTTCAGTCTAAAGAACATGGCGGCTTCAGCCGATAAAACTAGCGTTAGCGTGGCTATCGAGCAAGTTTTATCGGAATTATAGAGTTTTTTTTTTCACTGAAAGAAGAGCAAAACACTGCTCTGGAGGCTTTTCTCAGAGTAAAAGATGTTTTTGCTCTTCTCCCGACTGGTTTCGGCAAGAGTAGCCTGGCTGTTAGTACGTCATATGCTTCATTGATCTGATTGGTTTATTTGGCCCGTCTATCACCAACATAGGCCAATCAGCTAACCAGTATTTTCGCCCCTTCCCAAAATTACTTCAACGGAAGGTTTCCAGATAGATATGCGGAGCAAATCCATCTGAAGTCAGGTTAGAGATCCACAGCTTAGGGGAAAGAATCTATTCAAGAGACATTTTGGTGGCATTAAAGCCACAGGAGGTAGAAAAACGTAAAATATATAATTTAATATTTATCATTTAATATTTACCACAAGTCATATATGGAAGACTGCAAACACATTGAAGAATGTGCACTCTTCAGCACTGCACATAACGCTTAACCCAACACTTCCTCATGAAACATTGTGCTGTCAGATTACATATATTGTCTACAATTTTACAGACAAGAACTTGATAAAATAACTGTTCTGACCTAGTTCTGACCTAGGTTCTGACCTAAAGAAAAACTAACTACAATTTGATCATATTATTAATTACTAGACTATCAACAAAAAAAAAACAAATAAATCTCAGAGATGTGAAAATCTGCACAAAACTGCATAAAAATACGAAGCCACAAAATATTTGTGTTATTGTTAAAAGAGCGGTGCTAAATTAGAAAAAGACTGAAAGATAGGCCGCTCTAAAGTGGATCAACTAGAGCAGCTGCCGTTCCATATCTCATCGCCGCGTTTACGATTCACCTCAGCACTCTGTCCTTTTTCTGAGATTGACCAAAGAGGTCAATTGCCAATTTGCCTGTGTCAATGTCTTTTTCAGGAAACAATATTAATTTTGCCTAATTAGAACCTGAAGCTAATGAGCGCCGCAGATAACGAGTTAATTTATAATCCATAAAACAAGCGTGGTGTGTTATGGGTTTGACATACAGAGAAAAAAAAAAAAAAACTCAGATGGCTGCTCTCACAAATCAAATTCAGTCTGCGGCGCAGTAAAAATTAGGGACATGCAAGAGATTTATACACACACCATCAGCTTTAACACTCAATTTCTCTGTGTTTCATTTACAGAGACATAAATACAGACACACTATTGTTTTAACAATGTTGCAGACAATCCAGTGACAAAATGTGTTATTTGCCTCATATCCCCGACCTCTAACATATTGAGGGGGTAACCTAAACCTTAATTCAAAGTCATTTTTAAACTTTGCGACCAAAAAACTGGTCTTTAGAGCTCCGCTTTTTTAAAACGGGCTTAAAAAATCAAGGCAACATTCCAACAAATTTGTACAGAAATTGATTCTGAAATCATCTCTATTTAAAACCTAAACGCGGTCTAAAATAATTCTTCACTTATTGAGTTCATGTGTTTTTCTTTATAGTCTGTATTTTCCTTTTTTTATTCCGTAAAAGTTTAAAAACAATCCACTGGACCTGGTTTCCAAGGTTTGAAGACGTTTCGCTTCCCCTCCAGGAAGCTTTTTCAATTCAAATGTTCTTCCTTTTTTTTAGTCCATAGACAGTAATGATCTAAAAAAAAAAACAGTTGCGTAGTTTAAAGGCTGATTTATACTCAAGAAAACAGGTTGTCTGCATGTATGTCGCAGTTAATGCAGATATGCCCCTGCCCCTTCCGCAGATTCTCTGCAGCTCCCAAATTGTAGGTTGCCGCAGACAGGAGGCCTCTGATTGGTTAAATCTACATCCGCTCTACACTGTTTGTGTTTCCTGTTTGGTACCTTACCGGCTTGTTTTGTTTGCATGACCACCATTGTGGAAAACGAATCGTGAAGATGGACCAGCTAGAAGAGCGAAGAGGTGATCGAGAACGCTGGGACCCTTTTTCCACCTGGATACCTGCTCATTTTTGCCCTCATGACCCTCCGTTGTCGCACAAACTTGCCCCCACTTCCTCACCACCTTGGCCACAGCTAGTCTAGACTAGGGGTGTAAATAATAATCGTTTTGTATCGATGCATCGAACCGACAGCCGACGATCCGATGCATCGACACGTCCGCAAGATAATTGATTCATGTTTGTTTTTTCCCTCCGGTCTATTTTTATCCATTTGCTCCTGGACGTAATTCTCCTCCCGTGCTGCGGTGGCGCTAAACCTATTTTCCCTTCCTACCTCGCTTCCTGGTTATACCCTTACAGCAGTTTGTTGCAGTGAGCTTGACACAGACATTTTTGATTTAAGCTCAATATTGAAGCGTGGTCTGTGCTACACGCTGTGGGTCTAGATACGGCCGTGGCGGTGACGAAGTGGGGGCAAGTTTAGTCCGACGACGGAGGGACATGAGGGCCAAAAAGAGCGGAGATCCAGGTGAACCTCGCTCTTCTTACGGGTCAAACTTCACGAGTTGTTTTCTGCAATTTCGGTCATAAAAACAAAACAAGCCGGCCTCCTGTCTGCGGTCAGCTGCAATTTGGGAGAGGTGCAGCGGAGCGTCTGTGGAGGGGGCGGGACGTCTGGAGCCGAGGTATTGCATTGCACTCATTGCACTGATTTTGTGCAGTATTTTTTTATGCAACTTTTCTACTTCTGTTATTTCCTGTTGTTTCTAAAAAAAAATGCATAACGATATTACAGCTTTCATTGATTTATTTCAAACTTGAAACTTTGTTTAGCCTGTAAGGTGTAAAAAAAAACAAAACAAAAAAAAAAACGATTAATCGAATCGAATCGTATCTTGATGTATTCTTGAGTATCGAAAATAATCGAATCGTTGGGTCAGGAAATCAATACTTAATCGAATCGCCATGATGGATGTGATTTACACCCCTAGTCTAGACCACGCTTCAAAATTGGGCACAAATCAAAAATTTCTGCGACAAGCTCACTGCGACACACTGCTGCGGGAGGATAACCAGCCCTTAAGATCTTATTGGTCTGTATTGAGGTTTTTACTGATAAGCTGTGGTAGATTTTCTGATGAGTTTTTCTGTTCCTCTTTCACACAACTTAAATGTCATCTAAGGTTATCTACCTCTATATATCCTTTTTTTTATTTTCCTCATTCATAACAAATATAGGGACTGGAACTGGAAAGAATAAACACAAAGAAAGGAAATTTTAGCTGCTGAACTGAGAAGGAGAAATATAAATGAACAGAGAAGGGTGGAGCTGTAAGCTGCTGCAAACTAAAGATGCAAAAGTGGAAGCGATGCACCTGGAACTATCGGATATAGGCTCGACAAAAGAGTGAAATGAATGTAAGAGAGGCTTTGGAGCAGATGGCCTTAAGTGAGAGAGAGATTCTAGAAAGATGGAGATGCACTGCCATCCCTGCACATATAAAGTCCAGCTGCCCTTGGCCTGTTTGTGCAGTTAGTCAACTGCACCAAGCTGAGATGGACCCAATCATGCAGGATCAGACATGTTCGGTTGGTGTCTGGACAAGGACAACTATTTTACAATTGTTATACCATAAGGAGCAGCAAAATAGAGGCTTCAGTGGGCTTACCTTTCTGATGTTTACTGTAATGAATGCTGCTGTAAGTTAATCATGGTGACTGATTTAGTGACCTTGAAGTTGTTATCTGATTAGCAACGTCTTAACCTTCAGTTAAGTAAAGCAAATGTTTGTTTTTTTTAGGCAACAGGTAATCCCAATTCATCATCTCTACAGTTAAGTCTTGAATAATTAAATCAGCCAAACCCAATTGTAATAATAATTATTAATAATGTTTTTTTTTGTATTTTTTTTTTTACATTTTTCAAATTATGAAATTGTTAAAACAACAACAAAATATAAACAAAACTGTTTCAATACTTCACTGATATAAAAACTATATAAGGCTTTTGGACGACGCAAAATCAACCAGTGGTTGGAGGTTTAACAGATAAATTGAGGTAAGGCAATGACATGAATGCCATCCGGATTGTACATATTTTTATTTTTTATTTCTTTTTTTTCTTATTTTTATTTTGTTTTTCATTGTGTGCGTTACATGTACACTGCACCTTAATCCTTATTTATCTTGATATACTGTATATACCTGGATATACTGTATATATATTGTTTATTCTTAATGCACCTTTTTCCTCCTTGTTTGCACCTTCTGTAACTTCTATGTCAATATGTGACGAGATAATTTCTCCGCTGTGAGATCAATAAAGCTAATCTAATCTAATCTAATGTTTTCCTATAAGTAATCTTTTAATTTAGGACTGATTCAGCCATATTTTGAATACCAATATTGTCTAATTAAATATCACAATATTCAGCGGACACATTTTTTTTTTCACTTTATATATAAATTTATTTAACTTTCCCCATTGTGGGACAAAAAAAAAGAGATTCTCCATCCTCTTCTATTCTATATAGACATATAAATATTACTATATGAAATGGAGAAATGGCTGTTTTCTCTCTTTCTACCAATTTGGAATCCTGGAAATTATGGGCAAGATTTTTAACAGGAATATAAACTAATGTTTCCTGTCCTGCAAAGCTAAGAATGTGTGGGTAAAATGTATCTGTTTAATAAGGGTTTTGACAAAGTTTACCTGCTGCCCTTCAAAAAGGGTAGAACAAAGGCCAATTTTATTGTGGCCATTCAATAAAGTAGCTTTGAATTACAAACCTACATAAAAACAGATCATTCAACCAGATCATACAGTCAAATTGAAAGATTACTATCTAAGAAAAAACAGTTGATTGCATTGAATCATTGACTCAAAGGCAATCCTTCACACTAAACATGCTTGTAGCGACAGTGGAGAGGAAAAACTCCCTTTTAACAGGAAGAAACCTCCAGCAGAACCAGGCTCAGTGTGAGCGGCCATCTGCTGAGGCCCACTGGGGTTCAAGGAGACAGAAGCAAATACAGAAATAAGCAGAGAAGTGGCATACATTCTCTGGGAAAGCATCAGTGACGGAGTTGTGAGCAGATTTGTGTGTTTCTAGTGGCTTTTGTGACAGAGACAGGCCGGACTGGCTGAGCTGTGACTGCAGAACCCTAGAAGAACTGAAGGAGCTGTCCGCTCTTATCAAGGCAGTCTGTGTCCCTCTGTCTGGCCTCCACAGCCAACACACAGCCTCACAAACACATGAAAAAAATGAGAGAGGGGAGGGGAAACCATGAGACAGTGATGGGATGTCGTAGAACAAGAAGCGAGAAAAAATCTTTCCTTCATGATTGCAGGCAAAAGAGAGCTGCATTAGAAATCGCTCTGACAGGTTTGCTTCTTCTCACCAATGTGTGGGACGACTGTCCGCTAATGTCCTTCACTGTCCTTCATCTTTCACAATGTGATTGCTTAGTCACAGCCTTGTCACTCAGCGTTTTCATCATATCACCACTTGAATGTCTTAGAAAGCCAACCATGGGCCGTACATTCAATCACACGCTTTGCTCCCATCAGCTCATTCAGGACGGTGCTGAATCACTCTTATTAGAGCTGAGGTGAGAAGTGATTCTTGTCTTCAGCGTCACCATGAAAAGTTGTTGGGGTTGTTTGCAGTTTTTTTCCCCACTTCGCCTTAAAGAAATGTTTAGATTTCATAAATTAATTTCTTAATAACTCTGCTCAGCCGGAAACTGGAAGACGAAGGGGAAGACAGACCGTTAGGTTCAGGCTCAGTGGGAAATTGGAGTTGTCAATCTTGAAGGAGAGGATTTGTTGCCACTCACGTTTCCAGAGAAGAGACACGTTGACTCCAGTCTGTGTGTTGGTCTTCCAGAGAATGTTTGTTTCAGTGGAGGGCGGAACAGGGTTTACCCAGAACTCGGACGGAGTGGAATAATGTAGCCGCTGGTTGCAACTCAGTTTTCCTGTGGTACTTGAACGGGTCGTGGTGTACAGCATGAGGCCTTTTTAGTCGTGCAAATCCTCTCTTAGAAAGTACTTTTTTTCTAAGTAATCCTGCTTTAGTTATATAAAGAAAACACACTGAAATAGTGGATTTGTGGCAAAATAATTCAGTTATTTCAACATAGTTTCCTTTCTCAACCCTAGCTCATGAGTTGCTTTAATAAAAGTTTTTTTACATAAGTTCTTTCACAGTTTTTATATCATTTTTTTTACTCTTAATAGGCTCAGTTGCATTCAAAATGATTATTGATACAGAGTGAATGCAAATGGATGGTATAAATAATAGCTGTGAGTGAAAGTGACCGTAAACTAGACGACAGAACCGCTCTGAAGAAAGTGAAGCACCTGGTTAGCTTAGCATGTGACCAGATGGTGTTATTACTGGATTATTCCTGCGATATTTGAGTTATAGTTGTAGTAGTGGTACAAATATGTGGTTTGTAAGGTGTACAGTAGGAGAGCTGTGGTGCTTATGTAGTAAACTTTTTTTGACGTCCAATCAATATGTTGCAGGGTGGTGTTGTGGGGGATCAAATTGTGTAAGCTTCAATGTGTAACGGTGTAGGGATGATATAGGGGCCTTATTGGGCTACATCCCCCTGTTTTCTAATGGCACTTAAATAAAAGCCTGTAAGCAAAGGTGTGATACAAATATAAACATTGAACATCTCTAACTGAGGCCTGTGGAGTGAGACTGAGCTCTTGGTTTGGGAGAGGAACCTGGGAGAGGAAGGTAAAGGTCTGTAATTAAAATAAAAAAGTTATAAAGAGAAAGTTTGAATATGTTTGTTTAAATTAACTTTATCAAACTTTACAAGTGTAAGTGAACCACAATGACTAGAAACATCCTTCTGCAGATTATTTTTAATTTATAGTTTCATTACAGTTTAAAGACCTACAGGGAAAACCTGGATATTAGTATAAGTGTTGTTTATATTCATAATAGTGGGGCAAGTTAAGAGTAAAGTCTTGTAACACAAGTATAGAAAATAGCCTGTGTGGTTCTGAAGGTGTTTATTTCATACCAGAAAGGCTAAAAGAATAGCAGAGGGTGTTCTCCACTCAGCCGTGACAGATTTAGTCATAAATCTGTTGGATTAATACACGGCCTCCCAAGGACTCTCACTGTGTGCATTGTAGAAACACAGGAGTCACTAAAAGGAAGACCTAGGGAACTATTTGTCTTCAGCTCTCTGCTATCACTATAATTTATGTCACAAATACAGGGACTTTTACAGACAAATACTTAAACTATAGGATGAAAATTGTTTAAAAAACAATTAAAACTAAGAAGCAAATGTGTTTTAATAATAGTCTAATTTTACTATAGATTTAATTTTCCCATTTTTTTTTTTTTTTGTTAGTATCATATCAAGAATAGGGGAATCAAATTGGGCTAATTTACCATGACATAAAAAGGAAATTAGTGTGTAATTTCAACCAAAGATAACTTGGTGAAATACTCAAAGGAATTTTCCAACCGAATAAAGAAAAATCCAATGTCCATTATGATTTCTCAGAGCTCATCTGCCTGGCTGTGTGTTTCCTGGACGGGGCCGCCTTTTAAAGCTGCTTTTTGTATCTCTGTTTCTGTCTCCTTGAACCCTAGTCGGCCTCAGCAGATGGCCGCTTACACTGAGCCTGGTTCTTTTAACAGGTTTCTTCCTGTTAAAAGGGAGTTTTTCCTCTCCACTGTC
Organism: Cyprinodon diabolis; assembly: GCA_030533445.1. NCBI lineage: Eukaryota > Metazoa > Chordata > Actinopteri > Cyprinodontiformes > Cyprinodontidae > Cyprinodon > Cyprinodon diabolis. The sequence goes on along the minus strand of CM060083.1, from coordinate 40,760,001 downwards.
ATTACAAGCATGCTTAGTGTGAGAGATTGCATCCGAGTCAATGAGTGGATGCAATCAACTGGCTTTCTTGAGATAGAAAACTTTGAATCAACTTGACTGTATGATCTTGTGGACTGTATAGTGCCTTGAGATGACGTGTTGGGAATTGGTGCTATATACATAAACTGAATTGAATTGAATACAGTTAGTCACTTTCAGAGAAGCAGGACTACTCTGAAAAACAGGCCAAGCTCCAGCATCTATAAACAAGGGTGTTGATGGCAGCAGCACAGCTGATATTTTAATCAAGGTTGGAGTTATAGTTGAACCGGAACATACCAGAGGAAGCTACTATGATAAAAAGCGGAAGGAACATACAGTTAGGGGATGAGCTAATAATTATTGCTGAATATGAGAATAGAGATGGACTGAAGCTGAATGATGAAAAGTAGTAACACTGTCCTCCAGCATTCTAAACCTACAGCAGCATAAACAAAGAAAATAACTCGGCACAAACTAACTATTTTGGATGAGGTATAAGGAAGGTAGAGAAATGTGGATCATTAGCTTATCAGTGACAATATAAATTTGTTGATTTTTTGCAAAGGAGTTGGATGGTGTCAGTTAAACCTTCACATTGTTTCTATTGTTTTTAAATTGTTCTATATGTGTGGTTGTGGGTTATGTGACCTCATGGTTAAGTTGCCGATGACCTCCTGAAATATGAGTCATGGAGGCGAGTCTTGGGGTTTGTTTTTTGTAATTTTTTAACTTACCTTGTGTTTTTAAACAGGTTCAATTTCAATATATTCTTGAAACTATGGGGAAGAAAGTAATGAGATTTTTTTTTTACTTAAACTCATCTTTGCTTAACTAAGACATTCAATGCGGAAAATAACTGAAGAACCAAATGCTGTTTCACATCTCTACAATAAATCTGTCATTCCACATTTTTATAAATGTGAGCCATATAATATAAACTTATAAACATGGCTTACCAGCCTCTTTCATCCATCCCTTCTGCATGTATGTTGTGTTTTTATTCTTTTAATGTGTGGCTGTTCTCCTCTGACAGGGGAAAAAAAACTGCATTTATTCCCATTTCAGCTTTAAGTAATGCCTAAACACATCCAGTTCTCTTTGTATGGAAATAGATGTTTAAATTTTGTTTCTGGCAACTGGACTATTTTCATTTCAGATTGATCTCCTTATTTATTTTCACATTTAAGTGGCTTCCCAGAAGCCACTTAAATCATCAGACAATAAGGGAGCTCACAGCACCTAAGGCAGAGAAAGTACTGATAAGTTGATTTCAGCATTTCCATCTTATTTCTAAAGAAATGTAAGTAAGATTAATTTATCGTTTATTTCACTGGTGGTGACGGAAGGAGATAATGCATGAGTCCCAATAGAGTTTCTAAAAAAGGATGAGCCTGAAACAATGACTTAAATTCTCTGTAGAAATCTGACCCCTTCAATTACTTATAAAGGGCTCCATAGGAGCTGGATATACTTAAAGATTTAGGGGTCATACCCTGGTATGAATGGTAAAAATATTAGCTCAAATTACACTGCTTTAGCAATGAAATCTAGACTTATTGACACAATGGTATCCATGTTTGTGTCTTTAAACTCTGTCCTTTAAAGATAACAATGTCACGATTTTACTAAAGTTCAGACCCAAATGCAGAAGACCAAACAGGTAGACCAGGGAAAAGGTTTAACGGGTTTTATTGAAGAAGTTAAACAGAGGGAGAAGTGTTGCTCTGGACACTGCTCAACCGGAACTGTAAAGTGAGGGAAAGACACAGCGGTTAGTTCAGGCTCAGTGGGAAATTTGACTCGTGAAACTTGGAGAAGAGGATTTTGTTGCTGCCTCGCGTTTCCAGAGAGGTTGTTGAATCCTTGACTCCTGTCTGTATGCTGTAGTTCCAGTGTTTGATTCGGTGGAGGGCAGAACAGGGTTTACCCAGAAAGCGGTTGTTTGTAGGTGAACAGAGAAGCTGACTGCCACTCAGATTTCCTGCGGTACTTGAACGGGTCGTAGTGGAGATGAATCCCTTTCTCAGTGCAAAGCTCAAACGATCTCTTGGGGAAAGTGGATCCAAACCTCCTGTTTGAACCCCAGCTCAGTTTGTAGCTCAGTTGATCCTTCCAGTGAGAAAAGGTCCGAAAAATCCAGTTTGCAGGATGACTTCCTGCAGAGAGGCAGAGACAAAAAACAAAGTTAAAACTCAGGTTGACTAGAACTCAGCAAAACTCAGCTTGGCTAGAGTACCCAAAACACTCTGGCGTCGAGGTCAGACACTGCTCCACGGGCACCGCACAGTGGCAGCCCACTGCTACCCAAAGGGGATGGGTTACATGCAGAGGTAAATGTTTCCAGTGTGAGATTAAAGCTCAATTATATAATAAACGTTCTGTACATTAACTATGTAATAAAACACTTTTAAAGAAAGCTTTTCATGCAGTTAATTTTTATGTTCTTGTGTCTAAACTTTAGTGATTGGACTTAGAGACTTAGATGGATTTTATTTTGTCATTTTGTACACAAGTGTAAACAAAAAGAAATTTTGTTAAGTACAGCTCTCTGGCCTATTTCATTTTTTAAAGTTCAGGCAAGCAGCAGTGATAAAAACATTATGATGAACAAAATTGATGTAAACTTCTGCGATGATGACGCTTCTGTAGTCGCAATAAATAATTTACTGAGCAGAAAGGAATGTGTTTGTTCTATAGGGATTTGCTTTTTAGTTGATTCAGGACACTGCAAATTTTAATTACCAAAACACTGATATGATGGACTCAGCACAAAAGCTGGTTTTCATCCACCGTCTTTAGGCATGGAAAGACAATTAACATGAAATGTGACAAACACAGGAAAACATGGACGACACATACAGACAATAACTTGAATTTACAATAAATATATATTATCAGTCAGAGGAAAATCTTCCTGTGAATGGATGTCTTGTTAGTTACTAAACCAATGGTTCAGAAAGATTTTAAAGTTGGAGTATGTTTCACACTTTCTGAAATAAGCTGGCAATATTTTTCATGACTACATACCTCTGATGGACGCGAGAACTGGTCTGGTATAAAATTTGTTAAAGGATGAGGAGCATTTTCACTTCAAACTTAAAACAGCAAAACAAGCCTGTCTTATGGCTATCAGAGACCAAGATGTTTCAAATGTTATACTGTAAAATCTTGTGTAAATATTAAATCATGTTTCATTATTTGAGCGGTCGAAGTCTCAGGATGTGATATTGCTGATTTTACATTTTGTACGCTTGGAAATATAAATTGAATACTGGCATCTAAATGTATGCTAATGATGCTGTGATTTCTATACATGTAAAATGATATAGAAGACTTTGACTGTCATGATGTTACAAAGTTCTGACCCAAATTAAGAAAACCGAACAGAGAGACCAGGGAAAAGGTTAACAGGTTTTATTGAAGAAGTTAAACAGAGGGAGAAGTGTTGCTCTGAACACTGCTCAACTGGAACTGTAAAGTGAGGGGAAGACACAACGGTTAGTTCAGGCTCAGTGGGGAATTAGACTCGTGAACTTGGAGAAGAGGGTTTGGTTGCCGACTCACGTTTCCAGAGAAGTTGTTGAATCCTTGTTTCCTGTCTGTGTGCCGTAGTTCCAGTGTTTGTCTGATTCGGTGGAGGGCGGGACAGGGTTACCCAGAATGCAGTTGTTAGTTGGTGAATGGAGAAACTGACTGCCACTCAGATTTCCTGCGGTACTTGAACGTAGTGGAGATGAATCCCACTACGTTCAAGTGGAGATTCATCTCCACTACGGGTCGTAGTGGAGATGAATCCCTTTCTCAGTGAGAAGCTCAATCGATCTCTTGGGGAAAGTGGATCCAAACCTCCTGTTTGAATCCCAGCTCAGTTTGAAGCTCAGTTGATCCTTCCAGGGAGAGAAGGTCCGAGAAATCCAGTTTGCAGGATGACTTCCCAAAACTGGCAAACACTCTGGCATCGAGGTAGTGGCAGTCAGCAGCTTAAGAACACTCCGTTTAACGAGGAAACCATCAGCAGGTGTGTGAGGAGGCGGACCAGAACCAGGCGCCTCCTGGTGGATGAAGGGAGACAAACACAGAAACACAAACACAAAGACAAGTGTCCTGACATTGACATTGACATTAATATAGACTCTGAGTTACTGTAATTAATGAATTAGTAGTTTAAGATATGTATATTGGAATTACTTAATGTCATATTCTAATATGAAAAATGTGAGTTTCTATAAAAAATGTAGAAAAAAAGTTACTATAGATTCAGTTTGATTTCCAAAAATTAGAATGACCAAAACCTCGAAATAACTACTTCAACTTTTAAACAAATTAATCCTTATTGTACAGATGGTTCTCATTGGGTTCTACATCAATCATCTGATTTTTTATTTTTATTTTTTTGTCATACATAGTTTAAAATCTAAAATCAGCTTATCAGTCTGGTAGATTAGGTGACTCTCTGATACAGTTATTTTCTGCATTTAAAGCTAACTCTTTGTCCTTGTAATCTACATACTGAAAAACAATCCACTATTGGTGAAAACCCACTATCCTAAATGAGCTCATCCTGTGCGTTTGCTTATGTGAAGTTTTTGGGGCAGTGATTGATGTGAGGTGGTGTTGCTGCATATAGTTGATGTGTTTGAAGACTCTCTTTTGTCAGCAAATAGACAGTACAGTAACTTGAGTGGCACCACACTGACTCATCAGCCTACTGATTGCATGACTGCAGCCCAAGTCTGACTGGCCCTGAGTGAGAGACTATCCATCAAGTATTTATACACAGCAACTAAGGATCAAGATTCTCTTCACTCAGTCCTGTGCACTCACTAAGACTTAACACAGATCTGAGGAGGCTTCATCTTTTCTTTTGTTTGTCCCTGCAGTGGTAGACAGCTGAGCACTGCCCATATACCCATTAAGCCCCTTTTGCTCCATAAAATTCATAGCCATAATTCAGAGCATAGCTGAAATTGCAGAGCTGACAGCTCCTGTCCCAGTGAATCAGAACTCAGATGAACGAGAGGTCTGGAGATGTCACCTAGATAATAAACAGGGCTTTGGTCCACAGCCCCTTTTGTTTGAGAAGCCTGCGGCCTCAGGGCAGGGCAAAGGCTAGTCCCCGTCTAAAATGTGCTACTCTTATTGATCCAGCAGGGATTGATGTCCTCTAGTGGCTGATTTAGTCCCCTCTCCTTCGTTTCTCCTGTAAACCTGGACTAAGTACGAATTTCAGATGTTGCTGTCGGTATCTTTTTAAATCTTCCATCTCTTTCCTTTTTGCTTTGCAGTTTTCATCCATCTGCCTGTTTTTTTATCTACTTTTCAACTCTGGATGTTTTCTTTTGTTTTTACTCTGATAAACACAAGTGAAACTTTTTGTCTGTATGTAAAAGTCCAACATTTTGTGAAGCACTAACACTAACCAAAACCACTCGTTGCTTTTTTTCTTTGTTATTACATAAGTTCATATCCTTTTTTTACCCCTTCGTGATTTCTTTCAACTTTCCACTAATTTCTTAAGCCAATTTTACACTAACAAGATCACATTATCTTTTCTTAATATCAAATTGATAAGAAAACAGATCGCACCTCACACGGCTCTGAATCATTTCATGACATTTGTGCACTTTAGCTCAATTTTCAATGCCGTCCTTTCAGACATATTAGCCAAACTATTTGTTTATCTCCAACAAAATTCTCCAGGCTCAGTAACTTCCTTACTTCCTCACCAAATATTTAATCACAGCTAACATAACAACCAAAAACAAAGATTTATAATTACTATGTTTATTAAAAAATGAAACTAAAATAAATTGACCAGTCTATCTTCCAGACAGTTCACAGGCAGTTTTCCATATTGACATTTTAATTGAGATACTACATTTGGATTATTAACTGATTGATGTTAAAAAGATAAATACTAAGTCATACATTCATTCCTGTTTAGCATTTTGTTGATCAACCTTTGGTTGAAAGTACAGCAACAACCCTTTTGTGCTTCTCTACTAGCTTTGGACATTGGTAGACTGAGATTGTTGTCCATTCTTTGCCCATTTTTTCAGGATTTACTTGCATTAAGTTCTATCAATATTAGGTTCCTGTCACATCTCCTAAAGTGCTGGCATACCCTGAACTTTTTATGTTTTATTTAAAATTTTGGGTGTATATATAGAGTATTCATCACAAATCCAGAACTTATGTCCAGCAACATCCTAACTTATGCATAACGCACGGTAGCGCAATCCCCATAATATGATGCAAAAGCATCATTTCATGGGCAATACGAAGCATTAGTTAAAGCTGCAACTCTCAAGCACATCCCTGCTCATGGGGGGAGTAGCGATGCGTCCGGAGGCCCCCGATCTGCATAAAACGATGTCTTTGATCACGGTATTATTCTATTAGATTCAGCGTCATGTCTGCTAGGAAGTTTGTGGGTCTTGTCTTTGGGTGTGAACTTAAGGAGGATCCATCACAATCACCTTCTCGCTCACCCTACTGGAACACGTGAAATACGTTGATATGCGTTGGAGATAATTTCTTGATAAGTTATGCACAAGTTACTCATAGGTTTTGGATAAGTTAGACGCAACGAATTATGAGTAACTCACACTTAACAAATGTCAACTATCAGATAACTTACCGATAACTTATGTCCCACATCTGGCATAAGTCGGGAAATTTTGAGCATGCTCAAATGTTCTCAATGTACTCGCCATATGTTGACGTGTGCCAGTGTACTTCAAGCGTGCTCATAACTTATCCAACGTATGCCAGCGTTTTAGGCAGAGTTTTCGTACGTCAGGCATACGCTGGTCTAAATCCTCAAGGTGTGACAGAGGCTTAACAAACTTCTTTGACCTTCTTCTCTGTTCCTGTTGGAGAAGAAACGTGATACTGGCACTATGTTTCAGATTTGGATTTGTGATGTTAAAAAACAAACTATTTTACTTCTATTACCCTCTGTGTGTTTTCTTTTTAACATAAAATGAAACAAAACACATGGTAATGTGTGTTTTTTTAACAGGATGTCTATGTATTCTTCCAAGGTACTAATAGCTACCTAGCCTCGTGAGACCATCCTGATCTCGCGAGCTTTCAAGGTTTCACTCTCAGATCAGTCTGGAGACTCTCCGTTAAAGAACATATGGAGCCGTTCACCAAACGAACGTCCAATCAGCGTTGGCTTTGAGGCAGGTTGAGGTGTGATGCAAAGGGAAGCACGACCGTTCAGTCTAAAGAACATGGCGGCTTTAGCCAATGAAACTAGCGTTAGCGTGGCTATCGAGCAAGTTTTATCGGAATTACAGAGTATTTCTTCACTGAAAGAAGAGCAAAACACTGCTCTGGAGGCTTTTCTCAGAGGAAATTATGTTTTTGCTCTTCTCCCGACTGGTTTCAGCAAGAGTAGCCTGGCTTGTGGTTGTGTTTTCGTCGTTGCTCTGTTAGTACGTCATATGCTTCGTTGATCTGATTGGTTTATTTGGCCCGTCTATCACCAACATAGGCCAATCAGCTAACCAGTATTTTCGCACCTTCCCAAAATTACTTCAACGGAAGGTGTCCAGATGGATATGCGGAGCAAATCCATCTGACGGACTCAGGTTAATAGCTACCATGCTTTCAAATCTCTAAAGCTATAATGAGAAATGTCAGATTAGTTGGGATCTGTAAAGGCTAAATGAAACAAAAGGAGGCTAAACACTCTCCACATAAAGCAGATTGTGCAATGGAAAAGTTCATTTTAGCCCCCAGATGCTTTATGTGCTTGCCTTGCTTCACAATGACGGCTTTGTTTCAAGAGGAAGTGTAAGGGTGCTGAGAAAGTCGGGTGGCTGATAGGACAATAGGAGAGAGAAAGGTGAAGATGAAAGATGGTCCTTGCGGTCCATTGCTCCTGTCATGGAGGCAGTGTTGCAGAGTGGCGGAGAAGGGCTGGTCATTAATGTGCACTGTATCATTCATAACAGTAGTACTGGCATCACTTGCTGCTAAATACCATCATTTGTCAGAGAAAAGGGCTTAGTATCTCAGTGTTACAGGAATATCAACTGTGCACACACTCATGCTAAATATTACAATATATGTGAGGTAATTACTGCCAAATATAAACATACAGTAGTTCTGTGTTTCTCCCTCTCATTGATCAAAGGCAGGATTTTTTTTTATGTAACTGCATCATCTCTGCTTTTATCAAAATGTTGGGAGACCTCTCAAGTGTGAAGGCTTTCTTTTTTTAAATAGAAATCTGTCTACTGACTGCAGTTTTTCATTGAATGAGCAAAGACGACAAGATGGACACCTGGGAATTTACTCTAGCGGGAAATTCAGAAAATAATACATTTTCTAAGACTTGTTCCGAGATTTCCTTTGGCTTTTGGCTTTACAGCTGCACTACATTCCTAATGCATTTGCACTTAATAAATGCATAAAAACATCTATATAGTCAAGCAGATTGAAGCAGTTTGCGGCTATTTCTCTGCCAGGTCAAAACTGTCTCTTTCAGTCAAAAACAAAGTAGATACAGAAATAATAAATCGACAGAAACATATTCTCCTACAAACGACTTCAGGTCCTGAAAAAAAATCAAGCCTACCATGAAGACCATCTCACCGTATCCGGCTGGTATCTCCTTTTAGTGCTCTCCATAAATCTGTGTTTTTAATGCTCTGCACCTTCATCCATCCACTAACAGATGAGGTTGATATAACCCTCTTTATCTTTAATTGCACTAAAATGATCACCGGCTTTCAGCAGACTGTGTTTTTATCTGCTTGTCACAAACCCCACTGTTTTTTCAAACTCAAAAGCTATTCACTCTGCTTGTCATTTACATAGAAATACAGTACATGTTGGCAGTCTGGACTCTAAATGCCTGCATAATGCCTTATTTAAACATTGCAAACCGCATCATTGGCCAAGTGACTTCATTTACTTGATAGCAATGTTTTAGCAGCAGCTCTCCCTTTTGATGCAGTTTATAAGTCTGCAAGAAGGAAACATAAAATATGAGTTTTGCACATTCAGTGTTTGCAAGCTGGTTGTGAATATTCCTTCTGCTCCTGCAAAACATCCTAAAAATGTTCAGTTTTACAAACAAAGGCTTAGAATAAAGCCTACTAACTAACAACTTCACCAATTGTCTTGGTGTCTTCAGTGCACTGTTGAAGTGATTCACTTAAGCCCTTGTTTTAAAGGATATTGCGCTTATTAAAATACATTGTTATGTCTATGAAGAAAATTGAGGACGAAAAAAGAAAGAAACCATATTTGTTTCTTGTCACCGGGCAGCTGGCCATACGAGATTAGACATAGCAAGCCTGGTTCTGTCAGAGGTTTGTTCCTGTTAGCATACACTGTATATTTTCAATCAAAGGTATTGTGGAGTTTTTTTTTAAGACCAGCCTTCTCTACATAAAAAAATATAAAAAATGCAAGTGCAAAAGCATGCACTAGCCCATTTCTCCTCGTGCATGCCCTTTTTAAAACTCAGTTAACTGACCGTTCGAACAGATGATCGCTGTTTTTTGCTCTGTTGGACATTTAACTTGGACTGCTCAGTGGCGCAGTGGATAGCACTGCAGCAAGAAGGTTCCGGGTTGGATTCCAGGTTTGATTCATCTTTCTGGATGGAGTTCACATGTTCTCCCTGAGCATGCATGGGTTCTCTCTGGGTACTCCGGTTTCCTCCCTCAGTCCAAAAACATGACTGTTAGGTTAATTGGCTTTTCTAGATTCTCCTTAGGTGTGAGTGTGGGTGTGAATGGTTGTTTGTCCTGTTTGTCTCTGTGTTGCCCTGCGATGGACTGGAGACCTGCCACGCAACCCCCTCCTCTTTCGTGCAGTACCTGCGCCATCTTTATTAGTCGCTGTCACTACCCGATCCGTCCCGGAAGCACGATCCGTTCATGTATATCTAGATGCACAAATGCGCTGTTATCATGTGCACATCTAGATATATACCCGGGTTGAACTCGATTTTGTAAAAAGACCTAAATGACATATTTTTGCATACCGAAATACAATGTGTCAAGTTTAAAGTATTTACTGAGAAAATAACTGCCTTAAAATCCTTTCCGTTTTATCAGTCTTCTCTGCCTGATCTGCACCGGAAATGGGATCCTACGCTACTTGCGGTGGCTAACTTTTTAAATAAATCTAGTCTTTTTGAGTTTTATGTTTTCGTTTTGTTTTAACCTTATGGTATATAGTGCATAATTAAAAGAAAGAAACAACTAAAATGAAGATAAATATGGTTTAATCATATTTTCTCGGACTGCTCTTAGCATGCCAATGAACATCAGAGAAGCAGTTTAACGATGAAAAATTTAAAAAGCATCTAAATTGTCTCACAAAAGTAATATAAAATTTTTTAAAGACGTGTATTAGCATTCTTAAGTAACCTGACTCCGCCAGATGGATTTGCTCCGGATATCCATCTGGAAACCTTCCATTGAAGTAATTTTGGGAAGGGGCGAAAATACTGGTTAGCTGATTGGCCCATGTTGGTGATAGACGGGCCAAATAAACCAATCAGATCAACGAAGCATATGGCGTACTAACAGAGCGACGACGAAGAGGAGCCAATTGATAGATCAAACTCTTGCCGAAACCAGTCTGGAGAAGAGCAAAAACATCTTTCCTCTGAGAAAAGCCTCCAGAGCAGTGTTTTGCTCTTCTTTCAGTGAAGAAATACTCTGTAATTCCGATAAAACTTGCTCGATAGCCACGCTAACGCTAGTTTCATCGGCTGAAGCCGCCATGGTCTTTAGACTGAACGGTCGCGCTTCTCGTTGCGTCACACCTCAACCCGCCTCAAAGCCAACGCTGATTGGACGTTCGTTTGGTGAACGGCTCCAAATTTTCTTTAACGGAAAGTAGCCAGACTGATCTGCGAGTGAAACCACGAAAGCTCGCAAGATCAGGATGGTCTCACGAGGCTAATTCTTAAGTAAGTTAAGGACAGAAATTAGTCATTTTACATTCTTTATGGACACCCGGATGTATATCTGTTCGCGCATGCGCAGGACAGATCACATAGGACTCAGCGCAGAGAGATGGCGCTGGTCGGACGCATCAAACTGGAAGAAGAACTCTCTTGTTTGCACATGTGCAGTGCTCAAGTTTCTGGTAAATCAGCTCGTTCAGCTCTGCTTCAACAGCCGGATTTGCTCATGAGGGCCGACTGAATTTCATACGTGTTTGATTTTCTCCCGATCTTACGAATCCTGATTGGGAGGTCGTTTTGAGGGCTAATTAACCGCCGTTATCCCCTGTATTCTATACAAAACAGGACGCACAATGAGGCTCGGCCTGATCCAAAAAATTCTAGCATGACTGTAGAATCGCCCGAAAAAGTGCAAAAACTTGTACAGTGTGTGCCTTCCTTTCCATTGTCACCACATGCATTCTCAGGAATACTAATTATTAGAAAGTTAATGCCTCATTGAAATTGCCTGGTTTTAGTTCACATTTCCAACTGGTACGTGAACTACATTTGAACACATCAAAGTGAGATCCGACTTTATGTAATTGAATTCGGATCTTTCTTTGAAGTGAACTTCATTTTATCATTACTGTGTTTCCCCCCCCCTTTTCTCTAGTCTACATGTTTTGTTTTTCAGTCAAGTGCATGTCTACTCACATGAAGCGGATAGTTATTTTACAGTCGAAAACCCCAAGAGGAGCAGGGAAAAATCATTATTGATGACTATGAAGGAAAATGCTTAATTTGCACCATCTTCAACCAAATTATAACTCATACTGAAAGCTTCTGAATTTGCATAAATCTCATTAGACTACAATGAAAGGGGTTCATAAATCGTTATATTAATTAGTCATTTTTTGCAACCCTTTCATAAGAAAATGGAGTATATTAATAAAACCAAGGGCGGGGTAATTGTGAGGCCTAATTGGTTGCTGTTTTAGGAGGTTTGGAGCTCAAGTGACACGTTTGATTTACTCCAGCTTGTCTTCTTTTTTCTGACTAAGTATCTTTAGACTTTTACTGTATTTGGTAACTTCTACCAGGGACTGAAAGACATATCATGAACTGTCCACTATCAGCATTGCACAGTGATTTAAATCCATATTTACTTACCTGGCTCTCACCAGAAAGTTATGTAAGCATCTATTATTTAGTAGGAAGTCTTTATTAGCAGAATTTACATCTATAATCAAGAAAAACAAAGAAAACTGCAGGAATATAAGATATCCATTTATTAAAAAAACAATGATCAATACACGCACAGACTCTTAAGCTAGTGCTTCCTCACACTGGATGAGAACTATAAGAGCACCAAATTTATTCTGTTACCAGAATCAAGTATTTTGCTAAAAGTAAACATTAAGAATACATAAACCGATAGCAAAAACCATCCTACTAGCACCTTCTTTTGTTGACATCCCACAAATCGTTGTATGCCGCATGCAGCTTTTGAATAACCTGACTCCGCCAGATGGATTTGCTCCGCATATCCATCTGGAAACCTGCCGTTGAAGTAATTTTGGGAAGGCGCGAAAATACTGGTTAGCTGATTGGCCTATGTTGGTGATAGACGGGCCAAATAAACCAATCAGATCAACGAAGCATATGACGTACTAACAGAGCGACGACGAAAACACAACCACAAGCCAGGCACAAGCCAATTGATGGATCAAACTCTTGCCGAAACCAGTCAGGAGAAGAGCAAAAACATCTTTTCTTCTGAGAAAAGCCTCCAGAGCAGTGTTTTGCTCTTCTTTCAGTGAAGAAATACTCTGTAATTCCGATAAAACTTGCTTGATAGCCACGCTAACGCTAGTTTTATCGGCTGAAGCCGCCATGTTGTTTAGACTGAACTGTCGCGCTTCTCGTTGCGTCACACCTCAACCCGCCTCAAAGCCAACGCTGATTGGACGTTCGTTTGGTGAACGGCTCCAAATTGTCTTTAACGGAAAGTAGCCAGACTGATCTGCGAGTGAAACCTTGAAAGTTCGCGAGATCAGGATGGTCTCACGAGGCTAGCTTTTGAATGCTATGCTTGTAAAATTCCCACTTTTATTGAACCTGAGCAGAAGTTTTCGTTAGCCTTCATATAAATCTTACATCATTGCCTGAATATGTCATCATCATCACTGATTTCATCAGTAATAAAATGCCAGGGTTATTTAATCTTATTGGAAACATAATTCAAATGTTTATTCTGCTTGGTTCTAAACATCAAAATAGCACTTTTACATCATTACACTTTATTGGGGGGCCACATGCCGAAGGCATGGCCCACCTACTACTATCTCACATATTTATTCCGCGTATTATTATTATTGGGGGGCCACATGCCGAAGGCATGGCCCACCTACTACTATCTCACATATTTATTCCGCGTATTATTGGGGGGCCACATGCCGAAGGCATGGCCCACCTACTACTATTGCACATATTTATTCCGCGTATTATTGGGGGGCCACATGCCGAAGGCATGGCCCACCTACTACTATTGCACATATTTATTCCGCGTATTATTGGGGGGCCACATGCCGAAGGCATGGCCCACCTACTACTATTGCACATATTTATTCCGCGTATTATTGGGGGGCCACATGCCGAAGGCATGGCCCACCTACTACTATTGCACATATTTATTCCGCGTATTATTGGGGGGCCACATGCCGAAGGCATGGCCCACCTACTACTATTGCACATATTTATTCCGCGTATTATTGGGGGGCCACATGCCGAAGGCATGGCCCACCTACTACTATTGCACATATTTATTCCGCGTATTATTGGGGGGCCACATGCCGAAGGCATGGCCCACCTACTACTATTGCACATATTTATTCCGCGTATTATTATTATTATTATAATTCTCCCGTATACCCAAAACTTCGGCGCGTAACTAGTCCCGCACGGTTTGGCGGATCGGGCCCAAAGTTGGCACACGCGTCGGGACCAATGGGGTGATGTGTGCTTGTATAAAACTTTCTCATTAGTCCGAAGGTTTGCGAATTATTAGCGAAAACGTCGCAAAAAAATCCCATAGGAAATGAATGGGGAGAGGAAAAAAAAAGCATAAAAAACAGCACTTCACTGTGTCGGCATACATTCACCTAGAAAAACAGTTTGAAGCTCAGTTTGTAGATAAATCCTTCGTCTATTTAAAACTGAAGACGGTATGTTGATAACTGCTACGGTTTTTGTATAATCAGACCTCAAGCGCCACAAAGTTTTAGCAAAATCCAGCCTGCTAGAGTGGAGCAACTGAAAAGCTAGAGTGTGAGGCAGGCGTTTTTTAAACACAAAAAAACATTTTAAACTCGCCCTCACGGCCACATATTTATAGCTAGAGTCACCATTTTTGGTCAGTTTGTAGACTGAAATCTCTGGACCCACACAATATCTTCGGAATTACGGTAGGATTAATACTTTTCCTTAAAAACCCTCCAGACCGACCTAAAGTCGATGAAAATCAGAGCCGTTTTTCATTGGTTTTGGAGCAGAAGAGGGGAGAAAAACGAATCAGACTATGTGTTTTAAACTCGTCATAAATATTTTTCTGAATGACACACATACACCAAAGTTGGCATAGTTGGAGTCGAAGGATGACTGACGCTCACGGTGAAAAAATTTTTTGAATAACTCATACGGTTTTTGCTCAGCAGTCGTTTGTTCGGAGGACATTTTAAGCACCTGAAAGCTGAGTGACAGTGACCTGCTGCAGCTAGCTCAATTAGAAGCTTAGGTGTGATGAAACGTTTTTTCTTTTTCTTTCTCTTCCCATTCAGTTTGTAGATGATCTACAGCCATGAAAGTTACTCCAATTGAAGACAAGATATAGCTGTCGCTTAGATAAAAAGAATTTTTCAGATACCTTTTACGGTTTTTACTCAGCAGTCGTTTGTTCGGAGGGGTGCTTTAGCAGCTAAAAGGTGAGTGAGAGTGAGGTCCTGCAGTTAAAAGAAAGGGAGGAGCAGGTGGGCCAACCATTTTGTTTGTGCTTCGTTTTGGGTTGTGAAAGACCTACAGACATGAAGGTTACCCCAGTCTGAGACAAAGGATAGATGTTGCTTTCACTGAAAGAATTTTTCAGATATCTTTTACGGTTTTTGCTCAGCAGTCGTTTGTTCGGAGGGTAAGCACCTGGAAGCTAGCTGACAGTTAGCTTCTGCAGCAGCCTGCTAGAGTGCAGCTGCTGAAATCTTAGTGTGAGGCGGCCATTTTTTTCAGATCAAACATCTTATTCTCGCCCTCACGGCCACATATTTGGAGCTACAGTCACCATTTTTGGTCAGTTTGTAGACTGAAACCTCTGGACTCACACAATGTCTTCGGAATTACGGTAGGATTAATACTTTTCCTTAAAAACCCTCCAGACCAACCTAAAGTCGATGAGAGTTTCAGCCTTTCTCTATTCTTTTTGAGCTGAAGATGGGAGAGAAACGAATCAGACTATGTGTTTTCAACTCGTCATAAATATTTTTCTGAATGACACACATACACCAAAGTTGGTATAGTTGGAGTCGAAGGATTGCTGATGCTCATGGTGAAAATGTTTTTTGAATAACTCATACGGTTTTTGATCAGTAGTCGTTTGTTCGGTGCCGTTCTTCCCATACAAAAAAGCCTGGGAAGAAGAAACCAATAGTGAGTGCAGCTGTTGTCTGTGTCAGTGAGAGGCTCGTTAAGCGTTGTCAAGGTTACCAAGCTTCAAACAGATTTTACCTCTGCTGTTTTAAACAGCACATATTAATCTAATGGAGGGTGAAAGGACTGATTTAACATTGGGAAATGGATACTATATGACTGCTGTCCATGACACTTCCCTTGCCACTCAGCACTGATAGACTTTCAAAATAAGACTCCAGGGACCCTACAAAATAAAAGCCTCTATATTTTTTTACATATATTTATTGCCCTATATGGCTCAACATTATGACCCAAACTCAACCCCGTTTTAGAGAATAGACTCTAGGAGACTGTTTAAAACACACCCTATAGCAAATTTCAAAATAAAAGCCTCCCATTTCCGCTTCATCTACTGCCCTAATAACATGGAAAAAGAGTGATTTAACGATTGGAAAGTAATCAACTATCATTGACGGGTCTGAACATTTTCTATAAACACAACTCTGTTGGACTTTCAAAATAAGACTCCAGGGACCCTACAAAATAAAAGCCTCTAGATTATACTAATGCATTAATTGATGCAAATGGCTCAACATTATGACCCAAACTCTTCCAGGTTGTTTTTATTAGACTCTAGTGACCTTTTCAAAACACACCCAGAGCAAATTTCACAATAAAAGTCTCCCATTTACTCTGTAATACAGCAACTATTCACCTAATAACATGGAAAACCAGTGATTTAACATTTGGAAATGGATTCTATATCACTGCTGGGCGTGACCCATCTTTTGATGCACATTCATGATAGACTTTCAAAATAAGACTACAAGGACTCTACAGAATAAAAGCCTCTTCCTTATACACACTCATACATTCTGGCATATTGCTCATTGCCATTGGTGATTTCATCACTGCAATGGCTCTTAGAAGGCGGGCGGAGCCCGCCAATGGTAACAGGCGGGCGGAGCCCGCCAAAGGTGATTACATCACTGCAATGGCTCTTAGCAGGCGGGCGGAGCCCGCCATTGGTGATTTCATCACTGCAATGGCTCTTAGAAGGCGGGCAGAGCCCGCCATTGGTGATTTTTTTCTTCACTGAGATGGCTCCTAGCAGGCGGGCGAAGCCCGCCAACTGGGCTTTACCCACTGTGTTTCAATATGGACAACCCATATTACCCTTGTGCATCATACGCTGTGCACGTCTATTTCCCAGATTTCAGCACAAGTGGCACACAGCTCTCTTTGCCCATGAACTTGCCCTCTTTCCTTCCCTCAGCAGCCCTCAAAGGCGTAAGCAGTTGGTCTGGGGAGCCCCGACGTCACTTGCCAGGGCCGTATTGGCCCGGTTCCCCAGACGGGCAGTAGGTGGCCCCCCTCAAAATTTCTTTAGAAATTTTCTAGTTATTATAATTCTCCCGTATACCCAAAACTTCGGCGCGTAACTAGTCCCGCACGGTTTGGCGGATCGGGCCCAAAGTTGGCACACGCGTCGGGACCAATGGGGTGATGTGTGCTTGTATAAAACTTTCTCATTAGTCCGAAGGTTTGCGAATTATTAGCGAAAACGTCGCAAAAAAATCCCATAGGAAATGAATGGGGAGAGGAAAAAAAAAGCATAAAAAACAGCACTTCACTGTGTCGCCATACATTCACCTAGAAAAACAGTTTGAAGCTCAGTTTGTAGATAAATCCTTCGTCTATTTAAAACTGAAGACGGTATGTTGATAACTGCTACGGTTTTTGTATAATCAGACCTCAAGCGCCACAAAGTTTTAGCAAAATCCAGCCTGCTAGAGTGGAGCAACTGAAAAGCTAGAGTGTGAGGCAGGCGTTTTTTAAACACAAAAAAACATTTTAAACTCGCCCTCACGGCCACATATTTATAGCTAGAGTCACCATTTTTGGTCAGTTTGTAGACTGAAATCTCTGGACCCACACAATATCTTCGGAATTACGGTAGGATTAATACTTTTCCTTAAAAACCCTCCAGACCGACCTAAAGTCGATGAAAATCAGAGCCGTTTTTCATTGGTTTTGGAGCAGAAGAGGGGAGAAAAACGAATCCGACTATGTGTTTTAAACTCGTCATAAATATTTTTCTGAATGACACACATACACCAAAGTTGGCATAGTTGGAGTCGAAGGATGACTGACGCTCACGGTGAAAAAATTTTTTGAATAACTCATACGGTTTTTGCTCAGCAGTCGTTTGTTCGGAGGACATTTTAAGCACCTGAAAGCTGAGTGACAGTGACCTGCTGCAGCTAGCTCAATTAGAAGCTTAGGTGTGATGAAACGTTTTTTCTTTTTCTTTCTCTTCCCATTCAGTTTGTAGATGACCTACAGCCATGAAAGTTACTCCAATTGAAGACAAGATATAGCTGTCGCTTAGATAAAAAGAATTTTTCAGATACCTTTTACGGTTTTTACTCAGCAGTCGTTTGTTCGGAGGGGTGCTTTAGCAGCTAAAAGGTGAGTGAGAGTGAGGTCCTGCAGTTCAAACAAAGGGAGGAGCAGGTGGGCCAACCATTTTGTTTGTGCTTCGTTTTGGGTTGTGAAAGACCTACAGACATGAAGGTTACCCCAGTCTGAGACAAAGGATAGATGTTGCTTTCACTGAAAGAATTTTTCAGATATCTTTTACGGTTTTTGCTCAGCAGTCGTTTGTTCGGAGGGTAAGCACCTGGAAGCTAGCTGACAGTTAGCTTCTGCAGCAGCCTGCTAGAGTGCAGCTGCTGAAATCTTAGTGTGAGGCGGCCATTTTTTTAAGATCAAACATCTTATTCTCGCCCTCACGGCCACATATTTGGAGCTACAGTCACCATTTTTGGTCAGTTTGTAGACTGAAACCTCTGGACTCACACAATGTCTTCGGAATTACGGTAGGATTAATACTTTTCCTTAAAAACCCTCCAGACCAACCTAAAGTCGATGAGAGTTTCAGCCTTTCTCTATTCTTTTTGAGCTGAAGATGGGAGAGAAACGAATCAGACTATGTGTTTTCAACTCGTCATAAATATTTTTCTGAATGACACACATACACCAAAGTTGGTATAGTTGGAGTCGAAGGATTGCTGATGCTCATGGTGAAAATGTTTTTTGAATAACTCATACGGTTTTTGATCAGTAGTCGTTTGTTCGGTGCCGTTCTTCCCATACAAAAAAGCCTGGGAAGAAGAAACCAATAGTGAGTGCAGCTGTTGTCTGTGTCAGTGAGAGGCTCGTTAAGCGTTGTCAAGGTTACCAAGCTTCAAACAGATTTTACCTCTGCTGTTTTAAACAGCACATATTAATCTAATGGAGGGTGAAAGGACTGATTTAACATTGGGAAATGGATAGTATATGACTGCTGTACATGACACTTCCCTTGCCACTCAGCACTGATAGACTTTCAAAATAAGACTCCAGGGACCCTACAAAATAAAAGCCTCCATATTTTTTACATATATTTATTGCTCTATATGGCTCAACATTATGACCCAAACTCAACCCCGTTTTAGAGAATAGACTCTAGGAGACTGTTTAAAACACACCCTATAGCAAATTTCAAAATAAAAGCCTCCCATTTCCGCTTCATCTACTGCCCTAATAACATGGAAAAAGAGTGATTTAACGATTGGAAAGTAATCAACTATCATTGACGGGTCTGAACATTTTCTATAAACACAACTCTGTTGGACTTTCAAAATAAGACTCCAGGGACCCTACAAAATAAAAGCCTCTAGATTATAGTAATGCATTAATTGATGCAAATGGCTCAACATTATGACCCAAACTCTTCCAGGTTGTTTTTATTAGACTCTAGTGACCTTTTCAAAACACACCCCAGAGCAAATTTCACAATAAAAGTCTCCCATTTACTCTGTAATACAGCAACTATTCACCTAATAACATGGAAAACCAGTGATTTAACATTTGGAAATGGATTCTATATCACTGCTGGGCGTGACCCATCTTTTGATGCACATTCATGATAGACTTTCAAAATAAGACTACAAGGACTCTACAGAATAAAAGCCTCTTCCTTATACACACTCATACATTCTGGCATATTGCTCATTGCCATTGGTGATTTCATCACTGCAATGGCTCTTAGAAGGCGGGCGGAGCCCGCCAATGGTAACAGGCGGGCGGAGCCCGCCAAAGGTGATTACATCACTGCAATGGCTCTTAGCAGGCGGGCGGAGCCCGCCATTGGTGATTTCATCACTGCAATGGCTCTTAGAAGGCGGGCAGAGCCCGCCATTGGTGATTTTTTTCTTCACTGAGATGGCTCCTAGCAGGCGGGCGAAGCCCGCCAACTGGGCTTTACCCACTGTGTTTCAATATGGACAACCCATATTACCCTTGTGCATCATACGCTGTGCACGTCTATTTCCCAGATTTCAGCACAAGTGGCACACAGCTCTCTTTGCCCATGAACTTGCCCTCTTTCCTTCCCTCAGCAGCCCTCAAAGGCGTAAGCAGTTGGTCTGGGGAGCCCCGACGTCACTTGCCAGGGCCGTATTGGCCCGGTTCCCCAGACGGGCAGTAGGTGGCCCCCCTCAAAATTTCTTTAGAAATTTTCTAGTTATTGGGGGGCCACATGCCGAAGGCATGGCCCACCTACTACTATTGCACATATTTATTCCGCGTATTATTATTATTATTATAATTCTCCCGTATACCCAAAACTTCGGCACGTAACTAGTCCCGCACGGTTTGGCGGATCGGGCCCAAAGTTGGCACACGCGTCGGGACCAATGGGGTGATGTGTGCTTGTATAAAACTTTCTCATTAGTCCGAAGGTTTGCGAATTATTAGCGAAAACGTCGCAAAAAAATCCCATAGGAAATGAATGGGAAGAGGTAAAAAAAAGCATAAAAAACAGCACTTCACTGTGTCGGCATACATTCACCTAGAAAAACAGTTTGAAGCTCAGTTTGTAGATAAATCCTTCGTCTATTTAAAACTGAAGACGGTATGTTGATAACTGCTACGGTTTTTGTATAATCAGACCTCAAGCGCCACAAAGTTTTAGCAAAATCCAGCCTGCTAGAGTGGAGCAACTGAAAAGCTAGAGTGTGAGGCAGGCGTTTTTTAAACACAAAAAAACATTTTAAACTCGCCCTCACGGCCACATATTTATAGCTAGAGTCACCATTTTTGGTCAGTTTGTAGACTGAAATCTCTGGACCCACACAATATCTTCGGAATTACGGTAGGATTAATACTTTTCCTTAAAAACCCTCCAGACCGACCTAAAGTCGATGAAAATCAGAGCCGTTTTTCATTGGTTTTGGAGCAGAAGAGGGGAGAAAAACGAATCAGACTATGTGTTTTAAACTCGTCATAAATATTTTTCTGAATGACACACATACACCAAAGTTGGCATAGTTGGAGTCGAAGGATGACTGACGCTCACGGTGAAAAAATTTTTTGAATAACTCATACGGTTTTTGCTCAGCAGTCGTTTGTTCGGAGGACATTTTAAGCACCTGAAAGCTGAGTGACAGTGACCTGCTGCAGCTAGCTCAATTAGAAGCTTAGGTGTGATGAAACGTTTTTTCTTTTTCTTTCTCTTCCCATTCAGTTTGTAGATGACCTACAGCCATGAAAGTTACTCCAATTGAAGACAAGATATAGCTGTAGCTTAGATAAAAAGAATTTTTCAGATACCTTTTACGGTTTTTACTCAGCAGTCGTTTGTTCGGAGGGGTGCTTTAGCAGCTAAAAGGTGAGTGAGAGTGATGTCCTGCAGTTCAAACAAAGGGAGGAGCAGGTGGGCCAACCATTTTGTTTGTGCTTCGTTTTGGGTTGTGAAAGACCTACAGACATGAAGGTTACCCCAGTCTGAGACAAAGGATAGATGTTGCTTTCACTGAAAGAATTTTTCAGATATCTTTTACGGTTTTTGCTCAGCAGTCGTTTGTTCGGAGGGTAAGCACCTGGAAGCTAGCTGACAGTTAGCTTCTGCAGCAGCCTGCTAGAGTGCAGCTGCTGAAATCTTAGTGTGAGGCGGCCATTTTTTTAAGATCAAACATCTTATTCTCGCCCTCACGGCCACATATTTGGAGCTACAGTCACCATTTTTGGTCAGTTTGTAGACTGAAACCTCTGGACTCACGCAATGTCTTCGGAATCACGGTAGGATTAATACTTTTCCTTAAAAACCCTCCAGACCAACCTAAAGTCGATGAGTTTCAGCCTTTCTCCATTCTTTTTGAGCTGAAGATGGGAGAGAAACGAATCAGACTATGTGTTTTCAAGTCGTCATAAATATTGTTCTGAATGACACACATACACCAAAGTTGGTATAGTTGGAGTCGAAGGATTGCTGATGCTCATGGTGAATTTTTTTTTTTAATAACTCATACGGTTTTTGCTCAGCAGTCGTTTGTTCGGTGCCGTTCTTCCCATACAAAAAAGCCTGGGAAGAAGAAACCAATAGTGAGTGCAGCTGTTGTCTGTGTCAGTGAGAGGCTCCTTAAGCGTTGTCAAGGTTACCAAGCTTCAAACAGATTTTATCTCTGCTGTTTTAAACAGCACATATTAATCTAATGGAGGGTGAAAGCACTGATTTAACATTGGGAAATGGATACTATATGACTGCTGTCCATGACACTTCCCTTGCCACTCATCACTGATAGACTTTCAAAATAAGACTCCAGGGACCCTACAAAATAAAAGCCTCTATATTTTTTACATATATTTATTGCCCTATATGGCTCAACATTATGACCCAAACTCAACCCCGTTTTAGAGAATAGACTCTAGGAGACTGTTTAAAACACACCCTATAGCAAATTTCAAAATAAAAGCCTCCCATTTCCGCTTCATCTACTGCCCTAATAACATGGAAAAAGAGTGATTTAACGATTGGAAAGTAATCAACTATCATTGACGGGTCTGAACATTTTCTATAAACACAACTCTGTTGGACTTTCAAAATAAGACTCCAGGGACCCTACAAAATAAAAGCCTCTAGATTATACTAATGCATTAATTGATGCAAATGGCTCAACATTATGACCCAAACTCTTCCAGGTTGTTTTTATTAGACTCTAGTGACCTTTTCAAGACACACCCCAGAGCAAATTTCACAATAAAAGTCTCCCATTTACTCTGTAATACATCAACTATTCACCTAATAACATGGAAAACCAGTGATTTAACATTTGGAAATGGATTCTATATCACTGCTGGGCGTGACCCATCTTTTGATGCACATTCATGATAGACTTTCAAAATAAGACTACAAGGACTCTACAGAATAAAAGCCTCTTCCTTATACACACTCATACATTCTGGCATATTGCTCATTGCCATTGGTGATTACATCACTGCAATGGCTCTTAGCAGGCGGGCGGAGCCCGCCATTGGTGATTTCATCACTGCAATGGCTCTTAGAAGGCGGGCAGAGCCCGCCATTGGTGATTTGTTTCTTCACTGAGATGGCTCCTAGCAGGCGGGCGAAGCCCGCCAACTGGGCTTTACCCACTGTGTTTCAATATGGACAACCCATATTACCCTTGTGCATCATACGCTGTGCACGTCTATTTCCCAGATTTCAGCACAAGTGGCACACAGCTCTCTTTGCCCATGAACTTGCCCTCTTTCCTTCCCTCAGCAGCCCTCAAAGGCGTAAGCAGTTGGTCTGGGGAGCCCCGACGTCACTTGCCAGGGCCGTATTGGCCCGGTTCCCCAGACGGGCAGTAGGTGGCCCCCCTCAAAATTTCTTTAGAAATTTTCTAGTTGGGGGGCCACATGCCGAAGGCATGGCCCACCTACTACTATTGCACATATTTATTCCGCGTATTATTATTATTATAATTCTCCCGTATACCCAAAACTTCGGCGCGTAACTAGTCCCGCACGGTTTGGCGGATCGGGCCCAAAGTTGGCACACGCGTCGGGACCAATGGGGTGATGTGTGCTTGTATAAAACTTTCTCATTAGTCCGAAGGTTTGCGAATTATTAGCGAAAACGTCGCAAAAAAATCCCATAGGAAATGAATGGGGAGAGGAAAAAAAAAGCATAAAAAACAGCACTTCACTGTGTCGGCATACATTCACCTAGAAAAACAGTTTGAAGCTCAGTTTGTAGATAAATCCTTCGTCTATTTAAAACTGAAGACGGTATGTTGATAACTGCTACGGTTTTTGTATAATCAGACCTCAAGCGCCACAAAGTTTTAGCAAAATCCAGCCTGCTAGAGTGGAGCAACTGAAAAGCTAGAGTGTGAGGCAGGCGTTTTTTAAACACAAAAAAACATTTTAAACTCGCCCTCACGGCCACATATTTATAGCTAGAGTCACCATTTTTGGTCAGTTTGTAGACTGAAATCTCTGGACCCACACAATATCTTCGGAATTACGGTAGGATTAATACTTTTCCTTAAAAACCCTCCAGACCGACCTAAAGTCGATGAAAATCAGAGCCGTTTTTCATTGGTTTTGGAGCAGAAGAGGGGAGAAAAACGAATCCGACTATGTGTTTTAAACTCGTCATAAATATTTTTCTGAATGACACACATACACCAAAGTTGGCATAGTTGGAGTCGAAGGATGACTGACGCTCACGGTGAAAAAATTTTTTGAATAACTCATACGGTTTTTGCTCAGCAGTCGTTTGTTCGGAGGACATTTTAAGCACCTGAAAGCTGAGTGACAGTGACCTGCTGCAGCTAGCTCAATTAGAAGCTTAGGTGTGATGAAACGTTTTTTCTTTTTCTTTCTCTTCCCATTCAGTTTGTAGATGACCTACAGCCATGAAAGTTACTCCAATTGAAGACAAGATATAGCTGTCGCTTAGATAAAAAGAATTTTTCAGATACCTTTTACGGTTTTTACTCAGCAGTCGTTTGTTCGGAGGGGTGCTTTAGCAGCTAAAAGGTGAGTGAGAGTGAGGTCCTGCAGTTCAAACAAAGGGAGGAGCAGGTGGGCCAACCATTTTGTTTGTGCTTCGTTTTGGGTTGTGAAAGACCTACAGACATGAAGGTTACCCCAGTCTGAGACAAAGGATAGATGTTGCTTTCACTGAAAGAATTTTTCAGATATCTTTTACGGTTTTTGCTCAGCAGTCGTTTGTTCGGAGGGTAAGCACCTGGAAGCTAGCTGACAGTTAGCTTCTGCAGCAGCCTGCTAGAGTGCAGCTGCTGAAATCTTAGTGTGAGGCGGCCATTTTTTAAGATCAAACATCTTATTCTCGCCCTCACGGCCACATATTTGGAGCTACAGTCACCATTTTTGGTCAGTTTGTAGACTGAAACCTCTGGACTCACACAATGTCTTCGGAATTACGGTAGGATTAATACTTTGCCTTAAAAACCCTCCAGACCAACCTAAAGTGGATGAGAGTTTCAGCCTTTCTCCATTCTTTTTGAGCTGAAGATGGGAGAAAAACGAATCAGACTATGTGTTTTCAACTCGTCATAAATATTTTTCTGAATGACACACATACACCAAAGTTGGTATAGTTGGAGTCGAAGGATTGCTGATGCTCATGGTGAAAATGTTTTTTGAATAACTCATACGGTTTTTGATCAGTAGTCGTTTGTTCGGTGCCGTTCTTCCCATACAAAAAAGCCTGGGAAGAAGAAACCAATAGTGAGTGCAGCTGTTGTCTGTGTCAGTGAGAGGCTCGTTAAGCGTTGTCAAGGTTACCAAGCTTCAAACAGATTTTACCTCTGCTGTTTTAAACAGCACATATTAATCTAATGGAGGGTGAAAGGACTGATTTAACATTGGGAAATGGATACTATATGACTGCTGTACATGACACTTCCCTTGCCACTCAGCACTGATAGACTTTCAAAATAAGACTCCAGGGACCCTACAAAATAAAAGCCTCTATATTTTTTACATATATTTATTGCTCTATATGGCTCAACATTATGACCCAAACTCAACCCCGTTTTAGAGAATAGACTCTAGGAGACTGTTTAAAACACACCCTATAGCAAATTTCAAAATAAAAGCCTCCCATTTCCGCTTCATCTACTGCCCTAATAACATGGAAAAAGAGTGATTTAACGATTGGAAAGTAATCAACTATCATTGACGGGTCTGAACATTTTCTATAAACACAACTCTGTTGGACTTTCAAAATAAGACTCCAGGGACCCTACAAAATAAAAGCCTCTAGATTATAGTAATGCATTAATTGATGCAAATGGCTCAACATTATGACCCAAACTCTTCCAGGTTGTTTTTATTAGACTCTAGTGACCTTTTCAAAACACACCCCAGAGCAAATTTCACAATAAAAGTCTCCCATTTACTCTGTAATACAGCAACTATTCACCTAATAACATGGAAAACCAGTGATTTAACATTTGGAAATGGATTCTATATCACTGCTGGGCGTGACCCATCTTTTGATGCACATTCATGATAGACTTTCAAAATAAGACTACAAGGACTCTACAGAATAAAAGCCTCTTCCTTATACACACTCATACATTCTGGCATATTGCTCATTGCCATTGGTGATTTCATCACTGCAATGGCTCTTAGAAGGCGGGCGGAGCCCGCCAATGGTAACAGGCGGGCGGAGCCCGCCAAAGGTGATTACATCACTGCAATGGCTCTTAGCAGGCGGGCGGAGCCCGCCATTGGTGATTTCATCACTGCAATGGCTCTTAGAAGGCGGGCAGAGCCCGCCATTGGTGATTTTTTTCTTCACTGAGATGGCTCCTAGCAGGCGGGCGAAGCCCGCCAACTGGGCTTTACCCACTGTGTTTCAATATGGACAACCCATATTACCCTTGTGCATCATACTCTGTGCACGTCTATTTCCCAGATTTCAGCACAAGTGGCACACAGCTCTCTTTGCCCATGAACTTGCCCTCTTTCCTTCCCTCAGCAGCCCTCAAAGGCGTAAGCAGTTGGTCTGGGGAGCCCCGACGTCACTTGCCAGGGCCGTATTGGCCCGGTTCCCCAGACGGGCAGTAGGTGGCCCCCCTCAAAATTTCTTTAGAAATTTTCTAGTTATTATAATTCTCCCGTATACCCAAAACTTCGGCACGTAACTAGTCCCGCACGGTTTGGCGGATCGGGCCCAAAGTTGGCACACGCGTCGGGACCAATGGGGTGATGTGTGCTTGTATAAAACTTTCTCATTAGTCCGAAGGTTTGCGAATTATTAGCGAAAACGTCGCAAAAAAATCCCATAGGAAATGAATGGGGAGAGGAAAAAAAAAGCATAAAAAACAGCACTTCACTGTGTCGGCATACATTCACCTAGAAAAACAGTTTGAAGCTCAGTTTGTAGATAAATCCTTCGTCTATTTAAAACTGAAGATGGTATGTTGATAACTGCTACGGTTTTTGTATAATCAGACCTCAAGCGCCACAAAGTTTTAGCAAAATCCAGCCTGCTAGAGTGGAGCAACTGAAAAGCTAGAGTGTGAGGCAGGCGTTTTTTAAACACAAAAAAACATTTTAAACTCGCCCTCACGGCCACATATTTATAGCTAGAGTCACCATTTTTGGTCAGTTTGTAGACTGAAATCTCTGGACCCACACAATATCTTCGGAATTACGGTAGGATTAATACTTTTCCTTAAAAACCCTCCAGACCGACCTAAAGTCGATGAAAATCAGAGCCGTTTTTCATTGGTTTTGGAGCAGAAGAGGGGAGAAAAACGAATCAGACTATGTGTTTTAAAGTCGTCATAAATATTTTTCTGAATGACACACATACACCAAAGTTGGCATAGTTGGAGTCGAAGGATGACTGACGCTCACGGTGAAAAATTTTTTTGAATAACTCATACGGTTTTTGCTCAGCAGTCGTTTGTTCGGAGGACATTTTAAGCACCTGAAAGCTGAGTGACAGTGACCTGCTGCAGCTAGCTCAATTAGAAGCTTAGGTGTGATGAAACGTTTTTTCTTTTTCTTTCTCTTCCCATTCAGTTTGTAGATGACCTACAGCCATGAAAGTTACTCCAATTGAAGACAAGATATAGCTGTCGCTTAGATAAAAAGAATTTTTCAGATACCTTTTACGGTTTTTACTCAGCAGTCGTTTGTTCGGAGGGGTGCTTTAGCAGCTAAAAGGTCAGTGAGAGTGAGGTCCTGCAGTTCAAACAAAGGGAGGAGCAGGTGGGCCAACCATTTTGTTTGTGCTTCGTTTTGGGTTGTGAAAGACCTACAGACATGAAGGTTACCCCAGTCTGAGACAAAGGATAGATGTTGCTTTCACTTAAAGAATTTTTCAGATACCTTTTACGGTTTTTGCTCAGCAGTCGTTTGTTCGGAGGGTAAGCACCTGGAAGCTAGCTGACAGTTAGCTTCTGCAGCAGCCTGCTAGAGTGCAGCTGCTGAAATCTTAGTGTGAGGCGGCCATTTTTTTAAGATCAAACATCTTATTCTCGCCCTCACGGCCACATATTTGGAGCTACAGTCACCATTTTTGGTCAGTTTGTAGACTGAAACCTCTGGACTCACACAATGTCTTCGGAATTACGGTAGGATTAATACTTTTCCTTAAAAACCCTCCAGACCAACCTAAAGTCGATGAGAGTTTCAGCCTTTCTCTATTCTTTTTGAGCTGAAGATGGGAGAGAAACGAATCAGACTATGTGTTTTCAACTGGTCATAAATATTTTTCTGAATGACACACATACACCAAAGTTGGTATAGTTGGAGTCGAAGGATTGCTGATGCTCATGGTGAAAATGTTTTTTGAATAACTCATACGGTTTTTGATCAGTAGTCGTTTGTTCGGTGCCGTTCTTCCCATACAAAAAAGCCTGGGAAGAAGAAACCAATAGTGAGTGCAGCTGTTGTCTGTGTCAGTGAGAGGCTCGTTAAGCGTTGTCAAGGTTACCAAGCTTCAAACAGATTTTACCTCTGCTGTTTTAAACAGCACATATTAATCTAATGGAGGGTGAAAGGACTGATTTAACATTGGGAAATGGATACTATATGACTGCTGTCCATGACACTTCCCTTGCCACTCAGCACTGATAGACTTTCAAAATAAGACTCCAGGGACCCTACAAAATAAAAGCCTCTATATTTTTTACATATATTTATTGCCCTATATGGCTCAACATTATGACCCAAACTCAACCCCGTTTTAGAGAATAGACTCTAGGAGACTGTTTAAAACACACCCTATAGCAAATTTCAAAATAAAAGCCTCCCATTTCCGCTTCATCTACTGCCCTAATAACATGGAAAAAGAGTGATTTAACGATTGGAAAGTAATCAACTATCATTGACGGGTCTGAACATTTTCTATAAACACAACTCTGTTGGACTTTCAAAATAAGACTCCAGGGACCCTACAAAATAAAAGCCTCTAGATTATACTAATGCATTAATTGATGCAAATGGCTCAACATTATGACCCAAACTCTTCCAGGTTGTTTTTATTAGACTCTAGTGACCTTTTCAAAACACACCCCAGAGCAAATTTCACAATAAAAGTCTCCCATTTACTCTGTAATACAGCAACTATTCACCTAATAACATGGAAAACCAGTGATTTAACATTTGGAAATGGATTCTATATCACTGCTGGGCGTGACCCATCTTTTGATGCACATTCATGATAGACTTTCAAAATAAGACTACAAGGACTCTACAGAATAAAAGCCTCTTCCTTATACACACTCATACATTCTGGCATATTGCTCATTGCCATTGGTGATTTCATCACTGCAATGGCTCTTAGAAGGCGGGCGGAGCCCGCCAATGGTAACAGGCGGGCGGAGCCCGCCAAAGGTGATTACATCACTGCAATGGCTCTTAGCAGGCGGGCGGAGCCCGCCATTGGTGATTTCATCACTGCAATGGCTCTTAGAAGGCGGGCAGAGCCCGCCATTGGTGATTTTTTTCTTCACTGAGATGGCTCCTAGCAGGCGGGCGAAGCCCGCCAACTGGGCTTTACCCACTGTGTTTCAATATGGACAACCCATATTACCCTTGTGCATCATACGCTGTGCACGTCTATTTCCCAGATTTCAGCACAAGTGGCACACAGCTCTCTTTGCCCATGAACTTGCCCTCTTTCCTTCCCTCAGCAGCCCTCAAAGGCGTAAGCAGTTGGTCTGGGGAGCCCCGACGTCACTTGCCAGGGCCGTATTGGCCCGGTTCCCCAGACGGGCAGTAGGTGGCCCCCCTCAAAATTTCTTTAGAAATTTTCTAGTTGGGGGGCCACATGCCGAAGGCATGGCCCACCTACTACTATTGCACATATTTATTCCGCGTATTATTATTATAATTCTCCCGTATACCCAAAACTTCGGCGCGTAACTAGTCCCGCACGGTTTGGCGGATCGGGCCCAAAGTTGGCACACGCGTCGGGACCAATGGGGTGATGTGTGCTTGTATAAAACTTTCTCATTAGTCCGAAGGTTTGCGAATTATTAGCGAAAACGTCGCAAAAAAATCCCATAGGAAATGAATGGGGAGAGGAAAAAAAAAGCATAAAAAACAGCACTTCACTGTGTCGGCATACATTCACCTAGAAAAACAGTTTGAAGCTCAGTTTGTAGATAAATCCTTCGTCTATTTAAAACTGAAGACGGTATGTTGATAACTGCTACGGTTTTTGTATAATCAGACCTCAAGCGCCACAAAGTTTTAGCAAAATCCAGCCTGCTAGAGTGGAGCAACTGAAAAGCTAGAGTGTGAGGCAGGCGTTTTTTAAACACAAAAAAACATTTTAAACTCGCCCTCACGGCCACATATTTATAGCTAGAGTCACCATTTTTGGTCAGTTTGTAGACTGAAATCTCTGGACCCACACAATATCTTCGGAATTACGGTAGGATTCATACTTTTCCTTAAAAACCCTCCAGACCGACCTAAAGTCGATGAAAATCAGAGCCGTTTTTCATTGGTTTTGGAGCCGAAGAGGGGAGAAAAACGAATCAGACTATGTGTTTTAAACTCGTCATAAATATTTTTCTGAATGACACACATACACCAAAGTTGGCATAGTTGGAGTCGAAGGATGACTGACGCTCACGGTGAAAAAATTTTTTGAATAACTCATACGGTTTTTGCTCAGCAGTCGTTTGTTCGGAGGACATTTTAAGCACCTGAAAGCTGAGTGACAGTGACCTGCTGCAGCTAGCTCAATTAGAAGCTTAGGTGTGATGAAACGTTTTTTCTTTTTCTTTCTCTTCCCATTCAGTTTGTAGATGACCTACAGCCATGAAAGTTACTCCAATTGAAGACAAGATATAGCTGTCGCTTAGATAAAAAGAATTTTTCAGATACCTTTTACGGTTTTTACTCAGCAGTCGTTTGTTCGGAGGGGTGCTTTAGCAGCTAAAAGGTGAGTGAGAGTGAGGTCCTGCAGTTCAAACAAAGGGAGGAGCAGGTGGGCCAACCATTTTGTTTGTGCTTCGTTTTGGGTTGTGAAAGACCTACAGACATGAAGGTTACCCCAGTCTGAGACAAAGGATAGATGTTGCTTTCACTGAAAGAATTTTTCAGATACCTTTTACGGTTTTTGCTCAGCAGTCGTTTGTTCGGAGGGTAAGCACCTGGAAGCTAGCTGACAGTTAGCTTCTGCAGCAGCCTGCTAGAGTGCAGCTGCTGAAATCTTAGTGTGAGGCGGCCATTTTTTTAAGATCAAACATCTTATTCTCGCCCTCACGGCCACATATTTGGACCTACAGTCACCATTTTTGGTCAGTTTGTAGACTGAAACCTCTGGACTCACACAATGTCTTCGGAATTACGGTAGGATTAATACTTTTCCTTAAAAACCCTCCAGACCAACCTAAAGTCGATGAGAGTTTCAGCCTTTCTCTATTCTTTTTGAGCTGAAGATGGGAGAGAAACAAATCAGACTATGTGTTTTCAACTCGTCATAAATATTTTTCTGAATGACACACATACACCAAAGTTGGTATAGTTGGAGTCGAAGGATTGCTGATGCTCATGGTGAAAATGTTTTTTGAACAACTCATACGGTTTTTGATCAGCAGTCGTTTGTTCGGTGCCGTTCTTCCCATACAAAAAAGCCTGGGAAGAAGAAACCAATAGTGAGTGCAGCTGTTGTCTGTGTCAGTGAGAGGCTCGTTAAGCGTTGTCAAGGTTACCAAGCTTCAAACAGATTTTACCTCTGCTGTTTTAAACAGCACATATTAATCTAATGGAGGGTGAAAGGACTGATTTAACATTGGGAAATGGATACTATATGACTGCTGTCCATGACACTTCCCTTGCCACTCAGCACTGATAGACTTTCAAAATAAGACTCCAGGGACCCTACAAAATAAAAGCCTCTATATTTTTTACATATATTTATTGCCCTATATGGCTCAACATTATGACCCAAACTCAACCCCGTTTTAGGGAATAGACTCTAGGAGACTGTTTAAAACACACCCTATAGCAAATTTCAAAATAAAAGCCTCCCATTTCCGCTTCATCTACTGCCCTAATAACATGGAAAAAGAGTGATTTAACGATTGGAAAGTAATCAACTATCATTGACGGGTCTGAACATTTTCTATAAACACAACTCTGTTGGACTTTCAAAATAAGACTCCAGGGACCCTACAAAATAAAAGCCTCTAGATTATACTAATGCATTAATTGATGCAAATGGCTCAACATTATGACCCAAACTCTTACAGGTTGTTTTTATTAGACTCTAGTGACCTTTTCAAAACACACCCCAGAGCAAATTTCACAATAAAAGTCTCCCATTTACTCTGTAATACAGCAACTATTCACCTAATAACATGGAAAACCAGTGATTTAACATTTGGAAATGGATTCTATATCACTGCTGGGCGTGACCCATCTTTTGATGCACATTCATGATAGACTTTCAAAATAAGACTACAAGGACTTTACAGAATAAAAGCCTCTTCCTTATACACACTCATACATTCTGGCATATTGCTCATTGCCATTGGTGATTTCATCACTGCAATGGCTCGTAGAAGGCGGGCGCAGCCCGCCAATGGTAACAGGCGGGCGGAGCCCGCCAAAGGTGATTACATCACTGCAATGGCTCTTAGCAGGCGGGCGGAGCCCGCCATTGGTGATTTCATCACTGCAATGGCTCTTAGACGGCGGGCAGAGCCCGCCATTGGTGATTTTTTTCTTCACTGAGATGGCTCCTAGCAGGCGGGCGAAGCCCCCCAACTGGGCTTCACCCACTGTGTTTCAATATGGACAACCCATATTACCCTTGTGCATCATACGCTGTGCACGTCTATTTCCCAGATTTCAGCACAAGTGGCACACAGCTCTCTTTGCCCATGAACTTGCCCTCTTTCCTTCCCTCAGCAACCCTCAAAGGCGTAAGCAGTTGGTCTGGGGAGCCCCGACGTCACTTGCCAGGGCCGTATTGGCCCGGTTCACCCCAGACGGGCAGTAGGTGGCCCCCCTCAAAATTTCTTTTGAAATTTTCTAGTTATTATAATTCTCCCGTATACCCAAAACTTCGGCGCGTAACTAGTCCCGCACGGTTTGGCGGATCGGGCCCAAAGTTGGCACACGCGTCGGGACCAATGGGGTGATGTGTGCTTGTATAAAACTTTCTCATTAGTCCGAAGGTTTGCGAATTATTAGCGAAAACGTCGCAAAAAAATCCCATAGGAAATGAATGGGGAGAGGAAAAAAAAAGCATAAAAAACAGCACTTCACTGTGTCGGCATACATTCACCTAGAAAAACAGTTTGAAGCTCAGTTTGTAGATAAATCCTTCGTCTATTTAAAACTGAAGACGGTATGTTGATAACTGCTACGGTTTTTGTATAATCAGACCTCAAGCGCCACAAAGTTTTAGCAAAATCCAGCCTGCTAGAGTGGAGCAACTGAAAAGCTAGAGTGTGAGGCAGGCGTTTTTTAAACACAAAAAAACATTTTAAACTCGCCCTCACGGCCACATATTTATAGCTAGAGTCACCATTTTTGGTCAGTTTGTAGACTGAAATCTCTGGACCCACACAATATCTTCGGAATTACGGTAGGATTAATACTTTTCCTTAAAAACCCTCCAGACCGACCTAAAGTCGATGAAAATCAGAGCCGTTTTTCATTGGTTTTGGAGCAGAAGAGGGGAGAAAAACGAATCCGACTATGTGTTTTAAACTCGTCATAAATATTTTTCTGAATGACACACATACACCAAAGTTGGCATAGTTGGAGTCGAAGGATGTCTGACGCTCACGGTGAAAAAATTTTTTGAATAACTCATACGGTTTTTGCTCAGCAGTCGTTTGTTCGGAGGACATTTTAAGCACCTGAAAGCTGAGTGACAGTGACCTGCTGCAGCTAGCTCAATTAGAAGCTTAGGTGTGATGAAACGTTTTTTCTTTTTCTTTCTCTTCCCATTCAGTTTGTAGATGACCTACAGCCATGAAAGTTACTCCAATTGAAGACAAGATATAGCTGTCGCTTAGATAAAAAGAATTTTTCAGACACCTTTTACGGTTTTTACTCAGCAGTCGTTTGTTCGGAGGGGTGCTTTAGCAGCTAAAAGGTGAGTGAGAGTGAGGTCCTGCAGTTCAAACAAAGGGAGGAGCAGGTGGGCCAACCATTTTGTTTGTGCTTCGTTTTGGGTTGTGAAAGACCTACAGACATGAAGGTTACCCCAGTCTGAGACAAAGGATAGATGTTGCTTTCACTGAAAGAATTTTTCAGATATCTTTTACGGTTTTTGCTCAGCAGTCGTTTGTTCGGAGGGTAAGCACCTGGAAGCTAGCTGACAGTTAGCTTCTGCAGCAGCCTGCTAGAGTGCAGCTGCTGAAATCTTAGTGTGAGGCGGCCATTTTTTTAAGATCAAACATCTTATTCTCGCCCTCACGGCCACATATTTGGAGCTACAGTCACCATTTTTGGTCAGTTTGTAGACTGAAACCTCTGGACTCACACAATGTCTTCGGAATTACGGTAGGATTAATACTTTTCCTTAAAAACCCTCCAGACCAACCTAAAGTCGATGAGTTTCAGCCTTTCTCCATTCTTTTTGAGCTGAAGATGGGAGAGAAACGAATCAGACTATGTGTTTTCAAGTCGTCATAAATATTGTTCTGAATGACACACATACACCAAAGTTGGTATACTTGGAGTCGAAGGATTGCTGATGCTCATGGTGAAAATGTTTTTTGAATAACTCATACGGTTTTTGATCAGTAGTCGTTTGTTTTCGTTGCCGTTCTTCCCATACAAAAAAGCCTGGGAAGAAGAAACCAATAGTGAGTGCAGCTGTTGTCTGTGTCAGTGAGAGGCTCGTTAAGCGTTGTCAAGGTTACCAAGCTTCAAACAGATTTTACCTCTGCTGTTTTAAACAGCACATATTAATCTAATGGAGGGTGAAAGGACTGATTTAACATTGGGAAATGGATACTATATGACTGCTGTCCATGACACTTCCCTTGCCACTCAGCACTGATAGACTTTCAAAATAAGACTCCAGGGACCCTACAAAATAAAAGCCTCTATATTTTTTACATATATTTATTGCCCTATATGGCTCAATATTATGACCCAAACTCAACCCCGTTTTAGAGAATAGACTCTAGGAGACTGTTTAAAACACACCCTATAGCAAATTTCAAAATAAAAGCCTCCCATTTCCGCTTCATCTACTGCCCTAATAACATGGAAAAAGAGTGATTTAACGATTGGAAAGTAATCAACTATCATTGACGGGTCTGAACATTTTCTATAAACACAACTCTGTTGGACTTTCAAAATAAGACTCCAGCGACCCTACAAAATAAAAGCCTCTAGATTATACTAATGCATTAATTGATGCAAATGGCTCAACATTATGACCCAAACTCTTCCAGGTTGTTTTTATTAGACTCTAGTGACCTTTTCAAAACACACCCAGAGCAAATTTCACAATAAAAGTCTCCCATTTACTCTGTAATACAGCAACTATTCACCTAATAACATGGAAAACCAGTGATTTAACATTTGGAAATTGATTCTATATAACTGCTGGGCATGACCCATCTTTAGATGCACTTCCATGATAGACTTTCAAAATAAGACTCCAGGGACTCTACAGAATAAAAGCCTCTTCCTTATACACACTCATACATTCTGGCATATTGCTCATTGCCATTTGTAATTTCATCACTGCAATGGCTCTTAGAAGGCGGGCGGAGCCCGCCATTGGTGATTTCATCACTGCAATGGCTCTTAGAAGGCGGGCAGAGCCCGCCATTGGTGATTTTTTTCTTCACTGAGATGGCTCCTAGCAGGCGGGCGAAGCCCGCCAACTGGGCTTTACCCACTGTGTTTCAATATGGACAACCCATATTACCCTTGTGCATCATACGCTGTGCACGTCTATTTCCCAGATGTCAGCACAAGTGGCACACAGCTCTCTTTGCCCATGAACTTGCCCTCTTTCCTTCCCTCAGCAGCCCTCAAAGGCGTAAGCAGTTGGTCTGGGGAGCCCCGACGTCACTTGCCAGGGCCGTATTGGCCCGGTTCCCAAGACGGGCAGTAGGTGGCCCCCCTCAAAATTTCTTTAGAAATTTTCTAGTTGGGGGGCCACATGCCGAAGGCATGGCCCACCTACTACTATTGCACATATTTATTCCGCGTATTATTATTATTATTATAATTCTCCCGTATACCCAAAACTTCGGCACGTAACTAGTCCCGCACGGTTTGGCGGATCGGGCCCAAAGTTGGCACACGCGTCGGGACCAATGGGGTGATGTGTGCTTGTATAAAACTTTCTCATTAGTCCGAAGGTTTGCGAATTATTAGCGAAAACGTCGCAAAAAAATCCCATAGGAAATGAATGGGAAGAGGTAAAAAAAAGCATAAAAAACAGCACTTCACTGTGTCGGCATACATTCACCTAGAAAAACAGTTTGAAGCTCAGTTTGTAGATAAATCCTTCGTCTATTTAAAACTGAAGACGGTATGTTGATAACTGCTACGGTTTTTGTATAATCAGACCTCAAGCGCCACAAAGTTTTAGCAAAATCCAGCCTGCTAGAGTGGAGCAACTGAAAAGCTAGAGTGTGAGGCAGGCGTTTTTTAAACACAAAAAAACATTTTAAACTCGCCCTCACGGCCACATATTTATAGCTAGAGTCACCATTTTTGGTCAGTTTGTAGACTGAAATCTCTGGACCCACACAATATCTTCGGAATTACGGTAGGATTAATACTTTTCCTTAAAAACCCTCCAGACCGACCTAAAGTCGATGAAAATCAGAGCCGTTTTTCATTGGTTTTGGAGCAGAAGAGGGGAGAAAAACGAATCAGACTATGTGTTTTAAACTCGTCATAAATATTTTTCTGAATGACACACATACACCAAAGTTGGCATAGTTGGAGTCGAAGGATGACTGACGCTCACGGTGAAAAAATTTTTTGAATAACTCATACGGTTTTTGCTCAGCAGTCGTTTGTTCGGAGGACATTTTAAGCACCTGAAAGCTGAGTGACAGTGACCTGCTGCAGCTAGCTCAATTAGAAGCTTAGGTGTGATGAAACGTTTTTTCTTTTTCTTTCTCTTCCCATTCAGTTTGTAGATGACCTACAGCCATGAAAGTTACTCCAATTGAAGACAAGATATAGCTGTAGCTTAGATAAAAAGAATTTTTCAGATACCTTTTACGGTTTTTACTCAGCAGTCGTTTGTTCGGAGGGGTGCTTTAGCAGCTAAAAGGTGAGTGAGAGTGATGTCCTGCAGTTCAAACAAAGGGAGGAGCAGGTGGGCCAACCATTTTGTTTGTGCTTCGTTTTGGGTTGTGAAAGACCTACAGACATGAAGGTTACCCCAGTCTGAGACAAAGGATAGATGTTGCTTTCACTGAAAGAATTTTTCAGATATCTTTTACGGTTTTTGCTCAGCAGTCGTTTGTTCGGAGGGTAAGCACCTGGAAGCTAGCTGACAGTTAGCTTCTGCAGCAGCCTGCTAGAGTGCAGCTGCTGAAATCTTAGTGTGAGGCGGCCATTTTTTTAAGATCAAACATCTTATTCTCGCCCTCACGGCCACATATTTGGAGCTACAGTCACCATTTTTGGTCAGTTTGTAGACTGAAACCTCTGGACTCACGCAATGTCTTCGGAATCACGGTAGGATTAATACTTTTCCTTAAAAACCCTCCAGACCAACCTAAAGTCGATGAGTTTCAGCCTTTCTCCATTCTTTTTGAGCTGAAGATGGGAGAGAAACGAATCAGACTATGTGTTTTCAAGTCGTCATAAATATTGTTCTGAATGACACACATACACCAAAGTTGGTATAGTTGGAGTCGAAGGATTGCTGATGCTCATGGTGAATTTTTTTTTTTAATAACTCATACGGTTTTTGCTCAGCAGTCGTTTGTTCGGTGCCGTTCTTCCCATACAAAAAAGCCTGGGAAGAAGAAACCAATAGTGAGTGCAGCTGTTGTCTGTGTCAGTGAGAGGCTCCTTAAGCGTTGTCAAGGTTACCAAGCTTCAAACAGATTTTATCTCTGCTGTTTTAAACAGCACATATTAATCTAATGGAGGGTGAAAGCACTGATTTAACATTGGGAAATGGATACTATATGACTGCTGTCCATGACACTTCCCTTGCCACTCATCACTGATAGACTTTCAAAATAAGACTCCAGGGACCCTACAAAATAAAAGCCTCTATATTTTTTACATATATTTATTGCCCTATATGGCTCAACATTATGACCCAAACTCAACCCCGTTTTAGAGAATAGACTCTAGGAGACTGTTTAAAACACACCCTATAGCAAATTTCAAAATAAAAGCCTCCCATTTCCGCTTCATCTACTGCCCTAATAACATGGAAAAAGAGTGATTTAACGATTGGAAAGTAATCAACTATCATTGACGGGTCTGAACATTTTCTATAAACACAACTCTGTTGGACTTTCAAAATAAGACTCCAGGGACCCTACAAAATAAAAGCCTCTAGATTATACTAATGCATTAATTGATGCAAATGGCTCAACATTATGACCCAAACTCTTCCAGGTTGTTTTTATTAGACTCTAGTGACCTTTTCAAGACACACCCCAGAGCAAATTTCACAATAAAAGTCTCCCATTTACTCTGTAATACATCAACTATTCACCTAATAACATGGAAAACCAGTGATTTAACATTTGGAAATGGATTCTATATCACTGCTGGGCGTGACCCATCTTTTGATGCACATTCATGATAGACTTTCAAAATAAGACTACAAGGACTCTACAGAATAAAAGCCTCTTCCTTATACACACTCATACATTCTGGCATATTGCTCATTGCCATTGGTGATTACATCACTGCAATGGCTCTTAGCAGGCGGGCGGAGCCCGCCATTGGTGATTTCATCACTGCAATGGCTCTTAGAAGGCGGGCAGAGCCCGCCATTGGTGATTTGTTTCTTCACTGAGATGGCTCCTAGCAGGCGGGCGAAGCCCGCCAACTGGGCTTTACCCACTGTGTTTCAATATGGACAACCCATATTACCCTTGTGCATCATACGCTGTGCACGTCTATTTCCCAGATTTCAGCACAAGTGGCACACAGCTCTCTTTGCCCATGAACTTGCCCTCTTTCCTTCCCTCAGCAGCCCTCAAAGGCGTAAGCAGTTGGTCTGGGGAGCCCCGACGTCACTTGCCAGGGCCGTATTGGCCCGGTTCCCCAGACGGGCAGTAGGTGGCCCCCCTCAAAATTTCTTTAGAAATTTTCTAGTTATTATAATTCTCCCGTATACCCAAAACTTCGGCGCGTAACTAGTCCCGCACGGTTTGGCGGATCGGGCCCAAAGTTGGCACACGCGTCGGGACCAATGGGGTGATGTGTGCTTGTATAAAACTTTCTCATTAGTCCGAAGGTTTGCGAATTATTAGCGAAAACGTCGCAAAAAAATCCCATAGGAAATGAATGGGGAGAGGAAAAAAAAAGCATAAAAAACAGCACTTCACTGTGTCGCCATACATTCACCTAGAAAAACAGTTTGAAGCTCAGTTTGTAGATAAATCCTTCGTCTATTTAAAACTGAAGACGGTATGTTGATAACTGCTACGGTTTTTGTATAATCAGACCTCAAGCACCACAAAGTTTTAGCAAAATCCAGCCTGCTAGAGTGGAGCAACTGAAAAGCTAGAGTGTGAGGCAGGCGTTTTTTAAACACAAAAAAACATTTTAAACTCGCCCTCACGGCCACATATTTATAGCTAGAGTCACCATTTTTGGTCAGTTTGTAGACTGAAATCTCTGGACCCACACAATATCTTCGGAATTACGGTAGGATTAATACTTTTCCTTAAAAACCCTCCAGACCGACCTAAAGTCGATGAAAATCAGAGCCGTTTTTCATTGGTTTTGGAGCAGAAGAGGGGAGAAAAACGAATCAGACTATGTGTTTTAAACTCGTCATAAATATTTTTCTGAATGACACACATACACCAAAGTTGGCATAGTTGGAGTCGAAGGATGACTGACGCTCACGGTGAAAAAATTTTTTGAATAACTCATACGGTTTTTGCTCAGCAGTCGTTTGTTCGGAGGACATTTTAAGCACCTGAAAGCTGAGTGACAGTGACCTGCTGCAGCTAGCTCAATTAGAAGCTTAGGTGTGATGAAACGTTTTCTCTTTTTCTTTCTCTTCCCATTCAGTTTGTAGATGACCTACAGCCATGAAAGTTACTCCAATTGAAGACAAGATATAGCTGTCGCTTAGATAAAAATAATTTTTCAGATACCTTTTACGGTTTTTACTCAGCAGTCGTTTGTTCGGAGGGGTGCTTTAGCAGCTAAAAGGTGAGTGAGAGTGAGGTCCTGCAGTTCAAACAAAGGGAGGAGCAGGTGGGCCAACCATTTTGTTTGTGCTTCGTTTTGGGTTGTGAAAGACCTACAGACATGAAGGTTACCCCAGTCTGAGACAAAGGATAGATGTTGCTTTCACTGAAAGAATTTTTCAGATATCTTTTACGGTTTTTGCTC
The DNA here is from genome assembly GCA_030533445.1 of Cyprinodon diabolis. Lineage (NCBI taxonomy): Eukaryota > Metazoa > Chordata > Actinopteri > Cyprinodontiformes > Cyprinodontidae > Cyprinodon > Cyprinodon diabolis. The sequence goes on along the minus strand of CM060083.1, from coordinate 40,719,494 downwards.
AGCAGTCGTTTGTTCGGAGGGTAAGCACCTGGAAGCTAGCTGACAGTTAGCTTCTGCAGCAGCCTGCTAGAGTGCAGCTGCTGAAATCTTAGTGTGAGGCGGCCATTTTTTTAAGATCAAACATCTTATTCTCGCCCTCACGGCCACATATTTGGAGCTACAGTCACCATTTTTGGTCAGTTTGTAGACTGAAACCTCTGGACTCACACAATGTCTTCGGAATTACGGTAGGATTAATACTTTTCCTTAAAAACCCTCCAGACCAACCTAAAGTCGATGAGAGTTTCAGCCTTTCTCTATTCTTTTTGAGCTGAAGATGGGAGAGAAACGAATCAGACTATGTGTTTTCAACTCGTCATAAATATTTTTCTGAATGACACACATACACCAAAGTTGGTATAGTTGGAGTCGAAGGATTGCTGATGCTCATGGTGAAAATGTTTTTTGAATAACTCATACGGTTTTTGATCAGTAGTCGTTTGTTCGGTGCCGTTCTTCCCATACAAAAAAGCCTGGGAAGAAGAAACCAATAGTGAGTGCAGCTGTTGTCTGTGTCAGTGAGAGGCTCGTTAAGCGTTGTCAAGGTTACCAAGCTTCAAACAGATTTTACCTCTGCTGTTTTAAACAGCACATATTAATCTAATGGAGGGTGAAAGGACTGATTTAACATTGGGAAATGGATACTATATGACTGCTGTACATGACACTTCCCTTGCCACTCAGCACTGATAGACTTTCAAAATAAGACTCCAGGGACCCTACAAAATAAAAGCCTCTATATTTTTTACATATATTTATTGCTCTATATGGCTCAACATTATGACCCAAACTCAACCCCGTTTTAGAGAATAGACTCTAGGAGACTGTTTAAAACACACCCTATAGCAAATTTCAAAATAAAAGCCTCCCATTTCCGCTTCATCTACTGCCCTAATAACATGGAAAAAGAGTGATTTAATGATTGGAAAGTAATCAACTATCATTGACGGGTCTGAACATTTTCTATAAACACAACTCTGTTGGACTTTCAAAATAAGACTCCAGGGACCCTACAAAATAAAAGCCTCTAGATTATAGTAATGCATTAATTGATGCAAATGGCTCAACATTATGACCCAAACTCTTCCAGGTTGTTTTTATTAGACTCTAGTGACCTTTTCAAAACACACCCCAGAGCAAATTTCACAATAAAAGTCTCCCATTTACTCTGTAATACAGCAACTATTCACCTAATAACATGGAAAACCAGTGATTTAACATTTGGAAATGGATTCTATATCACTGCTGGGCGTGACCCATCTTTTGATGCACATTCATGATAGACTTTCAAAATAAGACTACAAGGACTCTACAGAATAAAAGCCTCTTCCTTATACACACTCATACATTCTGGCATATTGCTCATTGCCATTGGTGATTTCATCACTGCAATGGCTCTTAGAAGGCGGGCGTAGCCCGCCAATGGTAACAGGCGGGCGGAGCCCGCCAAAGGTGATTACATCACTGCAATGGCTCTTAGCAGGCGGGCGGAGCCCGCCATTGGTGATTTCATCACTGCAATGGCTCTTAGAAGGCGGGCAGAGCCCGCCATTGGTGATTTTTTTCTTCACTGAGATGGCTCCTAGCAGGCGGGCGAAGCCCGCCAACTGGGCTTTACCCACTGTGTTTCAATATGGACAACCCATATTACCCTTGTGCATCATACGCTGTGCACGTCTATTTCCCAGATTTCAGCACAAGTGGCACACAGCTCTCTTTGCCCATGAACTTGCCCTCTTTCCTTCCCTCAGCAGCCCTCAAAGGCGTAAGCAGTTGGTCTGGGGAGCCCCGACGTCACTTGCCAGGGCCGTATTGGCCCGGTTCCCCAGACGGGCAGTAGGTGGCCCCCCTCAAAATTTCTTTAGAAATTTTCTAGTTATTATTGGGGGGCCACATGCCGAAGGCATGGCCCACCTACTACTATTGCACATATTTATTCCGCGTATTATTGGGGGGCCACATGCCGAAGGCATGGCCCACCTACTACTATTGCACATATTTATTCCGCGTATTATTATTGGGGGGCCACATGCCGAAGGCATGGCCCACCTACTACTATTGCACATATTTATTCCGCGTATTATTATTATTATAATTCTCCCGTATACCCAAAACTTCGGCGCGTAACTAGTCCCGCACGGTTTGGCGGATCGGGCCCAAAGTTGGCACACGCGTCGGGACCAATGGGGTGATGTGTGCTTGTATAAAACTTTCTCATTAGTCCGAAGGTTTGCGAATTATTAGCGAAAACGTCGCAAAAAAATCCCATAGGAAATGAATGGGGAGAGGAAAAAAAAAGCATAAAAAACAGCACTTCACTGTGTCGGCATACATTCACCTAGAAAAACAGTTTGAAGCTCAGTTTGTAGATAAATCCTTCGTCTATTTAAAACTGAAGACGGTATGTTGATAACTGCTACGGTTTTTGTATAATCAGACCTCAAGCGCCACAAAGTTTTAGCAAAATCCAGCCTGCTAGAGTGGAGCAACTGAAAAGCTAGAGTGTGAGGCAGGCGTTTTTTAAACACAAAAAAACATTTTAAACTCGCCCTCACGGCCACATATTTATAGCTAGAGTCACCATTTTTTGGTCAGTTTGTAGACTGAAATCTCTGGACCCACACAATATCTTCGGAATTACGGTAGGATTAATACTTTTCCTTAAAAACCCTCCAGACCGACCTAAAGTCGATGAAAATCAGAGCCGTTTTTCATTGGTTTTGGAGCAGAAGAGGGGAGAAAAACGAATCCGACTATGTGTTTTAAACTCGTCATAAATATTTTTCTGAATGACACACATACACCAAAGTTGGCATAGTTGGAGTCGAAGGATGACTGACGCTCACGGTGAAAAAATTTTTTGAATAACTCATACGGTTTTTGCTCAGCAGTCGTTTGTTCGGAGGACATTTTAAGCACCTGAAAGCTGAGTGACAGTGACCTGCTGCAGCTAGCTCAATTAGAAGCTTAGGTGTGATGAAACGTTTTTTCTTTTTCTTTCTCTTCCCATTCAGTTTGTAGATGACCTACAGCCATGAAAGTTACTCCAATTGAAGACAAGATATAGCTGTCGCTTAGATAAAAAGAATTTTTCAGATACCTTTTACGGTTTTTACTCAGCAGTCGTTTGTTCGGAGGGGTGCTTTAGCAGCTAAAAGGTGAGTGAGAGTGAGGTCCTGCAGTTCAAACAAAGGGAGGAGCAGGTGGGCCAACCATTTTGTTTGTGCTTCGTTTTGGGTTGTGAAAGACCTACAGACATGAAGGTTACCCCAGTCTGAGACAAAGGATAGATGTTGCTTTCACTGAAAGAATTTTTCAGATATCTTTTACGGTTTTTGCTCAGCAGTCGTTTGTTCGGAGGGTAAGCACCTGGAAGCTAGCTGACAGTTAGCTTCTGCAGCAGCCTGCTAGAGTGCAGCTGCTGAAATCTTAGTGTGAGGCGGCCATTTTTTAAGATCAAACATCTTATTCTCGCCCTCACGGCCACATATTTGGAGCTACAGTCACCATTTTTGGTCAGTTTGTAGACTGAAACCTCTGGACTCACACAATGTCTTCGGAATTACGGTAGGATTAATACTTTGCCTTAAAAACCCTCCAGACCAACCTAAAGTGGATGAGAGTTTCAGCCTTTCTCCATTCTTTTTGAGCTGAAGATGGGAGAAAAACGAATCAGACTATGTGTTTTCAACTCGTCATAAATATTTTTCTGAATGACACACATACACCAAAGTTGGTATAGTTGGAGTCGAAGGATTGCTGATGCTCATGGTGAAAATGTTTTTTGAATAACTCATACGGTTTTTGATCAGTAGTCGTTTGTTCGGTGCCGTTCTTCCCATACAAAAAAGCCTGGGAAGAAGAAACCAATAGTGAGTGCAGCTGTTGTCTGTGTCAGTGAGAGGCTCGTTAAGCGTTGTCAAGGTTACCAAGCTTCAAACAGATTTTACCTCTGCTGTTTTAAACAGCACATATTAATCTAATGGAGGGTGAAAGGACTGATTTAACATTGGGAAATGGATACTATATGACTGCTGTACATGACACTTCCCTTGCCACTCAGCACTGATAGACTTTCAAAATAAGACTCCAGGGACCCTACAAAATAAAAGCCTCTATATTTTTTACATATATTTATTGCTCTATATGGCTCAACATTATGACCCAAACTCAACCCCGTTTTAGAGAATAGACTCTAGGAGACTGTTTAAAACACACCCTATAGCAAATTTCAAAATAAAAGCCTCCCATTTCCGCTTCATCTACTGCCCTAATAACATGGAAAAAGAGTGATTTAACGATTGGAAAGTAATCAACTATCATTGACGGGTCTGAACATTTTCTATAAACACAACTCTGTTGGACTTTCAAAATAAGACTCCAGGGACCCTACAAAATAAAAGCCTCTAGATTATAGTAATGCATTAATTGATGCAAATGGCTCAACATTATGACCCAAACTCTTCCAGGTTGTTTTTATTAGACTCTAGTGACCTTTTCAAAACACACCCCAGAGCAAATTTCACAATAAAAGTCTCCCATTTACTCTGTAATACAGCAACTATTCACCTAATAACATGGAAAACCAGTGATTTAACATTTGGAAATGGATTCTATATCACTGCTGGGCGTGACCCATCTTTTGATGCACATTCATGATAGACTTTCAAAATAAGACTACAAGGACTCTACAGAATAAAAGCCTCTTCCTTATACACACTCATACATTCTGGCATATTGCTCATTGCCATTGGTGATTTCATCACTGCAATGGCTCTTAGAAGGCGGGCGGAGCCCGCCAAAGGTGATTACATCACTGCAATGGCTCTTAGCAGGCGGGCGGAGCCCGCCATTGGTGATTTCATCACTGCAATGGCTCTTAGAAGGCGGGCAGAGCCCGCCATTGGTGATTTTTTTCTTCACTGAGATGGCTCCTAGCAGGCGGGCGAAGCCCGCCAACTGGGCTTTACCCACTGTGTTTCAATATGGACAACCCATATTACCCTTGTGCATCATACTCTGTGCACGTCTATTTCCCAGATTTCAGCACAAGTGGCACACAGCTCTCTTTGCCCATGAACTTGCCCTCTTTCCTTCCCTCAGCAGCCCTCAAAGGCGTAAGCAGTTGGTCTGGGGAGCCCCGACGTCACTTGCCAGGGCCGTATTGGCCCGGTTCCCCAGACGGGCAGTAGGTGGCCCCCCTCAAAATTTCTTTAGAAATTTTCTAGTTGGGGGGCCACATGCCGAAGGCATGGCCCACCTACTACTATTGCACATATTTATTCCGCGTATTATTATTATTATAATTCTCCCGTATACCCAAAACTTCGGCACGTAACTAGTCCCGCACGGTTTGGCGGATCGGGCCCAAAGTTGGCACACGCGTCGGGACCAATGGGGTGATGTGTGCTTGTATAAAACTTTCTCATTAGTCCGAAGGTTTGCGAATTATTAGCGAAAACGTCGCAAAAAAATCCCATAGGAAATGAATGGGGAGAGGAAAAAAAAAGCATAAAAAACAGCACTTCACTGTGTCGGCATACATTCACCTAGAAAAACAGTTTGAAGCTCAGTTTGTAGATAAATCCTTCGTCTATTTAAAACTGAAGACGGTATGTTGATAACTGCTACGGTTTTTGTATAATCAGACCTCAAGCGCCACAAAGTTTTAGCAAAATCCAGCCTGCTAGAGTGGAGCAACTGAAAAGCTAGAGTGTGAGGCAGGCGTTTTTTAAACACAAAAAAACATTTTAAACTCGCCCTCACGGCCACATATTTATAGCTAGAGTCACCATTTTTGGTCAGTTTGTAGACTGAAATCTCTGGACCCACACAATATCTTCGGAATTACGGTAGGATTAATACTTTTCCTTAAAAACCCTCCAGACCGACCTAAAGTCGATGAAAATCAGAGCCGTTTTTCATTGGTTTTGGAGCAGAAGAGGGGAGAAAAACGAATCAGACTATGGGTTTTAAACTCGTCATAAATATTTTTCTGAATGACACACATACACCAAAGTTGGCATAGTTGGAGTCGAAGGATGACTGACGCTCACGGTGAAAAAATTTTTTGAATAACTCATACGGTTTTTGCTCAGCAGTCGTTTGTTCGGAGGACATTTTAAGCACCTGAAAGCTGAGTGACAGTGACCTGCTGCAGCTAGCTCAATTAGAAGCTTAGGTGTGATGAAACGTTTTTTCTTTTCTTTCTCTTCCCATTCAGTTTGTAGATGACCTACAGCCATGAAAGTTACTCCAATCGAAGACAAGATATAGCTGTCGCTTAGATAAAAAGAATTTTTCAGATACCTTTTACGGTTTTTACTCAGCAGTCGTTTGTTCGGAGGGGTGCTTTAGCAGCTAAAAGGTGAGTGAGAGTGAGGTCCTGCAGTTAAAAGAAAGGGAGGAGCAGGTGGGCCAACCATTTTGTTTGTGCTTCGTTTTGGGTTGTGAAAGACCTACAGACATGAAGGTTACCCCAGTCTGAGACAAAGGATAGATGTTGCTTTCACTGAAAGAATTTTTCAGATATCTTTTACGGTTTTTGCTCAGCAGTCGTTTGTTCGGAGGGTAAGCACCTGGAAGCTAGCTGACAGTTAGCTTCTGCAGCAGCCTGCTAGAGTGCAGCTGCTGAAATCTTAGTGTGAGGCGGCCATTTTTTTCAGATCAAACATCTTATTCTCGCCCTCACGGCCACATATTTGGAGCTACAGTCACCATTTTTGGTCAGTTTGTAGACTGAAACCTCTGGACTCACACAATGTCTTCGGAATTACGGTAGGATTAATACTTTTCCTTAAAAACCCTCCAGACCAACCTAAAGTCGATGAGAGTTTCAGCCTTTCTCTATTCTTTTTGAGCTGAAGATGGGAGAGAAACGAATCAGACTATGTGTTTTCAACTCGTCATAAATATTTTTCTGAATGACACACATACACCAAAGTTGGTATAGTTGGAGTCGAAGGATTGCTGATGCTCATGGTGAAAATGTTTTTTGAATAACTCATACGGTTTTTGATCAGTAGTCGTTTGTTCGGTGCCGTTCTTCCCATACAAAAAAGCCTGGGAAGAAGAAACCAATAGTGAGTGCAGCTGTTGTCTGTGTCAGTGAGAGGCTCGTTAAGCGTTGTCAAGGTTACCAAGCTTCAAACAGATTTTACCTCTGCTGTTTTAAACAGCACATTTAATTTAATGGAGGGTGAAAGGACTGATTTAACATTGGGAAATGGATACTATATGACTGCTGTCCATGACACTTCCCTTGCCACTCAGCACTGATAGACTTTCAAAATAAGACTCCAGGGACCCTACAAAATAAAAGCCTCTATATTTTTTACATATATTTATTGCCCTATATGGCTCAACATTATGACCCAAACTCAACCCCGTTTTAGAGAATAGACTCTAGGAGACTGTTTAAAACACACCCTATAGCAAATTTCAAAATAAAAGCCTCCCATTTCCGCTTCATCTACTGCCCTAATAACATGGAAAAAGAGTGATTTAACGATTGGAAAGTAATCAACTATCATTGACGGGTCTGAACATTTTCTATAAACACAACTCTGTTGGACTTTCAAAATAAGACTCCAGCGACCCTACAAAATAAAAGCCTCTAGATTATACTAATGCATTAATTGATGCAAATGGCTCAACATTATGACCCAAACTCTTCCAGGTTGTTTTTATTAGACTCTAGTGACCTTTTCAAAACACACCCCAGAGCAAATTTCACAATAAAAGTCTCCCATTTACTCTGTAATACAGCAACTATTCACCTAATAACATGGAAAACCAGTGATTTAACATTTGGAAATGGATTCTATATCACTGCTGGGCGTGACCCATCTTTTGATGCACATTCATGATGGACTTTCAAAATAAGACTACAAGGACTCTACAGAATAAAAGCCTCTTCCTTATACACACTCATACATTCTGGCATATTGCTCATTGCCATTGGTGATTTCATCACTGCAATGGCTCTTAGAAGGCGGGCGGAGCCCGCCAATGGTAACAGGCGGGCGGAGCCCGCCAAAGGTGATTACATCACTGCAATGGCTCTTAGCAGGCGGGCGGAGCCCGCCATTGGTGATTTCATCACTGCAATGGCTCTTAGAAGGCGGGCAGAGCCCGCCATTGGTGATTTTTTTCTTCACTGAGATGGCTCCTAGCAGGCGGGCGAAGCCCGCCAACTGGGCTTTACCCACTGTGTTTCAATATGGACAACCCATATTACCCTTGTGCATCATACGCTGTGCACGTCTATTTCCCAGATGTCAGCACAAGTGGCACACAGCTCTCTTTGCCCATGAACTTGCCCTCTTTCCTTCCCTCAGCAGCCCTCAAAGGCGTAAGCAGTTGGTCTGGGGAGCCCCGACGTCACTTGCCAGGGCCGTATTGGCCCGGTTCCCAAGACGGGCAGTAGGTGGCCCCCCTCAAAATTTCTTTAGAAATTTTCTAGTTATTATTATAATTCTCCCGTATACCCAAAACTTCGGCACGTAACTAGTCCCGCACGGTTTGGCGGATCGGGCCCAAAGTTGGCACACGCGTCGGGACCAATGGGGTGATGTGTGCTTGTATAAAACTTTCTCATTAGTCCGAAGGTTTGCGAATTATTAGCGAAAACGTCGCAAAAAAATCCCATAGGAAATGAATGGGGAGAGGAAAAAAAAAGCATAAAAAACAGCACTTCACTGTGTCGGCATACATTCACCTAGAAAAACAGTTTGAAGCTCAGTTTGTAGATAAATCCTTCGTCTATTTAAAACTGAAGACGGTATGTTGATAACTGCTACGGTTTTTGTATAATCAGACCTCAAGCGCCACAAAGTTTTAGCAAAATCCAGCCTGCTAGAGTGGAGCAACTGAAAAGCTAGAGTGTGAGGCAGGCGTTTTTTAAACACAAAAAAACATTTTAAACTCGCCCTCACGGCCACATATTTATAGCTAGAGTCACCATTTTTGGTCAGTTTGTAGACTGAAATCTCTGGACCCACACAATATCTTCGGAATTACGGTAGGATTAATACTTTTCCTTAAAAACCCTCCAGACCGACCTAAAGTCGATGAAAATCAGAGCCGTTTTTCATTGGTTTTGGAGCAGAAGAGGGGAGAAAAACGAATCAGACTATGTGTTTTAAACTCGTCATAAATATTTTTCTGAATGACACACATACACCAAAGTTGGCATAGTTGGAGTCGAAGGATGGCTGACGCTCACGGTGAAAAAATATTTTGAATAACTCATACGGTTTTTGCTCAGCAGTCGTTTGTTCGGAGGACATTTTAAGCAGCTGAAAGCTGGGGGAGAGTGTCCTGCTGCAGCTAGCTCAATTAGAAGATCAGGTGTGACAAAACGTTTTTTCTTTTTCTTTCTCTTCCCATTCAGGTTGTAGATGACCTACAGCCATGAAAGTTACTCCAATTGAAGACAAGATATAGCTGTCGCTTAGATAAAAATAATTTTTCAGATACCTTTTACGGTTTTTACTCAGCAGTCGTTTGTTCGGAGGGGTGCTTTAGCAGCTAAAAGGTGAGTGAGAGTGAGGTCCTGCAGTTCAAACAAAGGGAGGAGCAGGTGGGCCAACCATTTTGTTTGTGCTTCGTTTTGGGTTGTGAAAGACCTACAGACATGAAGGTTACCCCAGTCTGAGACAAAGGATAGATGTTGCTTTCACTGAAAGAATTTTTCAGATATCTTTTACGGTTTTTGCTCAGCAGTCGTTTGTTCGGAGGGTAAGCACCTGGAAGCTAGCTGACAGTTAGCTTCTGCAGCAGCCTGCTAGAGTGCAGCTGCTGAAATCTTAGTGTGAGGCGGCCATTCTTTTAAGATCAAACATCTTATTCTCGCCCTCACGGCCACATATTTGGAGCTACAGTCACCATTTTTGGTCAGTTTGTAGACTGAAACCTCTGGACTCACACAATGTCTTCGGAATTACGGTAGGATTAATACTTTTCCTTAAAAACCGTCCAGACCAACCTAAAGTCGATGAGAGTTTCAGCCTTTCTCTATTCTTTTTGAGCTGAAGATGGGAGAGAAACGAATCAGACTATGTGTTTTCAACTCGTCATAAATATTTTTCTGAATGACACACATACACCAAAGTTGGTATAGTTGGAGTCGAAGGATTGCTGATGCTCATGGTGAAAATGTTTTTTGAATAACTCATACGGTTTTTGATCAGTAGTCGTTTGTTCGGTGCCGTTCTTCCCATACAAAAAAGCCTGGGAAGAAGAAACCAATAGTGAGTGCAGCTGTTGTCTGTGTCAGTGAGAGGCTCGTTAAGCGTTGTCAAGGTTACCAAGCTTCAAACAGATTTTACCTCTGCTGTTTTAAACAGCACATATTAATCTAATGGAGGGTGAAAGGACTGATTTAACATTGGGAAATGGATACTATATGACTGCTGTCCATGACACTTCCCTTGCCACTCAGCACTGATAGACTTTCAAAATAAGACTCCAGGGACCCTACAAAATAAAAGCCTCTATATTTTTTACATATATTTATTGCCCTATATGGCTCAACATTATGACCCAAACTCAACCCCGTTTTAGAGAATAGACTCTAGGAGACTGTTTAAAACACACCCTGTAGCAAATTTCAAAATAAAAGCCTCCCATTTCCGCTTCATCTACTGCCCTAATAACATGGAAAAAGAGTGATTTAACGATTGGAAAGTAATCAACTATCATTGACGGGTCTGAACATTTTCTATAAACACAACTCTGTTGGACTTTCAAAATAAGACTCCAGGGACCCTACAAAATAAAAGCCTCTAGATTATACTAATGCATTAATTGATGCAAATGGCTCAACATTATGACCCAAACTCTTCCAGGTTGTTTTTATTAGACTCTAGTGACCTTTTCAAAACACACCCAGAGCAAATTTCACAATAAAAGTCTCCCATTTACTCTGTAATACAGCAACTATTCACCTAATAACATGGAAAACCAGTGATTTAACATTTGGAAATGGATTCTATATCACTGCTGGGCGTGACCCATCTTTTGATGCACATTCATGATAGACTTTCAAAATAAGACTACAAGGACTCTACAGAATAAAAGCCTCTTCCTTATACACACTCATACATTCTGGCATATTGCTCATTGCCATTGGTGATTTCATCACTGCAATGGCTCTTAGAAGGCGGGCGGAGCCCGCCAATGGTAACAGGCGGGCGGAGCCCGCCAAAGGTGATTACATCACTGCAATGGCTCTTAGCAGGCGGGCGGAGCCCGCCATTGGTGATTTCATCACTGCAATGGCATTGGTGATTTTTTTCTTCACTGAGATGGCTCCTAGCAGGCGGGCGAAGCCCGCCAACTGGGCTTTACCCACTGTGTTTCAATATGGACAACCCATATTACCCTTGTGCATCATACGCTGTGCACGTCTATTTCCCAGATTTCAGCACAAGTGGCACACAGCTCTCTTTGCCCATGAACTTGCCCTCTTTCCTTCCCTCAGCAGCCCTCAAAGGCGTAAGCAGTTGGTCTGGGGAGCCCCGACGTCACTTGCCAGGGCCGTATTGGCCCGGTTCCCCAGACGGGCAGTAGGTGGCCCCCCTCAAAATTTCTTTAGAAATTTTCTAGTTATTATAATTCTCCCGTATACCCAAAACTTCGGCGCGTAACTAGTCCCGCACGGTTTGGCGGATCGGGCCCAAAGTTGGCACACGCGTCGGGACCAATGGGGTGATGTGTGCTTGTATAAAACTTTCTCATTAGTCCGAAGGTTTGCGAATTATTAGCGAAAACGTCGCAAAAAAATCCCATAGGAAATGAATGGGGAGAGGAAAAAAAAAGCATAAAAAACAGCACTTCACTGTGTCGGCATACATTCACCTAGAAAAACAGTTTGAAGCTCAGTTTGTAGATAAATCCTTCGTCTATTTAAAACTGAAGACGGTATGTTGATAACTGCTACGGTTTTTGTATAATCAGACCTCAAGCGCCACAAAGTTTTAGCAAAATCCAGCCTGCTAGAGTGGAGCAACTGAAAAGCTAGAGTGTGAGGCAGGCGTTTTTTAAACACAAAAAAACATTTTAAACTCGCCCTCACGGCCACATATTTATAGCTAGAGTCACCATTTTTGGTCAGTTTGTAGACTGAAATCTCTGGACCCACACAATATCTTCGGAATTACGGTAGGATTCATACTTTTCCTTAAAAACCCTCCAGACCGACCTAAAGTCGATGAAAATCAGAGCCGTTTTTCATTGGTTTTGGAGCCGAAGAGGGGAGAAAAACGAATCAGACTATGTGTTTTAAACTCGTCATAAATATTTTTCTGAATGACACACATACACCAAAGTTGGCATAGTTGGAGTCGAAGGATGACTGACGCTCACGGTGAAAAAATTTTTTGAATAACTCATACGGTTTTTGCTCAGCAGTCGTTTGTTCGGAGGACATTTTAAGCACCTGAAAGCTGAGTGACAGTGACCTGCTGCAGCTAGCTCAATTAGAAGCTTAGGTGTGATGAAACGTTTTTTCTTTTTCTTTCTCTTCCCATTCAGTTTGTAGATGACCTACAGCCATGAAAGTTACTCCAATTGAAGACAAGATATAGCTGTCGCTTAGATAAAAAGAATTTTTCAGATACCTTTTACGGTTTTTACTCAGCAGTCGTTTGTTCGGAGGGGTGCTTTAGCAGCTAAAAGGTGAGTGAGAGTGAGGTCCTGCAGTTCAAACAAAGGGAGGAGCAGGTGGGCCAACCATTTTGTTTGTGCTTCGTTTTGGGTTGTGAAAGACCTACAGACATGAAGGTTACCCCAGTCTGAGACAAAGGATAGATGTTGCTTTCACTGAAAGAATTTTTCAGATACCTTTTACGGTTTTTGCTCAGCAGTCGTTTGTTCGGAGGGTAAGCACCTGGAAGCTAGCTGACAGTTAGCTTCTGCAGCAGCCTGCTAGAGTGCAGCTGCTGAAATCTTAGTGTGAGGCGGCCATTTTTTTAAGATCAAACATCTTATTCTCGCCCTCACGGCCACATATTTGGACCTACAGTCACCATTTTTGGTCAGTTTGTAGACTGAAACCTCTGGACTCACACAATGTCTTCGGAATTACGGTAGGATTAATACTTTTCCTTAAAAACCCTCCAGACCAACCTAAAGTCGATGAGAGTTTCAGCCTTTCTCTATTCTTTTTGAGCTGAAGATGGGAGAGAAACAAATCAGACTATGTGTTTTCAACTCGTCATAAATATTTTTCTGAATGACACACATACACCAAAGTTGGTATAGTTGGAGTCGAAGGATTGCTGATGCTCATGGTGAAAATGTTTTTTGAACAACTCATACGGTTTTTGATCAGCAGTCGTTTGTTCGGTGCCGTTCTTCCCATACAAAAAAGCCTGGGAAGAAGAAACCAATAGTGAGTGCAGCTGTTGTCTGTGTCAGTGAGAGGCTCGTTAAGCGTTGTCAAGGTTACCAAGCTTCAAACAGATTTTACCTCTGCTGTTTTAAACAGCACATATTAATCTAATGGAGGGTGAAAGGACTGATTTAACATTGGGAAATGGATACTATATGACTGCTGTCCATGACACTTCCCTTGCCACTCAGCACTGATAGACTTTCAAAATAAGACTCCAGGGACCCTACAAAATAAAAGCCTCTATATTTTTTACATATATTTATTGCCCTATATGGCTCAACATTATGACCCAAACTCAACCCCGTTTTAGGGAATAGACTCTAGGAGACTGTTTAAAACACACCCTATAGCAAATTTCAAAATAAAAGCCTCCCATTTCCGCTTCATCTACTGCCCTAATAACATGGAAAAAGAGTGATTTAACGATTGGAAAGTAATCAACTATCATTGACGGGTCTGAACATTTTCTATAAACACAACTCTGTTGGACTTTCAAAATAAGACTCCAGGGACCCTACAAAATAAAAGCCTCTAGATTATACTAATGCATTAATTGATGCAAATGGCTCAACATTATGACCCAAACTCTTACAGGTTGTTTTTATTAGACTCTAGTGACCTTTTCAAAACACACCCCAGAGCAAATTTCACAATAAAAGTCTCCCATTTACTCTGTAATACAGCAACTATTCACCTAATAACATGGAAAACCAGTGATTTAACATTTGGAAATGGATTCTATATCACTGCTGGGCGTGACCCATCTTTTGATGCACATTCATGATAGACTTTCAAAATAAGACTACAAGGACTTTACAGAATAAAAGCCTCTTCCTTATACACACTCATACATTCTGGCATATTGCTCATTGCCATTGGTGATTTCATCACTGCAATGGCTCGTAGAAGGCGGGCGCAGCCCGCCAATGGTAACAGGCGGGCGGAGCCCGCCAAAGGTGATTACATCACTGCAATGGCTCTTAGCAGGCGGGCGGAGCCCGCCATTGGTGATTTCATCACTGCAATGGCTCTTAGACGGCGGGCAGAGCCCGCCATTGGTGATTTTTTTCTTCACTGAGATGGCTCCTAGCAGGCGGGCGAAGCCCCCCAACTGGGCTTCACCCACTGTGTTTCAATATGGACAACCCATATTACCCTTGTGCATCATACGCTGTGCACGTCTATTTCCCAGATTTCAGCACAAGTGGCACACAGCTCTCTTTGCCCATGAACTTGCCCTCTTTCCTTCCCTCAGCAACCCTCAAAGGCGTAAGCAGTTGGTCTGGGGAGCCCCGACGTCACTTGCCAGGGCCGTATTGGCCCGGTTCACCCCAGACGGGCAGTAGGTGGCCCCCCTCAAAATTTCTTTTGAAATTTTCTAGTTATTATAATTCTCCCGTATACCCAAAACTTCGGCGCGTAACTAGTCCCGCACGGTTTGGCGGATCGGGCCCAAAGTTGGCACACGCGTCGGGACCAATGGGGTGATGTGTGCTTGTATAAAACTTTCTCATTAGTCCGAAGGTTTGCGAATTATTAGCGAAAACGTCGCAAAAAAATCCCATAGGAAATGAATGGGGAGAGGAAAAAAAAAGCATAAAAAACAGCACTTCACTGTGTCGGCATACATTCACCTAGAAAAACAGTTTGAAGCTCAGTTTGTAGATAAATCCTTCGTCTATTTAAAACTGAAGACGGTATGTTGATAACTGCTACGGTTTTTGTATAATCAGACCTCAAGCGCCACAAAGTTTTAGCAAAATCCAGCCTGCTAGAGTGGAGCAACTGAAAAGCTAGAGTGTGAGGCAGGCGTTTTTTAAACACAAAAAAACATTTTAAACTCGCCCTCACGGCCACATATTTATAGCTAGAGTCACCATTTTTGGTCAGTTTGTAGACTGAAATCTCTGGACCCACACAATATCTTCGGAATTACGGTAGGATTAATACTTTTCCTTAAAAACCCTCCAGACCGACCTAAAGTCGATGAAAATCAGAGCCGTTTTTCATTGGTTTTGGAGCAGAAGAGGGGAGAAAAACGAATCCGACTATGTGTTTTAAACTCGTCATAAATATTTTTCTGAATGACACACATACACCAAAGTTGGCATAGTTGGAGTCGAAGGATGTCTGACGCTCACGGTGAAAAAATTTTTTGAATAACTCATACGGTTTTTGCTCAGCAGTCGTTTGTTCGGAGGACATTTTAAGCACCTGAAAGCTGAGTGACAGTGACCTGCTGCAGCTAGCTCAATTAGAAGCTTAGGTGTGATGAAACGTTTTTTCTTTTTCTTTCTCTTCCCATTCAGTTTGTAGATGACCTACAGCCATGAAAGTTACTCCAATTGAAGACAAGATATAGCTGTCGCTTAGATAAAAAGAATTTTTCAGACACCTTTTACGGTTTTTACTCAGCAGTCGTTTGTTCGGAGGGGTGCTTTAGCAGCTAAAAGGTGAGTGAGAGTGAGGTCCTGCAGTTCAAACAAAGGGAGGAGCAGGTGGGCCAACCATTTTGTTTGTGCTTCGTTTTGGGTTGTGAAAGACCTACAGACATGAAGGTTACCCCAGTCTGAGACAAAGGATAGATGTTGCTTTCACTGAAAGAATTTTTCAGATATCTTTTACGGTTTTTGCTCAGCAGTCGTTTGTTCGGAGGGTAAGCACCTGGAAGCTAGCTGACAGTTAGCTTCTGCAGCAGCCTGCTAGAGTGCAGCTGCTGAAATCTTAGTGTGAGGCGGCCATTTTTTTAAGATCAAACATCTTATTCTCGCCCTCACGGCCACATATTTGGAGCTACAGTCACCATTTTTGGTCAGTTTGTAGACTGAAACCTCTGGACTCACACAATGTCTTCGGAATTACGGTAGGATTAATACTTTTCCTTAAAAACCCTCCAGACCAACCTAAAGTCGATGAGTTTCAGCCTTTCTCCATTCTTTTTGAGCTGAAGATGGGAGAGAAACGAATCAGACTATGTGTTTTCAAGTCGTCATAAATATTGTTCTGAATGACACACATACACCAAAGTTGGTATACTTGGAGTCGAAGGATTGCTGATGCTCATGGTGAAAATGTTTTTTGAATAACTCATACGGTTTTTGATCAGTAGTCGTTTGTTTTCGTTGCCGTTCTTCCCATACAAAAAAGCCTGGGAAGAAGAAACCAATAGTGAGTGCAGCTGTTGTCTGTGTCAGTGAGAGGCTCGTTAAGCGTTGTCAAGGTTACCAAGCTTCAAACAGATTTTACCTCTGCTGTTTTAAACAGCACATATTAATCTAATGGAGGGTGAAAGGACTGATTTAACATTGGGAAATGGATACTATATGACTGCTGTCCATGACACTTCCCTTGCCACTCAGCACTGATAGACTTTCAAAATAAGACTCCAGGGACCCTACAAAATAAAAGCCTCTATATTTTTTACATATATTTATTGCCCTATATGGCTCAATATTATGACCCAAACTCAACCCCGTTTTAGAGAATAGACTCTAGGAGACTGTTTAAAACACACCCTATAGCAAATTTCAAAATAAAAGCCTCCCATTTCCGCTTCATCTACTGCCCTAATAACATGGAAAAAGAGTGATTTAACGATTGGAAAGTAATCAACTATCATTGACGGGTCTGAACATTTTCTATAAACACAACTCTGTTGGACTTTCAAAATAAGACTCCAGCGACCCTACAAAATAAAAGCCTCTAGATTATACTAATGCATTAATTGATGCAAATGGCTCAACATTATGACCCAAACTCTTCCAGGTTGTTTTTATTAGACTCTAGTGACCTTTTCAAAACACACCCAGAGCAAATTTCACAATAAAAGTCTCCCATTTACTCTGTAATACAGCAACTATTCACCTAATAACATGGAAAACCAGTGATTTAACATTTGGAAATTGATTCTATATAACTGCTGGGCATGACCCATCTTTAGATGCACTTCCATGATAGACTTTCAAAATAAGACTCCAGGGACTCTACAGAATAAAAGCCTCTTCCTTATACACACTCATACATTCTGGCATATTGCTCATTGCCATTTGTAATTTCATCACTGCAATGGCTCTTAGAAGGCGGGCGGAGCCCGCCATTGGTGATTTCATCACTGCAATGGCTCTTAGAAGGCGGGCAGAGCCCGCCATTGGTGATTTTTTTCTTCACTGAGATGGCTCCTAGCAGGCGGGCGAAGCCCGCCAACTGGGCTTTACCCACTGTGTTTCAATATGGACAACCCATATTACCCTTGTGCATCATACGCTGTGCACGTCTATTTCCCAGATGTCAGCACAAGTGGCACACAGCTCTCTTTGCCCATGAACTTGCCCTCTTTCCTTCCCTCAGCAGCCCTCAAAGGCGTAAGCAGTTGGTCTGGGGAGCCCCGACGTCACTTGCCAGGGCCGTATTGGCCCGGTTCCCAAGACGGGCAGTAGGTGGCCCCCCTCAAAATTTCTTTAGAAATTTTCTAGTTATTATAATTCTCCCGTATACCCAAAACTTCGGCGCGTAACTAGTCCCGCACGGTTTGGCGGATCGGGCCCAAAGTTGGCACACGCGTCGGGACCAATGGGGTGATGTGTGCTTGTATAAAACTTTCTCATTAGTCCGAAGGTTTGCGAATTATTAGCGAAAACGTCGCAAAAAAATCCCATAGGAAATGAATGGGGAGAGGAAAAAAAAAGCATAAAAAACAGCACTTCACTGTGTCGCCATACATTCACCTAGAAAAACAGTTTGAAGCTCAGTTTGTAGATAAATCCTTCGTCTATTTAAAACTGAAGACGGTATGTTGATAACTGCTACGGTTTTTGTATAATCAGACCTCAAGCACCACAAAGTTTTAGCAAAATCCAGCCTGCTAGAGTGGAGCAACTGAAAAGCTAGAGTGTGAGGCAGGCGTTTTTTAAACACAAAAAAACATTTTAAACTCGCCCTCACGGCCACATATTTATAGCTAGAGTCACCATTTTTGGTCAGTTTGTAGACTGAAATCTCTGGACCCACACAATATCTTCGGAATTACGGTAGGATTAATACTTTTCCTTAAAAACCCTCCAGACCGACCTAAAGTCGATGAAAATCAGAGCCGTTTTTCATTGGTTTTGGAGCAGAAGAGGGGAGAAAAACGAATCAGACTATGTGTTTTAAACTCGTCATAAATATTTTTCTGAATGACACACATACACCAAAGTTGGCATAGTTGGAGTCGAAGGATGACTGACGCTCACGGTGAAAAAATTTTTTGAATAACTCATACGGTTTTTGCTCAGCAGTCGTTTGTTCGGAGGACATTTTAAGCACCTGAAAGCTGAGTGACAGTGACCTGCTGCAGCTAGCTCAATTAGAAGCTTAGGTGTGATGAAACGTTTTCTCTTTTTCTTTCTCTTCCCATTCAGTTTGTAGATGACCTACAGCCATGAAAGTTACTCCAATTGAAGACAAGATATAGCTGTCGCTTAGATAAAAATAATTTTTCAGATACCTTTTACGGTTTTTACTCAGCAGTCGTTTGTTCGGAGGGGTGCTTTAGCAGCTAAAAGGTGAGTGAGAGTGAGGTCCTGCAGTTCAAACAAAGGGAGGAGCAGGTGGGCCAACCATTTTGTTTGTGCTTCGTTTTGGGTTGTGAAAGACCTACAGACATGAAGGTTACCCCAGTCTGAGACAAAGGATAGATGTTGCTTTCACTGAAAGAATTTTTCAGATATCTTTTACGGTTTTTGCTCAGCAGTCGTTTGTTCGGAGGGTAAGCACCTGGAAGCTAGCTGACAGTTAGCTTCTGCAGCAGCCTGCTAGAGTGCAGCTGCTGAAATCTTAGTGTGAGGCGGCCATTTTTTTAAGATCAAACATCTTATTCTCGCCCTCACGGCCACATATTTGGAGCTACAGTCACCATTTTTGGTCAGTTTGTAGACTGAAACCTCTGGACTCACACAATGTCTTCGGAATTACGGTAGGATTAATACTTTTCCTTAAAAACCCTCCAGACCAACCTAAAGTCGATGAGAGTTTCAGCCTTTCTCTATTCTTTTTGAGCTGAAGATGGGAGAGAAACGAATCAGACTATGTGTTTTCAACTCGTCATAAATATTTTTCTGAATGACACACATACACCAAAGTTGGTATAGTTGGAGTCGAAGGATTGCTGATGCTCATGGTGAAAATGTTTTTTGAATAACTCATACGGTTTTTGATCAGTAGTCGTTTGTTCGGTGCCGTTCTTCCCATACAAAAAAGCCTGGGAAGAAGAAACCAATAGTGAGTGCAGCTGTTGTCTGTGTCAGTGAGAGGCTCGTTAAGCGTTGTCAAGGTTACCAAGCTTCAAACAGATTTTACCTCTGCTGTTTTAAACAGCACATATTAATCTAATGGAGGGTGAAAGGACTGATTTAACATTGGGAAATGGATACTATATGACTGCTGTACATGACACTTCCCTTGCCACTCAGCACTGATAGACTTTCAAAATAAGACTCCAGGGACCCTACAAAATAAAAGCCTCTATATTTTTTACATATATTTATTGCTCTATATGGCTCAACATTATGACCCAAACTCAACCCCGTTTTAGAGAATAGACTCTAGGAGACTGTTTAAAACACACCCTATAGCAAATTTCAAAATAAAAGCCTCCCATTTCCGCTTCATCTACTGCCCTAATAACATGGAAAAAGAGTGATTTAATGATTGGAAAGTAATCAACTATCATTGACGGGTCTGAACATTTTCTATAAACACAACTCTGTTGGACTTTCAAAATAAGACTCCAGGGACCCTACAAAATAAAAGCCTCTAGATTATAGTAATGCATTAATTGATGCAAATGGCTCAACATTATGACCCAAACTCTTCCAGGTTGTTTTTATTAGACTCTAGTGACCTTTTCAAAACACACCCCAGAGCAAATTTCACAATAAAAGTCTCCCATTTACTCTGTAATACAGCAACTATTCACCTAATAACATGGAAAACCAGTGATTTAACATTTGGAAATGGATTCTATATCACTGCTGGGCGTGACCCATCTTTTGATGCACATTCATGATAGACTTTCAAAATAAGACTACAAGGACTCTACAGAATAAAAGCCTCTTCCTTATACACACTCATACATTCTGGCATATTGCTCATTGCCATTGGTGATTTCATCACTGCAATGGCTCTTAGAAGGCGGGCGTAGCCCGCCAATGGTAACAGGCGGGCGGAGCCCGCCAAAGGTGATTACATCACTGCAATGGCTCTTAGCAGGCGGGCGGAGCCCGCCATTGGTGATTTCATCACTGCAATGGCTCTTAGAAGGCGGGCAGAGCCCGCCATTGGTGATTTTTTTCTTCACTGAGATGGCTCCTAGCAGGCGGGCGAAGCCCGCCAACTGGGCTTTACCCACTGTGTTTCAATATGGACAACCCATATTACCCTTGTGCATCATACGCTGTGCACGTCTATTTCCCAGATTTCAGCACAAGTGGCACACAGCTCTCTTTGCCCATGAACTTGCCCTCTTTCCTTCCCTCAGCAGCCCTCAAAGGCGTAAGCAGTTGGTCTGGGGAGCCCCGACGTCACTTGCCAGGGCCGTATTGGCCCGGTTCCCCAGACGGGCAGTAGGTGGCCCCCCTCAAAATTTCTTTAGAAATTTTCTAGTTATTATTGGGGGGCCACATGCCGAAGGCATGGCCCACCTACTACTATTGCACATATTTATTCCGCGTATTATTGGGGGGCCACATGCCGAAGGCATGGCCCACCTACTACTATTGCACATATTTATTCCGCGTATTATTATTGGGGGGCCACATGCCGAAGGCATGGCCCACCTACTACTATTGCACATATTTATTCCGCGTATTATTATTATTATAATTCTCCCGTATACCCAAAACTTCGGCGCGTAACTAGTCCCGCACGGTTTGGCGGATCGGGCCCAAAGTTGGCACACGCGTCGGGACCAATGGGGTGATGTGTGCTTGTATAAAACTTTCTCATTAGTCCGAAGGTTTGCGAATTATTAGCGAAAACGTCGCAAAAAAATCCCATAGGAAATGAATGGGGAGAGGAAAAAAAAAGCATAAAAAACAGCACTTCACTGTGTCGGCATACATTCACCTAGAAAAACAGTTTGAAGCTCAGTTTGTAGATAAATCCTTCGTCTATTTAAAACTGAAGACGGTATGTTGATAACTGCTACGGTTTTTGTATAATCAGACCTCAAGCGCCACAAAGTTTTAGCAAAATCCAGCCTGCTAGAGTGGAGCAACTGAAAAGCTAGAGTGTGAGGCAGGCGTTTTTTAAACACAAAAAAACATTTTAAACTCGCCCTCACGGCCACATATTTATAGCTAGAGTCACCATTTTTGGTCAGTTTGTAGACTGAAATCTCTGGACCCACACAATATCTTCGGAATTACGGTAGGATTAATACTTTTCCTTAAAAACCCTCCAGACCGACCTAAAGTCGATGAAAATCAGAGCCGTTTTTCATTGGTTTTGGAGCAGAAGAGGGGAGAAAAACGAATCCGACTATGTGTTTTAAACTCGTCATAAATATTTTTCTGAATGACACACATACACCAAAGTTGGCATAGTTGGAGTCGAAGGATGACTGACGCTCACGGTGAAAAAATTTTTTGAATAACTCATACGGTTTTTGCTCAGCAGTCGTTTGTTCGGAGGACATTTTAAGCACCTGAAAGCTGAGTGACAGTGACCTGCTGCAGCTAGCTCAATTAGAAGCTTAGGTGTGATGAAACGTTTTTTCTTTTTCTTTCTCTTCCCATTCAGTTTGTAGATGACCTACAGCCATGAAAGTTACTCCAATTGAAGACAAGATATAGCTGTCGCTTAGATAAAAAGAATTTTTCAGATACCTTTTACGGTTTTTACTCAGCAGTCGTTTGTTCGGAGGGGTGCTTTAGCAGCTAAAAGGTGAGTGAGAGTGAGGTCCTGCAGTTCAAACAAAGGGAGGAGCAGGTGGGCCAACCATTTTGTTTGTGCTTCGTTTTGGGTTGTGAAAGACCTACAGACATGAAGGTTACCCCAGTCTGAGACAAAGGATAGATGTTGCTTTCACTGAAAGAATTTTTCAGATATCTTTTACGGTTTTTGCTCAGCAGTCGTTTGTTCGGAGGGTAAGCACCTGGAAGCTAGCTGACAGTTAGCTTCTGCAGCAGCCTGCTAGAGTGCAGCTGCTGAAATCTTAGTGTGAGGCGGCCATTTTTTAAGATCAAACATCTTATTCTCGCCCTCACGGCCACATATTTGGAGCTACAGTCACCATTTTTGGTCAGTTTGTAGACTGAAACCTCTGGACTCACACAATGTCTTCGGAATTACGGTAGGATTAATACTTTGCCTTAAAAACCCTCCAGACCAACCTAAAGTGGATGAGAGTTTCAGCCTTTCTCCATTCTTTTTGAGCTGAAGATGGGAGAAAAACGAATCAGACTATGTGTTTTCAACTCGTCATAAATATTTTTCTGAATGACACACATACACCAAAGTTGGTATAGTTGGAGTCGAAGGATTGCTGATGCTCATGGTGAAAATGTTTTTTGAATAACTCATACGGTTTTTGATCAGTAGTCGTTTGTTCGGTGCCGTTCTTCCCATACAAAAAAGCCTGGGAAGAAGAAACCAATAGTGAGTGCAGCTGTTGTCTGTGTCAGTGAGAGGCTCGTTAAGCGTTGTCAAGGTTACCAAGCTTCAAACAGATTTTACCTCTGCTGTTTTAAACAGCACATATTAATCTAATGGAGGGTGAAAGGACTGATTTAACATTGGGAAATGGATACTATATGACTGCTGTACATGACACTTCCCTTGCCACTCAGCACTGATAGACTTTCAAAATAAGACTCCAGGGACCCTACAAAATAAAAGCCTCTAT
Source organism: Cyprinodon diabolis (assembly GCA_030533445.1). Taxonomy (NCBI): domain Eukaryota; kingdom Metazoa; phylum Chordata; class Actinopteri; order Cyprinodontiformes; family Cyprinodontidae; genus Cyprinodon; species Cyprinodon diabolis. Next base: position 40,696,173 of record CM060083.1, on the reverse strand, counting down.
ATTTTTTACATATATTTATTGCTCTATATGGCTCAACATTATGACCCAAACTCAACCCCGTTTTAGAGAATAGACTCTAGGAGACTGTTTAAAACACACCCTATAGCAAATTTCAAAATAAAAGCCTCCCATTTCCGCTTCATCTACTGCCCTAATAACATGGAAAAAGAGTGATTTAACGATTGGAAAGTAATCAACTATCATTGACGGGTCTGAACATTTTCTATAAACACAACTCTGTTGGACTTTCAAAATAAGACTCCAGGGACCCTACAAAATAAAAGCCTCTAGATTATAGTAATGCATTAATTGATGCAAATGGCTCAACATTATGACCCAAACTCTTCCAGGTTGTTTTTATTAGACTCTAGTGACCTTTTCAAAACACACCCCAGAGCAAATTTCACAATAAAAGTCTCCCATTTACTCTGTAATACAGCAACTATTCACCTAATAACATGGAAAACCAGTGATTTAACATTTGGAAATGGATTCTATATCACTGCTGGGCGTGACCCATCTTTTGATGCACATTCATGATAGACTTTCAAAATAAGACTACAAGGACTCTACAGAATAAAAGCCTCTTCCTTATACACACTCATACATTCTGGCATATTGCTCATTGCCATTGGTGATTTCATCACTGCAATGGCTCTTAGAAGGCGGGCGGAGCCCGCCAAAGGTGATTACATCACTGCAATGGCTCTTAGCAGGCGGGCGGAGCCCGCCATTGGTGATTTCATCACTGCAATGGCTCTTAGAAGGCGGGCAGAGCCCGCCATTGGTGATTTTTTTCTTCACTGAGATGGCTCCTAGCAGGCGGGCGAAGCCCGCCAACTGGGCTTTACCCACTGTGTTTCAATATGGACAACCCATATTACCCTTGTGCATCATACTCTGTGCACGTCTATTTCCCAGATTTCAGCACAAGTGGCACACAGCTCTCTTTGCCCATGAACTTGCCCTCTTTCCTTCCCTCAGCAGCCCTCAAAGGCGTAAGCAGTTGGTCTGGGGAGCCCCGACGTCACTTGCCAGGGCCGTATTGGCCCGGTTCCCCAGACGGGCAGTAGGTGGCCCCCCTCAAAATTTCTTTAGAAATTTTCTAGTTGGGGGGCCACATGCCGAAGGCATGGCCCACCTACTACTATTGCACATATTTATTCCGCGTATTATTATTATTATAATTCTCCCGTATACCCAAAACTTCGGCGCGTAACTAGTCCCGCACGGTTTGGCGGATCGGGCCCAAAGTTGGCACACGCGTCGGGACCAATGGGGTGATGTGTGCTTGTATAAAACTTTCTCATTAGTCCGAAGGTTTGCGAATTATTAGCGAAAACGTCGCAAAAAAATCCCATAGGAAATGAATGGGGAGAGGAAAAAAAAAGCATAAAAAACAGCACTTCACTGTGTCGGCATACATTCACCTAGAAAAACAGTTTGAAGCTCAGTTTGTAGATAAATCCTTCGTCTATTTAAAACTGAAGACGGTATGTTGATAACTGCTACGGTTTTTGTATAATCAGACCTCAAGCGCCACAAAGTTTTAGCAAAATCCAGCCTGCTAGAGTGGAGCAACTGAAAAGCTAGAGTGTGAGGCAGGCGTTTTTTAAACACAAAAAAACATTTTAAACTCGCCCTCACGGCCACATATTTATAGCTAGAGTCACCATTTTTGGTCAGTTTGTAGACTGAAATCTCTGGACCCACACAATATCTTCGGAATTACGGTAGGATTAATACTTTTCCTTAAAAACCCTCCAGACCGACCTAAAGTCGATGAAAATCAGAGCCGTTTTTCATTGGTTTTGGAGCAGAAGAGGGGAGAAAAACGAATCCGACTATGTGTTTTAAACTCGTCATAAATATTTTTCTGAATGACACACATACACCAAAGTTGGCATAGTTGGAGTCGAAGGATGACTGACGCTCACGGTGAAAAAATTTTTTGAATAACTCATACGGTTTTTGCTCAGCAGTCGTTTGTTCGGAGGACATTTTAAGCACCTGAAAGCTGAGTGACAGTGACCTGCTGCAGCTAGCTCAATTAGAAGCTTAGGTGTGATGAAACGTTTTTTCTTTTTCTTTCTCTTCCCATTCAGTTTGTAGATGACCTACAGCCATGAAAGTTACTCCAATTGAAGACAAGATATAGCTGTCGCTTAGATAAAAAGAATTTTTCAGATACCTTTTACGGTTTTTACTCAGCAGTCGTTTGTTCGGAGGGGTGCTTTAGCAGCTAAAAGGTGAGTGAGAGTGAGGTCCTGCAGTTCAAACAAAGGGAGGAGCAGGTGGGCCAACCATTTTGTTTGTGCTTCGTTTTGGGTTGTGAAAGACCTACAGACATGAAGGTTACCCCAGTCTGAGACAAAGGATAGATGTTGCTTTCACTGAAAGAATTTTTCAGATATCTTTTACGGTTTTTGCTCAGCAGTCGTTTGTTCGGAGGGTAAGCACCTGGAAGCTAGCTGACAGTTAGCTTCTGCAGCAGCCTGCTAGAGTGCAGCTGCTGAAATCTTAGTGTGAGGCGGCCATTTTTTAAGATCAAACATCTTATTCTCGCCCTCACGGCCACATATTTGGAGCTACAGTCACCATTTTTGGTCAGTTTGTAGACTGAAACCTCTGGACTCACACAATGTCTTCGGAATTACGGTAGGATTAATACTTTGCCTTAAAAACCCTCCAGACCAACCTAAAGTGGATGAGAGTTTCAGCCTTTCTCCATTCTTTTTGAGCTGAAGATGGGAGAAAAACGAATCAGACTATGTGTTTTCAACTCGTCATAAATATTTTTCTGAATGACACACATACACCAAAGTTGGTATAGTTGGAGTCGAAGGATTGCTGATGCTCATGGTGAAAATGTTTTTTGAATAACTCATACGGTTTTTGATCAGTAGTCGTTTGTTCGGTGCCGTTCTTCCCATACAAAAAAGCCTGGGAAGAAGAAACCAATAGTGAGTGCAGCTGTTGTCTGTGTCAGTGAGAGGCTCGTTAAGCGTTGTCAAGGTTACCAAGCTTCAAACAGATTTTACCTCTGCTGTTTTAAACAGCACATATTAATCTAATGGAGGGTGAAAGGACTGATTTAACATTGGGAAATGGATACTATATGACTGCTGTACATGACACTTCCCTTGCCACTCAGCACTGATAGACTTTCAAAATAAGACTCCAGGGACCCTACAAAATAAAAGCCTCTATATTTTTTACATATATTTATTGCTCTATATGGCTCAACATTATGACCCAAACTCAACCCCGTTTTAGAGAATAGACTCTAGGAGACTGTTTAAAACACACCCTATAGCAAATTTCAAAATAAAAGCCTCCCATTTCCGCTTCATCTACTGCCCTAATAACATGGAAAAAGAGTGATTTAACGATTGGAAAGTAATCAACTATCATTGACGGGTCTGAACATTTTCTATAAACACAACTCTGTTGGACTTTCAAAATAAGACTCCAGGGACCCTACAAAATAAAAGCCTCTAGATTATAGTAATGCATTAATTGATGCAAATGGCTCAACATTATGACCCAAACTCTTCCAGGTTGTTTTTATTAGACTCTAGTGACCTTTTCAAAACACACCCCAGAGCAAATTTCACAATAAAAGTCTCCCATTTACTCTGTAATACAGCAACTATTCACCTAATAACATGGAAAACCAGTGATTTAACATTTGGAAATGGATTCTATATCACTGCTGGGCGTGACCCATCTTTTGATGCACATTCATGATAGACTTTCAAAATAAGACTACAAGGACTCTACAGAATAAAAGCCTCTTCCTTATACACACTCATACATTCTGGCATATTGCTCATTGCCATTGGTGATTTCATCACTGCAATGGCTCTTAGAAGGCGGGCGGAGCCCGCCAATGGTAACATGCGGGCGGAGCCCGCCAAAGGTGATTACATCACTGCAATGGCTCTTAGCAGGCGGGCGTCGCCCGCCATTGGTGATTTCATCACTGCAATGGCTCTTAGAAGGCGGGCAGAGCCCGCCATTGGTGATTTTTTTCTTCAATGAGATGGCTCCTAGCAGGCGGGCGAAGCCCGCCAACTGGGCTTTACCCACTGTGTTTCAATATGGACAACCCATATTACCCTTGTGCATCATACGCTGTGCACGTCTATTTCCCAGATTTCAGCACAAGTGGCACACAGCTCTCTTTGCCCACGAACTTGCCCTCTTTCCTTCCCTCAGCAGCCCTCAGAGGGGTAAGCAGTTGGTCTGGGGAGCCCCGACGTCACTTGCCAGGGCCGTATTGGCCCGGTTCCCCAGACGGGCAGTAGGTGGCCCCCCTCAAAATTTCTTTAGAAATTTTCTAGTTATTATTATAATTCTCCCGTATACCCAAAACTTCGGCACGTAACTAGTCCCGCACGGTTTGGCGGATCGGGCCCAAAGTTGGCACACGCGTCGGGACCAATGGGGTGATGTGTGCTTGTATAAAACTTTCTCATTAGTCCGAAGGTTTGCGAATTATTAGCGAAAACGTCGCAAAAAAATCCCATAGGAAATGAATGGGGAGAGGAAAAAAAAAGCATAAAAAACAGCACTTCACTGTGTCGGCATACATTCACCTAGAAAAACAGTTTGAAGCTCAGTTTGTAGATAAATCCTTCGTCTATTTAAAACTGAAGACGGTATGTTGATAACTGCTACGGTTTTTGTATAATCAGACCTCAAGCGCCACAAAGTTTTAGCAAAATCCAGCCTGCTAGAGTGGAGCAACTGAAAAGCTAGAGTGTGAGGCAGGCGTTTTTTAAACACAAAAAAACATTTTAAACTCGCCCTCACGGCCACATATTTATAGCTAGAGTCACCATTTTTGGTCAGTTTGTAGACTGAAATCTCTGGACCCACACAATATCTTCGGAATTACGGTAGGATTAATACTTTTCCTTAAAAACCCTCCAGACCGACCTAAAGTCGATGAAAATCAGAGCCGTTTTTCATTGGTTTTGGAGCAGAAGAGGGGAGAAAAACGAATCAGACTATGTGTTTTAAACTCGTCATAAATATTTTTCTGAATGACACACATACACCAAAGTTGGCATAGTTGGAGTCGAAGGATGGCTGACGCTCACGGTGAAAAAATATTTTGAATAACTCATACGGTTTTTGCTCAGCAGTCGTTTGTTCGGAGGACATTTTAAGCAGCTGAAAGCTGGGGGAGAGTGTCCTGCTGCAGCTAGCTCAATTAGAAGATCAGGTGTGACAAAACGTTTTTTCTTTTTCTTTCTCTTCCCATTCAGGTTGTAGATGACCTACAGCCATGAAAGTTACTCCAATTGAAGACAAGATATAGCTGTCGCTTAGATAAAAATAATTTTTCAGATACCTTTTACGGTTTTTACTCAGCAGTCGTTTGTTCGGAGGGGTGCTTTAGCAGCTAAAAGGTGAGTGAGAGTGAGGTCCTGCAGTTCAAACAAAGGGAGGAGCAGGTGGGCCAACCATTTTGTTTGTGCTTCGTTTTGGGTTGTGAAAGACCTACAGACATGAAGGTTACCCCAGTCTGAGACAAAGGATAGATGTTGCTTTCACTGAAAGAATTTTTCAGATATCTTTTACGGTTTTTGCTCAGCAGTCGTTTGTTCGGAGGGTAAGCACCTGGAAGCTAGCTGACAGTTAGCTTCTGCAGCAGCCTGCTAGAGTGCAGCTGCTGAAATCTTAGTGTGAGGCGGCCATTCTTTTAAGATCAAACATCTTATTCTCGCCCTCACGGCCACATATTTGGAGCTACAGTCACCATTTTTGGTCAGTTTGTAGACTGAAACCTCTGGACTCACACAATGTCTTCGGAATTACGGTAGGATTAATACTTTTCCTTAAAAACCGTCCAGACCAACCTAAAGTCGATGAGAGTTTCAGCCTTTCTCTATTCTTTTTGAGCTGAAGATGGGAGAGAAACGAATCAGACTATGTGTTTTCAACTCGTCATAAATATTTTTCTGAATGACACACATACACCAAAGTTGGTATAGTTGGAGTCGAAGGATTGCTGATGCTCATGGTGAAAATGTTTTTTGAATAACTCATACGGTTTTTGATCAGTAGTCGTTTGTTCGGTGCCGTTCTTCCCATACAAAAAAGCCTGGGAAGAAGAAACCAATAGTGAGTGCAGCTGTTGTCTGTGTCAGTGAGAGGCTCGTTAAGCGTTGTCAAGGTTACCAAGCTTCAAACAGATTTTACCTCTGCTGTTTTAAACAGCACATATTAATCTAATGGAGGGTGAAAGGACTGATTTAACATTGGGAAATGGATACTATATGACTGCTGTCCATGACACTTCCCTTGCCACTCAGCACTGATAGACTTTCAAAATAAGACTCCAGGGACCCTACAAAATAAAAGCCTCTATATTTTTTACATATATTTATTGCCCTATATGGCTCAACATTATGACCCAAACTCAACCCCGTTTTAGAGAATAGACTCTAGGAGACTGTTTAAAACACACCCTGTAGCAAATTTCAAAATAAAAGCCTCCCATTTCCGCTTCATCTACTGCCCTAATAACATGGAAAAAGAGTGATTTAACGATTGGAAAGTAATCAACTATCATTGACGGGTCTGAACATTTTCTATAAACACAACTCTGTTGGACTTTCAAAATAAGACTCCAGGGACCCTACAAAATAAAAGCCTCTAGATTATACTAATGCATTAATTGATGCAAATGGCTCAACATTATGACCCAAACTCTTCCAGGTTGTTTTTATTAGACTCTAGTGACCTTTTCAAAACACACCCAGAGCAAATTTCACAATAAAAGTCTCCCATTTACTCTGTAATACAGCAACTATTCACCTAATAACATGGAAAACCAGTGATTTAACATTTGGAAATGGATTCTATATCACTGCTGGGCGTGACCCATCTTTTGATGCACATTCATGATAGACTTTCAAAATAAGACTACAAGGACTCTACAGAATAAAAGCCTCTTCCTTATACACACTCATACATTCTGGCATATTGCTCATTGCCATTGGTGATTTCATCACTGCAATGGCTCTTAGAAGGCGGGCGGAGCCCGCCAATGGTAACAGGCGGGCGGAGCCCGCCAAAGGTGATTACATCACTGCAATGGCTCTTAGCAGGCGGGCGGAGCCCGCCATTGGTGATTTCATCACTGCAATGGCATTGGTGATTTTTTTCTTCACTGAGATGGCTCCTAGCAGGCGGGCGAAGCCCGCCAACTGGGCTTTACCCACTGTGTTTCAATATGGACAACCCATATTACCCTTGTGCATCATACGCTGTGCACGTCTATTTCCCAGATTTCAGCACAAGTGGCACACAGCTCTCTTTGCCCATGAACTTGCCCTCTTTCCTTCCCTCAGCAGCCCTCAAAGGCGTAAGCAGTTGGTCTGGGGAGCCCCGACGTCACTTGCCAGGGCCGTATTGGCCCGGTTCCCCAGACGGGCAGTAGGTGGCCCCCCTCAAAATTTCTTTAGAAATTTTCTAGTTATTATAATTCTCCCGTATACCCAAAACTTCGGCGCGTAACTAGTCCCGCACGGTTTGGCGGATCGGGCCCAAAGTTGGCACACGCGTCGGGACCAATGGGGTGATGTGTGCTTGTATAAAACTTTCTCATTAGTCCGAAGGTTTGCGAATTATTAGCGAAAACGTCGCAAAAAAATCCCATAGGAAATGAATGGGGAGAGGAAAAAAAAAGCATAAAAAACAGCACTTCACTGTGTCGGCATACATTCACCTAGAAAAACAGTTTGAAGCTCAGTTTGTAGATAAATCCTTCGTCTATTTAAAACTGAAGACGGTATGTTGATAACTGCTACGGTTTTTGTATAATCAGACCTCAAGCGCCACAAAGTTTTAGCAAAATCCAGCCTGCTAGAGTGGAGCAACTGAAAAGCTAGAGTGTGAGGCAGGCGTTTTTTAAACACAAAAAAACATTTTAAACTCGCCCTCACGGCCACATATTTATAGCTAGAGTCACCTTTTTTGGTCAGTTTGTAGACTGAAATCTCTGGACCCACACAATATCTTCGGAATTACGGTAGGATTAATACTTTTCCTTAAAAACCCTCCAGACCGACCTAAAGTCGATGAAAATCAGAGCCGTTTTTCATTGGTTTTGGAGCAGAAGAGGGGAGAAAAACGAATCAGACTATGTGTTTTAAACTCGTCATAAATATTTTTCTGAATGACACACATACACCAAAGTTGGCATAGTTGGAGTCGAAGGATGACTGACGCTCACGGTGAAATTTTTTTTTGAATAACTCATACGGTTTTTGCTCAGCAGTCGTTTGTTCGGAGGACATTTTAAGCACCTGAAAGCTGAGTGAGAGTGACCTGCTGCAGCTAGCTCAATTAGAAGCTTAGGTGTGATGAAACGTTTTTTCTTTTTCTTTCTCTTCCCATTCAGTTTGTAGATGACCTACAGCCATGAAAGTTACTCCAATTGAAGACAAGATATAGCTGTCGCTTAGATAAAAAGAATTTTTCAGATACCTTTTACGGTTTTTACTCAGCAGTCGTTTGTTCGGAGGGGTGCTTTAGCAGCTAAAAGGTGAGTGAGAGTGAGGTCCTGCAGTTCAAACAAAGGGAGGAGTAGGTGGGCCAACCATTTTGTTTGTGCTTCGTTTTGGGTTGTGAAAGACCTACAGACATGAAGGTTACCCCAGTCTGAGACAAAGGATAGATGTTGCTTTCACTGAAAGAATTTTTCAGATACCTTTTACGGTTTTTGCTCAGCAGTCGTTTGTTCGGAGGGTAAGCACCTGGAAGCTAGCTGACAGTTAGCTTCTGCAGCAGCCTGCTAGAGTGCAGCTGCTGAAATCTTAGTGTGAGGCGGCCATTTTTTTAAGATCAAACATCTTATTCTCGCCCTCACGGCCACATATTTGGAGCTACAGTCACCATTTTTGGTCAGTTTGTAGACTGAAACCTCTGGACTCACACAATGTCTTTGGAATTACGGTAGGATTAATACTTTTCCTTAAAAACCCTCCAGACCAACCTAAAGTCGATGAGAGTTTCAGCCTTTCTCTATTCTTTTTGAGCTGAAGATGGGAGAGAAACGAATCAGACTATGTGTTTTCAACTCGTCATAAATATTTTTCTGAATGACACACATACACCAAAGTTGGTATAGTTGGAGTCGAAGGATTGCTGATGCTCATGGGGAAAATGTTTTTTGAATAACTCATACGGTTTTTGATCAGTAGTCGTTTGTTCGGTGCCGTTCTTCCCATACAAAAAAGCCTGGGAAGAAGAAACCAATAGTGAGTGCAGCTGTTGTCTGTGTCAGTGAGAGGCTCGTTAAGCGTTGTCAAGGTTACCAAGCTTCAAACAGATTTTACCTCTGCTGTTTTAAACAGCACATATTAATCTAATGGAGGGTGAAAGGACTGATTTAACATTGGGAAATGGATACTATATGACTGCTGTCCATGACACTTCCCTTGCCACTCAGCACTGATAGACTTTCAAAATAAGACTCCAGGGACCCTACAAAATAAAAGCCTCTATATTTTTTACATATATTTATTGCCCTATATGGCTCAACATTATGACCCAAACTCAACCCCGTTTTAGAGAATAGACTCTAGGAGACTGTTTAAAACACACCCTATAGCAAATTTCAAAATAAAAGCCTCCCATTTCCGCTTCATCTACTGCCCTAATAAAATGGAAAAAGAGTGATTTAACGATTGGAAAGTAATCAACTATCATTGACGGATCTGAACATTTTCTATAAACACAACTCTGTTGGACTTTCAAAATAAGACTCCAGGGACCCTACAAAATAAAAGCCTCTAGATTATACTAATGCATTAATTGATGCAAATGGCTCAACATTATGACCCAAACTCTTCCAGGTTGTTTTTATTACACTCTAGTGACCTTTTCAAAACACACCCCAGAGCAAATTTCACAATAAAAGTCTCCCATTTACTCTGTAATACAGCAACTATTCACCTAATAACATGGAAAACCAGTGATTTAACATTTGGAAATGGATTCTATATCACTGCTGGGCGTGACCCATCTTTTGATGCACATTCATGATAGACTTTCAAAATAAGACTACAAGGACTCTACAGAATAAAAGCCTCTTCCTTATACACACTCATACATTCTGGCATATTGCTCATTGCCATTGGTGATTTCATCACTGCAATGGCTCTTAGAAGGCGGGCGGAGCCCGCCAATGGTAACAGGCGGGCGGAGCCCGCCAAAGGTGATTACATCACCGCAATGGCTCTTAGCAGGCGGGCGTAGCCCGCCATTGGTGATTTCATCACTGCAATGGCTCTTAGAAGGCGGGCAGAGCCCGCCATTGGTGATTTTTTTCTTCACTGAGATGGCTCCTAGCAGGCGGGCGAAGCCCGCCAACTGGGCTTTACCCACTGTGTTTCAATATGGACAACCCATATTACCCTTGTGCATCATACGCTGTGCACGTCTATTTCCCAGATTTCAGCACAAGTGGCACACAGCTCTCTTTACCCATGAACTTGCCCTCTTTCCTTCCCTCAGCAGCCCTCAAAGGCGTAAGCAGTTGGTCTGGGGAGCCCCGACGTCACTTGCCAGGGCCGTATTGGCCCGGTTCCCCAGACGGGCAGTAGGTGGCCCCCCTCAAAATTTCTTTAGAAATTTTCTAGTTGGGGGGCCACATGCCGAAGGCATGGCCCACCTACTACTATTGCACATATTTATTCCGCGTATTATTATTATTATTATAATTCTCCCGTATACCCAAAACTTCGGCACGTAACTAGTCCCGCACGGTTTGGCGGATCGGGCCCAAAGTTGGCACACGCGTCGGGACCAATGGGGTGATGTGTGCTTGTATAAAACTTTCTCATTAGTCCGAAGGTTTGCGAATTATTAGCGAAAACGTCGCAAAAAAATCCCATAGGAAATGAATGGGAAGAGGTAAAAAAAAGCATAAAAAACAGCACTTCACTGTGTCGGCATACATTCACCTAGAAAAACAGTTTGAAGCTCAGTTTGTAGATAAATCCTTCGTCTATTTAAAACTGAAGACGGTATGTTGATAACTGCTACGGTTTTTGTATAATCAGACCTCAAGCGCCACAAAGTTTTAGCAAAATCCAGCCTGCTAGAGTGGAGCAACTGAAAAGCTAGAGTGTGAGGCAGGCGTTTTTTAAACACAAAAAAACATTTTAAACTCGCCCTCACGGCCACATATTTATAGCTAGAGTCACCATTTTTGGTCAGTTTGTAGACTGAAATCTCTGGACCCACACAATATCTTCGGAATTACGGTAGGATTAATACTTTTCCTTAAAAACCCTCCAGACCGACCTAAAGTCGATGAAAATCAGAGCCGTTTTTCATTGGTTTTGGAGCAGAAGAGGGGAGAAAAACGAATCAGACTATGTGTTTTAAACTCGTCATAAATATTTTTCTGAATGACACACATACACCAAAGTTGGCATAGTTGGAGTCGAAGGATGACTGACGCTCACGGTGAAAAAATTTTTTGAATAACTCATACGGTTTTTGCTCAGCAGTCGTTTGTTCGGAGGACATTTTAAGCACCTGAAAGCTGAGTGACAGTGACCTGCTGCAGCTAGCTCAATTAGAAGCTTAGGTGTGATGAAACGTTTTTTCTTTTTCTTTCTCTTCCCATTCAGTTTGTAGATGACCTACAGCCATGAAAGTTACTCCAATTGAAGACAAGATATAGCTGTAGCTTAGATAAAAAGAATTTTTCAGATACCTTTTACGGTTTTTACTCAGCAGTCGTTTGTTCGGAGGGGTGCTTTAGCAGCTAAAAGGTGAGTGAGAGTGATGTCCTGCAGTTCAAACAAAGGGAGGAGCAGGTGGGCCAACCATTTTGTTTGTGCTTCGTTTTGGGTTGTGAAAGACCTACAGACATGAAGGTTACCCCAGTCTGAGACAAAGGATAGATGTTGCTTTCACTGAAAGAATTTTTCAGATATCTTTTACGGTTTTTGCTCAGCAGTCGTTTGTTCGGAGGGTAAGCACCTGGAAGCTAGCTGACAGTTAGCTTCTGCAGCAGCCTGCTAGAGTGCAGCTGCTGAAATCTTAGTGTGAGGCGGCCATTTTTTTAAGATCAAACATCTTATTCTCGCCCTCACGGCCACATATTTGGAGCTACAGTCACCATTTTTGGTCAGTTTGTAGACTGAAACCTCTGGACTCACGCAATGTCTTCGGAATCACGGTAGGATTAATACTTTTCCTTAAAAACCCTCCAGACCAACCTAAAGTCGATGAGTTTCAGCCTTTCTCCATTCTTTTTGAGCTGAAGATGGGAGAGAAACGAATCAGACTATGTGTTTTCAAGTCGTCATAAATATTGTTCTGAATGACACACATACACCAAAGTTGGTATAGTTGGAGTCGAAGGATTGCTGATGCTCATGGTGAATTTTTTTTTTTAATAACTCATACGGTTTTTGCTCAGCAGTCGTTTGTTCGGTGCCGTTCTTCCCATACAAAAAAGCCTGGGAAGAAGAAACCAATAGTGAGTGCAGCTGTTGTCTGTGTCAGTGAGAGGCTCCTTAAGCGTTGTCAAGGTTACCAAGCTTCAAACAGATTTTATCTCTGCTGTTTTAAACAGCACATATTAATCTAATGGAGGGTGAAAGCACTGATTTAACATTGGGAAATGGATACTATATGACTGCTGTCCATGACACTTCCCTTGCCACTCATCACTGATAGACTTTCAAAATAAGACTCCAGGGACCCTACAAAATAAAAGCCTCTATATTTTTTACATATATTTATTGCCCTATATGGCTCAACATTATGACCCAAACTCAACCCCGTTTTAGAGAATAGACTCTAGGAGACTGTTTAAAACACACCCTATAGCAAATTTCAAAATAAAAGCCTCCCATTTCCGCTTCATCTACTGCCCTAATAACATGGAAAAAGAGTGATTTAACGATTGGAAAGTAATCAACTATCATTGACGGGTCTGAACATTTTCTATAAACACAACTCTGTTGGACTTTCAAAATAAGACTCCAGGGACCCTACAAAATAAAAGCCTCTAGATTATACTAATGCATTAATTGATGCAAATGGCTCAACATTATGACCCAAACTCTTCCAGGTTGTTTTTATTAGACTCTAGTGACCTTTTCAAGACACACCCCAGAGCAAATTTCACAATAAAAGTCTCCCATTTACTCTGTAATACATCAACTATTCACCTAATAACATGGAAAACCAGTGATTTAACATTTGGAAATGGATTCTATATCACTGCTGGGCGTGACCCATCTTTTGATGCACATTCATGATAGACTTTCAAAATAAGACTACAAGGACTCTACAGAATAAAAGCCTCTTCCTTATACACACTCATACATTCTGGCATATTGCTCATTGCCATTGGTGATTACATCACTGCAATGGCTCTTAGCAGGCGGGCGGAGCCCGCCATTGGTGATTTCATCACTGCAATGGCTCTTAGAAGGCGGGCAGAGCCCGCCATTGGTGATTTGTTTCTTCACTGAGATGGCTCCTAGCAGGCGGGCGAAGCCCGCCAACTGGGCTTTACCCACTGTGTTTCAATATGGACAACCCATATTACCCTTGTGCATCATACGCTGTGCACGTCTATTTCCCAGATTTCAGCACAAGTGGCACACAGCTCTCTTTGCCCATGAACTTGCCCTCTTTCCTTCCCTCAGCAGCCCTCAAAGGCGTAAGCAGTTGGTCTGGGGAGCCCCGACGTCACTTGCCAGGGCCGTATTGGCCCGGTTCCCCAGACGGGCAGTAGGTGGCCCCCCTCAAAATTTCTTTAGAAATTTTCTAGTTATTATAATTCTCCCGTATACCCAAAACTTCGGCGCGTAACTAGTCCCGCACGGTTTGGCGGATCGGGCCCAAAGTTGGCACACGCGTCGGGACCAATGGGGTGATGTGTGCTTGTATAAAACTTTCTCATTAGTCCGAAGGTTTGCGAATTATTAGCGAAAACGTCGCAAAAAAATCCCATAGGAAATGAATGGGGAGAGGAAAAAAAAAGCATAAAAAACAGCACTTCACTGTGTCGGCATACATTCACCTAGAAAAACAGTTTGAAGCTCAGTTTGTAGATAAATCCTTCGTCTATTTAAAACTGAAGACGGTATGTTGATAACTGCTACGGTTTTTGTATAATCAGACCTCAAGCGCCACAAAGTTTTAGCAAAATCCAGCCTGCTAGAGTGGAGCAACTGAAAAGCTAGAGTGTGAGGCAGGCGTTTTTTAAACACAAAAAAACATTTTAAACTCGCCCTCACGGCCACATATTTATAGCTAGAGTCACCATTTTTGGTCAGTTTGTAGACTGAAATCTCTGGACCCACACAATATCTTCGGAATTACGGTAGGATTAATACTTTTCCTTAAAAACCCTCCAGACCGACCTAAAGTCGATGAAAATCAGAGCCGTTTTTCATTGGTTTTGGAGCAGAAGAGGGGAGAAAAACGAATCAGACTATGTGTTTTAAACTCGTCATAAATATTTTTCTGAATGACACACATACACCAAAGTTGGCATAGTTGGAGTCGAAGGATGACTGACGCTCACGGTGAAAAAATTTTTTGAATAACTCATACGGTTTTTGCTCAGCAGTCGTTTGTTCGGAGGACATTTTAAGCACCTGAAAGCTGAGTGACAGTGACCTGCTGCAGCTAGCTCAATTAGAAGCTTAGGTGTGATGAAACGTTTTTTCTTTTTCTTTCTCTTCCCATTCAGTTTGTAGATGACCTACAGCCATGAAAGTTACTCCAATTGAAGACAAGATATAGCTGTCGCTTAGATAAAAAGAATTTTTCAGATACCTTTTACGGTTTTTACTCAGCAGTCGTTTGTTCGGAGGGGTGCTTTAGCAGCTAAAAGGTGAGTGAGAGTGAGGTCCTGCAGTTCAAACAAAGGGAGGAGCAGGTGGGCCAACCATTTTGTTTGTGCTTCGTTTTGGGTTGTGAAAGACCTACAGACATGAAGGTTACCCCAGTCTGAGACAAAGGATAGATGTTGCTTTCACTGAAAGAATTTTTCAGATATCTTTTACGGTTTTTGCTCAGCAGTCGTTTGTTCGGAGGGTAAGCACCTGGAAGCTAGCTGACAGTTAGCTTCTGCAGCAGCCTGCTAGAGTGCAGCTGCTGAAATCTTAGTGTGAGGCGGCCATTTTTTTAAGATCAAACATCTTATTCTCGCCCTCACGGCCACATATTTGGAGCTACAGTCACCATTTTTGGTCAGTTTGTAAACTGAAACCTCTGGACTCACACAATGTCTTCGGAATTACGGTAGGATTAATACTTTTCCTTAAAAACCCTCCAGACCAACCTAAAGTCGATGAGAGTTTCAGCCTTTCTCTATTCTTTTTGAGCTGAAGATGGGAGAGAAACGAATCACACTATGTGTTTTCACTCGTCATAAATATTTTTTCTGAATGACACACATACACCAAAGTTGGTATAGTTGGAGTCGAAGGATTGCTGATGCTCATGGTGAAAATGTTTTTTGAATAACTCATACGGTTTTTGATCAGTAGTCGTTTGTTCGGTGCCGTTCTTCCCATACAAAAAAGCCTGGGAAGAAGAAACCAATAGTGAGTGCAGCTGTTGTCTGTGTCAGTGAGAGGCTCGTTAAGCGTTGTCAAGGTTACCAAGCTTCAAACAGATTTTACCTCTGCTGTTTTTAACAGCACATATTAATCTAATGGAGGGTGAAAGGACTGATTTAACATTGGGAAATGGATACTATATGACTGCTGTCCATGACACTTCCCTTGCCACTCAGCACTGATAGACTTTCAAAATAAGACTCCAGGGACCCTACAAAATAAAAGCCTCTATATTTTTTACATATATTTATTGCCCTATATGGCTCAACATTATGACCCAAACTCAACCCCGTTTTAGAGAATAGACTCTAGGAGACTGTTTAAAACACACCCTATAGCAAATTTCAAAATAAAAGCCTCCCATTTCCGCTTCATCTGCTGCCCTAATAACATGGAAAAAGAGTGATTTAACGATTGGAAAGTAATCAACTATCATTGACGGGTCTGAACATTTTCTATAAACACAACTCTGTTGGACTTTCAAAATAAGACTCCAGGGACCCTACAAAATAAAAGCCTCTAGATTATACTAATGCATTAATTGATGCAAATGGCTCAACATTATGACCCAAACTCTTCCAGGTTGTTTTTATTAGACTCTAGTGACCTTTTCAAAACACACCCAGAGCAAATTTCACAATAAAAGTCTCCCATTTACTCTGTAATACAGCAACTATTCACCTAATAACATGGAAAACCAGTGATTTAACATTTGGAAATGGATTCTATATCACTGCTGGGCGTGACCCATCTTTTGATGCACATTCATGATAGACTTTCAAAATAAGACTACAAGGACTCTACAGAATAAAAGCCTCTTCCTTATACACACTCATACATTCTGGCATATTGCTCATTGCCATTGGTGATTTCATCACTGCAATGGCTCTTAGAAGGCGGGCGGAGCCCGCCAATGGTAACAGGCGGGCGGAGCCCGCCAAAGGTGATTACATCACTGCAATGGCTCTTAGCAGGCGGGCGGAGCCCGCCATTGGTGATTTCATCACTGCAATGGCTCTTAGAAGGCGGGCAGAGCCCGCCATTGGTGATTTTTTTCTTCACTGAGATGGCTCCTAGCAGGCGGGCGAAGCCCGCCAACTGGGCTTTACCCACTGTGTTTCAATATGGACAACCCATATTACCCTTGTGCATCATACGCTGTGCACGTCTATTTCCCAGATTTCAGCACAAGTGGCACACAGCTCTCTTTGCCCATGAACTTGCCCTCTTTCCTTCCCTCAGCAGCCCTCAAAGTCGTAAGCAGTTGGTCTGGGGAGCCCCGACGTCACTTGCCAGGGCCGTATTGGCCCGGTTCCCCAGACGGGCAGTAGGTGGCCCCCCTCAAAATTTCTTTAGAAATTTTCTAGTTGGGGGGCCACATGCCGAAGGCATGGCCCACCTACTACTATTGCACATATTTATTCCGCGTATTATTGGGGGGCCACATGCCGAAGGCATGGCCCACCTACTACTATTGCACATATTTATTCCGCGTATTATTGGGGGGCCACATGCCGAAGGCATGGCCCACCTACTACTATTGCACATATTTATTCCGCGTATTATTGGGGGGCCACATGCCGAAGGCATGGCCCACCTACTACTATTGCACATATTTATTCCGCGTATTATTATTATTATAATTCTCCCGTATACCCAAAACTTCGGCGCGTAACTAGTCCCGCACGGTTTGGCGGATCGGGCCCAAAGTTGGCACACGCGTCGGGACCAATGGGGTTATGTGTGCTTGTATAAAACTTTCTCATTAGTCCGAAGGTTTGCGAATTATTAGCGAAAACGTCGCAAAAAAATCCCATAGGAAATGAATGGGGAGAGGAAAAAAAAAGCATAAAAAACAGCACTTCACTGTGTCGGCATACATTCACCTAGAAAAACAGTTTGAAGCTCAGTTTGTAGATAAATCCTTCGTCTATTTAAAACTGAAGACGGTATGTTGATAACTGCTACGGTTTTTGTATAATCAGACCTCAAGCGCCACAAAGTTTTAGCAAAATCCAGCCTGCTAGAGTGGAGCAACTGAAAAGCTAGAGTGTGAGGCAGGCGTTTTTTAAACACAAAAAAACATTTTAAACTCGCCCTCACGGCCACATATTTATAGCTAGAGTCACCATTTTTGGTCAGTTTGTAGACTGAAATCTCTGGACCCACACAATATCTTCGGAATTACGGTAGGATTAATACTTTTCCTTAAAAACCCTCCAGACCGACCTAAAGTCGATGAAAATCAGAGCCGTTTTTCATTGGTTTTGGAGCAGAAGAGGGGAGAAAAACGAATCCGACTATGTGTTTTAAACTCGTCATAAATATTTTTCTGAATGACACACATACACCAAAGTTGGCATAGTTGGAGTCGAAGGATGACTGACGCTCACGGTGAAAAAATTTTTTGAATAACTCATACGGTTTTTGCTCAGCAGTCGTTTGTTCGGAGGACATTTTAAGCACCTGAAAGCTGAGTGACAGTGACCTGCTGCAGCTAGCTCAATTAGAAGCTTAGGTGTGATGAAACGTTTTTTCTTTTTCTTTCTCTTCCCATTCAGTTTGTAGATGACCTACAGCCATGAAAGTTACTCCAATTGAAGACAAGATATAGCTGTCGCTTAGATAAAAAGAATTTTTCAGATACCTTTTACGGTTTTTACTCAGCAGTCGTTTGTTCGGAGGGGTGCTTTAGCAGCTAAAAGGTGAGTGAGAGTGAGGTCCTGCAGTTCAAACAAAGGGAGGAGCAGGTGGGCCAACCATTTTGTTTGTGCTTCGTTTTGGGTTGTGAAAGACCTACAGACATGAAGGTTACCCCAGTCTGAGACAAAGGATAGATGTTGCTTTCACTGAAAGAATTTTTCAGATATCTTTTACGGTTTTTGCTCAGCAGTCGTTTGTTCGGAGGGTAAGCACCTGGAAGCTAGCTGACAGTTAGCTTCTGCAGCAGCCTGCTAGAGTGCAGCTGCTGAAATCTTAGTGTGAGGCGGCCATTTTTTAAGATCAAACATCTTATTCTCGCCCTCACGGCCACATATTTGGAGCTACAGTCACCATTTTTGGTCAGTTTGTAGACTGAAACCTCTGGACTCACACAATGTCTTCGGAATTACGGTAGGATTAATACTTTGCCTTAAAAACCCTCCAGACCAACCTAAAGTGGATGAGAGTTTCAGCCTTTCTCCATTCTTTTTGAGCTGAAGATGGGAGAAAAACGAATCAGACTATGTGTTTTCAACTCGTCATAAATATTTTTCTGAATGACACACATACACCAAAGTTGGTATAGTTGGAGTCGAAGGATTGCTGATGCTCATGGTGAAAATGTTTTTTGAATAACTCATACGGTTTTTGATCAGTAGTCGTTTGTTCGGTGCCGTTCTTCCCATACAAAAAAGCCTGGGAAGAAGAAACCAATAGTGAGTGCAGCTGTTGTCTGTGTCAGTGAGAGGCTCGTTAAGCGTTGTCAAGGTTACCAAGCTTCAAACAGATTTTACCTCTGCTGTTTTAAACAGCACATATTAATCTAATGGAGGGTGAAAGGACTGATTTAACATTGGGAAATGGATACTATATGACTGCTGTACATGACACTTCCCTTGCCACTCAGCACTGATAGACTTTCAAAATAAGACTCCAGGGACCCTACAAAATAAAAGCCTCTATATTTTTTACATATATTTATTGCTCTATATGGCTCAACATTATGACCCAAACTCAACCCCGTTTTAGAGAATAGACTCTAGGAGACTGTTTAAAACACACCCTATAGCAAATTTCAAAATAAAAGCCTCCCATTTCCGCTTCATCTACTGCCCTAATAACATGGAAAAAGAGTGATTTAACGATTGGAAAGTAATCAACTATCATTGACGGGTCTGAACATTTTCTATAAACACAACTCTGTTGGACTTTCAAAATAAGACTCCAGGGACCCTACAAAATAAAAGCCTCTAGATTATAGTAATGCATTAATTGATGCAAATGGCTCAACATTATGACCCAAACTCTTCCAGGTTGTTTTTATTAGACTCTAGTGACCTTTTCAAAACACACCCCAGAGCAAATTTCACAATAAAAGTCTCCCATTTACTCTGTAATACAGCAACTATTCACCTAATAACATGGAAAACCAGTGATTTAACATTTGGAAATGGATTCTATATCACTGCTGGGCGTGACCCATCTTTTGATGCACATTCATGATAGACTTTCAAAATAAGACTACAAGGACTCTACAGAATAAAAGCCTCTTCCTTATACACACTCATACATTCTGGCATATTGCTCATTGCCATTGGTGATTTCATCACTGCAATGGCTCTTAGAAGGCGGGCGGAGCCCGCCAATGGTAACAGGCGGGCGGAGCCCGCCAAAGGTGATTACATCACTGCAATGGCTCTTAGCAGGCGGGCGGAGCCCGCCATTGGTGATTTCATCACTGCAATGGCTCTTAGAAGGCGGGCAGAGCCCGCCATTGGTGATTTTTTTCTTCACTGAGATGGCTCCTAGCAGGCGGGCGAAGCCCGCCAACTGGGCTTTACCCACTGTGTTTCAATATGGACAACCCATATTACCCTTGTGCATCATACTCTGTGCACGTCTATTTCCCAGATTTCAGCACAAGTGGCACACAGCTCTCTTTGCCCATGAACTTGCCCTCTTTCCTTCCCTCAGCAGCCCTCAAAGGCGTAAGCAGTTGGTCTGGGGAGCCCCGACGTCACTTGCCAGGGCCGTATTGGCCCGGTTCCCCAGACGGGCAGTAGGTGGCCCCCCTCAAAATTTCTTTAGAAATTTTCTAGTTATTATTATTATAATTCTCCCGTATACCCAAAACTTCGGCGCGTAACTAGTCCCGCACGGTTTGGCGGATCGGGCCCAAAGTTGGCACACGCGTCGGGACCAATGGGGTGATGTGTGCTTGTATAAAACTTTCTCATTAGTCCGAAGGTTTGCGAATTATTAGCGAAAACGTCGCAAAAAAATCCCATAGGAAATGAATGGGGAGAGGAAAAAAAAAGCATAAAAAACAGCACTTCACTGTGTCGGCATACATTCACCTAGAAAAACAGTTTGAAGCTCAGTTTGTAGATAAATCCTTCGTCTATTTAAAACTGAAGACGGTATGTTGATAACTGCTACGGTTTTTGTATAATCAGACCTCAAGCGCCACAAAGTTTTAGCAAAATCCAGCCTGCTAGAGTGGAGCAACTGAAAAGCTAGAGTGTGAGGCAGGCGTTTTTTAAACACAAAAAAACATTTTAAACTCGCCCTCACGGCCACATATTTATAGCTAGAGTCACCATTTTTGGTCAGTTTGTAGACTGAAATCTCTGGACCCACACAATATCTTCGGAATTACGGTAGGATTAATACTTTTCCTTAAAAACCCTCCAGACCGACCTAAAGTCGATGAAAATCAGAGCCGTTTTTCATTGGTTTTGGAGCAGAAGAGGGGAGAAAAACGAATCAGACTATGTGTTTTAAACTCGTCATAAATATTTTTCTGAATGACACACATACACCAAAGTTGGCATAGTTGGAGTCGAAGGATGACTGACGCTCACGGTGAAAAAATTTTTTGAATAACTCATACGGTTTTTGCTCAGCAGTCGTTTGTTCGGAGGACATTTTAAGCACCTGAAAGCTGAGTGACAGTGACCTGCTGCAGCTAGCTCAATTAGAAGCTTAGGTGTGATGAAACGTTTTTTCTTTTTCTTTCTCTTCCCATTCAGTTTGTAGATGATCTACAGCCATGAAAGTTACTCCAATTGAAGACAAGATATAGCTGTCGCTTAGATAAAAAGAATTTTTCAGATACCTTTTACGGTTTTTACTCAGCAGTCGTTTGTTCGGAGGGGTGCTTTAGCAGCTAAAAGGTGAGTGAGAGTGAGGTCCTGCAGTTAAAAGAAAGGGAGGAGCAGGTGGGCCAACCATTTTGTTTGTGCTTCGTTTTGGGTTGTGAAAGACCTACAGACATGAAGGTTACCCCAGTCTGAGACAAAGGATAGATGTTGCTTTCACTGAAAGAATTTTTCAGATATCTTTTACGGTTTTTGCTCAGCAGTCGTTTGTTCGGAGGGTAAGCACCTGGAAGCTAGCTGACAGTTAGCTTCTGCAGCAGCCTGCTAGAGTGCAGCTGCTGAAATCTTAGTGTGAGGCGGCCATTTTTTTCAGATCAAACATCTTATTCTCGCCCTCACGGCCACATATTTGGAGCTACAGTCACCATTTTTGGTCAGTTTGTAGACTGAAACCTCTGGACTCACACAATGTCTTCGGAATTACGGTAGGATTAATACTTTTCCTTAAAAACCCTCCAGACCAACCTAAAGTCGATGAGAGTTTCAGCCTTTCTCTATTCTTTTTGAGCTGAAGATGGGAGAGAAACGAATCAGACTATGTGTTTTCAACTCGTCATAAATATTTTTCTGAATGACACACATACACCAAAGTTGGTATAGTTGGAGTCGAAGGATTGCTGATGCTCATGGTGAAAATGTTTTTTGAATAACTCATACGGTTTTTGATCAGTAGTCGTTTGTTCGGTGCCGTTCTTCCCATACAAAAAAGCCTGGGAAGAAGAAACCAATAGTGAGTGCAGCTGTTGTCTGTGTCAGTGAGAGGCTCGTTAAGCGTTGTCAAGGTTACCAAGCTTCAAACAGATTTTACCTCTGCTGTTTTAAACAGCACATATTAATCTAATGGAGGGTGAAAGGACTGATTTAACATTGGGAAATGGATACTATATGACTGCTGTCCATGACACTTCCCTTGCCACTCAGCACTGATAGACTTTCAAAATAAGACTCCAGGGACCCTACAAAATAAAAGCCTCTATATTTTTTTACATATATTTATTGCCCTATATGGCTCAACATTATGACCCAAACTCAACCCCGTTTTAGAGAATAGACTCTAGGAGACTGTTTAAAACACACCCTATAGCAAATTTCAAAATAAAAGCCTCCCATTTCCGCTTCATCTACTGCCCTAATAACATGGAAAAAGAGTGATTTAACGATTGGAAAGTAATCAACTATCATTGACGGGTCTGAACATTTTCTATAAACACAACTCTGTTGGACTTTCAAAATAAGACTCCAGGGACCCTACAAAATAAAAGCCTCTAGATTATACTAATGCATTAATTGATGCAAATGGCTCAACATTATGACCCAAACTCTTCCAGGTTGTTTTTATTAGACTCTAGTGACCTTTTCAAAACACACCCAGAGCAAATTTCACAATAAAAGTCTCCCATTTACTCTGTAATACAGCAACTATTCACCTAATAACATGGAAAACCAGTGATTTAACATTTGGAAATGGATTCTATATCACTGCTGGGCGTGACCCATCTTTTGATGCACATTCATGATAGACTTTCAAAATAAGACTACAAGGACTCTACAGAATAAAAGCCTCTTCCTTATACACACTCATACATTCTGGCATATTGCTCATTGCCATTGGTGATTTCATCACTGCAATGGCTCTTAGAAGGCGGGCGGAGCCCGCCAATGGTAACAGGCGGGCGGAGCCCGCCAAAGGTGATTACATCACTGCAATGGCTCTTAGCAGGCGGGCGGAGCCCGCCATTGGTGATTTCATCACTGCAATGGCTCTTAGAAGGCGGGCAGAGCCCGCCATTGGTGATTTTTTTCTTCACTGAGATGGCTCCTAGCAGGCGGGCGAAGCCCGCCAACTGGGCTTTACCCACTGTGTTTCAATATGGACAACCCATATTACCCTTGTGCATCATACGCTGTGCACGTCTATTTCCCAGATTTCAGCACAAGTGGCACACAGCTCTCTTTGCCCATGAACTTGCCCTCTTTCCTTCCCTCAGCAGCCCTCAAAGGCGTAAGCAGTTGGTCTGGGGAGCCCCGACGTCACTTGCCAGGGCCGTATTGGCCCGGTTCCCCAGACGGGCAGTAGGTGGCCCCCCTCAAAATTTCTTTAGAAATTTTCTAGTTATTATTATAATTCTCCCGTATACCCAAAACTTCGGCACGTAACTAGTCCCGCACGGTTTGGCGGATCGGGCCCAAAGTTGGCACACGCGTCGGGACCAATGGGGTGATGTGTGCTTGTATAAAACTTTCTCATTAGTCCGAAGGTTTGCGAATTATTAGCGAAAACGTCGCAAAAAAATCCCATAGGAAATGAATGGGGAGAGGAAAAAAAAAGCATAAAAAACAGCACTTCACTGTGTCGGCATACATTCACCTAGAAAAACAGTTTGAAGCTCAGTTTGTAGATAAATCCTTCGTCTATTTAAAACTGAAGATGGTATGTTGATAACTGCTACGGTTTTTGTATAATCAGACCTCAAGCGCCACAAAGTTTTAGCAAAATCCAGCCTGCTAGAGTGGAGCAACTGAAAAGCTAGAGTGTGAGGCAGGCGTTTTTTAAACACAAAAAAACATTTTAAACTCGCCCTCACGGCCACATATTTATAGCTAGAGTCACCATTTTTGGTCAGTTTGTAGACTGAAATCTCTGGACCCACACAATATCTTCGGAATTACGGTAGGATTAATACTTTTCCTTAAAAACCCTCCAGACCGACCTAAAGTCGATGAAAATCAGAGCCGTTTTTCATTGGTTTTGGAGCAGAAGAGGGGAGAAAAACGAATCAGACTATGTGTTTTAAAGTCGTCATAAATATTTTTCTGAATGACACACATACACCAAAGTTGGCATAGTTGGAGTCGAAGGATGACTGACGCTCACGGTGAAAAATTTTTTTGAATAACTCATACGGTTTTTGCTCAGCAGTCGTTTGTTCGGAGGACATTTTAAGCACCTGAAAGCTGAGTGACAGTGACCTGCTGCAGCTAGCTCAATTAGAAGCTTAGGTGTGATGAAACGTTTTTTCTTTTTCTTTCTCTTCCCATTCAGTTTGTAGATGACCTACAGCCATGAAAGTTACTCCAATTGAAGACAAGATATAGCTGTCGCTTAGATAAAAAGAATTTTTCAGATACCTTTTACGGTTTTTACTCAGCAGTCGTTTGTTCGGAGGGGTGCTTTAGCAGCTAAAAGGTCAGTGAGAGTGAGGTCCTGCAGTTCAAACAAAGGGAGGAGCAGGTGGGCCAACCATTTTGTTTGTGCTTCGTTTTGGGTTGTGAAAGACCTACAGACAT
Source organism: Cyprinodon diabolis (assembly GCA_030533445.1). Taxonomy (NCBI): domain Eukaryota; kingdom Metazoa; phylum Chordata; class Actinopteri; order Cyprinodontiformes; family Cyprinodontidae; genus Cyprinodon; species Cyprinodon diabolis. The sequence continues at coordinate 40,671,398 of CM060083.1, read as the reverse complement.
GAAGGTTACCCCAGTCTGAGACAAAGGATAGATGTTGCTTTCACTTAAAGAATTTTTCAGATACCTTTTACGGTTTTTGCTCAGCAGTCGTTTGTTCGGAGGGTAAGCACCTGGAAGCTAGCTGACAGTTAGCTTCTGCAGCAGCCTGCTAGAGTGCAGCTGCTGAAATCTTAGTGTGAGGCGGCCATTTTTTTAAGATCAAACATCTTATTCTCGCCCTCACGGCCACATATTTGGAGCTACAGTCACCATTTTTGGTCAGTTTGTAGACTGAAACCTCTGGACTCACACAATGTCTTCGGAATTACGGTAGGATTAATACTTTTCCTTAAAAACCCTCCAGACCAACCTAAAGTCGATGAGAGTTTCAGCCTTTCTCTATTCTTTTTGAGCTGAAGATGGGAGAGAAACGAATCAGACTATGTGTTTTCAACTGGTCATAAATATTTTTCTGAATGACACACATACACCAAAGTTGGTATAGTTGGAGTCGAAGGATTGCTGATGCTCATGGTGAAAATGTTTTTTGAATAACTCATACGGTTTTTGATCAGTAGTCGTTTGTTCGGTGCCGTTCTTCCCATACAAAAAAGCCTGGGAAGAAGAAACCAATAGTGAGTGCAGCTGTTGTCTGTGTCAGTGAGAGGCTCGTTAAGCGTTGTCAAGGTTACCAAGCTTCAAACAGATTTTACCTCTGCTGTTTTAAACAGCACATATTAATCTAATGGAGGGTGAAAGGACTGATTTAACATTGGGAAATGGATACTATATGACTGCTGTCCATGACACTTCCCTTGCCACTCAGCACTGATAGACTTTCAAAATAAGACTCCAGGGACCCTACAAAATAAAAGCCTCTATATTTTTTACATATATTTATTGCCCTATATGGCTCAACATTATGACCCAAACTCAACCCCGTTTTAGAGAATAGACTCTAGGAGACTGTTTAAAACACACCCTATAGCAAATTTCAAAATAAAAGCCTCCCATTTCCGCTTCATCTACTGCCCTAATAACATGGAAAAAGAGTGATTTAACGATTGGAAAGTAATCAACTATCATTGACGGGTCTGAACATTTTCTATAAACACAACTCTGTTGGACTTTCAAAATAAGACTCCAGGGACCCTACAAAATAAAAGCCTCTAGATTATACTAATGCATTAATTGATGCAAATGGCTCAACATTATGACCCAAACTCTTCCAGGTTGTTTTTATTAGACTCTAGTGACCTTTTCAAAACACACCCCAGAGCAAATTTCACAATAAAAGTCTCCCATTTACTCTGTAATACAGCAACTATTCACCTAATAACATGGAAAACCAGTGATTTAACATTTGGAAATGGATTCTATATCACTGCTGGGCGTGACCCATCTTTTGATGCACATTCATGATAGACTTTCAAAATAAGACTACAAGGACTCTACAGAATAAAAGCCTCTTCCTTATACACACTCATACATTCTGGCATATTGCTCATTGCCATTGGTGATTTCATCACTGCAATGGCTCTTAGAAGGCGGGCGGAGCCCGCCAATGGTAACAGGCGGGCGGAGCCCGCCAAAGGTGATTACATCACTGCAATGGCTCTTAGCAGGCGGGCGGAGCCCGCCATTGGTGATTTCATCACTGCAATGGCTCTTAGAAGGCGGGCAGAGCCCGCCATTGGTGATTTTTTTCTTCACTGAGATGGCTCCTAGCAGGCGGGCGAAGCCCGCCAACTGGGCTTTACCCACTGTGTTTCAATATGGACAACCCATATTACCCTTGTGCATCATACGCTGTGCACGTCTATTTCCCAGATTTCAGCACAAGTGGCACACAGCTCTCTTTGCCCATGAACTTGCCCTCTTTCCTTCCCTCAGCAGCCCTCAAAGGCGTAAGCAGTTGGTCTGGGGAGCCCCGACGTCACTTGCCAGGGCCGTATTGGCCCGGTTCCCCAGACGGGCAGTAGGTGGCCCCCCTCAAAATTTCTTTAGAAATTTTCTAGTTGGGGGGCCACATGCCGAAGGCATGGCCCACCTACTACTATTGCACATATTTATTCCGCGTATTATTATTATAATTCTCCCGTATACCCAAAACTTCGGCGCGTAACTAGTCCCGCACGGTTTGGCGGATCGGGCCCAAAGTTGGCACACGCGTCGGGACCAATGGGGTGATGTGTGCTTGTATAAAACTTTCTCATTAGTCCGAAGGTTTGCGAATTATTAGCGAAAACGTCGCAAAAAAATCCCATAGGAAATGAATGGGGAGAGGAAAAAAAAAGCATAAAAAACAGCACTTCACTGTGTCGGCATACATTCACCTAGAAAAACAGTTTGAAGCTCAGTTTGTAGATAAATCCTTCGTCTATTTAAAACTGAAGACGGTATGTTGATAACTGCTACGGTTTTTGTATAATCAGACCTCAAGCGCCACAAAGTTTTAGCAAAATCCAGCCTGCTAGAGTGGAGCAACTGAAAAGCTAGAGTGTGAGGCAGGCGTTTTTTAAACACAAAAAAACATTTTAAACTCGCCCTCACGGCCACATATTTATAGCTAGAGTCACCATTTTTGGTCAGTTTGTAGACTGAAATCTCTGGACCCACACAATATCTTCGGAATTACGGTAGGATTCATACTTTTCCTTAAAAACCCTCCAGACCGACCTAAAGTCGATGAAAATCAGAGCCGTTTTTCATTGGTTTTGGAGCCGAAGAGGGGAGAAAAACGAATCAGACTATGTGTTTTAAACTCGTCATAAATATTTTTCTGAATGACACACATACACCAAAGTTGGCATAGTTGGAGTCGAAGGATGACTGACGCTCACGGTGAAAAAATTTTTTGAATAACTCATACGGTTTTTGCTCAGCAGTCGTTTGTTCGGAGGACATTTTAAGCACCTGAAAGCTGAGTGACAGTGACCTGCTGCAGCTAGCTCAATTAGAAGCTTAGGTGTGATGAAACGTTTTTTCTTTTTCTTTCTCTTCCCATTCAGTTTGTAGATGACCTACAGCCATGAAAGTTACTCCAATTGAAGACAAGATATAGCTGTCGCTTAGATAAAAAGAATTTTTCAGATACCTTTTACGGTTTTTACTCAGCAGTCGTTTGTTCGGAGGGGTGCTTTAGCAGCTAAAAGGTGAGTGAGAGTGAGGTCCTGCAGTTCAAACAAAGGGAGGAGCAGGTGGGCCAACCATTTTGTTTGTGCTTCGTTTTGGGTTGTGAAAGACCTACAGACATGAAGGTTACCCCAGTCTGAGACAAAGGATAGATGTTGCTTTCACTGAAAGAATTTTTCAGATACCTTTTACGGTTTTTGCTCAGCAGTCGTTTGTTCGGAGGGTAAGCACCTGGAAGCTAGCTGACAGTTAGCTTCTGCAGCAGCCTGCTAGAGTGCAGCTGCTGAAATCTTAGTGTGAGGCGGCCATTTTTTTAAGATCAAACATCTTATTCTCGCCCTCACGGCCACATATTTGGACCTACAGTCACCATTTTTGGTCAGTTTGTAGACTGAAACCTCTGGACTCACACAATGTCTTCGGAATTACGGTAGGATTAATACTTTTCCTTAAAAACCCTCCAGACCAACCTAAAGTCGATGAGAGTTTCAGCCTTTCTCTATTCTTTTTGAGCTGAAGATGGGAGAGAAACAAATCAGACTATGTGTTTTCAACTCGTCATAAATATTTTTCTGAATGACACACATACACCAAAGTTGGTATAGTTGGAGTCGAAGGATTGCTGATGCTCATGGTGAAAATGTTTTTTGAACAACTCATACGGTTTTTGATCAGCAGTCGTTTGTTCGGTGCCGTTCTTCCCATACAAAAAAGCCTGGGAAGAAGAAACCAATAGTGAGTGCAGCTGTTGTCTGTGTCAGTGAGAGGCTCGTTAAGCGTTGTCAAGGTTACCAAGCTTCAAACAGATTTTACCTCTGCTGTTTTAAACAGCACATATTAATCTAATGGAGGGTGAAAGGACTGATTTAACATTGGGAAATGGATACTATATGACTGCTGTCCATGACACTTCCCTTGCCACTCAGCACTGATAGACTTTCAAAATAAGACTCCAGGGACCCTACAAAATAAAAGCCTCTATATTTTTTACATATATTTATTGCCCTATATGGCTCAACATTATGACCCAAACTCAACCCCGTTTTAGGGAATAGACTCTAGGAGACTGTTTAAAACACACCCTATAGCAAATTTCAAAATAAAAGCCTCCCATTTCCGCTTCATCTACTGCCCTAATAACATGGAAAAAGAGTGATTTAACGATTGGAAAGTAATCAACTATCATTGACGGGTCTGAACATTTTCTATAAACACAACTCTGTTGGACTTTCAAAATAAGACTCCAGGGACCCTACAAAATAAAAGCCTCTAGATTATACTAATGCATTAATTGATGCAAATGGCTCAACATTATGACCCAAACTCTTACAGGTTGTTTTTATTAGACTCTAGTGACCTTTTCAAAACACACCCCAGAGCAAATTTCACAATAAAAGTCTCCCATTTACTCTGTAATACAGCAACTATTCACCTAATAACATGGAAAACCAGTGATTTAACATTTGGAAATGGATTCTATATCACTGCTGGGCGTGACCCATCTTTTGATGCACATTCATGATAGACTTTCAAAATAAGACTACAAGGACTTTACAGAATAAAAGCCTCTTCCTTATACACACTCATACATTCTGGCATATTGCTCATTGCCATTGGTGATTTCATCACTGCAATGGCTCGTAGAAGGCGGGCGCAGCCCGCCAATGGTAACAGGCGGGCGGAGCCCGCCAAAGGTGATTACATCACTGCAATGGCTCTTAGCAGGCGGGCGGAGCCCGCCATTGGTGATTTCATCACTGCAATGGCTCTTAGACGGCGGGCAGAGCCCGCCATTGGTGATTTTTTTCTTCACTGAGATGGCTCCTAGCAGGCGGGCGAAGCCCCCCAACTGGGCTTCACCCACTGTGTTTCAATATGGACAACCCATATTACCCTTGTGCATCATACGCTGTGCACGTCTATTTCCCAGATTTCAGCACAAGTGGCACACAGCTCTCTTTGCCCATGAACTTGCCCTCTTTCCTTCCCTCAGCAACCCTCAAAGGCGTAAGCAGTTGGTCTGGGGAGCCCCGACGTCACTTGCCAGGGCCGTATTGGCCCGGTTCACCCCAGACGGGCAGTAGGTGGCCCCCCTCAAAATTTCTTTTGAAATTTTCTAGTTATTATAATTCTCCCGTATACCCAAAACTTTGGCGCGTAACTAGTCCCGCACGGTTTGGCGGATCGGGCCCAAAGTTGGCACACGCGTCGGGACCAATGGGGTGATGTGTGCTTGTATAAAACTTTCTCATTAGTCCGAAGGTTTGCGAATTATTAGCGAAAACGTCGCAAAAAAATCCCATAGGAAATGAATGGGGAGAGGAAAAAAAAAGCATAAAAAACAGCACTTCACTGTGTCGGCATACAATCACCTAGAAAAACAGTTTGAAGATCAGTTTGTAGATAAATCCTTCGTCTATTTAAAACTGAAGACGGTATGTTGATAACTGCTACGGTTTTTGTATAATCAGACCTCAAGCGCCACAAAGTTTTAGCAAAATCCAGCCTGCTAGAGTGGAGCAACTGAAAAGCTAGAGTGTGAGGCAGGCGTTTTTTAAACACAAAAAAACATTTTAAACTCGCCCTCACGGCCACATATTTATAGCTAGAGTCACCATTTTTGGTCAGTTTGTAGACTGAAATCTCTGGACCCACACAATATCTTCGGAATTACGGTAGGATTAATACTTTTCCTTAAAAACCCTCCAGACCGACCTAAAGTCGATGAAAATCAGAGCCGTTTTTCATTGGTTTTGGAGCAGAAGAGGGGAGAAAAACGAATCAGACTATGTGTTTTAAACTCGTCATAAATATTTTTCTGAATGACACACATACACCAAAGTTGGCATAGTTGGAGTCGAAGGATGACTGACGCTCACGGTGAAAAAATTTTTTGAATAACTCATACGGTTTTTGCTCAGCAGTCGTTTGTTCGGAGGACATTTTAAGCACCTGAAAGCTGAGTGACAGTGACCTGCTGCAGCTGGCTCAATTAGAAGCTTAGGTGTGATGAAACGTTTTTTCTTTTTCTTTCTCTTCCCATTCAGTTTGTAGATGACCTACAGCCATGAAAGTTACTCCAATTGAAGACAAGATATAGCTGTCGCTTAGATAAAAAGAATTTTTCAGATACCTTTTACGGTTTTTACTCAGCAGTCGTTTGTTCGGAGGGGTGCTTTAGCAGCTAAAAGGTGAGTGAGAGTGAGGTCCTGCAGTTCAAACAAAGGGAGGAGCAGGTGGGCCAACCATTTTGTTTGTGCTTCGTTTTGGGTTGTGAAAGACCTACAGACATGAAGGTTACCCCAGTCTGAGACAAAGGATAGATGTTGCTTTCACTGAAAGAATTTTTCAGATATCTTTTACGGTTTTTGCTCAGCAGTCGTTTGTTCGGAGGGTAAGCACCTGGAAGCTAGCTGACAGTTAGCTTCTGCAGCAGCCTGCTAGAGTGCAGCTGCTGAAATCTTAGTGTGAGGCGGCCATTTTTTTAAGATCAAACATCTTATTCTCGCCCTCACGGCCACATATTTGGAGCTACAGTCACCATTTTTGGTCAGTTTGTAGACTGAAACCTCTGGACTCACACAATGTCTTCGGAATTACGGTAGGATTAATACTTTTCCTTAAAAACCCTCCAGACCAACCTAAAGTCGATGAGAGTTTCAGCCTTTCTCTATTCTTTTTGAGCTGAAGATGGGAGAGAAACGAATCAGACTATGTGTTTTCAACTCGTCATAAATATTTTTCTGAATGACACACATACACCAAAGTTGGTATAGTTGGAGTCGAAGGATTGCTGATGCTCATGGTGAAAATGTTTTTTGAATAACTCATACGGTTTTTGATCAGTAGTCGTTTGTTCGGTGCCGTTCTTCCCATACAAAAAAGCCTGGGAAGAAGAAACCAATAGTGAGTGCAGCTGTTGTCTGTGTCAGTGAGAGGCTCGTTAAGCGTTGTCAAGGTTACCAAGCTTCAAACAGATTTTACCTCTGCTGTTTTAAACAGCACATATTAATCTAATGGAGGGTGAAAGGACTGATTTAACATTGGGAAATGGATACTATATGACTGCTGTCCATGACACTTCCCTTGCCACTCAGCACTGATAGACTTTCAAAATAAGACTCCAGGGACCCTACAAAATAAAAGCCTCTATATTTTTTACATATATTTATTGCCCTATATGGCTCAACATTATGACCCAAACTCAACCCCGTTTTAGAGAATAGACTCTAGGAGACTGTTTAAAACACACCCTATAGCAAATTTCAAAATAAAAGCCTCCCATTTCCGCTTCATCTACTGCCCTAATAACATGGAAAAAGAGTGATTTAACGATTGGAAAGTAATCAACTATCATTGACGGGTCTGAACATTTTCTATAAACACAACTCTGTTGGACTTTCAAAATAAGACTCCAGGGACCCTACAAAATAAAAGCCTCTAGATTATACTAATGCATTAATTGATGCAAATGGCTCAACATTATGACCCAAACTCTTCCAGGTTGTTTTTATTAGACTCTAGTGACCTTTTCAAAACACACCCAGAGCAAATTTCACAATAAAAGTCTCCCATTTACTCTGTAATACAGCAACTATTCACCTAATAACATGGAAAACCAGTGATTTAACATTTGGAAATGGATTCTATATCACTGCTGGGCGTGACCCATCTTTTGATGCACATTCATGATAGACTTTCAAAATAAGACTACAAGGACTCTACAGAATAAAAGCCTCTTCCTTATACACACTCATACATTCTGGCATATTGCTCATTGCCATTGGTGATTTCATCACTGCAATGGCTCTTAGAAGGCGGGCGGAGCCCGCCAATGGTAACAGGCGGGCGGAGCCCGCCAAAGGTGATTACATCACTGCAATGGCTCTTAGCAGGCGGGCGGAGCCCGCCATTGGTGATTTCATCACTGCAATGGCTCTTAGAAGGCGGGCAGAGCCCGCCATTGGTGATTTTTTTCTTCACTGAGATGGATCCCAGAAGGCGGGCGAAGCCCGCAAACTGGGCTTTACCCACTGTGTTTCAATATGGACAAACCATATTACCCTTTTGCATCATACGCTGTGCACGTCTATTTCCCAGATTTCAGCACAAGTGGCACACAGCTCTCTTTGCCCATGAACTTGCCCTCTTTCCTTCCCTCAGCAGCCCTCAAAGGCGTAAGCAGTTGGTCTGGGGAGCCCCGACGTCACTTGCCAGGGCCGTATTGGCCCGGTTCCCCAGACGGGCAGTAGGTGGCCCCCCTCAAAATTTCTTTAGAAATTTTCTAGTTATTATAATTCTCCCGTATACCCAAAACTTCGGCACGTAACTAGTCCCGCACGGTTTGGCGGATCGGGCCCAAAGTTGGCACACGCGTCGGGACCAATGGGGTGATGTGTGCTTGTATAAAACTTTCTCATTAGTCCGAAGGTTTGCGAATTATTAGCGAAAACGTCGCAAAAAAATCCCATAGGAAATGAATGGGGAGAGGAAAAAAAAAGCATAAAAAACAGCACTTCACTGTGTCGGCATACATTCACCTAGAAAAACAGTTTGAAGCTCAGTTTGTAGATAAATCCTTCGTCTATTTAAAACTGAAGACGGTATGTTGATAACTGCTACGGTTTTTGTATAATCAGACCTCAAGCGCCACAAAGTTTTAGCAAAATCCAGCCTGCTAGAGTGGAGCAACTGAAAAGCTAGAGTGTGAGGCAGGCGTTTTTTAAACACAAAAAAACATTTTAAACTCGCCCTCACGGCCACATATTTATAGCTAGAGTCACCATTTTTGGTCAGTTTGTAGACTGAAATCTCTGGACCCACACAATATCTTCGGAATTACGGTAGGATTAATACTTTTCCTTAAAAACCCTCCAGACCGACCTAAAGTCGATGAAAATCAGAGCCGTTTTTCATTGGTTTTGGAGCAGAAGAGGGGAGAAAAACGAATCAGACTATGTGTTTTAAACTCGTCATAAATATTTTTCTGAATGACACACATACACCAAAGTTGGCATAGTTGGAGTCGAAGGATGGCTGACGCTCACGGTGAAAAAATATTTTGAATAACTCATACGGTTTTTGCTCAGCAGTCGTTTGTTCGGAGGACATTTTAAGCAGCTGAAAGCTGGGGGAGAGTGTCCTGCTGCAGCTAGCTCAATTAGAAGATCAGGTGTGACAAAACGTTTTTTCTTTTTCTTTCTCTTCCCATTCAGGTTGTAGATGACCTACAGCCATGAAAGTTACTCCAATTGAAGACAAGATATAGCTGTCGCTTAGATAAAAATAATTTTTCAGATACCTTTTACGGTTTTTACTCAGCAGTCGTTTGTTCGGAGGGGTGCTTTAGCAGCTAAAAGGTGAGTGAGAGTGAGGTCCTGCAGTTCAAACAAAGGGAGGAGCAGGTGGGCCAACCATTTTGTTTGTGCTTCGTTTTGGGTTGTGAAAGACCTACAGACATGAAGGTTACCCCAGTCTGAGACAAAGGATAGATGTTGCTTTCACTGAAAGAATTTTTCAGATATCTTTTACGGTTTTTGCTCAGCAGTCGTTTGTTCGGAGGGTAAGCACCTGGAAGCTAGCTGACAGTTAGCTTCTGCAGCAGCCTGCTAGAGTGCAGCTGCTGAAATCTTAGTGTGAGGCGGCCATTCTTTTAAGATCAAACATCTTATTCTCGCCCTCACGGCCACATATTTGGAGCTACAGTCACCATTTTTGGTCAGTTTGTAGACTGAAACCTCTGGACTCACACAATGTCTTCGGAATTACGGTAGGATTAATACTTTTCCTTAAAAACCGTCCAGACCAACCTAAAGTCGATGAGAGTTTCAGCCTTTCTCTATTCTTTTTGAGCTGAAGATGGGAGAGAAACGAATCAGACTATGTGTTTTCAACTCGTCATAAATATTTTTCTGAATGACACACATACACCAAAGTTGGTATAGTTGGAGTCGAAGGATTGCTGATGCTCATGGTGAAAATGTTTTTTGAATAACTCATACGGTTTTTGATCAGTAGTCGTTTGTTCGGTGCCGTTCTTCCCATACAAAAAAGCCTGGGAAGAAGAAACCAATAGTGAGTGCAGCTGTTGTCTGTGTCAGTGAGAGGCTCGTTAAGCGTTGTCAAGGTTACCAAGCTTCAAACAGATTTTACCTCTGCTGTTTTAAACAGCACATATTAATCTAATGGAGGGTGAAAGGACTGATTTAACATTGGGAAATGGATACTATATGACTGCTGTCCATGACACTTCCCTTGCCACTCAGCACTGATAGACTTTCAAAATAAGACTCCAGGGACCCTACAAAATAAAAGCCTCTATATTTTTTACATATATTTATTGCCCTATATGGCTCAACATTATGACCCAAACTCAACCCCGTTTTAGAGAATAGACTCTAGGAGACTGTTTAAAACACACCCTGTAGCAAATTTCAAAATAAAAGCCTCCCATTTCCGCTTCATCTACTGCCCTAATAACATGGAAAAAGAGTGATTTAACGATTGGAAAGTAATCAACTATCATTGACGGGTCTGAACATTTTCTATAAACACAACTCTGTTGGACTTTCAAAATAAGACTCCAGGGACCCTACAAAATAAAAGCCTCTAGATTATACTAATGCATTAATTGATGCAAATGGCTCAACATTATGACCCAAACTCTTCCAGGTTGTTTTTATTAGACTCTAGTGACCTTTTCAAAACACACCCAGAGCAAATTTCACAATAAAAGTCTCCCATTTACTCTGTAATACAGCAACTATTCACCTAATAACATGGAAAACCAGTGATTTAACATTTGGAAATGGATTCTATATCACTGCTGGGCGTGACCCATCTTTTGATGCACATTCATGATAGACTTTCAAAATAAGACTACAAGGACTCTACAGAATAAAAGCCTCTTCCTTATACACACTCATACATTCTGGCATATTGCTCATTGCCATTGGTGATTTCATCACTGCAATGGCTCTTAGAAGGCGGGCGGAGCCCGCCAATGGTAACAGGCGGGCGGAGCCCGCCAAAGGTGATTACATCACTGCAATGGCTCTTAGCAGGCGGGCGGAGCCCGCCATTGGTGATTTCATCACTGCAATGGCTCTTAGAAGGCGGGCAGAGCCCGCCATTGGTGATTTTTTTCTTCACTGAGATGGCTCCTAGCAGGCGGGCGAAGCCCGCCAACTGGGCTTTACCCACTGTGTTTCAATATGGACAACCCATATTACCCTTGTGCATCATACGCTGTGCACGTCTATTTCCCAGATTTCAGCACAAGTGGCACACAGCTCTCTTTGCCCATGAACTTGCCCTCTTTCCTTCCCTCAGCAGCCCTCAAAGGCGTAAGCAGTTGGTCTGGGGAGCCCCGACGTCACTTGCCAGGGCCGTATTGGCCCGGTTCCCCAGACGGGCAGTAGGTGGCCCCCCTCAAAATTTCTTTAGAAATTTTCTAGTTGGGGGGCCACATGCCGAAGGCATGGCCCACCTACTACTATTGCACATATTTATTCCGCGTATTATTATTATTATAATTCTCCCGTATACCCAAAACTTCGGCGCGTAACTAGTCCCGCACGGTTTGGCGGATCGGGCCCAAAGTTGGCACACGCGTCGGGACCAATGGGGTGATGTGTGCTTGTATAAAACTTTCTCATTAGTCCGAAGGTTTGCGAATTATTAGCGAAAACGTCGCAAAAAAATCCCATAGGAAATGAATGGGGAGAGGAAAAAAAAAGCATAAAAAACAGCACTTCACTGTGTCGGCATACATTCACCTAGAAAAACAGTTTGAAGCTCAGTTTGTAGATAAATCCTTCGTCTATTTAAAACTGAAGACGGTATGTTGATAACTGCTACGGTTTTTGTATAATCAGACCTCAAGCGCCACAAAGTTTTAGCAAAATCCAGCCTGCTAGAGTGGAGCAACTGAAAAGCTAGAGTGTGAGGCAGGCGTTTTTTAAACACAAAAAAACATTTTAAACTCGCCCTCACGGCCACATATTTATAGCTAGAGTCACCATTTTTGGTCAGTTTGTAGACTGAAATCTCTGGACCCACACAATATCTTCGGAATTACGGTAGGATTAATACTTTTCCTTAAAAACCCTCCAGACCGACCTAAAGTCGATGAAAATCAGAGCCGTTTTTCATTGGTTTTGGAGCAGAAGAGGGGAGAAAAACGAATCAGACTATGTGTTTTAAACTCGTCATAAATATTTTTCTGAATGACACACATACACCAAAGTTGGCATAGTTGGAGTCGAAGCATGACTGACGCTCACGGTGAAAAAATTTTTTGAATAACTCATACGGTTTTTGCTCAGCAGTCGTTTGTTCGGAGGACATTTTAAGCACCTGAAAGCTGAGTGACAGTGACCTGCTGCAGCTAGCTCAATTAGAAGCTTAGGTGTGATGAAACGTTTTTTCTTTTTCTTTCTCTTCCCATTCAGTTTGTAGATGACCTACAGCCATGAAAGTTACTCCAATTGAAGACAAGATATAGCTGTCGCTTAGATAAAAAGAATTTTTCAGATACCTTTTACGGTTTTTACTCAGCAGTCGTTTGTTCGGAGGGGTGCTTTAGCAGCTAAAAGGTGAGTGAGAGTGAGGTCCTGCAGTTCAAACAAAGGGAGGAGCAGGTGGGCCAACCATTTTGTTTGTGCTTCGTTTTGGGTTGTGAAAGACCTACAGACATGAAGGTTACCCCAGTCTGAGACAAAGGATAGATGTTGCTTTCACTGAAAGAATTTTTCAGATATCTTTTACGGTTTTTGCTCAGCAGTCGTTTGTTCGGAGGGTAAGCACCTGGAAGCTAGCTGACAGTTAGCTTCTGCAGCAGCCTGCTAGAGTGCAGCTGCTGAAATTTAGTGTGAGGCGGCCATTTTTTTAAGATCAAACATCTTATTCTCGCCCTCACGGCCACATATTTGGAGCTACAGTCACCATTTTTGGTCAGTTTGTAGACTGAAACCTCTGGACTCACACAATGTCTTCGGAATTACGGTAGGATTAATACTTTTCCTTAAAAACCCTCCAGACCAACCTAAAGTCGATGAGTTTCAGCCTTTCTCCATTCTTTTTGAGCTGAAGATGGGAGAGAAACGAATCAGACTATGTGTTTTCAAGTCGTCATAAATATTGTTCTGAATGACACACATACACCAAAGTTGGTATAGTTGGAGTCGAAGGATTGCTGATGCTCATGGTGAAAATGTTTTTTGAATAACTCATACGGTTTTTGATCAGTAGTCGTTTGTTCGGTGCCGTTCTTCCTATACAAAAAAGCCTGGGAAGAAGAAACCAATAGTGAGTGCAGCTGTTGTCTGTGTCAGTGAGAGGCTCGTTAAGCGTTGTCAAGGTTACCAAGCTTCAAACAGATTTTACCTCTGCTGTTTTAAACAGCACATATTAATCTAATGGAGGGTGAAAGGACTGATTTAACATTGGGAAATGGATACTATATGACTGCTGTCCATGACACTTCCCTTGCCACTCAGCACTGATAGACTTTCAAAATAAGACTCCAGGGACCCTACAAAATAAAAGCCTCTATATTTTTTACATATATTTATTGCCCTATATGGCTCAACATTATGACCCAAACTCAACCCCGTTTTAGAGAATAGACTCTAGGAGACTGTTTAAAACACACCCTATAGCAAATTTCAAAATAAAAGCCTCCCATTTCCGCTTCATCTACTGCCCTAATAACATGGAAAAAGAGTGATTTAACGATTGGAAAGTAATCAACTATCATTGACGGGTCTGAACATTTTCTATAAACACAACTCTGTTGGACTTTCAAAATAAGACTCCAGCGACCCTACAAAATAAAAGCCTCTAGATTATACTAATGCATTAATTGATGCAAATGGCTCAACATTATGACCCAAACTCTTCCAGGTTGTTTTTATTAGACTCTAGTGACCTTTTCAAAACACACCCAGAGCAAATTTCACAATAAAAGTCTCCCATTTACTCTGTAATACAGCAACTATTCACCTAATAACATGGAAAACCAGTGATTTAACATTTGGAAATTGATTCTATATAACTGCTGGGCATGACCCATCTTTAGATGCACTTCCATGATAGACTTTCAAAATAAGACTCCAGGGACTCTACAGAATAAAAGCCTCTTCCTTATACACACTCATACATTCTGGCATATTGCTCATTGCCATTTGTAATTTCATCACTGCAATGGCTCTTAGAAGGCGGGCGGAGCCCGCCATTGGTGATTTCATCACTGCAATGGCTCTTAGAAGGCGGGCGGAGCCCGCCATTGGTGATTTCATCACTGCAATGGCTCTTAGCAGGCGGGCAGAGCCCGCCATTGGTGATTTTTTTCATCGCTGCAAGGGCTCCTAGCAGGCGGGCGGAGCCCCCCAACTGAGCTTTACCCACTGCGGTTCAATATGGACAACCCATATTACCCTTTTGCATCATACGCTGTGCACGTCTATTTCCCAGATTTCAGCACAAGTGGCACACAGCTCTCTTTGCCCATGACCTAGCCCTCTTTCCTTCCCTCAGCAGCCCTCAAAGGCGTAAGCAGTTGGTCTGGTGAGCCCCGACATCACTTGCCAGGGCCGTATTGGCCCTGTTCCCCAGACGGGCAGTAGGTGGCCCCCCTCAAAATTTCTTTAGAAATTTTCTAGTTATTATAATTCTCCCGTATACCCAAAACTTCGGCGCGTAACTAGTCCCGCACGGTTTGGCGGATCGGGCCCAAAGTTGGCACACGCGTCGGGACCAATGGGGTGATGTGTGCTTGTATAAAACTTTCTCATTAGTCCGAAGGTTTGCGAATTATTAGCGAAAACGTCGCAAAAAAATCCCATAGGAAATGAATGGGGAGAGGAAAAAAAAAGCATAAAAAACAGCACTTCACTGTGTCGCCATACATTCACCTAGAAAAACAGTTTGAAGCTCAGTTTGTAGATAAATCCTTCGTCTATTTAAAACTGAAGACGGTATGTTGATAACTGCTACGGTTTTTGTATAATCAGACCTCAAGCGCCACAAAGTTTTAGCAAAATCCAGCCTGCTAGAGTGGAGCAACTGAAAAGCTAGAGTGTGAGGCAGGCGTTTTTTAAACACAAAAAAACATTTTAAACTCGCCCTCACGGCCACATATTTATAGCTAGAGTCACCATTTTTGGTCAGTTTGTAGACTGAAATCTCTGGACCCACACAATATCTTCGGAATTACGGTAGGATTAATACTTTTCCTTAAAAACCCTCCAGACCGACCTAAAGTCGATGAAAATCAGAGCCGTTTTTCATTGGTTTTGGAGCAGAAGAGGGGAGAAAAACGAATCCGACTATGTGTTTTAAACTCGTCATAAATATTTTTCTGAATGACACACATACACCAAAGTTGGCATAGTTGGAGTCGAAGGATGACTGACGCTCACGGTGAAAAAATTTTTTGAATAACTCATACGGTTTTTGCTCAGCAGTCGTTTGTTCGGAGGACATTTTAAGCACCTGAAAGCTGAGTGACAGTGACCTGCTGCAGCTAGCTCAATTAGAAGCTTAGGTGTGATGAAACGTTTTTTTCTTTTTCTTTCTCTTCCCATTCAGTTTGTAGATGACCTACAGCCATGAAAGTTACTCCAATTGAAGACAAGATATAGCTGTCGCTTAGATAAAAAGAATTTTTCAGATACCTTTTACGGTTTTTACTCAGCAGTCGTTTGTTCGGAGGGGTGCTTTAGCAGCTAAAAGGTGAGTGAGAGTGAGGTCCTGCAGTTCAAACAAAGGGAGGAGCAGGTGGGCCAACCATTTTGTTTGTGCTTCGTTTTGGGTTGTGAAAGACCTACAGACATGAAGGTTACCCCAGTCTGAGACAAAGGATAGATGTTGCTTTCACTGAAAGAATTTTTCAGATATCTTTTACGGTTTTTGCTCAGCAGTCGTTTGTTCGGAGGGTAAGCACCTGGAAGCTAGCTGACAGTTAGCTTCTGCAGCAGCCTGCTAGAGTGCAGCTGCTGAAATCTTAGTGTGAGGCGGCCATTTTTTTAAGATCAAACATCTTATTCTCGCCCTCACGGCCACATATTTGGAGCTACAGTCACCATTTTTGGTCAGTTTGTAGACTGAAACCTCTGGACTCACACAATGTCTTCGGAATTACGGTAGGATTAATACTTTTCCTTAAAAACCCTCCAGACCAACCTAAAGTCGATGAGAGTTTCAGCCTTTCTCTATTCTTTTTGAGCTGAAGATGGGAGAGAAACGAATCAGACTATGTGTTTTCAACTCGTCATAAATATTTTTCTGAATGACACACATACACCAAAGTTGGTATAGTTGGAGTCGAAGGATTGCTGATGCTCATGGTGAAAATGTTTTTTGAATAACTCATACGGTTTTTGATCAGTAGTCGTTTGTTCGGTGCCGTTCTTCCCATACAAAAAAGCCTGGGAAGAAGAAACCAATAGTGAGTGCAGCTGTTGTCTGTGTCAGTGAGAGGCTCGTTAAGCGTTGTCAAGGTTACCAAGCTTCAAACAGATTTTACCTCTGCTGTTTTAAACAGCACATATTAATCTAATGGAGGGTGAAAGGACTGATTTAACATTGGGAAATGGATACTATATGACTGCTGTCCATGACACTTCCCTTGCCACTCAGCACTGATAGACTTTCAAAATAAGACTCCAGGGACCCTACAAAATAAAAGCCTCTATATTTTTTACATATATTTATTGCCCTATATGGCTCAACATTATGACCCAAACTCAACCCCGTTTTAGAGAATAGACTCTAGGAGACTGTTTAAAACACACCCTATAGCAAATTTCAAAATAAAAGCCTCCCATTTCCGCTTCATCTACTGCCCTAATAACATGGAAAAAGAGTGTTTTAACGATTGGAAAGTAATCAACTATCATTGACGGGTCTGAACATTTTCTATAAACACAACTCTGTTGGACTTTCAAAATAAGACTCCAGGGACCCTACAAAATAAAAGCCTCTAGATTATACTAATGCATTAATTGATGCAAATGGCTCAACATTATGACCCAAACTCTTCCAGGTTGTTTTTATTAGACTCTAGTGACCTTTTCAAAACACACCCAGAGCAAATTTCACAATAAAAGTCTCCCATTTACTCTGTAATACAGCAACTATTCACCTAATAACATGGAAAACCAGTGATTTAACATTTGGAAATGGATTCTATATCACTGCTGGGCGTGACCCATCTTTTGATGCACATTCATGATAGACTTTCAAAATAAGACTACAAGGACTCTACAGAATAAAAGCCTCTTCCTTATACACACTCATACATTCTGGCATATTGCTCATTGCCATTGGTGATTTCATCACTGCAATGGCTCTTAGAAGGCGGGCGGAGCCCGCCAATGGTAACAGGCGGGCGGAGCCTGCCAAAGGTGATTACATCACTGCAATGGCTCTTAGCAGGCGGGCGGAGCCCGCCATTGGTGATTTCATCACTGCAATGGCTCTTAGAAGGCGGGCAGAGCCCGCCATTGGTGATTTTTTTCTTCACTGAGATGGATCCCAGAAGGCGGGCGAAGCCCGCAAACTTGGCTTTACCCACTGTGTTTCAATATTGACAACCCATATTACCCTTGTGCATCATACGCTGTGCACGTCTATTTCCCAGATTTCAGCACAAGTGGCACACAGCTCTCTTTGCCCATGAACTTGCCCTCTTTCCTTCCCTCAGTAGCCCTCAAAGGCGTAAGCAGTTGGTCTGGGGAGCCCCGACGTCACTTGCCAGGGCCGTATTGGCCCGGTTCCCCAGACGGGCAGTAGGTGGCCCCCCTCAAAATTTCTTTAGAAATTTTCTAGTTGGGGGGCCACATGCCGAAGGCATGGCCCACCTACTACTATTGCACATATTTATTCCGCGTATTATTGGGGGGCCACATGCCGAAGGCATGGCCCACCTACTACTATTGCACATATTTATTCCGCGTATTATTATTGGGGGGCCACATGCCGAAGGCATGGCCCACCTACTACTATTGCACATATTTATTCCGCGTATTATTATTATAATTCTCCCGTATACCCAAAACTTCGGCGCGTAACTAGTCCCGCACGGTTTGGCGGATCGGGCCCAAAGTTGGCACACGCGTCGGGACCAATGGGGTGATGTGTGCTTGTATAAAACTTTCTCATTAGTCCGAAGGTTTGCGAATTATTAGCGAAAACGTTGCAAAAAAATCCCATAGGAAATGAATGGGGAGAGGAAAAAAAAAGCATAAAAAACAGCACTTCACTGTGTCGCCATACATTCACCTAGAAAAACAGTTTGAAGCTCAGTTTGTAGATAAATCCTTCGTCTATTTAAAACTGAAGACGGTATGTTGATAACTGCTACGGTTTTTGTATAATCAGACCTCA
Source organism: Cyprinodon diabolis (assembly GCA_030533445.1). Classification (NCBI taxonomy): domain Eukaryota; kingdom Metazoa; phylum Chordata; class Actinopteri; order Cyprinodontiformes; family Cyprinodontidae; genus Cyprinodon; species Cyprinodon diabolis. Next base: position 40,652,894 of record CM060083.1, on the reverse strand, counting down.
AGCACCACAAAGTTTTAGCAAAATCCAGCCTGCTAGAGTGGAGCAACTGAAAAGCTAGAGTGTGAGGCAGGCGTTTTTTAAACACAAAAAAACATTTTAAACTCGCCCTCACGGCCACATATTTATAGCTAGAGTCACCATTTTTGGTCAGTTTGTAGACTGAAATCTCTGGACCCACACAATATCTTCGGAATTACGGTAGGATTAATACTTTTCCTTAAAAACCCTCCAGACCGACCTAAAGTCGATGAAAATCAGAGCCGTTTTTCATTGGTTTTGGAGCAGAAGAGGGGAGAAAAACGAATCAGACTATGTGTTTTAAACTCGTCATAAATATTTTTCTGAATGACACACATACACCAAAGTTGGCATAGTTGGAGTCGAAGGATGACTGACGCTCACGGTGAAAAAATTTTTTGAATAACTCATACGGTTTTTGCTCAGCAGTCGTTTGTTCGGAGGACATTTTAAGCACCTGAAAGCTGAGTGACAGTGACCTGCTGCAGCTAGCTCAATTAGAAGCTTAGGTGTGATGAAACGTTTTCTCTTTTTCTTTCTCTTCCCATTCAGTTTGTAGATGACCTACAGCCATGAAAGTTACTCCAATTGAAGACAAGATATAGCTGTCGCTTAGATAAAAATAATTTTTCAGATACCTTTTACGGTTTTTACTCAGCAGTCGTTTGTTCGGAGGGGTGCTTTAGCAGCTAAAAGGTGAGTGAGAGTGAGGTCCTGCAGTTCAAACAAAGGGAGGAGCAGGTGGGCCAACCATTTTGTTTGTGCTTCGTTTTGGGTTGTGAAAGACCTACAGACATGAAGGTTACCCCAGTCTGAGACAAAGGATAGATGTTGCTTTCACTGAAAGAATTTTTCAGATATCTTTTACGGTTTTTGCTCAGCAGTCGTTTGTTCGGAGGGTAAGCACCTGGAAGCTAGCTGACAGTTAGCTTCTGCAGCAGCCTGCTAGAGTGCAGCTGCTGAAATCTTAGTGTGAGGCGGCCATTTTTTTAAGATCAAACATCTTATTCTCGCCCTCACGGCCACATATTTGGAGCTACAGTCACCATTTTTGGTCAGTTTGTAGACTGAAACCTCTGGACTCACACAATGTCTTCGGAATTACGGTAGGATTAATACTTTTCCTTAAAAACCCTCCAGACCAACCTAAAGTCGATGAGAGTTTCAGCCTTTCTCTATTCTTTTTGAGCTGAAGATGGGAGAGAAACGAATCAGACTATGTGTTTTCAACTCGTCATAAATATTTTTCTGAATGACACACATACACCAAAGTTGGTATAGTTGGAGTCGAAGGATTGCTGATGCTCATGGTGAAAATGTTTTTTGAATAACTCATACGGTTTTTGATCAGTAGTCGTTTGTTCGGTGCCGTTCTTCCCATACAAAAAAGCCTGGGAAGAAGAAACCAATAGTGAGTGCAGCTGTTGTCTGTGTCAGTGAGAGGCTCGTTAAGCGTTGTCAAGGTTACCAAGCTTCAAACAGATTTTACCTCTGCTGTTTTAAACAGCACATATTAATCTAATGGAGGGTGAAAGGACTGATTTAACATTGGGAAATGGATACTATATGACTGCTGTACATGACACTTCCCTTGCCACTCAGCACTGATAGACTTTCAAAATAAGACTCCAGGGACCCTACAAAATAAAAGCCTCTATATTTTTTACATATATTTATTGCTCTATATGGCTCAACATTATGACCCAAACTCAACCCCGTTTTAGAGAATAGACTCTAGGAGACTGTTTAAAACACACCCTATAGCAAATTTCAAAATAAAAGCCTCCCATTTCCGCTTCATCTACTGCCCTAATAACATGGAAAAAGAGTGATTTAATGATTGGAAAGTAATCAACTATCATTGACGGGTCTGAACATTTTCTATAAACACAACTCTGTTGGACTTTCAAAATAAGACTCCAGGGACCCTACAAAATAAAAGCCTCTAGATTATAGTAATGCATTAATTGATGCAAATGGCTCAACATTATGACCCAAACTCTTCCAGGTTGTTTTTATTAGACTCTAGTGACCTTTTCAAAACACACCCCAGAGCAAATTTCACAATAAAAGTCTCCCATTTACTCTGTAATACAGCAACTATTCACCTAATAACATGGAAAACCAGTGATTTAACATTTGGAAATGGATTCTATATCACTGCTGGGCGTGACCCATCTTTTGATGCACATTCATGATAGACTTTCAAAATAAGACTACAAGGACTCTACAGAATAAAAGCCTCTTCCTTATACACACTCATACATTCTGGCATATTGCTCATTGCCATTGGTGATTTCATCACTGCAATGGCTCTTAGAAGGCGGGCGTAGCCCGCCAATGGTAACAGGCGGGCGGAGCCCGCCAAAGGTGATTACATCACTGCAATGGCTCTTAGCAGGCGGGCGGAGCCCGCCATTGGTGATTTCATCACTGCAATGGCTCTTAGAAGGCGGGCAGAGCCCGCCATTGGTGATTTTTTTCTTCACTGAGATGGCTCCTAGCAGGCGGGCGAAGCCCGCCAACTGGGCTTTACCCACTGTGTTTCAATATGGACAACCCATATTACCCTTGTGCATCATACGCTGTGCACGTCTATTTCCCAGATTTCAGCACAAGTGGCACACAGCTCTCTTTGCCCATGAACTTGCCCTCTTTCCTTCCCTCAGCAGCCCTCAAAGGCGTAAGCAGTTGGTCTGGGGAGCCCCGACGTCACTTGCCAGGGCCGTATTGGCCCGGTTCCCCAGACGGGCAGTAGGTGGCCCCCCTCAAAATTTCTTTAGAAATTTTCTAGTTATTATTGGGGGGCCACATGCCGAAGGCATGGCCCACCTACTACTATTGCACATATTTATTCCGCGTATTATTATTATAATTCTCCCGTATACCCAAAACTTCGGCGCGTAACTAGTCCCGCACGGTTTGGCGGATCGGGCCCAAAGTTGGCACACGCGTCGGGACCAATGGGGTGATGTGTGCTTGTATAAAACTTTCTCATTAGTCCGAAGGTTTGCGAATTATTAGCGAAAACGTCGCAAAAAAATCCCATAGGAAATGAATGGGGAGAGGAAAAAAAAAGCATAAAAAACAGCACTTCACTGTGTCGGCATACATTCACCTAGAAAAACAGTTTGAAGCTCAGTTTGTAGATAAATCCTTCGTCTATTTAAAACTGAAGACGGTATGTTGATAACTGCTACGGTTTTTGTATAATCAGACCTCAAGCGCCACAAAGTTTTAGCAAAATCCAGCCTGCTAGAGTGGAGCAACTGAAAAGCTAGAGTGTGAGGCAGGCGTTTTTTAAACACAAAAAAACATTTTAAACTCGCCCTCACGGCCACATATTTATAGCTAGAGTCACCATTTTTGGTCAGTTTGTAGACTGAAATCTCTGGACCCACACAATATCTTCGGAATTACGGTAGGATTAATACTTTTCCTTAAAAACCCTCCAGACCGACCTAAAGTCGATGAAAATCAGAGCCGTTTTTCATTGGTTTTGGAGCAGAAGAGGGGAGAAAAACGAATCAGACTATGTGTTTTAAACTCGTCATAAATATTTTTCTGAATGACACACATACACCAAAGTTGGCATAGTTGGAGTCGAAGGATGACTGACGCTCACGGTGAAAAAATTTTTTGAATAACTCATACGGTTTTTGCTCAGCAGTCGTTTGTTCGGAGGACATTTTAAGCACCTGAAAGCTGAGTGACAGTGACCTGCTGCAGCTAGCTCAATTAGAAGCTTAGGTGTGATGAAACGTTTTTTCTTTTTCTTTCTCTTCCCATTCAGTTTGTAGATGACCTACAGCCATGAAAGTTACTCCAATTGAAGACAAGATATAGCTGTCGCTTAGATAAAAAGAATTTTTCAGATACCTTTTACGGTTTTTACTCAGCAGTCGTTTGTTCGGAGGGGTGCTTTAGCAGCTAAAAGGTGAGTGAGAGTGAGGTCCTGCAGTTCAAACAAAGGGAGGAGCAGGTGGGCCAACCATTTTGTTTGTGCTTCGTTTTGGGTTGTGAAAGACCTACAGACATGAAGGTTACCCCAGTCTGAGACAAAGGATAGATGTTGCTTTCACTGAAAGAATTTTTCAGATATCTTTTACGGTTTTTGCTCAGCAGTCGTTTGTTCGGAGGGTAAGCACCTGGAAGCTAGCTGACAGTTAGCTTCTGCAGCAGCCTGCTAGAGTGCAGCTGCTGAAATCTTAGTGTGAGGCGGCCATTTTTTTAAGATCAAACATCTTATTCTCGCCCTCACGGCCACATATTTGGAGCTACAGTCACCATTTTTGGTCAGTTTGTAGACTGAAACCTCTGGACTCACACAATGTCTTCGGAATTACGGTAGGATTAATACTTTTCCTTAAAAACCCTCCAGACCAACCTAAAGTCGATGAGAGTTTCAGCCTTTCTCTATTCTTTTTGAGCTGAAGATGGGAGAGAAACGAATCACACTATGTGTTTTCACTCGTCATAAATATTTTTTCTGAATGACACACATACACCAAAGTTGGTATAGTTGGAGTCGAAGGATTGCTGATGCTCATGGTGAAAATGTTTTTTGAATAACTCATACGGTTTTTGATCAGTAGTCGTTTGTTCGGTGCCGTTCTTCCCATACAAAAAAGCCTGGGAAGAAGAAACCAATAGTGAGTGCAGCTGTTGTCTGTGTCAGTGAGAGGCTCGTTAAGCGTTGTCAAGGTTACCAAGCTTCAAACAGATTTTACCTCTGCTGTTTTTAACAGCACATATTAATCTAATGGAGGGTGAAAGGACTGATTTAACATTGGGAAATGGATACTATATGACTGCTGTCCATGACACTTCCCTTGCCACTCAGCACTGATAGACTTTCAAAATAAGACTCCAGGGACCCTACAAAATAAAAGCCTCTATATTTTTTACATATATTTATTGCCCTATATGGCTCAACATTATGACCCAAACTCAACCCCGTTTTAGAGAATAGACTCTAGGAGACTGTTTAAAACACACCCTATAGCAAATTTCAAAATAAAAGCCTCCCATTTCCGCTTCATCTGCTGCCCTAATAACATGGAAAAAGAGTGATTTAACGATTGGAAAGTAATCAACTATCATTGACGGGTCTGAACATTTTCTATAAACACAACTCTGTTGGACTTTCAAAATAAGACTCCAGGGACCCTACAAAATAAAAGCCTCTAGATTATACTAATGCATTAATTGATGCAAATGGCTCAACATTATGACCCAAACTCTTCCAGGTTGTTTTTATTAGACTCTAGTGACCTTTTCAAAACACACCCAGAGCAAATTTCACAATAAAAGTCTCCCATTTACTCTGTAATACAGCAACTATTCACCTAATAACATGGAAAACCAGTGATTTAACATTTGGAAATGGATTCTATATCACTGCTGGGCGTGACCCATCTTTTGATGCACATTCATGATAGACTTTCAAAATAAGACTACAAGGACTCTACAGAATAAAAGCCTCTTCCTTATACACACTCATACATTCTGGCATATTGCTCATTGCCATTGGTGATTTCATCACTGCAATGGCTCTTAGAAGGCGGGCGGAGCCCGCCAATGGTAACAGGCGGGCGGAGCCCGCCAAAGGTGATTACATCACTGCAATGGCTCTTAGCAGGCGGGCGGAGCCCGCCATTGGTGATTTCATCACTGCAATGGCTCTTAGAAGGCGGGCAGAGCCCGCCATTGGTGATTTTTTTCTTCACTGAGATGGCTCCTAGCAGGCGGGCGAAGCCCGCCAACTGGGCTTTACCCACTGTGTTTCAATATGGACAACCCAAATTACCCTTGTGCATCATACGCTGTGCACGTCTATTTCCCAGATTTCAGCACAAGTGGCACACAGCTCTCTTTGCCCATGAACTTGCCCTCTTTCCTTCCCTCAGCAGCCCTCAAAGTCGTAAGCAGTTGGTCTGGGGAGCCCCGACGTCACTTGCCAGGGCCGTATTGGCCCGGTTCCCCAGACGGGCAGTAGGTGGCCCCCCTCAAAATTTCTTTAGAAATTTTCTAGTTGGGGGGCCACATGCCGAAGGCATGGCCCACCTACTACTATTGCACATATTTATTCCGCGTATTATTATTGGGGGGCCACATGCCGAAGGCATGGCCCACCTACTACTATTGCACATATTTATTCCGCGTATTATTATTATTATTATAATTCTCCCGTATACCCAAAACTTCGGCACGTAACTAGTCCCGCACGGTTTGGCGGATCGGGCCCAAAGTTGGCACACGCGTCGGGACCAATGGGGTGATGTGTGCTTGTATAAAACTTTCTCATTAGTCCGAAGGTTTGCGAATTATTAGCGAAAACGTCGCAAAAAAATCCCATAGGAAATGAATGGGGAGAGGAAAAAAAAAGCATAAAAAACAGCACTTCACTGTGTCGGCATACATTCACCTAGAAAAACAGTTTGAAGCTCAGTTTGTAGATAAATCCTTCGTCTATTTAAAACTGAAGACGGTATGTTGATAACTGCTACGGTTTTTGTATAATCAGACCTCAAGCGCCACAAAGTTTTAGCAAAATCCAGCCTGCTAGAGTGGAGCAACTGAAAAGCTAGAGTGTGAGGCAGGCGTTTTTTAAACACAAAAAAACATTTTAAACTCGCCCTCACGGCCACATATTTATAGCTAGAGTCACCATTTTTGGTCAGTTTGTAGACTGAAATCTCTGGACCCACACAATATCTTCGGAATTACGGTAGGATTAATACTTTTCCTTAAAAACCCTCCAGACTGACCTAAAGTCGATGAAAATCAGAGCCGTTTTTCATTGGTTTTGGAGCAGAAGAGGGGAGAAAAACGAATCAGACTATGTGTTTTAAACTCGTCATAAATATTTTTCTGAATGACACACATACACCAAAGTTGGCATAGTTGGAGTCGAAGGATGGCTGACGCTCACGGTGAAAAAATATTTTGAATAACTCATACGGTTTTTGCTCAGCAGTCGTTTGTTCGGAGGACATTTTAAGCAGCTGAAAGCTGGGGGAGAGTGTCCTGCTGCAGCTAGCTCAATTAGAAGATCAGGTGTGACAAAACGTTTTTTCTTTTTCTTTCTCTTCCCATTCAGGTTGTAGATGACCTACAGCCATGAAAGTTACTCCAATTGAAGACAAGATATAGCTGTCGCTTAGATAAAAATAATTTTTCAGATACCTTTTACGGTTTTTACTCAGCAGTCGTTTGTTCGGAGGGGTGCTTTAGCAGCTAAAAGGTGAGTGAGAGTGAGGTCCTGCAGTTCAAACAAAGGGAGGAGCAGGTGGGCCAACCATTTTGTTTGTGCTTCGTTTTGGGTTGTGAAAGACCTACAGACATGAAGGTTACCCCAGTCTGAGACAAAGGATAGATGTTGCTTTCACTGAAAGAATTTTTCAGATATCTTTTACGGTTTTTGCTCAGCAGTCGTTTGTTCGGAGGGTAAGCACCTGGAAGCTAGCTGACAGTTAGCTTCTGCAGCAGCCTGCTAGAGTGCAGCTGCTGAAATCTTAGTGTGAGGCGGCCATTCTTTTAAGATCAAACATCTTATTCTCGCCCTCACGGCCACATATTTGGAGCTACAGTCACCATTTTTGGTCAGTTTGTAGACTGAAACCTCTGGACTCACACAATGTCTTCGGAATTACGGTAGGATTAATACTTTTCCTTAAAAACCGTCCAGACCAACCTAAAGTCGATGAGAGTTTCAGCCTTTCTCTATTCTTTTTGAGCTGAAGATGGGAGAGAAACGAATCAGACTATGTGTTTTCAACTCGTCATAAATATTTTTCTGAATGACACACATACACCAAAGTTGGTATAGTTGGAGTTGAAGGATTGCTGATGCTCATGGTGAAAATGTTTTTTGAATAACTCATACGGTTTTTGATCAGTAGTCGTTTGTTCGGTGCCGTTCTTCCCATACAAAAAAGCCTGGGAAGAAGAAACCAATAGTGAGTGCAGCTGTTGTCTGTGTCAGTGAGAGGCTCGTTAAGCGTTGTCAAGGTTACCAAGCTTCAAACAGATTTTACCTCTGCTGTTTTAAACAGCACATATTAATCTAATGGAGGGTGAAAGGACTGATTTAACATTGGGAAATGGATACTATATGACTGCTGTCCATGACACTTCCCTTGCCACTCAGCACTGATAGACTTTCAAAATAAGACTCCAGGGACCCTACAAAATAAAAGCCTCTATATTTTTTACATATATTTATTGCCCTATATGGCTCAACATTATGACCCAAACTCAACCCCGTTTTAGAGAATAGACTCTAGGAGACTGTTTAAAACACACCCTGTAGCAAATTTCAAAATAAAAGCCTCCCATTTCCGCTTCATCTACTGCCCTAATAACATGGAAAAAGAGTGATTTAACGATTGGAAAGTAATCAACTATCATTGACGGGTCTGAACATTTTCTATAAACACAACTCTGTTGGACTTTCAAAATAAGACTCCAGGGACCCTACAAAATAAAAGCCTCTAGATTATACTAATGCATTAATTGATGCAAATGGCTCAACATTATGACCCAAACTCTTCCAGGTTGTTTTTATTAGACTCTAGTGACCTTTTCAAAACACACCCAGAGCAAATTTCACAATAAAAGTCTCCCATTTACTCTGTAATACAGCAACTATTCACCTAATAACATGGAAAACCAGTGATTTAACATTTGGAAATGGATTCTATATCACTGCTGGGCGTGACCCATCTTTTGATGCACATTCATGATAGACTTTCAAAATAAGACTACAAGGACTCTACAGAATAAAAGCCTCTTCCTTATACACACTCATACATTCTGGCATATTGCTCATTGCCATTGGTGATTTCATCACTGCAATGGCTCTTAGAAGGCGGGCGGAGCCCGCCAATGGTAACAGGCGGGCGGAGCCCGCCAAAGGTGATTACATCACTGCAATGGCTCTTAGCAGGCGGGCGGAGCCCGCCATTGGTGATTTCATCACTGCAATGGCTCTTAGAAGGCGGGCAGAGCCCGCCATTGGTGATTTTTTTCTTCACTGAGATGGCTCCTAGCAGGCGGGCGAAGCCCGCCAACTGGGCTTTACCCACTGTGTTTCAATATGGACAACCCATATTACCCTTGTGCATCATACGCTGTGCACGTCTATTTCCCAGATTTCAGCACAAGTGGCACACAGCTCTCTTTGCCCATGAACTTGCCCTCTTTCCTTCCCTCAGCAGCCCTCAAAGGCGTAAGCAGTTGGTCTGGGGAGCCCCGACGTCACTTGCCAGGGCCGTATTGGCCCGGTTCCCCAGACGGGCAGTAGGTGGCCCCCCTCAAAATTTCTTTAGAAATTTTCTAGTTGGGGGGCCACATGCCGAAGGCATGGCCCACCTACTACTATTGCACATATTTATTCCGCGTATTATTATTGGGGGGCCACATGCCGAAGGCATGGCCCACCTACTACTATTGCACATATTTATTCCGCGTATTATTATTGGGGGGCCACATGCCGAAGGCATGGCCCACCTACTACTATTGCACATATTTATTCCGCGTATTATTGGGGGGCCACATGCCGAAGGCATGGCCCACCTACTACTATTGCACATATTTATTCCGCGTATTATTATTATTATAATTCTCCCGTATACCCAAAACTTCGGCGCGTAACTAGTCCCGCACGGTTTGGCGGATCGGGCCCAAAGTTGGCACACGCGTCGGGACCAATGGGGTGATGTGTGCTTGTATAAAACTTTCTCATTAGTCCGAAGGTTTGCGAATTATTAGCGAAAACGTCGCAAAAAAATCCCATAGGAAATGAATGGGGAGAGGAAAAAAAAAGCATAAAAAACAGCACTTCACTGTGTCGGCATACATTCACCTAGAAAAACAGTTTGAAGCTCAGTTTGTAGATAAATCCTTCGTCTATTTAAAACTGAAGACGGTATGTTGATAACTGCTACGGTTTTTGTATAATCAGACCTCAAGCGCCACAAAGTTTTAGCAAAATCCAGCCTGCTAGAGTGGAGCAACTGAAAAGCTAGAGTGTGAGGCAGGCGTTTTTTAAACACAAAAAAACATTTTAAACTCGCCCTCACGGCCACATATTTATAGCTAGAGTCACCTTTTTTGGTCAGTTTGTAGACTGAAATCTCTGGACCCACACAATATCTTCGGAATTACGGTAGGATTAATACTTTTCCTTAAAAACCCTCCAGACCGACCTAAAGTCGATGAAAATCAGAGCCGTTTTTCATTGGTTTTGGAGCAGAAGAGGGGAGAAAAACGAATCAGACTATGTGTTTTAAACTCGTCATAAATATTTTTCTGAATGACACACATACACCAAAGTTGGCATAGTTGGAGTCGAAGGATGACTGACGCTCACGGTGAAATTTTTTTTTGAATAACTCATACGGTTTTTGCTCAGCAGTCGTTTGTTCGGAGGACATTTTAAGCACCTGAAAGCTGAGTGAGAGTGACCTGCTGCAGCTAGCTCAATTAGAAGCTTAGGTGTGATGAAACGTTTTTTCTTTTTCTTTCTCTTCCCATTCAGTTTGTAGATGACCTACAGCCATGAAAGTTACTCCAATTGAAGACAAGATATAGCTGTCGCTTAGATAAAAAGAATTTTTCAGATACCTTTTACGGTTTTTACTCAGCAGTCGTTTGTTCGGAGGGGTGCTTTAGCAGCTAAAAGGTGAGTGAGAGTGAGGTCCTGCAGTTCAAACAAAGGGAGGAGCAGGTGGGCCAACCATTTTGTTTGTGCTTCGTTTTGGGTTGTGAAAGACCTACAGACATGAAGGTTACCCCAGTCTGAGACAAAGGATAGATGTTGCTTTCACTGAAAGAATTTTTCAGATACCTTTTACGGTTTTTGCTCAGCAGTCGTTTGTTCGGAGGGTAAGCACCTGGAAGCTAGCTGACAGTTAGCTTCTGCAGCAGCCTGCTAGAGTGCAGCTGCTGAAATCTTAGTGTGAGGCGGCCATTTTTTTAAGATCAAACATCTTATTCTCGCCCTCACGGCCACATATTTGGAGCTACAGTCACCATTTTTGGTCAGTTTGTAGACTGAAACCTCTGGACTCACACAATGTCTTTGGAATTACGGTAGGATTAATACTTTTCCTTAAAAACCCTCCAGACCAACCTAAAGTCGATGAGAGTTTCAGCCTTTCTCTATTCTTTTTGAGCTGAAGATGGGAGAGAAACGAATCAGACTATGTGTTTTCAACTCGTCATAAATATTTTTCTGAATGACACACATACACCAAAGTTGGTATAGTTGGAGTCGAAGGATTGCTGATGCTCATGGGGAAAATGTTTTTTGAATAACTCATACGGTTTTTGATCAGTAGTCGTTTGTTCGGTGCCGTTCTTCCCATACAAAAAAGCCTGGGAAGAAGAAACCAATAGTGAGTGCAGCTGTTGTCTGTGTCAGTGAGAGGCTCGTTAAGCGTTGTCAAGGTTACCAAGCTTCAAACAGATTTTACCTCTGCTGTTTTAAACAGCACATATTAATCTAATGGAGGGTGAAAGGACTGATTTAACATTGGGAAATGGATACTATATGACTGCTGTCCATGACACTTCCCTTGCCACTCAGCACTGATAGACTTTCAAAATAAGACTCCAGGGACCCTACAAAATAAAAGCCTCTATATTTTTTACATATATTTATTGCCCTATATGGCTCAACATTATGACCCAAACTCAACCCCGTTTTAGAGAATAGACTCTAGGAGACTGTTTAAAACACACCCTATAGCAAATTTCAAAATAAAAGCCTCCCATTTCCGCTTCATCTACTGCCCTAATAAAATGGAAAAAGAGTGATTTAACGATTGGAAAGTAATCAACTATCATTGACGGATCTGAACATTTTCTATAAACACAACTCTGTTGGACTTTCAAAATAAGACTCCAGGGACCCTACAAAATAAAAGCCTCTAGATTATACTAATGCATTAATTGATGCAAATGGCTCAACATTATGACCCAAACTCTTCCAGGTTGTTTTTATTACACTCTAGTGACCTTTTCAAAACACACCCCAGAGCAAATTTCACAATAAAAGTCTCCCATTTACTCTGTAATACAGCAACTATTCACCTAATAACATGGAAAACCAGTGATTTAACATTTGGAAATGGATTCTATATCACTGCTGGGCGTGACCCATCTTTTGATGCACATTCATGATAGACTTTCAAAATAAGACTACAAGGACTCTACAGAATAAAAGCCTCTTCCTTATACACACTCATACATTCTGGCATATTGCTCATTGCCATTGGTGATTTCATCACTGCAATGGCTCTTAGAAGGCGGGCGGAGCCCGCCAATGGTAACAGGCGGGCGGAGCCCGCCAAAGGTGATTACATCACCGCAATGGCTCTTAGCAGGCGGGCGTAGCCCGCCATTGGTGATTTCATCACTGCAATGGCTCTTAGAAGGCGGGCAGAGCCCGCCATTGGTGATTTTTTTCTTCACTGAGATGGCTCCTAGCAGGCGGGCGAAGCCCGCCAACTGGGCTTTACCCACTGTGTTTCAATATGGACAACCCATATTACCCTTGTGCATCATACGCTGTGCACGTCTATTTCCCAGATTTCAGCACAAGTGGCACACAGCTCTCTTTACCCATGAACTTGCCCTCTTTCCTTCCCTCAGCAGCCCTCAAAGGCGTAAGCAGTTGGTCTGGGGAGCCCCGACGTCACTTGCCAGGGCCGTATTGGCCCGGTTCCCCAGACGGGCAGTAGGTGGCCCCCCTCAAAATTTCTTTAGAAATTTTCTAGTTATTATAATTCTCCCGTATACCCAAAACTTCGGCACGTAACTAGTCCCGCACGGTTTGGCGGATCGGGCCCAAAGTTGGCACACGCGTCGGGACCAATGGGGTGATGTGTGCTTGTATAAAACTTTCTCATTAGTCCGAAGGTTTGCGAATTATTAGCGAAAACGTCGCAAAAAAATCCCATAGGAAATGAATGGGGAGAGGAAAAAAAAAGCATAAAAAACAGCACTTCACTGTGTCGCCATACATTCACCTAGAAAAACAGTTTGAAGCTCAGTTTGTAGATAAATCCTTCGTCTATTTAAAACTGAAGACGGTATGTTGATAACTGCTACGGTTTTTGTATAATCAGACCTCAAGCGCCACAAAGTTTTAGCAAAATCCAGCCTGCTAGAGTGGAGCAACTGAAAAGCTAGAGTGTGAGGCAGGCGTTTTTTAAACACAAAAAAACATTTTAAACTCGCCCTCACGGCCACATATTTATAGCTAGAGTCACCATTTTTGGTCAGTTTGTAGACTGAAATCTCTGGACCCACACAATATCTTCGGAATTACGGTAGGATTAATACTTTTCCTTAAAAACCCTCCAGACCGACCTAAAGTCGATGAAAATCAGAGCCGTTTTTCATTGGTTTTGGAGCAGAAGAGGGGAGAAAAACGAATCCGACTATGTGTTTTAAACTCGTCATAAATATTTTTCTGAATGACACACATACACCAAAGTTGGCATAGTTGGAGTCGAAGGATGACTGACGCTCACGGTGAAAAAAATTTTTGAATAACTCATACGGTTTTTGCTCAGCAGTCGTTTGTTCGGAGGACATTTTAAGCACCTGAAAGCTGAGTGACAGTGACCTGCTGCAGCTAGCTCAATTAGAAGCTTAGGTGTGATGAAACGTTTTTTCTTTTTCTTTCTCTTCCCATTCAGTTTGTAGATGACCTACAGCCATGAAAGTTACTCCAATTGAAGACAAGATATAGCTGTCGCTTAGATAAAAAGAATTTTTCAGACACCTTTTACGGTTTTTACTCAGCAGTCGTTTGTTCGGAGGGGTGCTTTAGCAGCTAAAAGGTGAGTGAGAGTGAGGTCCTGCAGTTCAAACAAAGGGAGGAGCAGGTGGGCCAACCATTTTGTTTGTGCTTCGTTTTGGGTTGTGAAAGACCTACAGACATGAAGGTTACCCCAGTCTGAGACAAAGGATAGATGTTGCTTTCACTGAAAGAATTTTTCAGATATCTTTTACGGTTTTTGCTCAGCAGTCGTTTGTTCGGAGGGTAAGCACCTGGAAGCTAGCTGACAGTTAGCTTCTGCAGCAGCCTGCTAGAGTGCAGCTGCTGAAATCTTAGTGTGAGGCGGCCATTTTTTTAAGATCAAACATCTTATTCTCGCCCTCACGGCCACATATTTGGAGCTACAGTCACCATTTTTGGTCAGTTTGTAGACTGAAACCTCTGGACTCACACAATGTCTTCGGAATTACGGTAGGATTAATACTTTTCCTTAAAAACCCTCCAGACCAACCTAAAGTCGATGAGTTTCAGCCTTTCTCCATTCTTTTTGAGCTGAAGATGGAAGAGAAACGAATCAGACTATGTGTTTTCAAGTCGTCATAAATATTGTTCTGAATGACACACATACACCAAAGTTGGTATACTTGGAGTCGAAGGATTGCTGATGCTCATGGTGAAAATGTTTTTTGAATAACTCATACGGTTTTTGATCAGTAGTCGTTTGTTTTCGTTGCCGTTCTTCCCATACAAAAAAGCCTGGGAAGAAGAAACCAATAGTGAGTGCAGCTGTTGTCTGTGTCAGTGAGAGGCTCGTTAAGCGTTGTCAAGGTTACCAAGCTTCAAACAGATTTTACCTCTGCTGTTTTAAACAGCACATATTAATCTAATGGAGGGTGAAAGGACTGATTTAACATTGGGAAATGGATACTATATGACTGCTGTCCAGGACACTTCCCTTGCCACTCAGCACTGATAGACTTTCAAAATAAGACTCCAGGGACCCTACAAAATAAAAGCCTCTATATTTTTTACATATATTTATTGCCCTATATGGCTCAATATTATGACCCAAACTCAACCCCGTTTTAGAGAATAGACTCTAGGAGACTGTTTAAAACACACCCTATAGCAAATTTCAAAATAAAAGCCTCCCATTTCCGCTTCATCTACTGCCCTAATAACATGGAAAAACAGTGATTTAACGATTGGAAAGTAATCAACTATCATTGACGGGTCTGAACATTTTCTATAAACACAACTCTGTTGGACTTTCAAAATAAGACTCCAGCGACCCTACAAAATAAAAGCCTCTAGATTATACTAATGCATTAATTGATGCAAATGGCTCAACATTATGACCCAAACTCTTCCAGGTTGTTTTTATTAGACTCTAGTGACCTTTTCAAAACACACCCAGAGCAAATTTCACAATAAAAGTCTCCCATTTACTCTGTAATACAGCAACTATTCACCTAATAACATGGAAAACCAGTGATTTAACATTTGGAAATTGATTCTATATAACTGCTGGGCATGACCCATCTTTAGATGCACTTCCATGATAGACTTTCAAAATAAGACTCCAGGGACTCTACAGAATAAAAGCCTCTTCCTTATACACACTCATACATTCTGGCATATTGCTCATTGCCATTGGTGATTTCATCACTGCAATGGCTCTTAGCAGGCGGGCAGAGCCCGCCATTGGTGATTTTTTTCATCGCTGCAAGGGCTCCTAGCAGGCGGGCGGAGCCCACCAACTGAGCTTTACCCACTGCGGTTCAATATGGACAACCCATATTACCCTTTTGCATCATACGCTGTGCACGTCTATTTCCCAGATTTCAGCACAAGTGGCACACAGCTCTCTTTGCCCATGACCTAGCCCTCTTTCCTTCCCTCAGCAGCCCTCAAAGGCGTAAGCAGTTGGTCTGGGGAGCCCCGACATCACTTGCCAGGGCCGTATTGGCCCTGTTCCCCAGACGGGCAGTAGGTGGCCCCCCTCAAAATTTCTTTAGAAATTTTCTAGTTATTATTATAATTCTCCCGTATACCCAAAACTTCGGCACCTAACTAGTCCCGCACGGTTTGGCGGATCGGGCCCAAAGTTGGCACACGCGTCGGGACCAATGGGGTGATGTGTGCTTGTATAAAACTTTCTCATTAGTCCGAAGGTTTGCGAATTATTAGCGAAAACGTCGCAAAAAAATCCCATAGGAAATGAATGGGGAGAGGGAAAAAAAAGCATAAAAAACAGCACTTCACTGTGTCGGCATACATTCACCTAGAAAAACAGTTTGAAGCTCAGTTTGTAGATAAATCCTTCGTCTATTTAAAACTGAAGACGGTATGTTGATAACTGCTACGGTTTTTGTATAATCAGACCTCAAGCGCCACAAAGTTTTAGCAAAATCCAGCCTGCTAGAGTGGAGCAACTGAAAAGCTAGAGTGTGAGGCAGGCGTTTTTTAAACACAAAAAAACATTTTAAACTCGCCCTCACGGCCACATATTTATAGCTAGAGTCACCATTTTTGGTCAGTTTGTAGACTGAAATCTCTGGACCCACACAATATCTTCGGAATTACGGTAGGATTAATACTTTTCCTTAAAAACCCTCCAGACCGACCTAAAGTCGATGAAAATCAGAGCAGTTTTTCATTGGTTTTGGAGCAGAAGAGGGGAGAAAAACGAATCAGACTATGTGTTTTCAAGTCGTCATAAATATTTTTCTGAATGACACACATACACCAAAGTTGGCATAGTTGGAGTCGAAGGATGGCTGACGCTCACGGTGAAAGAATTTTTTGAATAACTCATACGGTTTTTGCTCAGCAGTCGTTTGTTCGGAGGACATTTTAAGCACCTCAAAGCTGGGTGAGTGACCTGCTGCAGCTAGCTCAATTAGAAGCTCATGTGTGACGAAACGTTTTTTCTTTTTCTTTCTCTTCCCATTCAGGTTGTAGATGACCTACAGCCATGAAAGTTACTCCAATTGAAGACAAGATATAGCTGTCGCTTAGATAAAAATAATTTTTGAGATACCTTTTATGGTTTTTACTCAGCAGTCGTTTGTTCGGAGGGGTGCTTTAGCAGCTGAAAGGTGAGTGAGAGTGAGGTCCTGCAGTTAAAAGAAAGGGAGGAGCAGGTGGGCCAACCATTTTGTTTTTGCTTCGTTTTGGGTTGTGAAAGACCTACAGACATGAAGGTTACCCCAGTCTGAGACAAAGGATAGATGTTGCTTTCACTGAAAGAATTTTTCAGATACCTTTTACGGTTTTTGCTCAGCAGTCGTTTGTTCGGAGGGTAAGCACCTGGAAGCTAGCTGACAGTTAGCTTCTGCAGCAGCCTGCTAGAGTGCAGCTGCTGAAATCTTAGTGTGAGGCGGCCATTTTTTTAAGATCAAACATCTTATTCTCGCCCTCACGGCCACATATTTGGACCTACAGTCACCATTTTTGGTCAGTTTGTAGACTGAAACCTCTGGACTCACACAATGTCTTCGGAATTACGGTAGGATTAATACTTTTCCTTAAAAACCCTCCAGACCAACCTAAAGTCGATGAGTTTCAGCCTTTCTCCATTCTTTTTAAGCTGAAGATGGGAGAAAAACGAATCAGACTATGTGTTTTCAAGTCGTCATAAATATTGTTCTGAATGACACACATACACCAAAGTTGGTATAGTTGGAGTCGAAGGATTGCTGATGCTCATGGTGAAATTTTTTTTTTAATAACTCATACGGTTTTTGCTCAGCAGTCGTTTGTTCGGTGCCGTTCTTCCCATACAAAAAAGCCTGGGAAGAAGAAACCAATAGTGAGTGCAGCTGTTGTCTGTGTCAGTGAGAGGCTCATTAAGCGTTGTCAAGGTTACCAAGCTTCAAACAGATTTTACCTCTGCTGTTTTAAACAGCACATATTAATCTAATGGAGGGTGAAAGCACTGATTTAACATTGGGAAATGGATACTATATGACTGCCGTCCATGACACTTCCCTTGCCACTCAGCACTGTTAGACTTTCAAAATAAGACTCCAGGGACCCTTCAAAATAAAAGCCTCTATATTTTTTACATATATTTATTGCCCTATATGGCTCAACATTATGACCCAAACTCAACCCCATTTTAGAGAATAGACTCTAGGAGACTGTTTAAAACACACCCTATGGCAAATTTCAAAATAAAAGCCTCCCATTTCCGCTTCATCTACTGCCCTAATAAAATGGAAAAAGAGTGATTTAACGATTGGAAAGTCATCAACTATCATTGATGGGTCTGAACATTTTCTCTAAACACAACTCTGTTGGACTTTCAAAATAAGACTCCAGGGACCCTACAAAATAAAAGCCTCTAGATTATACTAATGCATTAATTGATGCAAATGGCTCAACATTATGACCCAAACTCTTCCAGGTTGTTTTTATTAGACTCTAGTGACCTTTAATAAACACACCCCAGAGCAAATTTCACAATAAAAGTCCCCCATTTACTCTGTAATACAGGAACTATTCACCTAATAACATGGAAAACCAGTGATTTAACATTTGGAAATGGATTCTATATCACTGCTGGGCATGACCCATCTATAGATGCACTTCCATGATAGACTTTCAAAATAAGACTACAGGGACTCTACAAAATAAAAGCCTCTTCCTTATACACACTCATACATTCTGGCATATTGCTTATAGCCATTTGTAATTTCATCACTGCAATGGCTCTTAGAAGGCGGGCGGAGCCCGCCATTGGTGATTTCATCACTGCAATGGCTGTTAGGAGGCGGGCGGAGCCCGCCAATGGTGATTTTTTTCATCACTGCAATGGCTCCTAGCAGGCGGGCGGAGCCCGCCATTGGTGATTTCATCACTGCAATGGCTCTTAGCAGGCGGGCAATGCCCGCCATTGGGGATTTTTTTCATCGCTGCAAGGGCTCCTAGCAGGCGGGCGGAGCCCACCAACTGAGCTTTACCCACTGCGGTTCAATATGGACAACCCATATTACCCTTGTGCATCATACGCTGTGCACGTCTATTACCCAGATTTCAGCACAGGTGGCACACAGCTCTCTTTGCCCATGACCTAGCCCTCTTTCCTTCCCTCAGCAGCCCTCAAAGGCATAAGCAGTTGGTCTGGGGAGCCCCGACATCACTTGCCAGGGCCGTATTGGCCCGGTTCCCCAGACGGGCAGTAGGTGGCCCCCCTCAAAATTTCTTTAGAAATTTTCTAGTTGGGGGGCCACATGCCGAAGGCATGGCCCACCTACTACTATTGCACATATTTATTCCGCGTATTATTGGGGGGCCACATGCCGAAGGCATGGCCCACCTACTACTATTGCACATATTTATTCCGCGTATTATTGGGGGGCCACATGCCGAAGGCATGGCCCACCTACTACTATTGCACATATTTATTCCGCGTATTATTGGGGGGCCACATGCCGAAGGCATGGCCCACCTACTACTATTGCACATATTTATTCCGCGTATTATTGGGGGGCCACATGCCGAAGGCATGGCCCACCTACTACTATTGCACATATTTATTCCGCGTATTATTATTATTATAATTCTCCCGTATACCCAAAACTTCGGCGCATAACTAGTCCCGCACGGTTTGGCGGATCGGGCCCAAAGTTGGCACACGCGTCGGGACCAATGGGGTGATGTGTGCTTGTATAAAACTTTCTCATTAGTCCGAAGGTTTGCGAATTATTAGCGAAAACGTCGCAAAAAAATCCCATAGGAAATGAATGGGGAGAGGAAAAAAAAAAGCATAAAAAACAGCACTTCACTGTGTCGGCATACATTCACCTAGAAAAACAGTTTGAAGCTCAGTTTGTAGATAAATCCTTCGTCTATTTAAAACTGAAGACGGTATGTTGATAACTGCTACGGTTTTTGTATAATCAGACCTCAAGCGCCACAAAGTTTTAGCAAAATCCAGCCTGCTAGAGTGGAGCAACTGAAAAGCTAGAGTGTGAGGCAGGCGTTTTTTAAACACAAAAAAACATTTTAAACTCGCCCTCACGGCCACATATTTATAGCTAGAGTCACCATTTTTGGTCAGTTTGTAGACTGAAATCTCTGGACCCACACAATATCTTCGGAATTACGGTAGGATTAATACTTTTCCTTAAAAACCCTCCAGACCGACCTAAAGTCGATGAAAATCAGAGCCGTTTTTCATTGGTTTTGGAGCAGAAGAGGGGAGAAAAACGAATCAGACTATGTGTTTTAAACTCGTCATAAATATTTTTCTGAATGACACACATACACCAAAGTTGGCATAGTTGGAGTCGAAGCATGACTGACGCTCACGGTGAAAAAATTTTTTGAATAACTCATACGGTTTTTGCTCAGCAGTCGTTTGTTCGGAGGACATTTTAAGCACCTGAAAGCTGAGTGACAGTGACCTGCTGCAGCTAGCTCAATTAGAAGCTTAGGTGTGATGAAACGTTTTTTCTTTTTCTTTCTCTTCCCGTTCAGTTTGTAGATGACCTACAGCCATGAAAGTTACTCCAATTGAAGACAAGATATAGCTGTCGCTTAGATAAAAAGAATTTTTCAGATACCTTTTACGGTTTTTACTCAGCAGTCGTTTGTTCGGAGGGGTGCTTTAGCAGCTAAAAGGTGAGTGAGAGTGAGGTCCTGCAGTTCAAACAAAGGGAGGAGCAGGTGGGCCAACCATTTTGTTTGTGCTTCGTTTTGGGTTGTGAAAGACCTACAGACATGAAGGTTACCCCAGTCTGAGACAAAGGATAGATGTTGCTTTCACTGAAAGAATTTTTCAGATATCTTTTACGGTTTTTGCTCAGCAGTCGTTTGTTCGGAGGGTAAGCACCTGGAAGCTAGCTGACAGTTAGCTTCTGCAGCAGCCTGCTAGAGTGCAGCTGCTGAAATTTAGTGTGAGGCGGCCATTTTTTTAAGATCAAACATCTTATTCTCGCCCTCACGGCCACATATTTGGAGCTACAGTCACCATTTTTGGTCAGTTTGTAGACTGAAACCTCTGGACTCACACAATGTCTTCGGAATTACGGTAGGATTAATACTTTTCCTTAAAAACCCTCCAGACCAACCTAAAGTCGATGAGTTTCAGCCTTTCTCCATTCTTTTTGAGCTGAAGATGGGAGAGAAACGAATCAGACTATGTGTTTTCAAGTCGTCATAAATATTGTTCTGAATGACACACATACACCAAAGTTGGTATAGTTGGAGTCGAAGGATTGCTGATGCTCATGGTGAAAATGTTTTTTGAATAACTCATACGGTTTTTGATCAGTAGTCGTTTGTTCGGTGCCGTTCTTCCTATACAAAAAAGCCTGGGAAGAAGAAACGAATAGTGAGTGCAGCTGTTGTCTGTGTCAGTGAGAGGCTCGTTAAGCGTTGTCAAGGTTACCAAGCTTCAAACAGATTTTACCTCTGCTGTTTTAAACAGCACATATTAATCTAATGGAGGGTGAAAGGACTGATTTAACATTGGGAAATGGATACTATATGACTGCTGTCCATGACACTTCCCTTGCCACTCAGCACTGATAGACTTTCAAAATAAGACTCCAGGGACCCTACAAAATAAAAGCCTCTATATTTTTTACATATATTTATTGCCCTATATGGCTCAACATTATGACCCAAACTCAACCCCGTTTTAGAGAATAGACTCTAGGAGACTGTTTAAAACACACCCTATAGCAAATTTCAAAATAAAAGCCTCCCATTTCCGCTTCATCTACTGCCCTAATAACATGGAAAAAGAGTGATTTAACGATTGGAAAGTAATCAACTATCATTGACGGGTCTGAACATTTTCTATAAACACAACTCTGTTGGACTTTCAAAATAAGACTCCAGCGACCCTACAAAATAAAAGCCTCTAGATTATACTAATGCATTAATTGATGCAAATGGCTCAACATTATGACCCAAACTCTTCCAGGTTGTTTTTATTAGACTCTAGTGACCTTTTCAAAACACACCCAGAGCAAATTTCACAATAAAAGTCTCCCATTTACTCTGTAATACAGCAACTATTCACCTAATAACATGGAAAACCAGTGATTTAACATTTGGAAATTGATTCTATATAACTGCTGGGCATGACCCATCTTTAGATGCACTTCCATGATAGACTTTCAAAATAAGACTCCAGGGACTCTACAGAATAAAAGCCTCTTCCTTATACACACTCATACATTCTGGCATATTGCTCATTGCCATTTGTAATTTCATCACTGCAATGGCTCTTAGAAGGCGGGCGGAGCCCGCCATTGGTGATTTCATCACTGCAATGGCTCTTAGAAGGCGGGCGGAGCCCGCCATTGGTGATTTCATCACTGCAATGGCTCTTAGCAGGCGGGCAGAGCCCGCCATTGGTGATTTTTTTCATCGCTGCAAGGGCTCCTAGCAGGCGGGCGGAGCCCCCCAACTGAGCTTTACCCACTGCGGTTCAATATGGACAACCCATATTACCCTTTTGCATCATACGCTGTGCACGTCTATTTCCCAGATTTCAGCACAAGTGGCACACAGCTCTCTTTGCCCATGACCTAGCCCTCTTTCCTTCCCTCAGCAGCCCTCAAAGGCGTAAGCAGTTGGTCTGGTGAGCCCCGACATCACTTGCCAGGGCCGTATTGGCCCTGTTCCCCAGACGGGCAGTAGGTGGCCCCCCTCAAAATTTCTTTAGAAATTTTCTAGTTGGGGGGCCACATGCCGAAGGCATGGCCCACCTACTACTATTGCACATATTTATTCCGCGTATTATTATTATTATAATTCTCCCGTATACCCAAAACTTCGGCGCGTAACTAGTCCCGCACGGTTTGGCGGATCGGGCCCAAAGTTGGCACACGCGTCGGGACCAATGGGGTGATGTGTGCTTGTATAAAACTTTCTCATTAGTCCGAAGGTTTGCGAATTATTAGCGAAAACGTCGCAAAAAAATCCCATAGGAAATGAATGGGGAGAGGAAAAAAAAAGCATAAAAAACAGCACTTCACTGTGTCGGCATACATTCACCTAGAAAAACAGTTTGAAGCTCAGTTTGTAGATAAATCCTTCGTCTATTTAAAACTGAAGACGGTATGTTGATAACTGCTACGGTTTTTGTATAATCAGACCTCAAGCGCCACAAAGTTTTAGCAAAATCCAGCCTGCTAGAGTGGAGCAACTGAAAAGCTAGAGTGTGAGGCAGGCGTTTTTTAAACACAAAAAAACATTTTAAACTCGCCCTCACGGCCACATATTTATAGCTAGAGTCACCATTTTTGGTCAGTTTGTAGACTGAAATCTCTGGACCCACACAATATCTTCGGAATTACGGTAGGATTAATACTTTTCCTTAAAAACCCTCCAGACCGACCTAAAGTCGATGAAAATCAGAGCCGTTTTTCATTGGTTTTGGAGCAGAAGAGGGGAGAAAAACGAATCCGACTATGTGTTTTAAACTCGTCATAAATATTTTTCTGAATGACACACATACACCAAAGTTGGCATAGTTGGAGTCGAAGGATGACTGACGCTCACGGTGAAAAAATTTTTTGAATAACTCATACGGTTTTTGCTCAGCAGTCGTTTGTTCGGAGGACATTTTAAGCACCTGAAAGCTGAGTGACAGTGACCTGCTGCAGCTAGCTCAATTAGAAGCTTAGGTGTGATGAAACGTTTTTTCTTTTTCTTTCTCTTCCCATTCAGTTTGTAGATGACCTACAGCCATGAAAGTTACTCCAATTGAAGACAAGATATAGCTGTCGCTTAGATAAAAAGAATTTTTCAGATACCTTTTACGGTTTTTACTCAGCAGTCGTTTGTTCGGAGGGGTGCTTTAGCAGCTAAAAGGTGAGTGAGAGTGAGGTCCTGCAGTTCAAACAAAGGGAGGAGCAGGTGGGCCAACCATTTTGTTTGTGCTTCGTTTTGGGTTGTGAAAGACCTACAGACATGAAGGTTACCCCAGTCTGAGACAAAGGATAGATGTTGCTTTCACTGAAAGAATTTTTCAGATATCTTTTACGGTTTTTGCTCAGCAGTCGTTTGTTCGGAGGGTAAGCACCTGGAAGCTAGCTGACAGTTAGCTTCTGCAGCAGCCTGCTAGAGTGCAGCTGCTGAAATCTTAGTGTGAGGCGGCCATTTTTTAAGATCAAACATCTTATTCTCGCCCTCACGGCCACATATTTGGAGCTACAGTCACCATTTTTGGTCAGTTTGTAGACTGAAACCTCTGGACTCACACAATGTCTTCGGAATTACGGTAGGATTAATACTTTGCCTTAAAAACCCTCCAGACCAACCTAAAGTGGATGAGAGTTTCAGCCTTTCTCCATTCTTTTTGAGCTGAAGATGGGAGAAAAACGAATCAGACTATGTGTTTTCAACTCGTCATAAATATTTTTCTGAATGACACACATACACCAAAGTTGGTATAGTTGGAGTCGAAGGATTGCTGATGCTCATGGTGAAAATGTTTTTTGAATAACTCATACGGTTTTTGATCAGTAGTCGTTTGTTCGGTGCCGTTCTTCCCATACAAAAAAGCCTGGGAAGAAGAAACCAATAGTGAGTGCAGCTGTTGTCTGTGTCAGTGAGAGGCTCGTTAAGCGTTGTCAAGGTTACCAAGCTTCAAACAGATTTTACCTCTGCTGTTTTAAACAGCACATATTAATCTAATGGAGGGTGAAAGGACTGATTTAACATTGGGAAATGGATACTATATGACTGCTGTACATGACACTTCCCTTGCCACTCAGCACTGATAGACTTTCAAAATAAGACTCCAGGGACCCTACAAAATAAAAGCCTCTATATTTTTTACATATATTTATTGCTCTATATGGCTCAACATTATGACCCAAACTCAACCCCGTTTTAGAGAATAGACTCTAGGAGACTGTTTAAAACACACCCTATAGCAAATTTCAAAATAAAAGCCTCCCATTTCCGCTTCATCTACTGCCCTAATAACATGGAAAAAGAGTGATTTAACGATTGGAAAGTAATCAACTATCATTGACGGGTCTGAACATTTTCTATAAACACAACTCTGTTGGACTTTCAAAATAAGACTCCAGGGACCCTACAAAATAAAAGCCTCTAGATTATAGTAATGCATTAATTGATGCAAATGGCTCAACATTATGACCCAAACTCTTCCAGGTTGTTTTTATTAGACTCTAGTGACCTTTTCAAAACACACCCCAGAGCAAATTTCACAATAAAAGTCTCCCATTTACTCTGTAATACAGCAACTATTCACCTAATAACATGGAAAACCAGTGATTTAACATTTGGAAATGGATTCTATATCACTGCTGGGCGTGACCCATCTTTTGATGCACATTCATGATAGACTTTCAAAATAAGACTACAAGGACTCTACAGAATAAAAGCCTCTTCCTTATACACACTCATACATTCTGGCATATTGCTCATTGCCATTGGTGATTTCATCACTGCAATGGCTCTTAGAAGGCGGGCGGAGCCCGCCAATGGTAACAGGCGGGCGGAGCCCGCCAAAGGTGATTACATCACTGCAATGGCTCTTAGCAGGCGGGCGGAGCCCGCCATTGGTGATTTCATCACTGCAATGGCTCTTAGAAGGCGGGCAGAGCCCGCCATTGGTGATTTTTTTCTTCACTGAGATGGCTCCTAGCAGGCGGGCGAAGCCCGCCAACTGGGCTTTACCCACTGTGTTTCAATATGGACAACCCATATTACCCTTGTGCATCATACTCTGTGCACGTCTATTTCCCAGATTTCAGCACAAGTGGCACACAGCTCTCTTTGCCCATGAACTTGCCCTCTTTCCTTCCCTCAGCAGCCCTCAAAGGCGTAAGCAGTTGGTCTGGGGAGCCCCGACGTCACTTGCCAGGGCCGTATTGGCCCGGTTCCCCAGACGGGCAGTAGGTGGCCCCCCTCAAAATTTCTTTAGAAATTTTCTAGTTATTATTATAATTCTCCCGTATACCCAAAACTTCGGCGCGTAACTAGTCCCGCATGGTTTGGCGGATCGGGCCCAAAGTTGGCACACGCGTCGGGACCAATGGGGTGATGTGTGCTTGTATAAAACTTTCTCATTAGTCCGAAGGTTTGCGAATTATTAGCGAAAACGTCGCAAAAAAATCCCATAGGAAATGAATGGGGAGAGGAAAAAAAAAGCATAAAAAACAGCACTTCACTGTGTCGCCATACATTCACCTAGAAAAACAGTTTGAAGCTCAGTTTGTAGATAAATCCTTCGTCTATTTAAAACTGAAGACGGTATGTTGATAACTGCTACGGTTTTTGTATAATCAGACCTCAAGCGCCACAAAGTTTTAGCAAAATCCAGCCTGCTAGAGTGGAGCAACTGAAAAGCTAGAGTGTGAGGCAGGCGTTTTTTAAACACAAAAAAACATTTTAAACTCGCCCTCACGGCCACATATTTATAGCTAGAGTCACCATTTTTGGTCAGTTTGTAGACTGAAATCTCTGGACCCACACAATATCTTCGGAATTACGGTAGGATTAATACTTTTCCTTAAAAACCCTCCAGACCGACCTAAAGTCGATGAAAATCAGAGCCGTTTTTCATTGGTTTTGGAGCAGAAGAGGGGAGAAAAACGAATCCGACTATGTGTTTTAAACTCGTCATAAATATTTTTCTGAATGACACACATACACCAAAGTTGGCATAGTTGGAGTCGAAGGATGACTGACGCTCACGGTGAAAAAATTTTTTGAATAACTCATACGGTTTTTGCTCAGCAGTCGTTTGTTCGGAGGACATTTTAAGCACCTGAAAGCTGAGTGACAGTGACCTGCTGCAGCTAGCTCAATTAGAAGCTTAGGTGTGATGAAACGTTTTTTCTTTTTCTTTCTCTTCCCATTCAGTTTGTAGATGACCTACAGCCATGAAAGTTACTCCAATTGAAGACAAGATATAGCTGTCGCTTAGATAAAAAGAATTTTTCAGATACCTTTTACGGTTTTTACTCAGCAGTCGTTTGTTCGGAGGGGTGCTTTAGCAGCTAAAAGGTGAGTGAGAGTGAGGTCCTGCAGTTCAAACAAAGGGAGGAGCAGGTGGGCCAACCATTTTGTTTGTGCTTCGTTTTGGGTTGTGAAAGACCTACAGACATGAAGGTTACCCCAGTCTGAGACAAAGGATAGATGTTGCTTTCACTGAAAGAATTTTTCAGATATCTTTTACGGTTTTTGCTCAGCAGTCGTTTGTTCGGAGGGTAAGCACCTGGAAGCTAGCTGACAGTTAGCTTCTGCAGCAGCCTGCTAGAGTGCAGCTGCTGAAATCTTAGTGTGAGGCGGCCATTTTTTTAAGATCAAACATCTTATTCTCGCCCTCACGGCCACATATTTGGAGCTACAGTCACCATTTTTGGTCAGTTTGTAGACTGAAACCTCTGGACTCACACAATGTCTTCGGAATTACGGTAGGATTAATACTTTTCCTTAAAAACCCTCCAGACCAACCTAAAGTCGATGAGAGTTTCAGCCTTTCTCTATTCTTTTTGAGCTGAAGATGGGAGAGAAACGAATCAGACTATGTGTTTTCAACTCGTCATAAATATTTTTCTGAATGACACACATACACCAAAGTTGGTATAGTTGGAGTCGAAGGATTGCTGATGCTCATGGTGAAAATGTTTTTTGAATAACTCATACGGTTTTTGATCAGTAGTCGTTTGTTCGGTGCCGTTCTTCCCATACAAAAAAGCCTGGGAAGAAGAAACCAATAGTGAGTGCAGCTGTTGTCTGTGTCAGTGAGAGGCTCGTTAAGCGTTGTCAAGGTTACCAAGCTTCAAACAGATTTTACCTCTGCTGTTTTAAACAGCACATATTAATCTAATGGAGGGTGAAAGGACTGATTTAACATTGGGAAATGGATACTATATGACTGCTGTACATGACACTTCCCTTGCCACTCAGCACTGATAGACTTTCAAAATAAGACTCCAGGGACCCTACAAAATAAAAGCCTCCATATTTTTTACATATATTTATTGCTCTATATGGCTCAACATTATGACCCAAACTCAACCCCGTTTTAGAGAATAGACTCTAGGAGACTGTTTAAAACACACCCTATAGCAAATTTCAAAATAAAAGCCTCCCATTTCCGCTTCATCTACTGCCCTAATAACATGGAAAAAGAGTGATTTAACGATTGGAAAGTAATCAACTATCATTGACGGGTCTGAACATTTTCTATAAACACAACTCTGTTGGACTTTCAAAATAAGACTCCAGGGACCCTACAAAATAAAAGCCTCTAGATTATAGTAATGCATTAATTGATGCAAATGGCTCAACATTATGACCCAAACTCTTCCAGGTTGTTTTTATTAGACTCTAGTGACCTTTTCAAAACACACCCCAGAGCAAATTTCACAATAAAAGTCTCCCATTTACTCTGTAATACAGCAACTATTCACCTAATAACATGGAAAACCAGTGATTTAACATTTGGAAATGGATTCTATATCACTGCTGGGCGTGACCCATCTTTTGATGCACATTCATGATAGACTTTCAAAATAAGACTACAAGGACTCTACAGAATAAAAGCCTCTTCCTTATACACACTCATACATTCTGGCATATTGCTCATTGCCATTGGTGATTTCATCACTGCAATGGCTCTTAGAAGGCGGGCGGAGACCGCCAATGCTAACAGGCGGGCGGAGCCCGCCAAAGGTGATTACATCACTGCAATGGCTCTTAGCAGGCGGGCGCAGCCCGCCATTGGTGATTTCATCACTGCAATGGCTCTTAGAAGGCGGGCAGAGCCCGCCATTGGTGATTTTTTTCTTCACTGAGATGGCTCCTAGCAGGCGGGCGAAGCCCGCCAACTGGGCTTTACCCACTGTGTTTCAATATGGACAACCCATATTACCCTTGTGCATCATACGCTGTGCACGTCTATTTCCCAGATTTCAGCACAAGTGGCACACAGCTCTCTTTGCCCATGAACTTGCCCTCTTTCCTTCCCTCAGCAGCCCTCAAAGGCGTAAGCAGTTGGTCTGGGGAGCCCCGACGTCACTTGCCAGGGCCGTATTGGCCCGGTTCCCCAGACGGGCAGTAGGTGGCCCCCCTCAAAATTTCTTTAGAAATTTTCTAGTTATTATAATTCTCCCGTATACCCAAAACTTCGGCGCGTAACTAGTCCCGCACGGTTTGGCGGATCGGGCCCAAAGTTGGCACACGCGTCGGGACCAATGGGGTGATGTGTGCTTGTATAAAACTTTCTCATTAGTCCGAAGGTTTGCGAATTATTAGCGAAAACGTCGCAAAAAAATCCCATAGGAAATGAATGGGGAGAGGAAAAAAAAAGCATAAAAAACAGCACTTCACTGTGTCGGCATACATTCACCTAGAAAAACAGTTTGAAGCTCAGTTTGTAGATAAATCCTTCGTCTATTTAAAACTGAAGACGGTATGTTGATAACTGCTACGGTTTTTGTATAATCAGACCTCAAGCGCCACAAAGTTTTAGCAAAATCCAGCCTGCTAGAGTGGAGCAACTGAAAAGCTAGAGTGTGAGGCAGGCGTTTTTTAAACACAAAAAAACATTTTAAACTCGCCCTCACGGCCACATATTTATAGCTAGAGTCACCATTTTTGGTCAGTTTGTAGACTGAAATCTCTGGACCCACACAATATCTTCGGAATTACGGTAGGATTCATACTTTTCCTTAAAAACCCTCCAGACCGACCTAAAGTCGATGAAAATCAGAGCCGTTTTTCATTGGTTTTGGAGCCGAAGAGGGGAGAAAAACGAATCAGACTATGTGTTTTAAACTCGTCATAAATATTTTTCTGAATGACACACATACACCAAAGTTGGCATAGTTGGAGTCGAAGGATGACTGACGCTCACGGTGAAAAAATTTTTTGAATAACTCATACGGTTTTTGCTCAGCAGTCGTTTGTTCGGAGGACATTTTAAGCACCTGAAAGCTGAGTGACAGTGACCTGCTGCAGCTAGCTCAATTAGAAGCTTAGGTGTGATGAAACGTTTTTTCTTTTTCTTTCTCTTCCCATTCAGTTTGTAGATGACCTACAGCCATGAAAGTTACTCCAATTGAAGACAAGATATAGCTGTCGCTTAGATAAAAAGAATTTTTCAGATACCTTTTACGGTTTTTACTCAGCAGTCGTTTGTTCGGAGGGGTGCTTTAGCAGCTAAAAGGTGAGTGAGAGTGAGGTCCTGCAGTTCAAACAAAGGGAGGAGCAGGTGGGCCAACCATTTTGTTTGTGCTTCGTTTTGGGTTGTGAAAGACCTACAGACATGAAGGTTACCCCAGTCTGAGACAAAGGATAGATGTTGCTTTCACTGAAAGAATTTTTCAGATACCTTTTACGGTTTTTGCTCAGCAGTCGTTTGTTCGGAGGGTAAGCACCTGGAAGCTAGCTGACAGTTAGCTTCTGCAGCAGCCTGCTAGAGTGCAGCTGCTGAAATCTTAGTGTGAGGCGGCCATTTTTTTAAGATCAAACATCTTATTCTCGCCCTCACGGCCACATATTTGGACCTACAGTCACCATTTTTGGTCAGTTTGTAGACTGAAACCTCTGGACTCACACAATGTCTTCGGAATTACGGTAGGATTAATACTTTTCCTTAAAAACCCTCCAGACCAACCTAAAGTCGATGAGAGTTTCAGCCTTTCTCTATTCTTTTTGAGCTGAAGATGGGAGAGAAACAAATCAGACTATGTGTTTTCAACTCGTCATAAATATTTTTCTGAATGACACACATACACCAAAGTTGGTATAGTTGGAGTCGAAGGATTGCTGATGCTCATGGTGAAAATGTTTTTTGAACAACTCATACGGTTTTTGATCAGCAGTCGTTTGTTCGGTGCCGTTCTTCCCATACAAAAAAGCCTGGGAAGAAGAAACCAATAGTGAGTGCAGCTGTTGTCTGTGTCAGTGAGAGGCTCGTTAAGCGTTGTCAAGGTTACCAAGCTTCAAACAGATTTTACCTCTGCTGTTTTAAACAGCACATATTAATCTAATGGAGGGTGAAAGGACTGATTTAACATTGGGAAATGGATACTATATGACTGCTGTCCATGACACTTCCCTTGCCACTCAGCACTGATAGACTTTCAAAATAAGACTCCAGGGACCCTACAAAATAAAAGCCTCTATATTTTTTACATATATTTATTGCCCTATATGGCTCAACATTATGACCCAAACTCAACCCCGTTTTAGGGAATAGACTCTAGGAGACTGTTTAAAACACACCCTATAGCAAATTTCAAAATAAAAGCCTCCCATTTCCGCTTCATCTACTGCCCTAATAACATGGAAAAAGAGTGATTTAACGATTGGAAAGTAATCAACTATCATTGACGGGTCTGAACATTTTCTATAAACACAACTCTGTTGGACTTTCAAAATAAGACTCCAGGGACCCTACAAAATAAAAGCCTCTAGATTATACTAATGCATTAATTGATGCAAATGGCTCAACATTATGACCCAAACTCTTACAGGTTGTTTTTATTAGACTCTAGTGACCTTTTCAAAACACACCCCAGAGCAAATTTCACAATAAAAGTCTCCCATTTACTCTGTAATACAGCAACTATTCACCTAATAACATGGAAAACCAGTGATTTAACATTTGGAAATGGATTCTATATCACTGCTGGGCGTGACCCATCTTTTGATGCACATTCATGATAGACTTTCAAAATAAGACTACAAGGACTTTACAGAATAAAAGCCTCTTCCTTATACACACTCATACATTCTGGCATATTGCTCATTGCCATTGGTGATTTCATCACTGCAATGGCTCGTAGAAGGCGGGCGCAGCCCGCCAATGGTAACAGGCGGGCGGAGCCCGCCAAAGGTGATTACATCACTGCAATGGCTCTTAGCAGGCGGGCGGAGCCCGCCATTGGTGATTTCATCACTGCAATGGCTCTTAGACGGCGGGCAGAGCCCGCCATTGGTGATTTTTTTCTTCACTGAGATGGCTCCTAGCAGGCGGGCGAAGCCCCCCAACTGGGCTTCACCCACTGTGTTTCAATATGGACAACCCATATTACCCTTGTGCATCATACGCTGTGCACGTCTATTTCCCAGATTTCAGCACAAGTGGCACACAGCTCTCTTTGCCCATGAACTTGCCCTCTTTCCTTCCCTCAGCAACCCTCAAAGGCGTAAGCAGTTGGTCTGGGGAGCCCCGACGTCACTTGCCAGGGCCGTATTGGCCCGGTTCACCCCAGACGGGCAGTAGGTGGCCCCCCTCAAAATTTCTTTTGAAATTTTCTAGTTGGGGGGCCACATGCCGAAGGCATGGCCCACCTACTACTATTGCACATATTTATTCCGCGTATTATTATTATTATAATTCTCCCGTATACCCAAAACTTCGGCGCGTAACTAGTCCCGCACGGTTTGGCGGATCGGGCCCAAAGTTGGCACACGCGTCGGGACCAATGGGGTGATGTGTGCTTGTATAAAACTTTCTCATTAGTCCGAAGGTTTGCGAATTATTAGCGAAAACGTCGCAAAAAAATCCCATAGGAAATGAATGGGGAGAGGAAAAAAAAAGCATAAAAAACAGCACTTCACTGTGTCGGCATACATTCACCTAGAAAAACAGTTTGAAGCTCAGTTTGTAGATAAATCCTTCGTCTATTTAAAACTGAAGACGGTATGTTGATAACTGCTACGGTTTTTGTATAATCAGACCTCAAGCGCCACAAAGTTTTAGCAAAATCCAGCCTGCTAGAGTGGAGCAACTGAAAAGCTAGAGTGTGAGGCAGGCGTTTTTTAAACACAAAAAAACATTTTAAACTCGCCCTCACGGCCACATATTTATAGCTAGAGTCACCATTTTTGGTCAGTTTGTAGACTGAAATCTCTGGACCCACACAATATCTTCGGAATTACGGTAGGATTAATACTTTTCCTTAAAAACCCTCCAGACCGACCTAAAGTCGATGAAAATCAGAGCCGTTTTTCATTGGTTTTGGAGCAGAAGAGGGGAGAAAAACGAATCCGACTATGTGTTTTAAACTCGTCATAAATATTTTTCTGAATGACACACATACACCAAAGTTGGCATAGTTGGAGTCGAAGGATGACTGACGCTCACGGTGAAAAAATTTTTTGAATAACTCATACGGTTTTTGCTCAGCAGTCGTTTGTTCGGAGGACATTTTAAGCACCTGAAAGCTGAGTGACAGTGACCTGCTGCAGCTAGCTCAATTAGAAGCTTAGGTGTGATGAAACGTTTTTTCTTTTTCTTTCTCTTCCCATTCAGTTTGTAGATGACCTACAGCCATGAAAGTTACTCCAATTGAAGACAAGATATAGCTGTCGCTTAGATAAAAAGAATTTTTCAGATACCTTTTACGGTTTTTACTCAGCAGTCGTTTGTTCGGAGGGGTGCTTTAGCAGCTAAAAGGTGAGTGAGAGTGAGGTCCTGCAGTTCAAACAAAGGGAGGAGCAGGTGGGCCAACCATTTTGTTTGTGCTTCGTTTTGGGTTGTGAAAGACCTACAGACATGAAGGTTACCCCAGTCTGAGACAAAGGATAGATGTTGCTTTCACTGAAAGAATTTTTCAGATATCTTTTACGGTTTTTGCTCAGCAGTCGTTTGTTCGGAGGGTAAGCACCTGGAAGCTAGCTGACAGTTAGCTTCTGCAGCAGCCTGCTAGAGTGCAGCTGCTGAAATCTTAGTGTGAGGCGGCCATTTTTTAAGATCAAACATCTTATTCTCGCCCTCACGGCCACATATTTGGAGCTACAGTCACCATTTTTGGTCAGTTTGTAGACTGAAACCTCTGGACTCACACAATGTCTTCGGAATTACGGTAGGATTAATACTTTGCCTTAAAAACCCTCCAGACCAACCTAAAGTGGATGAGAGTTTCAGCCTTTCTCCATTCTTTTTGAGCTGAAGATGGGAGAAAAACGAATCAGACTATGTGTTTTCAACTCGTCATAAATATTTTTCTGAATGACACACATACACCAAAGTTGGTATAGTTGGAGTCGAAGGATTGCTGATGCTCATGGTGAAAATGTTTTTTGAATAACTCATACGGTTTTTGATCAGTAGTCGTTTGTTCGGTGCCGTTCTTCCCATACAAAAAAGCCTGGGAAGAAGAAACCAATAGTGAGTGCAGCTGTTGTCTGTGTTAGTGAGAGGCTCGTTAAGCGTTGTCAAGGTTACCAAGCTTCAAACAGATTTTACCTCTGCTGTTTTAAACAGCACATATTAATCTAATGGAGGGTGAAAGGACTGATTTAACATTGGGAAATGGATACTATATGACTGCTGTCCATGACACTTCCCTTGCCACTCAGCACTGATAGACTTTCAAAATAAGACTCCAGGGACCCTACAAAATAAAAGCCTCTATATTTTTTACATATATTTATTGCCCTATATGGCTCAACATTATGACCCAAACTCAACCCCGTTTTAGAGAATAGACTCTAGGAGACTGTTTAAAACACACCCTATAGCAAATTTCAAAATAAAAGCCTCCCATTTCCGCTTCATCTACTGCCCTAATAACATGGAAAAAGAGTGATTTAACGATTGGAAAGTAATCAACTATCATTGACGGGTCTGAACATTTTCTATAAACACAACTCTGTTGGACTTTCAAAATAAGACTCCAGCGACCCTACAAAATAAAAGCCTCTAGATTATACTAATGCATTAATTGATGCAAATGGCTCAACATTATGACCCAAACTCTTCCAGGTTGTTTTTATTAGACTCTAGTGACCTTTTCAAAACACACCCCAGAGCAAATTTCACAATAAAAGTCTCCCATTTACTCTGTAATACAGCAACTATTCACCTAATAACATGGAAAACCAGTGATTTAACATTTGGAAATGGATTCTATATCACTGCTGGGCGTGACCCATCTTTTGATGCACATTCATGATAGACTTTCAAAATAAGACTACAAGGACTCTACAGAATAAAAGCCTCTTCCTTATACACACTCATACATTCTGGCATATTGCTCATTGCCATTGGTGATTTCATCACTGCAATGGCTCTTAGAAGGCGGGCGGAGCCCGCCAATGGTAACAGGCGGGCGGAGCCCGCCAAAGGTGATTACATCACTGCAATGGCTCTTAGCAGGCGGGCGGAGCCCGCCATTGGTGATTTCATCACTGCAATGGCTCTTAGAAGGCGGGCATAGCCCGCCATTGGTGATTTTTTTCTTCACTGAGATGGCTCCTAGCAGGCGGGCGAAGCCCGCCAACTGGGCTTTACCCACTGCGGTTCAATATGGACAACCCATATTACCCTTGTGCATCATACGCTGTGCACGTCTATTTCCCAGATTTCAGCACAAGTGGCACACAGCTCTCTTTGCCCATGACCTAGCCCTCTTTCCTTCCCTCAGCAGCCCTCTAAGGCGTAAGCAGTTGGTGTGGGGAGCCCCGACGTCACTGGCCAGGGCCGTATTGGTCCGGTTCCCCAGACGGGCAGTAGGTGGCCCCCCTCAAAATTTCTTTAGAAATTTTCTAGTTATTATTATAATTCTCCCGTATACCCAAAACTTCGGCACGTAACTAGTCCCGCACGGTTTGGCGGATCGGGCCCAAAGTTGGCACACGCGTCGGGACCAATGGGGTGATGTGTGCTTGTATAAAACTTTCTCATTAGTCCGAAGGTTTGCGAATTATTAGCGAAAACGTCGCAAAAAAATCCCATAGGAAATGAATGGGGAGAGGAAAAAAAAAGCATAAAAAACAGCACTTCACTGTGTCGGCATACATTCACCTAGAAAAACAGTTTGAAGCTCAGTTTGTAGATAAATCCTTCGTCTATTTAAAACTGAAGACGGTATGTTGATAACTGCTACGGTTTTTGTATAATCAGACCTCAAGCGCCACAAAGTTTTAGCAAAATCCAGCCTGCTAGAGTGGAGCAACTGAAAAGCTAGAGTGTGAGGCAGGCGTTTTTTAAACACAAAAAAACATTTTAAACTCGCCCTCACGGCCACATATTTATAGCTAGAGTCACCATTTTTGGTCAGTTTGTAGACTGAAATCTCTGGACCCACACAATATCTTCGGAATTACGGTAGGATTAATACTTTTCCTTAAAAACCCTCCAGACCGACCTAAAGTCGATGAAAATCAGAGCCGTTTTTCATTGGTTTTGGAGCAGAAGAGGGGAGAAAAACGAATCAGACTATGTGTTTTAAACTCGTCATAAATATTTTTCTGAATGACACACATACACCAAAGTTGGCATAGTTGGAGTCGAAGGATGGCTGACGCTCACGGTGAAAAAATATTTTGAATAACTCATACGGTTTTTGCTCAGCAGTCGTTTGTTCGGAGGACATTTTAAGCAGCTGAAAGCTGGGGGAGAGTGTCCTGCTGCAGCTAGCTCAATTAGAAGATCAGGTGTGACAAAACGTTTTTTCTTTTTCTTTCTCTTCCCATTCAGGTTGTAGATGACCTACAGCCATGAAAGTTACTCCAATTGAAGACAAGATATAGCTGTCGCTTAGATAAAAATAATTTTTCAGATACCTTTTACGGTTTTTACTCAGCAGTCGTTTGTTCGGAGGGGTGCTTTAGCAGCTAAAAGGTGAGTGAGAGTGAGGTCCTGCAGTTCAAACAAAGGGAGGAGCAGGTGGGCCAACCATTTTGTTTGTGCTTCGTTTTGGGTTGTGAAAGACCTACAGACATGAAGGTTACCCCAGTCTGAGACAAAGGATAGATGTTGCTTTCACTGAAAGAATTTTTCAGATATCTTTTACGGTTTTTGCTCAGCAGTCGTTTGTTCGGAGGGTAAGCACCTGGAAGCTAGCTGACAGTTAGCTTCTGCAGCAGCCTGCTAGAGTGCAGCTGCTGAAATCTTAGTGTGAGGCGGCCATTCTT
Source organism: Cyprinodon diabolis (assembly GCA_030533445.1). Taxonomy (NCBI): domain Eukaryota; kingdom Metazoa; phylum Chordata; class Actinopteri; order Cyprinodontiformes; family Cyprinodontidae; genus Cyprinodon; species Cyprinodon diabolis. The sequence goes on along the minus strand of CM060083.1, from coordinate 40,616,200 downwards.
TTAAGATCAAACATCTTATTCTCGCCCTCACGGCCACATATTTGGAGCTACAGTCACCATTTTTGGTCAGTTTGTAGACTGAAACCTCTGGACTCACACAATGTCTTCGGAATTACGGTAGGATTAATACTTTTCCTTAAAAACCCTCCAGACCAACCTAAAGTCGATGAGAGTTTCAGCCTTTCTCTATTCTTTTTGAGCTGAAGATGGGAGAGAAACGAATCAGACTATGTGTTTTCAACTCGTCATAAATATTTTTCTGAATGACACACATACACCAAAGTTGGTATAGTTGGAGTCGAAGGATTGCTGATGCTCATGGTGAAAATGTTTTTTGAATAACTCATACGGTTTTTGATCAGTAGTCGTTTGTTCGGTGCCGTTCTTCCCATACAAAAAAGCCTGGGAAGAAGAAACCAATAGTGAGTGCAGCTGTTGTCTGTGTCAGTGAGAGGCTCGTTAAGCGTTGTCAAGGTTACCAAGCTTCAAACAGATTTTACCTCTGCTGTTTTAAACAGCACATATTAATCTAATGGAGGGTGAAAGGACTGATTTAACATTGGGAAATGGATACTATATGACTGCTGTCCATGACACTTCCCTTGCCACTCAGCACTGATAGACTTTCAAAATAAGACTCCAGGGACCCTACAAAATAAAAGCCTCTATATTTTTTACATATATTTATTGCCCTATATGGCTCAACATTATGACCCAAACTCAACCCCGTTTTAGAGAATAGACTCTAGGAGACTGTTTAAAACACACCCTGTAGCAAATTTCAAAATAAAAGCCTCCCATTTCCGCTTCATCTACTGCCCTAATAACATGGAAAAAGAGTGATTTAACGATTGGAAAGTAATCAACTATCATTGACGGGTCTGAACATTTTCTATAAACACAACTCTGTTGGACTTTCAAAATAAGACTCCAGGGACCCTACAAAATAAAAGCCTCTAGATTATACTAATGCATTAATTGATGCAAATGGCTCAACATTATGACCCAAACTCTTCCAGGTTGTTTTTATTAGACTCTAGTGACCTTTTCAAAACACACCCAGAGCAAATTTCACAATAAAAGTCTCCCATTTACTCTGTAATACAGCAACTATTCACCTAATAACATGGAAAACCAGTGATTTAACATTTGGAAATGGATTCTATATCACTGCTGGGCGTGACCCATCTTTTGATGCACATTCATGATAGACTTTCAAAATAAGACTACAAGGACTCTACAGAATAAAAGCCTCTTCCTTATACACACTCATACATTCTGGCATATTGCTCATTGCCATTGGTGATTTCATCACTGCAATGGCTCTTAGAAGGCGGGCGGAGCCCGCCAATGGTAACAGGCGGGCGGAGCCCGCCAAAGGTGATTACATCACTGCAATGGCTCTTAGCAGGCGGGCGGAGCCCGCCATTGGTGATTTCATCACTGCAATGGCTCTTAGAAGGCGGGCAGAGCCCGCCATTGGTGATTTTTTTCTTCACTGAGATGGCTCCTAGCAGGCGGGCGAAGCCCGCCAACTGGGCTTTACCCACTGTGTTTCAATATGGACAACCCATATTACCCTTGTGCATCATACGCTGTGCACGTCTATTTCCCAGATTTCAGCACAAGTGGCACACAGCTCTCTTTGCCCATGAACTTGCCCTCTTTCCTTCCCTCAGCAGCCCTCAAAGGCGTAAGCAGTTGGTCTGGGGAGCCCCGACGTCACTTGCCAGGGCCGTATTGGCCCGGTTCCCCAGACGGGCAGTAGGTGGCCCCCCTCAAAATTTCTTTAGAAATTTTCTAGTTGGGGGGCCACATGCCGAAGGCATGGCCCACCTACTACTATTGCACATATTTATTCCGCGTATTATTATTATAATTCTCCCGTATACCCAAAACTTCGGCGCGTAACTAGTCCCGCACGGTTTGGCGGATCGGGCCCAAAGTTGGCACACGCGTCGGGACCAATGGGGTGATGTGTGCTTGTATAAAACTTTCTCATTAGTCCGAAGGTTTGCGAATTATTAGCGAAAACGTCGCAAAAAAATCCCATAGGAAATGAATGGGGAGAGGAAAAAAAAAGCATAAAAAACAGCACTTCACTGTGTCGGCATACATTCACCTAGAAAAACAGTTTGAAGCTCAGTTTGTAGATAAATCCTTCGTCTATTTAAAACTGAAGACGGTATGTTGATAACTGCTACGGTTTTTGTATAATCAGACCTCAAGCGCCACAAAGTTTTAGCAAAATCCAGCCTGCTAGAGTGGAGCAACTGAAAAGCTAGAGTGTGAGGCAGGCGTTTTTTAAACACAAAAAAACATTTTAAACTCGCCCTCACGGCCACATATTTATAGCTAGAGTCACCATTTTTGGTCAGTTTGTAGACTGAAATCTCTGGACCCACACAATATCTTCGGAATTACGGTAGGATTAATACTTTTCCTTAAAAACCCTCCAGACCGACCTAAAGTCGATGAAAATCAGAGCCGTTTTTCATTGGTTTTGGAGCAGAAGAGGGGAGAAAAACGAATCAGACTATGTGTTTTAAACTCGTCATAAATATTTTTCTGAATGACACACATACACCAAAGTTGGCATAGTTGGAGTCGAAGGATGACTGACGCTCACGGTGAAAAAATTTTTTGAATAACTCATACGGTTTTTGCTCAGCAGTCGTTTGTTCGGAGGACATTTTAAGCACCTGAAAGCTGAGTGACAGTGACCTGCTGCAGCTAGCTCAATTAGAAGCTTAGGTGTGATGAAACGTTTTTTCTTTTTCTTTCTCTTCCCATTCAGTTTGTAGATGACCTACAGCCATGAAAGTTACTCCAATTGAAGACAAGATATAGCTGTCGCTTAGATAAAAAGAATTTTTCAGATACCTTTTACGGTTTTTACTCAGCAGTCGTTTGTTCGGAGGGGTGCTTTAGCAGCTAAAAGGTGAGTGAGAGTGAGGTCCTGCAGTTCAAACAAAGGGAGGAGCAGGTGGGCCAACCATTTTGTTTGTGCTTCGTTTTGGGTTGTGAAAGACCTACAGACATGAAGGTTACCCCAGTCTGAGACAAAGGATAGATGTTGCTTTCACTGAAAGAATTTTTCAGATATCTTTTACGGTTTTTGCTCAGCAGTCGTTTGTTCGGAGGGTAAGCACCTGGAAGCTAGCTGACAGTTAGCTTCTGCAGCAGCCTGCTAGAGTGCAGCTGCTGAAATCTTAGTGTGAGGCGGCCATTTTTTTAAGATCAAACATCTTATTCTCGCCCTCACGGCCACATATTTGGAGCTACAGTCACCATTTTTGGTCAGTTTGTAGACTGAAACCTCTGGACTCACACAATGTCTTCGGAATTACGGTAGGATTAATACTTTTCCTTAAAAACCCTCCAGACCAACCTAAAGTCGATGAGAGTTTCAGCCTTTCTCTATTCTTTTTGAGCTGAAGATGGGAGAGAAACGAATCACACTATGTGTTTTCACTCGTCATAAATATTTTTTCTGAATGACACACATACACCAAAGTTGGTATAGTTGGAGTCGAAGGATTGCTGATGCTCATGGTGAAAATGTTTTTTGAATAACTCATACGGTTTTTGATCAGTAGTCGTTTGTTCGGTGCCGTTCTTCCCATACAAAAAAGCCTGGGAAGAAGAAACCAATAGTGAGTGCAGCTGTTGTCTGTGTCAGTGAGAGGCTCGTTAAGCGTTGTCAAGGTTACCAAGCTTCAAACAGATTTTACCTCTGCTGTTTTTAACAGCACATATTAATCTAATGGAGGGTGAAAGGACTGATTTAACATTGGGAAATGGATACTATATGACTGCTGTCCATGACACTTCCCTTGCCACTCAGCACTGATAGACTTTCAAAATAAGACTCCAGGGACCCTACAAAATAAAAGCCTCTATATTTTTTACATATATTTATTGCCCTATATGGCTCAACATTATGACCCAAACTCAACCCCGTTTTAGAGAATAGACTCTAGGAGACTGTTTAAAACACACCCTATAGCAAATTTCAAAATAAAAGCCTCCCATTTCCGCTTCATCTGCTGCCCTAATAACATGGAAAAAGAGTGATTTAACGATTGGAAAGTAATCAACTATCATTGACGGGTCTGAACATTTTCTATAAACACAACTCTGTTGGACTTTCAAAATAAGACTCCAGGGACCCTACAAAATAAAAGCCTCTAGATTATACTAATGCATTAATTGATGCAAATGGCTCAACATTATGACCCAAACTCTTCCAGGTTGTTTTTATTAGACTCTAGTGACCTTTTCAAAACACACCCAGAGCAAATTTCACAATAAAAGTCTCCCATTTACTCTGTAATACAGCAACTATTCACCTAATAACATGGAAAACCAGTGATTTAACATTTGGAAATGGATTCTATATCACTGCTGGGCGTGACCCATCTTTTGATGCACATTCATGATAGACTTTCAAAATAAGACTACAAGGACTCTACAGAATAAAAGCCTCTTCCTTATACACACTCATACATTCTGGCATATTGCTCATTGCCATTGGTGATTTCATCACTGCAATGGCTCTTAGAAGGCGGGCGGAGCCCGCCAATGGTAACAGGCGGGCGGAGCCCGCCAAAGGTGATTACATCACTGCAATGGCTCTTAGCAGGCGGGCGGAGCCCGCCATTGGTGATTTCATCACTGCAATGGCTCTTAGAAGGCGGGCAGAGCCCGCCATTGGTGATTTTTTTCTTCACTGAGATGGCTCCTAGCAGGCGGGCGAAGCCCGCCAACTGGGCTTTACCCACTGTGTTTCAATATGGACAACCCATATTACCCTTGTGCATCATACGCTGTGCACGTCTATTTCCCAGATTTCAGCACAAGTGGCACACAGCTCTCTTTGCCCATGAACTTGCCCTCTTTCCTTCCCTCAGCAGCCCTCAAAGTCGTAAGCAGTTGGTCTGGGGAGCCCCGACGTCACTTGCCAGGGCCGTATTGGCCCGGTTCCCCAGACGGGCAGTAGGTGGCCCCCCTCAAAATTTCTTTAGAAATTTTCTAGTTGGGGGGCCACATGCCGAAGGCATGGCCCACCTACTACTATTGCACATATTTATTCCGCGTATTATTATTATTATTATAATTCTCCCGTATACCCAAAACTTCGGCACGTAACTAGTCCCGCACGGTTTGGCGGATCGGGCCCAAAGTTGGCACACGCGTCGGGACCAATGGGGTGATGTGTGCTTGTATAAAACTTTCTCATTAGTCCGAAGGTTTGCGAATTATTAGCGAAAACGTCGCAAAAAAATCCCATAGGAAATGAATGGGGAGAGGAAAAAAAAAGCATAAAAAACAGCACTTCACTGTGTCGGCATACATTCACCTAGAAAAACAGTTTGAAGCTCAGTTTGTAGATAAATCCTTCGTCTATTTAAAACTGAAGACGGTATGTTGATAACTGCTACGGTTCTTGTATAATCAGACCTCAAGCGCCACAAAGTTTTAGCAAAATCCAGCCTGCTAGAGTGGAGCAACTGAAAAGCTAGAGTGTGAGGCAGGCGTTTTTTAAACACAAAAAAACATTTTAAACTCGCCCTCACGGCCACATATTTATAGCTAGAGTCACCATTTTTGGTCAGTTTGTAGACTGAAATCTCTGGACCCACACAATATCTTCGGAATTACGGTAGGATTAATACTTTTCCTTAAAAACCCTCCAGACCGACCTAAAGTCGATGAAAATCAGAGCCGTTTTTCATTGGTTTTGGAGCAGAAGAGGGCAGAAAAACGAATCAGACTATGTGTTTTAAACTCGTCATAAATATTTTTCTGAATGACACACATACACCAAAGTTGGCATAGTTGGAGTCGAAGGATGACTGACGCTCACGGTGAAAAATTTTTTTGAATAACTCATACGGTTTTTGCTCAGCAGTCGTTTGTTCGGAGGACATTTTAAGCACCTGAAAGCTGAGTGACAGTGACCTGCTGCAGCTAGCTCAATTAGAAGCTTAGGTGTGATGAAACGTTTTTTCTTTTTCTTTCTCTTCCCATTCAGTTTGTAGATGACCTACAGCCATGAAAGTTACTCCAATCGAAGACAAGATATAGCTGTCGCTTAGATAAAAAGAATTTTTCAGATACCTTTTACGGTTTTTACTCAGCAGTCGTTTGTTCGGAGGGGTGCTTTAGCAGCTAAAAGGTGAGTGAGAGTGAGGTCCTGCAGTTAAAAGAAAGGGAGGAGCAGGTGGGCCAACCATTTTGTTTGTGCTTCGTTTTGGGTTGTGAAAGACCTACAGACATGAAGGTTACCCCAGTCTGAGACAAAGGATAGATGTTGCTTTCACTGAAAGAATTTTTCAGATATCTTTTACGGTTTTTGCTCAGCAGTCGTTTGTTCGGAGGGTAAGCACCTGGAAGCTAGCTGACAGTTAGCTTCTGCAGCAGCCTGCTAGAGTGCAGCTGCTGAAATCTTAGTGTGAGGCGGCCATTTTTTTCAGATCAAACATCTTATTCTCGCCCTCACGGCCACATATTTGGAGCTACAGTCACCATTTTTGGTCAGTTTGTAGACTGAAACCTCTGGACTCACACAATGTCTTCGGAATTACGGTAGGATTAATACTTTTCCTTAAAAACCCTCCAGACCAACCTAAAGTCGATGAGAGTTTCAGACTTTCTCTATTCTTTTTGAGCTGAAGATGGGAGAGAAACGAATCAGACTATGTGTTTTCAACTCGTCATAAATATTTTTCTGAATGACACACATACACCAAAGTTGGTATAGTTGGAGTCGAAGGATTGCTGATGCTCATGGTGAAAATGTTTTTTGAATAACTCATACGGTTTTTGATCAGTAGTCGTTTGTTCGGTGCCGTTCTTCCCATACAAAAAAGCCTGGGAAGAAGAAACCAATAGTGAGTGCAGCTGTTGTCTGTGTCAGTGAGAGGCTCGTTAAGCGTTGTCAAGGTTACCAAGCTTCAAACAGATTTTACCTCTGCTGTTTTAAACAGCACATATTAATCTAATGGAGGGTGAAAGGACTGATTTAACATTGGGAAATGGATACTATATGACTGCTGTCCATGACACTTCCCTTGCCACTCAGCACTGATAGACTTTCAAAATAAGACTCCAGGGACCCTACAAAATAAAAGCCTCTATATTTTTTACATATATTTATTGCCCTATATGGCTCAACATTATGACCCAAACTCAACCCCGTTTTAGAGAATAGACTCTAGGAGACTGTTTAAAACACACCCTATAGCAAATTTCAAAATAAAAGCCTCCCATTTCCGCTTCATCTACTGCCCTAATAACATGGAAAAAGAGTGATTTAACGATTGGAAAGTAATCAACTATCATTGACGGGTCTGAACATTTTCTATAAACACAACTCTGTTGGACTTTCAAAATAAGACTCCAGCGACCCTACAAAATAAAAGCCTCTAGATTATACTAATGCATTAATTGATGCAAATGGCTCAACATTATGACCCAAACTCTTCCAGGTTGTTTTTATTAGACTCTAGTGACCTTTTCAAAACACACCCCAGAGCAAATTTCACAATAAAAGTCTCCCATTTACTCTGTAATACAGCAACTATTCACCTAATAACATGGAAAACCAGTGATTTAACATTTGGAAATGGATTCTATATCACTGCTGGGCGTGACCCATCTTTTGATGCACATTCATGATAGACTTTCAAAATAAGACTACAAGGACTCTACAGAATAAAAGCCTCTTCCTTATACACACTCATACATTCTGGCATATTGCTCATTGCCATTGGTGATTTCATCACTGCAATGGCTCTTAGAAGTCGGGCGGAGCCCGCCAATGGTAACAGGCGGGCGGAGCCCGCCAAAGGTGATTACATCACTGCAATGGCTCTTAGCAGGCGGGCGGAGCCCGCCATTGGTGATTTCATCACTGCAATGGCTCTTAGAAGGCGGGCAGAGCCCGCCATTGGTGATTTTTTTCTTCACTGAGATGGATCCCAGAAGGCGGGCGAAGCCCGCAAACTGGGCTTTACCCACTGTGTTTCAATATGGACAACCCATATTACCCTTGTGCATCATACGCTGTGCACGTCTATTTCCCAGATTTCAGCACAAGTGGCACACAGCTCTCTTTGCCCATAAACTTGCCCTCTTTCCTTCCCTCAGCAGCCCTCAAAGGCGTAAGCAGTTGGTCTGGGGAGCCCCGAAGTCACTTGCCAGGGCCGTATTGGCCCGGTTCCCCAGACGGGCAGTAGGTGGCCCCCCTCAAAATTTCTTTAGAAATTTTCTAGTTATTATAATTCTCCCGTATACCCAAAACTTCGGCGCGTAACTAGTCCCGCACGGTTTGGCGGATCGGGCCCAAAGTTGGCACACGCGTCGGGACCAATGGGGTGATGTGTGCTTGTATAAAACTTTCTCATTAGTCCGAAGGTTTGCGAATTATTAGCGAAAACGTCGCAAAAAAATCCCATAGGAAATGAATGGGGAGAGGAAAAAAAAAGCATAAAAAACAGCACTTCACTGTGTCGCCATACATTCACCTAGAAAAACAGTTTGAAGCTCAGTTTGTAGATAAATCCTTCGTCTATTTAAAACTGAAGACGGTATGTTGATAACTGCTACGGTTTTTGTATAATCAGACCTCAAGCGCCACAAAGTTTTAGCAAAATCCAGCCTGCTAGAGTGGAGCAACTGAAAAGCTAGAGTGTGAGGCAGGCGTTTTTTAAACACAAAAAAACATTTTAAACTCGCCCTCACGGCCACATATTTATAGCTAGAGTCACCATTTTTGGTCAGTTTGTAGACTGAAATCTCTGGACCCACACAATATCTTCGGAATTACAGTAGGATTAATACTTTTCCTTAAAAACCCTCCAGACCGACCTAAAGTCGATGAAAATCAGAGCCGTTTTTCATTGGTTTTGGAGCAGAAGAGGGGAGAAAAACGAATCAGACTATGTGTTTTAAACTCGTCATAAATATTTTTCTGAATGACACACATACACCAAAGTTGGCATAGTTGGAGTCGAAGGATGACTGACGCTCACGGTGAAAAAATTTTTTGAATAACTCATACGGTTTTTGCTCAGCAGTCGTTTGTTCGGAGGACATTTTAAGCACCTGAAAGCTGAGTGACAGTGACCTGCTGCAGCTAGCTCAATTAGAAGCTTAGGTGTGATGAAACGTTTTTTCTTTTTCTTTCTCTTCCCATTCAGTTTGTAGATGACCTACAGCCATGAAAGTTACTCCAATTGAAGACAAGATATAGCTGTCGCTTAGATAAAAAGAATTTTTCAGATACCTTTTACGGTTTTTACTCAGCAGTCGTTTGTTCGGAGGGGTGCTTTAGCAGCTAAAAGGTGAGTGAGAGTGAGGTCCTGCAGTTCAAACAAAGGGAGGAGCAGGTGGGCCAACCATTTTGTTTGTGCTTCGTTTTGGGTTGTGAAAGACCTACAGACATGAAGGTTACCCCAGTCTGAGACAAAGGATAGATGTTGCTTTCACTGAAAGAATTTTTCAGATATCTTTTACGGTTTTTGCTCAGCAGTCGTTTGTTCGGAGGGTAAGCACCTGGAAGCTAGCTGACAGTTAGCTTCTGCAGCAGCCTGCTAGAGTGCAGCTGCTGAAATCTTAGTGTGAGGCGGCCATTTTTTTAAGATCAAACATCTTATTCTCGCCCTCACGGCCACATATTTGGAGCTACAGTCACCATTTTTGGTCAGTTTGTAGACTGAAACCTCTGGACTCACACAATGTCTTCGGAATTACGGTAGGATTAATACTTTTCCTTAAAAACCCTCCAGACCAACCTAAAGTCGATGAGAGTTTCAGCCTTTCTCTATTCTTTTTGAGCTGAAGATGGGAGAGAAACGAATCAGACTATGTGTTTTCAACTCGTCATAAATATTTTTCTGAATGACACACATACACCAAAGTTGGTATAGTTGGAGTTGAAGGATTGCTGATGCTCATGGTGAAAATGTTTTTTGAATAACTCATACGGTTTTTGATCAGTAGTCGTTTGTTCGGTGCCGTTCTTCCCATACAAAAAAGCCTGGGAAGAAGAAACCAATAGTGAGTGCAGCTGTTGTCTGTGTCAGTGAGAGGCTCGTTAAGCGTTGTCAAGGTTACCAAGCTTCAAACAGATTTTACCTCTGCTGTTTTAAACAGCACATATTAATCTAATGGAGGGTGAAAGCACTGATTTAACATTGGGAAATGGATACTATATGACTGCTGTACATGACACTTCCCTTGCCACTCAGCACTGATAGACTTTCAAAATAAGACTCCAGGGACCCTACAAAATAAAAGCCTCTATATTTTTTACATATATTTATTGCCCTATATGGCTCAACATTATGACCCAAACTCAACCCCGTTTTAGAGAATAGACTCTAGGAGACTGTTTAAAACACACCCTATAGCAAATTTCAAAATAAAAGCCTCCCATTTCCGCTTCATCTACTGCCCTAATAACATGGAAAAAGAGTGATTTAACGATTGGAAAGTAATCAACTATCATTGACGGGTCTGAACATTTTCTATAAACACAACTCTGTTGGACTTTCAAAATAAGACTCCAGGGACCCTACAAAATAAAAGCCTCTAGATTATAGTAATGCATTAATTGATGCAAATGGCTCAACATTATGACCCAAACTCTTCCAGGTTGTTTTTATTAGACTCTAGTGACCTTTTCAAAACACACCCCAGAGCAAATTTCACAATAAAAGTCTCCCATTTACTCTGTAATACAGCAACTATTCACCTAATAACATGGAAAACCAGTGATTTAACATTTGGAAATGGATTCTATATCACTGCTGGGCGTGACCCATCTTTTGATGCACATTCATGATAGACTTTCAAAATAAGACTACAAGGACTCTACAGAATAAAAGCCTCTTCCTTATACACACTCATACATTCTGGCATATTGCTCATTGCCATTGGTGATTTCATCACTGCAATGGCTCTTAGAAGGCGGGCGGAGCCCGCCAATGGTAACAGGCGGGCGGAGCCCGCCAAAGGTGATTACATCACTGCAATGGCTCTTAGCAGGCGGGCAGGGCCCGCCATTGGTGATTTCATCACTGCAATGGCTCTTAGAAGGCGGGCAGAGCCCGCCATTGGTGATTTTTTTCTTCACTGAGATGGCTCCTAGCAGGCGGGCGAAGCCCGCCAACTGGGCTTTACCCACTGTGTTTCAATATGGACAACCCATATTACCCTTGTGCATCATACGCTGTGCACGTCTATTTCCCAGATTTCAGCACAAGTGGCACACAGCTCTCTTTGCCCATGAACTTGCCCTCTTTCCTTCCCTCAGCAGCCCTCAAAGGCGTAAGCAGTTGGTCTGGGGAGCCCCGACGTCACTTGCCAGGGCCGTATTGGCCCGGTTCCCCAGACGGGCAGTAGGTGGCCCCCCTCAAAATTTCTTTAGAAATTTTCTAGTTGGGGGGCCACATGCCGAAGGCATGGCCCACCTACTACTATTGCACATATTTATTCCGCGTATTATTATTATTGGGGGGCCACATGCCGAAGGCATGGCCCACCTACTACTATTGCACATATTTATTCCGCGTATTATTATTGGGGGGCCACATGCCGAAGGCATGGCCCACCTACTACTATTGCACATATTTATTCCGCGTATTATTATTATTATAATTCTCCCGTATACCCAAAACTTCGGCACGTAACTAGTCCCGCACGGTTTGGCGGATCGGGCCCAAAGTTGGCACACGCGTCGGGACCAATGGGGTGATGTGTGCTTGTATAAAACTTTCTCATTAGTCCGAAGGTTTGCGAATTATTAGCGAAAACGTCGCAAAAAAATCCCATAGGAAATGAATGGGGAGAGGAAAAAAAAAGCATAAAAAACAGCACTTCACTGTGTCGGCATACATTCACCTAGAAAAACAGTTTGAAGCTCAGTTTGTAGATAAATCCTTCGTCTATTTAAAACTGAAGATGGTATGTTGATAACTGCTACGGTTTTTGTATAATCAGACCTCAAGCGCCACAAAGTTTTAGCAAAATCCAGCCTGCTAGAGTGGAGCAACTGAAAAGCTAGAGTGTGAGGCAGGCGTTTTTTAAACACAAAAAAACATTTTAAACTCGCCCTCACGGCCACATATTTATAGCTAGAGTCACCATTTTTGGTCAGTTTGTAGACTGAAATCTCTGGACCCACACAATATCTTCGGAATTACGGTAGGATTAATACTTTTCCTTAAAAACCCTCCAGACCGACCTAAAGTCGATGAAAATCAGAGCCGTTTTTCATTGGTTTTGGAGCAGAAGAGGGGAGAAAAACGAATCAGACTATGTGTTTTAAAGTCGTCATAAATATTTTTCTGAATGACACACATACACCAAAGTTGGCATAGTTGGAGTCGAAGGATGACTGACGCTCACGGTGAAAAATTTTTTTGAATAACTCATACGGTTTTTGCTCAGCAGTCGTTTGTTCGGAGGACATTTTAAGCACCTGAAAGCTGAGTGACAGTGACCTGCTGCAGCTAGCTCAATTAGAAGCTTAGGTGTGATGAAACGTTTTTTCTTTTTCTTTCTCTTCCCATTCAGTTTGTAGATGACCTACAGCCATGAAAGTTACTCCAATTGAAGACAAGATATAGCTGTCGCTTAGATAAAAAGAATTTTTCAGATACCTTTTACGGTTTTTACTCAGCAGTCGTTTGTTCGGAGGGGTGCTTTAGCAGCTAAAAGGTCAGTGAGAGTGAGGTCCTGCAGTTCAAACAAAGGGAGGAGCAGGTGGGCCAACCATTTTGTTTGTGCTTCGTTTTGGGTTGTGAAAGACCTACAGACATGAAGGTTACCCCAGTCTGAGACAAAGGATAGATGTTGCTTTCACTTAAAGAATTTTTCAGATACCTTTTACGGTTTTTGCTCAGCAGTCGTTTGTTCGGAGGGTAAGCACCTGGAAGCTAGCTGACAGTTAGCTTCTGCAGCAGCCTGCTAGAGTGCAGCTGCTGAAATCTTAGTGTGAGGCGGCCATTTTTTTAAGATCAAACATCTTATTCTCGCCCTCACGGCCACATATTTGGAGCTACAGTCACCATTTTTGGTCAGTTTGTAGACTGAAACCTCTGGACTCACACAATGTCTTCGGAATTACGGTAGGATTAATACTTTTCCTTAAAAACCCTCCAGACCAACCTAAAGTCGATGAGAGTTTCAGCCTTTCTCTATTCTTTTTGAGCTGAAGATGGGAGAGAAACGAATCAGACTATGTGTTTTCAACTGGTCATAAATATTTTTCTGAATGACACACATACACCAAAGTTGGTATAGTTGGAGTCGAAGGATTGCTGATGCTCATGGTGAAAATGTTTTTTGAATAACTCATACGGTTTTTGATCAGTAGTCGTTTGTTCGGTGCCGTTCTTCCCATACAAAAAAGCCTGGGAAGAAGAAACCAATAGTGAGTGCAGCTGTTGTCTGTGTCAGTGAGAGGCTCGTTAAGCGTTGTCAAGGTTACCAAGCTTCAAACAGATTTTACCTCTGCTGTTTTAAACAGCACATATTAATCTAATGGAGGGTGAAAGGACTGATTTAACATTGGGAAATGGATACTATATGACTGCTGTCCATGACACTTCCCTTGCCACTCAGCACTGATAGACTTTCAAAATAAGACTCCAGGGACCCTACAAAATAAAAGCCTCTATATTTTTTACATATATTTATTGCCCTATATGGCTCAACATTATGACCCAAACTCAACCCCGTTTTAGAGAATAGACTCTAGGAGACTGTTTAAAACACACCCTATAGCAAATTTCAAAATAAAAGCCTCCCATTTCCGCTTCATCTACTGCCCTAATAACATGGAAAAAGAGTGATTTAACGATTGGAAAGTAATCAACTATCATTGACGGGTCTGAACATTTTCTATAAACACAACTCTGTTGGACTTTCAAAATAAGACTCCAGGGACCCTACAAAATAAAAGCCTCTAGATTATACTAATGCATTAATTGATGCAAATGGCTCAACATTATGACCCAAACTCTTCCAGGTTGTTTTTATTAGACTCTAGTGACCTTTTCAAAACACACCCCAGAGCAAATTTCACAATAAAAGTCTCCCATTTACTCTGTAATACAGCAACTATTCACCTAATAACATGGAAAACCAGTGATTTAACATTTGGAAATGGATTCTATATCACTGCTGGGCGTGACCCATCTTTTGATGCACATTCATGATAGACTTTCAAAATAAGACTACAAGGACTCTACAGAATAAAAGCCTCTTCCTTATACACACTCATACATTCTGGCATATTGCTCATTGCCATTGGTGATTTCATCACTGCAATGGCTCTTAGAAGGCGGGCGGAGCCCGCCAATGGTAACAGGCGGGCGGAGCCCGCCAAAGGTGATTACATCACTGCAATGGCTCTTAGCAGGCGGGCGGAGCCCGCCATTGGTGATTTCATCACTGCAATGGCTCTTAGAAGGCGGGCAGAGCCCGCCATTGGTGATTTTTTTCTTCACTGAGATGGCTCCTAGCAGGCGGGCGAAGCCCGCCAACTGGGCTTTACCCACTGTGTTTCAATATGGACAACCCATATTACCCTTGTGCATCATACGCTGTGCACGTCTATTTCCCAGATTTCAGCACAAGTGGCACACAGCTCTCTTTGCCCATGAACTTGCCCTCTTTCCTTCCCTCAGCAGCCCTCAAAGGCGTAAGCAGTTGGTCTGGGGAGCCCCGACGTCACTTGCCAGGGCCGTATTGGCCCGGTTCCCCAGACGGGCAGTAGGTGGCCCCCCTCAAAATTTCTTTAGAAATTTTCTAGTTGGGGGGCCACATGCCGAAGGCATGGCCCACCTACTACTATTGCACATATTTATTCCGCGTATTATTATTGGGGGGCCACATGCCGAAGGCATGGCCCACCTACTACTATTGCACATATTTATTCCGCGTATTATTATTATTATTATAATTCTCCCGTATACCCAAAACTTCGGCGCGTAACTAGTCCCGCACGGTTTGGCGGATCGGGCCCAAAGTTGGCACACGCGTTGGGACCAATGGGGTGATGTGTGCTTGTATAAAACTTTCTCATTAGTCCGAAGGTTTGCGAATTATTAGCGAAAACGTCGCAAAAAAATCCCATAGGAAATGAATGGGAAGAGGTAAAAAAAAGCATAAAAAACAGCACTTCACTGTGTCGGCATACATTCACCTAGAAAAACAGTTTGAAGCTCAGTTTGTAGATAAATCCTTCGTCTATTTAAAACTGAAGACGGTATGTTGATAACTGCTACGGTTTTTGTATAATCAGACCTCAAGCGCCACAAAGTTTTAGCAAAATCCAGCCTGCTAGAGTGGAGCAACTGAAAAGCTAGAGTGTGAGGCAGGCGTTTTTTAAACACAAAAAAACATTTTAAACTCGCCCTCACGGCCACATATTTATAGCTAGAGTCACCATTTTTGGTCAGTTTGTAGACTGAAATCTCTGGACCCACACAATATCTTCGGAATTACGGTAGGATTAATACTTTTCCTTAAAAACCCTCCAGACCGACCTAAAGTCGATGAAAATCAGAGCCGTTTTTCATTGGTTTTGGAGCAGAAGAGGGGAGAAAAACGAATCAGACTATGTGTTTTAAACTCGTCATAAATATTTTTCTGAATGACACACATACACCAAAGTTGGCATAGTTGGAGTCGAAGGATGACTGACGCTCACGGTGAAAAAATTTTTTGAATAACTCATACGGTTTTTGCTCAGCAGTCGTTTGTTCGGAGGACATTTTAAGCACCTGAAAGCTGAGTGACAGTGACCTGCTGCAGCTAGCTCAATTAGAAGCTTAGGTGTGATGAAACGTTTTTTCTTTTTCTTTCTCTTCCCATTCAGTTTGTAGATGACCTACAGCCATGAAAGTTACTCCAATCGAAGACAAGATATAGCTGTCGCTTAGATAAAAAGAATTTTTCAGATACCTTTTACGGTTTTTACTCAGCAGTCGTTTGTTCGGAGGGGTGCTTTAGCAGCTAAAAGGTGAGTGAGAGTGAGGTCCTGCAGTTAAAAGAAAGGGAGGAGCAGGTGGGCCAACCATTTTGTTTGTGCTTCGTTTTGGGTTGTGAAAGACCTACAGACATGAAGGTTACCCCAGTCTGAGACAAAGGATAGATGTTGCTTTCACTGAAAGAATTTTTCAGATATCTTTTACGGTTTTTGCTCAGCAGTCGTTTGTTCGGAGGGTAAGCACCTGGAAGCTAGCTGACAGTTAGCTTCTGCAGCAGCCTGCTAGAGTGCAGCTGCTGAAATCTTAGTGTGAGGCGGCCATTTTTTTCAGATCAAACATCTTATTCTCGCCCTCACGGCCACATATTTGGAGCTACAGTCACCATTTTTGGTCAGTTTGTAGACTGAAACCTCTGGACTCACACAATGTCTTCGGAATTACGGTAGGATTAATACTTTTCCTTAAAAACCCTCCAGACCAACCTAAAGTCGATGAGAGTTTCAGCCTTTCTCTATTCTTTTTGAGCTGAAGATGGGAGAGAAACGAATCAGACTATGTGTTTTCAACTCGTCATAAATATTTTTCTGAATGACACACATACACCAAAGTTGGTATAGTTGGAGTCGAAGGATTGCTGATGCTCATGGTGAAAATGTTTTTTGAATAACTCATACGGTTTTTGATCAGTAGTCGTTTGTTCGGTGCCGTTCTTCCCATACAAAAAAGCCTGGGAAGAAGAAACCAATAGTGAGTGCAGCTGTTGTCTGTGTCAGTGAGAGGCTCGTTAAGCGTTGTCAAGGTTACCAAGCTTCAAACAGATTTTACCTCTGCTGTTTTAAACAGCACATATTAATCTAATGGAGGGTGAAAGGACTGATTTAACATTGGGAAATGGATACTATATGACTGCTGTCCATGACACTTCCCTTGCCACTCAGCACTGATAGACTTTCAAAATAAGACTCCAGGGACCCTACAAAATAAAAGCCTCTATATTTTTTACATATATTTATTGCCCTATATGGCTCAACATTATGACCCAAACTCAACCCCGTTTTAGAGAATAGACTCTAGGAGACTGTTTAAAACACACCCTATAGCAAATTTCAAAATAAAAGCTTCCCATTTCCGCTTCATCTACTGCCCTAATAACATGGAAAAAGAGTGATTTAACGATTGGAAAGTAATCAACTATCATTGACGGGTCTGAACATTTTCTATAAACACAACTCTGTTGGACTTTCAAAATAAGACTCCAGCGACCCTACAAAATAAAAGCCTCTAGATTATACTAATGCATTAATTGATGCAAATGGCTCAACATTATGACCCAAACTCTTCCAGGTTGTTTTTATTAGACTCTAGTGACCTTTTCAAAACACACCCCAGAGCAAATTTCACAATAAAAGTCTCCCATTTACTCTGTAATAAAGCAACTATTCACCTAATAACATGGAAAACCAGTGATTTAACATTTGGAAATGGATTCTATATCACTGCTGGGCGTGACCCATCTTTTGATGCACATTCATGATAGACTTTCAAAATAAGACTACAAGGACTCTACAGAATAAAAGCCTCTTCCTTATACACACTCATACATTCTGGCATATTGCTCATTGCCATTGGTGATTTCATCACTGCAATGGCTCTTAGAAGGAGGGCGGAGCCCGCCAATGGTAACAGGCGGGCGGAGCCCGCCAAAGGTGATTACATCACTGCAATGGCTCTTAGCAGGCGGGCGGAGCCCGCCATTGGTGATTTCATCACTGCAATGGCTCTTAGAAGGCGGGCAGAGCCCGCCATTGGTGATTTTTTTCTTCACTGAGATGGCTCCTAGCAGGCGGGCGAAGCCCGCCAACTGGGCTTTACCCACTGTGTTTCAATATGGACAACCCATATTACCCTTGTGCATCATACGCTGTGCACGTCTATTTCCCAGATGTCAGCACAAGTGGCACACAGCTCTCTTTGCCCATGAACTTGCCCTCTTTCCTTCCCTCAGCAGCCCTCAAAGGCGTAAGCAGTTGGTCTGGGGAGCCCCGACGTCACTTGCCAGGGCCGTATTGGCCCGGTTCCCCAGACGGGCAGTAGGTGGCCCCCCTCAAAATTTCTTTAGAAATTTTCTAGTTATTATTATAATTCTCCCGTATACCCAAAACTTCGGCGCGTAACTAGTCCCGCACGGTTTGGCGGATCGGGCCCAAAGTTGGCACACGCGTCGGGACCAATGGGGTTATGTGTGCTTGTATAAAACTTTCTCATTAGTCCGAAGGTTTGCGAATTATTAGCGAAAACGTCGCAAAAAAATCCCATAGGAAATGAATGGGGAGAGGAAAAAAAAAGCATAAAAAACAGCACTTCACTGTGTCGGCATACATTCACCTAGAAAAACAGTTTGAAGCTCAGTTTGTAGATAAATCCTTCGTCTATTTAAAACTGAAGACGGTATGTTGATAACTGCTACGGTTTTTGTATAATCAGACCTCAAGCGCCACAAAGTTTTAGCAAAATCCAGCCTGCTAGAGTGGAGCAACTGAAAAGCTAGAGTGTGAGGCAGGCGTTTTTTAAACACAAAAAAACATTTTAAACTCGCCCTCACGGCCACATATTTATAGCTAGAGTCACCATTTTTGGTCAGTTTGTAGACTGAAATCTCTGGACCCACACAATATCTTCGGAATTACGGTAGGATTAATACTTTTCCTTAAAAACCCTCCAGACCGACCTAAAGTCGATGAAAATCAGAGCCGTTTTTCATTGGTTTTGGAGCAGAAGAGGGGAGAAAAACGAATCCGACTATGTGTTTTAAACTCGTCATAAATATTTTTCTGAATGACACACATACACCAAAGTTGGCATAGTTGGAGTCGAAGGATGACTGACGCTCACGGTGAAAAAATTTTTTGAATAACTCATACGGTTTTTGCTCAGCAGTCGTTTGTTCGGAGGACATTTTAAGCACCTGAAAGCTGAGTGACAGTGACCTGCTGCAGCTAGCTCAATTAGAAGCTTAGGTGTGATGAAACGTTTTTTCTTTTTCTTTCTCTTCCCATTCAGTTTGTAGATGACCTACAGCCATGAAAGTTACTCCAATTGAAGACAAGATATAGCTGTCGCTTAGATAAAAAGAATTTTTCAGATACCTTTTACGGTTTTTACTCAGCAGTCGTTTGTTCGGAGGGGTGCTTTAGCAGCTAAAAGGTGAGTGAGAGTGAGGTCCTGCAGTTCAAACAAAGGGAGGAGCAGGTGGGCCAACCATTTTGTTTGTGCTTCGTTTTGGGTTGTGAAAGACCTACAGACATGAAGGTTACCCCAGTCTGAGACAAAGGATAGATGTTGCTTTCACTGAAAGAATTTTTCAGATATCTTTTACGGTTTTTGCTCAGCAGTCGTTTGTTCGGAGGGTAAGCACCTGGAAGCTAGCTGACAGTTAGCTTCTGCAGCAGCCTGCTAGAGTGCAGCTGCTGAAATCTTAGTGTGAGGCGGCCATTTTTTAAGATCAAACATCTTATTCTCGCCCTCACGGCCACATATTTGGAGCTACAGTCACCATTTTTGGTCAGTTTGTAGACTGAAACCTCTGGACTCACACAATGTCTTCGGAATTACGGTAGGATTAATACTTTGCCTTAAAAACCCTCCAGACCAACCTAAAGTGGATGAGAGTTTCAGCCTTTCTCCATTCTTTTTGAGCTGAAGATGGGAGAAAAACGAATCAGACTATGTGTTTTCAACTCGTCATAAATATTTTTCTGAATGACACACATACACCAAAGTTGGTATAGTTGGAGTCGAAGGATTGCTGATGCTCATGGTGAAAATGTTTTTTGAATAACTCATACGGTTTTTGATCAGTAGTCGTTTGTTCGGTGCCGTTCTTCCCATACAAAAAAGCCTGGGAAGAAGAAACCAATAGTGAGTGCAGCTGTTGTCTGTGTCAGTGAGAGGCTCGTTAAGCGTTGTCAAGGTTACCAAGCTTCAAACAGATTTTACCTCTGCTGTTTTAAACAGCACATATTAATCTAATGGAGGGTGAAAGGACTGATTTAACATTGGGAAATGGATACTATATGACTGCTGTACATGACACTTCCCTTGCCACTCAGCACTGATAGACTTTCAAAATAAGACTCCAGGGACCCTACAAAATAAAAGCCTCTATATTTTTTACATATATTTATTGCTCTATATGGCTCAACATTATGACCCAAACTCAACCCCGTTTTAGAGAATAGACTCTAGGAGACTGTTTAAAACACACCCTATAGCAAATTTCAAAATAAAAGCCTCCCATTTCCGCTTCATCTACTGCCCTAATAACATGGAAAAAGAGTGATTTAACGATTGGAAAGTAATCAACTATCATTGACGGGTCTGAACATTTTCTATAAACACAACTCTGTTGGACTTTCAAAATAAGACTCCAGGGACCCTACAAAATAAAAGCCTCTAGATTATAGTAATGCATTAATTGATGCAAATGGCTCAACATTATGACCCAAACTCTTCCAGGTTGTTTTTATTAGACTCTAGTGACCTTTTCAAAACACACCCCAGAGCAAATTTCACAATAAAAGTCTCCCATTTACTCTGTAATACAGCAACTATTCACCTAATAACATGGAAAACCAGTGATTTAACATTTGGAAATGGATTCTATATCACTGCTGGGCGTGACCCATCTTTTGATGCACATTCATGATAGACTTTCAAAATAAGACTACAAGGACTCTACAGAATAAAAGCCTCTTCCTTATACACACTCATACATTCTGGCATATTGCTCATTGCCATTGGTGATTTCATCACTGCAATGGCTCTTAGAAGGCGGGCGGAGCCCGCCAATGGTAACAGGCGGGCGGAGCCCGCCAAAGGTGATTACATCACTGCAATGGCTCTTAGCAGGCGGGCGGAGCCCGCCATTGGTGATTTCATCACTGCAATGGCTCTTAGAAGGCGGGCAGAGCCCGCCATTGGTGATTTTTTTCTTCACTGAGATGGCTCCTAGCAGGCGGGCGAAGCCCGCCAACTGGGCTTTACCCACTGTGTTTCAATATGGACAACCCATATTACCCTTGTGCATCATACTCTGTGCACGTCTATTTCCCAGATTTCAGCACAAGTGGCACACAGCTCTCTTTGCCCATGAACTTGCCCTCTTTCCTTCCCTCAGCAGCCCTCAAAGGCGTAAGCAGTTGGTCTGGGGAGCCCCGACGTCACTTGCCAGGGCCGTATTGGCCCGGTTCCCCAGACGGGCAGTAGGTGGCCCCCCTCAAAATTTCTTTAGAAATTTTCTAGTTATTATAATTCTCCCGTATACCCAAAACTTCGGCGCATAACTAGTCCCGCACGGTTTGGCGGATCGGGCCCAAAGTTGGCACACGCGTCGGGACCAATGGGGTGATGTGTGCTTGTATAAAACTTTCTCATTAGTCCGAAGGTTTGCGAATTATTAGCGAAAACGTCGCAAAAAAATCCCATAGGAAATGAATGGGGAGAGGAAAAAAAAAGCATAAAAAACAGCACTTCACTGTGTCGGCATACATTCACCTAGAAAAACAGTTTGAAGCTCAGTTTGTAGATAAATCCTTCGTCTATTTAAAACTGAAGACGGTATGTTGATAACTGCTACGGTTTTTGTATAATCAGACCTCAAGCGCCACAAAGTTTTAGCAAAATCCAGCCTGCTAGAGTGGAGCAACTGAAAAGCTAGAGTGTGAGGCAGGCGTTTTTTAAACACAAAAAAACATTTTAAACTCGCCCTCACGGCCACATATTTATAGCTAGAGTCACCATTTTTGGTCAGTTTGTAGACTGAAATCTCTGGACCCACACAATATCTTCGGAATTACGGTAGGATTAATACTTTTCCTTAAAAACCCTCCAGACCGACCTAAAGTCGATGAAAATCAGAGCCGTTTTTCATTGGTTTTGGAGCAGAAGAGGGGAGAAAAACGAATCAGACTATGTGTTTTAAACTCGTCATAAATATTTTTCTGAATGACACACATACACCAAAGTTGGCATAGTTGGAGTCGAAGCATGACTGACGCTCACGGTGAAAAAATTTTTTGAATAACTCATACGGTTTTTGCTCAGCAGTCGTTTGTTCGGAGGACATTTTAAGCACCTGAAAGCTGAGTGACAGTGACCTGCTGCAGCTAGCTCAATTAGAAGCTTAGGTGTGATGAAACGTTTTTTCTTTTTCTTTCTCTTCCCGTTCAGTTTGTAGATGACCTACAGCCATGAAAGTTACTCCAATTGAAGACAAGATATAGCTGTCGCTTAGATAAAAAGAATTTTTCAGATACCTTTTACGGTTTTTACTCAGCAGTCGTTTGTTCGGAGGGGTGCTTTAGCAGCTAAAAGGTGAGTGAGAGTGAGGTCCTGCAGTTCAAACAAAGGGAGGAGCAGGTGGGCCAACCATTTTGTTTGTGCTTCGTTTTGGGTTGTGAAAGACCTACAGACATGAAGGTTACCCCAGTCTGAGACAAAGGATAGATGTTGCTTTCACTGAAAGAATTTTTCAGATATCTTTTACGGTTTTTGCTCAGCAGTCGTTTGTTCGGAGGGTAAGCACCTGGAAGCTAGCTGACAGTTAGCTTCTGCAGCAGCCTGCTAGAGTGCAGCTGCTGAAATTTAGTGTGAGGCGGCCATTTTTTTAAGATCAAACATCTTATTCTCGCCCTCACGGCCACATATTTGGAGCTACAGTCACCATTTTTGGTCAGTTTGTAGACTGAAACCTCTGGACTCACACAATGTCTTCGGAATTACGGTAGGATTAATACTTTTCCTTAAAAACCCTCCAGACCAACCTAAAGTCGATGAGTTTCAGCCTTTCTCCATTCTTTTTGAGCTGAAGATGGGAGAGAAACGAATCAGACTATGTGTTTTCAAGTCGTCATAAATATTGTTCTGAATGACACACATACACCAAAGTTGGTATAGTTGGAGTCGAAGGATTGCTGATGCTCATGGTGAAAATGTTTTTTGAATAACTCATACGGTTTTTGATCAGTAGTCGTTTGTTCGGTGCCGTTCTTCCTATACAAAAAAGCCTGGGAAGAAGAAACGAATAGTGAGTGCAGCTGTTGTCTGTGTCAGTGAGAGGCTCGTTAAGCGTTGTCAAGGTTACCAAGCTTCAAACAGATTTTACCTCTGCTGTTTTAAACAGCACATATTAATCTAATGGAGGGTGAAAGGACTGATTTAACATTGGGAAATGGATACTATATGACTGCTGTCCATGACACTTCCCTTGCCACTCAGCACTGATAGACTTTCAAAATAAGACTCCAGGGACCCTACAAAATAAAAGCCTCTATATTTTTTACATATATTTATTGCCCTATATGGCTCAACATTATGACCCAAACTCAACCCCGTTTTAGAGAATAGACTCTAGGAGACTGTTTAAAACACACCCTATAGCAAATTTCAAAATAAAAGCCTCCCATTTCCGCTTCATCTACTGCCCTAATAACATGGAAAAAGAGTGATTTAACGATTGGAAAGTAATCAACTATCATTGACGGGTCTGAACATTTTCTATAAACACAACTCTGTTGGACTTTCAAAATAAGACTCCAGCGACCCTACAAAATAAAAGCCTCTAGATTATACTAATGCATTAATTGATGCAAATGGCTCAACATTATGACCCAAACTCTTCCAGGTTGTTTTTATTAGACTCTAGTGACCTTTTCAAAACACACCCAGAGCAAATTTCACAATAAAAGTCTCCCATTTACTCTGTAATACAGCAACTATTCACCTAATAACATGGAAAACCAGTGATTTAACATTTGGAAATTGATTCTATATAACTGCTGGGCATGACCCATCTTTAGATGCACTTCCATGATAGACTTTCAAAATAAGACTCCAGGGACTCTACAGAATAAAAGCCTCTTCCTTATACACACTCATACATTCTGGCATATTGCTCATTGCCATTTGTAATTTCATCACTGCAATGGCTCTTAGAAGGCGGGCGGAGCCCGCCATTGGTGATTTCATCACTGCAATGGCTCTTAGAAGGCGGGCGGAGCCCGCCATTGGTGATTTCATCACTGCAATGGCTCTTAGCAGGCGGGCAGAGCCCGCCATTGGTGATTTTTTTCATCGCTGCAAGGGCTCCTAGCAGGCGGGCGGAGCCCCCCAACTGAGCTTTACCCACTGCGGTTCAATATGGACAACCCATATTACCCTTTTGCATCATACGCTGTGCACGTCTATTTCCCAGATTTCAGCACAAGTGGCACACAGCTCTCTTTGCCCATGACCTAGCCCTCTTTCCTTCCCTCAGCAGCCCTCAAAGGCGTAAGCAGTTGGTCTGGTGAGCCCCGACATCACTTGCCAGGGCCGTATTGGCCCTGTTCCCCAGACGGGCAGTAGGTGGCCCCCCTCAAAATTTCTTTAGAAATTTTCTAGTTGGGGGGCCACATGCCGAAGGCATGGCCCACCTACTACTATTGCACATATTTATTCCGCGTATTATTATTATTATTATAATTCTCCCGTATACCCAAAACTTCGGCACGTAACTAGTCCCGCACGGTTTGGCGGATCGGGCCCAAAGTTGGCACACGCGTCGGGACCAATGGGGTGATGTGTGCTTGTATAAAACTTTCTCATTAGTCCGAAGGTTTGCGAATTATTAGCGAAAACGTCGCAAAAAAATCCCATAGGAAATGAATGGGAAGAGGTAAAAAAAAGCATAAAAAACAGCACTTCACTGTGTCGGCATACATTCACCTAGAAAAACAGTTTGAAGCTCAGTTTGTAGATAAATCCTTCGTCTATTTAAAACTGAAGACGGTATGTTGATAACTGCTACGGTTTTTGTATAATCAGACCTCAAGCGCCACAAAGTTTTAGCAAAATCCAGCCTGCTAGAGTGGAGCAACTGAAAAGCTAGAGTGTGAGGCAGGCGTTTTTTAAACACAAAAAAACATTTTAAACTCGCCCTCACGGCCACATATTTATAGCTAGAGTCACCATTTTTGGTCAGTTTGTAGACTGAAATCTCTGGACCCACACAATATCTTCGGAATTACGGTAGGATTAATACTTTTCCTTAAAAACCCTCCAGACCGACCTAAAGTCGATGAAAATCAGAGCCGTTTTTCATTGGTTTTGGAGCAGAAGAGGGGAGAAAAACGAATCAGACTATGTGTTTTAAACTCGTCATAAATATTTTTCTGAATGACACACATACACCAAAGTTGGCATAGTTGGAGTCGAAGGATGACTGACGCTCACGGTGAAAAAATTTTTTGAATAACTCATACGGTTTTTGCTCAGCAGTCGTTTGTTCGGAGGACATTTTAAGCACCTGAAAGCTGAGTGACAGTGACCTGCTGCAGCTAGCTCAATTAGAAGCTTAGGTGTGATGAAACGTTTTTTCTTTTTCTTTCTCTTCCCATTCAGTTTGTAGATGACCTACAGCCATGAAAGTTACTCCAATTGAAGACAAGATATAGCTGTAGCTTAGATAAAAAGAATTTTTCAGATACCTTTTACGGTTTTTACTCAGCAGTCGTTTGTTCGGAGGGGTGCTTTAGCAGCTAAAAGGTGAGTGAGAGTGATGTCCTGCAGTTCAAACAAAGGGAGGAGCAGGTGGGCCAACCATTTTGTTTGTGCTTCGTTTTGGGTTGTGAAAGACCTACAGACATGAAGGTTACCCCAGTCTGAGACAAAGGATAGATGTTGCTTTCACTGAAAGAATTTTTCAGATATCTTTTACGGTTTTTGCTCAGCAGTCGTTTGTTCGGAGGGTAAGCACCTGGAAGCTAGCTGACAGTTAGCTTCTGCAGCAGCCTGCTAGAGTGCAGCTGCTGAAATCTTAGTGTGAGGCGGCCATTTTTTTAAGATCAAACATCTTATTCTCGCCCTCACGGCCACATATTTGGAGCTACAGTCACCATTTTTGGTCAGTTTGTAGACTGAAACCTCTGGACTCACGCAATGTCTTCGGAATCACGGTAGGATTAATACTTTTCCTTAAAAACCCTCCAGACCAACCTAAAGTCGATGAGTTTCAGCCTTTCTCCATTCTTTTTGAGCTGAAGATGGGAGAGAAACGAATCAGACTATGTGTTTTCAAGTCGTCATAAATATTGTTCTGAATGACACACATACACCAAAGTTGGTATAGTTGGAGTCGAAGGATTGCTGATGCTCATGGTGAATTTTTTTTTTTAATAACTCATACGGTTTTTGCTCAGCAGTCGTTTGTTCGGTGCCGTTCTTCCCATACAAAAAAGCCTGGGAAGAAGAAACCAATAGTGAGTGCAGCTGTTGTCTGTGTCAGTGAGAGGCTCCTTAAGCGTTGTCAAGGTTACCAAGCTTCAAACAGATTTTATCTCTGCTGTTTTAAACAGCACATATTAATCTAATGGAGGGTGAAAGCACTGATTTAACATTGGGAAATGGATACTATATGACTGCTGTCCATGACACTTCCCTTGCCACTCATCACTGATAGACTTTCAAAATAAGACTCCAGGGACCCTACAAAATAAAAGCCTCTATATTTTTTACATATATTTATTGCCCTATATGGCTCAACATTATGACCCAAACTCAACCCCGTTTTAGAGAATAGACTCTAGGAGACTGTTTAAAACACACCCTATAGCAAATTTCAAAATAAAAGCCTCCCATTTCCGCTTCATCTACTGCCCTAATAACATGGAAAAAGAGTGATTTAACGATTGGAAAGTAATCAACTATCATTGACGGGTCTGAACATTTTCTATAAACACAACTCTGTTGGACTTTCAAAATAAGACTCCAGGGACCCTACAAAATAAAAGCCTCTAGATTATACTAATGCATTAATTGATGCAAATGGCTCAACATTATGACCCAAACTCTTCCAGGTTGTTTTTATTAGACTCTAGTGACCTTTTCAAGACACACCCCAGAGCAAATTTCACAATAAAAGTCTCCCATTTACTCTGTAATACATCAACTATTCACCTAATAACATGGAAAACCAGTGATTTAACATTTGGAAATGGATTCTATATCACTGCTGGGCGTGACCCATCTTTTGATGCACATTCATGATAGACTTTCAAAATAAGACTACAAGGACTCTACAGAATAAAAGCCTCTTCCTTATACACACTCATACATTCTGGCATATTGCTCATTGCCATTGGTGATTACATCACTGCAATGGCTCTTAGCAGGCGGGCGGAGCCCGCCATTGGTGATTTCATCACTGCAATGGCTCTTAGAAGGCGGGCAGAGCCCGCCATTGGTGATTTGTTTCTTCACTGAGATGGCTCCTAGCAGGCGGGCGAAGCCCGCCAACTGGGCTTTACCCACTGTGTTTCAATATGGACAACCCATATTACCCTTGTGCATCATACGCTGTGCACGTCTATTTCCCAGATTTCAGCACAAGTGGCACACAGCTCTCTTTGCCCATGAACTTGCCCTCTTTCCTTCCCTCAGCAGCCCTCAAAGGCGTAAGCAGTTGGTCTGGGGAGCCCCGACGTCACTTGCCAGGGCCGTATTGGCCCGGTTCCCCAGACGGGCAGTAGGTGGCCCCCCTCAAAATTTCTTTAGAAATTTTCTAGTTGGGGGGCCACATGCCGAAGGCATGGCCCACCTACTACTATTGCACATATTTATTCCGCGTATTATTATTATTATAATTCTCCCGTATACCCAAAACTTCGGCGCGTAACTAGTCCCGCACGGTTTGGCGGATCGGGCCCAAAGTTGGCACACGCGTCGGGACCAATGGGGTGATGTGTGCTTGTATAAAACTTTCTCATTAGTCCGAAGGTTTGCGAATTATTAGCGAAAACGTCGCAAAAAAATCCCATAGGAAATGAATGGGGAGAGGAAAAAAAAAGCATAAAAAACAGCACTTCACTGTGTCGGCATACATTCACCTAGAAAAACAGTTTGAAGCTCAGTTTGTAGATAAATCCTTCGTCTATTTAAAACTGAAGACGGTATGTTGATAACTGCTACGGTTTTTGTATAATCAGACCTCAAGCGCCACAAAGTTTTAGCAAAATCCAGCCTGCTAGAGTGGAGCAACTGAAAAGCTAGAGTGTGAGGCAGGCGTTTTTTAAACACAAAAAAACATTTTAAACTCGCCCTCACGGCCACATATTTATAGCTAGAGTCACCATTTTTGGTCAGTTTGTAGACTGAAATCTCTGGACCCACACAATATCTTCGGAATTACGGTAGGATTAATACTTTTCCTTAAAAACCCTCCAGACCGACCTAAAGTCGATGAAAATCAGAGCCGTTTTTCATTGGTTTTGGAGCAGAAGAGGGGAGAAAAACGAATCCGACTATGTGTTTTAAACTCGTCATAAATATTTTTCTGAATGACACACATACACCAAAGTTGGCATAGTTGGAGTCGAAGGATGACTGACGCTCACGGTGAAAAAATTTTTTGAATAACTCATACGGTTTTTGCTCAGCAGTCGTTTGTTCGGAGGACATTTTAAGCACCTGAAAGCTGAGTGACAGTGACCTGCTGCAGCTAGCTCAATTAGAAGCTTAGGTGTGATGAAACGTTTTTTCTTTTTCTTTCTCTTCCCATTCAGTTTGTAGATGACCTACAGCCATGAAAGTTACTCCAATTGAAGACAAGATATAGCTGTCGCTTAGATAAAAAGAATTTTTCAGATACCTTTTACGGTTTTTACTCAGCAGTCGTTTGTTCGGAGGGGTGCTTTAGCAGCTAAAAGGTGAGTGAGAGTGAGGTCCTGCAGTTCAAACAAAGGGAGGAGCAGGTGGGCCAACCATTTTGTTTGTGCTTCGTTTTGGGTTGTGAAAGACCTACAGACATGAAGGTTACCCCAGTCTGAGACAAAGGATAGATGTTGCTTTCACTGAAAGAATTTTTCAGATATCTTTTACGGTTTTTGCTCAGCAGTCGTTTGTTCGGAGGGTAAGCACCTGGAAGCTAGCTGACAGTTAGCTTCTGCAGCAGCCTGCTAGAGTGCAGCTGCTGAAATCTTAGTGTGAGGCGGCCATTTTTTAAGATCAAACATCTTATTCTCGCCCTCACGGCCACATATTTGGAGCTACAGTCACCATTTTTGGTCAGTTTGTAGACTGAAACCTCTGGACTCACACAATGTCTTCGGAATTACGGTAGGATTAATACTTTGCCTTAAAAACCCTCCAGACCAACCTAAAGTGGATGAGAGTTTCAGCCTTTCTCCATTCTTTTTGAGCTGAAGATGGGAGAAAAACGAATCAGACTATGTGTTTTCAACTCGTCATAAATATTTTTCTGAATGACACACATACACCAAAGTTGGTATAGTTGGAGTCGAAGGATTGCTGATGCTCATGGTGAAAATGTTTTTTGAATAACTCATACGGTTTTTGATCAGTAGTCGTTTGTTCGGTGCCGTTCTTCCCATACAAAAAAGCCTGGGAAGAAGAAACCAATAGTGAGTGCAGCTGTTGTCTGTGTCAGTGAGAGGCTCGTTAAGCGTTGTCAAGGTTACCAAGCTTCAAACAGATTTTACCTCTGCTGTTTTAAACAGCACATATTAATCTAATGGAGGGTGAAAGGACTGATTTAACATTGGGAAATGGATACTATATGACTGCTGTACATGACACTTCCCTTGCCACTCAGCACTGATAGACTTTCAAAATAAGACTCCAGGGACCCTACAAAATAAAAGCCTCTATATTTTTTACATATATTTATTGCTCTATATGGCTCAACATTATGACCCAAACTCAACCCCGTTTTAGAGAATAGACTCTAGGAGACTGTTTAAAACACACCCTATAGCAAATTTCAAAATAAAAGCCTCCCATTTCCGCTTCATCTACTGCCCTAATAACATGGAAAAAGAGTGATTTAACGATTGGAAAGTAATCAACTATCATTGACGGGTCTGAACATTTTCTATAAACACAACTCTGTTGGACTTTCAAAATAAGACTCCAGGGACCCTACAAAATAAAAGCCTCTAGATTATAGTAATGCATTAATTGATGCAAATGGCTCAACATTATGACCCAAACTCTTCCAGGTTGTTTTTATTAGACTCTAGTGACCTTTTCAAAACACACCCCAGAGCAAATTTCACAATAAAAGTCTCCCATTTACTCTGTAATACAGCAACTATTCACCTAATAACATGGAAAACCAGTGATTTAACATTTGGAAATGGATTCTATATCACTGCTGGGCGTGACCCATCTTTTGATGCACATTCATGATAGACTTTCAAAATAAGACTACAAGGACTCTACAGAATAAAAGCCTCTTCCTTATACACACTCATACATTCTGGCATATTGCTCATTGCCATTGGTGATTTCATCACTGCAATGGCTCTTAGAAGGCGGGCGGAGCCCGCCAAAGGTGATTACATCACTGCAATGGCTCTTAGCAGGCGGGCGGAGCCCGCCATTGGTGATTTCATCACTGCAATGGCTCTTAGAAGGCGGGCAGAGCCCGCCATTGGTGATTTTTTTCTTCACTGAGATGGCTCCTAGCAGGCGGGCGAAGCCCGCCAACTGGGCTTTACCCACTGTGTTTCAATATGGACAACCCATATTACCCTTGTGCATCATACTCTGTGCACGTCTATTTCCCAGATTTCAGCACAAGTGGCACACAGCTCTCTTTGCCCATGAACTTGCCCTCTTTCCTTCCCTCAGCAGCCCTCAAAGGCGTAAGCAGTTGGTCTGGGGAGCCCCGACGTCACTTGCCAGGGCCGTATTGGCCCGGTTCCCCAGACGGGCAGTAGGTGGCCCCCCTCAAAATTTCTTTAGAAATTTTCTAGTTGGGGGGCCACATGCCGAAGGCATGGCCCACCTACTACTATTGCACATATTTATTCCGCGTATTATTATTATTATTATAATTCTCCCGTATACCCAAAACTTCGGCGCGTAACTAGTCCCGCACGGTTTGGCGGATCGGGCCCAAAGTTGGCACACGCGTTGGGACCAATGGGGTGATGTGTGCTTGTATAAAACTTTCTCATTAGTCCGAAGGTTTGCGAATTATTAGCGAAAACGTCGCAAAAAAATCCCATAGGAAATGAATGGGAAGAGGTAAAAAAAAGCATAAAAAACAGCACTTCACTGTGTCGGCATACATTCACCTAGAAAAACAGTTTGAAGCTCAGTTTGTAGATAAATCCTTCGTCTATTTAAAACTGAAGACGGTATGTTGATAACTGCTACGGTTTTTGTATAATCAGACCTCAAGCGCCACAAAGTTTTAGCAAAATCCAGCCTGCTAGAGTGGAGCAACTGAAAAGCTAGAGTGTGAGGCAGGCGTTTTTTAAACACAAAAAAACATTTTAAACTCGCCCTCACGGCCACATATTTATAGCTAGAGTCACCATTTTTGGTCAGTTTGTAGACTGAAATCTCTGGACCCACACAATATCTTCGGAATTACGGTAGGATTAATACTTTTCCTTAAAAACCCTCCAGACCGACCTAAAGTCGATGAAAATCAGAGCCGTTTTTCATTGGTTTTGGAGCAGAAGAGGGGAGAAAAACGAATCAGACTATGTGTTTTAAACTCGTCATAAATATTTTTCTGAATGACACACATACACCAAAGTTGACATAGTTGGAGTCGAAGGATGACTGACGCTCACGGTGAAAAAATTTTTTGAATAACTCATACGGTTTTTGCTCAGTAGTCGTTTGTTCGGAGGACATTTTAAGCACCTGAAAGCTGAGTGACAGTGACCTGCTGCAGCTAGCTCAATTAGAAGCTTAGGTGTGATGAAACGTTTTTTCTTTTTCTTTCTCTTCCCATTCAGTT
This sequence comes from Cyprinodon diabolis, assembly GCA_030533445.1. NCBI lineage: Eukaryota > Metazoa > Chordata > Actinopteri > Cyprinodontiformes > Cyprinodontidae > Cyprinodon > Cyprinodon diabolis. The sequence goes on along the minus strand of CM060083.1, from coordinate 40,584,382 downwards.
TGTAGATGACCTACAGCCATGAAAGTTACTCCAATCGAAGACAAGATATAGCTGTCGCTTAGATAAAAAGAATTTTTCAGATACCTTTTACGGTTTTTACTCAGCAGTCGTTTGTTCGGAGGGGTGCTTTAGCAGCTAAAAGGTGAGTGAGAGTGAGGTCCTGCAGTTAAAAGAAAGGGAGGAGCAGGTGGGCCAACCATTTTGTTTGTGCTTCGTTTTGGGTTGTGAAAGACCTACAGACATGAAGGTTACCCCAGTCTGAGACAAAGGATAGATGTTGCTTTCACTGAAAGAATTTTTCAGATATCTTTTACGGTTTTTGCTCAGCAGTCGTTTGTTCGGAGGGTAAGCACCTGGAAGCTAGCTGACAGTTAGCTTCTGCAGCAGCCTGCTAGAGTGCAGCTGCTGAAATCTTAGTGTGAGGCGGCCATTTTTTTAAGATCAAACATCTTATTCTCGCCCTCACGGCCACATATTTGGAGCTACAGTCACCATTTTTGGTCAGTTTGTAGACTGAAACCTCTGGACTCACACAATGTCTTCTGAATTACGGTAGGATTAATACTTTTCCTTAAAAACCCTCCAGACCAACCTAAAGTCGATGAGAGTTTCAGCCTTTCTCTATTCTTTTTGAGCTGAAGATGGGAGAGAAACGAATCAGACTATGTGTTTTCAACTCGTCATAAATATTTTTCTGAATGACACACATACACCAAAGTTGGTATAGTTGGAGTCGAAGGATTGCTGATGCTCATGGTGAAAATGTTTTTTGAATAACTCATACGGTTTTTGATCAGTAGTCGTTTGTTCGGTGCCGTTCTTCCCATACAAAAAAGCCTGGGAAGAAGAAACCAATAGTGAGTGCAGCTGTTGTCTGTGTCAGTGAGAGGCTCGTTAAGCGTTGTCAAGGTTACCAAGCTTCAAACAGATTTTACCTCTGCTGTTTTAAACAGCACATATTAATCTAATGGAGGGTGAAAGGACTGATTTAACATTGGGAAATGGATACTATATGACTGCTGTCCATGACACTTCCCTTGCCACTCAGCACTGATAGACTTTCAAAATAAGACTCCAGGGACCCTACAAAATAAAAGCCTCTATATTTTTTACATATATTTATTGCCCTATATGGCTCAACATTATGACCCAAACTCAACCCCGTTTTAGAGAATAGACTCTAGGAGACTGTTTAAAACACACCCTATAGCAAATTTCAAAATAAAAGCCTCCCATTTCCGCTTCATCTACTGCCCTAATAACATGGAAAAAGAGTGATTTAACGATTGGAAAGTAATCAACTATCATTGACGGGTCTGAACATTTTCTATAAACACAACTCTGTTGGACTTTCAAAATAAGACTCCAGGGACCCTACAAAATAAAAGCCTCTAGATTATACTAATGCATTAATTGATGCAAATGGCTCAACATTATGACCCAAACTCTTCCAGGTTGTTTTTATTAGACTCTAGTGACCTTTTCAAAACACACCCCAGAGCAAATTTCACAATAAAAGTCTCCCATTTACTCTGTAATACAGCAACTATTCACCTAATAACATGGAAAACCAGTGATTTAACATTTGGAAATGGATTCTATATCACTGCTGGGCGTGACCCATCTTTTGATGCACATTCATGATAGACTTTCAAAATAAGACTACAAGGACTCTACAGAATAAAAGCCTCTTCCTTATACACACTCATACATTCTGGCATATTGCTCATTGCCATTGGTGATTTCATCACTGCAATGGCTCTTAGAAGGCGGGCGGAGCCCGCCAATGGTAACAGGCGGGCGGAGCCCGCCAAAGGTGATTACATCACTGCAATGGCTCTTAGCAGGCGGGCTGAGCCCGCCATTGGTGATTTCATCACTGCAATGGCTCTTAGAAGGCGGGCAGAGCCCGCCATTGGTGATTTTTTTCTTCACTGAGATGGCTCCTACCAGGCGGGCAAAGCCCGCCAACTGGGCTTTACCCACTGTGTTTCAATATGGACAACCCATATTACCCTTGTGCATCATACGCTGTGCACGTCTATTTCCCAGATTTCAGCACAAGTGGCACACAGCTCTCTTTGCCCATGAACTTGCCCTCTTTCCTTCCCTCAGCAGCCCTCAAAGGCGTAAGCAGTTGGTCTGGGGAGCCCCGACGTCACTTGCCAGGGCCGTATTGGCCCGGTTCCCCAGACGGGCAGTAGGTGGCCCCCCTCAAAATTTCTTTAGAAATTTTCTAGTTATTATAATTCTCCCGTATACCCAAAACTTCGGCGCGTAACTAGTCCCGCACGGTTTGGCGGATCGGGCCCAAAGTTGGCACACGCGTTGGGACCAATGGGGTGATGTGTGCTTGTATAAAACTTTCTCATTAGTCCGAAGGTTTGCGAATTATTAGCGAAAACGTCGCAAAAAAATCCCATAGGAAATGAATGGGAAGAGGTAAAAAAAAGCATAAAAAACAGCACTTCACTGTGTCGGCATACATTCACCTAGAAAAACAGTTTGAAGCTCAGTTTGTAGATAAATCCTTCGTCTATTTAAAACTGAAGACGGTATGTTGATAACTGCTACGGTTTTTGTATAATCAGACCTCAAGCACCACAAAGTTTTAGCAAAATCCAGCCTGCTAGAGTGGAGCAACTGAAAAGCTAGAGTGTGAGGCAGGCGTTTTTTAAACACAAAAAAACATTTTAAACTCGCCCTCACGGCCACATATTTATAGCTAGAGTCACCATTTTTGGTCAGTTTGTAGACTGAAATCTCTGGACCCACACAATATCTTCGGAATTACGGTAGGATTAATACTTTTCCTTAAAAACCCTCCAGACCGACCTAAAGTCGATGAAAATCAGAGCCGTTTTTCATTGGTTTTGGAGCAGAAGAGGGGAGAAAAACGAATCAGACTATGTGTTTTAAACTCGTCATAAATATTTTTCTGAATGACACACATACACCAAAGTTGGCATAGTTGGAGTCGAAGGATGACTGACGCTCACGGTGAAAAAATTTTTTGAATAACTCATACGGTTTTTGCTCAGCAGTCGTTTGTTCGGAGGACATTTTAAGCACCTGAAAGCTGAGTGACAGTGACCTGCTGCAGCTAGCTCAATTAGAAGCTTAGGTGTGATGAAACGTTTTTTCTTTTTCTTTCTCTTCCCATTCAGTTTGTAGATGACCTACAGCCATGAAAGTTACTCCAATCGAAGACAAGATATAGCTGTCGCTTAGATAAAAAGAATTTTTCAGATACCTTTTACGGTTTTTACTCAGCAGTCGTTTGTTCGGAGGGGTGCTTTAGCAGCTAAAAGGTGAGTGAGAGTGAGGTCCTGCAGTTAAAAGAAAGGGAGGAGCAGGTGGGCCAACCATTTTGTTTGTGCTTCGTTTTGGGTTGTGAAAGACCTACAGACATGAAGGTTACCCCAGTCTGAGACAAAGGATAGATGTTGCTTTCACTGAAAGAATTTTTCAGATATCTTTTACGGTTTTTGCTCAGCAGTCGTTTGTTCGGAGGGTAAGCACCTGGAAGCTAGCTGACAGTTAGCTTCTGCAGCAGCCTGCTAGAGTGCAGCTGCTGAAATCTTAGTGTGAGGCGGCCATTTTTTTCAGATCAAACATCTTATTCTCGCCCTCACGGCCACATATTTGGAGCTACAGTCACCATTTTTGGTCAGTTTGTAGACTGAAACCTCTGGACTCACACAATGTCTTCGGAATTACGGTAGGATTAATACTTTTCCTTAAAAACCCTCCAGACCAACCTAAAGTCGATGAGAGTTTCAGCCTTTCTCTATTCTTTTTGAGCTGAAGATGGGAGAGAAACGAATCAGACTATGTGTTTTCAACTCGTCATAAATATTTTTCTGAATGACACACATACACCAAAGTTGGTATAGTTGGAGTCGAAGGATTGCTGATGCTCATGGTGAAAATGTTTTTTGAATAACTCATACGGTTTTTGATCAGTAGTCGTTTGTTCGGTGCCGTTCTTCCCATACAAAAAAGCCTGGGAAGAAGAAACCAATAGTGAGTGCAGCTGTTGTCTGTGTCAGTGAGAGGCTCGTTAAGCGTTGTCAAGGTTACCAAGCTTCAAACAGATTTTACCTCTGCTGTTTTAAACAGCACATATTAATCTAATGGAGGGTGAAAGGACTGATTTAACATTGGGAAATGGATACTATATGACTGCTGTCCATGACACTTCCCTTGCCACTCAGCACTGATAGACTTTCAAAATAAGACTCCAGGGACCCTACAAAATAAAAGCCTCTATATTTTTTACATATATTTATTGCCCTATATGGCTCAACATTATGACCCAAACTCAACCCCGTTTTAGAGAATAGACTCTAGGAGACTGTTTAAAACACACCCTATAGCAAATTTCAAAATAAAAGCTTCCCATTTCCGCTTCATCTACTGCCCTAATAACATGGAAAAAGAGTGATTTAACGATTGGAAAGTAATCAACTATCATTGACGGGTCTGAACATTTTCTATAAACACAACTCTGTTGGACTTTCAAAATAAGACTCCAGCGACCCTACAAAATAAAAGCCTCTAGATTATACTAATGCATTAATTGATGCAAATGGCTCAACATTATGACCCAAACTCTTCCAGGTTGTTTTTATTAGACTCTAGTGACCTTTTCAAAACACACCCCAGAGCAAATTTCACAATAAAAGTCTCCCATTTACTCTGTAATAAAGCAACTATTCACCTAATAACATGGAAAACCAGTGATTTAACATTTGGAAATGGATTCTATATCACTGCTGGGCGTGACCCATCTTTTGATGCACATTCATGATAGACTTTCAAAATAAGACTACAAGGACTCTACAGAATAAAAGCCTCTTCCTTATACACACTCATACATTCTGGCATATTGCTCATTGCCATTGGTGATTTCATCACTGCAATGGCTCTTAGAAGGAGGGCGGAGCCCGCCAATGGTAACAGGCGGGCGGAGCCCGCCAAAGGTGATTACATCACTGCAATGGCTCTTAGCAGGCGGGCGGAGCCCGCCATTGGTGATTTCATCACTGCAATGGCTCTTAGAAGGCGGGCAGAGCCCGCCATTGGTGATTTTTTTCTTCACTGAGATGGCTCCTAGCAGGCGGGCGAAGCCCGCCAACTGGGCTTTACCCACTGTGTTTCAATATGGACAACCCATATTACCCTTTTGCATCATACGCTGTGCACGTCTATTTCCCAGATGTCAGCACAAGTGGCACACAGCTCTCTTTGCCCATGAACTTGCCCTCTTTCCTTCCCTCAGCAGCCCTCAAAGGCGTAAGCAGTTGGTCTGGGGAGCCCCGACGTCACTTGCCAGGGCCGTATTGGCCCGGTTCCCCAGACGGGCAGTAGGTGGCCCCCCTCAAAATTTCTTTAGAAATTTTCTAGTTATTATAATTCTCCCGTATACCCAAAACTTCGGCGCGTAACTAGTCCCGCACGGTTTGGCGGATCGGGCCCAAAGTTGGCACACGCGTCGGGACCAATGGGGTGATGTGTGCTTGTATAAAACTTTCTCATTAGTCCGAAGGTTTGCGAATTATTAGCGAAAACGTCGCAAAAAAATCCCATAGGAAATGAATGGGGAGAGGAAAAAAAAAGCATAAAAAACAGCACTTCACTGTGTCGCCATACATTCACCTAGAAAAACAGTTTGAAGCTCAGTTTGTAGATAAATCCTTCGTCTATTTAAAACTGAAGACGGTATGTTGATAACTGCTACGGTTTTTGTATAATCAGACCTCAAGCGCCACAAAGTTTTAGCAAAATCCAGCCTGCTAGAGTGGAGCAACTGAAAAGCTAGAGTGTGAGGCAGGCGTTTTTTAAACACAAAAAAACATTTTAAACTCGCCCTCACGGCCACATATTTATAGCTAGAGTCACCATTTTTGGTCAGTTTGTAGACTGAAATCTCTGGACCCACACAATATCTTCGGAATTACAGTAGGATTAATACTTTTCCTTAAAAACCCTCCAGACCGACCTAAAGTCGATGAAAATCAGAGCCGTTTTTCATTGGTTTTGGAGCAGAAGAGGGGAGAAAAACGAATCAGACTATGTGTTTTAAACTCGTCATAAATATTTTTCTGAATGACACACATACACCAAAGTTGGCATAGTTGGAGTCGAAGGATGACTGACGCTCACGGTGAAAAAATTTTTTGAATAACTCATACGGTTTTTGCTCAGCAGTCGTTTGTTCGGAGGACATTTTAAGCACCTGAAAGCTGAGTGACAGTGACCTGCTGCAGCTAGCTCAATTAGAAGCTTAGGTGTGATGAAACGTTTTTTCTTTTTCTTTCTCTTCCCATTCAGTTTGTAGATGACCTACAGCCATGAAAGTTACTCCAATTGAAGACAAGATATAGCTGTCGCTTAGATAAAAAGAATTTTTCAGATACCTTTTACGGTTTTTACTCAGCAGTCGTTTGTTCGGAGGGGTGCTTTAGCAGCTAAAAGGTGAGTGAGAGTGAGGTCCTGCAGTTCAAACAAAGGGAGGAGCAGGTGGGCCAACCATTTTGTTTGTGCTTCGTTTTGGGTTGTGAAAGACCTACAGACATGAAGGTTACCCCAGTCTGAGACAAAGGATAGATGTTGCTTTCACTGAAAGAATTTTTCAGATATCTTTTACGGTTTTTGCTCAGCAGTCGTTTGTTCGGAGGGTAAGCACCTGGAAGCTAGCTGACAGTTAGCTTCTGCAGCAGCCTGCTAGAGTGCAGCTGCTGAAATCTTAGTGTGAGGCGGCCATTTTTTTAAGATCAAACATCTTATTCTCGCCCTCACGGCCACATATTTGGAGCTACAGTCACCATTTTTGGTCAGTTTGTAGACTGAAACCTCTGGACTCACACAATGTCTTCGGAATTACGGTAGGATTAATACTTTTCCTTAAAAACCCTCCAGACCAACCTAAAGTCGATGAGAGTTTCAGCCTTTCTCTATTCTTTTTGAGCTGAAGATGGGAGAGAAACGAATCAGACTATGTGTTTTCAACTCGTCATAAATATTTTTCTGAATGACACACATACACCAAAGTTGGTATAGTTGGAGTTGAAGGATTGCTGATGCTCATGGTGAAAATGTTTTTTGAATAACTCATACGGTTTTTGATCAGTAGTCGTTTGTTCGGTGCCGTTCTTCCCATACAAAAAAGCCTGGGAAGAAGAAACCAATAGTGAGTGCAGCTGTTGTCTGTGTCAGTGAGAGGCTCGTTAAGCGTTGTCAAGGTTACCAAGCTTCAAACAGATTTTACCTCTGCTGTTTTAAACAGCACATATTAATCTAATGGAGGGTGAAAGCACTGATTTAACATTGGGAAATGGATACTATATGACTGCTGTACATGACACTTCCCTTGCCACTCAGCACTGATAGACTTTCAAAATAAGACTCCAGGGACCCTACAAAATAAAAGCCTCTATATTTTTTACATATATTTATTGCCCTATATGGCTCAACATTATGACCCAAACTCAACCCCGTTTTAGAGAATAGACTCTAGGAGACTGTTTAAAACACACCCTATAGCAAATTTCAAAATAAAAGCCTCCCATTTCCGCTTCATCTACTGCCCTAATAACATGGAAAAAGAGTGATTTAACGATTGGAAAGTAATCAACTATCATTGACGGGTCTGAACATTTTCTATAAACACAACTCTGTTGGACTTTCAAAATAAGACTCCAGGGACCCTACAAAATAAAAGCCTCTAGATTATAGTAATGCATTAATTGATGCAAATGGCTCAACATTATGACCCAAACTCTTCCAGGTTGTTTTTATTAGACTCTAGTGACCTTTTCAAAACACACCCCAGAGCAAATTTCACAATAAAAGTCTCCCATTTACTCTGTAATACAGCAACTATTCACCTAATAACATGGAAAACCAGTGATTTAACATTTGGAAATGGATTCTATATCACTGCTGGGCGTGACCCATCTTTTGATGCACATTCATGATAGACTTTCAAAATAAGACTACAAGGACTCTACAGAATAAAAGCCTCTTCCTTATACACACTCATACATTCTGGCATATTGCTCATTGCCATTGGTGATTTCATCACTGCAATGGCTCTTAGAAGGCGGGCGGAGCCCGCCAATGGTAACAGGCGGGCGGAGCCCGCCAAAGGTGATTACATCACTGCAATGGCTCTTAGCAGGCGGGCAGGGCCCGCCATTGGTGATTTCATCACTGCAATGGCTCTTAGAAGGCGGGCAGAGCCCGCCATTGGTGATTTTTTTCTTCACTGAGATGGCTCCTAGCAGGCGGGCGAAGCCCGCCAACTGGGCTTTACCCACTGTGTTTCAATATGGACAACCCATATTACCCTTGTGCATCATACGCTGTGCACGTCTATTTCCCAGATTTCAGCACAAGTGGCACACAGCTCTCTTTGCCCATGAACTTGCCCTCTTTCCTTCCCTCAGCAGCCCTCAAAGGCGTAAGCAGTTGGTCTGGGGAGTCCCGACGTCACTTGCCAGGGCCGTATTGGCCCGGTTCCCCAGACGGGCAGTAGGTGGCCCCCCTCAAAATTTCTTTAGAAATTTTCTAGTTGGGGGGCCACATGCCGAAGGCATGGCCCACCTACTACTATTGCACATATTTATTCCGCGTATTATTATTATAATTCTCCCGTATACCCAAAACTTCGGCGCGTAACTAGTCCCGCACGGTTTGGCGGATCGGGCCCAAAGTTGGCACACGCGTCGGGACCAATGGGGTGATGTGTGCTTGTATAAAACTTTCTCATTAGTCCGAAGGTTTGCGAATTATTAGCGAAAACGTCGCAAAAAAATCCCATAGGAAATGAATGGGGAGAGGAAAAAAAAAGCATAAAAAACAGCACTTCACTGTGTCAGCATACATTCACCTAGAAAAACAGTTTGAAGCTCAGTTTGTAGATAAATCCTTCGTCTATTTAAAACTGAAGACGGTATGTTGATAACTGCTACGGTTTTTGTATAATCAGACCTCAAGCGCCACAAAGTTTTAGCAAAATCCAGCCTGCTAGAGTGGAGCAACTGAAAAGCTAGAGTGTGAGGCAGGCGTTTTTTAAACACAAAAAAACATTTTAAACTCGCCCTCAAGGCCACATATTTATAGCTAGAGTCACCATTTTTGGTCAGTTTGTAGACTGAAATCTCTGGACCCACACAATATCTTCGGAATTACGGTAGGATTAATACTTTTCCTTAAAAACCCTCCAGACCGACCTAAAGTCGATGAAAATCAGAGCCGTTTTTCATTGGTTTTGGAGCAGAAGAGGGGAGAAAAACGAATCAGACTATGTGTTTTCAACTCGTCATAAATATTTTTCTGAATGACACACATACACCAAAGTTGGCATAGTTGGAGTCGAAGGATGACTGACGCTCACGGTGAAAACTTTTTTTGAATAACTCATACGGTTTTTGCTCAGCAGTCGTTTGTTCGGAGGACATTTTAAGCACCTGAAAGCTGAGTGACAGTGACCTGCTGCAGCTAGCTCAATTAGAAGCTTAGGTGTGATGAAACGTTTTTTCTTTTTCTTTCTCTTCCCATTCAGTTTGTAGATGACCTACAGCCATGAAAGTTACTCCAATTGAAGACAAGATATAGCTGTCGCTTAGATAAAAAGAATTTTTCAGATACCTTTTACGGTTTTTACTCAGCAGTCGTTTGTTCGGAGGGGTGCTTTAGCAGCTAAAAGGTGAGTGAGAGTGAGGTCCTGCAGTTCAAACAAAGGGAGGAGCAGGTGGGCCAACCATTTTGTTTGTGCTTCGTTTTGGGTTGTGAAAGACCTACAGACATGAAGGTTACCCCAGTCTGAGACAAAGGATAGATGTTGCTTTCACTGAAAGAATTTTTCAGATATCTTTTACGGTTTTTGCTCAGCAGTCGTTTGTTCGGAGGGTAAGCACCTGGAAGCTAGCTGACAGTTAGCTTCTGCAGCAGCCTGCTAGAGTGCAGCTGCTGAAATCTTAGTGTGAGGCGGCCATTTTTTTAAGATCAAACATCTTATTCTCGCCCTCACGGCCACATATTTGGAGCTACAGTCACCATTTTTGGTCAGTTTGTAGACTGAAACCTCTGGACTCACACAATGTCTTCGGAATTACGGTAGGATTAATACTTTTCCTTAAAAACCCTCCAGACCAACCTAAAGTCGATGAGAGTTTCAGCCTTTCTCTATTCTTTTTGAGCTGAAGATGGGAGAGAAACGAATCAGACTATGTGTTTTCAACTCGTCATAAATATTTTTCTGAATGACACACATACACCAAAGTTGGTATAGTTGGAGTCGAAGGATTGCTGATGCTCATGGTGAAAATGTTTTTTGAATAACTCATACGGTTTTTGATCAGTAGTCGTTTGTTCGGTGCCGTTCTTCCCATACAAAAAAGCCTGGGAAGAAGAAACCAATAGTGAGTGCAGCTGTTGTCTGTGTCAGTGAGAGGCTCGTTAAGCGTTGTCAAGGTTACCAAGCTTCAAACAGATTTTACCTCTGCTGTTTTAAACAGCACATATTAATCTAATGGAGGGTGAAAGGACTGATTTAACATTGGGAAATGGATACTATATGACTGCTGTCCATGACACTTCCCTTGCCACTCAGCACTGATAGACTTTCAAAATAAGACTCCAGGGACCCTACAAAATAAAAGCCTCTATATTTTTTACATATATTTATTGCCCTATATGGCTCAACATTATGACCCAAACTCAACCCCGTTTTAGAGAATAGACTCTAGGAGACTGTTTAAAACACACCCTATAGCAAATTTCAAAATAAAAGCCTCCCATTTCCGCTTCATCTACTGCCCTAATAACATGGAAAAAGAGTGATTTAACGATTGGAAAGTAATCAACTATCATTGACGGGTCTGAACATTTTCTATAAACACAACTCTGTTGGACTTTCAAAATAAAACTCCAGCGACCCTACAAAATCAAAGCCTCTAGATTATACTAATGCATTAATTGATGCAAATGGCTCAACATTATGACCCAAACTCTTCCAGGTTGTTTTTATTAGACTCTAGTGACCTTTTCAAAACACACCCCAGAGCAAATTTCACAATAAAAGTCTCCCATTTACTCTGTAATACAGCAACTATTCACCTAATAACATGGAAAACCAGTGATTTAACATTTGGAAATGGTTTCCATATCACTGCTGGGCGTGACCCATCTTTTGATGCACATTCATGATAGACTTTCAAAATAAGACTACAAGGACTCTACAGAATAAAAGCCTCTTCCTTATACACACTCATACATTCTGGCATATTGCTCATTGCCATTGGTGATTTCATCACTGCAATGGCTCTTAGAAGGCGGGCGGAGCCCGCCAATGGTAACAGGCGGGCGGAGCCCGCCAAAGGTGATTACATCACTGCAATGGCTCTTAGCAGGCGGGCAGAGCCCGCCCTTGGTGATTTCATCACTGCAATGGCTCTTAGAAGGCGGGCAGAGCCCGCCATTGGTGATTTTTTTCTTCACTGAGATGGCTCCTAGCAGGCGGGCAAAGCCCGCCAACTGGGCTTTACCCACTGTGTTTCAATATGGACAACCCATATTACCCTTGTGCATCATACGCTGTGCACGTCTATTTCCCAGATTTCAGCACAAGTGGCACACAGCTCTCTTTGCCCATGAACTTGCCCTCTTTCCTTCCCTCAGCAGCCCTCAAAGGCGTAAGCAGTTGGTCTGGGGAGCCCCGACGTCACTTGCCAGGGCCGTATTGGCCCGGTTCCCCAGACGGGCAGTAGGTGGCCCCCCTCAAAATTTCTTTAGAAATTTTCTAGTTATTATAATTCTCCCGTATACCCAAAACTTCGGCGCGTAACTAGTCCCGCACGGTTTGGCGGATCGGGCCCAAAGTTGGCACACGCGTCGGGACCAATGGGGTGATGTGTGCTTGTATAAAACTTTCTCATTAGTCCGAAGGTTTGCGAATTATTAGCGAAAACGTCGCAAAAAAATCCCATAGGAAATGAATGGGGAGAGGAAAAAAAAAGCATAAAAAACAGCACTTCACTGTGTCGCCATACATTCACCTAGAAAAACAGTTTGAAGCTCAGTTTGTAGATAAATCCTTCGTCTATTTAAAACTGAAGACGGTATGTTGATAACTGCTACGGTTTTTGTATAATCAGACCTCAAGCACCACAAAGTTTTAGCAAAATCCAGCCTGCTAGAGTGGAGCAACTGAAAAGCTAGAGTGTGAGGCAGGCGTTTTTTAAACACAAAAAAACATTTTAAACTCGCCCTCACGGCCACATATTTATAGCTAGAGTCACCATTTTTGGTCAGTTTGTAGACTGAAATCTCTGGACCCACACAATATCTTCGGAATTACGGTAGGATTAATACTTTTCCTTAAAAACCCTCCAGACCGACCTAAAGTCGATGAAAATCAGAGCCGTTTTTCATTGGTTTTGGAGCAGAAGAGGGGAGAAAAACGAATCAGACTATGTGTTTTAAACTCGTCATAAATATTTTTCTGAATGACACACATACACCAAAGTTGGCATAGTTGGAGTCGAAGGATGACTGACGCTCACGGTGAAAAAATTTTTTGAATAACTCATACGGTTTTTGCTCAGCAGTCGTTTGTTCGGAGGACATTTTAAGCACCTGAAAGCTGAGTGACAGTGACCTGCTGCAGCTAGCTCAATTAGAAGCTTAGGTGTGATGAAACGTTTTCTCTTTTTCTTTCTCTTCCCATTCAGTTTGTAGATGACCTACAGCCATGAAAGTTACTCCAATTGAAGACAAGATATAGCTGTCGCTTAGATAAAAAGAATTTTTCAGATACCTTTTACGGTTTTTACTCAGCAGTCGTTTGTTCGGAGGGGTGCTTTAGCAGCTAAAAGGTGAGTGAGAGTGAGGTCCTGCAGTTCAAACAAAGGGAGGAGCAGGTGGGCCAACCATTTTGTTTGTGCTTCGTTTTGGGTTGTGAAAGACCTACAGACATGAAGGTTACCCCAGTCTGAGACAAAGGATAGATGTTGCTTTCACTGAAAGAATTTTTCAGATATCTTTTACGGTTTTTGCTCAGCAGTCGTTTGTTCGGAGGGTAAGCACCTGGAAGCTAGCTGACAGTTAGCTTCTGCAGCAGCCTGCTAGAGTGCAGCTGCTGAAATCTTAGTGTGAGGCGGCCATTTTTTTAAGATCAAACATCTTATTCTCGCCCTCACGGCCACATATTTGGAGCTACAGTCACCATTTTTGGTCAGTTTGTAGACTGAAACCTCTGGACTCACACAATGTCTTCGGAATTACGGTAGGATTAATACTTTTCCTTAAAAACCCTCCAGACCAACCTAAAGTCGATGAGAGTTTCAGCCTTTCTCTATTCTTTTTGAGCTGAAGATGGGAGAGAAACGAATCAGACTATGTGTTTTCAACTCGTCATAAATATTTTTCTGAATGACACACATACACCAAAGTTGGTATAGTTGGAGTCGAAGGATTGCTGATGCTCATGGTGAAAATGTTTTTTGAATAACTCATACGGTTTTTGATCAGTAGTCGTTTGTTCGGTGCCGTTCTTCCCATACAAAAAAGCCTGGGAAGAAGAAACCAATAGTGAGTGCAGCTGTTGTCTGTGTCAGTGAGAGGCTCGTTAAGCGTTGTCAAGGTTACCAAGCTTCAAACAGATTTTACCTCTGCTGTTTTAAACAGCACATATTAATCTAATGGAGGGTGAAAGGACTGATTTAACATTGGGAAATGGATACTATATGACTGCTGTACATGACACTTCCCTTGCCACTCAGCACTGATAGACTTTCAAAATAAGACTCCAGGGACCCTACAAAATAAAAGCCTCTATATTTTTTACATATATTTATTGCTCTATATGGCTCAACATTATGACCCAAACTCAACCCCGTTTTAGAGAATAGACTCTAGGAGACTGTTTAAAACACACCCTATAGCAAATTTCAAAATAAAAGCCTCCCATTTCCGCTTCATCTACTGCCCTAATAACATGGAAAAAGAGTGATTTAATGATTGGAAAGTAATCAACTATCATTGACGGGTCTGAACATTTTCTATAAACACAACTCTGTTGGACTTTCAAAATAAGACTCCAGGGACCCTACAAAATAAAAGCCTCTAGATTATAGTAATGCATTAATTGATGCAAATGGCTCAACATTATGACCCAAACTCTTCCAGGTTGTTTTTATTAGACTCTAGTGACCTTTTCAAAACACACCCCAGAGCAAATTTCACAATAAAAGTCTCCCATTTACTCTGTAATACAGCAACTATTCACCTAATAACATGGAAAACCAGTGATTTAACATTTGGAAATGGATTCTATATCACTGCTGGGCGTGACCCATCTTTTGATGCACATTCATGATAGACTTTCAAAATAAGACTACAAGGACTCTACAGAATAAAAGCCTCTTCCTTATACACACTCATACATTCTGGCATATTGCTCATTGCCATTGGTGATTTCATCACTGCAATGGCTCTTAGAAGGCGGGCGTAGCCCGCCAATGGTAACAGGCGGGCGGAGCCCGCCAAAGGTGATTACATCACTGCAATGGCTCTTAGCAGGCGGGCGGAGCCCGCCATTGGTGATTTCATCACTGCAATGGCTCTTAGAAGGCGGGCAGAGCCCGCCATTGGTGATTTTTTTCTTCACTGAGATGGCTCCTAGCAGGCGGGCGAAGCCCGCCAACTGGGCTTTACCCACTGTGTTTCAATATGGACAACCCATATTACCCTTGTGCATCATACGCTGTGCACGTCTATTTCCCAGATTTCAGCACAAGTGGCACACAGCTCTCTTTGCCCATGAACTTGCCCTCTTTCCTTCCCTCAGCAGCCCTCAAAGGCGTAAGCAGTTGGTCTGGGGAGCCCCGACGTCACTTGCCAGGGCCGTATTGGCCCGGTTCCCCAGACGGGCAGTAGGTGGCCCCCCTCAAAATTTCTTTAGAAATTTTCTAGTTGGGGGGCCACATGCCGAAGGCATGGCCCACCTACTACTATTGCACATATTTATTCCGCGTATTATTGGGGGGCCACATGCCGAAGGCATGGCCCACCTACTACTATTGCACATATTTATTCCGCGTATTATTGGGGGGCCACATGCCGAAGGCATGGCCCACCTACTACTATTGCACATATTTATTCCGCGTATTATTATTATTATAATTCTCCCGTATACCCAAAACTTTGGCGCGTAACTAGTCCCGCACGGTTTGGCGGATCGGGCCCAAAGTTGGCACACGCGTCGGGACCAATGGGGTGATGTGTGCTTGTATAAAACTTTCTCATTAGTCCGAAGGTTTGCGAATTATTAGCGAAAACGTCGCAAAAAAATCCCATAGGAAATGAATGGGGAGAGGAAAAAAAAAGCATAAAAAACAGCACTTCACTGTGTCGGCATACATTCACCTAGAAAAACAGTTTGAAGCTCAGTTTGTAGATAAATCCTTCGTCTATTTAAAACTGAAGACGGTATGTTGATAACTGCTACGGTTTTTGTATAATCAGACCTCAAGCGCCACAAAGTTTTAGCAAAATCCAGCCTGCTAGAGTGGAGCAACTGAAAAGCTAGAGTGTGAGGCAGGCGTTTTTTAAACACAAAAAAACATTTTAAACTCGCCCTCACGGCCACATATTTATAGCTAGAGTCACCATTTTTGGTCAGTTTGTAGACTGAAATCTCTGGACCCACACAATATCTTCGGAATTACGGTAGGATTAATACTTTTCCTTAAAAACCCTCCAGACCGACCTAAAGTCGATGAAAATCAGAGCCGTTTTTCATTGGTTTTGGAGCAGAAGAGGGGAGAAAAACGAATCAGACTATGTGTTTTAAACTCGTCATAAATATTTTTCTGAATGACACACATACACCAAAGTTGGCATAGTTGGAGTCGAAGCAGGACTGACGCTCACGGTGAAAAAATTTTTTGAATAACTCATACGGTTTTTGCTCAGCAGTCGTTTGTTCGGAGGACATTTTAAGCACCTGAAAGCTGAGTGACAGTGACCTGCTGCAGCTAGCTCAATTAGAAGCTTAGGTGTGATGAAACGTTTTTTCTTTTTCTTTCTCTTCCTGTTCAGTTTGTAGATGACCTACAGCCATGAAAGTTACTCCAATTGAAGACAAGATATAGCTGTCGCTTAGATAAAAAGAATTTTTCAGATACCTTTTACGGTTTTTACTCAGCAGTCGTTTGTTCGGAGGGGTGCTTTAGCAGCTAAAAGGTGAGTGAGAGTGAGGTCCTGCAGTTCAAACAAAGGGAGGAGCATGTGGGCCAACCATTTTGTTTGTGCTTCGTTTTGGGTTGTGAAAGACCTACAGACATGAAGGTTACCCCAGTCTGAGACAAAGGATAGATGTTGCTTTCACTGAAAGAATTTTTCAGATATCTTTTACGGTTTTTGCTCAGCAGTCGTTTGTTCGGAGGGTAAGCACCTGGAAGCTAGCTGACAGTTAGCTTCTGCAGCAGCCTGCTAGAGTGCAGCTGCTGAAATCTTAGTGTGAGGCGGCCATTTTTTTAAGATCAAACATCTTATTCTCGCCCTCACGGCCACATATTTGGAGCTACAGTCACCATTTTTGGTCAGTTTGTAGACTGAAACCTCTGGACTCACATAATGTCTTCGGAATTACGGTAGGATTAATACTTTTCCTTAAAAACCCTCCAGACCAACCTAAAGTCGATGAGTTTCAGCCTTTCTCCATTCTTTTTGAGCTGAAGATGGGAGAGAAACGAATCAGACTATGTGTTTTCAAGTCGTCATAAATATTGTTCTGAATGACACACATACACCAAAGTTGGTATAGTTGGAGTCGAAGGATTGCTGATGCTCATGGTGAAAATGTTTTTTGAATAACTCATACGGTTTTTGATCAGTAGTCGTTTGTTCGGTGCCGTTCTTCCTATACAAAAAAGCCTGGGAAGAAGAAACGAATAGTGAGTGCAGCTGTTGTCTGTGTCAGTGAGAGGCTCGTTAAGCGTTGTCAAGGTTACCAAGCTTCAAACAGATTTTACCTCTGCTGTTTTAAACAGCACATATTAATCTAATGGAGGGTGAAAGGACTGATTTAACATTGGGAAATGGATACTATATGACTGCTGTCCATGACACTTCCCTTGCCACTCAGCACTGATAGACTTTCAAAATAAGACTCCAGGGACCCTACAAAATAAAAGCCTCTATATTTTTTACATATATTTATTGCCCTATATGGCTCAACATTATGACCCAAACTCAACCCCGTTTTAGAGAATAGACTCTAGGAGACTGTTTAAAACACACCCTATAGCAAATTTCAAAATAAAAGCCTCCCATTTCCGCTTCATCTACTGCCCTAATAACATGGAAAAAGAGTGATTTAACGATTGGAAAGTAATCAACTATCATTGACGGGTCTGAACATTTTCTATAAACACAACTCTGTTGGACTTTCAAAATAAGACTCCAGCGACCCTACAAAATAAAAGCCTCTAGATTATACTAATGCATTAATTGATGCAAATGGCTCAACATTATGACCCAAACTCTTCCAGGTTGTTTTTATTAGACTCTAGTGACCTTTTCAAAACACACCCAGAGCAAATTTCACAATAAAAGTCTCCCATTTACTCTGTAATACAGCAACTATTCACCTAATAACATGGAAAACCAGTGATTTAACATTTGGAAATTGATTCTATATAACTGCTGGGCATGCCCCATCTTTAGATGCACTTCCATGATAGACTTTCAAAATAAGACTCCAAGGACTCTACAGAATAAAAGCCTCTTCCTTATACACACTCATACATTCTGGCATATTGCTCATTGCCATTTGTAATTTCATCACTGCAATGGCTCTTAGAAGGCGGGCGGAGCCCGCCATTGGTGATTTCATCACTGCAATGGCTCTTAGAAGGCGGGCGGAGCCCGCCATTGGTGATTTCATCACTGCAATGGCTCTTAGCAGGCGGGCAGAGCCCGCCATTGGTGATTTTTTTCATCGCTGCAAGGGCTCCTAGCAGGCGGGCGGAGCCCCCCAACTGAGCTTTACCCACTGTGGTTCAATATGGACAACCCATATTACCCTTTTGCATCATACGCTGTGCACGTCTATTTCCCAGATTTCAGCACAAGTGGCACACAGCTCTCTTTGCCCATGACCTAGCCCTCTTTCCTTCCCTCAGCAGCCCTCAAAGGCGTAAGCAGTTGGTCTGGGGAGCCCCGACATCACTTGCCAGGGCCGTATTGGCCCTGTTCCCCAGACGGGCAGTAGGTGGCCCCCCTCAAAATTTCTTTAGAAATTTTCTAGTTATTATTATAATTCTCCCGTATACCCAAAACTTCGGCGCGTAACTAGTCCCGCACGGTTTGGCGGATCGGGCCCAAAGTTGGCACACGCGTCGGGACCAATGGGGTGATGTGTGCTTGTATAAAACTTTCTCATTAGTCCGAAGGTTTGCGAATTATTAGCGAAAACGTCGCAAAAAAATCCCATAGGAAATGAATGGGGAGAGGAAAAAAAAAGCATAAAAAACAGCACTTCACTGTGTCGGCATACATTCACCTAGAAAAACAGTTTGAAGCTCAGTTTGTAGATAAATCCTTCGTCTATTTAAAACTGAAGACGGTATGTTGATAACTGCTACGGTTTTTGTATAATCAGACCTCAAGCGCCACAAAGTTTTAGCAAAATCCAGCCTGCTAGAGTGGAGCAACTGAAAAGCTAGAGTGTGAGGCAGGCGTTTTTTAAACACAAAAAAACATTTTAAACTCGCCCTCACGGCCACATATTTATAGCTAGAGTCACCATTTTTGGTCAGTTTGTAGACTGAAATCTCTGGACCCACACAATATCTTCGGAATTACGGTAGGATTAATACTTTTCCTTAAAAACCCTCCAGACCGACCTAAAGTCGATGAAAATCAGAGCCGTTTTTCATTGGTTTTGGAGCAGAAGAGGGGAGAAAAACAAATCCGACTATGTGTTTTAAACTCGTCATAAATATTTTTCTGAATGACACACATACACCAAAGTTGGCATAGTTGGAGTCGAAGGATGACTGACGCTCACGGTGAAAAAATTTTTTGAATAACTCATACGGTTTTTGCTCAGCAGTCGTTTGTTCGGAGGACATTTTAAGCACCTGAAAGCTGAGTGACAGTGACCTGCTGCAGCTAGCTCAATTAGAAGCTTAGGTGTGATGAAACGTTTTTTCTTTTTCTTTCTCTTCCCATTCAGTTTGTAGATGACCTACAGCCATGAAAGTTACTCCAATTGAAGACAAGATATAGCTGTCGCTTAGATAAAAAGAATTTTTCAGATACCTTTTACGGTTTTTACTCAGCAGTCGTTTGTTCGGAGGGGTGCTTTAGCAGCTAAAAGGTGAGTGAGAGTGAGGTCCTGCAGTTCAAACAAAGGGAGGAGCAGGTGGGCCAACCATTTTGTTTGTGCTTCGTTTTGGGTTGTGAAAGACCTACAGACATGAAGGTTACCCCAGTCTGAGACAAAGGATAGATGTTGCTTTCACTGAAAGAATTTTTCAGATATCTTTTACGGTTTTTGCTCAGCAGTCGTTTGTTCGGAGGGTAAGCACCTGGAAGCTAGCTGACAGTTAGCTTCTGCAGCAGCCTGCTAGAGTGCAGCTGCTGAAATCTTAGTGTGAGGCGGCCATTTTTTAAGATCAAACATCTTATTCTCGCCCTCACGGCCACATATTTGGAGCTACAGTCACCATTTTTGGTCAGTTTGTAGACTGAAACCTCTGGACTCACACAATGTCTTCGGAATTACGGTAGGATTAATACTTTGCCTTAAAAACCCTCCAGACCAACCTAAAGTGGATGAGAGTTTCAGCCTTTCTCCATTCTTTTTGAGCTGAAGATGGGAGAAAAACGAATCAGACTATGTGTTTTCAACTCGTCATAAATATTTTTCTGAATGACACACATACACCAAAGTTGGTATAGTTGGAGTCGAAGGATTGCTGATGCTCATGGTGAAAATGTTTTTTGAATAACTCATACGGTTTTTGATCAGTAGTCGTTTGTTCGGTGCCGTTCTTCCCATACAAAAAAGCCTGGGAAGAAGAAACCAATAGTGAGTGCAGCTGTTGTCTGTGTCAGTGAGAGGCTCGTTAAGCGTTGTCAAGGTTACCAAGCTTCAAACAGATTTTACCTCTGCTGTTTTAAACAGCACATATTAATCTAATGGAGGGTGAAAGGACTGATTTAACATTGGGAAATGGATACTATATGACTGCTGTACATGACACTTCCCTTGCCACTCAGCACTGATAGACTTTCAAAATAAGACTCCAGGGACCCTACAAAATAAAAGCCTCTATATTTTTTACATATATTTATTGCTCTATATGGCTCAACATTATGACCCAAACTCAACCCCGTTTTAGAGAATAGACTCTAGGAGACTGTTTAAAACACACCCTATAGCAAATTTCAAAATAAAAGCCTCCCATTTCCGCTTCATCTACTGCCCTAATAACATGGAAAAAGAGTGATTTAACGATTGGAAAGTAATCAACTATCATTGACGGGTCTGAACATTTTCTATAAACACAACTCTGTTGGACTTTCAAAATAAGACTCCAGGGACCCTACAAAATAAAAGCCTCTAGATTATAGTAATGCATTAATTGATGCAAATGGCTCAACATTATGACCCAAACTCTTCCAGGTTGTTTTTATTAGACTCTAGTGACCTTTTCAAAACACACCCCAGAGCAAATTTCACAATAAAAGTCTCCCATTTACTCTGTAATACAGCAACTATTCACCTAATAACATGGAAAACCAGTGATTTAACATTTGGAAATGGATTCTATATCACTGCTGGGCGTGACCCATCTTTTGATGCACATTCATGATAGACTTTCAAAATAAGACTACAAGGACTCTACAGAATAAAAGCCTCTTCCTTATACACACTCATACATTCTGGCATATTGCTCATTGCCATTGGTGATTTCATCACTGCAATGGCTCTTAGAAGGCGGGCGGAGCCCGCCAATGGTAACAGGCGGGCGGAGCCCGCCAAAGGTGATTACATCACTGCAATGGCTCTTAGCAGGCGGGCGGAGCCCGCCATTGGTGATTTCATCACTGCAATGGCTCTTAGAAGGCGGGCAGAGCCCGCCATTGGTGATTTTTTTCTTCACTGAGATGGCTCCTAGCAGGCGGGCGAAGCCCGCCAACTGGGCTTTACCCACTGTGTTTCAATATGGACAACCCATATTACCCTTGTGCATCATACTCTGTGCACGTCTATTTCCCAGATTTCAGCACAAGTGGCACACAGCTCTCTTTGCCCATGAACTTGCCCTCTTTCCTTCCCTCAGCAGCCCTCAAAGGCGTAAGCAGTTGGTCTGGGGAGCCCCGACGTCACTTGCCAGGGCCGTATTGGCCCGGTTCCCCAGACGGGCAGTAGGTGGCCCCCCTCAAAATTTCTTTAGAAATTTTCTAGTTGGGGGGCCACATGCCGAAGGCATGGCCCACCTACTACTATTGCACATATTTATTCCGCGTATTATTATTATTATAATTCTCCCGTATACCCAAAACTTCGGCGCGTAACTAGTCCCGCACGGTTTGGCGGATCGGGCCCAAAGTTGGCACACGCGTCGGGACCAATGGGGTGATGTGTGCTTGTATAAAACTTTCTCATTAGTCCGAAGGTTTGCGAATTATTAGCGAAAACGTCGCAAAAAAATCCCATAGGAAATGAATGGGGAGAGGAAAAAAAAAGCATAAAAAACAGCACTTCACTGTGTCGGCATACATTCACCTAGAAAAACAGTTTGAAGCTCAGTTTGTAGATAAATCCTTCGTCTATTTAAAACTGAAGACGGTATGTTGATAACTGCTACGGTTTTTGTATAATCAGACCTCAAGCGCCACAAAGTTTTAGCAAAATCCAGCCTGCTAGAGTGGAGCAACTGAAAAGCTAGAGTGTGAGGCAGGCGTTTTTTAAACACAAAAAAACATTTTAAACTCGCCCTCACGGCCACATATTTATAGCTAGAGTCACCATTTTTGGTCAGTTTGTAGACTGAAATCTCTGGACCCACACAATATCTTCGGAATTACGGTAGGATTAATACTTTTCCTTAAAAACCCTCCAGACCGACCTAAAGTCGATGAAAATCAGAGCCGTTTTTCATTGGTTTTGGAGCAGAAGAGGGGAGAAAAACGAATCCGACTATGTGTTTTAAACTCGTCATAAATATTTTTCTGAATGACACACATACACCAAAGTTGGCATAGTTGGAGTCGAAGGATGTCTGACGCTCACGCTGAAAAAATTTTTTGAATAACTCATACGGTTTTTGCTCAGCAGTCGTTTGTTCGGAGGACATTTTAAGCACCTGAAAGCTGAGTGACAGTGACCTGCTGCAGCTAGCTCAATTAGAAGCTTAGGTGTGATGAAACGTTTTTTCTTTTTCTTTCTCTTCCCATTCAGTTTGTAGATGACCTACAGCCATGAAAGTTACTCCAATTGAAGACAAGATATAGCTGTCGCTTAGATAAAAAGAATTTTTCAGACACCTTTTACGGTTTTTACTCAGCAGTCGTTTGTTCGGAGGGGTGCTTTAGCAGCTAAAAGGTGAGTGAGAGTGAGGTCCTGCAGTTCAAACAAAGGGAGGAGCAGGTGGGCCAACCATTTTGTTTGTGCTTCGTTTTGGGTTGTGAAAGACCTACAGACATGAAGGTTACCCCAGTCTGAGACAAAGGATAGATGTTGCTTTCACTGAAAGAATTTTTCAGATATCTTTTACGGTTTTTGCTCAGCAGTCGTTTGTTCGGAGGGTAAGCACCTGGAAGCTAGCTGACAGTTAGCTTCTGCAGCAGCCTGCTAGAGTGCAGCTGCTGAAATCTTAGTGTGAGGCGGCCATTTTTTTAAGATCAAACATCTTATTCTCGCCCTCACGGCCACATATTTGGAGCTACAGTCACCATTTTTGGTCAGTTTGTAGACTGAAACCTCTGGACTCACACAATGTCTTCGGAATTACGGTAGGATTAATACTTTTCCTTAAAAACCCTCCAGACCAACCTAAAGTCGATGAGTTTCAGCCTTTCTCCATTCTTTTTGAGCTGAAGATGGGAGAGAAACGAATCAGACTATGTGTTTTCAAGTCGTCATAAATATTGTTCTGAATGACACACATACACCAAAGTTGGTATACTTGGAGTCGAAGGATTGCTGATGCTCATGGTGAAAATGTTTTTTGAATAACTCATACGGTTTTTGATCAGTAGTCGTTTGTTTTCGTTGCCGTTCTTCCCATACAAAAAAGCCTGGGAAGAAGAAACCAATAGTGAGTGCAGCTGTTGTCTGTGTCAGTGAGAGGCTCGTTAAGCGTTGTCAAGGTTACCAAGCTTCAAACAGATTTTACCTCTGCTGTTTTAAACAGCACATATTAATCTAATGGAGGGTGAAAGGACTGATTTAACATTGGGAAATGGATACTATATGACTGCTGTCCATGACACTTCCCTTGCCACTCAGCACTGATAGACTTTCAAAATAAGACTCCAGGGACCCTACAAAATAAAAGCCTCTATATTTTTTACATATATTTATTGCCCTATATGGCTCAATATTATGACCCAAACTCAACCCCGTTTTAGAGAATAGACTCTAGGAGACTGTTTAAAACACACCCTATAGCAAATTTCAAAATAAAAGCCTCCCATTTCCGCTTCATCTACTGCCCTAATAACATGGAAAAAGAGTGATTTAACGATTGGAAAGTAATCAACTATCATTGACGGGTCTGAACATTTTCTATAAACACAACTCTGTTGGACTTTCAAAATAAGACTCCAGCGACCCTACAAAATAAAAGCCTCTAGATTATACTAATGCATTAATTGATGCAAATGGCTCAACATTATGACCCAAACTCTTCCAGGTTGTTTTTATTAGACTCTAGTGACCTTTTCAAAACACACCCAGAGCAAATTTCACAATAAAAGTCTCCCATTTACTCTGTAATACAGCAACTATTCACCTAATAACATGGAAAACCAGTGATTTAACATTTGGAAATTGATTCTATATAACTGCTGGGCATGACCCATCTTTAGATGCACTTCCATGATAGACTTTCAAAATAAGACTCCAGGGACTCTACAGAATAAAAGCCTCTTCCTTATACACACTCATACATTCTGGCATATTGCTCATTGCCATTTGTAATTTCATCACTGCAATGGCTCTTAGAAGGCGGGCGGAGCCCGCCATTGGTGATTTCATCACTGCAATGGCTCTTAGAAGGCGGGCGGAGCCCGCCATTGGTGATTTCATCACTGCAATGGCTCTTAGCAGGCGGGCAGAGCCCGCCATTGGTGATTTTTTTCATCGCTGCAAGGGCTCCTAGCAGGCGGGCGGAGCCCACCAACTGAGCTTTACCCACTGCGGTTCAATATGGACAACCCATATTACCCTTTTGCATCATACGCTGTGCACGTCTATTTCCCAGATTTCAGCACAAGTGGCACACAGCTCTCTTTGCCCATGACCTAGCCCTCTTTCCTTCCCTCAGCAGCCCTCAAAGGCGTAAGCAGTTGGTCTGGGGAGCCCCGACATCACTTGCCAGGGCCGTATTGGCCCTGTTCCCCAGACGGGCAGTAGGTGGCCCCCCTCAAAATTTCTTTAGAAATTTTCTAGTTATTATAATTCTCCCGTATACCCAAAACTTCGGCGCGTAACTAGTCCCGCACGGTTTGGCGGATCGGGCCCAAAGTTGGCACACGCGTCGGGACCAATGGGGTGATGTGTGCTTGTATAAAACTTTCTCATTAGTCCGAAGGTTTGCGAATTATTAGCGAAAACGTCGCAAAAAAATCCCATAGGAAATGAATGGGGAGAGGAAAAAAAAAGCATAAAAAACAGCACTTCACTGTGTCGGCATACATTCACCTAGAAAAACAGTTTGAAGCTCAGTTTGTAGATAAATCCTTCGTCTATTTAAAACTGAAGACGGTATGTTGATAACTGCTACGGTTTTTGTATAATCAGACCTCAAGCGCCACAAAGTTTTAGCAAAATCCAGCCTGCTAGAGTGGAGCAACTGAAAAGCTAGAGTGTGAGGCAGGCGTTTTTTAAACACAAAAAAACATTTTAAACTCGCCCTCACGGCCACATATTTATAGCTAGAGTCACCATTTTTGGTCAGTTTGTAGACTGAAATCTCTGGACCCACACAATATCTTCTGAATTACGGTAGGATTAATACTTTTCCTTAAAAACCCTCCAGACCGACCTAAAGTCGATGAAAATCAGAGCCGTTTTTCATTGGTTTTGGAGCAGAAGAGGGGAGAAAAACGAATCAGACTATGTGTTTTAAACTCGTCATAAATATTTTTCTGAATGACACACATACACCAAAGTTGGCATAGTTGGAGTCGAAGGATGACTGACGCTCACGGTGAAAAAATTTTTTGAATAACTCATACGGTTTTTGCTCAGCAGTCGTTTGTTCGGAGGACATTTTAAGCACCTGAAAGCTGAGTGACAGTGACCTGCTGCAGCTAGCTCAATTAGAAGCTTAGGTGTGATGAAACGTTTTTTCTTTTTCTTTCTCTTCCCATTCAGTTTGTAGATGACCTACAGCCATGAAAGTTACTCCAATTGAAGACAAGATATAGCTGTAGCTTAGATAAAAAGAATTTTTCAGATACCTTTTACGGTTTTTACTCAGCAGTGGTTTGTTCGGAGGGGTGCTTTAGCAGCTAAAAGGTGAGTGAGAGTGAGGTCCTGCAGTTCAAACAAAGGGAGGAGCAGGTGGGCCAACCATTTTGTTTGTGCTTCGTTTTGGGTTGTGAAAGACCTACAGACATGAAGGTTACCCCAGTCTGAGACAAAGGATAGATGTTGCTTTCACTGAAAGAATTTTTCAGATATCTTTTACGGTTTTTGCTCAGCAGTCGTTTGTTCGGAGGGTAAGCACCTGGAAGCTAGCTGACAGTTAGCTTCTGCAGCAGCCTGCTAGAGTGCAGCTGCTGAAATCTTAGTGTGAGGCGGCCATTTTTTTAAGATCAAACATCTTATTCTCGCCCTCACGGCCACATATTTGGAGCTACAGTCACCATTTTTGGTCAGTTTGTAGACTGAAACCTCTGGACTCACACAATGTCTTCGGAATTACGGTAGGATTAATACTTTTCCTTAAAAACCCTCCAGACCAACCTAAAGTCGATGAGAGTTTCAGCCTTTCTCTATTCTTTTTGAGCTGAAGATGGGAGAGAAACGAATCACACTATGTGTTTTCAAGTCGTCATAAATATTGTTCTGAATGACACACATACACCAAAGTTGGTATAGTTGGAGTCGAAGGATTGCTGATGCTCATGGTGAAAATGTTTTTTGAATAACTCATACGGTTTTTGATCAGTAGTCGTTTGTTCGGTGCCGTTCTTCCCATACAAAAAAGCCTGGGAAGAAGAAACCAATAGTGAGTGCAGCTGTTGTCTGTGTCAGTGAGAGGCTCGTTAAGCGTTGTCAAGGTTACCAAGCTTCAAACAGATTTTACCTCTGCTGTTTTAAACAGCACATATTAATCTAATGGAGGGTGAAAGGACTGATTTAACATTGGGAAATGGATACTATATGACTGCTGTCCATGACACTTCCCTTGCCACTCAGCACTGATAGACTTTCAAAATAAGACTCCAGGGACCCTACAAAATAAAAGCCTCTATATTTTTTACATATATTTATTGCCCTATATGGCTCAACATTATGACCCAAACTCAACCCCGTTTTAGAGAATAGACTCTAGGAGACTGTTTAAAACACACCCTATAGCAAATTTCAAAATAAAAGCCTCCCATTTCCGCTTCATCTACTGCCCTAATAACATGGAAAAACAGTGATTTAACGATTGGAAAGTAATCAACTATCATTGACGGGTCTGAACATTTTCTATAAACACAACTCTGTTGGACTTTCAAAATAAGACTCCAGCGACCCTACAAAATAAAAGCCTCTAGATTATACTAATGCATTAATTGATGCAAATGGCTCAACATTATGACCCAAACTCTTCCAGGTTGTTTTTATTAGACTCTAGTGACCTTTTCAAAACACACCCAGAGCAAATTTCACAATAAAAGTCTCCCATTTACTCTGTAATACAGCAACTATTCACCTAATAACATGGAAAACCAGTGATTTAACATTTGGAAATTGATTCTATATAACTGCTGGGCATGACCCATCTTTAGATGCACTTCCATGATAGACTTTCAAAATAAGACTCCAGGGACTCTACAGAATAAAAGCCTCTTCCTTATACACACTCATACATTCTGGCATATTGCTCATTGCCATTGGTGATTTCATCACTGCAATGGCTCTTAGCAGGCGGGCAGAGCCCGCCATTGGTGATTTTTTTCATCGCTGCAAGGGCTCCTAGCAGGCGGGCGGAGCCCACCAACTGAGCTTTACCCACTGCGGTTCAATATGGACAACCCATATTACCCTTTTGCATCATACGCTGTGCACGTCTATTTCCCAGATTTCAGCACAAGTGGCACACAGCTCTCTTTGCCCATGACCTAGCCCTCTTTCCTTCCCTCAGCAGCCCTCAAAGGCGTAAGCAGTTGGTCTGGGGAGCCCCGACGTCACTTGCCAGGGCCGTATTGGCCCTGTTCCCCAGACGGGCAGTAGGTGGCCCCCCTCAAAATTTCTTTAGAAATTTTCTAGTTTAATAATGCTCTCTGTAATCATTACAGATACTCTTTAACAGCCTGGTTAACCATATGGAGGTAGATAAGGCAGAGAAATGGTTGAGGCCGCCCTGAATTAGCACCATTTGGACTGAAAACTAGCAGGTCATCAGCATACGTAGGATCATTTATCAATGTTTCACCTATCATACATCCAGCATTGCAGGCTCTTAATTGAACTTGATTAAAATACACTGGGGATAAAATCCCACCTTGTCTAAATTGTTGCAACAATTTAACCTGCAACAATTCCCTTTAACGACACCCCTTTCAGAGACAGACAGGTATAGGGAATTGCAGGCTAACAAAAAACGCCAAACGACCCCCATTCCAAAGGGTGGACCCATTTATCTGTTTCAATTTGCATGTTTTCTAAGCAAAAGGAAGGCTTTGCTTGGCTACTTTATAAAGCAACTCAATACTATTTCTCACATTTGAATTGAAAAAGCTTCCTGGATGGGAAGTGAAACGTCTTCAAACTTGAAAACATAGTCCAAGGGATTGTTTTTTTGACTTTATTTGGAATGACTATGACCGGGACTACTGAGAATCTTCACCAGCACCTTGTCTAACATCATTGACAAAGTAGAAAAACTGCTTCCCTGTTTGCTCTGCCTCTTCTGATGAGAGAATCCCTACATCATTGTCTGTGGTTCACTCAAAGACTTTAGAAGACTAATTTAGAAGTCTATAATTTCTGCTTCAAAGACCACACACTGAAAAAGCGATCTAGAAATAAGTGGAACATTTCTTCAATCAAGTGTATTTACCCTTAATTTGAATAGGTAAATGAGATGATTTGCCAATGGAATCAGTATTTTTACTCTTACAATAAGATAATTAGATAGTATGCACGTGAAATAAGACTATGCAATTGAGTTTTCTTATTTTAACTGCAAATTGTCTTGTTCCATTGGCAAGATTTCTCTTTTAACTCCTCAATCAACAACAAATGCACTTATTTTAAGAAAAACTGACTTATCTAGAGCTCGATTTTTTTCAGTGCAATAGGAATCAGAGTTGGACAAATAAAATGGAATCTACGTTGAAATATGAAACATTTATTCAATTCGATCTTTAGATATACTTAAAAACACAAACTTTGTTTTTAATCATCAATATAAGGAAAGTTATATTTTATTGTATTTCATTGTATGGTATTTTAGTTCTTTTAGATGATGAATGTTTGTAATATTTTGTTTGTATACCTGGAGCGTGGAACAAAGATAATTTCCCCCTGGGATCATTGAAGTTTTTCTGCTTCTGATTCTGAACTGATGGCTCTGGATGAATGCAGGATAGATTTACTGAAGAGTTTTGTTTAGTACCTGTTGGGATTCAGAGGTTTGCACTCCAGAGGGCGACGTAGATCCCTTCCTGTGGGCTTCTGTTACTGTTGGGATCCAGGGGTTTGCCCGAGAGACCCTTCGGTCCGCTCTGAGCCGTCTGGAGACCCCTGAGCCCGCTCTGAGCCGTCTGGAGACCCCTGAGCCCGCTCAGCGCCGTCCATGGACCTTTAAGCCCTCTTCATTCCGGTATGTGGGGCCACAGTCGGTGGCCTCCTCTGTTCCTGATCCGGAGCCGCAATCGGCGGCCTCCTGCGTTCCTGTGGAGCCACAGTCGGTGGCCTCCTCTGCTCCTGATGTGGAGCCGCAATCGGCAGCCTCCTCGTTTCCTGTGGAGCCACAGTCGGTGGCCTCCTCTGCTCCTGATTCGGAGCCGCAGTGGCCGGCCCTGTCTGAGCCTGTTGCAGAGCAGCAGGACCGGAGGCGGTGCTTCCTGCTGGAGCGGAGGCGGCGTCCTCCTCGGAGCTTCCTGCTGGAGCGGAGGCGGCGTCCTCCTCGGAGCTTCCTGCTGGAGCGGAGGCGGCGTCCTCCTCGGAGCTTCCTGATGGAGCGGAGGCGGCGTTCTTCTCGGAGCTTCCTGCAGAAGCAGAGACGGCGTTCTTCTTGGAGCTTCCTGCAGAAGAAGAGACGGCGTTT
Source organism: Cyprinodon diabolis (assembly GCA_030533445.1). NCBI lineage: Eukaryota > Metazoa > Chordata > Actinopteri > Cyprinodontiformes > Cyprinodontidae > Cyprinodon > Cyprinodon diabolis. Next base: position 40,554,635 of record CM060083.1, on the reverse strand, counting down.
CCCTCGGTGCTTCCTGCTGAAGCGGAGGTGGCGTCCTCCTCCAAGGCCCCTGCAGCTTCTGAGACTCCGGTCCTGCGGCCGGCCTCCGGAGCGTTTGCCTCAGCTCCGTTTCCACGGCCGGCCATCTGAGACTCTGCCCTGCTGCCGGTCCCATGGCCAGCCACCTGAGACTCTGTCTTCCCTCCGGCCCCCCGGCCGGTCACCTGAGACTCTGCCCTGCTGCCGGTCCCACGGCCGGCCACCTGAGACTCTGCCCTGCTGCCGGTCCCACGGCCGGCCACCTGAGACTCTGTCTTGCCTCCGGCCCCACGGCCGACCACCTGAGATTTTCCCTTTCCTCGCCCACCCTGGGTGGGTTGTTTTTGTTTCTGGTTTTTTTTGTTTTTGGGCGTCTGGTATCCGCCCTTAAGGGGGGGGGGGGGGATACTGTTGGGATCCAGAGGTTTGCCCTCCAGAGGGCGACGTGGATCCCTTCCTGTGGGCTTCTGTTACTGTTGGGATCCAGGGGTTTGCCCTCCAGAAGGCAATGTGGATCCCTTCTTTGTGGGTTTCTGTTTTTGCCTGTTGGGATCCAGTGGTTTGCCCACCAGAGGGCGCCGTGGATCCTTTCCTGGGAGCTGCTGTTCAGCGCTCACAGCTGACCCCCATCACCTGATTAGGAGCTCTCTCTATATTAGCTGTAGAGGAGCTCCATTCTGGGCCGGATTGTTTTCCTTGCCATGGAAGCAAGCCTGAGCCACCCTGCCTGTTTAACCCTGCCTGTCATAACCCGTGAACCTGTAAGTCAGAACCTGAACCTGTAAACCTGACCCTAACCTGCTCTGTTCTCTCTGCCTCCCAGGCGGAAACCTGTGTGAGTCAATAAATATTGGACTTTAATCCTGCCTGTGTGTCTGGAGTTCTGCATCTGGGCTAGAAACCTGCCACATCATGACAGTACCAAGTGAAGAATCACAAATAAAGCTACACAAGTTTTTTTTTTTTCCATTTTACAAAACCAACATGAAACCCTGTGTCTTTTTTCCTTTCTAACAAAGCAATATTTATTCCACTGGTAATTAGCATTTCCTTACTGCCAACACTCACCTGCCATCTGGTTAGCAGGACACCTGACCCCTACAAGCAGGTGGGGCGCCCACATTGATACTGCCGGATACCTCTTCTAACTGTGCCTCACGCGCCATTGCTCAACCTCTGAGCCATTGCATCTAACTATTAATAGGCTGAAATATTGGGAGTTCTTTAATGCATTTAACGCCCATCACTAGTCATAGATAACCAAAGGAAACATGTTTTATAACCGTATCTCATGCTGATGGAGAGGTGCATCTCTTGGATAAAACCCTTAACTCTACTTCGGTACCTACCTGCATTTTCAAACATTTCTACAGCACTAAGTATCACTCACCCTGCTAAGTTTCTTTTTTATTTCATTTAGTTTTTACCCTGAACAGTATGGCGGTGAAGCACTCAGAACTGTTCTCTGGTAATAGTCACATTTTGGCTTTAAGTGATCAGCTTACTCAAATGTGGAAAAACTATCCACCCATTTCAGTCATGCTTATCCCAACTGGGGTCACGAAGGTTGCTTGTGCCTATCTCCAGCTGTCTACAGGCGTGAGGCGGGGTCGACCCTGGACAGGCAGCCAGTCCATCGCAGGGCAACACAGACAAACAGGACAAACAATAATTCACGCACATGCAGAAAGACATTGGGCCGGGAATCGAAGACAGAACCTTCTTGCTGCAAAGCAGCATTACTACCCACCCCGTCACTGAGCAGCCTGGAAAAACTAAAAACTACCAAATAGCTGTATTTTTAAAGAATCTTATTCAAAAACAGAATGATTTTCCAATTCAATAAGAAAAATATTGCAAAAATGTGTATTAAAATTACTCCTTTGCCTCTTTTTTTTATTAGGTGTACATTTATTGCAGGTTTAAATAAAAACACTAATGTCAAAAAATCTATACTGTTAAGGGTATCTATGGACTCGTCCCCGCGGCTCCCCGGGGCGCTGGCATGGCGATGGCTGGGGGGCTTCCTCGAGGCTGTCTCTCCTCCTCCCTTAGTGGGGTCTGATATCCTGGGCTGGCCCCTCCTTGGTGCCTTCGCTCTTGGGGTCCCTTTGGGCGCCTGGGGCTTGGGGTCTCCCGGCGCTGGACTCAGTGTTCTGGGGGGGGGTGCGCCTCTTCGGCTCTCCACAACCACTATTGAGCATTTTTTCTATGGATAAACTTTACATACACAAATTCACCCTCACAAACAATTACAGGTGCTTGGCTCCAGGTAGTCAGAGATTCACTTCCATACAGAAGCCCACATTCATATCTTCAGGTAACACAGAGTACATGTCAGACTTAATAATATTACTTTAGCGATAGTTTCAAGCTGTTTTTATTGTATGTCTCCTACCATGTCTTTCGGTTGTGCTGTTCTTTTTTCATCTCGCTACAGGTGATGAAGCAGACTGAAAATGTTTTGTCATTGTGTCCTTTCTACACTGCAAAAATGATCTAGAAATAAGTAAAATTTTCTGTACTGTATTCACTCTGAATTTGAGTAGGTAAATGAGATAGTTTGCCAATGGAATTAGTAATTTTACTCTTAAAATAAGATAATTAGATAATATGCACTTGAAATTAGACAATGCAATTGTGTTTTCTTATTTTAAGTGTAAATTGTCTTGTTCCATTGGCAAAATGTCTTTTTTACCTCCTCAATTCAAGAACAAATGCACTTATTTTAAGAAAAAATGACTTATTTAGATTTTTTGCAGTGTATCTCCATATAAACTGTAAAACTCCCTGCATAATTATAATAAAGCAATTTATATGCATGTAACAAGTGGAGCTATATAAGCAATTGCCATACTGCTACACTTGTGAAAGTAAAATCTGTTGCACTGCAAAAAAATAAAATCTAAATAAGTCATTTCTTCTTAAATTAAGTGAATTTTTTCTTGAATTAAGGATTTAAGTGAGACACTTTGCCAATGGAACAAGACAGTTTACACTTAAAATAAGAAAAAATTGCATTGTCTTATTTCAAGTGCATTTTGTCTAAATACCTTATTTTAAGAGTAAAAATACTACTTCCATTGGCAAATCATCTTATTTACCTGCTCAAAATAAGGGTAAATACCCTTAATTTAAGACATTTTTTACTCATTTTGAGATCCTTTTTGCAGTGTGGGCTCTTTTTGGCATCAAGACAATTATTCTTATTGCCACATTGCGAGACAGGACAAAAAAGGGTATCAAAAGATTATTCAATTTTTCATAATTTCTGCCTTTTTTATCCTGAACTCTCTTTCAGGTTCTTCAGTTGCTCAGCTTAAAGCTACGGATCCTGAGGGCGAGCCTCTCATTTACGGGGTTTCAGGAGAAGAAGCCATGAGGTATTTTTCTGTGAACAAGGACACCGGTGTGGTCTGGCTTCGACAGCAGCTTGACCGAGAGGTACAAACACACCGCCTTAACTCTGCATGAATGCAAAGTGAATGCAGCACGGACTAAGAAAATAACATGTTGAACAAAATAGAAAGTAAACCACCGAATGACGGAAGAGAAGTAAACGCATCATCTCCCTGTCATTTGAAAGGTGGCAGGAAGGCGTGAAAGTTTTTTTTAATGTTCTGCACTCTTCCTGTGTGTCACTTCTCTCTGGAAATATGATGCTGATGTCTCCTTTTTTTCCGAACCAGACCAAGTCAGAAATGCAGGTCGAGTTCTACGTGAGTGACATTCAAGAGGTATGTGACAGATCTGATCTGTGATTATAGTGTCACGTCTTCACACATGCTGACATTGTGAATATAGCCTGACTACATATCACCTCCATTCTATCTTATATGACATCTGTCTCACTTAACAAAGTCTATGTGCAAAAATAAACTGACTTTTAGCCTACTGCCCCTCTGGTCAGTCGTAATTTAATGCAGTTTTTTTCTCCTTTGCTGATTAAAGCTGTTTTATATTTATTGCTGTTCTGTTTCCTCCCTCAGGTGGTAAAAGATAAAGTGAATATTCAGATTGGAGACGTGAATGATAATGCACCAAACTTCCATGGGCAGCCCTACACTGTTCATATACCAGAGGTAAGAAACATAACAACTGGGGAAATAAACACAAATCAGTTTTTTTTTTTTTTTACCTCTAGTGCTTTAAACTGCCTTTTGCTGAAAATGTAAATACCTCTTTGGGTGAGACAGATTTCTATACTTCAAAATCTCTGGTTCCTTGTAAAGCTGATGTAGACTTTCTTACAAAAGTGTTCATACAATATATTTTGAATATTCCAATCATTTCTCACATCTCAAACACACACTATACTGCAGGGATCTTCTCTTCCAGTCCTCGATATGGGATGTCCACCATCTTTTTGATGTGTCCCTGCTTCAACACACCGGAGTCAAATAATGAGGTCATTAGGAGAACTCCAGGAAACTTAACTGCACACTAAGAAGGTGTGCGGAAGCAGAGACACATCTAAAAGGTGAAGGACACCAGACCTGGAGGAATGGGATCGAAAATCCTGTTTTACTGTGTTTTTTTTCCTGTAACAGCCCAATGGAAAGTAATGCTTAGTTGGAACGCTGACAAAAATATTACAATTCTGAGACAATTAAAGTTGTTGTGGAAGATTTTTTTTCTGGGTGGATCATCTCAATAAGTGGTTCTCCTAATTGTCAATCATTCTGGTGATATGTTTATATAAGGCCGTCCTACGTGTTCGGCCCGTTAGCTATCTTTTTCTGCGCATGCGCAGCTCACCTTTCCCATCGCGGTTCTTTGAAAATGGCCGAGGGTCTACGAAGTGTATGAGAATAAAAGAAATGCATCAGAAAGAGGCAGAGATATCCAGGAATGGTTTTTGCGGTGAGCTCTCCTCGCAAACACATTATGGGATTTGCTGAACCGGAAGTTTATTCTAGACGTTTTAAATGAAGCCTTCAGGATTGGCGCATAGCACATATGTGATGCCGGATTTTATAAGGAGAATGTTGGGTTTTGATCTAGAGAAATGTGAGTTTAAAAGATTAAGAGGACGAAATGATCAAACACAGACAGGGATTTTGTCAACCTCTGCACAGGGGAGAAAGACTGCTGGCTCCAAACCAGCACCATTTCTCACAAATCCCTTCACAGCAAAGCCTTTTATTAACAGTTTACAACATAATAGGGCGGGTCTTAAACAGAAAACCCAGTAATGATTATCTGGCAGGATGCAGGTCATAGGACAGTGTGAAATGACCATCTGGCTGGATGGAAGTCACACAACCGTGTGACTGCCTCATGACCTACTGGATGCAGGTCATAAAAGTTTATGACCCTCCTGATTGAATCACAGGATAGAACCAGAATGTTTCATATGCCCACATATTAATTTTATAATTGTCACTCTAACAGAGAAGAAGAAATGTTTATGCAAGGTAAGTGCTCACTTAAATGTGCCTTTTCCCTACTTTTGTAATGATCTCAGAATGCTGGACCCAGAATTCGAGGTGAGACAGACAGTGGGAAAGTTCAAAGCGTTTATTTAAACTAACAGGAGCGCAGGGCTGCTCGTCTGCAATGGGATGGATCTCTGCAGGGATAGGAGAATACAGGTCAGTGACTGGATGTGGAGCTGAATATGACTTGGAGCAAAGTCACTGACCTGATTCAAAGTTCAGTCCGTTCGCGGAGAACACAGCTGCATCTAGACAGAAGGTTTGACCGCAGTTGCGGCGGGCAACACCCCCAGAGTTCCTAAAGAGCAAGCGAAGCGGGCGCCAGCCGACGCCGAGCAGCAACCAAGCCCAGAAGGGAAATCCAAGGCCGAAGTCAGAAGACAGTTCCAGGTTCCGAAGTTGGTAGGATCCAGGATCAGATAAGACAAACAGAGCAGACAGGGGCAAGGCAAAAACTCGAGATGCTCAGGGCAGAAAACTGGTCATAAACATCAAAACAGAATCACCAAAACACTTGAATAACCTGGTGCTGATGGAAGGCAAACACACAACCTAAATAGTAGAGGAACTAGGTGGAAATGATCGGCGATAATCAGCCACAGAACCAATTCGACAGCTGAGCAAGGAGCAAAGGAAAAAAACCAAAACGTCAGTGCCAAGATCATGACAACTTTTCGCTACATAAAGACCAAGAAAACCGTGTTTTATCATTTGGTTTTATGGGTGATTTTATTTTACTTCTCATAACATTATCTGTCTCTTACAGATGCATTTTTAAAACTGTGATTCCTGCTGGAACTTCACTAAAAGTTAAACGCTATTATACAACAAAGGGTCCTTACATTGCAGGTCTGCAGCTAGTCTCTCTTGGCTTGGCTTTAGATTATTATTTGTGTGAAAGTTTTTAGGACCTGACATCCTTACCTTCTTCTTAATAGCTGTGATCTACTTTGTGTTTAAGCATTCACAGAAAGACATTAAAACTTTTCGCGAAAATATGAGAAAAGTTGATTTCATCTGTTCATCTTAAAGCGACCAGTTTTTGCTACACATGATGTCCTCCAGATGAGACAGCCAGTGTAACCGTCTCTTTAAGGGAGAAAAAAAAGGCTCCCTGCAGCGAAAACCTTAATCTGCACTTTGCTAGCAGTTTCTCCAACGTCTCTGTCCTCTTTCTAAACATGCCACCTCCTTCTTTTTCTCTCCTCGTTTCTCAATCTTTGCGCCTCCTCCATGCTTTCTTCTCCATCTAATCCTTGATATGAAGTAATTGCAAAAGTGAGGTGGAGGACTTCAAACAGAGGCTTGAGTCCACACACACAAAACACACCCACGTCTTTCTGTGCTTATACTGAGCACATACCCCTATCTGAGTCCTCACCAAATCTTCAAAGCTGCTGGCTTTTCCTATCCTAAATTCATATTGTCAGACAAATAAACATAGGGAAATATGGAGTATTTAGATGAGGCTGTTTAGATCGCCCACAACTGAACTGTTTTTCTCAGGTCAGTTTTACCAGCTCACCTTTTTCTACAACATACTTATTGGTATGTGTTTAAACTTTCCTAATTCTATAAATAAAAGGCTTAATATCAGCAATAAGAAAGCTTTTAAACTGGAATGTTTTTTTAAATCATTCATAACTTGTACCAGTAGTTCCACTTACGGTATAACAATCAGGTAAAACTTGAGATGTACCAGTTTCTTTTTAAACAATTCAGGTTTTCATTTTAAGGAATATGATAAATAAATAAAAATAGTTTCTGTAACATTGGATGTATTTCATCTGTTAAGCATTTCAAATCTGTACCATAAACTGGGGGGGGGGGGGGGGGGGATTTAAACAAATTTGACTTTTTTTTAAATGAAAAACTGAGGCAGACATCCAAAAAAAACTAAATACAAAGAACCAAAAAGCCAGAAAAGATAAAGGAAAACTCACGTGGGGAGCCAGAGATGAGGAAGCAACTGACAACCAGGAACCAGCACTGAGTGACTGAGTTACTGCAGAGGTGGTGTATATAAGGGGAACAGAACAAAGGATGGACTAATGAGCTGAATATGGAGCAGGTGTGAGTGGAACTAAGGCCCCGTCCACACGAAGTCAAAACGAACACGAAACGCTAATATTTTCCAGAACGTTTGTCGTAAAGACGGAGACGTAAAATAAATGTGATCGTCCACACGAATGCATGAAAACGCTGCAAAATGTATGCCAGGCCTGTAAGTGGCGCTGTGGTGCCAAAGCAAAAATAGGCGACGAAATGTTGGGCATGCGCACTAATATGGTTGCCCTGCGGGTCCATTTTCGTGGTTCAGTCAAATTCAGGTGCTGAACTATGTCGTCGATATTGCTCTGTTCTTCCTGGAGATATTCCAGAAGAAGAAGATTCTGTTGTAAGCCCGACAGCAGGGTGAGTAGCATGAGCAGCAACCATTCAACACAGTACGGCGCCATTGTTGTTGTGATACTGTGTCGCGCATGCGTGTTTAGAGGCGACGCTATGACGCATGCGTCTAAAAAAAAAAAAAGCTGTTTGAGCTTAAAGATGGAAACGCGAAAACGGCGTTTCAAAATCTTGCCACTCTGAAGGCTGAATAAAAAAACGATCGTTTACAGACCCCCGAAACGCCGGCTTCGTATGTATGAGAGGCTGGTTTGGTGAAAAATTTGTGCGTTTAGGCCAGGGTTTGACTTCGTGTGGACGGGGCCTAACTAGAAGGAAGCCAAGAGGAAAAGAAAATAAGCAAAAGGGGGCAACAGAGCGAAACTAAAGCTTGAATACAAAGGAAATAAATGTAGAAGTAGCTCCTATGGAAGTAAGGATTTGAATTAAAAATGCCACTGAAATTTAAATGTTGTATGTTTGTACTTAATGTTTCAGTGTTAAAATATATTCAGAACACATTTTTGACCTAAAAAAAATAAATCATTGTCATTATTTCTATACAGTTGAAATTTCATTTGTTATTTTCTCTTCAAGCTAAAAATTCACATTACTATTTCAAAGTTATTACATTTTCAATACTTATTTTTCAGTGTTAAAAAAATCTGCATATAAAAAAATTCAACCTTTCAAAATTCCAACTCAATATTTTCAGCCTCTTGAGATTCAACTGGCTCTATTTCACTCACGGCTATGGCGAGAGAGGGCTGCTGCAGACGGGCTGCGGTTAGCCCTGGCTGCCGTTACCGCAGTCCTCTCAACTTCAGAAAATTTTTTAATTACGCATTAAATCAGTAAATGGGCCATATAGTGACGATTAAAGTAGCGCCATCTACCAGAGCAGTGGTGCAGAGGTAGTCCATTTTCCCCTTATTGTTTTAGGTAAAACATTTTTTGTTTTGAAAATCAATATTAAATCGGGTAGCCGAATATAACGATATATTGCCAAATTGATTTTTTTCTTTGTCACCATAGGATATTATCAGCATATTGAAATATCACTATAGACTGCGATATTTTACCCAGTTATCAAAATGTAATGTAAAAAGCAAGAGCAGTATAAGTTCATCAGAAACCATGTTGTTTGGGGTTTAATTCAGTTTACATCTTCCACTGTGACTGCCTCAATTACAGAAAAGGCGCTGTGCCGCAACAGGGCTATGTGCCAGAGTGGCGATGTGGAGGTCGCCCATTTTTCCTCATTCTTTCAGATACATTTTTTAAATATAATTAATCCAGTTGATTGGTCAGTCAAAATGTACAATACTGTATATCGCCAAATCGAATTTTTTTCCCACACCCCTCAGTGTGACTTACACCTATTACTAAAACTCGCACATGATCTGGATCTTTACAACATTTCAATGAATTATTCATTGGCATGAGGCAAACTCCTTTCATAAGTTTGTGGATAAAGGGCTGTGTTTACTTCAGCAGCAGTGTGTCTGTCATGATGGGGTTTAGGTGTCTAACCCAAAATGCAGAAACACTCACTGAAAACCGGGGGAAAGTTAAGTGATTTATTTAAATATGTACAATGGTGAAAATACAAGGGTTCTGGGTTCGGCGGCCTGGTCACAGGAGGAACTTAACTGTACGGATGGGGATTCTGATCTGCAGGGGGTGGGAACCCTGTGAGTCCAGAGGCTTATCGGCAGGCAGTGGGCTGAGGACTGAGGGCTCGGCTGAGACCGAGGCAGGACGCAGGCAGGCAGGTTTCTGGCTGAGTGAAGGGATTCAGATCTGCAGGGGGAGAACCTTGAGAGTCCAGAGGCTTTTCGGCAGGCTGAGGTCTGAGGCAGAGACTGAGACTGAGTTCTGGCAGGCAGATTCCAAGCCGTGGTTTCTCTCTCCAGAGTTTTTCTGGTTTTCAGGCTAGTCAGGATCTGAGAGACAGGGAGAAACTGGGTCAGACAGGTTTCACAAAGACAGAGTCTTAAATCAGGCAGGCTGGCTCAGATTCTGCTAACCATTACTGGCAAACACTCTGGCGCTGGAGTGTCAGTCTCCTCCTCCTTAAGTAGGAGTCCTCTTGATGAGCAGATGGAAGACAGGTGTTGCAGGTGAGCACAAGCCCTCAGGAAGGGATCCTCGGCGCCCTCTGGTGGGCAAGCCTCCGGATCCCAACAGTGTCATCCATCGCGACAGTGGCGTTGAATGTTGTAGTTTGCCCTGAAATACAACGGTTGACGGTTCAAGCCCCAGCTTTGACTTTCATTGTCGTTGTGTCGTTGGGCAAGACACTTCACCTGCTTTGTCTACTGATGGTGGTCAGAGGGCCCGGTGGCGCCAGTGTATGGCAGCCCCGCTTCCGTCAGTGAGCCCCAGGGCAGCTGTGGCTACAATGTAGCTTGCCACCATCAGTGTGTGTGTGAATGGGTGAATGAATGTAGTGTAAAGCGCTTTGGTCAAGTCTCCTGACTTGAAAAAAGGCGCTATATAAGTACATGCCATTTACCATCCAACGTGGGACAACAAACCGTCACCTTTGAGTGTTCCAGAAAGACTGGCCATGGCGCTGTGTGTTTTGGCTTCGGGTGCAAACCAACAGACCGTCACACAGAGCTACAAACTAGCATCCTGCATATCTGCGTTAGCTACGACACAAAGACAGACGACCTGGTTTCTGAGTATAAACCAGGCTTAAAGGAATAGTACACCCAAAACATGATTAGCCTTCATTTTCTACTCACCCCCATGCTGAACAACACTCTGGAGTACTTTTTTGATATCTCAAATGCATCTGGAGATCTGGGAGGCTTCTTGCTGTCTGCTGACATTCAAATAATGGAGGTCTATGGCGCCCGAGGCAGAAAGGTCCATAAAAGTCCACAGAAAACGTGTCAATATTCCTCCATACTGCTCGTCCAATGTATTCCAAGTGTCCTGAGTGGGTAGCGTCCATAATTTACTCGAAACGAAGTCATTTAGAATGTTTTTAGAGCATAAACAGTAGTGTATAGGATTTCCTAAAAGCGCGTTCACGAGTCTACGGAAACCGCGGCAGACCAAACCAGATGAAAGTGCGCATTCAGCTCGGCAATGAACTCATGCCTTTCCTCAACACTGAACTCCTCAGACATTTTTCTTTCGTTGTTTCTTTCTTTGCACAGGTAAACAGCACATTTCTTCTTCTACGCTTGCATTATCGGCACTTTCATCTGGTTTGGTCTGCCGCGTTTTCCGTAGACTCGTTAGCACGCTTTTAGGAAATCCTATACACTACTGTTTATGCTCTAAAAACATTCTAAATGACTTCGTTTCGAGTAAATTATGGACGCTCCCCACTCAGGACACTTGGAATACATTGGACGAGCAGTATGGAGGAATATTGACACGTTTTTTGTGGACTTTTATGGACCTTTCTGCCTCGGGCGCCATAGACCTCCATTATGTGAATGTCAGCAGACAGCAAGAAGCCTCCCAGATCTCCAGATGCATTTGAGATATCAAAAAAGTACTCCAGAGTGTTGTTCAGCATGGGGGTGAGTAGAAAATGAAGGCTAATCATGTTTTGGGTGTACTATTCCTTTAAGGCACAGTATGCGTCTGTAGCTTCTGGTGTTTGTTTTTCTCTCGGTCTTTTGTTTTTCTCTCGGTCTTTGATCTGCACGGCTCACTTTTCTTCTGCTTTTTTAATTTTTGTCTCCATTATAACACTTTTTTTTAGTTCGATGCTGAAGCTGTCAGTAGTCACTGCTGCCACCCTCTGGTTTCGGGAGTAACTGCTTGTTCTGCCAAATATTGTTAAAAAATACTTTAAAGAAAATCCTGTATCCAGATTATGATATCTGTCATCAACCAAATGTATGAACTGTTCCTTAGCATGAGGTGCACCTCTGGTAGACATTCCTCTAAATTTTATTCATAACTAACAGCTAACAGTCAAACAAACATGACCGAAAACATCACCTCCATTGCATAGGTAATTAACCCACCAAACTATGCTAACTGAAAAAGACAAAACAAAGAAGATAAACAGAAACATGAGGTAAGGACCGCTATTAGGAGATGAAAAAGGGTATTTATTTCCACGGATAATGAGTTTTGTCCTAAGACTCCTGGAAAGAGCGTGATCCCACATTAACTTCTTTTCTCCTGGAGGGCCATTTCTGAAGCCAGAAAAGAACCTAAAGATTTGGATCAGAAAATCTCTAATTCGGGTGCTGGACAAATCTGCAGTTTTCACCTGAACCAAATCTTTTTCTAAATGCCTAAACATAGTCATCATAACATGTGCAGACTGTGTTTTCAAGCACCATATCAGAATTTGCAGGAGCAAGGTGTTTATTCATGAGTCTAAATGATTTGGTGTGTCTGGCTAGCTTGATAAATGAGAAACTGCAATTCCATTCAGATTTTTTTTGTGTGTGTCACACTAAAAAATGCAGCACAAATTCCAATCTGTGCAAAGAGAGTCCTTTATTAAGCTTTGCAAGTCTTCCTCTTGTCTCTGACAGACTTGGTACCCGACAAATACGCATTGTTCATCTCCCTTTGACCTTTCTGCACCTTATCTGGTTTCCCCATGACTTTCTGTACCTGCATTTTTATGGCCTCATTACCTCTATGACCTGAGCTGACTTGTAGCAGGCAAAGCAAACATGCTGGGACATCACTTCATCATGCTGTCACTCACTGGACAAACCACAGTAACTGGGGTTAGGATGCCATCAGCACATCAGAGACAACTGTGAGGGATGAAGGAGCGTGACTAAAAGATTGGCAAGGAATTCAAATTATGTGGTTTTACACTTCTAAAATGTCACGGAAAATAAGAGATTTATTGAGGCAAACAGAAAATAATAGTCTTTTATTTGATGATATAAAGTAGTATTATGTGACTATGGGCAGAAACTTCTATTATTTTGGGACTTAAACTGCTATTTTTCACTCTTTTTCTTCCTCTGGTGAGAAAAACCTTAATGAATTGAAGAAAAAATACTTTTTGCACTGGATATAATTTACTGAGAAAATCTTTTTTGGATCATTAAACATTTGCTTTCAGATTCATAGATAAACATATCTTTGACACCTGGTTCTATTTCCTCAATAATTTTTTGCAAATATTTAGTTTTTCCATGATCAATTTTTTACCAGGATTCTGAATAGAAATATATCACCTTTCTTTGAAGAATTTCTAAAAGATATTTTAAACTCAAGTCCTTAGCATGGACTTTTTCTTCAGATTGAAATTATATTTATTTTCAATTAAGCTTATACTTAAATTCAGTCTGGAAGACTTCACCTGAACCACCTGGGATGTCCTTTGTTCAGCTCCAGCCAATCAACTCAGGGGCCGCACCTTCTGGAGAGCCAATCATCTTTCAAGATCCCCTTTACAGTAGCAGCCATTCAAAATGGCCCAAATGCCAGCTGAATGGCAGCCAGAGTGCGAAATACGGGGGGGCTCGACCCCCCCGATTAACCCATGAGACCCCCTGAAAGCCTCAAAAGTAAAATTTAAAGGCAAGGCAAGGCAAATTTATTTGTATAGCACAATTCAGTACAAAGACAATGCAAAGTGCTTTACATGATTAAAATACAGGAAGATAAAACAGAATCAAAGCAAGTAGGAAAAAATAAAAAATGAATAAAATAAAATAAAAAAAATGCAGAAACAAAAAAGAATATTAAAAACAGTTGGGTTAGCATTTGATCAAAAATTTCTCCTTGGGCAGTTGACAATTCTCCAGAACCTTGCCTTTTGTTCTACTACCATAGAACTGCAAAACCTTTCCCATTATCTACAGGTAATTTAACTCTGCCCGATGCACACCAATCCTATGGTGCCAACCTGGATAACTGGGGGGATCCCACTCTAGATTACAGTAAAATTAAGTACCTTCTGGTGGCACCTACAACCTTCCTCTCACTCTTAGAGAGAGCCTCACGTTCCTATGCAAGGTCTTTTGGTAAAGTGGGTCTTAAATTGTGTCAAAAAAATAAAAAATATATTTTGGTCACTTATGGTCACTAAAATGTTTTTTATGCTCAACATGTCTGGTATTTAAAATTAAAAACATTTATTCACAAACATGTTCTGTTTTTTTGCCAAGTATAGCCAGCCAATTCTGTGTGCGTATGCAAATTAGCCATGTGCATGCTAAACAGAAGAAAGACTTAACGGCACAGAAGAAGTTAGTTTTCCTAGCATGCACCGGGCAGCATGTTCAGTATTAGGAGCTGCCAGTTAATGTCAATCTTTTCCAGGTTATTAAGTTACATATTTTACTTGTTACTGTTATGTCTGTTATATTATCAGAGTTTCAGTTATAATCTGAAGTACTTGTTTCACCGTGAGCCTGAAAGGTATGTCAGGTATGAGAGGTATGAAAGGTATGTTAATCATAGGCGTGACTTCCTTAAGGACTGGTGTGGACATGTCCCTACCAATCTTGACCGGTAGGGGGACAGTCCCCACCAATATTTTGTACACGTATTTTACTTTCGGTGCTGTGTATATCTGATTAAAACCCCATTCATGCCGCTCCTCAGAAAGAAAATGAAAAAGTTCTCCCCGCTGCTCACCGTCCACAAACCCCGACAAAAAAAACTCCGCCGCTCCTCAGAAAAAATAATCTGTTGCCTCTCGCTTTCTCCCCATCCAAGTGTAAGTTTTTTTGGGCAAATTAAAAGGAGTCACAAAACATAACAGCAGCATTTAATGCAGGTTATTCTTCTTTCTAACAGGGAAAAAATATAATTCAGATCGCTTCCTAAGTGGAAGATGCTACGGGTTTTCAGGTAAAATACAAACAGTGTTGCGAAAATATTCTTGATGAGATGTGTGAGATAAAGGACATTTTAAGGTTCTATTGTTGTATATGTGTCATTCAGCCGCACACAAGCATGCTAACCGATTCAGGGACAGCAGTGGACTCAGACTTGCAGGTTAGAGGGACTTGTGGAAATATTAAGACCCAATTTTAGTCAGGAGAGACTTAAAGTAGTAAAAGAATAAAGAATAGTGTAAAATAAGTGAATACCTTATTTAAAATATAACTGAACCGTTGGAAAAAAAACCTCAAACCACTTTTGTCCCGCCCTGTTACGTCAGCTACACTACATTCAGTATCGTTGCCATAGAAACAGACAACAGCGCCAATATATCAGAATTATACTAAAGGACACGCAAATAATTTCCCAAATAAAAAACAGGACTTTCAGTCCATTACAGTTTTATATATTGGATCTTTTTTCCTGTTCAGAGTTGATTGTTTTTGGTTTTTTGTCTCTTGTATCAGCTTATTTTTGGGGAAACTTGTTAAGTTTAGATTTATGTGATATTTTTGCACAAAATATATAAGTGAATATTGTAACAGTTCTGTTTTCAACTGTAAGCATTAAATTAATATATGTTATTCACATTTTTTTGGCTTTATCCTTTCCAACAAAAAAAAAGGTGTCGCGCAGGTAGCTCCCTTGCCCTATGACTTGTCCACACCAACTTTCAACACAAAGTTACACCCTTGCCGTTAATGAAAATTTAGATCGGTATTGCGCAACAATTGGGAGATAGGGACCACACCAAATATTGACAGGTTTTTCGCACACTGATGGCAGCCTACTCCCCTTGCCATTCCCAGCAAAATCCCCTCCAACTTCCAGCCACTGGCCTTCTGACTCCACCCTTTCACTGAATTACAGGGTCTGAGTGAGAGATAACGCCTCACCTTTGGATCTTAATGTCCACAAATCATGACAGAAAGAATAGTTTAGTACAAATATTGATGTTTAAAAAGGAATTTTAGGGGAACAGCCAAGGGTCAATCAAGGAAAGAAGGGACATTTTGGATGGCTACTAATGTATTTAGCACCTGGCCCAGGTTCACTTGTCCACACGCAAGCAAACTTTCACCCACCTCCACCCCATCTCCTCCCTCATTCTCAGTCCCACTTATCCTCTAGTTGACAGGTCCTCAAAGTTTTCCAGGCCAAGGACCGCCAAACTGATGGCGAAATGGAGCGGGAATCCCCTAATTATATATTTCGCATGAAATTTTGTTATATCAAACTGGTCCTATAGTCACTCTATTACAGATGGAGTAATGTAACGAAAACAATTTTGACCTGGGATTATTACAGTATTTCTAATTCCTGGTTAATGGGACAGGTGTTGTGAATGAAAGGGTGCCCAGCCTGAAAGAGCTCCTGTGTGTCGCTAAATCTGTGCATTGATGACTGAAATACATCTTCTGCCTCCATTTATCTGTTTACTACAGTGTGTTGAATTATAATGTTAATATGTATTAAAAGACATTTCCATTAGTGGAAAAAATTGCAAAGGGGAATATAAAAAGGAGTCTAATCAACCAAAAATTTCGCGACCCCCATGCAGTACCTCCGAGGATCCCCTAGAGGTCGCGAACCCCTGGTTGAAGACCTCCGCTCTAGCTTAGTCCACCACCAGGTGGGGAAAACTACTCTAATCCTTTCCTAGTTTAGTCTTTCAAGCTTACATTGATTCCCAGCATCAAATTCTTCTGCCGGGGCCCGAGCACCAAATATCTTATTTCGTTTATGTTTTTATCTGCTTCCATCTCCTCTAACTCCAGTCAGGGTCCTTGGCAGATGACGCTAGTTCTGCTGGAGGTTTCTTCCTGCTAAAAGGGAGTTTTCCCCTCCACTGTCGCTACTTGCATGCTTGGTGTAGGGGTTGCTGAAGAGTCAATGAGTCCTCACAATCTGGATTTCCATAAATAGAAATTATTTGAAGAATATGATACGATTACTGCAGTAATAAACTGAATACTTTTCTAATCAAAGCTTTTCTATGTGTGAGTCTCTTCAGGTTGATATATATATATATATATATATATATATATACTGTATCCTTAGTGATGTTAAAGTACCTGATTCACTGCTGGATTTTCCCCCCATTCCCCAGGAAACTTGGAGTTGGATTTTCAAATTACCATCGGATTGTTGAGGGTCAAGGTCATGCTGGATTGTTCAAACAGAAGCTGGATGGCAGAAAAAAAACTGTAGTTCCATTATGCTTCCTATGACACAAACCCTAAAGATGTTTCAAGGCAGCATCTAATGTTGTTTAATCAAGATTTTAATTACAAATTTTTCCAACATTTCAATATGTTTGTTCTCACTGGACCAGATGACTGGAAGATAGACGCTCTATACTTATTGAGACTGGCTGGCAGATCATTTTTAAACTCCTGCTGCATTTTACTAATTATTAAAGTTTAACATGGAATAAATTTATTCAGATTATATCTGATGGTTTATATTTGGTCTGTTTCTAAATTTCTTTTGTTACAAAGCAAATCATTTTTGCTGATATACTTTGATATCTTACTGGAGAGCAGGGGAGTACATTTGAAAATTATACATTCCCTCATCTTTAATACTTGTCTCTAAAATAGTACAACTGCTGGAATTTGTGAAGGATTACTATTTGAAAAAAATAAGAGAAGCAAAGAAGCCAATTTTGGAATATATATTTTAATGGCTTGAAATATAGGCTGAATTCAAATTCATGAGCTGGATCTTCCAAGTACATGGTCTACCTGAACTGGATCATTTGAGGTCCTTGAAAATAAAGAGAGATATATCTGTAAAATCTCGTATATTCAACAACAAAAATTACCTAGTTAAAAATTTTTTTGCAAAATAGCAATCAAAAAATAAAAATCTTATCAGATTTATAGTCCTCACACTGCAAATATTTTATAATCGATCCTAAAATTAAAGCCAAACCCATTTACACAGTGACAGATAAAAAACATTTCATTAATTTAAACGTTAAACGATACATATCTGACTCAATAACTATTTAAAACAACTTTTTAATTCATTTCAGACAGAACTTTTCACATACTTGTATTATATTAAACTGCAATTCCAATATTCGCCACTGTTTGGCCCAACTTCACTTTTTCCTCTGAGCATGGAGCAGCCGGCTTGTTTGATCTTGCAATGAATTCTGGGAAAACGAAGGATAGATAGGATACACCGGACCCATCCATCAAATCGGGCATAAAGAAGGACCATTTGTAGGCCTCATAACTAGGAGTCTTGGAATCTGACCTCAGCGCCTTGCTATGATGTAACCGGCCTACGAATCTGGCTTTCAGAGGACATATCCCATGAATTTGATTCAACCATAAAGTGTTTGTGCTGTCAGGGTTGCTAGACAACAGAAGGTAGCTAAGGTAAAGTTGGAAACAGGGGATGCCTTTGGTTTCTAATTACCACCACCTGCTGGATTGGAGGTGTAGTGCAATTTTCTTCACAACTTTGTCACACATGAGGGGTCTTTTACGGTGGTCCTCAGGAACTACTGCCATGCATGTTTTTGCTCCAGCAGACCTGAATCAAATGTTTGCATTACATCCTCAGCAACCAGCAACAGCTTTAGAGGCCCCTTAATCCCACATTACTTCAAGTGAGATGTTTAGGGATATGAAAAAAAAAAAATCTAAAACATAAGACAGTCTGTCCATGACTGAACACCACCTCAACATGATTCAAATGAACTTTCCCTTCGCTTTCAGAGCGGAGGAAACAGAAGGCCCACAGATGACCTGGGATTAAATTTGTCCTGGGTAAAATGTAAAATCGGATATTTCAATGGCAGGGGTTGACGTTAAGGATTTTTACCACTTGCCCGAACATTTTGTTTGCCCAGAAACAATTTTTACTTGCCCAGTATAATGTTTGATAATGTTTTTTGTAATTCAGTATTTTTTAAGTTTCCAGGTTCCTGGTGTGTATCTGCATGCGTCAGATAATGAACTCCAGCCTACATTACCGTGTTTACATGCTTTTCAATCCTTCCTGCACATTCTTTTCAAACTAAACTTTGCTTTAAACTGTTGTGCTCTTGGAAAAATATAAATTGTAATGTTAAAAATCTAAAAAAAACTTGGCAGGTTAAAAACTTAAGATAAACCATAAGACAAAAATCAATGTCACAAATGAATAACTTTTATTTTAGAGTCACGGTATGTTTATACAAGATAATACTATTAATATAATGTGACTTTTCTAGAGAATCATTATACAGTTATTTTATACAGGGTTTCCACAGTCTGACATCATTTCAGAATTCCCTGAATTTTAACTGACTCAGGATTAGTTTTCCCTGACAAAATAAATGCAGCAACAAGACAATAATAATAACATAACAGGTCACCAATATAACATGTTTAGCTCTATAACATTTAAATGCACCTCTCAAATGTCTAAGAGAAAAAAATGTAATGAACATTTTTTAATGTATGACCTGCATCATTGTACAGAAGACTGCCATATGATAGCGCTTTTCAGCTTTTTAGTCGTTTTGGTAACTACATCAAAATTACCGCTAGGTGGACAAAAATCACTCCATCTGGTGGAAATTCCCCCGACTTTTATCACGCGAGAATGTGTACAAAACAACAAAAATGGCGCCGGCAACGCTTCTGGGTTTTCATCAAATGTCGGTGATTTTAAAGTAATTTAAGTTAATTTTTTTTGCGATCATTGCACTTGCCTGGTCAGCAAATGCGATGAAATTTGTACTCTCCCAACACTAAAAACTACTTGCTGTCATGTTCGGATTAAGGTGTCTAACCCACATGCAGAACACTCGGAGGCAGAAGAAAAGTTCAAAGATTTATTTACAATAAATGTACAAAGTTTGATCAGATCCAAGAGGGGGCTTGACTGGTCACGAGTGGGTTCACTGCTGAGGAGGACAGAGAGATTAGTGGAGGTCCAGGTGTTTTGCTGGTTGAGAGTGTTCAGGTCAGTACCTGTTCAGGAGTGGAGCAGAGCTGCAGAGGGGGGGAACCTTGAGGGTCCAGAGGTTGTCGGCAGGCTGAGGGCAGAGGCGGAGGCAGAGCTTACAGAGTGCAGGCAGATCACAGATTGAGTTTCCTTCCAGTAATCTTCTGAGAGCGGGCATGCAGATACTTGACAGAGACAGCTCTCCAGAGTTCTACTGAGAACGAGCAGACAGATTACCGTCAGAGAAACTCTCCAGAGTTTCAGGTATTCAGGCAGGATCAACCTGGGAAGCAGAGAGGAGAAAACGGGATCAGGTTTGGTTCACAAAAGTCAGAGATAACAGACAGGCAGGTTGGCTCAGGCTTGCTAACTGTTACTGGCAAACACTCTGGCACTGGAGTGAAGCCCTCTGCCTCCTTAAGTACGGATCTCCTGATGAGTAGATGAGAGACAGGTGGTGCGGTCGGCTCATGTTCCAGGAGATCTCGTACGCCCTCTGGTGGAGAAAGTGGACAAACCTCCAGATCCCAACACTTGCCCTGGGAGATTAGGCGATGGTTAACATCGAGCCCTGAATGGTGACATCTTTTGGAAAGGATGAAAGATTAACGACAAAGATTTTTAGGAATAACCAAAGTTTCTCCAACCTTTCTTGCACTGGAACTGCTGAAAAACCTGTGCCATGGACTGTACTGCAGCCATTTTTATTTTCTTATGGAATTATTTTTTTGTTTACATTAAATGAGACACAAGTTCAGCTATTTGGCCACTTTTACAGGAATAAATGTTTGATGTGTTGCAAGTGAGTCTTTAGGAACCAAATTAAACTTAAATTGATGACATGACATTAAGAGAAAATCATCAAGGAAATCAATCTTGTGAACAATTATTGCAATTGTTATACCTTTACTCTCCCTTTTTTACAGAATGTTTCAACTGCATTTTTTTAAAGGTCCAAAATAAATACAGCAAATGTATTTGAAGTGTTCCATTGGTACAGTAGGACTCTGTACAGCACAGAGTAGACTCAGCAATGTGAGTGTCAAGGTGAGCCGTGCAGTCTGTGTTAATGTCGATTTAATTTGTGGATCCATAAAGAGGGTGGGGGTGAGCAGGTGGGCTGCGAGCAGTTCCCCTGTCTGTGCTAATGAGCTGGCCAGATTTACAACATACACATCCTCTGGCAGCAGGCAGTAGTGTGGATATTCAAAAAAGCCAGATTCATATTAAAATTAATGTTTTAAATGCAGTTGGGCCATCATCCAACCAAACATTCGATGACAGACCAAGAGTAAAACATACTTGTCATATTCTCTTAATGGGACAATAAATGTCTACAGTGTTCATCCCCAGACCAAAGATTTTCTATTCAACCAACTATGAGTTCACCTATGGCTCCAAACAGCTCTCCTCATCTACTTACAAGCCACTACGTCCAGCTGGCTGACCCTCACCAACTCCCACTGGGAGCTGCCATTTATCTTAGTGCAGCTATGATGATATCAAACACCAACAGCTTTGCCTCTTTGTTTTCTATGCATTTTCAGACGTTACAAAGTTTATCTGATGGCAGTTTCTGCTAGATTCTTCACTTTCTATCCGTGCTATGGCTTTGTCCAGTGCTCATTTATGGGCACATGTAAGTACAACTGGGCAAAGCTACTTGCACTTCCACAATGCAAAAAGTAAATTGTTCAAGATGATGCATTTAGGGTATTTAAGGGAAGAAGAGGCATTCACTCAGTGAAATACTCTGAATATCATACTTTGAAAATCAAAATTTCAAACCAATAGTCTTGTTGGAATCCAGGACAAGATCTTATTACCTTTGTAACATTCAAAAAATATGGATATTTTGATGGCAAAAATTAATGTCAATTAAATAACAAGAAAACCAACTTGCCCGTATATATTAAGGAAAAATAACAAAAATGCTTCTTTAAGAAATCCATGAAAACCACTTTGAGAGTGAAAGAAAATATAACCTTAGAGGCATTATTGCTGATATTAGATGTCTAACCCATATGCAGAAACACACAGAGGAAGGAGAATGTTCAAAGGTTTATTGACAAACAGTGTAAATAAAATGTGAACAGGAACTTGGGTGGTCTGACTGGTCTCGGCTGGATCTCCACTGTTGGAGGTGGAACAGATCAGCAGGTGGGGGGAACCCTGTCAGTCCAGAGGCTTATCGGCAGGCAGTGGGCTGAGGACTGAGGGCTAGGCTGAGACGGAGACAGAATGCAGGCAGGCAGGTTTCTGACTGAGAGAAGGGATTCAGATCTGCAGGGGAGAACCTTGTGAGTCCAGAGGCTGGTCGACAGGCAGAGGACTGAGGTCTGAGACTGAGTGCTGGCAGGCAGAATCCAGGCATGGGCAGAGGCAGAGACTCAGACTTCGTGCAGGCTGGCAGATTCCACGCCGTGGTTTCTCTCCAGGTTTTCTGATTGTCAGGCAGGAATATCTGTGAGACAGAAAAAGACTGGATCAGGCAGGTTCACAAATTCAAGGGTTCAGAAAAGCAGGCTGGCTCAGGCTTTGCTAACCATTACTGGCAAACACTCTGGCGCTGGAGTGTCAGTCTCCTCCTCCTTAAGCAGGAGTCCTCTTGATGAGCAGATGGAAGACAGGTGTTGCAGGTGAGCACAGGCCCTCAGGAAGGGATCCTCGGCGCCCTCTGGTGGGCAAGCCTCTGGATCCCAACAAAACATAATTGTTAACTAGGCTTATTAGCTTTTTTTTTTTTTTTTAACAGTGTCCTGTCTGGCAATGTAGCAATAAGAATAATTGTCTTCATGCCAAAAAGAGCCCAACAGATTTTGCTTTCACAAGTGTAGCAGTATGGCAATTGCCATACTGCTACACTTGTTTCTTGCATATAAATTGCTTTATTATAATTATTATTATTATTATCTTTTTTTATTTTCAAGCCTTATGAACATGTAATGACTAATAAGAGTCTACAGCAGACTTGTAAAAAAAATTTATGGAACATTTCCATAAAAGAGGGATTTCCTATACTGGGAACAAGGCAAGTAAAAGACTCCAAATGATAGACAGCTAAACTTTATCAGTTTAATGTCTCTCAGGTGTGATGAAAAAATGTCTCCTTGGCCTCCATTTTCTATAAGTCATATCTCAATACCCTCTAATCTACAGTAAGCTCTATTGAGATAGGGATGTTGTTTTTCAACTCAAGGTGAAAGAGTGAAGGTGAGATATCAAAAGGAGGAAATACCCACACTGCACTGCAAAAACGATCTAGAAATAAGTAAACATTTCTTAAATTAAGTGTATTCACTCTTAAATTGAGTAGGTAAATGAGATAGTTTGCCAATGGAATGAGTAATTTTACTCTTAAAATAAGCTAATTAGATAATATGCACTTGAAATAAGACAATGCAATCGTGTTTTCCTATTTTAAGTGTAAATTGTCTTGTTCCATTGGCAAAATGTCTCTTTTACCTCCTCAATTCAAGAACAAATGCACTTATTTTAAGAAAAAATAACTTATCTAGATTTAGATTTTTTGCAGTGTGTCAATTTAAAATCTAAATAAATGATTTTTTCTTAAAATAAATGCACTTCCTTCTTAACTTAAAGAGCTAAATGAGACACTTTGCCATGGAACAAGACAATTTAAAGTGAAAATAAGAGGGGTATTGGGTATTGCAGGCTAACAAAGAACCCGAACGACCCCCATTCTCGTTCGTTCGGTTCAATTTGCATGTTTTCTAAGCCAAAACAAGGCTTTGTTTTTTTTTATCAACTCTATAAAGCCTCAAACTCAACGCTATTTCTGATATTTTAGATTGAAAAAGCTTCCTGGATGGGAAGTAAAACGTCTTCAGACTTGGAAACAAAGTCCAGTAGATTTTTTTTTTTTACTTTTCTGGAATGACTATGACCTGGATGACTGAGAAGTTTCACCAGCATATTGTCATGATTTTATCTAAAGCTCGGACCCACATGCAGTGAAGCCAAACAGAGAGACACAGAGTAAAAGTTTCAACGGGTTTTATTGAAGAATATTTTGAGTGTCGTGCGGAACGTTCGGCCGGGAAACTGTAAGACAAGGGGAAGACAGACTGTTAGATTCAGGCTCAGTGGGGAATTGGAGTTGTTAATCTTGAAGGAGAGGATTTGTTGCCACTCACGTTTCCAGAGAAGAAGAGACACGTAGACTCCAGTCTGTGTGTTGGTCTTCCAGGGTTTGTTTGATTCGGTGGAGGGCGAACAGGGTTTATCCAGAACTCGGACGGAGTGGAATAAAGTAGCCGCTGGTTGCAACTCAGTTTTCCTGTGGTACTTGAACGGGTCGTGGTGAAGATGACTTCCCTACTTAGAGATTGATCTCGGCGTGCTCAAAGGTGGCTGGATCCAAACCTCCTGTTTGGAATCCGTCGCTCAGTGTAAGACTCAGTTGATCCCAATTGGGAGAAGGCGGTCCGAAAAGGTCCAGTTTGCAGGAAGGCTTGCTGCCGAAAGGCAAAGAACAAACAAAGTTGAGTCTCAGGGAGAAACAAGCGCTCAGTAAAACTCAATGTGATCTCAGCTTGGCTAGAGGACAAAAACTCAAATGCAAAAACTCAGATTAGACTCAGCATAAACAAGGCTTGACTAGAGTACCCCAAACCTGCAAACACTCTGACGTCGAAGTAGTGGCAACCAGCAGCTTAAGAGTAGACCAGTGATGAGGCAATCGCTTGCAGGTGTGTGAGCCAGGCGCCTCCTGGTGGAGGAAGGGAGAAACACAAAAGACAAGACAAACAGACAAACACAAAAACTGGGATCCTGACACATATATAAAATAAGAGTATTATAAGTGTTTATCATCAAATGATCTTATTTTAAGAGTAAAAAAGCTCACTCCATTGGCAATTTATCTTATTTACCTCCTCAAATTAAAGGGAAATAAACTTTTTTCTGGATCATTTTTGCAGTGCAAAATTTCTCTGCTGCACAGGAAAAATATTTTTCATTTGGTTTTTACTGTTTGATTATTCGATTATTCGCAAAAATGCTAGTTTTATTGTCATCCTCAGGAAGTTGCGCTAGAGCTCAGTTCTGCCGTTAAGCAAACAGTTTATGGAAAGAAACAAATTCAAAGCAGGATTGTTTCAGCCTATCAACAATCAGCTACTTTCAGCAAGAATTTTGGAGATGAAGATAATAGCATTTCATGCTGGGAACAAACACACACCCATCCACACAAAAACACTTATTTGAAACAATATTGGCAGAGAGTTTGAGAGCTTCTATTATGCCTGTGAATGAGTTGTTTAGGGCTTGATGTGGGTTCTGGCAGCGAAACAGAGACACCTGCTATTTGATGTGCCCTCTGTTGCTGTCAGGTACAACATAGATGATTCTGTTATGTTCCATTCTTCTTTGCCTTAGTTTGCTTTTGAAAGCTAAAATTCAATCCCTCATCTTCTGTGAACCTCATGGCCTGTATCTGAGTAGTTCACCATATCAGCAGGTAATTTGTTTATCATGTTGAAAGAAGAGATTTCATGAAACTGAATTTTGATGTTCTTTTGAACTTAAAATATATTTTTATGGTATTAAATAAACATGCTTTGATATTAAAGCTCTAAAATATTCATTATATGTTCAAATTGCCTGATCATTAGTCCTGCTAATAACGTTTTATGGACATGATTTGTAGGAGCAGTCAGAAACTAGAGGTCTGTTTTGGGTATGAGAAATGTTGTCTCAGGTCTCGGTTGTAAATATGGTTCTGCAGGCTCCTTCCAGCCAAGACCTCCAGCATAAGATGGGGCTTTTTGGAGCTCAGTGCAAAGCAGCTGGAGTTAAAATCAGGTCCTTTAATTTTAGGTCTATGGTTCTATTTCAATGGAAATGGTTGAAGGGGAGTTTCTTCCTCAAGTTGGAGGATTCAGATATTTCAGGGTCTGATTGATGAGTGAGCGGATAATGAAACAGATGGATGGGTACAGCTGCCATTGTAATGTTGAAGCTGCATCAGTCTGTAAAGGCAGACTGAACCGATTGGGAAAGCTCTTGTTTTACTGGAAGGTCTACGTTCTATGGTAAAACAGCTCCTCCTCATTGAGAGGATCCAGCTAAGGTGGCTTGGATATCTGTTTCCGACTCCTTTCATTCAGGATGCGTCTCAGACACTTCCCATGGGGGGATGGCCCAGGACTAGCTGAACTCACCATGACCTATGAACACCTTAGGCCGGGGGTCTTCAACAGGGGGTCCGTGACCCCTAGGGGTTGATTAGACTTTTTTTTATATTCCCCCCTGCAATTTTTTCCACTAATTGAAATGTCTTTAAATCCACATTAACATGAATTCAATAGACTGTAGTAAACAGATAAACAGAGGTATAAGATGTCTTTCAGTCATTTATGCCAGTGGCGGTTCTGGACCAAATGTATGAGGGGGCCAGGAGGGGGCCAGTGTGTTTTCATGGGGGCACAGAAAAGCAAAAAATAAAAAACAGGGCAAGGGATTCAAATATATTAAGAGAGCTGCATGAAATGAAATTTCTATTCAATTAGGTTTAATTATTAAAATACTATTTCTTGTTAGATCAATAGACATTCATAAATTTGAAATTTTACATATTTTTGACTTCATTTGAGTTAAAATTACATTTTTTTTCTAAAAATCTGAATTAGAACTCAAGAAAAATTGATAAATTTAGCCATAAAAACTAGAGGAATTTGTTTTGAAAAAAATAACATTTAGCAGATGAAAACTGGGATGCTATCTCAACACCACTGAAGCTATAACTTTATTGTTTTTAAATAATTAGTAAAACAGAATTTGAATAGTAAAAAGATAAAATAGATCCCAAGGGCCTATCAGTAAACATGTCTGTTCCAGCAAATATCATCATTAGAATTTCTTTGAATATTATGTCTTCAGTACAGGGGCCATAACAGGGGCCAGGACATGATCTACAGGGGCACTGGCCCTCATTGGCCCCTGTCTAGAACCGCCCATGATCAATGCACACACTTAGCGACACACAGGAGCTCTTTCAAGCTGGGCACCGTTTCAGTCACAACACCTTTCCCATCAACCAGGAATCCGAAATACTGTAATAATCCCAGGGAGAAATTACTTTCATTACATTACTCCATATGTAATAGAGTGACTGTAGGACCAGTTTGATAGAACACTATTTCATACAATATTTGTAATTGGGGGGTCCCCGCTTCATCTCACCATCGATTTGGGGGTCCTTGGCCTGGTTAAGGTTGAAGACCCCTGCCTTAGGCCATAAAGGGCATTAGATGCCAGATGTGAGATGTATAGAGATGTGCAACAGCTCTCGAGAGTGAAAGACTTTTGTGCACAAGTCAAAAAGATTTATTTTTTAATGGAAGAAAAATGTTAACTAAAATGTTAACAGTTAAATTTTGTCATTTGAGACATTGAGAGGTTTGCTAAAAAAAGTTGTATCAGAACAACAGCCCAATCAGTGAATGGAAAGGATTTGCATTATTCAGGAAATGTATTTATTAATTAAAGTGTGAAATGTGTATAGCCTATATTTCAGGGTAAGAATAGCAATGTAATGTCCTCTAATAACCTTTAATGAATTCTAAATGGGCTGCTTTAGATAATAGCCTTATAGAATGATAGAAGCTGTTGCAGGAAAACTTTAACAGGAGCAGGATGACAGTAAACTAAAAGAAAATAGTAATAAACTTTTATTCATGTAGATTTTATTGTTTGAAAGTAGCTTTTTTAATTTGATATAGATTTTTTTCTTTAAAATCGTTTCCACTCTCAGGAACAAGTCATTTATGTTTTGCACACTGCTCACTTGGTCTCACGTCAAACTCGTGCGCACATGGATCATTTATTATCGTACAGGCGTTTTACAATCGCACACTATTTGTCATCACAGAGAGTAATTCATTGTTACATATGGGTTCTATGTCCATCTAGTATCTATATGTCTTACATCTGGCTGCTTCCGCCCTTTATATCAGGCTTCCAGAGGAGCTAGAGGAGGACTCCTGGGAGAAGGAAGTCTTGGTATATTTTGGAAATGAGCTTTAGACGTTAGAATGCCTTCTTTTAAAACCACAAACTGTACTGAGTGTTTTGATAAGGTCACTAATGGGGAGATTAACCACAGCTTTCTTATTTGTTTTTCTAGATATGAATTAATTTGTACTGTACAAAGGCTCTGAGTGTAGTTGTCCCAACAATTTAAAAACAGCTTTGAAAGATTTTCTGGACTGATGGAGAAAAAAAAAACAATTCTACACTAAGTTGTTTGTTTATTTGTTGGTATTTTGGTTTACAGTTGCCTTTTATATCTCTTCTTCTGTCTCCTTGAACCCCAGTGGGCCTCAGCAGATGGCCGCTCACACTGAGCCTGGTTCTGCTGGAGGTTTCTTCCTGTTAAAAGGGAGTTTTTCCTCTCCACTGTCGCTACAAGCATGCTTAGTTTGAGTAATTGCCTTCGAGTCAATGAGTCGGTGCAATCGACTGGTTTGACTTAGTAAACTTTAAATCCATTTGATCTGGTTGAATTGTAAAGTGCCTTGAGAAGACGTTTTGTGAATTGCCGGTATACAAATAAACTGAATTTAATTTAATTATTTATTTATGTTGTTGGTTTTTGTAAATTTAGGTAACACAGGATTGTTGACAGGTTCTTTTGAAGTGATATCTTGATTCTACAGGTCTGCCAGTAGTCATGCCTGCATTCAGCAAGGGATAACATCCCAAAATAGGCAGTTAAGAACTGGATTGATTTTTCTCATCAATCATTAACATTGTGGACTGCATACTATATGAATCCATCCTTGTCTGCTCCTGAAATCAGTTTGATGTTTCAAAACATAAGTGTTTAACAGACAAAACCTTTAAAGGGGACAAATACTTTTTCCAAGGTGCTGCAACTGTACTTTAACATCACCTGAAGCAGCAACAAAATCTGGAGGGAAGTGACAAGGTGAATGGCCGTCTGTCATGTGAGAAAAACCTTGTCAGAATTCACAATGGTGCCTACAGAGTGTAGAAGAGCGCCAAAGGCAGGGTGCAAGTGACCATAGTGGGGTGGGAAGTGCACTGCTCAAAGAAAGGCAGAAAGGGAGTGACAGTTTGATTTATTCAAAAAAATGAGGAGTGAAGAAATCAAACTTTAATGGCATTTGGGAGCCCTCCTCTCTCCCTTTCAGTCTTACCCACGCTCACTTATATATTTTTTCTCCATCTCTCCCACTCTGTATGTCTTTCTGTCTCTAAAATACACTTTGCTCACTCATAAACACAGTTTGCTTTCTTGACAGCCAAATCTGCACCCATCACTATACAGAACAGAAAGCAAGGTGCTCTTCATGCTTAGCAGGATAAAGTAAATGACAGAAAGATAAAGAGAGGCATAGGAAGTGATTTACCTTCACGAGTGACAGCATGCATGATGCGTTGGCAGTATTTGTTGCATTAACCTCTGGGCTGGAAAGGATGGACAGAAAAAGTTTTTCAGGGCAAACTGTCTCTTTGGCAGCTAGCTTAGTCTCTTGTCCCAAAGCTCTCTGTCAGGGTTAAGAGGAGGTGTTTGAGGACCAAAATGCAGAGGTGAGGAGGCATAGGTGAGTTTTGTAGATTTAATGACACATCCAACAGAGGCAAGAATGCAAAATAATGAGCATCAAAAAATCCAGTAATATCATTGAAAAACCCACATGGGGAGCAAGTAGTGATGGATCCATTAATGCTGATGCGTTGGTGCATGTGTCAAGCCCATAGCGCAAAACGCTGTATCGGTGCGTGTGTCAAGAAAGTCATGTGACGGATACAGGAGTTGTTTCTAACTGACTGACACACTTAACTGTTTAAAAACGTATCTGTCAACATGATGGGTCTGCTAAAAAAATGTCTCATCTTTGGTTCATCAATAAAATGATCACGAATTTTGGAGCAGCCTAAAAGGAAGGGTAACGTTTCAGTCATTGCATTTTTATTTTTATTTTTTCGTTGTGTCATAATTTTCCTCCCAGGTATCACTCAACTTCTCTGAATGAAAGTTAATCTCAAATTGACATTTGATTGATTGTATTTTTTTACTGTACTTATTTAAAAATATGTTTAAAAAATATGATTTAAATCCACAAGCATTCTCATTCATATTTTCCCCTAAATTTTCACGTTATGATATATGTTTCCATTATTTATTGGGTGCATCTAAAAATATCAAAGATATTTTTTATTTAAACATAGATATGAAATAATACAATATAACCTACAATAACTTAAATGATTGTATTATCATTGTACTAGGTCATCAAATCAATTCAATTTATTCTGTCCCATAAGTTGCCTGTCTTTAAATGTCCAGCAGGTGTCAGTATTCAGTGAGACACTATCAATACAGCATCAATACACGTATCAAAATGCTTCAAGATGTCTCAATAACCCATCACTAGGAGCAAGGAAACAACTGAGCAACACAATAATAACAGCAAGGTTAACAGCAACCAGTAACTGAACATTCGGTGTATTGGGGTGACCAGATTTGGGTTTCTGAAAAGTAGGACACTTTTTTTTTGATGGGGGGGAGGTGTTGGGCCGCTGACTGGATGGGACCAGGCATTCAAACTGAGCCATTAGCTATGCTTCCACCCGCCTGCCTTATCGTGCACGGGGTCGTGGCTACCGTCACCGGGTCGGGTTTGGTCGCTCCGTTCCCTGCCGGCTCCCTCCCCCCATCCGCCGGAGTTCCCATACCAGCCCTGTAGCTCAAGGCTCAGTTCTGCTGCACTGTAGTCAACCAAAATTCCGGACGATTTTGAAATTCCCCCCTGACATTATTTTAGGTATGAAAAGTAGGACATGTCAGGGGAAAAAGAGGACGTCTGGTCACCCTAAGTGTATAAATGAGACTAAACAAAGACCAGACTAATCAGCAGATTGGGAGCAGGTGTGGACAGAGGAGACTAGAATGGAGCTAGGGAAAAGGAGACTGACACAAGAAGGCAACAGAGGGCAAGCAATACAGTACAATCAAAAATAAATAGAATAACACAAAAGGGAAATTAAACCAATAAACTAGAAAACACAGAAAGACATGAATCAAAGTATAACTGAAAAAATAAGAAAAGAAAACCTAAACAGAACCCAAAAAGTGCAGAGGCATGACAGTGTCAACTTTAGGCAAAAAAATTAAACAACATGAGATGAAATTATCTTTAAAACTGAATCAATTTGACTGGATGATCTGGTGAACTGTAAAGTGCCTTGAGATGACATGTGTTGTGAATTGCAACTATATAAACAAACTGAATTGAAATGATCTGGCTTTAATGTTTGCTCTCACGTATTTAAAATAATACTATGATAGGAATATTCTTTTTACATGAAATATATGAACAAACAGCTGGTTAAACATCCTGGAGCTCAACAAATGGACCATATGTACGCTGTTTACATTGCTTAAATTATGTAAAAGTTAGTGTACAAGTTTGATGATCAAGTTGAAATTTCTAATCAGTGCTGTCAGAAATAATGATGTAGCAGATGGAAAGAAAGTCTAAAAAACCGAACACATATTTAAGCATAAGCAGTGGTTAAAAAACAGCTGTAACAGTTTTAATACTTGAAGAAAATATATCACAAAAGAAGTTTTAAACAAACGAAACTTTTTTTTGCCAAATATATGTGGAAAAACGGTATAAAAGGTGTCAGAGATGAGTAAAATACTGACTGCTTCGACTTTCTGTCCCTCGCTGTATCCATTTTTCCTCATTCTCTTCTCTAAATCCCTCCTTTCCTCCCTATGGGGTTCAGGGTCTTATTGTCAGGGAGAATTCACTTTCAGGGCTCAGCCTGAAAGACAAGCATCACTCAGTTCAGTCACCATTAGAGTCAACTAGACTTTAGGAAGGACCTGGAAGAGAGAATTCCAAAAATTATCATCAATATCAAACTGATTACAGAGGAATAATTGCAATTGGATACTTAAAAAGATTTTTTTTTTTTGTTCAAAGCAAAAATATGTAAGGTGAAGCTTACATTTATTTGTTTGGATATGCTACAGCATCAAGGTTCAAAGTGGATTACAGGGATTTCTTTTATATGTGCAATATATATATTGGAAATGTATCATCATCATAATAAAAGCCTGTGTGAACATATCACAAATAATTGCAAATTCATTGTCTCCTTTCTATCTCTTCATTCTTTCATCTTTTCTCTTTTTTTTTTCTTTTTTCCTTTTCTTCTTCTGTTTTTATGCTCTATTTACATTGCAGTGTCCATATAAACTGTAAAACCCCCTGCATAATTATAATAAAGCTATTTATATGCATCAAACAAGTGGAGCAATATGGCAATTGCTATACTGCCACACTTGTGAAAGTAAAATCTGTTGGGCTCTTTTTAGGCAATCAAGACAATTATTCTTATCGCCACATTGCCAGACAGGACACTGTAGAAAATAAATAAATAAATAAAATAAAATAATTGCAAACAAAATTATTAGTTTATGCTTTGAATCAAGCTTTAAGTATTTGACCAATCAAATGGAAACCTTTATTTTTTAGGCCAATCAGATGGATCTTTTTACCTTAGATGCCCGCCTATTTTATAGATGCGGCTGGACAGTAAACAGCTGACCAAGTTTAGTAGAAGTGACAATGGCAAAAACAAGACAATCGAGGAAAGTGTTTGCGACAAAGAACCCCTGGTAAAAAAAAATCAAATAGCACGTCATTTAATTTGGTCAAATTGTCAGGCTTAAGTGGAGATTTTTGAGGACCCAAATGCAGAGTTGAGTTTATAGGTTTATTAAGTTACCAAAGGCAACTTGGGCAAAAATCAAAAAATACTGAAAACCAAAATCTAGGACAACTTCATGAAAACACACATGAGAAACAACAGAGCAACAACAAAGAACCAGCAGTGACTGAATATGAGTTGTATAAATGGGAAACTGAACAAAGACCAGGCTAATCAGCAGGTGTGGACAGATGAGTCTAGAAGGAAGTTAGGGAAAAAGAGACACAAGAGCAAACAAGAAATACCTAAGAACTCCAATACAATCAAAAATAACTAGAATAACACAAAATGGAAATGAAACCAATAAACTAGAAAACACAGAAAGA
This sequence comes from Cyprinodon diabolis, assembly GCA_030533445.1. Taxonomy (NCBI): domain Eukaryota; kingdom Metazoa; phylum Chordata; class Actinopteri; order Cyprinodontiformes; family Cyprinodontidae; genus Cyprinodon; species Cyprinodon diabolis. The sequence goes on along the minus strand of CM060083.1, from coordinate 40,521,898 downwards.
CATGAATCAAAGTATAACTGTAAACTAAAAAACAAAAGTTAAAAAGAACCATAAGGTGAAGAGTTATGACACAAATTAGTCCGGAAATAAAAAAACAGATTTGAAAATTGCATTTTATATTTGTCTATTCATTAAAAAAATGTTTTTCATCTAATATTTGTTAAAAAATTGAATTTTTAAAATAAATAAATACTTATTATTCTTAATTTCTACCAAGTATGTACCTAGAGCCTTTGTAATAAAAAAGGAAAGCATTATGTTTTCTTTTCTTTTAGTTAACAGCTTAGATTAAGGCTTGCAAGTGTTAAAGTATTTTACAACAGTAAGATTAGTTAATGACGACAATGTTGAAACCATCTCATTTACAGACGTTTCAGCTTCTATTCGCAGCCGTTCTTTGTCAAATCTCTGCTCCATTTAAGGCTGTCAGTCTACACACAGACACAGTGAGAGCTAATTGTTACTTCATCTCATCTCCCCTAGAGAAACGCAACTGAGAAAAGATAATGGTTTCTTAAAATGCACATGAAGTTTTCACACATGTGTAACATGTAGTAATGTTTATATAACTTTTACTCTCACTCCACGTATTTCCCTTTTTATGCGAGGATGAATGATTGTATCTCCTAACAGCAGAGATCACTGCAGGTCCAGCATCATTCTGGCCTTCTGTTGTCATAACGACAGAAGACACCAAAGTAGTTGTAATTTGACCAATTATTTAAACAATACTGGATGATGTGCAGCTTAAATAAAGTATTTTAGATTTAAATAATAACAATACAGATTTCCCCACTTTCCTTGATGGGCCCTTGGCTGGTACTTGGTCGGTTCACTTACAAGTCCTTTTTAAACATCAATATTTGTACTAAAATATTCTTTCTGTCATGATTTATGGACATTAAGATCTAATGTCCGGTCCCAAAGAATCCTCAGGTCACCTCACTCAATAACTACCAGCGTATTGCACTGACTCCAATCATGATGAACCGCTTCGAAAGGCTGGTTAAAGAACACATCGCCTCCAGTGTCCAGTGTGCCGCCAACTTTCAGGTTTGCCTATTGATGGGACCGCTCCACTGAGGACGCCATCTCTGCTGGCACACCTGGAGGAGAAGAACACTCAGGTACTGATGTTGTTCCTGGACTTCAGCTCAGCTTTTAACACCATCATCCCACTGCATCTGATGGGCAAACTGGAACATCTGGGATGCAATACAACCCTTCGAAATTGGCTGCTAGACTTCCTCACAGACAGATCTCAGTCAGTCCGGGTCGGACAGAACACCTGTGATGTCCTGAGCCCCCTGCTGTTCACCCTGATAACACTCGACTGCGTCCCCAGGTTCACCACCAATCACATTGTGAAGTTTGCAGACGACGACCAGGAGGTGCAGCAGCTGGTGGACTGGTGCAGAGATAACAGCCTGATCCTGAACGTGGAGAAGACCAAGGATATCATCTTGGACTTCAGGAAGAACCGGCCTAACCACGCTCCACTGCTCATCAACAGCTCAGCTGTAGAGGTGGTCAACAGCACCAAATTCCTGGGGGTGCACATCACAGACAACCTCACCTGGAATGTAAACCTCACCTCACTGGTCAAAAGGGCACAGAAGCTCATGTACTTCCTGCGGAGGATGAGGAGAGCCCACCTGCCCCCACCCATCCTCATCTTCAACTACAGAAGCACCATAGAGAGCGTTCTGACTGTGTGGTGTGGAGGCTGCAGCGCCTCAGACTGGAAGAAGGTGAGAAGAGTGGTGAGAACAGCCGAGAGGATCATGTGGGCGCCTCTTCCCTCCATTAAAGAAATTTCATCCCAGCACTGCGTGTCCTGAGCCCTTAATATCATCAATGACCCCTCACACCCCCACCATGGACTGTTCTCCCTGCTGCCCTCTGGGAAGAGGATTCGCAGCATCTGATGCAGAACCAGCAGATTTCAGAACAGCTTCTTCCCCATTGCAATTGGACTGCTGAATGTTTTATAAAATTGGGTTTATATATATATATATATATATATATATATAAACCTGAATGTTGGAAACTGTAACCCATATACAGTTGTATGTTTATTTCATCCCTGCTGCACTTTAAATATGAAAATTTCTTGAGAGCTGTACTGGCGGAAATTTCTTTTCGATACACTCTGTGTGTACAAACTGACAATAAAGTCTGCCTAAGTCTAAAGAGAAGCGTTTTCTCCTGGTTAGACCTTGTAATTCCATGAAAGGGAGGAGTCAGAGAAAAAATATGAACACCCAGGAGAAGGAGGGGTCACTCCAGTGGCTGGAAGTTGGAGGGGATTTTGCTGGGAGTTGCAGGGAAGTGGGCTGCCATTCGTCTGGCGTTTGACTGGGAAAGGCCATTTTGAAAAGCTACTACTGTATATTAGCTTAAAACCCTATTAAAAATAAATTGGTATTTTAAGAAGGGGTGGATGAACAGAAATGGCCCATTTAATGCTAATAAGGAAACACATAGAAAACATTTTCCACAATGGAAGCTATAGATAACAAGAAGAAAGGACTTCAGCAGCAGAACGTTTTTTTATACAGGAGATTAAATTGGTTTCTCCATTTTTCTTTGCCTTTTTTTTACCATTTTGTCATGTTTCCAATACTCATTCCCTTTGCCACCCATGTTTTATACTCATTCAATTGAGTTTATTTATATAGCACCAATTCACAACACATGTCACCATCAATCTATTTGCTGACAAGTTTGCTGTGATTTTTCATTTCATATGTGTGGATTACTTGAGAGGTTGCCAGATCAGGATTTATATGTCAAAGGCTCCATTAGGAGTATTTACACTGAGAAACATTTGTAAATATTAAGAAAAAGCTGTACTTGGCTTTGATTTCATCCCTTTTTTTAAGGTTGTACTTTGGAATTTAAAGCTGCCAAACCTGAAATAACCCATATTTTGGGCTAGACAGACAGAATGACAAGCAGTAGAGTCAGATGGCTGTCTTCTCTAGCGCTCTAATACCCAAATCAGGGGACATGATGGCGAGGGCAGCAGTTGCAAATAGCGCTCTCATGTCGCTTGTCTTCGATAAATATATTGGTTATGAAATTAGAGTGATTTTACCATGACAGACAGGCTAGTAAGGATGAAGAGTCGGAGGAATTTAGTGGAGCTGACTGAAATCATATAATTATAGTAAAGTTGGACATGACAAAATGATGTTTTCCCAAATGCTGAAAGTGGTTGCAGGATGCAGACTTCTGCAAACTCTCCTTGTAATTTTACATGCATGAATTTCACCACTCACTTGCCCTTGGAGAAAGTCAAGCAACTGATTTCATCTCACAAGTTCCATAGGAAATGAATGGAAGGACCAGCACACCCCTAGTTTTAGCATTACTACCACAATTACCCATAATGTACCTGCACCTACAGTCCAATGTAGAAAGAAGTTAGAGTTGGTGATCAGGAACAAATTATAAAGGTATCTGAGAAATGAGGATGTCAGATTCAGGCTTTTTTATGGACGCCAAGAGCGGTCATACTCGACTTTTTTTCTTTTCCTTTGCCTTCACGTGATGATGACATAACCATCTCGTTATCACGGTTAAACCATTGATTGTTTTCTCAAGATACCTAGATAATTATCTTGTTATCACGAGAAAACAGTTATTGATTTCTTGAGATAATGAGACGGTTAACCTGTATGAGTAATGGATGAGGCTGTTCAACAGCCCTGGATTCCCAGTACATCCATGCCTGCGGTGCCTGTGGTGTGTCAGATTCATTTTTTGTCCTATATGAACTCAACATTTTTTTAAACTAACAACATCCTTTTTCTTTTCACTCATTATCAGGTTGTGGTGGATGATTGGATTGCATTGAATGCAGCAGAAAGAGTATTTTTTTAAAAGAAAATCTTTAATCTGGACTAATTTTGGGGGTTAATGCATCGTATAGCTGTTACAGGCATAACACCGGGGCTGTTCAGTAAACACTTGACGCTAATGCCCTGGAGGCATAGGTCTAATTGCTTATGAATCAGATGTCGAAACAAATCCTCAAACCGACGATGGCGTCTGGTTACCTAAAAGTTAAACACAGGATCAATTACAGAATTACACATAGGCTTCCATGACTTATACACTAAATCCTCACTCGCTGTTGTGGTATTGAAGGATTAAATCAGTTTTAACACATACCAATCATCTCATTATCACGAGAAAACTGCTTTCATCAAAATTAAGCTGTTTTCTCAAGAAAACTACCGTGAAAAAATCTGAGAGACACGCCCACTCTCTGCTTCCGTACTTTATCCACCGTTTTATGACATGTTGAGTTAAGTGGTTCCTCTGAATTGATTTTTATGTTTATAGTTAATGTCAATAATTTGGTTAGACGGAGGGACGGATACATGGAAACCTTGTTGAACTTCTTAAGGAGGCCATAAAGTTCCATTAAGGTCTGAACAGTTCCACGTCGTTCACTAGAAGAAGCTACTATGGTGCAAATACAGGTCGTTAAGGTTACTTTCAGTTATTTTCTTCTTGTCCTTCTTCCAGAAAGAATTAAAACTCATAATTTAGACTTAAAAGAGGGTAAGAAAGCACTCTATCTGCCTAAAACAGATTTTCCTTTCCCAGATGAACAGAGGTTATTTCCATATAAAGCTGTACGTTTTTGCAACTGGTAGGGTTAAACAGAGACACCCGGTTTCTAGTATCCAGGACTTTCTCATTAAGATGCAACCATTCAGCCTAAAAATGAAGCATGCTTTATTCTATAATGAATTATTTCTGAGGTCCAAAGCTGCTTTACATTTTTTATTCTTACTTGAATCACCTAAATGTTTGTATTTCAGCTTAAACAAAAGCCGATCCTTATAAATTAGAAACTATAAAGGGAAATAAGAAAACAATAGTATTATTATAAAGCCTGCTTGAAACCCCCATTAGTCACTAAACTCAGTGACCAGCGTTTTTTCTTGTTCCCTAAAATCCGCTTCCTCTCCACATCCTTCTTTGCTTAACATTATGGGATGTCTTTAGCACGGATGATTTGATGTCTAATTAAGTTTTGCATTTGACCGCTCCTGTCCAGCTTTATTCTCCATTCCCATTTTCCTGCCCTGTTGGGACCAAGTTTATAGAAAAGGTGGGTTAGAATTGGAACGGAGGTAGGGGGGGTAAAATGCACAAGTGGTAATAGTAATTAAGAGACTCACTAAACGAGAGATTATCCCCTCTAGGTTGCAATAAAGATATTTTATATGAAATATGTGCTGCAGTAATTTCTGGAACCGGCATTTATGAATGAGAAAACTGTTTGTCTTTGAAGAGCAAAGATGATTGAAAAAGACACAGAGGGAGCCTGACTTTACTCTCAGCACATTCAGCTCCTCATAACCGATGTCATGTCTCATCAATAAGATGTGGTTTAATCTGACAACACAATGTAACCTACTAATTGAGATAAGGAGGGTAAAAAATGAGTTAACTTCTGAAAAGCTGGTTTGTAATATGACATAAGTTTCAATTTAACCATCTCTTATACAGTACAGTATTTTTTCTAATATGGATTTTTTTTTCCTTCCGTTACCCACCGTCATTTTGTAACCTCAGTTACAAAATGGCAAAATAATCTAAAGAATGTATGGGAAATGAAGATAAATCACTGCTTGCCGACTTAGTCTCAATACAAAATCTACATGTTTACCACACAGACCCCGAACATTACGTACTGTTAGAATAAATGCTGTTTACACTGATCAAGCACGACTTTACGACCACTGACAGCTAAAATAACACTGATTATCTCTTATTATACTACCTGTAGGTGTTTACGGTATGCTAAGCAGCAAGGGAGCGCTGTGTCCTCAGAGTTTACAGAGAAAGGAAAATGGGCTGGTGCAACGGGCTGAGGGAGTCTGATAAGAGCCAAGATGTGACGGCTGGTTAACTGGGTTGGAGCATCTCCAACAGTATCTATTAAAAGTGATCTGTAGAAAGAATAGTGGCAAATTAGTGACAAGGTTATTAGTGATGAGAGGTCAGGTCTGGTTGGTTTACATTACATTATTGGAGACCTTTATAAGGCAAAGCCTTTGCTTCTTAGGTTTAGCCGTTGCTTTGTTGAACTTTACCAATAGTATCACCAAACTGAATAGAAAATAAGAATAATAGAGCAAGATTATGTAAGGCATGCAGGTTTCATCACCTGAAATGGTCACACAATTACCTCTGACCCCTCCTTAAAAGGTCTGAGCCTCTAGTTTGCAATGACGGCGGCCATTAGGGGGCGGGGCTATAAATGAATACCTGCTGTTGCATTACTCCCACAGAGTCACACATGTCAGGTGGAATTTTTAATCTCATTTTAATTGTTTACACAGCTATAAAACAAAAAAGTACGTGTGAAAAAATATTTTGAAACATGTTTTAGAAATTTCAAAGCCCAATTTGAAAGGTGTGTGGATGAAACACCATGTGACTGTGTTTTGGGGCATTTCTATAAATGGATAAATATGAGCAGGTGTCAGTTGCGCCCTGTACCGGGCCCGCCAAGCTGAAGGGTTACAAGATGACCAGGATATTCTATGATTCCTCTGAAATGTGTTAGTTTTGCAAATGGATTAAACTGTTGATTACTTTTTCAATTCATCGATTAATAATCGGATATCCAAAGTTTCTGTCATGATCTGGCCTGTTTGCTCTCCCTTAATTAGTCATTCCTTTCACCTGTCGTTTTCCCTCCCTGCCTCAATTATAATTTATTCCTCTCACCTGTTTTCTCTGGTTTATATTCAGTTCAGCCTGAGCATTCAGTGCCAGATCATTACTTGTCTTTCTGTTAGTCTATCTGTTCAGTTTTAGTTCATGATTCACGTCCTGGATCCTAGCAGCCAGTGGAAAGAGGGTTTTAGTGTTTGTCTCGTCTCCTGATCATCCACTGTTCCTCCCCTTCGGAGTCCTCTGGGTTTTTGGCTCTATGTGTGGGGAGGTTCAGTTTTTATCAAAGTAAGCCTGGCTCCAGGGAGGAGACCAGTTTAAAGTGCTGCTTCAAGTTCTGGTTCCTACGTCCTGTCTCAGCTACCCTCTTCCACTGAGCCTGCCAGTCTGCACCTGATCCTGTCTGCTCCTGTGCGTGACCACCTGGTCATGCTTCTGGTCTCAGTCAGACTCTGAATCCTCCTGGGTCCTGAGATTGGGCTGTGCCCCGCCCCCCCGCCTGCAGTGTCCGCGAGCCACAGCTCCGCTTTTGTTTTGTTTATTTAAATCCTTGAATACTGGGTCCATCTGTCTCCGGTTCATGACAGTTTCCCTAATGAAAACTTTTTGCGTAATTGGTGAAACTAAAACTTTTCCAATTGAGGAATTCTTGACAGACTAAAACCATTTTTATGTTAAATGCAAAATCTTTACATATTTATTTGACAATTTTGGTATAATTGCTGCTCTAAGTGGGTCGCTCTGTCAGCTAAATATAAGTTTTACACTAGAAAAAAATCGAAATCTAGATAAGTATTTTTTTCTTAAAATAAGTGCATTTGTTCTTGAATTGAGGAGATGAGTGAGAAGCCCTGCCAATGGAACAAGACAATTTACACGTAAAATAAGAAAACACAATTGCATTGTTGTATTTCAAGTGCATATGATCTAATTATCTTATTTTAAGAGTAAAAATACTCATTCCATTGGCAAACTATCTCATTTACCTACTCAAATTAAGGGTAAATGCACTTAATTTAAGAAATATTGACTTATTTTAGATTGTTTTGCAGTGCAGGTAAAACTACAGCCATCATTTTAGCTCTTTTATCTTTAATCTGTACTATTTTATGTTTTATTTATCTTTTTTATACAGCACTTTGGTCAGCTATGGTTGTTTTAGAAGTGCTTAAAAAATAAAATTGGATTGGATATTAGCACAAGTCATATGTACTTTTGTAACTTTTTTTCTTGCTTGGCATATAAGAAAAACTTGATCAAGTTTAAAATTATGCTACGGTCAAACCTTAAGTGCTCGAAGTAGCAAATAAGCTTCTGCTGCTTCATTTTTGATGCTTGTACACATAAAGGTCTGACACGCGTCAAGAGCAGCTTTGACGCTCCTGAAGCGTGTCGAGTAAAGTGTGTCCAGATGCATCTGCTGCTCCTGTTCAATGGCAGAGAGCGGCTTTAACTATATTTGCTGTGATCAGTGGGTAAAAAGTAGTTTTAATGCGTTTTTAAGTGAGAAAGTCCACCCGAAAACTTCATCTGTGCAGTCAGTTTATCAAGACAGTGGCATCGAATGTAGGTTGACTTTGGTCAAGTCTCCTGACTTAAAAAAGCGCTATATAAGTTCAGGCCATTTACCATTTACCAAGATTAAGATCCTGCCTTCAAATATTATTTCGCTGTTGGAGCCGCTCAAACCCCCACATACCGGTGGCGGCGCTGTCACTGGAATTCCCCTTCAACGGCAACCTCTGGCCTTGTCGCCTCTTCGAGGTTTTCTGCTACTGTTTGCAGCGGCTGGAAGGCGTTTTTCATGAACGTAATCCAAACTGCTGGCACCAGAATAATAAAATCCAACATATTTTGCTGAGCAGCAAAAGTTCACTGGAAAAAAATCGAAATCTAGATAAGTCATTTTTTCTTAAAATAAGTGCATTTGTTCTTGGATTGAGGAGATAAAAGAGACATTCTGCTGATGGAACAAGACAATTTACACTTAAAATAAGAAAACAAAACTGCATTGTCTTATTTCAAGTGCATATTATCTAAATATCTTATTTTAAGAGTAAAAACTCATTCCATTGGCAAACTATCTCATTTACCTACTCAAATTAAGGGAAATTAAACTTCATTTAAGACATTTTAACTTATGTCTAGATGGTTTTTCCAGTGTTTAATTTTTCCAACTCCAGAAGCTGCTGCTTTTGCAGCGTGTCGCGCGCATCAGATGCTCAGAAGCTCTTGAGGCGCTGCTTCGGCTGCAGCACCTTTTGTTGCACCTTGATGTGTGTCAACCATTGACTTTGCATGTAAACTAGCTGCTTCTGCTGCCTCTAGAGCAGGGGTGTCAAAGTGGTTCCAGAAAGGGCCATGTGGCTGCAGGTTTTTTTTCTTTCCAACCAAGCAATAGCACACCAGACTCCCGTCATCTCATCAAGTGAGTCCAATCTGAACATGATGACTTGTGGGAGTCTGGTGTGCTATTGCTTGGTTGGAAAGAAAATCTGCAGCCACACGGCCCTTTCTGGAACCACTTTGACACCCCTGATCTAGAGCATGCGGTCTGAAAGTAGTATTACTGAAACACAGAACAATAGTCAATAACATTTGGAATGATGGACAACAGACACATTTATTATTAATCGGTCAGTTATATAAATGTTCTAAAGAAGCTCGATGTTTCTGAGATTTATGTTGTGGGCTAATATATTCTGATTGATACATCCCTAGATGGTTCCTTTACTGTAACTATAGGCTATAAAAATAGGGATAATGTGGTTAAAGCATAAGGATCTCCAGTGTTCAGATATCATATTTCTAGTAAAGGATGCACCAGTATTGTCACCAGTATTACCAGTATTGTTAGGATAAGAGGAGATGGCTTCTAGAACAACTTGTTCAATTGTAGCTTCCATTGTAAATTAGCCAGTTGGTTATGATATAAGAGGAAATGTCACTGTTTGCACATTAAAGTCAAACTATCAAACCAAAGTGACTTTGCTGTTGGAGAAGTGTGATGAACAGTGGCAGGAGGAACACAGATGCCAAGAATTGACCTTAACCCTTCTGACATTGGAACAAAAAACACATAAAATGTAGATGTTCAAATCCTTTCCTTATAGGCTGTGGTGTTTCTGGTTTTCTCCTGCTTAACTAATAGAATCAGAAAGCCAGCAGGTTAAGTTTGCATGGACAGATTTTGGCATGTTTTCCAGCTGCTTCTGGAGTATCTTGTTCTCTATTGGATCAGAAAAGTTCTGTTCAGTTCCTTTTCCATCACCACAGGACAGAGGGGAATATAGCTACAGGTTGAATTGAATTTGTTTTTGCATCTTCTTTTTTTTGCCATCACTTCAGAACATGAGATTTGATACTTAAAGCAGCTGCTATACCTCAACCATAGTGCTGTATTCCATATAGAATCAAGGATCTCTGATATGCAGAAGGTGTCTTGCATTTCAGCTGCTACAGTAAGCACTTAGCTTTAAAACATGTGTTGAAAACATCACACTGCAAAAAATGTAAATCTTAATAAGTCATTTTTTCATAAAATAAGTGAATTTTTTCTTGGATTGAGGAGGTAAGTGAGACACTTTGCCAATGGAACGAGATAATTTACATTTAAATTAAGAAAAAACAATTGCAATGTCTTATTTCAAGTGCATTTTATCTAATTATCTTATTTTAAGAGTAAAAATACTTATTCCATTGGCAAATCCTCTTACTTACCTACTCAAATTAAGGGTAAATACACTTAATTTAAGTAATCTTTACTTATTTCTAGATTGTTTTGCAGTGCAGGTAAACTACGGCCATCTGCTTCAATAGTCAAAGCAGAAAACAAGCATTTCTGATGGGTAGATTTCATTTTAGAAGATGAGACCTAGTTCTCATAGATCTGCTTAAAGCAACAGTTCTTCCTCAAAGTCCCATGACCCATCCCAAAAAACAAAAAACACACAGATAAAATGTATATGTTCAAATCCTTTCCTTACAGGCTGTGTTCACTGGAAAAACGATCTAGAAATAAGTGGAAAATTTCTTAAATCAAGTGTATTCACCCTTAATTTGAATCGGTAAATGAGACGATTTGCCATTGGAATCAGTATTTTTACTCTTACAATAAGATAATTAGATAATATGCACGTGAAATAAGACAATCCAATTGAGTTTTCTTATTTTAACTGCAAATTGTCTTGTTCCATTGGCAAGATGTCTCTTTACCTCCTCAATCAACAACAAATGCACTTATTTTAAGAAAAACTGACTTATCTAGAGCTCGATTTTTTCCAGTGTTGTCTCTGGTTTTCTCCTACTTAACTAATAGAATCAGAAAGTCAGCAGGTTCTCCCTTAATATCCCCCCAAAAAAAAGAACTAATTACACCTTTTGATACAAAACTCTTATTTTTAAGTATGACAAACATTCATTCATGAACTTTTTTTATTCATCATATAACCATTGCGCAATGTTAACCATGAATTAAGTGTTAGAAAATATGTATTTATGTTTAGCTGCATTTATTAACTTGGATATCAGCTTATTGTGACAATCATTAGTTTATTATCGGGAAGTGAATTTGGGCATTTTTATTAATTATTAATATTAATTATTATTATAACATTATCATTGTTCTATTATTTTTTGCATTTTGTTATTTGCAAACAGTTCTCGAGTTGAGGGGTGATGGGGGGGGATGGCATTACTCTTCTTAAAAATATCTTTAAAATCATCCCCCTTCTTAAATGACCACCCCCCCATACCATCCCTGTAACGTCCACCAGGCTTGTTTGGTGGATGTAACACTAAATGAGACCACCCAAGGATTTTCTGATTAAACGAAAGTTGAATTTATAAAATTATCTTAAAGAAATAAAAATATAAAAATAGAATACCTGAAATAAGAAACAAAAGTATATCAATGCAAAGACCATTACTAACCAGAATTAAAACAAAACAGACTTAACAAATCACAACCAAACCAATACAAATGGGTTTTGAGGAGGGAGAGGAAAAAGCCCAATTTCTGCTGCATGCGTAGCATCTTTAACCCCAGGCTCACACCGACTCCGGTCTTACCGTTGCGGTGCGGTGGGTGCGGCGCCGCAGTGATTCCAAGTCATTAAAAAGACGTAAACCTCTCTCACCGGCTGCTGAGCTGTCCGGCTGCGGTTACCGAGACACTCTGGCGCTGCAGAAAATTCCGCAACATAGCTAACCTTGCGGCGTGCCGGAGCTCTCCGCAACAAGCTCTCGCAAATATCCTTATTTGGGCCGTGTTATCGCGTGAAGTTACGTGAACTCAAGTGAACTTCTGTTAAGTCTCTGGACCTGTTGCCGGAGCCGCAGAGCCGCACCGCACCGTAGTCAAAAGGGCGGTGTGAGAGGGGGTGTGCGGGTGTTGCAGGTCTCCGTCGGCTCGGTAACCGCACCGGAGCCAGTGTGAGCAAGGGGTTAAGCTACAGAGCACCAATCAGGGCAGAACACATCACCCGCAGTGGGCCTGTCCCCCGAACCCCACTACAGAAAACGGCACAGACCCACCGCAGCCATAACCATCCCCTGTAACATTTTATTACTAAACGTGGAAGATTTCTACTATATATTAACAGTAATAGCAACAATATTTCCCCTTTCAACATTTGGCTGATTGTGGGCTTATGAGTAGCCTGAGCAAAATAAATAAATATAAGATGTTTCCTAACATGACTAGGAAGCTGATCCCAGTGCGAATTTATCCCTAACTATGTAGGGGCAGTGATAGCCTTGCTAACTATGTAGGGGCAGTGATAGCCTTGCTAACTATGTAGGGGCAGTGATAGCCATGCTAACTATGTAGGGGCAGTGATAGCCATGCTAACTATGTAGGGGCAGTGATAGCCATGCTAACTATGTAGGGGCAGTGATAGCCATGCTAACTATGTAGGGGCAGTGATAGCCATGCTAACTATGTAGGGGCAGTGATAGCCTTGCTAACTATGTAGGGGCAGTGATAGCCATGCTAACTATGTAGGGGCAGTGATAGCCTTGCTAACTATGTAGGGGCAGTGATAGCCATGCTAACTATGTAGGGGCAGTGATAGCCATGCTAACTATGTAGGGGCAGTGATAGCCATGCTAACTATGTAGGGGCAGTGATAGCCTTGCTAACTATGTAGGGGCAGTGATAGCCTTGCTAACTATGTAGGGGCAGTGATAGCCTTGCTAACTATGTAGGGGCAGTGATAGCCATGCTAACTATGTAGGGGCAGTGATAGCCATGCTAACTATGTAGGGGCAGTGATAGCCATGCCAGTCCAGGGACTGACTGCAGTTCTACTGGAAGGTGACTTGGCCAAGGACAGTGACCGGCGTTCCGGACGTGTAACAACCATACCATGCATGTTGCTTTAGGTTAATAGACTATATTAATTAGGCTATGTAAGGCAAGGCAAGGCAAATTTATTTGTATAGCACAATTCAGTACAAAGACAATGCAAAGTGCTTTACATGATTAAAATAGAGGAAGATAAAACAGAATCAAAGGAGTAGGAAAAAAAAAACACATAAATAATAAATAAAATAAAATACAAAATGCAGAAAAAAAGTTTATTAAAAACAGTTGGATTAAAGAAAATATGTTTTAGTTGAACTGTTTAACTAGAACAGTCGAAGGCAATCCTAAAGAAAGGAGTTTTTAGTCTTGATTTAAAGGAACTCAGGCTTTCCGCACTTTTACAGTTTTCTGGAAGTTTGTTCCAGATAAGTGGAGCATAGGAACTAAATGCTGCTTCTCCATGTTTAGTTCTGGTTCTAGGTATGCAGAGCAGGCTGGAGCCAGAAGACCTGAGTGGTCTGGAGGGTTGATACACTGATAGCAAGTCTGTGATGTATTTAGGTGCTAAGCCATTCAGGGATTTATGTATGCTTCCAAAAAAAACACCATTCCCCCCCCTTTTTTTTTTTTTTTACAACTTGACTACTGTGTAAAAAAGATACTTTTCTGAAATATTAGTCCAAATTATAAACCTTCAATGTCAGTCTTCTTGATCTTGACTTGACTCTTGTCACACATTAAGTTTTACTCCATTAGGTACGCTAAGGAAATTCCAGGAGACCTGAAGCAAGTGCTTCCAATGGCTCTATTATCATTTGCAGCCCTTCTGAAAATATTTAATTCGATTTTAAACCCTCATATAGAATTTAAAACTATAGTTTGGTTCTCTGACGGTCAAGTTCCTCAAAAGTATTAAGTCTAAACCATATAGAAAAATGACAGGCCTTTGCTTCATCAATACTGAAATACTGTGAACTGATGAAAAATCTAGTTTTATGGGGAACTGTGAAAAATATAGCAAAATAAATAAATAAACCCAGACGTACTCTGCCCCCTAGGCAACAGACGTTTATATGATAATCAGCCCAACTCTAATTTGCATTTAATTCTATTTTAAAAAATGACTTCTTTAAAAAGAGGAATGGTGAAGAATAGAAAACATTATGAGCAGCATATTTTCCTATGGAGGAGAAAATAGACTTTGATCATTTGGCTTTTACATGTTTTCATCAGGCAGCTAATTGTTATCTTAAGTTGTATGTTTTATTTTCACATATATAGATAAAAATATTAAGATTTGTTTTCTAAAGAGATATGATCGTTTTTTTTTATTTAATTAATGCTGTTTTCTTAATATGGCTCAGTTCTTAATAGGTGACCTTAGTCCGGACAGATATTTGGTGCCAATTATTGATTTCAATTCAGTTTATTTCTATAGCGCCAATTCACAGCAAATGTAATCTCAAGGTACTTTACAGTTCAACCAGATCATCCAGTTAAATTGATTCAAAGTTTTCTATCTAAGGAAAACCAGTTGACTGCATCGAGTCATTGACTCAAATACAATCCCTCACACTGAGCATGCTTGTAGCGACAGTGGAGAGGAAAAACTCCCTTTGAACAGGAAGAAACCTCCAGCAGAACCAGGCTCAGTGTGAGCGGCCATCTGCTGAGGCCGACTGGGGTTCAAGGAGACAGAAGCAGAGATACAAAAAGCAGCTGCAAAAGGCGGCCCCGTCCAGGAAACACACAGCCAGGCAGACGAGCTCCGAGCCAGCTCCCATGTCAGAGGATGAAGAGAGCACATCCAGTTAGTCACAGTCAGAGAAACAGGACTACACTGAAAAACAGGCTGATCTCCAGCATCTATAAACAAGGGTGTTGATGGAAGCAGCACAGCTGATATTTCTCTCCAGGATGGAGTCACAGCCAAACAGGAACAGACGAGGCAAAGCTACTCTGTTTACACTTGTGTGACTGTTTTAAAGAAATGATTATTCAGGTATTACCTTAAATACCAAACAGCTATAATGTATCGGTTTGCCCCGAAACCAGATCTACAGTACGCAAAATAAATAAATGGGTTAAATGAAATAACAGGCAACTCCTGGAATCTTCTTCAAACTCTAAATTAAGGTAATGTTTTTGAAAATAGCTGAATGCTTATACCTAAAAACTATTCTTAGATTCATCTTCTACAGTGTGACATTTAACCTTGTATCTTAAACTGAAAAAGTTGCAAAAAGATATTGGAAAAACCAACCATTGTCAATGTCGTGGACTAAATCCAGGGCGACAAAGCCCCAAAAGTCTGGACGTGTTTTTGAAACGACAGCACATCAGGTTTTACTTGTTGATCTAATGTACCAAAGCCCTTTTAATAAGTGACTGGCCCCTCAGATTCAAAAGAAGTGTGTTTACTTTTAGCAGTCAGACATTTTGGTGATAGTAATATGAGGAATTATGGATAACTTTGGGTAAAAACTGCATATTATGCAAAATGTGTGCCGTTTTTAAATAGACTGCATCTTTTTGTGTACAGCTGGAGCTGAATGGCCACTATTTCCTGAAAGCTTTTGGTACTTGCATTAAGGAATAAGAAAGAGAAAAATAAATCTGCTTCACCGAAGGTTTTACAAAGAAGAAGGCAGGGAAATACCAGTAGGTATAATCCCCCCCACTTTTCCATTAAAGTGTGCCTGACATTTAAAGGATTTCTGTAATCCACTGTACATGTCTTCTGTGTAAGATTTAAAATGCAAAACCAAAAAAATTAAGAAAAGAAAAAAATAAAAATAAATTTGGTGTTCATATTTGCAAGTTAATGATTTAAACACTGGTAAAAGCAACCATTAGACAGGTTTTAATCACCCCACACTGCAGAAAATATCTAATAATAAGTAGAAAATCTTTACAGTAAGTATATTCAACCTTAATTTGAGAAGGTATATAGAATGATCTGCTAATAGAATGCGTACTTTTACACTTAAAATAAGATAATTAGTTATTACAGACTTGTATTAAGATAATGGAGTTTCTTTGCTTTTTTAATTTATGTATTTTTTTTTTGTAAAAAGTCTTGCCTTCCTGCTTAATTCAAGAAAAAACACAGTTATTTTAAGAAAGATTTTTTTTTGCAGTGCACTGGAAAAAATCCAAGTCTAGATAAGTAATTTTTTCTTAAAATAAGTGCATTTGTTCTTGGATTGAGGAGATAAAAGAGAAATTTTGCCAGTGGAACAAGATATTATCTAATTATCTTATTTTAAGACTTAAAACACTCATTCCATTGGCAAACTATCACATTTACCTACTCAAATTAAGGGTAAAAACACCTAATATGAGAATTTTTTACTTCTTTTTAGATCGTTTTTGCAGTGTGGTCACAAGACGCTCAGATAACTCCAAGAATGCTATGTGAAATCTCTCCTCACAATGCATCATGGGATTGGTTGTGGCGGCAACATCAAAATGGTACCACACAGGGAGGCGGAGTTCAGTGACCAATGGGGAGCGAAATTAGGGATCATCTGTCCAAATGGTCAGTTACCCCCGCTCTAAATAGTGATGGAGGGGTCTATGGGTTAAGGCGGATGTTCGGACACAGCCTATGACTGTGCAGTAGGGACTGACACGGGAGTGGATTTTCACTCCTGTCCCGTCCCACTCCCACAGAAAAAAAATTGTGTCCCGTCCCGATGCCGGGCCAGAGTAGAAATCTAAATCCTGTCCCGTCCCACTCCTGGTGAAATTACTCCCACTCCCATCCCGCTCCCATTCAGAATGACTCCCGCTCCTGCATCACTCCCATTCTTGTTGTCTTCAATAAGATTTCTGCCAATACATTGAATCTGAATTTCTATGAAGGGTCAGTTAAGTTCCTGTTTCTAACTGTACTAAAGGTCAGTTAAAGTAAAAGGAATAATGATTATAAATACATAATAAAAGTAACAAACAAGGAAACAGATCATGCTTATCTTAGGTGAATAAACAATCAAAACAATCAAACTTTTCAAAGTCGAGTTCGCCACTAACTGTTGGTCCCTCCATTGTTGTTTTTGACTTGCATTATAGTGTAGGCTTCAAGGAAAAAAACTACAAAATGGCGGCGCCAGTACTTAATTTTTTTTCTTTCTATTTTATTTTATTTTTTGGCATCGATCCTAGTTTTTTTTAGTTACTATTGGTTTGCTCCCGCTCCCGTCTGCTCCCGTTAATGTTTAATCCTGTACCGTCCCAATCACGTGATCATTATTAATACTGACTCCCATCCCACGGGAATCCCATGGGAATAATGACTCCCATCCCTCGAAAAAATGTCAGTCTCTACTGTGCAGCACATTGTCCTTTAAAAAAGTTACAAAGACTGTGTCTGCACAGGAAGCTTCTGACACGTTGCGAAGAATCAAGGCCGTTTTGAAGGCTGGAAAACCAGCGACTTGTACCTAATAAATTGGCCAGCGATTGTAGCTAAAGGGTGACCTCAATCAATAAAGCTTATCAATGTACTTGAGTCTGATATGGATAACAGCGTGTAAGAGGTAGAATGAGGGTATGGAACCTGCTGATTTGGCCTGTCCTTGCACCCCTCTCCTGGGATCAACCCATCTGTCTCTCTCTGGCGCGGCGGATCCCTGCGGCATGCTGGCCCTGATTACCTTTACATTTAAACAAACAGCTCCAGCTCTTTGAAGGCAGCCAGCCATGGGCACTGACAGCGGGGAGGGGCTGAGGTCAGCCAGTTGGTGGAGAAGACTGATTAGGTGATAAAAATGTTATTTATTTTCCTTACTGATAAAAGGCCCTGTCCATACATAGAAACGCACGCACCATTTTGTTCTCAGACATCTGCTGCACCGATTGTCTAACATTTAGGCGTTTAAATGCCACACATCCTGTTGGACCATCCAACCAAAAAGGCTGCATGTCACTCAGCAGGGATTGAAACACAATTATCAATTAGCACTATACATTCTCGCACATAATGTCCTTCACTTTATCTCGGCTCACATGCACTCAGACAAACTCGTTTTGTGAGACTGTCCTTGTTTCACTCCCTTTGCTGTCTGTTGGTGAGAAATTATTTTATTCGGCTGAGTGCTTCCACAGAAATTTGCTCCGTCTGGCCGGCGAGTGGACGAGGCGGAAACAAGTGCAAGAGCAAGATAGGAAGAAAAGGACGTTTTCAGAAACCTTCGTCGCCATCCTTTTCTGTACAGTACACACAGACTCGGTTCATGATGCTGAACCTGTAACATTATGACCTCCTGACCAATTTATCAGAGATCGGTTGGATACAGGAGGTCAAATGAATTGTTGAGAAAAGGCGAAGTGTCAGTTGTGAAAAGAAAGGACCCAAGTGACTTCGGGTCTCAGAAAGCAAAGCTTGAATTAACTCAAGGAGGTTGAAAGTACAAAAGCTCCAATTGAAAAGGAACACATGAGGACTGGATAGAAATCCACGATAAACACACTCCTTCACAGAGAAAGTAATGAAAAATACATTCTGGAAGAAAATCAGAGGTGAAAACAATACGCAGATGGAGTTTAAAGAAAAGTAACCTGATTTAGTACTGAAATAAACGCTGTCTTTCTCTATGAATATTATATGCTTAAAAAAAACAATTTCTATTCAAAATACAGTAAGTAAAAACGGAGAAATTCCATCATAGCGTGTCTGACTTTGCTCACTGTTAGTTCTATATAATACTAAAGAAAAAAATCTATTCACATTTTGTCAAATTTCTAGTTACCAAAAAACCAAGCCATGATCTCCATCACATGCAAAACAGCTGGAACCGTATGTTTACATACCGTGAATAATGACCTGTAAACTGTCTGACATTACAATCGACCCTCCCATTAATTAAAGAAGTGCAGCTCTGTTAAATTTATGCTACTATCAGCATTTTAAAATCATTTTTGGGGATTTTGTTGTGGCCAAATTGTTTTTGACAACTAAAAGATGCAAATGAATCTTTCTCTTCTGAGGCTATCAACAGAAACATTAACAATGCTAGCTCCTTTTTCACCACAGTCCACAGGTTAACCAACCTCTGGCTGATAAACCCTGATCTAAAAAGGCCTACAGTTCTTTACTGAGAAAATACAAGATAGTAGAAAAGCAGTCTGCACATCAGATTCAACTCCAGTATCAATGAATTTGCACCAGACATGGCCTAGTATCAGCTTAATAACCACAGTTTCAAGATATTCTAACCCCATGTTTTTCATTCGTTCACAGAACACACCTTAAACTATTTGTCTCATATCTTCCCTTGCAGACATACATTAATTCAAGTCTTGATCCATATTCTTTCATACAGCCATCCTTCACAGTAATAGTAGTTTCATCCCTTCTGGAAAAGCTTTCTATGTAGTTATGTTCAACTAAAGAATCAGTCCCCACTCTTGAAGTGAGTTTTGGCTCCACCATGATCTATAATTATTACCATCTCCTGGTAACAGCCAAACTCACACATACGCCAGATGCAATCAGCTGGTTTTCCTTAGATAGAAAACCTTGAATCAATCTGAATGGATGATCTGGTGAACTGTAAAGTGCCTTGAGATGACGTGTTGGGAATTGGTGCTAGGGGTGTAAATCACACCCATCATGGCGATTCGATTCAGTATCGATTTCCTGACCCAACAATTCGATTATTTTCCAAACTCAAGAATACACCACGATTCGATTAATCGATTAATCGATTAATTTTTTAGTTTTTAGTTTTTTACACCTTACAGGCTAAACAAAGTTTCAAGTTTGAAATAATTAAATGAAAGCTGTAATATCGTTATGCATTTTTTTTTTGAAACAACAGCAAATAACAGAAGTAGAAAAGTTGCATCAAAAATACTGCAAAAATACTGCAGAAAATCAGTGCAATGAGTGCAATGCAATACCTCGGCTCCAGACGTCCCGCCCCCTCCACAGACGATCCGCTGCTCCTCTCCCAAATTGTAGCTGACCGCAGACAGTGCCGCAGACAGGAGGCCAGCTTGTTTTGTTTTTATGACCGAAATTGCGGAAAACAACTCGTGAAGTTTGACCCGCTAGAAGAGCGAGGTGAGCGACAATGCTGGGACCCTTTTTCCACCTGGATCTCCGCTCTTTTTGGCCCTCATGTCTCTCCGTTCTCGGACTAAACTCGCCCCCAATTCCTCGCCGCCTCGGCCGTATCTAGACCCACAGCGTGTAGCACAGACCACGCTTCAATATTGAGCATAATTTAAAAATGTCTGTGTCAAGCTTGCTGCAACACACTGGATAACCAGGAAGCGAGGTAGGAGGGCAAAATAGGTTTAGCGCCACCGCAGCACGGGAGGGAGAATTACGCCCAGGAGCAAATGGATAAAAATAGACCGGAGGAAAAAAAAAAACATGAATCGATTCTCTTGCGGACGTGTCGATGCATCGTCGGCTGTTGGATCGCTGCATCGATACAAAACGATTATTATTTACACCCCTAATTGGCGCTATTGAAATAAAATGAATTGAATTGGATGAAGCTACTGCCTGGATGCAGCTGTTTTGCCACAGTAGCCCATTCCATCAAGCTCTCTACTCACTGTTCTTTAGGAAATCCGAAGTCCTCATCAAGTCTGGAGAGCTGTCGCTTCGACCCTGCAGAATATTGGCAACCTTTGTGCACTGTGCCTGTGCAACCGTCGACCTACCACTTTGTTGCTTGGTTGCTGTGCTCCTAATGATTTTTACTGTATAATAACTTAATGTTTTACTGTTAATCATGTCCATTATTATTTGATAATTACTAATTGCAAAGCTGGTATCATCATGGATCTTAGGTGCCCTTTATTTTTCTTCTTACAAATGTTTGTAGAAGAAATCGGCAAGATTGTTCTACAACTGCCGCCACAAAAATGGTTCAAATACAGACATTCAATAAACTAGAGGGGTGCCCAATACATCTGGTAATAAAGTGCATCTATAAAGCCAACTAAGCCACTCTCTGGCTTTTGAGCAGGTCATAAATATATATTTTTTTTTTTGATGAATTGTCATCTTTGCTAAAATAGAACATGTAAATGAAGGACATTTAGTTTAGCGAAAGAGTGAATTATTGATAAGTTAATTTAAGGTTTGAAATATGGCGTTTTCTGTAACCTCTATAATTAATTTAGGCAATGTTATTGATTCATCATTTTAGCCACAGCTACTTTGAAAACACTGCATTTTCACAGCAATCTATGTTCTCGTCATGATCAAGTTGTATAAAACAGTAGATCTAATCTGCTTCGTAAATCATTGTGTTTCATTTTTTTAAATTAAACCAGTGACTTCGGTTAGAGTCTATTCTTACTGTAGGAAATAGAAGAAATCAGTTCACATTAGCATCCTTATATTTAAACCTAATGCAGGTAATTTCTGTGTGTGCATTGCTGCAGATACACATTATGACAACTTGAATGCTACCTCGCTCTAACGTAGTTAAAAACAATCTTGATGCCTGGTTAACAGCCGAGTCCCTCTAAATTACATTACACCGTGATTAAATGAACCTTAATCTCTCCTTTTTCTCTCTTTTCTTTGTTGCGATACATGACCGCATGTAAGTTCTAATAATGTAAATGGCAGCATGACATGGCAGCACATGTAGGAGGTATTGATGGAGGGGACAGCGGTGGAAGTGGAAGGGTGAGTAGAGCTGGTGCAATCACATGCCTGCTGGGTTGGAAGCGGAGAGCAGACAGTTGGGGAGGAACTGAGATCCTTGTGAGCAGTGTAGGTGTAATCATGGCACTATTGTGAAAAACAGTTGGGCCTCTGAGGCTGTGAGCAGCAGGGGGGTGAAGCCTGTGCACTGCCCCCTTCAAATCACCATGTCTTTAACATTTCTGACTAAATAAGAACAAAAGGTTGCACTCAGAAAGAAGGGCTAGAATTTTCCATGGCCTTTACAATAGTTGGTTTGAATGCACTGCATGGTGAAGGGGAATCTTTAACTCTCTTACTCGGCTGATCATCAGGGGGTCAGCTGGAGACTAGGCAGCTTAAAGCGGGATACGACATCGCAGTTTAGAGGTTAGACTGATTGATTGCCCCCCCAATTGTTGGTCAACCATCTCTGCAATGGATCCTTGGATAGCGTTGATGAAGGTCTGCCCAGTGTTGGGTTTTGATATAGTTGGTATTATTCAATAAGCATCTTCTGCATGAGATCAGACACCAATGTAGGTCTGGAGTCTTTGTTTTGCTTTACTTTATCCCTCAGGTGCTCAGAAAGGTAAAGATTAGGAATTATCTTCAGGATGGGACATTATTCCACCCCAACGTCTCATCTTTTTTTATTTATCTTGCTTTCTGTTAAACTGCAGTTCCATTTAAAGCAACACTGAATAACTTTTGATCCAAGTGCTAGCCCGATCAAATCAGATATATCAATTATTTTTCAGGCCAATATTCACCACTTTGCATATATCAGTGCTTCATAGAGCAGACCATGTAAACGGAGCAGAGTGTGGAGAGATGGGTGGAGCGGAGCGGAAGAAACATGGTGGAGCGGAGAGCGGTTTTCAATTCAAAAGCCGGAGCAAGGATTTCACTCCGCTCCAGTTCGCTCTGACTTTATTTAAATTCATGTTATAGTCTATGTTTCAACTTTAGCACAGAATCGCTGAGATGAGGATTGCATATTTTCTGATAAAAGTGGGATAAAGTATCATAAAAACATAGCCTGATAAACCAGAGTCAATGGGAGATGAAAGGTGTTATTTAGTCTGCCCCCGATGAATGAGACACCGGAAGATTGTTGATGAGAACAACCCGTTGTTTTTCAAACCATGTCTGTGCCTATTGACCAACGGTCTGGCCAATGAGCGCAACTGACTGTGACGTAGGAAGCGCGACAGAAAGCTGGTGGGGGAGTGTAAACAAACAACCTGTCAGTAAAACGGTGAATAGGTCCTTCCTAAAAATGAATGAGCGTAGAGCCTCTCCCTGCTCACATTTCAACGAAAACCCCAAGTCTAATCCTTCCAAAACTGATTCCAAAGCTGAGTCAAAAATCGCCATCAGAGCCAGTGGTCCTTCACACACGACTATGCTGAGAGAGGGCTGCTGCAGATGGGCTGCCATTAGCCCTAGCTGCCGTTAGCCTCTGTGCTCCGCTGGTTGCAGCAGTCCTCTCAAGTTCTGAAATAATTTTTGTAATTATGCATTAAATCTGTAAATAGACCATATAGTGACGCTTTAAAGTATAATATTCTCGCCTCAAATTAACTTAAAACGTACTTTTATTGAACAACAGAAAGAGAACTTTTAACTTTCAACGGAGCGCTCCATTGAAAGCTGCTGCTGCCACAGTGCAGGCTGCTGTTGTGCTCCAGCGTCGTGCAGCTTTGCCGTCACGCCATCAAAACCCCGCCCGCTTTGCATCCAGATATTTAAATCATATCTCTGCATTGTGATTGGCCCGCCAGATTTAGGGCCTGGGGCCTTGATCAATAGCCTCGTGAGACCACCCTGATCTCGCAAGCTTTCAAGATTTCACTCGCTAATCAGTCTGGAGACTCTCCGTTAAAGAAAATTTGGAGCCGTTCACCAAACGAACGTCCAATCAGTGTTGGCTTTGAGGCGGGTTGAGGTGTGACGCAACGAGAAGCGCGACAGTTCAGTCTAAAGAACATGGCGGCTTTAGCCGATGATTAGCGTGGCTATCGAGCAAGTTTTATCGGAATTACAGAGTATTTCTTCACTGAAAGAAGAGCAAAA
This sequence comes from Cyprinodon diabolis, assembly GCA_030533445.1. Taxonomy (NCBI): domain Eukaryota; kingdom Metazoa; phylum Chordata; class Actinopteri; order Cyprinodontiformes; family Cyprinodontidae; genus Cyprinodon; species Cyprinodon diabolis. The sequence continues at coordinate 40,498,151 of CM060083.1, read as the reverse complement.
CACTGCTCTGGAGGCTTTTCTCAGAGGAAAAGATGTTATTGCTCTTCTCCCGACTGGTTTCGGCAAGTTTGATCTATCAATTGGCTCCTCTTCGTCGTCGCTCTGTTAGTACGTCATATGCTTCGTTGATCTGATTGGTTTATTTGGCCCGTCTATCACCAACATAGGCCAATCAGCTAACCAGTATTTTCGCGCCTTCCCAAAATTACTTCAACGGAAGGTTTCCAGATGGATATGCGGAGCAAATCCATCTGGCTGAGTCAGGTTACTTGATCGAGGCTAGACCAACTCGCAGGACAAAAACGATTTTGGCCACTGGCTGGTGGGGCTAGTTTACTAGGCTAATAAAAACATACATTTACTATACTTAACAATACAGAGTGGGTTTACATAAAGTGATTGTTGTGGTAAGAGCCTGTTTTTGAAAATGGATTGCATACATGCATTATGCGCTATTACCTCATTTGCAATGGGATACGAAGTGACCTTTTTTAATGCAGTCTAGTAAAATAAATTAATAATTAAATAGGAAACGCGGGGCAACACGAATGGAGCGAGGTGTTTCATTCAACGCTGGGATAGTGCGATAGTTTAACAGCCGGTTAAATAAGAAAATATTTGGTCACATCATTAAACCGAGTGCCAACATGAATCAAAGTCTAATTGTAAATTCAAAAAGAAACTTAAAAAGAACCAAAAAGTCCACAAAGGGCAGAATCATGAAACCTGAAGGATTAATGAACAAGTATTTCAATCACTTAAATAAACAGAGGAGATGTAAACATCTACAGGGAAGCAGCTCTAAACACCTGGAGACCTCTGACCTGAATCCCTGCTAGGAGGTGAACCACTTTCCCAAGTCTTTTTCTTCTTATGCCTTTTCATACGGCTTTGTAGTAGCTGTTCCTCCATACCGTCTAGGTTTATCAATTACATGGAAAACAGTTTTAATATCTAGAGATTTTCCTGAGATGCATAAATCTACATTCCACTCATCAAAGTAAACCGTGGGTCTCTTGGTTACATCTCTGGTTGATGCTCTCCTTTCCTTTTTAAGAAAATAGATGGATTTAGAATAAGCTGTAAAGTAATTTAATGTGGAAAAGGGACACTGATGGAATGAAGAACACTAAGAGATAATTTATAATGATGCACAACACACTTTCATTTTTGTAAAACTCTGGTACTACAGGTACACACTGGAAAAACGATCTAGAAAAAAGTACACATTTCTTAAATTAAGGGTATTTTCCCTTAATTTGAGTAGGTAAATGAGATGATTTGCCAATATGATGAGTATCTCTACTTTTAAAATAAGATAATTAGATAAAATGCAATTGAAGTAAGACCAAACTATTGTCTTTTCTTATCTTAAATGTAAATTGTCTTGTTCCATTGACAAAATGTCTCTATTACCATCTAAATTCAAGAACAAATGCACTTATTTTAAGAAAAAAATGACTTATCTAGATTTTATTTTTTTCCAGTGCAGTAATTTTGGTTTCATCCATACATACTGATAACAGCACAGAGTAGATGAAAAATATTTTACATACAGTCTTAAATTCTTAGTATGCTTTTGTAAAGAAACTCAAATGGTTGGTTATGAATAACTATCAATGTGAATTTTGCAGAACTGCAGCTTTTACTTATCAGCTGTGATCACTTGGCTGTAAACCTAATGTTTAATACATATTATTTTCCACCAATAAATGGACAAATCAATGCAGAGTCTGTGGTGTTGGAGTAGAACAAGATAAACTAAACTCTAAAACCCACTAAAGTGATTTAAACACCACAGCATGGAGCCATGATGACATCTTTTAGGAAGTTTTAGAATGGCTTAAGGTCATTTAGAAAAAAGTACTAACTTTTGGAGGAAAGACATAGAATACTAATTAGCTGTGATGGAGTAGTGTTTGTCCTCCACTGTTTTCAAAAAAAACTTTAGGGAATAAAAAGTTGATGGATTACCATAAAGACCAGGAAGCTGACTTTAATGTTTGAAGTTATTTTGTTTTATTCCTTCAGGAATCACAGATAAATGCTTCAAGTTCGATATAAATTAAATGTCAAATTAAAACTCTTTCATTTTAAATCATGCATTTTACTATTTCCTCTTTATTTACTTATTTTAATGGTCCTTTTATCATAGTTTTTACTTCCCTGATGTGTATTTTTTTTGTAGATTTGTAAATTGAAGCAAACATTTTTCCTCAACAAAAGTACAGCTTTATATTTACTACTGTTGCACAGCAACAACAATATGAAACCAACTAATCTATTTTAAATCGTCCAGTCTTCCTCTTTGGTGACAACTCCCTTAAGGACTGTAAAAGGCAGATGCTGGCACGTTGCCTCTGAAAGCCACCACAGTCACAGCGTAAGCTCCTAGTGGACTCTGTGATAACATGTCAACGTTCCAGAACCTTGTAATCCTAATGTGTGTCTAGCTTTCACTCAGTGGGCCCTTTAGAGATCCCTCTGCTATGCAGACCCAGAAATCTGGCTCACATGAGCGTGACTATTTTCACCATTTGCTGCTTTTACCCATCAGACTATAATGCAAAGACCAGCTTATAGCAAAGGTAAAGTAAACATTTTTGCTTTTTTGATAACATTCAGCTTTACTTAAATCAGTTTGTCATTTTATCTCTTCTTTATCCCACTCTTAGTTTTCCCTGGAACCTGTAACATATTTAGGAATTAGTCCAGGTTATTATTACTGGTCCATGAATACAAATACTGGAAATGATCTTTCCTGAACTCATGATCTTTGTTATCAACTTTGCTGTGGGATTCATAAATGGACAGTTTAGCCATCCTTTAATAGAAGTATTATCATAGATTTTGGAGTTTGATAACACGTAATAGAAGTTTTTTTTGCATATTGCAGGTCATATTCATGGATCTGTCTCGAATTTTGAAAATATCTTTCAATCTTTAGCCCTCATGGTGCAGTAACATCTGGATTCACAGTCCACATTTTATTAAACAATTAAATAATAAAGCTTATACTTGATCCCATTTAGCTGGATTACACAAAGAGCTACAATTAGTGGTGGACCAAGAAGTCATGCAAAACTACCAAGAAAAAGAAAAACAATCTCTTTTTACTTATTTTTGTACTAAACTAAAGTCTAGTATGTCGGGCATTAGCATATTATTTCCCCTAAGAACCACCATTTGCTGCAATTACAGCTACAAGTCTGGTGGGATTTGTCTCTACCAGCTCTGAATATATGGAAACTAACATTTTTGCACTTCTTTTCTGTGTAATAGCTCAAGCTCTGTCAGTTTAAATAAAGGGGATTTTGGAAGAATATTATTAGGTTCTACCACAGAATCTGAATAAGATTTAGTTTTGGGCTTTTGACTGGATCCTTCCAACATTGGCATGCTTTGAAATAAACTGTTTCACTGTAGCTCTGGTTGTATGTTTAGAGATGTTTTCATATCTAAAGATTTTAATACATTTCTCCATCTGTCTTCCCATTATTACATCCCAGCTTCCATGTTGATAAAAAAAAAAGCAGAATCTGCTGTTGGGAGAAGCTACTACCATGTTACCTGACTGGGATGGTGTCTTCTGGGTAATATAGGCTATATCCATCCACCTTTTCATCAACTTTATCACCTCTGTCCTGAAAAACAGCATGATGCAGCCACTGCCATGTTTCACAGTTGGAAAAGTATGTTTAGGGCCAATGTGCACAATGTAACATGACAACATATTAAAAGGTTTAAGATGGATAGACACTTTTACAAGGATCTGTGTGTTGATATAAAGCACTGTTTGTTGGACAGCTGTCTGTGGATTTCATCCTCCACCGCAGCGACTATGGCTTAAGCCGGGCGTACACTGTATGATTTTTCAATCGTCTCACGCGGCTACAGCTCAGAATGTCCAACGAAACCGCAGGGTTTAAAAGTTCAGAGCTCACGATGTATGTTCTTACACTTTTTTTTTGTTTATTTGACAGGGACAGTACAATTAAACATTGCAACCAAACAGGTGGCCGATGTCCAAGTACATAAGGCTTGTAGCCATGGGCTAATTTGTAGCATTCGTCCCTGGTTAGGCTTTTAAAAGGTGTTAGCATTAAGGGGGAGGGAGGTTAGTAACGACACACTTTGCGACCCGACTCTGATGCAATCTACCTGCTCACACTGTACGTCTAAAAACCGCGTGGGACTCAGCTCCGCAGTGAGATGGAGCTACTCGGACTCGTCTATCCGGAAGCCAAACGAGTAGAAGAGGAATATGAAGCTCACTACAGTGAAACGTGCTGCCTTGGCTATTTGTGCAATTTTGTGCTGAAAGCCCTAAAAAATAAAAGGCGACGACATATTTTGACAAAGACATGGCTGAGCAAACGTGGCTACTATGGTCTGTCAATTTTACAGACAGAACTCCACACTACATTTGTACATTACATGATGCACGATCAGTCTGAAAGTCGGCCCGACTGAAGAATCGGCCCGAAAAGGGCAAAAAAAACTTTGCAGTGTATACCCGGCTTAAGTGGGAGAAGTAGTCACTCTTCAGTTACTGCTTCTTCAAGTCAGACATATATATACTTTTTGGCAAGCCACTTAACCCAAAGCCGACTGTTCTGCAGATCTGTGAATACTTCTGTGAACTCTTGACCTTTTTTTAAGCATTTGAATGGTTGGTACTGTATGACTAGAGAAGGGCTCTATTTATTCTGTTTGGGAACTTTTTTTAGTTGTTAAATGATTGATAATTTAAAGAATGAGGCCTGATCATTGTTAAACTGTTTCTCAAGGTGTGTTAATGTTTTAAAATAGAATAGAAAATCCCTTTATTGTTCGACAATAGGGAAATTCGGGTGTTTACAGCAGCAAAATGAATATAGAAAAAATGGTCACACACATATGGACCTTAGAAAAAATTATAAGAATAACATAATAGTGAAGAGTTAAAAGATAAACAATAAAATACTGTACTGTAAAGTGTTTTAAAAATATCAGACGGTGCACCCGGAGAATAAATAACCAATAATTAACTTTGGACATTTTTATAGTAATAGATATTTAAAAATAGCAGCAACACAGCATGTGATTTAACTCACTAAGGCAGAAAGTGTGCAAAATCAGCATAAATGGAACAGCTTATTGAAGTTGTTGGGAACAATGGTGGTTATAAAGTCTTCCAGCTGCTGGCAGGAAGGATCTATGATAATGCTACCCGGTCCATTTAGGGTGCAGCAGTCTGTCGCTGAAGGAGCTCTCCAGTTCAGCACCAGCTTCATGCATGGGGTGGAGTTTTAATGTTTGCTTTATGTCTAGTCTTTACACATTTTGAAAGTTTCTATATTTTGTGGTCTGAATCTCTTCAAGGCAGGGTTAAATCATCTGGACACATTAAAATGCAACATTTTTGTAACCAGGACCTTAAAACCAAAGCATATTAAATATTAATTCTAAGAATTTATCTTCCAAACCTTTTTATTATGGAATAAAACCTGAAGTATCTTTAAAGTTTAAAGCCTTCCAAAACACAGGATGTTTGCTTATAAATCCTTTTCTCTCCGGCTCTCTGTACCTCTCAGCAGTTTGGTTCTTCTTCTCTGTTTCTATTAGCAGCAGTTCTCAGAGGGACAGGATGGCGATTCTTCCAGTGCACTTCAGATAAGACACAGCAGGGAACGCTCTTCATCCCTCTTCAACTGTCTCACCCTTTAACATTCTTCTCCCTTGTGGAAATGGCCCCCATTTATTCAAAAGCTACAAAGCGCTGTCAAAGCATATATGCAGGAATATGAGCCGTGACTAACCAATTGGCTTTTGCACCCGTGAAGGAATAGAGTGTGATACATAGGAAACTTCACCATAGTATCACAGCAATGCCATCCTGCTCAGCAACCTCTGGTCTCACTGGTCTTTGCTCAGCGTTGCTTATTTTGTGTCTCGTGTAAAGAGATGTGAGTGGTTGGTCTTATAGGTTCATAAAAATCAAGGGTTCACAGCCTGTTATTTTCTTCTCTGATCATTTATCTTCCATTCTCAGTTCACATACAAGAGAAGTGCAACAGTGCAAAACTCAGGCAGTACTCTTATCTTTCTGAGTCCTTTTTGATCACTGCTGAACTCTGTACTGTGATGCTGGGCTCGTTGCTGCAAATATGGACATCACTCTGAAAAGTAGACATTTCAAACTGTTGTTTTTGCATTGTGCCTTCTAATTAAATGCATCATTTATGCTGATGGAACGTTCTGACCTTCACTGCCTCAAGGGAAAAGAGGAAGATCAGAATGAAAAATGTGAATGTGTATTTGACAGATGCTGGTTGTGTCTGTAAGGAGAGGTCAATGATACCAGATTAGCTGCACAGACACCTGCACAAAGTTAAGCCTCTAACCTCTGAGTTTGCATAGAATCAGGGGCCGATACCTGCTGCTGAAAACTGCTTCCCACAGTCCTTACTCAGCCTGGACAGTTTTACAAATTGGAGTCAAAATCTGTTTTTTGTACCTTATAAAATCCCTTTTAAACAGTCTTTAAAGTCATGTATTGTTTTAAGGAAAATAAAATCAAAAACAACTAATTTGGGCCCCTTTTCGAACCGCTTTTTTCTCATGAAGATGATCATGAGAATTTGACTTACGTATTTTTTCGTTCATGTGGATAATAATTATAATAATAATTGAACTTTATTGATCTCAAAAATGTTTCTCTGCATTTAACCCGTCCCCTTGGGGAGCAGTGTGCTGCCATTGTGTGGCGCCCAGGGAGCAGTGTGGGGTTAATGGTCTTGCTCATGGACCCAGAGTGGAGGCAGTGGGGATCGAACCGGGTACTTGCAACCTTCTCAGAGCACAAGTGCACTGCTCTAACCAGTAGGCCAACATTAATTAGCGTTAGCTACATTAGCATTTTGCCATTGTTTCCTATTCTCTTATAGAATAGTACAAAGTTACACAAGCAGCAGCATTTACTGACTGCCTGCAGGTGATATATAATACAAAAAACAATTTCAGGTGAGATCACTATATGCTTCAAAAAACACCAAAAAGTACGTAATTAGATTATTCTGTTTGTACATGACTAAAGGGATACACACCTGTTGAGGTAGTTTAACGTTTATTTTTTATTCAAAACTAAAGAGATAGACTAAAGGGATAAACGGTATTGACTATGGGTATGCTGGTCTGACCGGTTATGCGCATCTTACAGAACACCAGGTGTCAGGCACCAGGTTTGTATGAGCAAATGTAGAATATGGATAGTTATCTGTCTTTCAAAACATTTTTCCCATCAGATTTCCAATGATAAGTGAATTTTGTTCCGGTAATATCAGAATATTTTTTCGCCCATCTGTCCACATTTAATCTTTTACTGAGCCATGCATTCTTCCATCCTCCTAGGTTGTGCTTTCTGCGGGCTCCATATATGAAACCACTTATCTTTAGAGGTATCTGTCAGAAGCTCAAAGTCATCCTCTATGCAAGAGGTCACGGATTAGCAAACCGCAGTCTGTATCGGGACCCATCTACTGGCTGATCAGAACCCAACCTGATTTAAACATTAATAAACTACCGCATGTTGACCGACGACAGTGTCTAACTTCACTTGCACTGCTTCTCCTGTTAATATGGTAAAATCCTCCAGAGCGTCCTGCATGATCCAAATTAGCAGTGTATTTTCATTATCAGTTCATATGTTCGTACGTTTCTGACGTATTTTTTGTCGTATTTCGTCGTATTTTTACGTCTTGCCTCAAGACAAGATATCCTTGCGCATGCGCATCTTATGCACCATTCAATAACATAGAATTTAACATACACTTAACCCTAACCCTGACCCTAACCCTAACCCGAAGATACAAAACAGCAAGCAACCTAGTGAGAGACATCATGAAGAAATTATTGCACTGTTTTTCCCAGTTTTACGTCCGTCCGCGGATCTGCTTTTTTCGTCTGTTTGGCTGCGCATGCGCACTGATATGTTTTTTCAAGGAAAAACGTCAAAAACGTACGAAATACTGTGCATAACTTTTCGTACGATTTCATACAAACTGATAATGAGAATATGTTGAAATTAGCCAATGAGCTGCCAGTCTGGGTTGCTGCTGCTGCTAATTTTAGACACAGCAGGCAAACCTGTGGCAAGCCGGGCGATGGGAAAGAAGGAGAAGACGATGAGAAAAAGAGAGCAGAGAAAGTGTGGACTGCTGGAAGAACTGCGGTAAAATGGCGTGCTCAAAGATGACCCAACCGGCTGCTATGAAGCAAGATTCTCCACCATGACCCTAATCAAAAATGAATATCGATCCAGGCTCAAAATGAGCACCTTGATATGTGCTTTAGAATGGCTTTGTCTCCATTCAAACACAGGTTTGAAGCCTTGCAGGGCAGCCTAAAGCCCACTGCTCTCATTAAGCCATAGAAAAGAAAAAAAGTAAATCAAATGGTCAGTTCAGGTGTTTTATAAAACATGTTAATCAGGAAATTGTCTTTATACCAAACTGAAAGATTGTTGTTCTCTACTTCAAAAAAAACCTTTAGATTTTAAAATGGAAAAATGTTCTGTTTTTTTAAATATTTTTTTATTAAAAAATTAAAGGTATAACATGGATGCATAAAAGCCTAATTTTATTTCAGTGTTAAATTCTGTTTAAAGTAACAAATTATAATTAAAAATTTCTCCTGACCTTCACTGGTTGATGATTTTCTTTATTTTGACCCCGCTAATTTTAATTGGTTACCCCTGCTCTATGCATTTAAAGCATAGGCCAAACTGGATTGAACATTCTGAAAATCTGTCTGTAACAGATTTTAAAATGAAAATATGTAGAAGTTCTTTTCTCATCAGCACTTGCAATGGTTGTTGCTTGCCCCTCTTTGAACACAGCCCCTCTGTCAAATCTGGCAGATCCAAACAGGTATTTGTGAGTGTTTACATATTGGAATGAAGGTGGGATCTGTTTCCATGTGCTGTAGGACATTTGACACTGGGCAATGGTAATGATTCAGTGTTTTACAGGATTACTGTTTGGAGAGATAAAAGCTGCACGCTTTAGGGGGAGAAATAGTGTCCTAATACGTACATTTAAAAACTTCTCAGGCTTATTCCTTAAAATGAAGCATGCACAAACTCACTCAGCAAGAGCAGAGGAATCAGTCTGCCTCCTTGACATCAAAGCAAAGTTGATAATGTTGGTATCCATGACATCCAGAGATACTGGTGCATACATGGATCTGTGCATACAAACAATATTGTTATACTCCAGGCTCTGTGGTGAAGTAGGCGTTTTTCCTAATTTCTTACAACAGATTGATCTGCATAATGAATATATCGAGCATAGAGCCTAGCTCAGGCTGTCATCTTAATTATTTCGTTCCTCATTTCAACACATACTGTAAACATATTTGCACTTTTTGGCATTAACAACACCGGGATGAGCCTGTCCCTGCTAAAGTATTATTGTGAAGGGACAGTGTGCATCAGTATACACTTGTAAGACATTACATTAATTATATTTGTCCTTTTCTTGCCAAAATAACTTTGGCCAGTTAAAGTCACACTAGATCTCTGAAGGTGTGTTGGGGCCCTAGCCTGACGTAGTCCTACTCAATTCTAGTCAGAATATGAGTCTGATACTGCTCCATAGAGCTGTGATTATGGGGCGTGTTTCGAACGAACCAGGAAAAATAATGCCTCTGCACTCAATTGGATAGACCTATAACCAATAAGAGCAACGGAGTGCGTGACGTATGTTAAGCGACGCATAGTTGTTGTCAACAAAAATCAAAGCGTGCAGTTGCACGCCTAGAATAAGAAGATGAGCCTTGATCGTGTTTCTCTGTTCCTCTTTTAAAATTAATTTGCTGTCGATATCTTCTAGAACAGACCTAATAGCAGAATCTACACACCTCAACTCTCCAGCGGCAGCCATTGTTGTTGTCACCCAAGCGCGCTTTGGTGACGTGGTTGATTACGTTACTGTTGATCATATGTCCATCATGGTATAAAGCCCGCCCTGACAATTTGATTGGCCCACCAGATATTGTGCGAGCATACTCGCGCTACTGTTGAGCAATGCCAGACCGAACTTCCCGACCTCAAACGTTGTGGACGGGACTAAGTTCGGAATGGCACCCAGGCTATTGGGGCCCTGTCACAACTTGATGATTTAGCCAGCGTATGCCTTATGTCCCAGAATCTCCTTAAACGCAGGCATATGTGAACTTTCTATGAATTTTTTAATTTTGGGTCCAATAACAGCCTAAGTTATCAGAATCAGAAATACTTAAATAATTCCAGAGGGAAATTACTTTTGTTACACGCTCCAGTAACAGTTTTATATAATATATGCACGCATCCTACTATACAATATAATAAAGATAAAACAAAAATAAGAATATAAAGTGATAAAATATATACACATATAGCTCTTCTGTATATATATCTGTATGTATATATATGCATATGTAAAAACTAAATCCAAATAAAGTGAAAATCCGAGTAAAGTGATAAATCCAAGTAAAGTGAATAAATCCAAGTAAAGTGATAAATCCAAGTAAAGTGATACGTGGCGTGCAAAAATTGTAATGAGCTCAGAATGTAGGACCCAGAATTCGAGGCGAGACAGGCAGTGGGAAAGTTCAAAGCGTTTATTTAACTAAACAGGTGCGCGGGGCTGCTCGTCTGCTGCGGGGCGGATCTCTGCAGAAACGGGAGAATACAGATCAGTGACTGGAAATGGAGCTTAACACGACTTGGAGCAAAGTCACTGACCTGATTCAAAGTTCAGTCCGTTTGCGGAGCTTTGACCGCAGTTGCGGCGGGAGACGCCCCCAGAGTTCCTAGAGAGTGCGCAGCAGACGCCGAGCAGCAACAGAGTCCAGAAGGGAAATCCAAGGCCGAAGTCAGACGACAGTTCCAGGTTCAGAAGCCGGTAGAATCCAGGGTCAGACAGGACAAACAGAGCAGACAGGGGCAAGGCAAAAACTCGAAATCCTCAGGGCAGAAACTGGTCAATATCAGGGAAACAGGCAGACTACAGATTGCTAGGGAATGTATCACAAAAACACAAGAATAACCTGGCGCTGATGGGAGGCAAACACACAACTTAAATAGTAGAGGAACCAGGTGGAAATGATCGGCGATAATCAGCCACAGAACCAATTAGACAGGAAATCAAGGAGCAAAGGAAAAAACCAAACCATCAGCGCCGAGATCATGACAAAAATAGTGCATATGCATAACGCACGGCAGCGTAATGCCCATGAAATGATTCTTGTGCATCATTTCATGGGCATTACAAGGCATCAGTTAGAGCTTCTTTTGGATGACAAAGCCCCATCTTTCATTAGAAGTTCTTACTGCCTCGAGTCAACAAGCTAACGGGTGCTAGCATTCTTCTTCGTCTCTAATCTAGGGGCTACAGTATATGTAGAGTTCCTCCTACAGGTTTGGTGGGAGACAGTTGAGTAGATATCAGGGGCTTATAGCCCTGTGCAGCTTATATGTGTACGTTTCCAGTTTTTTCAAAAAATCTACTGGTCACGGCTTATAGTGAGGTGCACTCTATTGTCCAGAAAATACAGTAACTTTATTTTAAACTGTTCTCATGTCTCCCTTTTATCTCCTTGGTTGTGTCTTTCAGAGCACAGCGGTGGGAACATCAATATCCATGGTGAACGCTACAGATCCAGATCAAGGCACAGGGGGCAGCATTCTCTTCTCGTTCCAGCCACCTTCTCCCTTCTTTGCTATAGACGGAGCCAGAGGTACCGTCACCGTCACCAGACCGTTGGACTACGAAAGAACATCTGCCTACCAGCTCACAGTGAATGCTACGGTCAGCAGGCTTAGAATATTGGGGCTTTCTTCTGCAGCCAGACATATCTTTGACTATCGGCTCCTGCTAACAATGTCTTTCTGTTTTGACAGGACCAAGACAAATTAAGACCTCTGTCCCGGCTTGCAAACTTTGCTATTACCATCACTGACGTCCAGGACATGGACCCTGTTTTCACCAATCTACCCTACAGTACCAACATAGAGGAGGGCGTTTCTCTGGTTAGTACAATTATCCAACTAAGCAATGCCTCAATTTGTAAAAAAAAAAAAACTCAAACAGCATTATAGCATTTAAACAATCAAATCGTCTTCATTTAAAGAAAACTGTCCCTACTGCACATTACACAAAGTGATCTTTAAAAGATTAAAATCACAAGGGAAAAAAAACATTAAAAAAAAGCAAAACCTAGTTTACAGACAGGTAAAATTAGACTGACTTTGATGGAAAATGCCTGCAGTTTTCCAGTTGTAAGTGTGGCTTCTGATTTAGAGGAAGTGGTTCTTATCCTCAGAGCTTCAAAGTCTGTTTAATTGGCTAAATTCCCAGCTGAACACATGAGGTTGTGACTTAAAATGCCATCAGAACCACACAATCTAAAAAGTCCATCATCAAGTTGTTTTGGTGTTTTCAAATGACCAGAATATACCTAGTTGCATTCAGACCGAAAGCGATGTCCGCAGAGAGGGTGGTGGATTTAAAAAGTATCTCCATGCAAACTGCACAGGGAAGGGAGAGAAAGCAGGCAGGGGTGAATCCCGCATGGTGATGGTAGTCACTGTGCCGCTCTGACTTTGTGCTGCTCGATAGAACTGAGGTGTTGTCAAATAGTGGCATTGTATGGAGAGAGCGGAGCGGTGACCACTGAAGTTAAAAAATCTTTTCTTGGAAATCATATCGTAGAAACCAGTAAGGGACTTTTTGGTTGTGACGTAAGTTAAAGAAGTGCAGCCAAGACAAAACTTTCTTTAGTTAAAATGAAATAAATAGGGAATAATGCTGAAAAAGTATGAAATAGGGAATTCTCTGAAATGGTTTTTAGGTGGCTTTTAAAAAGCCATTTTAATTTAGCCGTAGAAGGAATGTTCGTTATCCTCCCTTACCTCCAACACAGACCACAGTCCGTTGTTGCCCACTGCCCAGCATCAGTGCTTTCTGTGCTGGTTGTTCTACAAGAAAATAATGCCGAATCCGACTATCATCCAGACGCAGCTCTGGGTGAACCAAAGTGATTTATTTTTTTATTGCGAAGTACTCACAGCTTGACCTTGACAGGAAATGCTATGGGGTTGTCATAGATAACGGCAGGTCCAAATTCTGGGATGCTGATAAACTGCAGAATATTGTGAAACAATGATTATATCCAGTAAAGGTAAACATCAGTGCCATATTCAATGCCAGTACAGGAATGATATATCATGTTATGTAATAACTTTATAGCACTGTCTGCTGGGATGGTGATGTCATCAGCCAAAAAAAAAAAAAAAATGATTGTATCTTAAGAACCAAATCAGCACTAGTGACAGTTTTACCAGCACAACTGAAGTAGCACTGAAAAAGTAGATCATTCTGATTTAATTTAGAGCTTAATGGGGGGATTGTTAATATCTTTGAAACAAAAGTAGCACACATGACCGTCCTTTTTTTTTTTTTTCAAGGTTTACAAATGTTTATTTTAATTCATAAACCCTCATTAAGGTATTACTAACGATTCAATTTATTTGCTCAGTTTCCTCCAATTTGATGATGCCATCCATGGTGTAAACACAGTTAATAGGAAATGCAGAGCAGTTAACTCCCCTTGGAGTTTGGGGAAATCACCTCGGATATCATGCTTGACCTGAGTGCACCCTTATGATCCTGTCCTTAAAATACCACAAACAGGATTACTGACAAAGGCCAGCCTTGATTGTCCAACCTCCAAACTAGGTTTGATTTCAAGATAAACCTTGTCCAGCAGATCTGGACACAGCTCTTACAGTGGTATTACTACTCTCTTACAGTAATTTGGTTGTATCATTTAAGTAACTGTGGTAATTACTAAGTACTGTTGAAGCCCCTCCTGAGATGCCCCAGGGGTCATGGTTGTAAACATGCTGCTCTTTGAAGATCAGGGATGTGTTTTAAACATAAAAAATACACTCAAATCAAAGGGCTTGATTATAATCCATCCAATAGTTCTCCTTCTTACCTGAAGAAGCCCCCTCATCCATCCCAATCTCACCCTGAGGTCTCTGCATACAGCACTGCAGGTGTGTCAGGTTGTAATTACTGTAGGAAATTTATTGTCCTGCCTCTGGGATGTTAGGCCTCCAGCAAAGGTCAGAGGAGTCTGTGAATCGCATGAATTGCTAAGCAGTGGGGTCTCGCTATGACCTTACCTTAGTCATTATTGCAATTGGGTTTGTAATGGCCATCTAATATACTGTCTGTTTCCCTGAGCACCATTATAGTCAGTCTCTCTGCTCAGCCCCTTAACTTAGCACCCAGGTGGCTAATATTCCAGCTATTGATGTTTCCACTTGCTTGGAGGGAATTATACACATGGGCATGATACAGTCTGTCCTTATTTCTGTTTCTACCTCTCTATCACTTTATTACCTTTATGTCTCTCCCTCAGTTTCTCACTCCAGTCAGCTCCCAGGCTAACACCACCATTTGCTTATCCCTGGTCCACAGCCTGTATGGGACATACTAGAAATGTCAAGTGCTACATTTGCATGCATATTAGGAGGGTGTGACAGTGCAGATGCCTAGTGTCTTTCTGACCATCTGATTCATCAACTGTCACCAGGAAGGTCACAACAGGGAGAAGAAACTAGAGGAGATGGGGTGGTATAAGAACCAAGAGCCAAGAGGCTGAATTAAAATAAAAGGCCGATAAAAGAGAGTGTGTTGACTTGATACGGAAGTTTATAAGTCTTTTTATTTTGGGATTTAAAGTAAATCTATCACATGAACACAATAGCCTCTTTTTGAACAGCCGGTTGATACAAGAGGCTGTGTTTCAGGGGCTTAAAGTGATCTTCCAAGTGATGGTAATTGGCATGTAATTGCGCCTTTATTCAAGTCAGGAGACTTGACCTAAGGGCTTTACACTACATTCATTCTCCCATTCACACACTGATGGTGGCAAGCTACATTGTAGCCCCAGCTGCCCTGGGGCTCACTGACAGAAGCGGGGCTGCCGTACACTGGCGCCACCGGGCCATCTGACCACCATCAGTAGACAATAGAGGTCTAGGAAACAACGACAATGAATGTCAGAGACGGGGCTTGAACCATCAACCCTTCGATTTCAGGGCAAACTCCTACATCAACGCCACTGTCGCCTAAATGGGTGATGGGTCAGACAATGAGCGGTTCAAGAAGCCATTATAGCGACTACATAAAAAAGGAATGCGAAGTTGGCTTCTTTCAAGGTGTTAAGGAATAACTTTATATGTAATGTCCTACTTAGGTTAAGATTGGTAGAAAATTTCTACAGTAGCAGGAAATCAAAATGGCCCTTCCCAGTCAAACGCCAGCCGAATGGCAGCCCACTTCCCTGCAACTCTCAGCAGAATCCTCTCCAAATTCCAACCACTGGATTGAAGCCCTCCTTCTCCTGGGGATGCATATATTTATTTTAACTCTGACGTCAACCTTACACTGAATTACAGGGTCTGACCAGGAGATTACGCTTCTCTTTAGATCTTAATGTCCACAAATTATGACAGAAAGCAAAGCTTAATGTCATAAAAACTTTAGACTCCACTCATCCCCGGTGTTAACCTACATCCTGCAGGTCTGCTTAGCTTTTATTTTATAGAATCTGACAAATATGGTATATTGGACTGAGAATGTTGCAACCCCCTGCTGAAAAAACTGGTTATGAAGTACCAAGAATAAGGTTTTAGAAACTTTGATTTACACAAACAATTAAATATATTTTTAAATACATGTTTATTTTTATTATTTTTTAGATGATGAATAATTCTACAACTGTTTCTTGTGTTTTTTTTTAATATGGTACTTTTCAGTGTTAAACAATGCCATATAAAAATCATTATTTATTTACACTTCTTTACAGGGATGGATGAAGTGTTTATAAAGGCAAGCAGTTGTCCATTTTGCACTGTTTATTATTGAAAAGCAGATGTTGTACAACATGTCAGCTGGTGACATTTACACATAAGGCCATTAAATACAGACTTCTGACATAGGTCATCTCACTGAGTTTTAGTTTCTATTTATTTCTTTTTTCTTTGAGGATGTTTCGCCTTTTAAATGCTATCTTTCCTTTTCTCTTAGGGCCAATCAACCTGTCATCCAGGAAAAAAAACTTTGACAAAGTGTTGAAAAATTTTATTTATTTATCTATGTTGTTTTTTTTTGTTTTTTTTTTTTTTCAAATGAAATCACAGGTCTGTGTTTTTAACAGTTATGGCTGTGAATCTATGCTCTAACTGACATTAAGCTCTTTCCAGGACAAACACACAATTTGGCTGTCAAACCAATGAGGAGGAAAGAGAAGGAAAAAAGGGAGGTGGGGGAGGGATGCACTGTATAGCAAAATTGAAGGATGGCTTGTGTATGGGTGCGTGTGGATGTGTGTCTGCACCCTAAGGGGGAGGGATTGTATCTGTGATGGCTGATTGAACATATTCCACTTGTGTCAACAGCTCAAAAATATTGCTCACATTACTTTAGCATCACTTCTTTTTATTTTTCTCCACATTGTTCCTGTATGTGTGCGTTTTTGCCCTCTCAGCTATGGAATGAGTCTCTTCTTAAAAAGGCTTGTAATTGATTCTGCTGTAATTGGTCAATGACAGGAGATGCTTTGCTAGAAATCGAGCATAAACATGTCTTAGACACAATTTACAGGATCAATGGGAGGCAGCCCCCTAAGGTAGGAGCCAGAGGCATGAAAAAAAGGAAGAAAGGATGCATGGAAGTAGGAAGCTTCTGATCCCTGTAGCACGGGGGTTTTAAAGCGGCACCACCGTGTCTGATTGAAGCAGGGAAGCTGAAATGTGCCGCAGATCAAAGGCTTCTCAAATGGCTTTCGTTCTTTTTCTTTTGTTTCTTATTCAGTTTTTTTCTTTTTTTAGCTGTCATACTGTGATTTGGAAAGGGAGCGGATTGACTGGCACACCAGGAGGGCTTCCGAACAATAAAAGAAAAACACAAACACCGATAAAAATCTCATATCAAACATAAAGAAAGAAAAATCGTTTGACTAATGTTCTCTCTGTATTTTTAACACTTGACTTCTTTTAAATATTTTTATTTCATATTTTGTGTTGCATAATAAATTAATAGCACAATAAAAATAAAAAAGTTTTATTTTTATATTGATAAAAATAAAAGCACGAAAGAACAAATCTTTTTCACTGGAAAACATTGAAATCTAGATAACTCATTTTTTCTTAAAATAAGTGCATTTGTTCTTGGATTGAGAAGGTACAGGTGCTGGTCATAAAATTAGAATATCATGAAAAAGTAGATTGATTTCAGTAATTCCATTTAAAAAGTGAAACTTGTATATTATATTCATACATTACATACAAACTCATATATTTCAGATGTTTATTTTGTTTAATTTTGATGATTACAAATGACAACAAATGAAAATCTCAAATTCATCATATCAGAAAATTAGAATATTACTGAAGACCAATAAAAACAAAGGATTTATAGAAATGTTGGCCAACTGAAAAGTATGAACATGAAAAGTATGAGCATGTACAGCACTCAGTATTTAGTTGGGCCTCCTTTGGCCTGTATTACTGCAGCAATGCGGCGTGGCATGGAGTCGATCAGTCTGTGGCACTGCTCAGGTGTTATGATAGCCCAGGTTGCTCTAATAGTGGCTTTTAGCTCTTCTGAATTGTTGGGTCTGGTGTATTGCATCTTCTTCTTCACAATACCCCATAGATTTTCTATGGGGTTAAGGTCAGGAGAGTTTGCTGGCCAATTAAGAACAGGGATACCATGGTCCTTCAACCAGGTACTGGTAGCTTTGGCACTGTGTGCAGGTGCCAAGTCCTGTTGGAAAATGAAATCTGCATCTCCAAAAAGTTGGTCAGCTGCAGGAAGCATGAAGTGCTCTAAAACTTCCTGGTATGTGGCTGCGTTGACCCTGGACCTCAGAAAACACAATGGACCAACACCAGCAGATGACATGGCACCCCAAACCATCACTGACTGTGGAAACTTTACACTGGACTTCAAGCAACGTGGATGAAGTGCCTCTCTTCTTTTCCTCCAGACTCTGGGACCTTGATTTCCAAAGGAAATGCAAAATTTACTTTCATCAGAGAACATGACTTTGGACCACTCACCAGCAGTCCAGTCCTGTTTCTCTTTAGCCCAGGCAAGACGCTTCTGACGCTGTCTGTGGTTCAAGAGTGGCTTGACACAAGGAATGCGACAGCAGAAACCCATGTCTTTCATACGTCTGTGTGTGGTGGTTCTTGAAGCACTCACTCCAGCTGCAGTCCACTCTTTGTGAATCTCCCCCACATTTTTGAATGGGTTTTGTTTCACAATCCTCTCCAGGGTGCGGTTATCTCTCTTGCTTGTACACTTTTTTCGACCACATCTTTTCCTTCCCTTCGCCTCTCTATTAATGTGCTTGGACACTGAGCTCTGTGAACAGCCAGCCTCTTTAGCGATGACCTTTTGTGTCTTGCCCTCCTTGTGCAAGGTGTCGATGGTCGTCTTTTGGACAACTGTCAAGTCAGCAGTCTTCCCCATGATTGTGTAGCCTATAGAACTAGACTGAAAGACCATTTAAAGGCTTTTGCAGGTGGTTTGAGTTAATTAGCTGATTAGAGTGTGGCACCAGGGGCCATCAATTTTGAACCTTTTCACAATATTCTAATTTTCTGATATGATGAATTTGAGATTTTCATTTGTTGTCATTTGTAATCATCAAAATTAAACAAAATAAACATCTGAAATATATGAGTTTGTATGTAATGTATGAATATAATATACAAGTTTCACTTTTTAAATGGAATTACTGAAATCAATCTACTTTTTCATGATATTCTAATTTTATGACCAGCACCTGTAGAAGAGAAATATTGCCAGTGGAACAAGAACATTAACACTCAAAATAAGAAAAAAAAACAATTGCATTGTCTTATTTCAAGTGCATATTATCTAATTATCCTGTTTTAAGAGTAAAAATACTCATTCCATTGGCAAACTATATAATTTATCTACTCAGATGAAGGGTAAATACACTTAATTTAAGACATTTTTACAGATTTCTAAATCGTTTTTCCAGTGTTTAAACTAATTTTTTATACCAAAAAAAATCATAATTAATATTTAGCTGAATAAACAACATGAACAATGTGATTTTCGTCTTATTAAACTTATGTGAATTCCAGTAATACTCAGCAGTTATTGGAATTTAACACATGAGAAGTTTGCTATTAAATGAGGTTTTCTCCAAATTGATTTTACACATATATATATATATATATATATATATATATATATATATATATATTAAGATATTTTAACTAACAAGCTCTTCTGCTTGGCTTTTGAGACTCACCTTAGAATTACATAAAATAACCGATATGAAGAAAAAAATGTTCAATGATTTGCAGTTCACTGCTGGCATTTTGGCGTAAGAATCAGTGTTTATTTGTAAGTATTTTGAAAGATGTTTAACTATGGGAAGATTTTCCTACAGTTTGGGAATTTGGGGAGTTACTTTGACAAAAACGGTTGACAGAAGACACCAAATAATATGAAACAAACAAAATCCAATCCAAAATCCATTACTCTAACCAGGAAAGATAAACAGATTCATAAATATAAGAATTACTGTTCCTCCTGTGGAACAGAAAAAAAAAATCTAATATCAACAGTCACTGCAAATAATGCAGAAATGGAAAGAACCAGGTATTTTTCTCCAATTAATTAGTTTGCAATATCTGAATAAATTAGAAACTAATAGAGACAACATCAATTAAAGGTTGCATTAAGTAATCCTAGCTTTGGTTCTTTTTTTGCAGGGCTATGAAGTGCGGAAGATCGTAGCCATTGACCAGGACCGTGGCCAACCCAGAGGAATTGGCTACACCATCGTGTCAGGTCAGAGCCTCAAACTGATGTGACATCACTAGCAATGGGAGGGGAATCAATCACATCTTATCATTGTTGCAGGGTAGTAATAGTAAAGTGAACTTTTCATTCAGATGTTCCACCTATTCTATTTATGAAGTGACACTAGTTTTAGTTCAAAAGTGCAGAAGGTTCATTTAATATTCCTAACTTGTGTTGGTTTTGCTAATCTGATAGTTTTACTCTAAAGAGAGATAAAGGCACAGCTTGCATGGCGACGATAAGGATGTAGCAGTGATACTGCTCAATACTGGCAAACTTGGTTCTCTTACCTCTTCCAAGAATTACCTTTATGCCTGCCAGATATATTGTTTGTCTTTTTAAAAAATGCTCTTTGAAAGAAAATCTACATTTTGATGGAGGAAAAGTTTTAGGATTTGGCTTTATACCTGATCTCATCTTTTTATGGTGTCGTGAAAAATATTTTGCAGAAATCTGTTGTTTTTCTAGAAGGCAAATATTTGAGCTTGCCAGATGATGAACCTAGAAGCCATCAAGTTAGCAGTGTGTTTTTAGTAATGATAAAACTATACTGCCTTCTTTTTTCTATGTATAGATTTGATGGGAATTAACTGAAATTATACAGAGTGTAAGCTGCAGTTCGCTAGCCTCGTGAGACCATCCTGATCTCGCGAGCTTTCAAGGTTTCACTCGCAGATCAGTCTGGAGACTCTCCGTTGAAAAAATTTGGAGCCGTTCACCAAACGAACGTCCAATCAGCGTTGGCTTTGAGGCGGGTTGAGGTGTGACGCAACGAGAAGCGCGACAGTTCAGTCTAAAGAACATGGAGGCTTCAGCCGATGAAACTAGCGTTAGCGTGGCTATCGATCAAGTTTTATCGGAATTACAGAGTATTTCTTCACTGAAAGAAGAGCAAAACACTGCTCTGGAGGCCTTTCTCAGGAGAAAAGATGTTTTTGCTCTTCTCCCGACTGGTTTCGGCAAGAGTTTGATCTATCAATTGGCTCCTCTTCGTCGTCGCTCTGTTAGTACGTCATATGCTTCGTTGATCTGATTGGTTTATTTGGCCCGTCTATCACCAACATAGGCCAATCAGCTAACCAGTATTTCCGCCCCTTCTCAAAATTACTTCAGCGGAAGGTTTCCAGATGGATATGCGGAGCAAATCCATCCGGCGGAGTCAGGTTAGGGGTCTGAGTGAAACAGAGTTCTTTCTGGAAAATTGACAGATTACTAATTGACAGACAATAGTAGCCACGTTTGCTCAGTCATGTCTTTGTCCAAATACGTCGTCGCTTTTTCTTTTTAGGGCTTTCAGCACAAAATTGCACAAATTGCCAAGGCAGCGCGTTTCTCTCTAGTGAGCTTCATATTCCTCTTCTACTCATTTGGCTTCCGGATAGATGAGTCCAAGTAGCGCCATCTCACTGAGGAGCTGATTCTCACGTGGGTTTTTAGATATACAGTGTGAGCAGGTAGATCGCATCAGAGCGTCGGGTCGCACAGTGTGAGAACATACATCTTGAGCTGGGAACTTTTCAACCCTGTGGTTTCATCGTACAGTGTGATCTCCAGCTACGTGCAACAATTGAAAACAGTCGTACAGTGTATGCCAGGCTTAATGTGACCTAAACATTATTGGGCCACAGATGGTCTTAAATAACTGTCCTAAATACTGTAATAATAAAGGATCTTAAGTAATTCAGAGCCCAGGTTCCAGGTCCAAACATCAGGGCTCCAAAGCCATGCTAACCTGCTGAAAGCGGTTCTTGCTTTATGGTTCTCTCCAAACATGACTTAATGCATAATGGACAAATAGCTGCAGTTTTTTTAATTGTTCCAAAGGACAATTTCCAAGAAACTCTGTGGTTCTTATACATGACGATTCGCAAACTTAGGTCCTCACTGCAAAAAATCTAAATCTAGAGAAGTAATTTTTTCTTAAAATAAGTGCATTTGTTCTTGAATGGAGGAGGTAAAAGAGACGTTTTGCCAATGTAACAAGACAATTTACACTTAAAATAAGAAAACACAATTGCATTGTCTTATTTCAAATGCATATTAAATAATTAACTTATTTTAAGAGTAAAATTACTAATTCCATTGGCAAACTATCTCATTTACCTACTCAAATTAAAGGTGAATACACTTAGTTTAAGAAATTTTTACTTATTTCTAGATCATTTTTGCAGTGCAAAGCAGATTTTCTCAAACAAACAACCCAAACAAACCAGGCTCTGTTTTGTGTAAATGTAAATTCTATTAAAAATATTTATTTTTTGTACTTTGTGCCAACATGTCACACGTCATAATTAAGAGGACCCTCTTTTTATTATGACTGTATGTGCATATTCTCACCATGACCACATGTGCACCCTGGACAGGGTCCAGCACTCAGACCTCTTCTTTACTGAAGTCACCCTCTGCTCTCATTTGCTGCAGTCACCTACTCGGTCTTACTTACCGTCTGCTCCCACATGTTGTATTGTTCTGTGTTGTGTTTGTTGCAAAGTTGAATGAGCGAGTTAAGCTCTAGAGGAGAAGGGCATTAAAAAGACATTAATTAGGTGGTGCGATGTATTCCCAGCCGTTGCAAAATCAAGAGTTATAGCACCGCAATGAAGGCTTGATAAAATCATTATAAGTTTGACAGATAATGGAAATCGAAGGGTGGTGCAGTCAAGGTTTTTCCAGAAGCTGCTGTCTGTGTGCACCTGTCATCATGGGTTTTCCCGTGTTTGCTTCTTCACACAGACATACAGTATCAATATGTCTCTATCTGCCTAGGCTTGGCTGAGTCAGATCAAGGCGTGCTTGTTTGCACACTTAAGTGTGACTCTGCTTGATGCCTCTCCAGCTTCCTCGCCCCAAGTGTCCTCGGAGAAAGCCGCTCGCTCCTGCGGGACTCGTCTCATTAGCTCAGTAATTAAGATAAACGAGAGTTTAATTGCAGCTGTGATCAACACTAATGATTGTGGGACTCAAGATGAGGATTTTCTCTCCCTTCTCTAATCAGGGGGTGGATCAGGGACTGGATGTGTACAAGCGATAGAATCACAGTGGCACTCTGCCTTCAATGTTGCAGTTATTGTTTGCTGTAGTAGGGATGATCAGGAGTGAATCCTTCCTCCTTGGGGTTTAATTTAGCCCCTTTTAAAACATCTTATCTTGTGGTCACTTATTATATCAAACTATCTTACTCTTGGTTGTTGCATTAAGCATTCTATACAGTATAAAAAAACAGCATACCTGCTGATGAAAATATATACTTATTGTATGTGTGCATTAATGGTTCTTGAAGATTTAACACTCATTATAATTAGCTGCAGAGAGAACCTCATTACACAATGGGTCTTATTTATCTTATTAACAATGGTGTAATGTCTGTTTTTAAGAAATGACTTTGTAGGATAATTGGCGTAACATTAATTATTAAATATTTTTGTTTTTCAAACTTGTACACAGCTTAATTTCATGTTTTAGCTAACCAAATCTGGGCTGCTGCGGTGATGTGCATGTTCTACGCTTAGTTAATTTTGTTTAGTCTCATTTCAAAATAGGCTTAAAGGAAAAGTCCGGTCAGCAGGAAATAATGAATGGATTATTATCTATACCTTAAACTAATACATACGCGGTGATTTATTGAATTTAGCAATAATCAGTAAAAAAATTAAAAATGCTAATTTTCATCGCGATTATTTTTGCCCAAATATAGTAGCCCCTCCCTCCTGCCATCTTCCAGCAGTGACGTCACGGTGCGGTAAGCCTAGCGCCATTCTCCCGGCTTTACAAGCAAAATCAATGGGAACTACTAGACACATCTGCAATCAACAACAATTATTGAAGATTTCCAGAGGACTTCACCATTGAAATTCACCAGAGCTATAGTGAAACTGACAATGCCCACGTGCATGGCAGCTGGATGCTGGAATACATCGGGTAAAAGTGAAAAAAAAAGAGTTATTCCACCTTTCTGATTCCTGATCCTCCACGGACGGGTTCGTGGTTAGATTGTCAACTTGAAGAGGGAGGATTTGCCATCGAACTTCTGGCCAGAGAAAAAACACGTAATATGTAGCCAACATTTGGAAGAAGAATGTTTTCAAGATGACTTGGATAATAGCGCGTTGTGACAAACACCAGATACAGCACTGGGACTTGATCAACAGCCGATACCGCACCGTGATGTCACAAACCAGTAGGTGGCAGTAGTGTTCTTTTACAAACATGGATTCCTCCAGTAAAGAACATTCAAATGAAATTACTCTTAGTTAAAAGCACTGAACAGTATGTAATAATAATTTCATATTTAAAGTACATTAAGAAGTTTGAATTCTGAATATGACCGGACTTTTAAAGGGTGAATATTCCTTCTTTGAACTTTGTGACACTAAAAGTACAAAGGGATGCCGTCACAGATCCTCCCTCGGTGATGTTAGCCTGTCTAGGATTCTTTGCTCTCAACATCGCAATGCAATTTTACCCTCGTCATAGGTGTGTTTGTACATTCATACTGTTATTAAAATCTTTTTTTTTCTCCATTTAATCTAAAAAAATGCTCCATTTATTATTTTTTTATCTTTAAAATTTTTATTTAATCTTACTACGCCATTTCACAGGTTTCCTTAGTGTTATTTCTTGATATTTTTAATCCTTATCACTTATATATATAGTCCTAACTTGTTCCTATTTCGTCTGAAAACTACAACCATCTCACCGTGTTTGTTGAAATTCAGCATCCGATGATTGTTTCCACACAATGCCACAAAGTGGCAGTTTACCAGCTCCCTGTGCTCAGATTCTTCTCTATTAACGATGAACCCAACAACTGCATAGTATATCAACTATGTTTGGAGATTTAAGGTCCCTGTCTTGTACTGTAAGTCAGGAATGTACAGAGTAAAAAGGAATGGTGAGAATACCGTTCCCTGTGGTGCTCCTGTGCTGCTATTTGATCAGACAGTTGACATTTCAGTCTCCTCAACTGTGGTCTCCTTTTCAGGTAGTCTTTAATCCAGTCAATTGTTGAGTCTTCCACCTGAGTCGTCTGACAAAGTGAATCAGGCTGAATCATGTTAAACACACTGGAGAAATCAAAGAACACGATCCTCACAGTGCTGTCTGGTAGCAGGTGTATAATGGAATCTTCTAATGCAACTCCACCATGATAAGCAAACAGCAACAGAACCTGATAGTTGTTCCAAAAAAAAGGAAATTTAAAAACAATCAACTGGACTTTGTTTCCAAGTTTGAAGATGTTTCGCTTCCCATCGAGGAAGCTTTTTTCAAGTCAAAATGTCAGGAATAACGTTGAGTTTGAGGTTTTATACAGTAGCCCAACAAAGCCTTGTTTTTGTTTTGAAAACATGCAAATTGGAACAGATGAAGGGGTCAACCCATTTGGAAAGGGGGTCGTTTGGCTTCTTTTGTTAGACTGCAATACCCCATTGGGTAGCGAAACGTCTTCAAACTTGGAAACAAAGTCCAGTGGATTGTTTTGCACAGGCCCTCAGGACTCTGGTGTGGACACTATCTGAACCTGTTGAATCATTGCAATTCATCCTCTCCAGTTGCCTCTTCACTTTACCTCTAGAGACAGACAGGTGAAGGGTGGAACACCATCTGATTTTCCTAAGAACATCTGCATGGAATCATGAGGCTTAAAGTCAGCATTAAAAGGAAACATTTAAGGTGTAAGGGGAAAGATTTTGCTCAAAGGAGGGCAGGATGTCTGTATGACTCTGGGCAGGAGAGAAGCATGCAGAGCTTGTTTATATCGCACATATTGGAAGAAGAAACTCTGATCCATTAATGTTGGACCTAGACCTAAAGATGAATATTGGAATCAAGCGAGCAGAGGTATACAAACATGCAGCCACCTTAAGTAGGGAGATTCTAGAAAGGTCTCATTAACTTTTAGCGAGTGGTTAACAAACAATGCTGCTTTCTGTCTGCATTACGCTGCTGATGGTGCATCAAACTTTATTCTTTTTAGCATTTCCTTAGGGTATGGTTAGTGCAACTGGACATGTCATTATTGCATTTTTTTATTTAGCAATTGCTGATTTTGTAAGTGAAATTGATCTTTAAAAGTAATCATCTGTTTAAGGCTTATTCTTATGGCTGATATTATATTGTATTTTATAAATGTATATTATGTTGTAAGGTATTAAAAGCAACTTAGATGACAAAGGAAAGTCCAGGTTTCTTTTCTGAGAAGTAACTAAAGCCTCAGGGAATCAAATGACTGCTTGCTTTGTCTTCTTTTCCCATGACTGCTATGACTCCAGTTACTGTTATGGATGTTTGATTACCTTTTCTCATTAAAGTAATATTTATAGTCTTGCACGTGAAAAGATTAAAATTGGACATACTTCTTCACACTACACCCTGACAACACACTGGGGAATTCTATAGAACATATTGAGGGAAAGAAACGTTAAACTAATGGTAAGCTTAATTTCTTTTTCAACAAGAGCAATAAATCATGTTTCCACAAAGGTTGTTCAGACCACAGTTGCACTTTTTCTGATAAACCCATGTCTGACATGAGCTTCAACCTTAATTAATAATGAAAATCCCAAATAGACCAACAATGGATTTTGGCTTGCAGCGTCAGTAAAGTACAATCCTAAAACATCAGCCATCATCCACTCAAACCCGCCCAGAGGATAAACAAGCAGCAGTGCAGAAAGTGCTGCTCGGTTTCAATAACAGCAGGCTGTGGGAATTACGGTGCTCTGATTAGATGGCCTCACTCACTTTCCACACAGTACATTCACATGTCTGGACATCTTTAGTTATACGCTACCTTAAAAACATGTTCAGAACTTTTACACTAAGGTGTATCAAACTACATGTAAGCATTGAAATAATAATAATAATAATAAAATGAATTTTTCGTTTCTTTTTGTCTCCAAAATGCAATAAAAAATAAGGTCTTTCTACACTGCGCCACTACAAAGAGTTGTGGAATTATGTGCGTAAAGGCAATTTGATAAAGACGTCGATCTCACAACACAACTTAAGAAATGTCCTTTTTTATAGCATAACCTAAGAGTGTTTTACATTTAAAAAAAGAATTGCACAACCATTATGTTAAGCCATTTCCTTCATTAAATAGGTGACTAGTAACTTAAAAATATTTTCAATAAAGAATAAATTGTACAAATTGATGTTGAAGAGCATCTCTTTTCTGCTACAGTTCTTTGAATAAGATAAAGTTTAGCATGAACATCAAATGAAATATATATGTTAAAATCATTGCCTTTATAAATTATCTATTAAATTAAATGATGGGCTATTTACGGTGGCCCTGAAGTGCAAACTGCAACTACAAATCTAAAAGCGCAACTACATTAAGAAAAACAAAACTACATAAAGCAAAGCGCAACTACATTAAGGAAAACACAACTACATTAACTTACCGGAAAAGGTAGGTACCAGTGGGAAACATGAGACATCGCTGATTGGACGACGGCGCCGTTTGACCCTTGAACCGGAAGTCATTCTGCCTGCTGCTGCTTTTTTAAAAAATGGATATTGTCGGCGCCCCAAACATAGCTGCAGTTATCCAGGAATATTTTGAATCAGGACATACGTACGAGGTGATATTGGATATGCTCAAGACTAATCACGAAATTTCAGTTAGTATCCATGTTTTCAAAAGCCGCAGCAGGCAGAATGACTTCCGGTTCAAGGGTCAAACATAGTTGCGATTTCCTTAATGTAGTTGCGCTTTTAGATTTGTAGTTGCAGTTTGCACTTCAGGGCCACCGTACCTATTATTACTTATTATATCCCATTATGTTTAGTTCAAGAAGAATCTTAAGCTTTGAAAAAATAGTATTTTCTACTGTTAACCAAATATATGTCTTCCTAAGCAGCTAAACGTAAAAAACTGTTCTAATGTTGGCAATTTTAGGCAGACTAAGAGAATAACAATAACATTAATAGTAATAAGTTAAGCTTCAGTCATACTACATACTGTAGCACATTAAAAAGACAACATTGCTGCTTACCTAAAAAGGTTTTTCCTTTTTTTTCCTTTTCCCTTAACTGCACCCAAATGAGGTACGAGCTTTGGGGACAAGTAGACTGATAAGGCTGCTAGAGACTAGAATGCAGCTTTAGAGCTGCAAAGGTTGAGTGATGACTATAGAAATAATGTGTGTTTATCAGTATCAGGGTTTTATGAACGATCAAATACCAGTGGCTTTGTCTATTAGAGTGGAGAGAGGGAGAGCTATACCTGGAGTTCTAGTGGATTTTAAAAATGTGTAAAGAAGGGTTTGTTATTTTAAGGAGAAACAACTTGGGATGAGATCTCTGTGAATACATTTATGCATTCAAAAAGTATACTGTTCAGCTAGATACCGGAATATTTGTTGGTCTTAAAAATGGCCTGAATTCAGAGAAGAGTTTAGGGCTGTAAAATGTTTCAATTGAAAATTTAATTCATATTTTTTGTATATAGTGCAAATTCAGCCCAGGGTGACTGTTCTGACCGAATGATCACTTTCCCACTCGAGTCATAAGGGAAAACCTCCTCGCTGTCCTGTCTGGCAACTAGCAACTGTCCTTTAGTATGTTTGCCACTCAGCATCAGGCAGCCAGCGTCACGTCCCGCCCTGCTCCATAGACCCTTTGAGAGGTTTAGCCTCAGTGGAAGTGATGTATTTTGGCTTTTTTTTTGGCTTACCTCAATTGAATGAGGCTCAAGCTTCAACAAGGATTTCTCATAGAGGCTGACCGACAGCATCCTGTTGCCCCAGAGTGGAGGGGAAACGGCCTCTGAGGGCGGGCTGAACAGCTGATTAATGCCCGACATACTCGTGAAATCGGGCGCATTTTAGTGCGTATTTAATGCATTTATGAAGTTTGTCAATGCATATTTTACCAATAAATTCTACAAAAATGATAGGGAAGCTTTAGCCTCCCTGGTGTTCAATGGGAAATTGCGACTGGGTCTCTGGTGTCTCTAATGCCATGATTCTGACTATCGTTCTGCAAGTTATGAGGATTGGCCTGTGCGAGGGTGTGTCGCTGAGTGTGGAAAATCTGTTAGAAACATGCACCGGTTGGTGGTGACCAGTGGGCAAAGTTCTAGTAGTACAATTTTTACATATCCTCACCCAATCATCTGAGTTTCTGTCTGTTCAGGACCTCTGCATATACGGGCCCCTGGTCTCTGTGGTTCAGAGCCGTTAGCTACTGGGCCTGGTCACTTCTGGATGCTCTATCTATGACACCCTTGCTTTCAAAGCTGTAAAAATACCGCACTTACTACATGTACCATTATTGCTAAAGGAGGAAGAGCAATAACTGAATATATGACACAAAGAGAGCTGGAGAGAAAAGGAGATTTAGAGAGATTCGAGAAACATCAAGGGAAGAGAAAAGGAAGGCATAGCATTGCTATTCTTTTACTTGCTTTTATTCTCCTATTGTGTTGTCCAATTGTTTTTCTTGTTTTCTGCTTTTATTTTTCTTCTGTTATGATCTAATTTATGTAAAGCACTTTGAATGCCTTGTCTTGCCCAAGCTAAAGCCTGGGTATCCACTTCTTACCACCATCCATCCATTTTCTTACACGCTTATCCCAGGTGGGGTCGCTTGGAGTGCTGGTGTCTATTTCCAGCTGTCTATGGGCGAGAGGCGGGGTCCACCCTGGACAGGTCGCCAATCCATCGCAGGGCAACACAGAGAAACACATGACAAATAACCATTTACACACACACACTCTCGGGTTCATAAAATTTAGGTTTTTGCTTAAGAAGAACTGAAATACACGATTGAAAAACTGAAATACAGACTTATCGATACAATTCCTGCAGGAAGGAGAGACAGTTGAACCCCAGACTCAAACATACTGTCTCCCACTGGACCTCCTCTGCAGAGCGTTTATTAACAGAACATGAAACATGGTTACAAACAGAGTATTGTTCTGACAGAACAATTGATCAGTTCATGAAGACAGGATGCTCCATCAGAATGACAAGGCAGGATGGTCTCCTGACTGGATCATGAGACAGGAGTGGAGCATCCCCTTGCACAAATGTTTCATAAGCACACATTAATTTTATAATCATCATTGAATAAACCCAACACACACTCACACCTAATGGGACTTTAGAGAAGCCACTTAACCTACTGTGGGAGGAAGCCAGAGTCCCTGAAGAGAAACCCACGCATGCTCAGGGAGAACATGCAGAAAGACCTTGGGCCAGGAATTGAAACCAGAACCTTCTTGCTCCAAGGCAGCAGTGCTATCCACTGTGCCACTGAGCAGTCCACTGCTTACCACCAGAAATAAAATCTGTGAGAACGTATAAAGTGCTGCACTTAAAAATGCATCAGTACAGTTAGGCAGTTGGAGTAACATGGAGATACCAAAGAGAGAGTAGTTTGCTTAAACCAAGATCCTGAGGAGCACTATTCTACTATAACCAGAGCAGGAAGTGATGTGATTTCCTTTACCAGCACGTCAAAATACACTATATTGCCAAAAGTATTTGCTCACCCATCCAAATTATTGGAATCAGGTGTTCCAATCACTTCCATGGCCACAGGTGTATAAATTCAAGCACCTAGGCATGCAGACTGTTTTTACAAACATTTGTGAAAGAATGGGTCGCTCTCAGGAGCTCAGTGAATTCCAGCGTGGAACTGTGATAGGATGCCACCTGTGCAACAAATCCAGTCGTGAAATTTCCTCGCTCCTAAATATTCCACAGTCAACTGTCAGCTGTATTATAAGAAAATGGAAGTGTTTGGGAACGACAGCAACTCAGCCACGAAGTGGTAGGCCACGTAAACTGACGGAGCGGGGTCAGCGGATGCTGAAGCGCATAGTGCGAAGAGGTCGCCAACTTTCTGCAGAGTCAATCACTACAGACCTCCAAACTTCATGTGGCCTTCAGATTAGCTCAAGAACAGTGCGCAGAGAGCTTCATGGAATGGGTTTCCATGGTCGAGCAGCTGCATCCAAGCCATACATAACCAAGTGCAATGCAAAGCGTCGGATGCGGTGGTGTAAAGCACGCCGCCACTGGACTCTAGAGCAGTGGAGACGCGTTCTCTGGAGTGACGGATCGCGCTTCTCCATCTGGCAATCTGATGGACGGGTCTGGGTTTGGCGGTTGCCAGGAGAACGGTACTTGTCTGACTGCATTGTGCCAAGTGTAAAGTTTGGTGGAGGGGGGATTATGGTGTGGGGTTGTTTTTCAGGAGCTGGGCTTGGCCCCTTAGTTCCAGTGAAAGGAACTCTGAATGCTTCAGCATACCAAGACATTTTGGACAATTCCATGCTCCCAACTTTGTGGGAACAGTTTGGAGCTGGCCCCTTCCTCTTCCAACATGACTGTGCACCAGTGCACAAAGCAAGGTCCATAAAGACATGGATGACAGAGTCTGGTGTGGATGAACTTGACTGGCCTGCACAGAGTCCTGACCTCAACCCGATAGAACACCTTTGGGATGAATTAGAGCGGAGACTGAGAGCCAGGCCTTCTCGTCCAACATCAGTGTGCGACCTCACAAATGCGCTTCTGGAAGAATGGTCAAAAATTCCCATAAACACACTCCTAAACCTTGTGGACAGCCTTCCCAGAAGAGTTGAAGCTGTTCTAGCTGCAAAGGGTGGACCGACGTCATATTGAACCCTATGGATTAGGAACGGGATGTCACTTAAGCTCATATGTGAGTCAAGGCAGGTGAGCAAATACTTTTGGCAATATAGTGTATCAAATAATATCTACAAACTGGTAGAATCTACAGTAGCAGTCATTTAAAATGGCCTTTCCCAGTCAAACGCCAGCCGAATGGCAGCCCGACTTCCCTCCAACTTCCAGCCACTGCAGTGACCCCCTCTTACGTACATATTTTTTGTCCTACTCCACCCTTTCACTGAATTACATGGTCTGACCAGGAGATGATGCCTCTCTTTAGATCTTAATGTGCACGAATTATGACAGAAAGACTTTATAATTTTTGGGGACCAGCGAAGGGCCCATCAAGGAAAGTGGGGACATTTTTAATGGATTCTCATGTAGTTGCTAATTAAGGGACTTCTGACAGCAGGGAAAAGAATTCAATTAAACTAAACATTTTTATTTGTGCAAAGGAAATTCACAATGATGTGTCATTTTCCCTTCTACACTGAAAAAAATAATGCAACTGTTTTTGGGATTTATTTAATCATATTTAGTTACTTTAACATAATTGTTTCATTTTAGCAGGATAGGATATAAACCAATTGTGTTAAAGTAACCATATATGATTAAGTAAATGCCAAATGTGGTTGCATTATTTTGTTATACTTGTGTATACTTAACAATTGTGTACTTCTCTGTATTTCACTGCATAAAATTCCAATAAAAATTATTAAAGCAAGAAAATCCATGAACGGTAAGAAAAAAAAAAGATCTAAGTGTATTTTCACAAGGTACATAAAGGTCTGACTTAAAGAAATCAGATTCTTTGAGATCCTCTGGCTGGCATCTCTGGCTGGACATAAACGTCAGCTCATTAAAAAAGGACCTTCTATCTCACAGTTTGTGGTTTTATGTCAGAAGTTATGGGCCAACAAATCATGTCCAAAGAATAGCTGTCCATTGGGATAGGAGTGAAAGTGGAGAGTGTCACCTCTCTGCTGTGCTGTAATGATAGTGTAAGAATAGGCAGAACACAAGTCTGTGTGGAGTCAAAGTACATCTCTCTGCTGCCTTTATTGGGTTTTACAGAATGCTTTCTTTTTTGCAACATGCAAGTACAACTAATCCCTTCCTAAGAACTTCATAAGAATTCTTTCTCCCCTTTATATTGTCCTCTGGCTATAAAAGGGCTACAAAAACTGGATCCTAATCTCTCAGATAACGAGCCACAATTTTTATTTGTTCGCGTTTATGTCAGTGTGAATGGCTTTGAAGGATTTTTAGGGCACAGACCACAAGTTCATACTTGCATAGTTTGATACTCCACTAGTCCCATGCAGTTGATGCAGGCCAGTCTTGTTTAGTGTAGTAGCTCCCACAGGGGAAGATACACTCTGTGTTTAAGTGTCTCACAGCAAAGAGGTCAGCCGCCATTTCCCGCCTGAACACGCTGATAAGTAGCAGAGGCGATTATTTCTCTTGTCTGCCTTTTCCACATGTATCTTTATCCTTCAGCACAGCTACACCCTGATGCCCTGATTCCATGCTCTTATTTTCTAACTCGTATCAGCAGCCATGCTGTAACATGGCCAAGTCTAATACCTGTAATTCCATTGGGAGGCCTCATTGTTGCTGTGGTGTCAATGGGATTCCATCTACTTTTTCAATTAGACGCTCCAAGGCTCTCTGCTCTAGGCTGCAAAGTAATCTCTCAAAGAAGAGAGATTAGTCTCAGGAACACTTATCACAGCATGGTCCAAAGTTTTTTTTTTATGTTTGTATTGTAACAATAGAGAACAATGACAACTTCTGAGCTCACTATATGATGAAATATGGATTCTGGAGACTTATGCAAGATTTGGTTAAACTCAAATAGCAGTTTCAGGACCCAAATGAATATTTCCTACTTGATTAAATCAGAGATTGATGTAGTTAAAATCTCTGAGCTGCATGTTTTGAGAGAGAACAGTCCTTACAGATGCATCTTAATAAAGTAATAATATTTCTATAGCGCCAATTCACAGCACGTCATCTCAACGCACTTTACAGTTCACTAGATCATCCATTCAAATTGATTCAAAGTTTTTTATCTAAGGAAAACCAGTTGTTGCATTGACTCATTGACTCAAATACAATCCCTCACACTAAGCATGCTTGTAGCGACAGTGGAGAGGAAAAACTCCCTTTTAACAGGAAGAAACCTCCAGCACAACCAGGCTCAGTGTGAGCGGCCATCTGCTGAGGCCGACTGGGGTTCAAGGAGACAGAAGCAGACGTAGAAAAAGCAGCTGTAAAAGGCGGCCCCGTCCAGGAAACACAGCCTGGTAGACGAGCTCCGAGCCAGCTCCCATGTCAGAGGATGAAGATAGCACATCCAGTTAGTCACAGTCAGAGAAACAGGACTACACTGAAAAACGGACGAGGCCTGGTATCGGTCCACACTGCCAGCAACACCTTAATGACGATGGTATCGCTGTGTTTGATGGACCAGCAGACTGGTCTGATCCAAACACCATAGGGAATCTATGCAGTAGTGACAAAAGAAAGATCAGAGACACAGAGAGCTAACAATAAAAACAAGGGGAAGGTTGTTGTGAAGCAAACTGGGCCTCATCCACACCACAACGGTGCTACAGGCTAATTATTTATACGTTCCACTCGACGTTGATGCAGTTTATGCAAAAGATGCCCAAACCAAATACGGAGAATATATTGCACAGTATATAATTTTACAGGAAGGCCCAGATTTTTTTAATTGGAATCATAATCTGTCTTATGTTGACTTGTATTTTTCCAATAACTGAATTTGTTGTATATATTAATTGCTGTCTACAATTATGAACAAAATGAACAGTAATACGTAAGTGACTGATTTTTATCCTTTTTTATCTAATCAGTCTATAATACATTATTAACTAAAATAAATAAACTTTTTCATTTATTTTAGTTGGACTTGCATTTTAATTTCTTTGGTTCTGCCTTTCTTAAATAAATATTCTTCTTGACCTTAAAACTCAATCTTCAGTTGCGGTGCCACATAATTACCCATAACTTTTTTTTTTTTTCAAAAAGATATTTGTAATCTGTTTTTCCTACCACAATAAAAAAAAAGTTAGAACTGGGAATTATTGTGTAAAAAAAGGAACTTAAAGATGGTGGATGGATTCAGAAAGCACTCAGAAATCTCTTGATTAAGATGTGCACTTCGTCTAAGTCGAACGTTTCTCAGATTTCGTCTCTGCTGATAAAAAACACGCATTATACCTGAGCAGTTTTTCATAAAAATGTAATTTTTAACAACCCTAAAGCACCTTCACCAAAGCTGTTCATCTTCCCCCCATGGAGCTTTGAGACTATCCAATCAGTCCTGCTGCTGTCACTACAGCTGTCATGTTGCAGCTGCCTCCTTTCTGCTATAGGATTAAAACATCTAGTCTTTTCTGCTTGGCTAGCAGAAAGTTAACATTAAGTTGCTTATTTTTAGGGATCAGTTTCATAGACAAATGAGAAATGGGTACAAAAAATGATGCCCATGCAGATTGTCCCAAACACAGGGGAGTTATTGCAGTGGGGCTTCGCAGGCTGTCATCCATTCATTTCTTTCTCACTCTCATTTGGTTCCTTGAGCATAACTGATAATTACTATTGTGAATTTTTGTTTCACATCCTAGACCAGGGGTCACCAATTTAAAATTAGTGGGGTCCGAATAAAGAAAATCATCAACCAGTAAAGGTCCGGAGACATTTTTAATTATAATATGTTACTTTAAACTGAATTTAACACTGAAATAAAATTTGTTTTTTTATGCATCCATGTTATACATTGAATTTTTTAATAAAAAAAACAAAGTAAAAAAAGGAAATGTTTCCATTTTAGATTCTAAAGTGTTTTTTGAAGTAGAGAACAACAATCGTTCAGTTTGGTATATAGACAATTTCATGACTCATATTTTATAAAACACCTAAACTGACCGTTTATTTCGTTCTTTTTTCGGTCTTAATGTTGGCAGGGGGCTTTAGGCTGCCCTGCAAGGCTTTAAATCTGGGTTTGAATGGAGACAAAGCCATTCTCAAGCAATTCCAGGATCATTCGTGAGCTCATATATTACCAAAAACTAAGACCGTTTGTTTAAATGATTGGAGGCAAACTATTGGTACTTCAACAGACCAGGAAGCAGATTTCTCATCTCGATCAAGATATATACTTTATACTAAAAGGCTTAAAAGTTTCATCAAATCCCATCAAAATGCCCAAGAGCGCCTCTCATAACTTCAAAAGAAACTTCTCATCTCAGTCCTGGATGAAGAGATGCAGAGTTTGGAAGCAGAGAACAAATGTAGTTCATACCATTTATGATCCGGATTATCCTTGTTACAAAAATCCGCAACAAAACGAAAATATTTGGGCAGAAACTGAATATATGCTGCCTGGATGATGGTGGGTATTTGTTTTAATATGTCATATGAAATTAAGCGTTCATTTCCGCATGTTTTCCTCCTGAATTTAATAATAATATAGCGCATGCTCTCCTTGAGCTCCGAGGAAGTCGGAGCGGAGAAAGACGGGAGGAACAGCGGAGGCTGTAGGCTTTGCTTTGTGCAGGAGGTCTGGGGCGAAGCGGTGCAGAGCAGAGGCGTAGGATGTGGGATTTTGGGTTAGACACTGTCGTTGGAAAACATGCAGTAATTTATAAATGTTTAAAATAAGGTTGAGTCCGGATTAGCCAGCAGGTGGGTCCGGATCTGGACCCCGATCCGCTAATCTGTGACCTCTTTCTTAGACTACAGATTAGGGTTTTAAACATGGAAGGGTAAGTGTTTCAGAAGTTAAGGTAAAGGAGGTAAGGTTCACAGCCAATGATGCCAAGTCTGCTGTTCTGGACTCTTACAAATACTGTACCAAGACTTCATGACTAGACTTTAGACATTTTAAGGTAGGCTTGGAGCCAAAGGATGATGGAACCATCATCTGCTGAGATAACCTTCCTAGTTCTCTTTTTCCAACAAAGATGCTCTGTTGTATAATTTGATCTATATTTTGCACTACAAACAAGTGTTGCACCGATACCAGTATCAGGCAGGGCCCCGATACTGTTATAGGTATCGCTGAGTACCGACAAATAGGGTACCGATAACATTTTGTCAACTTTTTGCCAAAAGTTGAACTATTGTCACCCATTCCAGTAGGCAATAAAAAGTTCTACTGGATTGACTTTGTATTAGTATTTTTCCTGCTTCACAAAGGTAGGCAGCAGCTTGACAAAGCCATGATGGCAATTATTTTACATCCAAGTAGTATGCAGTTTTATATATATATATATATATATATATATATATATATATATATATCAGACTATCAGATTGGCTTTTTAACTAACCTAGAGCAATCAAAATGTGTTCAAAGCAATTAGAAAAATTTTAATCCAAGGTGAATCAAAGATTATTTGATCAACTTACTATAAAGTCATTTGTCTAATCATAAAGCATGATGGACAATGGATCTAACTGCTAGCAGACTCAGGGGAAACCATTTTAACAGACTCTTTCTTGTAGCAACCGAGAAACACTTAAAAATTAATATTAGTGTTCAACAGAGATGGGAAGTAACGAAGTACAAATACTTCGTTACTGTACTCAAGTAGATTTTTCTGATATTTTTACTTTACTTTACTACTTATTTTTATGGCGACTTTTTACTTCTACTCCTTACATTTTAAAAAATTGGCTCGTTACTTTAGTTTTGAATCATTTCAATGGAGTTACTGTTATTATTTTTCACGTCATCAATACCAAATTCAATCTAATTGGATGGGAATCTACGTTGCATTTGACGCACCACTACAAGATGAATCGACGGATTCGGCGGTATTCATTCGCAGTAAATCATTGCAGCTTGGTGGCGGTGGCGTTAGCATAGTAGCATGGACGACGAGATGATTGAAAATGAACACAACGGAGATCTAGTCCTATTGGCAGACATCCATTTAAAATGTAGGCAACGGCATGAAAACAGTGGTTTCTACTTTTACTTTTATACTTTAAGTAAATTTACAAGCCTTTACTTTGTTACTTTTACTTGAGTAAAGAAGTTTAATCAGTACTTCCACTTTTACCAGAGTATTTTTAACACAAGTATCTGTACTTTTACTCAAGTATGAAAAGTGAGTACTCTTGCCATCTCTGGTGTTCAAAAACCTTAATTGAAATAAAGTTTTCAAATAAAGTGTCAACATTTCTTAAATTAAGTGCAATTACCCTACATTTGAGCAGGTAAATAAGATTATCTACCAATGGAATTACCATTTTTACTTTCAAAATAAGATAATTAGATAATACGCACTTGAAATAAGTCAATGCAATTGTTTTTTTTTCTTATTTTAAATGTAAATTGTCTTATTCCATTGGCAAAGTGGCTCACTTACTTCCTCAATTCAAGAAAAAATGATTAGTGGATTTTTAAATCTATCTAAATCAGGGGTTTTCAAAGTATGAAAGGGTGAGCCCCCCTCCAGGGAGCATTATGCCTGCTGCCCCCCCCCCCCCCCAAAAAAAAATAATCAACCCACACACAAACAAATACCACTACAAAACACCTTGTAATTGCTTTTATTTTAGAACCATCTCATCTTTTAAAATAACATTTAACAAATGAACATTTTAAAACATTTCCTCCCATTTTAATTATTTTATCGGAGCCTTTGTATGGCAAATACGCCCTTTTTTTCATTTTTATAATGATAAGAACAACCCCAAACTCACTTTTCAACTGTTTTCTCAAACAAAGGTTACATCTGAGATTCTGAGTTTAATGTTTGAGATACCAACAGTGTTTTCACATCTCACCAAAAAGATTTTGACCAGATCTTCATTGAGAGCTGTGGAAATTCAGTCCCTACTGACAGCCAAAAGTGAGCAAGTGACACGTCACTCGTCCTCTGTTTCAAGTCCATGTCACAGCTCAGCTCAGCCAGAGCCTCTTCCTCTCCTGCTGAAATTCCATCTTTGAGCGTCACGGGGAAGGAAAATGGTTTTCTCACCCACTGGTTTGCCATTGTCTCCTCTCCAAAATACTCTCCAAACTGCTCGCGCATCCCCTCCAAATGCGCGCAGACAGCCTGCTGTAAAAGCCCCGCTCTGGCCAAAACATCCTCTAAGATGGGAAACATTTCCACTGATCCCCGCTCCACACGCGAACCCCACAGTTCCAACTTGGTCCCAAATCCAGGGGAGGCGCGCCTCACACTTTGAAAACCGCCGATCTAAATATTCCTAAGTGCTGGAAAACAGGGGCTGTTTTAAAGCTTCTGTCTCCTTGAACCCCAGTCGGCCTCAGCAGATGTCCGCTCACACTGAGCCTGGTTCTGCTGGAGGTTTCTTCCTGTTCAAAGGGAGTTTTTCCTCTCCACTGTCGCTACAAGCATGCTTAGTGTGAGGGATTGCTGAAGAGTCAATGAGTCAATGCAACAACTGGTTTTCCTTAGATAGAAAACTTTGAATCAATCTGACTGGATGATCTAGTTGAACTGTAAAGTGTCTTGAGATGACATGATGTGAATTGGCGCTATACAAATAAACTGAATTGAAATTGAATTGAAAGTATGAAACTCAATGGATTCTCTTTTTATGCAGTTTGTTCTTCTTTTCCGTAAATAATTTCTGGCATTAATGTCCTCTGAAAACATTTGAAGTCAATCATGTTTGCTGGGTCAACTGGGGTGATCCTTTGCCACATAGTAACTTACGTATCTTAAATCTGCCTGTATTTAGCCTTGAATATTTCTTAAGAGAAACTTTTGATTGAACTGGTTGAGTTTTAATGAAATGCTGCTTGTTGGCAGCAAAGGAGACTGCCCCACGGCTATCGCTGCTGCACATAACATAAAGAAAAACATACATCTGCACTGATAGCTGTCACACTCTGAGGGATGTTTCAGTGCACCAATGAACACAGGCAAGACAGTGTGGCTGAGATAGAGCTTGAATTATATAGTTTTAAGACAATAATAAATCTCATCATTAACATGATTTGCCTGGAGGCGTCATCCTTAAAAGTGACACTAATTTTTCTACATTTATCAAGAAATGCAAAAATCTTAGCCCCAAGACGCACTGGCTGCATGCCATATCGCTTTCCTTGAATGTTCCAGCGCCCCCATAGTGTTGTCACAAACAACAGACAACAGTTTCCATCAGCTTAGGCATAGCTATTACACTCTGTGCTGTCTACAGATGATCACTACCAACTACCAACTTGTTGTAAGCTCCCTTGAACTCATTTGATCAGAATCCAGAGTTCTGTTGTTCTTTTGGCCGATCACCATAGATAAGTTTCCACTTTCTCACCAGATTCTTCTTTAACCTCTTGATTTTTTTTTTTTTCCCCACCAAACACAATGTTTTCTTCTTAGTCGGGTAGAGAATTTCAATAATGAAATGGGTTTTTCACTCCACCGATTATGTCACAAGAATTTGAATATTTTTGTCAATCTAACACAATCCCTACTATTCCGGAGATAACTTTGGAAACGCTCCAATTCTTTGACAGAAGGAAATAATTGGAATTACTTTGATCTTGTAAGTGAAAAACTGGCTATTAAAGCAACTCTCTTTTATAATATTTAGGAGAGAAATTAGTTGCTAAGGCTCTCTGTGAGTTTGTGTGTGTGTTTGTTTGTTTGTGTATGAGTGCATTGAAGTGTACTGCCTGCTTTAGACAAAATCATGGCATGTTTTCTCATTTTCCAGTCCAGTACTGTCGGTAATGTGAGAGCATGGCTAAGCCCCTGGAGTCCCGTATCACAGATTTAAACTCAGACAGTTAGCAGCGGAGTCTTATGCCATTTCCTTTTTAAATTCAAGCCTGAAATACCTGCACATTATCACATGCATGAAAAAACAAAAAATACGTAAGCCGTTTTTTGAATATCAAATGAATGAGTTTTTTTTGAGTGTGTGCACATGCAGCACATTTTCTGCCCCTAGGGGTCTTATCAAACTGTCCTGACTGATCACTTGAGAACACTTTCTATCAGCAATTAGTATTTGGTTATAATTCCTCTCCCACTGAGACCAGTGAGTCACTCTTTGGAAGTACACTCTGTCTCTTAAATGGCAGATATCTTTTATTTATACAAGTTTTTTTCTTTCATTTGGGATCAACCTTGTAGTTCCTGACAGTTGCATAAAGTTGTACATAAAGTCAATAGAACTAAGTGTGAGTGCATTAGTGTAGAGATCTGGCAAACTGACATAATATCGGGATATACTCTTAGATCAGCCAATTCAGTCCAGAAAACACTTTTTTTTTTTTTTTTTTTTATAAATTTTCTTGTGAAGTTCATTCTGGCCTAATTTTGTTTTCCCCACAAATAATTATTAAAGAAAGTAAAGCATTTACATCCAACACCACAGTGACTGTCTGGCAAATGAGGAAGTAATAAGACACCCTACCCTCAGCAGCGCTTCCTGTACACCTCTGCCTGGAAGAGGCTCAATGTTTCAGAGGTTGAGCTGATTTTAAATTATTTTCTAATGAAATTTCTCTGTTCTATTGTATTAAAAATAAGCATTGTGGTAAGAAAGAAAAACAGGCCTAAAGGATAAAGCCGTCCTAATTTTTTGCTAAAAATTAAGCAGTCAGCAGGGCAACAGGGCTACGTTTTATTCCCTGTAAAAATAGTTTGAACTATAAAATAAAGTGAGTATAAAAACATCACAGTGACACAAGAATTCAATTGTTAGACTTTATATATATACGCAGTGTATACAAAATGGAATTTCATTTAGTTCAGCCTTCCAGACAGTAAATTAACATTAAGAAAAAACGTGATGTAAAAAAAAACAAAAAAAACACATTTTTTTTTTATAAAATAAAAAAAAATACAAAAAAAAACCAGAAAACGCATTTAATTTTTTTTTAAATATAAAATAAATAAAAAAATTGAAAAAAATAAATAAATAAATAAATAACAATAAAAATAAAGAAAGAAAAAAAAGAAAGAAAACACATTTCTGAAATCACACTTGTGACAAAAAATTATTAGAAGAAATAACGTTTTCATACCGCGTGTTGTTATTCATACAGCTTAAGCTATATCTCCACTGGAGTTAGCTTGTTCACAACAATATATTTGTGCTTTTACATTTTGGATGCCATGATTGGAAAGAAAACTGAACTTCAGTGACATCAGTTGCTGTTTAAATATTCTCTCCTTGGTTCAACACAGTGGGGAAATGTTTCTATGGCTACAGATTGGTAAAAATAAGATTTGTATTTGTTTTTTTATCCCGTAGTTTTGAGCTGTTTCTTTCCCAGAGATCAAGTATCTTAGGATAAGCAACTCCTTCCTCTGTTTCAAAGAGCTCAGCCATGTTTCCTGCATAAATGATAGTTTTGCCACCAGATCATTATCAGACACATGTTAACCTCATCCGTCTCCTGTGGGGACAATAATCTGCTAGGCTTTCATTCAACCGGTTTTAAGTAAAAAAAAATAAAAAATACAAAGAAGAAGAACCACATTCAGTGTAAAACAAAAGACCATGAGAATATTTAAGCTAGTGAAGCTATGGGCCAGTTATTCTAAATTAAAAGCAATTTTTATTGGAAAAAGCTTCCTGGATGGGAAGCGAAATGTCTTCAAACTTGGAAACAAAGTCCATTGATTGTTTTTTTTTAACTTTTTTAGAATGACTATTACCTGGATGACTGAAACTTTTCACCAGCATTGGCCATTTATCATCTAATACTCCCTGTTTTAGTTAGATTAGATTAGATTAGATTAGATGAGCTTTATTGATCTCACAGTGGAGAAATTCACTGGTCACATATTGGCATAGTAATTAAAGAAGGTGCAAACAAGGAGGAAAAAGGTGCATTAAGAATAAACAAGCAAGCATTGTATATACAGTATATCCAGGTATATACAGTATATCAAGATAAATAAGAATTAAGATGCAAGTGTACATGCATCACACACAATGAAAAACAAAATAAAAATAAGAAATAAAAAAAAAAAAAAAAACAAGGGAGTGACAGAGATTTGAGGTGACATATGTACAATCTGGATGGCTTATATACAGGTGGATTGACTTTTAAATTAAAGTGTAGTAGGTAAGGAACAACGGTGAGGTAGTGGTATGACTATTCTATTCACATATATTGCACAGAATATTGCACAGTCAATAAAAAAAAATTAATATAGTTGCACAGTGGTTGTTACAGTTGTTAGCTGGTTTCAAAACGCTGTTCTTATTTAAGCTAATTCTATTTTAGAATGAAAAACAGCAACAACAAAAAAAAAAAATGGATGCAAAGTTTTCTTCAAAATAATTTCCAGTTTTTTGTTTTAGGTTTGGTTGCTCTAAATGATGACGCCTCCTCTTTACTTTAGGCTTCAGGTGAAAGGTCAAAGCATGGAGCATTAAGAGACTTCCTCACATGAGTCTAGAGATTAACATAGAAAAACCGCTATGCTGCTGATCTACCTTACGTGTGTTTTTCCAGGTGTGTGCATTTCTTCACCCCGGTCACTGTTTGCCATGGCCAAGTGGTGCAGCTAAGGAGCGGCTGTTTGTGTAGATTGGCATTCTAGTCAGGCCACTGAAGCTGACAAAGCAATTTAGAGGCACACTGGCCTCACAGCGTGGTTCTGTTCCATGATGTATGTTACCTCGGCCTCCAACAAATATTTACAATCGACTTCAAGCCATCCTCCGCAATCTGTGTTAAAACATTGTGTCAGCTTGATTTCAGTGGTGCAAAGCTCAGTGAAACAGGCTTGTGTCATGTTAGCAATAGACAGCTTGACTCTGGCAGCTAGTAAAAGATGATCACATTCAGTGTATTACAGAGAGGAGAGTTCTCCTCATTGATCCTGTTTTTTTTACTATCTTCCTGATTATTTGATAGTCCATTTCATTTATTTCCTCCATTTTTGAGACAGAGGAGCAGAAGGTTAATGACCAAATACAGGAAACTAATCCATATGCATCTTGCTGTGATTTGGGGTTTTTCGCCATTTTAAGCAAATAGATAAATAACAATCATCAACATTTAATCAGATTTTAAATCACAGCATTCATATTCTTACATTTGTCAGCATCTATTCCCTCAACGTATTTCGATTTTTATTCCGGACCAGTCCATGTTATTATGAAGTATTTGTTTTTATTATTTTTATTTTTTTTACATTATGTATTTTCTTTAAACTCACAGCTTTGAAATGTTACTCTGGCAACAGAAACTGGACTATGTGGCATTTTAAAGATGAAAAAGCTGAAAATGTCTGAAAGCGGAAAATTCTTTGAAATGACAGAAAATATGCCTTGATAGGCACAAATATTGTTGTCTTTGTCAAACTATCTTTTTTATCTCGTGAAAATATCCAGACTACACTTTTAGTCAAGTGAAATTGTGCCAAAGAGGAAAATCAGCATGGTGGTACTTCAAAGCCATCAAAGCCATTTTTAAACTGATCCACAGCTACTTAAAAAAAATAAAAATTTACAGGAAAGGTGATGCTGTAGGTACACTTAGCTACCATATCAGTTGCAGTCAGATGATGTAGATTTTTAGGTGTCTACTGATGAGGTTAGAGAGGTGAAGCACTTGGTATTATCTTCTTACTTAAATCTATTTTTTTAATTCATAAATAAAAAGCTTAAAGATAACAACTTTAACAACTCTCCCAATAGAGTTGTTAAAGTTAGTGGTATATGCTAA
Source organism: Cyprinodon diabolis (assembly GCA_030533445.1). Taxonomy (NCBI): domain Eukaryota; kingdom Metazoa; phylum Chordata; class Actinopteri; order Cyprinodontiformes; family Cyprinodontidae; genus Cyprinodon; species Cyprinodon diabolis. The sequence continues at coordinate 40,453,848 of CM060083.1, read as the reverse complement.
CCAAGCACTTTGTTAGGTACATTTTGCTAGTACAGGATTTAACTGCTCCCCGGTCAACCTTAATAGATGTTGATCCTTTAAGGTTTAGCAAACATTCTTCAGAGATTTTGGTCTATACTTATATGATGGATCTTACATAGTAGTAGAGACTGACACGGGAGTGGATTTTCACTCCTGTCCCGTCCCACTCCAACAGAAAAAAATTGTGTCCCGTCCCGATCCCGGGCCAGAGTAGAAATCTAAATCCTGTCCCGTCCCACTCCTGGTGAAATTACACCCACTCCCATCCCGCTCCCATTCAGAATGACTACCGCTCCTGCACCACTCCCATTCTTGTTGTCTTCAATAAGATTTCTGCCAATACATTGAATCTGAATTTCTATGAAGGGTCAGTTAAGGCTTCAAGGAAAAAAACTACAAAATGGCGGCGCCAGTACTGGATTTTTTTTCTTTCTATTTTATTTTATTTTTTGGCATCGATCCTAGTTTTTTTTTAGTTACTATCGGTTTGCTCCCGCTCCCGTCTGCTCCCGTTAATGTTTAATCCTGTACCGTCCCAATCACGTGATCGTTATAAATACTGACTCCCATCCCACGGGATTCCCGAAAAAATGTCAGTCTCTACATAGTAGGCAGTGAGAAGCAGGCCTGCCTTGCAGCAAGAAGGTTCCGGGTTCCATTCTCTGTCTTTCTGCATAGAGTTTGCATGTTCTCCCTGTGCATGCGTTGGTTCTCTCTGGGTACTCCAGCTTCTTCCCACAGTCCAAAAACATTGGCTTCTCTAAATTGTCCTTAGGTGTGAGTGTGTGTGTGAATGGTTCCTTGTCCTGTTTGTCTCTGTGTTGCCCTGCGATGGACTGGAGACCTGTCCAGGGTGTACTTCGCCTCTCGCCTATTGATAGCTGGAGATGGGCACCAGCACCCTTTGCAGCCCCAGCAGGAATAAGCGTGATTGAAAATGCATGGATGGATCTTACAATTTCTGTATTTCTTGTATTTCAAGCTATCATTCCACCAGATCCCAAAGGTGGTTCTCTTTTATTGAAATTTGGTGACTGCGGCCCAATCAATTTCCTGTTGTGGTCAAAAAACCGATAAGAGATGATTTGAGCTTATGAAAATGGTGCGTTATGTTTGTTTTAAAAACCATACAAAGATAGACATACTATGGTCATACGAGGATGGACAAGTCAAACAATACTAAGGTATCATTGTCATGATTTTACTTAAGTTCAGACCCAAATGCAGAAGACCAAACAGGGAGACCAGGTGAAAAGGTTTAACAGGTTTTATTGAAGAGATAATGCAGAGAGATGTTTCCAGAGAAGTTGTTGAATCTTTGACACCAGTCTGTATGCTGTAGTTCCAGTGTTTGTCTGATTTGGTGGAGGGCGGAACAGGGTTTACCCAGAAAGCGGTTGTTTGTAGGTGAATGGAGAAACTGACTGCCACTCAGATTTCCTGCGGTACTTGAACGGGTCGTACTGGAGATGAATCCCTTTCTCAGTGTGAAGCTCAAACGATCTCTTGGGGAAAGTGGATCCAAACCTCCTGTTTGAACCCCAGCTCAGTTTGAAGCTCAGTTGATCCTTCCAGGGAGAGAAGGTCTGAAGAATCCAGTTTGCAGGATGAATTCCTGCTGAGAGGCAAAAGACAAACAATGTTAAAACTCAGGTTGACAAAAACTCAGTTTGGCTCAGCTAAACTAAGCATGGCTAGAGTGCCCCAAACTGGCAAACACTCTGACGTCAAGGTAGTGGCAGTCAGCAGCTTAACAACACTCCGTTAACGTGGAAACCATCAGCAGGTGTGTGACGAGGCGGACCAGAACCAGGCGCCTCCTGAGGGAAGAAGGGAGACAAACACAGAACACAAAGACAGGAGTCCTGACAATCATAGATCAAGGTCATGTGGTTCTGTAGTTGCAGCCTTTTGCCAAATGTCCCCAAAATTAATGATACCACCAAGGAATGGTAACTTTGTTTATATTACAGTTGAAAGACAATTAAAAGTGCTGTGCATGAGAGGAAAAAAAAAGAAATAGTACATGGCAGTGGTATAGGGGTTACACAAAATAATTCAAGGGAATAAAAGCAAATCATTAAAATAATACCATTATTTACAAAAAATATTGATTTAAAAATAAGCGTCACACTAAAACATTATCTGATTTTTGTTCACACCAAACTTGAGCCTTTTATCTGAATGTCAAAGCTGATATTTTGCATTTAATAGGTGCTCCCTCTTGGGAGCGAGGACAGGGTTGTGCATGTGCTTTTTTTTTTTTGCAGTGGAGATACTTTAGCAACAGTATCAAGGTGTTACTTTGTTTTATCTCTTCTACTATATCCGATGGTTGTGCTTTTCTTTTACATCTCTTTGCTAATGAAGCAGACTGAAGATGTTTTATTATTATCTCCATTTTTGCTCCTCATTTCATCTTTTCTCCTTTTTTTTTGTTTTTCCTTTCCTGTTCTACTTACATTGCAGTGTCCATATAATCTGTAAAACTCCCTGCATGAATTATAATAAAGCTATTTATATGGATAAATCAAGTAGAACACTATGGTGATAGCCGTACTGCTCCACTTGTGAGAGCAAAATCTGTTGGGCTCATTTTAGCATCAAGACGATTATTCTAATTGCCACATCGCCAGACAGGACACTGTAAAAAAAAAAAAAAAAAAGAAAGTGGAGAGGGAGGGTCTGTTCAAAAATTCGCAAGTATCCTCCACAATACCTTTAATTGATTACTATCATTTTTTTTTTTATGGAATGTGGTATTTTGATACAAATAGAACAAAAACTTAAGCTATGAAAAGGAGACAAAGGAAAGGATTAACCAGAGCCTAGAAGACATATTTTTAATACATTATAATTTTTGCATTATTCCTTTTTTTCTGTTATAAACTGTGGTTCCAGTAGCTAAGATTTTTTCTGCATATTCTACTGCTGCCTCCCTGGTACCCAAGCTACTATTTGTCAGTGTAGAATAGAGTTTACATTTTCAAACTGCCATGAGAGTCACCAGGCAGTCATGGAGGGATTTAGGAGGTCAAAGCAGGGTTGTATGCAGAGGTATTATTTTCCCAATAGCACCTTCGCTTAGAAAATGAGGGGTGGGAAACTAAATTGAAAGCTTTAAAAGAATAAAAATGGGTGTTTCATCACGAAGAAAACTGAAGGTTTTGGACTCTACTCTGAAAGTATGTTATTTTATAGGAGCCTACTTATTTATTTTAATCATTACATATTAGGAATCTAGTCTGCTCATTTCGCATTTCTTTGATTGGTATGATAAAAAGCTGTGTTTTCTGTTTAAAGATCAGCTTTTTACTCACTGGTTATCATCCATGCGTTGTCAGAGTCCAACTTCTCTATGAACAGGTGACCAATCCTTTAGAGGCGTTTACTGAGGCCCAATAGATTCCTCAGGTTTACACAAAAATGTATTTTATTTACATTTTAGGACATAGATCAACATGTATTAGCATATTTTTGTAAAGTGAAAGAAAAAAATTCTAGACATATTTTCTTTGTTTATTTTAAGGCTGGTTTTTGCAGAGAGCCACTATCTTTAACTCTAAGGTTGAGCTGATTTTAAAAAATAAATGTGAAGAAGATTCAGTCTCCAAAAGTACAGAGATAGACAAACAGCTAATAGCAGTGAGAAGTGGATTTACAAAGTATTGACCTAAAGGGACCAAATACAAATGCATTTTTTTTTCCATTTGTAATACTTTCTAATTATTTTATTTATCACAAAGTGGAAAATACTTCTGCAACATTATTTTCTATTTTTCTTCTATTGCCCAAATAAATTGACCATGTTGCAGAATAAAATCAATTGCAGGTTTTGCCCCCTGTGCTTTTTTTCTGTCACTTTTGGCCTCAGTCCAGACTAATCATCTAAAGGCTCTGCTCCTTTTCCTGACTGACAAGCCCTCATAAGAGTCTCCTATGTTCTTTTTTCCTGCAGTTTTCTGCCTCTCATTCCAGGCAGGAACAGGACAATAATAGAGCAGTGAGTGGAAAGTGCAGGGCAGAGGGAAGGGTTAATATACTGACCCCTAGCTGTTGTTCACCATAGACTCACCATAAAAACATGTTTCTCTAGAGTCTAGACCTTGGCTGTCACAATATGCTCTCGGACTTATAGGGCGCAGACCTCCACCAAGCTGAAAAGTTTGCCCATTATTGTGACTTACACATGCAGCTGAAACTATCACATGATCATTACCACATATAAATGAATTGTTCGTTAGCATGAGTCAAACAAAATTCCCCTTTCCTTTTTTTTGAAATAATATTAAAATCCATTCATAACTTTCCAAATGTTTCTGTACACAGAATTATATTTGGACATAACCTCCTTGGTGGAGGTAATAAAATACAAAACAGCCAATCCAAAATTTCTAATAAACATTATTGAAGATCAACATTTTATACCTCATCCCTATGTTCGATTTCATGTCAATCATTGTTCACATTTAAGTGTATGTAAAGTGTTGTGGAATTTGAACTGTGGTTAGAACAATATGAATAATGTTCATGTCATAAACGGGACAGATGGACCCAATAAGTCAAGGCGAGTCAGACAATGGGAATTTTCAAAACTAATTAATGACAGAAATGATAAAACAGAGCGGAACGGGATGCAGGCAGCTAAGGACAAGCAGCCTGCAGGGGTTACAGGAGGGGGGTGGGGCACTGCCCAATCACTGTCACTCTGGAGGAAGAAAAACAGGTAAGTAACCACAATGATCGGAGAGGAGATGATTATCAAAGGGAGTCACTTATCTGGTTTAACAGTTCACAGCATTCCTTAGACTGGTGTATACTTGTGCAGTGGTTCTTATATGTGCAGTGGTCCTTATACCTGCAGTGGTCCTTATATTTGCAGTGGTCCTTGTATGTGCAGTGGTCCTTATACCCGAAGTGGTCCTTTTATGTGCAGTGGTCCTTATATGTGCAGTGGTCCTTATACCTGCAGTGGCCCTTATATTTGCAGTGGTCCTTGTATGTGCAGTGGTCCTTAAATGTGCAATGGTCCTTATACCTGCAGTGGTCCTTATATGTGCAGTGGTCCTTATATGTGCAGTGGTCCTTATACCTGCAGTGGTCCTTATATTTGCAGTGGTCCTTGTATGTGCAGTGGTCCTTATACCTGCAGTGGTCCTTATATGTGCAGTGGTCCTTATACCCGCAGTGGTCCTTATACCCGCAGTGGTCCTTTTATGTTCAGTGGTCCTTATATGTGCAGTGGTCCTTTTATGTGCAGTGGTCCTTGTACCTGAGGTGGTCTTTATATTTGCATTGGTCCTTATATGTGCAGTGGTCCTTATATGTGCAGTGGTCCTTATACCTGCAGTGGTCCTTATATTTGCAGTGGTCCTTATATGTGCAGTGGTCCTTATACCTGCAGTGGTCCTTAAATGTGCAATGGTCCTTATACCTGCAGTGGTCCTTATATGTGCAGTGGTCCTTATATGTGCAGTGGTCCTTATACCTGCAGTGGTCCTTATATTTGCAGTGGTCCTTATACCTGCAGTGGTCCTTATATGTGCAGTGGTCCTTATACCCGCAGTGGTCCTTATACCCGCAGTGGTCCTTTTATGTTCAGTGGTCCTTATATGTGCAGTGGTCCTTTTATGTGCAGTGGTCCTTGTACCTGAGGTGGTCTTTATATTTGCATTGGTCCTTATATGTGCAGTGGTCCTTATATGTGCAGTGGCCATTATACCCGCTGTGGTCCTTTTATGTGCAGTGGTCCTTATATGTGCAGTGGTCCTTATACCTGCATTGGTCCTTATATTTGCAGGGGGCCTTATATGTGCAGTGGTCCTTATATGTGCAGTGGCCATTATACCCGCTGTGGTCCTTATACCTGCAGTGGTCCTTTTATGTGCAGTGTTCCTTTTATGTGCAGGGGTCCTTATATGTGCAGTGGTCCTTATATGTGCAGTGGCCATTATACCCGCTGTGGTCCTTATACCTGCATTGGTCCTTATATTTGCAGTGGTCCTTATATGTGCAGTGGTCCTTATATGTGCAGTGGTCCTTATACCCACAGAGGTCCTTTTATGTTCAGTGGTCCTTATATGTACAGTGGTCCTTTTATGTGCAGTGGTCCTTATACCTGAAGTGGTCTTTATATTTGCATCGGTCCTTACACTCACCGGCCACTTTATTAGGTACCCCATGCTAGTAAGGGGTTGGACCCCCTTTTGCCTTTAGAACTGCCTCAATTCTTCGTGGCATAGATTCAAGAAGGTGCTGGAAGCATTCCTCAGGGAGTTTGGTCCATATTGACATGATGACATCACACAGTTGCCGCAGATTTGTCGGCTGCACATCCATGATGCGAATCTCCCGTTCCACCACATCCCAAAGATGCTCTATTGGATTGAGATCTGGTGACTGTGGAGGCCATTTGAGTACAGTGAACTCATTGTCATGTTCAAGAAACCAGTCTGAGATGATTCCAGCTTTATGACATGGCGCATTATCCTGCTGAAAGTAGCCATCAGAAGTTGGGTACATTGTGGTCATAAAGGGATGGACATGGTCAGCAACAATACTCAGGTAGGCTGTGGCATTGCAACAATGATCAATTGGTACCAAGGGGCCCAAAGAGTGGCAAGAAAATATTCCCCACACCATGACACCACCACCACCAGCCTGAACCGTTGATACAAGGCAGGATGGATCCATGCTTTCATGTTGTAGATGCCAAATTCTGACCCTACCATCCGAATGTCGCAGCAGAAATCGAGACTCATCAGACCAGGCAACGTTTTTCCAATCTTCTATTGTCCAATTTCGATGAGCTTGTGCAAATTGTAGCCTCAGTTTCCTGTTCTTAGCTGAAAGGAGTGGCACCCGGTGTGGTCTTCTGCTGCTGTAGCCCATCTGCCTCAAAGTTCGACGTACTGTGCGTTCAGAGATGCTCTTCTGCCCACCTTGGTTGTAACGGGTGGTTATTTGAGTCACTGTTGCCCTTCTATCAGCTCGAACCAGTCTGGCCATTCTCCTCTGACCTCTGGCATCAACAGTACTGCTGCTCACTGGATGTTTTTTCTTTTTCAGACCATTTTCTGTAAACCCTAGAGATGGTTGTGCGTGAAAATCCTAGTAGATCAGCAGTTTCTGAAATACTCAGACCAGCCCTTCTGCCACCAACAATCATGCCACGTTCAAAGTCACTCCAATCACCTTTCTTCCCCATACTGATGCTTGGTTTGAACTGCAGGAGATTGTCTTGACCATGTCTACATGCCTAAATGCACTGAGTTGCTGCCATGTGATTGGCTGCTTAGAAATTAAGTGTTAACGAGCAGTTGGACAGGTGTACCTAATAAAGTGGCCGGTGAGTGTATATGTGCAGTGGTCCTTATATGTGCAGTGGCCATTATACCCGCAGTGGTCCTTTTATATGCAGTGGTCCTTATATGTGCAGTGGTCCTTAAACCTGCAGTGGTCCTTATATGTGCAGTGGTCCTTAAACCTGCAGTGTTCCTTATATGTGCAGTGGCCATTATACCCGCAGTGGTCCTTATATTTGCAGTGGTCCTTATATGTGCAGTGGTCCTTTTACCTGCAGTGGTCCTTATATGTGCAGTGGTCCTTATACCTGCAGTGGTCCTTTTATGTGCAGTGGTCCTTATATGTGCAGTGGTTCTTATACCTGCAGTGGTCCTTTTATGTGCAGTGGTCCTTATATGTGCAGTGGTCCTTATACCTGCAGTGGTCCTTTTATGTGCAGTGGTCCTTATATGTGCAGTGGTTCTTATACCTGCAGTGGTCCTTTTATGTGCAGTGGTCCTTATATGTGCAGTGGTCCTTATACCTGCAGTGGTCCTTTTATGTGCAGTGGTCCTTATATGTGCAGTGGCCATTATACGCGCAGTGGTCCTTTTATGTGCAGTGGTCCTTATATATGCAGTGGTCCTTATACCTGCAGTGGTCCTTATATTTGCAGTTGTCCTTATATGTGCAGTTGTCCTTATACCTGCAGTGGTCCTTATATGTGCAGTGGTCCTTATACCTGCATTGGTCCTTATATGTGCAGTGGTCCTTATATGTGCAGTGGTCCTTATATTTGCAGTGGTCCTTATATGTGCAGTGGTCCTTTTACCTGCAGTGGTCCTTATATGTGCAGTGGTCCTTATACCTGCATTGGTCCTTATATGTGCAGTGGTCCTTATACCTGCAGTGGTCCTTATATTTGCAGTGGTCCTTATATGTGCAGTGGTCCTTTTACCTGCAGTGGTCCTTATATGTGCAGTGGTCCTTATACCTGCAGTGGTCCTTTTATGTGCAGTGGTCCTTATATGTGCAGTGGTTCTTATACCTGCAGTGGTCCTTTTATGTGCAGTGGTCCTTATATGTGCAGTGGTCCTTATACCTGCAGTGGTCCTTTTATGTGCAGTGGTCCTTATATGTGCAGTGGCCATTATACGCGCAGTGGTCCTTTTATGTGCAGTGGTCCTTATATATGCAGTGGTCCTTATACCTGCAGTGGTCCTTATATTTGCAGTTGTCCTTATATGTGCAGTTGTCCTTATACCTGCAGTGGTCCTTATATGTGCAGTGGTCCTTATACCTGCATTGGTCCTTATATGTGCAGTGGTCCTTATATGTGCAGTGGCCATTATACGCGCAGTGGTCCTTTTATGTGCAGTGGTCCTTATACCTGCAGTGGTCCTTATATTTGCAGTGGTCCTTATATGTGCAGTGGTCCTTATACCTGCAGTGGTCCTTATACCTGCAGTGGTCCTTTTATGTGCAGTGGTCATTTTATGTGCAGTGGTCCTTATACCCGCAGTGGTCCTTTTATGTGCAGTGGTCCTTATATGTGCAGTGGTCCTTATACCTGCAGTGGTCCTTATATTTGTAGTGGTCCTTGTATGTGCAGTGGTCCTTATATGTGCAGTGGTCCTTATACCTGCAGTGGTCCTTTTATGTTCAGTGGTCCTTATATGTGCAGTGGTCCTTTTATGTGCAGTGGTCCTTATACCTGAAGTGGTCTTTATATTTGCATTGGTCCTTATATGTGCAGTGTACATTATACCCGCAGTGGTCCTTTTATGTGAAGTGGTCCTTAAATGTGCAGTGGTCCTTTTATGTTCAGTGGTCTTTATATGTGCAGATGTCTTTATTTAGCACAATTTGTAATTGAGGTGTGAGGAGATCAGCTTTATGATGAGGCTCAAAAATTCATCTGAATAGATGGAAGGAGATGAGAGACTCCACTTAGAGCAGCAGCGCGAACAAAAGAAAAGCTCATATAAAGGCTGAAGAGGTGCAAGATGTGTATTTTCATTTACTACCTCTGTCTGCTGGGTGTAATTGAGCAGCCAACGGCCTCATGGTGCCTAGGAGAACTTGTTATAGATGAGTCCAAAAGTTAACAAGATGATAATTTGTAAAGGAGGCAAGGGAATGAAGAAATATAAGAATAGGGCTCAAGTGGGACTTATTCTAAAATATTAACCAGTTTAGCTGAAGAGCGCAGGGAGCACCAGGGGCACTTGGACTTGTTAATGAGGACAGTGAAGCCTTGATCATTTGAAATGCTCCTATCTGAGGCAGTGCATGGACTATGGCAAATAGTGAACACTTTTCATTAACTCATACGCTGTGAATAAATGTAAAATTACCCTTGAAAGCAACCTTGTCCGATAGTTCTTCTCACCTACAGGGCTCTAATTGGCTAAAAACTAGAGGGGGTTAGGGCCTTTCACTCTTTGGCTCCTTAACCTGAAAATGTTAGTGCTTGTATTTATATTATAATTAAACAGAAATAGCTTCATAGATTGTGGTAATTACATATTGAAAAATGTATGTAAAGTTACTTACCTACCTTTCTTAAAGAATTTGAAACCTGGGTTTATGTGATTATAAAAATATGAATAGTACATACAAGCTGTCCTGTGTTCTTTCATTCATTTTGATGTTTTTAAAATGTTTTAAAAATCTAAGTGTTTACAGTTCTGCTCATTGGCTCGCCTTCAAAAATGTGCAAAAAGCTCTCAGGGAGCTTCTTTTGTTTCATTATATAAGCAGAATCTTGCAAAACTTTGAAAGGCAAGGTTTAATTTCAATATAATTATCTGGTGTGTGTTGGCTGTGGATGGGGGTGAGGTGTGTGTGTGTGTGTGTGTGTGTGGGGGGGGGGGGGGGGGGGGTCTGTGTTAGAAAGTACAGTTTTTTTTTAGAAACAACCAATGGCAAAATATTTCATTCTCTCCACAATCCCTTCGGAATAAATAAATCTGAAACATTTTTAATGAATGTTTTCCTTCCAAACAAGCGGCTTTCACTAAATCATTACATTGTGCTTCTCAGGGAAGCACCTGTTCAAATATAACCTGGAAAATCATTTTATTCAAGTAAGTAATGCCCAAACATCCAGAATCAGAGCAATAATTCAACTGGAAGAGGCTTTATTATTAATTTTCCACCATATTGATTGAGGAGGATGTGCTAAGAGAGGTAAAATAAAATAAAATACAAGGTTCACCGTTAGAGAACACCAGCATCAAGACGTATTTTAATATCACACTTTTATCACACTTATTTTTGTCAAATTAAAATATAATTGGTGATATTGTTCTGCTGCTATAAGCTGGATTTACCTCCAGGCCTCTCACACATTTTACTAGGAATGGAAATAAATGAGGAGGGAACAATATATTTGTAATTGTCTAATTGTAGACAACTTTGAATCAATTTGACTGGATGATCTGGCTGAACTGTAAAGTGTCTTGAGATGACATGTTTTGTGAATTAGCGCTATAGAAATAAACTGAATTGAACTGAATTAATTGAATATAAAGATATTTCTATATAGTATTTGTTAGCGTTTAGGGTGATAGTCAGTGTAGCCTTTAGCCAATTAATTTTTTTGCAATTATGGTTAATTAATAACCAATTTTACATTTTTATAGGACATTTTAATCCTCTCTAACAGCTGATGAATTAAAATATCTGAAAGAATTGTGGTTTTCTTACCCTCGTGAACAATTTCTATGATCAGGAGGTTATTTTAAACCCGTGAACAGGGATCAGAACCACAGAAATATGGAAAATCCTCAGAATATTAAATGTAGTACAAATAAATAAGAGAAGATTCTTCAATTATAATTTATTGGCGTAATCGATTAATAAAATATATAACTACAAGGGAAATACCATTTTTAACTACATGGGTGATAAAGGATGTACATCTACATGATAGGGAGCAAACTGATACTGTTAAATTTTAGAATAGAATAGAATTAAGTAGAAAATCCCTTTATTGTCCCACAAAGGGGAAATTCTGGTTTTTACAGCATGCAAGAATGTAACAACTTATTGAGGTTGTTGGGAACAGTGATGGTTATAGAGTCTTATAGCTGCTGGGAGGAAGGATCAGTGATAACGCTCCCTGATGAATTTAGGGTGTAGCAGTAGGGGTGGGTATTGGCAAAGAAGTCATGATGCGATTCTATCACGATGCATCACAATACTTGAAATTTTGCGATGCATCGCGATGCATTGCGATATTTTCACTGAACACTGTAAGAAAAAGATACAGCCCTTACCAGTGGCTGACTGGCTGTTTATGATCTTGACAGTGTCTTCAATTGATACATAACTGAAAGCAACTGCATTCATACATAGCTGTATTTATTGAAATGACTTTTGGAGGTGTGGCCATGGAAACAAATACTGGACACAAATATTACTATTACTGGCGTGGACACACTGACAAAAAGATCTTAGGATTCATCCAACTTAAAATAACAACATAGGGATAATCAGAGTCGTTTACATGGCCTCAGTGGTCCTTTAAACCAATGAAACGAAAATATTCAAATGTACATTTCCCCTTTTGGAAATTACGTGCGTCCTTTCAATTTCCTTTTTACCTTCTTTGTTTTTAAAGCCAAAATGCATCCAAGCATCTGACTTGAAATGCGATGGAGCCGCGGGGCAAATTTTCATAGTGTCCTCCATGTTTTATTTCATATGACTCGTCTCAGTATCCCAAGGCCGGACATGCTTGTGACACAAAGCAGTGAGCGTCAACACATCCGCAGCGACATCTGCTGGACTGGAAGTTGTATTCCAAATGATTTGGCTGATGTGCGCCAATCATTCATGTATTTTATTTGTTCATTTTTTTTTTTTTTTATAATCGATTCTTACCTTCAAGAATCGATGCAGTAGATCACAAAAATTAGAATCGTGATGCATCGTCATGACGATTATTTTGCACACCCTTATGCAGCAGTCTGTCACTGAAGGAGCTCTCCAGTTCAGCACCAGCTTCCTGCACGGGTCGGGAAACATTATCCAACAGAGATGTTTTTTTAGTTAGAATCCTTTTGTTTCCCATGGGCATCGAATCACAGAGCTGGCCTTCCTGAAGATGAAGCCGAAGCTCCATAGAAGATGACTGATGACACAACAGAGTCGGAGAAGGTCTTTAGGAGCGCCTCCTGCACTAAAAATACCTCAGTATCCTCAGCAGGAGGAGTCTGCTCTGACCTTTCTTATACAGAGCCTTACATTAGTTTCTGCTTATATTGATCAATAACACTGTGGATATATTTGGACATGTTCTGTTTAAATGTTTATACCTTAATATGAATCATTTCTCGGCTCACTAAAGTTTTTAATAAGTAAAACATGTATTTGTGCCACTGTAGCAGGGACATTAGAGTACCTGAACTTGAAAGATGGTAGAATATAAAGCTTGAGAACGGATGGAGATGTTTGAGCAGCCAAAGCAGGTAGAGAGAGATAAAAGACAGCATACTGTATCCATATTGCATGAAACTTAGACATGTACATTGCTTAACCATCAGCTTACCTCCCATATACGGCCTGGGGAATTGTATTGATTTATCTGCAATGCCAGCTCTGTCTGTCTCCCTGACTGTCTGCAATGTGTCTCTCTCTTAACGCCATGTAGGAAACACAAACAGTGTTTTTGCCCTGGACTACATCAGCGGCTCCCTGACAGTGAACGGCCAGCTGGACAGAGAAAACCCACTCTACTCAGCAGGATTCACTCTCACTGTCAAGGTGAGCGGCTCAGGAATGGAGGGCTGTGAGCCCAGAGAGCAGATCGAAACTCTCTCACAACAGGATCAAGAGCTTTTGATATGTTAGTGCAATAAATCAATGCAGCTTCTGGACCTGATACAGTCTCAAAAGACTCGCTGGCTGGAGTACCGCTGTCCTGGATCACACTGTGTGCTTCATGAGGTTTCCAGGTGGTTACAACATGATCAGAAAGAATATCAAGATCAATGAACCACTCCACAATTATTCAAAGAGGTGTCTTTATTTACTCATCAACACTTTATCAGTTAATTTATTTTCTTTTTGATACAAACAGGAAATCAACATAGTGACAGAGGTGTCTTGTAACAAAGTGCAAATACTTTCTTAAATAGAAATGTTTGCTATTTATACTTAACTGGAGTAATTATTTTTTAGGCAACTAATCCTTACATTTTTTTGCAATTATCTCTACTTTCTACTCATTTTAAAAATAGACTTGTTAATTTTCTTTATGGCCTGTTTGTATTTAAGAAAAAATTAAAAACCATCAACATTTTTTTTTCATTCAGACAATTAATTTCTTTGTGGTTGGACTCGGTGCTGCCCCAACTTGTTGTTCAACACATGCCAAAATAAATAATCCTTAAATTTGACACTGTTGCTATTAGTTATAACGCTAAGAAAATTAAGTATAAGAAAGTTATAAATCAAGTTATAAATAAAAATTTTCCGGCATTACTCTTACTTTTATACTTAAAGTAATTTGAAAATGGTACTTTTACACTTTTACTTGAGTAAAAATCTTAAGTTGATACTCTGACTTCTACAAAAGTATTTTGAAACATGAGGATTTACACGTCTACTTGAGTAATAAATATAAACCTCTGCATAGTATCAGAAGGAGGATTTTAAAATGCAAGTGTGTTTGATGCAAAATAAGGCTCTTTTGAAAATTTTCCATAACTGCTCATTTGTTAAGATGTTCTCCCATGATGCTCTTGGTCAGAAAAAGAAACAACATTTAATTAATGTCAGAGAACAATGGGCATCCTGATTTCAAGGGATGCAAACTAAATAGCCAAACTGAAAACACTTTGTTTCTATCACTGAGAAGTCCATCTCTGAACACACCCTGGATATTAGCAGAATACCTTATATTGTGCCATTTGGATGCCATTTTTTATTTTCCTGGTTTTAAGTAATTGAATATTTGAAACATCCATATAATTGTTTAAATATCTGATGTTTAAAATGAGGCAACATCACCTTTTCAGATGATCTGGATCCCTGGTATGAAAAACAATATCCTACCATGAAGTAAGACATATATACACTCACCAGCCACTTTATTAGGTACCCCATGCTAGTAACGGGTTGGACCCCCTTATGCCTTCAGAACTGCCTCAATTCTTTGTGGCATAGATTCAACAAGGTGCTGGAAGCATTCCTCAGGGAGTTTGGTCCATATTGACATGATGGCATCACACAGTTGCCACAGATTTGTCGGCTGCACATCCATGATGCGAATATCCCGTTCCACCACATCCCAAAGATTCTCTATTGGATTGAGATCTGGTGACTGTGGAGGCCATTTGAGTACAGTGAACTCATTGTCATGTTCAAGAAACCAGTCTGAGATGATTCCAGCTTTATGACATGGCGCATTATCCTGCTGAAAGTAGCCATCAGAAGTTGGGTACATTGTGGTCATAAAGGGATGGACATGGTCAGCAACAATACTCAGGTAGGCTGTGGCGTTGCAACAATGCTCATCTGGTACCAAGGGGCCCAAAGAGTGCCAAGAAAATATTCCCCACACCATGACACCACCACCACCAGCCTGAACCGTTGATACAAGGCAGGATGGATCCATGCTTTCATGTTGTAGACGCCAAATTCTGACCCTACCATCCGAATGTCGCAGCACAAATCGAGACTCATCAGACCAGGCAACGTTTTTCCAATCTTCTATTGTCAAATTTCAATGAGCTTGTGCAAATTGTAGCCTCAGTTTCCTGTTCTTAGCTGAAAGGAGTGGCACCCGGTGTGGTCTTCTGCTGCTGTAGCCCATCTGCCTCAAAGTTCGACGTACTGTGCGTTCAGAGATGCTCTTCTGCCCACCTTGGTTGTAACGGGTGGTTATTTGAGTCACTGTTGCCCTTCTATCAGCTCCAACCAGTCTGGCCATTCTGCTCTGACCTCTGGCATCAACAAGGCATTTCCGCCCACAGAACTGCCGCTCACTGGATGTTTAGAGTAGAAAGAGTAGTAATCTAAATCCTGTCCCGTCCCACTCATGGTGAAATTACTCCCACTCCCATCCCGCTACCATTCAGAATGACTCCCGCTCCTGCACCACTCCCATTCTTGTTGTTTTTGAGCGCGGGTGAAAAACTCAGAGCGGAAGTTACTATTGGTTTGCTCCCGCTCCCGTCTGCTCCCGTTAATGTTTAATCCTGTACTGTCCCAATCCCGTGATCGTTACTAATACTGACTCCCATCCCACGGGAATCCCACGGGAATCCCGTGAGCCGTGGGATTCCCGAAAAAATGTCAGTCTCTACTGTAAACCCTAGAGATGGTTGTGTGTGAAAATCCCAGTAGATCAGCAGTTTCTGAAATACTCAGACCAGCCCTTCTGGCACCAACAATCATGCCACGTTCAAAGTCACTCAAATCACCTTTCTTCCCCATACTGATGCTCGGTTTGAACTGCAGGAGATTGTCTTGACCATGTCTACATGCCTAAATGCACTGAGTTCCCGCCATGTGATTGGCTGCTTAGAAATTAAGTGTTAACGAGCAGTTGGACAGGTGTACCTAATAAAGTGGCCGGTGAGTGTATGTGTATATATAAACACTAAAGGCCTTATCTACTCAGATCTCAAACAAATTATCTGATTGGCTTGTATAAATAAAAAGAACAACAACAAAAAAAAAAACATACAACTGCTGGGAAGGCTACAAGGGATCAACTTAAGGCTGATTTATACTCAAAAACCAGGTTGTCTGCGTGTGTGTCGCAGTTAATGCAGATATGCATTGTGGCGTGAAATAACCTAGCGCAGACCCTGCTTCAATATGTGGCATAAATCATAAATTTCTGCGACAAGCTCACTGCGACACACTGCTGCGGGAGAATAAACAAGCCCTTAAGACTGCATATATCAATGAACAACAGGTGCAGCAGTGGTGCAGACCAGCCTATTTCACTAAATGTTTTGCATGTGTTACTTCCTGTCACCACTGCGAGTTTAGGAGACCAGACTGGATTGATTTTATACGTCCCAAAGGAAACCGCAGCAACATTTGTGGCTGGATTTAGGGCTCCAGCACCTACACGTTTGTCTTGTATCACTCACAGAAATATTTCACCCAAATTTAAAGATGGATGGGAATGAAACCTTTCAATTTAAATAGTTTTTTAAAAAATTTTTACATAAAATTATTAAATAAACCTTACATGATCCATATCAATTTGTATAATAGTGTATACATTATAAATACATAATTATCAGTTTTACATGTTTACTTTTAATAAAGAATATTTACTCAACATTAACACTGAGTGTATTTACTACAAATACAAAGTATATTGTTTGAGTTGCATAAAGATAACCTGATTATTATGCAATTTAAACAAATAAGCATTATTGTTTGAAAAAAACACACTAATTAGTATTAATTTTGAGTAAGTATTCTGTATTAATTCTAAATAGATAAACCTCAAATTTCTGTATTTTGAATAATATTAAATTAATAGGCGGCGCAATGGGAAGCACTGCTGCCTTGCAGCCATGTGTGACAACGTAGTATGGGCGACGACGTAGGACGCCTAGGCAGCACTTCTGTTAATTCACTTACTTTTTTTTTTTTTACTTACTTTTCTCAACTTACTTACTTATCCACAACTTCTGAATGGAGTTTGCATGTTCTCCCTTAGCATGTGTGGGTTCTCTCCGGGTACTCTGGCTTCCTCCCACTGTCTAAAAACAGGACTGTTAGGTTAATTGGCTTCTCTACGGTAATTTCTCCTTAGGTGTGAAAGGTTTTTTGTCCTGTTTGTCTCTGTATTGCCCTGTGTTGAACTGGCGACCTGTCCAGGGTGGACCCCGCCTCTCGCCCATAGAAAGCTGAAGATAGGGACCAACACCCCTTGGGACCCCAGCAGGGATAAGCATGACAGAAATGGATGGATTAAATTAACGAATATGCATCATGTAATGGTTATTTAATGGATTTGTGTTAAAATTATCAGACAAAAAGTAAATGGGAATTTGTCACGGAATTAAAATGAAATAAATCTTAATATTTAGGTAAAATATTTTTGTGAGTGCAATGGCTTCCATCTTCAGTGGTTGTCATAGCAATTCACCACAACCTTTTAGGTCGGATATTGCAATCAGGATTCAAACCAATGCCAATCTACTGTACTCAAGAACTTATAGAAGAAGTTATAGCAAAAGTGTTGCAAATTCCGTGATTCATAAAGTAATTTTTAATCTCAGGAAAATAAAAAAAATAGATAATTTTCATCTTTGCTTGTAGTTTATAATCGTTGTGAAGGTGAGTGCTGTTTGTTGAGGTGTTCAGGGACTGAGCATTGCATTGACTGAGTTATTTGTCTGAACTCATGAACTCAACCCAAGAAAGAAAAGTAGCCTTAGATTTTTCAGGTCACCCATCAATCCAGCACGTCGTCAGCAAACACTCAAATGAATACAAGCTTAGTGAATACTTTAAGTCATATATTTATATGCTGTATCACAATCACAGCCATGTACAGATTAAAGCCAAGAATTCACACGGAAAAAGCTTTTTGAACTGTCTTAGAATAAACGTCTGGCTTAGGAATGTGCTCCCATCCCAATTTTAAATTAGAATATAATCAGATACTATAGAAGTAAGAGCACCTTTGGACTTCCATGTTTTGCATTGATTTCGGTGTTGATAGAAAGATGATTGAGATACAAATTGGTCTGAGGTTTAATCCAAAGAAAGTTCGGTACGATTCAAACTAGCCTCAGTCTGTCGTTTTAATTAAAATCAATAATTTCAAACAAGAAAATAACAAAATGTTCATAGAAAGAGAAAATGTAGACCAAAAATATATTTATAAGATATGGATTTTTTTCTTTCCAAATTTTCCTGCTTCCCTGTGCGTCTGCTTTCTCTGCCAGGGTTGTTATTGATTATGCTATGCCACAGTAATACAACTAATTTCTCAACTTCAGGCTGCTTAGATAGCACCAAACAGACAAAGGTGGACCTTTTGATCCAATAAATAAACAGCTGTAAATATCTTGTGAGATTGCGCGCTGACCGCCCCTATATAGAATGACATTTGGAGTCCAATCAGCTGCATTTCATACCTTCTGCAATTTTTCTTTTTTTGCCACTTTCTTTTGTTGATCTCTATAAGGCCACAGAGTTGAAGGATGATCGCAGCCCATCAGACGCAACAGTGATGACCACCTTCACCATCCTATTAATTGACAAGAATGACAATGCCCCAAAGTTCAACAGCTCCGAGTACCGGCTTCGCATCACTGAACTTGCCCAAGTGGGCTTTGCCCTGCCTCTTTTCATCCAGGCAGAAGATAAAGATGAGGTAAGTGAATTGTTTCCTTACTGCCAGACAATGTTTATGTACTCTGCTAAAGTAGCTCAGCATGTTAGCATTGCACCACTGCCTGTCTTTACAGAAGGTCTCTATGGGTCAAATACTTTATCTCATGGATGCAAAACGAAAACTATGGTTTTCTCTTTGTTGTAAGCTGAAATTTGTAAGTGCATATAGATACACAGATTAGAGAAAATCTGTAGATAATAATAATTTCAGATAAAACTGTATTTGAAATCAGCTTTATCTGATTTGGAAATACGAAGTCATACGTTCATTTGTAAAATCAAAAACTTATAAAACTGTCCTGCGTAAAAAAGCCCCAAAACCTTAGAAATATTTTTGCAGCTCTTTCCTGGTAAAAAAAAACTGCCATTGAAACCTTTAAATTAATGTTTTCACTTTAACTTTCACTTTAATTTGAAGAATCGTTCAATGCTTTGCTATTAATATGGCTAAAGCATCTTAACCAGATTTATGGTTATACTTTGAATATTGTTTAGTTCCTTCAACCATAAAGAAGGTGGTTTTCTATGGAGGTAGATCAGTCTTAACTTTCAGAAATACACACATGTGATTCATACATGCACAGGACAAGATTCACAGACGCAAAGAACGATTCATACAAGCAAACAAGAACCACATGTGCACAGAACACAGAATAGTTCCATACATTATTAAGAAAAGTCAGGTATCTTAACTTAAAGACGTGATTCCAGCATTTTAAGGGCGCAAAGTAAGCCCCCTGGTCCTTTTCCACCCATCCCTGGACTCCTCCCTCTGCCTGCTCCATCACTCTGCCACACATGTAGGATCTTGCGTAGGGGGTCGTTACTTGAGGGTCCCATCTTAGCCCATCTGATGACGTCCCCCACCCCAATTTTATTTTGCATTTTAGACACTTTCATCTACAACATTTTCAGAACACACATCCATGTAGGGCATTGTCTTGGGGTGATGTGGGGTAAGGACACTGGTGTGTGTGTGTGTGTGGGGGGGGGGGGGGGGGGGGTAGGGTTTTTTATGGGTCTCACCTCGGATGGCTCCCCCCAGCTACTCTCGCATTTAGACTCAATTTAGACATTGAGGGTTCTGGGTTGTCGATTGGGGGCTGTGCTGGCGCCGCCTGTCTTCCGGAGGGGGGGTGGACTGTGCCGGACACCCCCTTTGGTACTCCCAGTTTTGATTACACCTGAGAATAACACTCAACAACACAACATTTTTGTGCGGCCACAGGCAGGATCGGAGCTTTTCTCACACCCCTGTTCTCTGGTTGTCGGCAGAAGACCGGGGCCTGGAGGAAGAACGGGCTTCCTAATGCGGGGTCTTGGTGGGGGACTGTTGCGGGGCTTGGGTGGCCTGCCGGTCCTGGGGCTGTCATTTCTGCTCTCGCCAAAGCGGGGTGGGGAGAGGGGTGACTGGTGTATTGAGGGGGAGAAAGTGGCCCTGTGAATTATTTAGGGGGGGTTGGAGGCTCTGGTTGGGTGGCTTGTACTGGGGGTTGTCTGGTCTGGGTGCATGGTGGGGGGCCGGGTCTGAAGCCTGAACTAGATGGGTTAGTGTGGCAGTGACACTGCTCCACCTTTCTCCCATCCAGATTACAGGTTCACTTCTAGGTCGTCCGGTAATCCCAGGACCGAGGACCCCACAGCGCCGGGGAGTGTTATGTATGAATGTGCGTCCACCTTTTTTTTTTTTTTTCTTCACAGAGACTGTGTGTTGCAAGTGGGGGCACTAGGGTGGGAAGGTGTGATTGAGACTGTATTTTTTTTACTTGTCAGGTTGGGGTATGAACTGCTCCCTCTCCCAAGAACATCTCAAGTCACTGCTAAGTGCGGAGCCCATTCTTGTCACTAATGAAATGCTAATGAAAAGCATCCCTGAACATTATCCTGCCACCACCATGTTCTACAGGGTGGATGGTAGATTTAGCTTAGTTGGTTCAAGAAGGGGATTGCTGTTTATTTTCAATTCTTTCCTTTTTGTTTTTACTGATTGTAAATGTCCAAACAATGAAATCAGTCGTTACTAATCAGCTTGAACACGTGAACTTAACCTGGACACCAAATTGTACACAGAAAGCAGTTTTCTGAGCCTGCCGCGCATTTCCGTCTCCCTCTCTCCTGCTCCTCTCACACATGCACATGCTCACTCACACCAGCGCATTGGACTCAACTACAATTTAATTTGCTCTGGAAGAGATGGGATAGAGTATCAAATTATACCTAACGAGGAAAATCAATCACCATGGGTGCAGATAACCCGAAAGCTAGTCAACTCTGATTGATTCAGGCACAGCAGCTGCCAGGGTGGAATTTGACAGATAACTGCAAGTCAAGTGGATAAAGAAATAGGTGAAGACATGTGGAAAGCTGAGGAGAGAAGAAGGGGAGACAAGAAGAACTCGAAGATGATTGAACAGAAAGTCACCTGCAACAGAACAAAGTTAGAAGTCTGAATTATAGGTGAAAAATGGTAAAAGAGGGAGGCAGTGAGGAGGAAAAGTAAACAAATTAAGGAGAAATAGTGGGAATACTTAGAGCCAGGTCTGTTTATCCATTCAGGGAATGTTTTGTTTATGCCGGTATTACACTATCATACAGAGACAAAAATACAGCAAGCGTGTGGCTACATGTAGGCTTGGGGATAATAAGCCCATTTTTCTTCTGATAAGAAGTATCACTATAGACTTCTATGCAAACTTAACAATCGTCATGTTAAAGTGGTTTCTAGAAACCATCAGAAATCTGCAGTTTGGGAGCAAAAGTGCTCAGTTGGGAATATAAGGGACAATCAGTTCTCTGAGATATGATTGAGCTTGATTATTTAGTGCTTCATAAGTAGTAAGAGAAAAAGGTGATCTCTTTTTATTTTATTAGAACTCTGGCTTTGTCATGTTGGGGTCTAGGCGTCTAACCCACATGCAGAAATCACTCTTGAGGCAGGGAAAAAGTTAAATGATTTATTTAACAAAGTTCACAAGTAAAAGGGTGCACAGGTTCTTGGTTCGTCAGACTGGTCACGGGAGGGAAGCCACTGAGGAGGACAGTGTCATGATGGGTTTAAGGTTCTTAGCCCATATGCAGAACACAACGGAGGCTGGGTAAAAGTTTAACAAGGTTTAATGAATGTTTCACAATCACAAGACAATGCACTGGGTCAGGAACTGGTCCGGGCTGATTCACTGAAGTCTGCTGAGAAGATAGTTTGATTAGAAGGCAGGCTGATGAGAATGAGTCTTTGATAATTCAGGATTATACCTTGACTGAATCCGGGCTTCTCTTAGAAAGAGAGGGAACCGTTGGGTCCAGAGACTGTTTGTTCAGCAGAGTTCAAGAGCAGCTGCAGCGTCTAGCTTCTGACTTTAATGGCAGACCTTGATCTGAGTTTCCAGCTCTTAACTAAGAGCAGCAGGGGAATCCACATAGGAATCTTCAGGTTTGGCTCTCCAGGGCAGATTGGCAGGTTAAGCTCATCCAGAGCTTCAGGCTAGAGACAGGTTTCCTGTGAGGCAAAAACAGAAGAGAGTTAGAATCTGATCTCTCCCAAGAGACAGCTAAGATTCTTTCAGTTTCAAGGCTCTGGTTGCTAACCAAACTAAGGTCAACACTGCGGCGTCGAAGCAAGGTCTGGCAGCTGGTTATAAAGGTGAAGTCTCCTGATGAGTAGATGCGTCTCAGGTGTGCTGGAAGACTCCAGCTCCAGGAGACCCACGGCGCACTCTGCTGGAGGAAGGTGGTACAGCTCCAGATCCCAACAGACAGAGCAGTTAGAGTGGATCCAGGAAACTAGCAGTTTACAGATGAATGGGATAAATACCTGCTCAGAGAGGAATCTGATCAGCAGGGGGGAACCTTGTGGGTCCAGAGGCTAGTTGGCAGGCAGAGGGCTGAGGGCAGAGGCAGAGACTGAGGCGGAGGGCAGGCAGGCAGATTCCAGACAGTGATTATTTTCTCCAGGATGACAGATTTCGAGATAAGTCAGGATCTGTGAGGCAGAAGAACACAGGATCAGATTGGTTCACAAAAATCAGGGTTGCAGATCAGAGAAAGCTGGCTCAGGTTTTGCTGTACCAATACCGGCAAACACTCTGGCAGGGAAGTGTCAGCCTCCTCCTCCTTAAGAAGGGCTCCTGATGAGCAGATGGGAAACAGGTGTCGCAGTCAGCTCATGCCCTCAGGAGAGATCTCGTGCGCCCTCTGGTGGAAAAAGTAGACAAGCCTCCAGATACCAACAGGCTCTAGTTTCTCAGCATCTCCCCTGGCCAGGATACTTCTAATTTCTGAAATATCCCAGAGCTAAAAGAAGAAAATTTTAGAAATATGTTTGTTGACCTTACATGGGATATATACAGTAGCCTATATACAGTGCGTTTTATATATATAAATATATGTATACAGTTTATATCCCATACAGCTTTTTCTTTCTCTGGCACATTCTTCTTCTCCTTTGAGTGTTTGAGCTGATGTAATGAGTAAATTTCTCCATTGTGAGATTAATAGGGTCAATCAATCATCCGCACATGAAGACTTGTTTAGCATTAAAGTGTTCCCATTCTATGGGAAAAAACATTAAAACATGCAGGACCTCAGCCATTATAGAAATGACAGACAATCCTGCTCTAAACAATTCCCCTTATTATAAAGCAAATCTGCGATTCCAGTGTTTCCCAAACCTTTAGAATGATGTTCTTATTGGATTTCCTTGCATTGAGCTCTATCCTGAGTTTCCTCAATTGTCACGTCTTGGTTGAGGTTTGGAGGACCAAAATGCAGAGGCAGAGAGGCTGAGGTGAATACTTGTAGTTTAATTATGAAAATGGTTAACAAAGGCAGTCCAAAAATCCAACTAAAAATGTAACAGACCAGAACCATGGAGACATCAAGGGAAAACACGTACAAGGAGCCAGGGAGAGACAAGGTGAGACGACCACAGCGATGACAGGACCAGCAACGACAAGGAACCAACGAAGAGTGACTGCAGAGGGAGAGTATAAGGCCCCGTCCACACGAAGTCAAACCCTGACCTAAATTCACAAATTTTTTACCAAACCAGCCTCTCATCCATACGAAGCCGGCGTTTCGGGGTCTGTAAACGATCTTTTTTTTATTAAGCCTTCAGAGTGGGAAGATTTTGAAATGCTGTTTTTGCGGTTCCATCTTTAAGCTCTGACCGCATTTTTTTTTTACACGCATGCGTCATAGCGTCGCCTCTAAAATCGCATGCGCGACACAGTATCACAACAACAATGGCGCCGTACTGTGTTGAATGGTTGCTGCTCATGCTACTCACCCTGCTGTCGGGCTTACAAATGAATCTTCTTCTTCTGGAATATCTCCAGGAAGAACAGAGCAATATCGACGACATAGTTCAGCACCTGAATTTGACTGAACCACGAAAATGGACCCGCAGGGCTATTTTCCGGTTTTCCGGTTTGGTTGTTGTATAAATATTACTGCGCATGCCCAACATTTCGTTGCCTGTTTTCGCCTATTTTTGCTTTGGCACCACAGCGCCACTTACAGGCCTGGCATACATTTTGCAGCGTTTTCATGCATTCATGTGATCAATCACATTTATTTTACGTCTCCGTCTTTAAGACAAACGTTCTGGAAAATATTAACGTTTCGTGTTCGTTTTGACTTCGTGTGGACGGGGCCTAAGTAGCTGGCAGACAAAGGGAGGGCTAACGAGCTGACAAGGAGCAGGTGTGAGGAGACAATGAGGGAGCCAAGGGGAAAGGAACACACACACACACGAGGGCAACAGAGGACAACAGAAAAACATGAGAACATAAATCTAGAAATAAAACAAAACTGGAATTTAACCAATAAAACTAGAAAACAAGGAGCAACGTAAAGTACAACAGAACCAAGCCATGACATCAATTCAAACTAGCTTTACCGTTCCTTCTAAAGAAGAGCATCCCCTGTGCATGATTTTGCCACCACCGTATTTTCACCATGGGCACGTTGGGCTCAAACTATGTAAGCCTCATCTGATTGTATATTTTAAACCATATAATTTGGATTAATTTGACCTGAGTTCACTTTTCAAGACTTGCTTTGATTTACATAACTTGTGCCAAGCTGCAAATGGGAATTTGTATCTTTATCTTTTCTCAACAGCGGCCTTGTCCTTGTAGCTCTAACATTAAAGCCGTATCTGGAGTGTAGTTTACTGATAGGTGTTACATGTGGGGATTCTTCCACCTTTGCTGTGTATCTTTAAGCCTCCTTCAGGGTAACCAAGGGCTCTTCCGCTAACTTTAATGCTGTTATTAATATAGAATAGCTAAAAATTCTGTTAAGCTTCTATCTATTCTTCCTGAATTGAATTGAATTGAATCTATTCTTCCTGCCCATGCCCATGCATGTTATTTGAGAATAATCATATTTTTTTTTAGCAGATTTTGAGATGTTATCATCTTGAAAACTGTCTGTGGTTTTAAAATACTCACACACTGGTTTGCAACCCAGTGCTCAGCACTTTTTGTGAGTGTGAGGAAATACAAAGAGACGTTTAATTTCTGTCTCACTCGCATTGTTCTCGCTCTCTCTGTGATTCTTTCTGCTCGGCTGGCATCTTTAAAACTTTTGCTGCCAGAACTTGTCATTGAACTTTGTGGCAGTCGTGTCTGACAGGATGCTTTTATTGGGGGCTTCTAGAGGCAATAGCAAATGGACGGGCAATTACGTTTATGGCCAGTTTGAAGTGACATCCCTGCATATTGGATGGTCTTTTAAATAGGAGCCATCAGCTACAATGGTTCTCCCAGAGCTGAAAACAAAAACAAGGGGGCTATTTGAACTGTCAGCATAATGCCAACCGACCACTCCACTCGTCTCCCTCTGTTCACCACAATGACTGCATGATTGGCTGCCCTGCAGCTTTATATATCAAACACAGGAGTGCTCTGGCAAAGGTTTCCTACCTCAAGACAGTGAGAGGTTTTTCAGTGCTGTGATGTCACTCCTTAAATTGGTTAAGATTTCCCAGTGATGCTCTCACTCTTTAAACGTTCTGTTCGAAGGAGGCTTTAGTTTTTTTTATCCTAAATGTTGTTCAGAGTATCATATAAACACTAATCAAGCAGTACTGATCTTATTCTAAACACCAGCCCACTAGTTCATCACATATTTTAACAGACTTCTCAGTTCAGATAATCTGCATATCATAAACATTGTCTTGGCAACTTGTCCTGTGTCAGCTGGAGCGCAAAAGCAGAAAAATGTATCTGTATTGGGGCAGATAGTCATGGTTGTCATCTGTATTCATATCAAGCTTTTTTTTCTGTGTATAAGTCATAAAATACAATGATTAAAGCTCCATGTTTTAACAGCCTCGGCCAGCTTGGCCATATTTTCTCAAAGTTATTTAAACATATTTGTGGATAATGTTTGGGGTTTATTATATGGAGCACCCCATTTTATGTTTTGGAAAAAGCATAGCACTCACAGCTAAGCTAAATATCTGTTCAGGATGACAACTTTTGGCCACATATTTTAATAGCTTTATGTTTAATGCATTTCTGCAGTCTCTTTTGCTTTGCATTGTATTTATGTATTGTGTTAGCAAATAAACATATGCAAACTGCCCTGCCACCTGTGCAGAATTCATTCAGACAATAAATGCATGTTTTGATCATAAGTAAGGAAATGACTACAGGAAAACAAATCACTCCACTAAACCTGCTCATACCTACAGTCAGAGTCATAATTAAAATGTTTATAACAAATGAAACTGTGAGAAACAAGGTTGGATAAAGACTTAAGAATTTTTTTTATTGTCAGCACACACAGTTAGAAGGAAGGCATTAGAGGTAAGAAACCCACTGATCAAAAATTGGTTTAACCCTTTAAAGCCCGATCCAAGAATTAAACAAAACAGAAAATAACTTTTTTTTTGGTTTGAATTCCTTATTTGCACTTTTAACAAAATATGTAAAAAGAAACAACAGAAATACATTTTTGATATTAATAATTTATTACTATGCGATAAGTCAAGATTATTTTTTGTGTAGTCTTCTACTGGCTGTCATCAAGTATATCTGATTTGGAACAATAGGATTTTAAGCAAAGTTTTTACCATTAAATTATGCGAAAGGTGTCAGACGCAAAACATTTCATACGGTTTGTATGTATAAAATACGATACATTTGGCATTATAGGGTTAAAAGACGACATGATTTACGTCCAAACATCTACATTTGGTTGAAAGGTGAAACAGGGAAAGCCATAATTTTCAGATTGTTGAAAGTCTTTTAATAGACCAAAGTGGGATAAAATCAGACCGACCAAACACGGCGCAATTTTCACCATGTATTTTCTGGACTAAATCAATACCATGACGGACTGACCAGGTTTAGCATCAAAACCAACGTCTAAATGACATCTGGTGTTTGTGGTGAAGGGTCTCTAAGGGTCTCTACTGCTAGAGAACGGCCCCTCCAATTTACTACCATAACAGTCATTATACATTTTCTACAAGCCGGCTGGTTGCTCAGGAGTGATGACAGCAATACCGATTGATAAGCATGGTGGAGATTCTGTGGTGCAATTGCCCCACTTCCCTGTTAACCTGGGAAGGTTGTGGGAGTGCCTGGCATCTTTTATCCTTTGATAAACCAGGATAATCATGACATAAGGCAAAAGACATCCTTTTTTATGGTCATCTCACTTCCAGGGTCCAATCATACAGAAATCCTGTAGATATGAGGTGAAAAGTGAGGAACCAGAACTCGCTACAAGTAGAGATTATACAAAGAGGAACAGTGTCCAACCTTGATAAATGATGGATCTGTGTGTAGATCTGTCTAGAGATAGACTAGAACACTCTTAGTAAACACTGCACACCTGCACGCTCATTTCATAAGACTTAGTCACCAACATCAACATATACGAGATTGAGCAAATCTCGAAACATGATTTGATCTAAAATGTCTGTTTATGGGATTATGTTCCCAAGGAAAGTAGAAAGTGGTATATCATGATCAGCGAATGAATTTGTTGTAGTTTGAAAGTTCAAGAATACTCACCACCAGAAAATATTAGAAATGATTTGACTTTGATGTCCAGAGTTCATTTTTTTAAATCTGTTTTTCAATTTTGGAATGTCCTTCTTTTCTATCTTTTTTTCGGCAGGGGGTGAACAGTATGTTCCAGGTGTTTTTGACTGGAAACAATTCGGAATACTTTACCATCTCCCCCACAGCGGTGCAAGGGCGTGCCGACATCCGTGTGAGGGTTGCCTTGCCACTAGATTATGAACAGATTCGGAGCTACAGCTTTTCGGTGAGTTTTCCTTTTCATTTTGGGTGCTTTTAGTATGTCTAAGTAGACATACATAATTATACTTGTGTTAGTCCAGATGAATTAGATGCACCATTAGCTGTAAAACAAAAAAGTCAGTTTTAAATACATATTTTGACATGGGTAATACACCATATATTAAAGTTTAAAGGGAAAATTTTAAAAATGTGATCCTTTTGAACCAAATTTATTGTGAATGTCTTAGTTAAATTTACTTGGTGTTAGGTTTGGAGACAAAAGTTAGTATATTTATTGAAAATAAAAGTATGTACCTTTTTGGGGCCGTATTCAAGCCCCCCAAAGAAAGAATAAAGTTGCAGCAATCTTTTGCATATTTATGAAACTTCACTGCAACCACTGCTACTTGGTAATTGTTTTATTTTCACCTGCTTGTATACCTAAAACCATGAGGAAATGTCATAACGACACAGTGGATGGTGTACTGGTGAGGATAAAGACCAGGGTATTATTAAATTTTGCAGCCTGGAACTGTTGGGTGATATATCATCACCAAAAGTGTTGTTTTACAGTAGATGTAGATACCTATAAGTGTTCTGAGCTCCCTTTTCCTCCAATAAACATTACCATACAAGGCAGAGCATTGATGTGCACTAAGAGGAAACTAGACTCGGTTCTCTACAATGGGATCTGCCAATGTGTCCAAGAATTTCATCTCAATTCCTAATGACAGATAGGCTGCCAGTGAAACACAAGCTCATTAAAGTTTTTCTTTTTTTTTTTTATCTCTTCAAGGTTTTCCTTCCCCCGATAATTACTGAACGTTCTTTGGGGAGTGGCAGCCTAGTGGTAAGGGCTTTGCGCTTGGAATCCTGGGGTTCTGAGTTCAAGCCCCACTACCACGGACTGCCACTCTAAGCAAAGACCCTTAACCCCACACTGCTTCCCGGGCGCCACACAATGGCAGTCCACTGCTCCCCAAGGGGATGGGTTAAATGCAAAGAGTTCATTTCGTTGCTCTGTACGTTTGACAGTGTAATAACAATAAATTGCTGGAAAAACAAAAAACAACCAAGTTGTCCATACTGAATACTTTTACATGCAGAAATTAAACTCTCCACAGCTTCTCCACACTCTTTTATAGCTGTAACATAATCTCAAGATGAACTGGCATTATATCTGTTAAATGTGTTGGACTAGCTTCCTTGTCACTGGCACCTTCCTTTCAATGTTTCAATTCATATAAATTTCTATTCTTCATTTCATCAGCAGCAAAGCAGCTTAAACAGATGAGCAATCCCTTCTGATATTTAATCATTTATTTGAACAAACATTTGACGCCATTGTACTGGTTTTACAAAAGCAATTTATTAATTAACATTAGGGCACTGAAACTACTACAATGGCCAACCAACTGGACATTGGGATCATTGATAAGCAGCAGAGGACACCCGTAGTAAATGATGTGGTCATGCCCAATGATGTTAAAATCTAGAAATAAAGCATGAGAAACTGGAGAAATACAAGTATTCACTATGGTAATTAGAGCACTCAGCCGTCATTGGAGAGGTCGCTCCAATAGACCAGTGTATTCTCATTATGAGTTGAAATCGTACGAAAAGTTATGCACCGTAATTTCGTACGTTTTTGACGTTTTTTTCATCGTATTTCGTCGTATTGTTACGTCTTGCCTCGAGACAAGATATCCTTGCGCATTTGCATCTTACGCACCATTCAATAACATAGAATTTAACATACAATTAACCCTAACCCTAAGATACAAAACAGCAAGCAACGTAGTTAGAGACATGAAGAAGTAATTATTGCACTGTTTTTCCAAGTTTTACGTCCGTCCGCGGATCTGCTTTTTTCATCTGTCTGCCTGTGCATGCGCAGTGATCTGTTTTTTCGAGGAAAAACGTCAAAAACGTACGAAATACTGTGCATAACTTTTCGTACGATTTCTTACGAACTGATAATGAGAATATGTTGAATAGACAGATAGAAGATAAAGGAGTGCAGACCTAGGAACAGCTAAGATACTGAGAAGAACCCTTAAGCTCCCAGGCCTCTGGTAGAAGTCCTTAGCCTGAGATGAAGAAGCGCTGCCCAGGAATTACGAGGAAGAGAGATTGAAAATAAGATGTCATCAAACGTTTTGTACTGAATACAGTAGTAGCCGTTCAAAATGTCCCCTCTTTCCTTGCTGGGCCCTTGGCTGGTGCCTTGGATGGTCCCTTACAATTCCTTTTTAAACATTAATATTTGTACTAAAATACCCTTTCTGTCGTGATTTGTGGACATTAAAATCTAAAGAGAAGCGTCAGACCCTGTAATTCAGTGAGTCAGAGTAAAAAAAATATGCAAGAGGGGGTCACTCCAGTGCCTGGAAGAAGTTGGAGGGGATTTCGCTCGGAGTTGGAGGGAAGTTGGCTGCCATTCGGCTGGCCTTTGACTGGGAAGAGCCATTTTGAATGGCTGTTACTGTATGTAAAACTATAAAAAGGCAACAGTCTTGGCAATATAGTTTATGTTAACTTAGTTAACTACTCTATTATGCTGAGGCTATAAGCTATTCTCTGTATGTACTGCATTGAGCTAACTGTGAAGGGCAAGTGGTGAGATGGGATTAGGCCTTAATGTGTCTGAATGTCATGCCTTTATTCAATATGTTACATAAGCTTTTATTAAACAATTAAATCATCTAAACTTGTTCTTTACCCTCCTGTTTGTTCTAATAGCTGTATGCCAATGAGTCCATGTCAGATCATGTGGGGTTTGCTCGTGTCTTCATTGAACTGATCAATGAAAATGACAACCGGCCCATCTTCAGCAGACCTCTGTATAACATCAGCCTTCCTGAAAACACCGCTCCTGGTACATCACTGCTGCAGATCCTGGTGAGTAGAGTATAAACTTACGGTGTCTCCTTACCTCAGAATGTTCTAAATTAGTGATCAGCTGGGTTTCATTTACAGTTATACATAAAAAAGGGGAAAAAAAACTTTAACATAAGGAAGCGTCCAGCAGAAAGAGCATCTGCCAGGACTGACTGGGGTTTTAGTAGCCAGAGGAGCTTTAAAGTCATGAGTTTTCTACATGTTGTTTTATTAGGAGTGAAACTCCTTGGTTGTCCCTAAGTTGTGATTTGGTCATCTTAACTTTTGCACATGTTGGATTGTTTGCTGCAGTTAAATCCAGGTTACCTCAGATAAGAGTACTGATCTGGGTTATTTTAATGACATTCATTGCATTCGTTTCAGCACAATCCACTGGAGTATTTTCGCCCGTTTGCCTTTGCAGAGGATTGTTTTGGCAGGATAAAGGATTCTGATGATTATCCTGAAACTGCCGCTTATAGCTGGAAATTAAATCTTTCTGTTGTACATTGAAACCTGCTTGCTGGTAACGAAAATGAAGCCCATAAAAGCATTGTAGAAATAACACATTAAATTGGATTTCTATTACATGATTGTCTTAACATCAGCTAATATTGCAGATGTTAATAAAAAAAAATACATAGAGAGCTGTCTTTTTCTCCCGAAGGCTTTACTTTGTTGGTTTTCTTTCTACAAGGTAAACTGATCTTTAAAGCACTTCATTCTGTACTCAAGCTTTCAGTTTCTATTGGCAGTAGCAGCAGCCATGTTTTAACTATATCAGGAAAGATCTCCAAGTGTTGCCCCATAACTCTGCATTATTATTCATTACCAGTCACTTCTGTGACAATTCACAATCCACTAGATACAAGTGCCAAAAAGCATGGTGTGAAAATCAATAGTGTTTATAGACTGGGTGCTCATGAAATGGAGATTGCATGGCCTAATACCCAATACGTCTTGCTGATGTTGGCCCCATGCCGGGGTGTGTGGCCTGCCTTTGAATCCTGATTGCTGGCAGCCAAGCGCAAGCAGACTGTAAACAGAATGAGATGAGACACTTTGTGTGAGATCTCTGCTCTGGCATCATCTCTGCGCTGCTTCTGTGGAGGAAAACAGCTCCTGAAAATGCAAGCTTTTCTGCAAATATTGATAATGCTTCTGGTTTGATTACTGAAATACAGACACCAATCCAAGTTTTATTACAGTTATGTTATACTGCAGATAAATATTTAACTTTTTCAGAGTCATATAAGTATTGCCAATTTAGTGTTTAGAAAAAAATTCTGGTCTTTTTTAAGAAAGATGTGTCATTAAGGAGAAAATATAATTAATAAAGAGACAGGATGTTTTTTTTTTTTTTTTCACTTACCGTACATATGTATCATCATGAATTTAGTCTAAGCATAAAATTATACATCTTTAAATGTTTCAGTACAATCCCAAATCCTCCTACATGTTTACTTCGAGTATTCACTGAAATGATTTGTGCTTTTAGTTGCGTAAAACTCAAAATAAAATCTGAAGAACAGATTTTATATGGAACCATGGCTCCTCTGTAGCTAAACTTACAGATCACAACAATATTCACAAATCTACAGAATTCTTCTAGTTCTAAAATTGATATAATATGAAATAATAATTAATAATTAAAAAAGTAATAGTTTCCTCTTAGTGCACAAAAAATAAATAAATAATTGAACTCGCATCGGAGAAATTTACCTCTGCATTTAATCCATCCCCTTGGGGAGCAGTGGGCTGCCATTGTGTGGCGCCCTGTGAGTAATCAGGGGTTAAGGGTCTTGCCAAGGGACCCAGATTGGAAGCTGTGAGATTTGGACCTTGTACTTGACGCCTTCTTTGAGCTCAAGCACACTGTTCTAACCCACTAGGCATTAACACTTTATACAAACTTAGCTTGTATTTTAACAACATAGTGCTATATCCTCACCATAGGTCACCAAATATTTTACAGGATTAAACTGAAACGTAGTAAATAAAATAATTAGTATCTAAATCATTTCCATTAAATGTGTAGACAATTTTCATTGTTTTTTAATGTAAATTGATTTTGTCTCCATGTAGTGAAGTTTATGATTCTCTACCATTTCTATATCACGAATAAAAGCTCATATTTTAATAGGAAATGTAAAATTATTATTTCTCGAACACCAGCCTTTAAAGTTTGATCCAGAAAGACCAAATAAAATCCTTGCAGTTTTTTTGTTCCAGGTAAACATCCAGCCTCTATAAAAGCAGAACACAGACAGTTTCATTTACCAAAAAAACAAAAACAAAAAAAACAACAAATGCCTTTATTATAAAAAGTTAGACTTTTTTTTTTTATCTTTGGGTGTGCCAATGTAGCTCTAGAAATAGATATCTCAGAGCTAGATGATAGCCCAGCAGAATTGCTTTCACAAGCACAACAGTATGACTGTTACCATATGATTCAGCTACTTGTATACTTGTAGATTAAACTTTATTAAAAAATTATTTAGGGAGTAAAATCGTATACAACGGACTCAGAAAGGAAAGTGAGAAAGAAAGAGGGGATGATAACTAAGGGGACAGAGAAACAGAGACAGGAAAGAGTGCATGAAAACAAAAGAAAATATAAAAAATAGACAACAGAGAAAATATACATTAACTCCTAAAAGTCTGTTTCCACACCTGGATGAGATGAGAACGAAAGAAAAAAGAGATCAAAAAAAGCTTTCAGAGCAACAGTTATCCCTTAGATATTTGTGTGTGTCAACGTCAAAACCTACGGTGATTCCAAAATATTACTCAGGGTGGTATATATCTGTAGCTGTATCTGTGAACACCTGGGACCAAACTACTGTGGTGTGTATGCATGGCAATGCCCATGTATTTACAAAGCTACTTCAGAAGGAAAATGTGTCTAATAGTAGGTGTGGGTGGCCGCAGACTCGCCCTACAGTGTCCTGGATAGAAAAAGAGGTAATACTGGCCCCAGATATCCAAACGTCCACTGGATCAATGGGACACAAGGTAGGCAGACTTAGGAATGGCTGCACCCACCAGAGAAGGGCAGACTAGAGCATCTGAGGGCCCAAACCCTAAACGGGCCCTATCCCCGAGGGCCCGACTGTAGCGGTCATAGAGCCGCCTCCACTGGAGGCCAGTAATGCCCAATATGGACCTGGGATAAGAGCTCAAGGGTCAGAGCCGGCAGGAGGGCTATGAGAGACCCAGCAGCCACCAGGAATGGGACAGCGCCCATCGAAGTACCCAATCCGAAAGAGTCTTTAAGCTAAGCTTATACGGTGGTTTAAGTCCTCTATGCCCCCATATGTGACTCACCTCTGATCCCAGGTTCAGATGCTTCTTTAAGTTGCAGTTATTTCCTATTGGCTTTGTGGACTTTTTTATATTTTTACCCCAAACTAAATATTTAAAAACAGAAAGTATGTCAGTCAGTTTGATTTTGGTTTGACAATCTCTGTTTATATTTAATATAAATGGATTAAACTTCCACACAGAACATGCTCTCTCTAGGCAGCCCGATAGTGATTAAACCAACAGTCACTGGTCTTTTGAGGCCACCTATTTGATAAATCCGCTATAAAATTAACATTTGCTTTATATTTGTAGCTTCAGGCTTAAATAATGTGTTTACATATTCCTGTTTACCTTGACTGGCAATAATTTATTAAGTTCCACAGCTGCAATCTACTAAAGGTCCAGTGTTTATTTGAAGGCTCAGGTCTGATTAAACAAACCAAAGCTGCTTCGTACATATAGTGTGGGAACTATGAGGTATTTTGAAATGACTAATATCTTGCTTAGAATAATGTCCTTGTTATCTTGTTTGATTTAGCTGATCAGTGGTAATGGATCCCGTCTTATGACCCTTACACCCAATCACATAATGAGAACTCCATTACTTATCAAAACTCTGAGCTACCAGGTGCAGCGGAGAATTGCAATAATGAATAACGGACATAAATTATAATTAGTGCGGTGAATGTTACCCTATAAATGTCTGTCTGAACTGGGCAGCGGGGAATCATCCTCCACTCTGTGATTTATAAGCTTGTAGAAATAGCATTCATCATTTTTTTTTTAAGCTCCACAAAAAGTGCAACTCCACAGAGTCCGTTCTGCGCATAGCACCAGACGGATAAAAGATCTCAATCGAAATATGATGCTGTAACTGATATTGCTTGATAAACGTCATGGCAACTTTGAGAATGAATGTTGTGCTGGATAAACTGCGCCGCTCGGCGTTATGAATATTACAAACACATTTTCTTTATGGGAGTGCCTGTCGGGTATGTGGTGGTAGATGAAGTGTCATCCCAGCAGACATATGGACTCTATAATGAGGTGAATGGCTGCAATACCTGAAAACCATTAGCAATCTAATAGTGAAATAGAGAAGCAAGAAGTGATGCAATACTATTAATAAGAAATGAACGAAGGCAGATGCTCTGAAACCAGAGGAGAAAATATCTGTCATTCAGTGAAACAGGGCAGTGGTTTGATGTCTGAACACTCAAACAGAAGAAGGATGACAATTGGGAAGGAAAATTCACAGGTTGGTATGTTATGCTTTAAACATCTACAGAGATTTAGGAGTGGACTCTGAATGAGCTCTCATAAGATGAGGGATTGATTTTTATTACCTGAAAGACTTTATTTGAAAAATGTATTTAAACAATCAGGGATCATGCAAATTTTCATTTATTAGTTAGCACATGAAGCACTGTGAAAAAGTCAGACAGAGCATATAAAAGAAAAATCAATTTAACTCAATCCAGTTTATTTATATAGCGCCAATTCACAAAATGTCATCTAAAGGCACTTTACAGTTCACCGGATCATCCAGTCAAATTGATTCAAAGTTTTCTATCTAAGGAAAACCAGCTGATTGCATTGACTCATTGACTCAAAGGCAATCCCTCACACTAAGCATGCTTGTAGCGACAGTGGGGAGGAAAACCTTCCTTTAAACAGGAACAAACCTCCAGCATAACCAGGTTCAGTGTGAGCGGCCATCTTCTGAGGCCGTCTGGGGTTCAAGGAGACAGAAGCAGAGATACAAAAGGAACTTGTCAACCAGCTCCACAGGCGGCCCCGTCCAGGAAGCACACAGCCAGGCAGACGAGCTCTGAGCCACCTCCCATGTCAGAGGATAAAGAGAGCACATCCAGCCAGTCACAGTCAGAGAAACAGGACTAAACTGAAAAATAGGCAGAGTTCAGACATCTATAAACGAAGGCTTTGTCACACAACAGGATCTCAGTTGGATTTACTTGGCAGATCCACGGCCCTTTTCTATTCCCATCCCTAAACACTCAGAGGTGAACTTGTGCTTTGAAGTCTAAAGACATAAACTGGTGGCTGGATATTTTCCTCAAGGTAATAAGAAAAATGTATGCTTTGCAGCAGTTTTGAGAAGTAGGTCAGATCATAATAAGCAAAGCGAAAACAATCACACAACCACCACCGTGTTCAGGGTTCCAGCGGGTCCTTAAAAAGTCTTAAAAGGCATTGAATTCTGCAAAATAAAACTAGGGCCTTAATTGGTATTAAAATGTCTTAAATCAGTCTTTCGTAGGTCTTAATTTTTAAAACATCATAAATAGGATTATTTTTTATTATGATTTATTTTTGTATTCTAAATAAAACATTAAATTTAAAACACTTTTTTTTAATAAAAAAAAAAAAAAACAGCTCGCCATTATTGGTTCCGTCCCGATAGCGGAACCAATAATAGCGTTGTTGCGGCCGAGACATTTGGGAGATGCACCATTAACCTTTTGTCTGGAAAATATGAGCAAGTGTAAATGTAACCAAAATTGTCTCCAGCCAAGAGTTTTCTCCATGGCTAAAACCAGGGAACATACATGAGGCTCAGTGGATTTTGTGCAAGAAGCGATTCAAGCTCAGAACGATGGGAATTAAGGCAGTGGAGTCGCACATGTGAAGCACGAAACACAAAGCGTCAAAATGGAGTTACAGAGAAACAGCCGGTATTTCTCAGTTTAGTTCCACCCTTGTCTCTGCAACGCCTCCACTTATCACCAAATCAAACATAGAAAACCATACAAAGAAAAATAGCTGCAAAAAAGACTTAGCACTGGTTATGTTGGGGCTTTAAAACTGATTTGTTTTGTTCCCTGCTAAAACAAAGTTTGTGAATTCTGTTAAATAATTGTTAAAATATATCTGTCATTTGTGTGTTTTTAGCTTTCTTCCTGTATGGGAAGTTTTTTTAAAAATTTGAAACATTAGTGCAGTGGTTTATGTTAAAATAAACCTTTGGGTTAAGTTGTCGCAAGCAGGTTTTTCTTGCGAATTTGGTCTTAAATTTTTATTTCAAGTGGCATTAAAAAGTCTTAAAAAGTCTTGAATTTAACTTGCCTTATGCTGTAGGAACCCTGGTGTTTGGCTGCTGGTTTGATGCTCTTTTCCTCTGGATGCTAGTTTAGTTTTCCACTAATGTAATGGGAGCCTCACCTTCCAAACAGTGTCATCAGTTGACCCGATATTTACCCCAAAGTCTTAAGGATCTTTATGTTTTCCTGCCAACTTTGAAACAATTCTTTGGTTTCTTTTGTTAACAGTGGATTTTAGGGATTTTTTAATTAATGCATAATTTTACTGTTTTCTTTCTATCTGAGGTTCTTTAAGTCTAATGTAGTTATGTCCTTAGTTCTTATTTGGTCTCCTGGATGAATAGTCTAAGCGGGTCCTTTGATAAGTCAACAACTAACCATCAGGTTATCACAGTCATTTTTAGTTGGGCTTTCCTGAACTTTAATTCCCTTTAGAGTCTAACTTCAAGCATTGGGGTTTTATTTAAACATTGAACAGTCTGAACTTGGGATTAATTTCCTAATACACCTGCTGCTAGGAAAAATGGTGCTTGTCTTAAATGCTTTTCCTATGTTAATAATCTTGCTCCACTAAGAGAAATGGAGTTCAAATTGTTCTGAAGTGGCTTTAGAGCCTTTTACAGCATGGTCATTAGAGTGAAGGTAAACCAAGGTTCTAAGAAAAGGACAGTTTTAAAGTTGCAAATGTTTTTCTTCTTAAGGAGAATCTAAAAGTATGTCTTCTAACCAGAGAAACTATTTTCCTTGATGCATTGTTGATTTTTCCCAGCCCTCTCATTTAGTTAGATAGGAAATTTCAGATAAGATTTATTGCCGAGCAGGTTTGCACTTTCAAAGAAATTGACTTGGTGTTGATGGTGCAGACAAATTAGATATAGATACAGAATACAATTTTCTATAGCTATATACAATATAAAACATACAATATACTGTATATAATATACATTATATAGCTGTATATTATATATGTGGGGAGCTAGGTGCTGAACCCAGAATGCAGACAGCCAGACGAAAGGAGCAAAGTTTATTTTTAGTTCACAGGCAGACAGGGAAGGAAGGCGTCTCTGGAAGAGGGGGCAGTTTGAGGTGGAAGGCAAGCTCTCTGCAGCACCTGGAGAAGAGGGAGTAGGGTGGTGTGGCTAGGTAGCTGCAGACTGATTTGGAGCTGGATCCTAGGTAGACAGAGCAAAGGTAAGATTAATATTTACAATTTCAAAAGCTGAAGTAATTACTTCCACAAGCAGTGTTGGGCATGTTACTTTGAAAAAGTAATTAGTTATAGCTACTAGTTACTTCTCCCAAAAAGTAATTGACTTAGTAACTGAGTTACTCCACAATAAAAGTAACTAGTTACTAGTAAAAGCTACTATTGCGTTACTTTTGCGAGTGTATGAAATTAATAACTGGGAATGTCTAATTCTGAAATCCTGTGTTTGGGTTGTTATAGATACTGCAACATGTAGCTACATCCATCCATCCATCCATCCATCCATTTATCTATCATCCATCCATCCATCATCCATCCATCCATCCATCCATCCATTTATCTATCATCCATCCACCCAGCCATCCATCCATCCATCCATCCACCCAGCCATCCATTTATCCATCCATCCATCCATCCATTTATCCATCCATCCATCCATCATCCATCCATCATCCATCCATCCATCCATTTATCTATCATCCATCCATCCATCATCCATCCATCCATCCATCCATTTATCTATCATCCATCCATCCACCCAGCCATCCATCCATCCATTTATCCATCCATCCATCATCCATCCATCCATCATCCATCCATCCATCCATCCATCCATTTATCTATCATCCATCCATCCACCCAGCCATCCATCCATCCATTTATCCATCCATCCATCATCCATCCATCCATCATCCATCCATCCACCCATCCATCCATTTATCCATCCATCCATCCATCATCCATCCATCATCCATCCATCCATCCATTTATCTATCATCCATCCATCCATCCATCCATCCATTTATCTATCATCCAACCATCCACCCAGCCATCCATCCATCCATCCACCCAGCCATCAATTTATCCATCCATCATCCATCCATCCATCATCCATCCATCCATCCATTTATCTACCATCCATCCATCCACCCAGCCATCCATCCATCCATCCACCCATCCATCCATTTATCCATCCATCCATCCATCCACCCAGCCATCAATTTATCCATCCATCCATCCATCCCTCATCCATCCATCCATCCATCCATCCCTCATCCATCCATCCATCCATCCCTCATCCATCCATCCATCCATCCATCCCTCATCCATCCATCCATTTATCTATCATCCATCCATCCATCATCCATCCATCCATCCATCCATCCATTTATCTATCATCCATCCACCCAGCCATCCATCCATCCATCCATCCATCCATTTATCCATCCATCCATCCACCCATCCATCCATTTATCCATCCATCCATCCATCCATCATCCATCCATCATCCATCCATCCATCCATTTATCTATCATCCATCCATCCATCATCCATCCATCCATCCATCCATTTATCTATCATCCATCCATCCACCCAGCCATCCATCCATCCATCCATCCATCCATTTATCCATCCATCCATCATCCATCCATCCATCATCCATCCATCCATCCATCCATCCATCCATTTATCTATCATCCAACCATCCACCCAGCCATCCATCCATCCATCCACCCAGCCATCAATTTATCCATCCATCCATCCATCATCCATCCATCCATCATCCATCCATCCATCCATCCATCCATTTATCTACCATCCATCCATCCACCCAGCCATCCATCCATCCATCCACCCATCCATCCATTTATCCATCCATCCATCCATCCATCCATCCATCCATCCACCCAGCCATCAATTTATCCATCCATCCATCCATCCCTCATCCATCCATCCATCCATCCATCCCTCATCCATCCATCCATCCATCCCTCATCCATACATCCATCCATCCATCCCTCATCCATCCATCCATCCATCCATCCATCCATTTATCTATCATCCATCCATCCATCATCCATCCATCCATCCATCCATCCATCCATCCATCCATTTATCTATCATCCATCCACCCAGCCATCCATCCATCCATCCATCCATCCATTTATCCATCCATCCATCCACCCATCCATCCATTTATCCATCCATCCATCCATCCATCATCCATCCATCATCCATCCATCCATCCATTTATCTATCATCCATCCATCCATCATCCATCCATCCATCCATCCATTTATCTATCATCCATCCATCCACCCAGCCATCCATCCATCCATCCATCCATTTATCCATCCATCCATCATCCATCCATCCATCATCCATCCATCCATCCATCCATCCATCCATCCATCCATTTATCTATCATCCAACCATCCACCCAGCCATCAATTTATCCATCCATCCATCCATCATCCATCCATCCATCATCCATCCATCCATCCATCCATCCATCCATCCATTTATCTACCATCCATCCATCCACCCATCCATCCATTTATCCATCCATCCATCCATCCATCCATCCATCCACCCAGCCATCAATTTATCCATCCATCCATCCATCCCTCATCCATCCATCCATCCATCCCTCATCCATCCATCCATCCATCCCTCATCCATCCATCCATCCATCCATCCATCCATCCATCCATCCATCCATCCATCCATCCATATTTCTCTCTTTCTCCATATAGGCTAATGATCGTTCACGCTCTCCATAGTTCCCCTGTGGCGCGAGCACAGGGCGGCTGTTGCGCGCCTTTAGCGAGCATGCGCGTTTCCTGCCGCTTGCGCGGTGAATTGTGCCGCCGCGCTGTGCGGAGATGCAGGGGAAACCGTATCTGATGGGGAAACGCAGCTCGACGTAACCCCAGTATTTCCATCTGGAAAGCGCCGTTTTGCCACTGGAGTCCTCCTCACTCTCCATCCTCCCCTCTCTCATGACGCGCGCACCAGTCCTATCATGAAAAAAGGTTAATTGTGCGACCTGAGTAACGTGCAGTAACGGGGTGTCAGCAAATGTAACTGCGTTATAGTTACAGTAAGAGTAATCATTTTGATTACTCATTACTAAAAAAAGGTAGCGGCGTTAGTAACGCCGTTACTTTCAACGCCGTTACTCCCATCACTGTCTATATCTAGTATGAATGAGAGGTCGTGTTTGGCAACGGAAGCACAAGCCCTTATTTTTAACTCGCATACACGGTCAGTTATTGATGCTGGTACATCAGCTGTTGCCGTAACACACGGCAAACGTGTAGTGTGCATTGCTGCACGAACAGCAGCTTGTTGATCAGGGTCTAATTCATGTTTGCGTAGCACCTTTTCTGTTCTCTCTTTTGTCCTTCTCTCCAAACACAACGTTTCATTTATTTATTTTTTGATTTTTAACATGTCTCTCCGTTGAATGAAGCCGTAAACGGCGCAAGCTGACTTTCCGTGTAGAACTTCAGCACTGTACAACAATCTATCTGGCGACTTGAGCAAGAAACAAGAGGTGTAAGTATACGCTTTCCTAAGACCCGCCCCATTCTTCTTCTGATTGGCTAATATTATTATTTACACAGCACTCCTGGCTGACAAAATTTCTTTTTTAAATTGATCGTCCATTTATTTTTGAGGGATTTTGTTAGTTTTTTTTACCCACGGGCATGAGCCTTGGCATGAGTCGCTATGAGCCGGAAATCCGGAATGGGGCCGGAATACTTTAATCCCAGTGGATTCAATGATGGAGGAGTAGAAGTGCACCATCATTGTTCTTGGCAGGTTGAATTATTTCAGCTGCTGCAGGAAGTACATCCTCTGCTTGGCTTCTTGGTGAAGGAGTTGATGTTCAGCACTTTAGGTCCTATGTGAGAAACTTTGAAGTTTCTGCAGCCTCTCCCCGCATTATAGAAGGTCTTCACAGGAGTTTGGTGTGTGACTGGAATAATGAAACAAATTAATCTCTGTAGCTGCCGCGACTGTGAAGATATTCTTGCCACTTTGTTGGAGCCATTGTTAAAAAGTGTTCAGCTCATATCTGCCGTGTCTGTTATCGGGGTGGTCTGGAGATAATAGAAACAGGCGGCTCAATCTTGTCACCAGAACGCATTTGCTTTGAGCACCCCTACTGCTCGTTAATTCTTTAGAGAAACTGAACAGCTGTAAATGCACACTCCCTTTCACCACTACAGGAAGGAGTCAACAGTAAAAGAAAAGCAAAACATGCTAAATCAGTCAGCTATATG
Organism: Cyprinodon diabolis; assembly: GCA_030533445.1. NCBI lineage: Eukaryota > Metazoa > Chordata > Actinopteri > Cyprinodontiformes > Cyprinodontidae > Cyprinodon > Cyprinodon diabolis. The sequence continues at coordinate 40,411,370 of CM060083.1, read as the reverse complement.
CAGCTGCTCTGTACTCAAGTGATGAGATTCAGTCAGTGTGAATGACATTGTATACACCAGTGATCAGTGGCGCCTACAGAAATGTTTCATAGGGGGGGCCCTATGGGGCCACTAAAAATCTTGGGGTGGCAACTGAAACTAAAATCCATAATTTCAGGGTTTGAATCTACTATTTTGGTAAAACTGTCTGTAGAAATCCTAATTACTTAAATAAACACCTATTCATATCTTGGTTTATTGCGTGATTTTTAATGTTATGTTGCAGTTTGAACATAATGGGATTAAATGCTTAACTGATGCTACTACAATTTACACTGGCGAGTGGAGAGGCCTGTGGGGTAGCCAGCGCATTGCGCAGGGTGGCCGTTGCCACCCCCCTGGTAGCACCGCTTCCAGTGATGCTTTGAGTTCAGTTAGTTGTTATCGAGGAAAATGCCCCCATAACTCTTTTTTTACCATTTTGTCACATTGTACCTATTTAGAATAAGATTTGTGAAAATATGGAAGGGACACATCTCTGGTATGAAAATGGCACCATAGACCAAGTTTGTTTTAGAAGTCTCAACCAAAGGTTTTCAACATTACCACTTGTAATTGTAATTGTGTCATTTTTTGCTTTAGCCCTTTATAGGACAAGTTGCCATTTTTGATCACTTGCCTACCCCTTACAAACGAGTCCTCCCCCCCCGTCCCTTAGTGAGGTCTATAAGCACAAGATTGATAATCACCCATTCAGCAAAGATGCTGCTACATGGCTCTACATGTTATTTTGGATTTTGACCAATTAGATGAGCCCTTGAATGATATATTACTTACTGTAAAATCGAGCTGAAAAAAAAAAACTTTCACAAGGTAAGAAAAAAAAAGTAAAAAAGCTAAGCTAAAAACTTAAGTTAACTTAAGTAAAGTTAAAAAAATTAATAAGCTAAGTCAAAAAGTAAAATATGTAAGTACCTGTATCAGTATTAATAATCTAAGTTTATTTTCTAAAAAAAAAGTGTTTTTTTTTTCAATCTGTGAGTGTTTTTATGAAATCGAAGCACTTTTATTTTTCTTAATAGGGCAAGTGGCTGTTTCTTGTTCTTAGATTGACCTTGATTTTTGTTATCAAAATATGCATATTTTTAAATTTTACAAAAGTATTGAGTTCTTTCCTGAAATAACACTCTTGACTTGGAATTTAGATTTTCAAAGTATTTCAATGAGTGCACAATAAAGGGTTAAAGGAACCATTTTAAATAATCACATATCAATCAAAAATGTGCTATTTACAAGAATAAATAGACTCATGTTTGTTCGTTCATTGTACGTTGCTTTCACAGCTCACGATGTTTGTTCTCACACTGTGCGACCCGACGCTCTGATGCGATCTACCTGCTCACACTGTACGTCTACAGCGTGAGCAGGTAGAGTGAAGGTAAACCAGGTGGGACTCAGCTCCGCAGTGAGATGGCGCTACTTGGACTCGTCTATCCGGAAGCCAAACGAGTAGAAGAGAAATATGAAGCTCACTAGAGAGAAACACGCTGCCTTGGGAATTTGTGCATATTTTTTGTGCTGAAAGCGCCTAAAAAGAAAAAGGTGACGAAGTATTTGGACAAAGACATGGCTGAGCAAACATGGCTACTACGGTTTGTCAATTTTACAGAAAAAAAAACGCCATTTCACTTGCATCCTTGTTTGAGCATGCCCACTGAACGATTTGCCCACAACGGCCGACTGAATTTCATACATGACCTTACGATTCCTGATTGGAAGGTGGTCGTTAGAGGCTGACCACCCCATGGTCTGAAAAAAGGCTGAAAGTCTGCCCATCATTAAATTCTCGCACGATTGGAGAATTGGCCCCGAAAAGGGCAAAAAGTCGTGGTGTATGCCCGGCTTTAAAGGAAAAGTCTGGTCACATTCTAAATACAAACTTCTGAGAGTACTTTAAGCATGAAATTATTACATACCTTTCAATAAATTATGATAAATAATAACCAGATACAGCACTGGGACTTGATCAACAGCCGATACCACACCGTGACGTCACAAACCAGTAGGTGGCAGTAGTGTTCTTTGACAAACATGGGTGCCTCCATTAAAGCACATTCAAATGAAAATTACTCTTAATTAAAACCACTAATTATATTGAACAGTATGTAATAATTTCATATTTAAAGTACTTTCAAAAGTTTGAATTTGGAATTTGACTGGACTTTTCCTTTAAAGATTATTAGAGTATAGAATAGTACTATATTTTGGATTTTCAGGAATACTAACCAAAATGTATTCCGTATTCCTTTGAACAGGAATACGGTGATACTTTACTGTAGTTCCGAGTCTTTTGTTTATCAAATAATAAAGTTCCTCTAAAGCCACATCAAGATTCCTTTATCTTGAACATGTTCTGGAAATGATTTTGTAGAAGTTTGTTTTTTGGCTTTTTTCATGATTTGTATCTTAAAATAATCCCCAAAATCATTAGTATGTTTAGAAAAAGGAAAGAAAAAAAATTAATTGGTTCACGCTGAGGTTTGTGACCAATAATTCTTATAAATTTATTTGTAATAAAAATGTTGAATTTGTATTATTTCTATTTCTATAACCACACAACAAAATGGAATAATTTATGCACTGCAAAAACGATCTAGAAATAAGTAAAAATTTCTTAAATTAAGTGTATTTACCCTTAATTTGAGCAGGTAAATAAGATGATTTGCCAATGAAATTAGTATCTTTACTCTTAAAATAAGATAATTAGATAATATGAACTTTAAATACGACATTGCAATAGTTTCTTATTTTAAATTTAAATTGTCTTGTTCCATTGGCAAAGTGTCTCACTTTTGTCCTCAATTCGAGAAAAAATTCACTTATTTTAAGAAAAAATGACTTACTTAGATTTCCATTTTTTGCAGTGTGGAGCATTAAATGAATACTATAAAGGAAAGGAAATACTTTGTTATATACATAATTTCAATCAAATTTTGACATTTTAGATTTAAATGTATTTATATGTGATTTCTAGCTTACTTTATCATCAACGATTGCTCCTAGAAATATAGTTTCACCTACGATTTCAACATTAATTATTGTTATATTCCTAATAAAATTCCTGGGCCTATTTTCAAATGTAATATACACTATATTGCCAAAAGTATTTGCTCACCCATCCAAATTATTGGAATCAGGTGTTCCAATCACTTCCATGGCCACAGGTGTATAAATTCAAGCACCTAGGCATGCAGACTGTTTTTACAAACATTTGTGAAAGAATGGGTCGCTCTCAGGAGCTCAGTGAATTCCAGCGTGGAACTGTGATAGGATGCCACCTGTGCAACAAATCCAGTCGTGAAATTTCCTCGCTCCTAAATATTCCACAGTCAACTGTCAGCTGTATTATAAGAAAATGGAAGTGTTTGGGAACGACAGCAACTCAGCCACGAAGTGGTAGGCCACGTAAACTGACGGAGCGGGGTCAGCGGATGCTGAAGCGCATAGTGCGAAGAGGTCGCCAACTTTCTGCAGAGTCAATCACTACAGACCTCCAAACTTCATGTGGCCTTCAGATTAGCTCAAGAACAGTGCGCAGAGAGCTTCATGGAATGGGTTTCCATGGTCGAGCAGCTGCATCCAAGCCATACATAACCAAGTGCAATGCAAAGCGTCGGATGCGGTGGTGTAAAGCACGCCGCCACTGGACTCTAGAGCAGTGGAGACGCGTTCTCTGGAGTGACGAATCGCGCTTCTCCATCTGGCAATCTGATGGACGGGTCTGGGTTTGGCGGTTGCCAGGAGAACGGTACTTGTCTGACTGCATTGTGCCAAGTGTAAAGTTTGATGGAGGGGGGATTATGGTGTGGGGTTGTTTTTCAGGAGCTGGGCTTGGCCCCTTAGTTCCAGTGAAAGGAACTCTGAATGCTTCAGCATACCAAGACATTTTGGACAATTCCATGCTCCCAACTTTGTGGGAACAGTTTGGAGCTGGCCCCTTCCTCTTCCAACATGACTGTGCACCAGTGCACAAAGCAAGGTCCATAAAGACATGGATGACAGAGTCTGGTGTGGATGAACTTGACTGGCCTGCACAGAGTCCTGACCTCAACCCGATAGAACACCTTTGGGATGAATTAGAGCGGAGACTGAGAGCCAGGCCTTCTCGTCCAACATCAGTGTGCGACCTCACAAATGCGCTTCTGGAAGAATGGTCAAAAATTCCCATAAACACACTCCTAAACCTTGTGGACAGCCTTCCCAGAAGAGTTGAAGCTGTTCTAGCTGCAAAGGGTGGACCGACGTCATATTGAACCCTATGGATTAGGAACGGGATGTCACTTAAGCTCATATGTGAGTCAAGGCAGGTGAGCAAATACTTTTGGCAATATAGTGTATTTTAATCAGATATTGACAAAAAAATGTCCTCTGGTTTCAGTATCTTTTTACTCTACCTTTCTGTGGCTATAGAAAATGAGAGGAAAAGACTCAAACATTGGAAGAAGAAAAAATCTAACAGGTTAGATGAGAGATAACCTGACAAGCCTTTATCATTGACTATCACTCGGCATGTCAGCAACTGTAAATCTTCACTGTGTGCTTGTTTGTTATCCCTGCGGCTGTGTTTAGATGTGCAAAACTGAGACAGAGGGGCTGTTTGGTGTTCTGCGTTTGGACTTCGGGTCATCTGTATTTTGACAGCTTATTTTGACAGCAAGTAATTGGTTTCCTTTTCTGCACTTCTCAAAGCTCCTCCAGAAAAAAAAGCAATTTTAGGAGCCAATCAATTCAAATTCAGTCTCGCAGAAGATAGAAAAGCATGTGCAGCTTTAACCCGGCTCCCAGTCTATGAGATGAAGGATAATCTGCTGCTGTAGCTTCTTCTCCGTTGAACCTCAGTTTAGATTTAAATCTGCTCTCTGGTAGATTCACCTGGTCTTTCTGGGAGATTCGTCTACATCTGAGTGTTTAATATATTTTCTACTCATATCTCTGTTTATGTGAATCCGTTTCAGATGTCAACATCTACAGAAACTCTCTCTCTCACACACGGACACACATGTACACACTTTGCAGTTTGCCTGCTGGCTTCACCTCTCTGATGGGAAGAAACACATCATTTAGCCAAACTGGTCAACTGAGAACTAATTTCTCTTTTGTAGTTACTGCCTGAGGACCCTGGGGTTTGCAGAGTTTATATTGGCAATCAGCACTCGTGTGGCTTTCTGTGCAGAACCTCCTTAGAAACTTTGTGTAGTTTCTGAGTGCCGATTTTCTGCTACCTGATTTTCTTCTTACCGTAGTGAAGATTCTCACCATAACAGCTTCATCACTATGTGCATTAAATAAGCTTGTCTATTTATTAGTTAATAAAGAATGTCTAAAGAATTAATTGCACTTAAAATTACTGAAATTGTTATTTTAAGACCAAATTAAAGGTTGTTTGTTTATAGGTATCATCCTTGGTAGACAAACCAGGGTTTAAAGGAGAAGTCTGGTCATATTCAGAATTCAAACTTCAGAAAGTACTTAAAATATGAAATTATTACATACTGTTCAATAAATGCTAAGTGTTTTTAGTTAAGAGTATGCTGATGAAGATTCTTAGTCATCCAGGTCAAAAAATGAATTAAGAGTAATCCATGTTTGTCACTGCCACCTACTGGTTTGTGACGTCACGGTGCGGTATCAGCAGTTGATCAAGTCCCAGTGCTGTTTCTGATGTTTGTTACAAAGCGCTATTATCCAAGTCATGATATATTGCAGTAAAACAGCTATATAATTAAACAGGGATGTAATTATTAATTTTATCAATGATTCGATTAATATCCCAATTCATGGTTTCTGAAATGTTTCACGGACGATTTTGGTTCAGATCTGATCAGATTCAGGGACTAAATATCAATTCTGAAAATATTTAATCAATAAAAACCAATGTGACTGTGAAATTAATACCTCCATACTGGAAATCTACTGGATTTTTGTGCCTGGTTTTGAAGGAACTAAATTAAACTAATATGGGTTTAAACAAACATATAATAATAAAAAAATGGCAAATACTTTCACATTTTATTTAAAGTTTAACTAACATTCCAGATTTAATCAATACGAGGTTAAACTTGTAGTATTATTTTTAATGATTAAGCATTTCTTAAATTAACCCTTTAAAGCCCGATCCAAGAATAAAACAAAACAGGAAATTACTTTTTTTTGTTTGAATTCCTTATTTGGCCTTTTAACAAAATATGTAAAAAGAAAAAACAAAAATTAATTTTTGATATTAATAATTTATTACTATGCGATAATTCAAAATTATTTTTGTGTAGTCTTCTACTGGCTGTTATCAGGTATACCTGATTGTGTACAATAGGATTTTGAGCAATGCTTTTACCATTAAATTATGCAAAAGGTGTCAGACGCAAAACATTTCAGAAACCGTATGTATCAAATACGATACATTTGGCATTATAGGGTTAAAGTGCACTAAGTGCAATGGATATTTTACCATTAGTTTTACTTGTGCATGATCTGGTTGCAGTTTTTCTATATAAACTGGTTGCGTTGCTTTAGGCCAGAGCGTCTGTAACAGAGCATGCTGGCGAGCCTTCAGCAGAGCCAACGGCCAGCTAATGTTCAGCTCTACAGAAGGAACATTGCCAATGGATTGTTAATGATCTCCAGCTCTGTCATAATTCTGCCCTTTCTGGACTTTTTTCTGTTTTCTTTTTGAGTTTTCAGTTACAATTTGATTTATGTCATTCTCTGTTTTCTGGATTTCATTTCCATTTTGTGTCATTCTTGTGTTTTTCTGGTTGCTTTCTATATTTAAGCAGTGTTGTATTTTCTGAGTTACTCTCTGTTACCTCTTTGTTTCCGTCTCCTTTCCACTCGCTCATGTGTCATAAAGAAGAATGCGCATCTTGCAATGTTTGGCTTTTTCTTAAAGCAAAGTTCTGAGTCATAATAGAGATTCATTGAGTATTAATAGATGTATTGATCACAATATTGAAGAAAATTCTGGATTTTGGTGAAACTGGGCCTGAACCACAGTACCACAGTAACTAACAGTTACATATCGGTTTTTATGATGGAAACAAATATGTTGCGCCAATGTAGATTGAACACAATGTACTGTTTTTATGACCTGCTAATCTCAAGTTGCTTTTTTGGATTTACATGTGTATTTTCATATGTCATACTTGCCTGTAGAGAGGAGTGTAAGATGATATGTAGCACTAAACTTAGTATTCTGTTCACTTAGAAAGACCAGCTGCTGTGTCTGCAGTAAGGCTTAAAAAAATTAATCGGATTAACCGATTACTGAAATAGTCGTCAACTAGTTTAGTAACAGATTAATTATTAACTGGAGTATAGAGACTCTAAAACAAGCCTTTAGCTACAAAATTGTAAAAAAAAATATATAAATATTAATAATTCTCATCTGTTAATATGCTCTATCCAGAACTCCTCAAGTGGAAAAGTTTTAGTTTCACCTGGTTTAAGGAACCTTTGGCTATCCGATTATTAATCGATTAATTGAAAAAATGATCAACAGATTAATTGATTTGCAAAATAATTCCTGATCTGCAGCTGCTCCTGATTGAAGAAGGAATAGATGCTTCTTGACCTTGAGGAATTAAACTCCACTTTAGCTCAGTCTGGTTTCTCTCTATCTAGCAGGTGAACGTCTTTCAGGCCTGTGCTGTCGGTGAAGGTGGGACAGAAACATTTGCGGTTTTATGCAAGATCTTGGTCTAGTCTCGTGAGACCATCCTGATCTCGCGAGCTTTCAAGGTTTCACTCGCAGATCAGTCTGGAGACTCTCCATTAAAGAAAATTTGGAGCCGTTCACCAAACGAACGTCCAATCAGCGTTGGCTTTGAGGCGGGTTGAGGTGTGACGCAACGAGAAGCACGACAGTTTAGTCTGAAGAACATGGCAGCTTCAGCCGATGAAACTAGCGTTAGCGTGGCTATCGAGCAAGTTTTATCGGAATTACAGAGTATTTCTTCACTGAAAGAAGAGTAAAACACTGCTCTGGAGGCTTTTCTCAGAGGAAAAGATGTTTTTGCTCTTCTCCCGACTGGTTTCGGCAAGAGTAGCCTAGCTTGTGGTTGTGTTTTCGTCATCGCTCTGTTAGTACATCATATGCTTCGTTGATCTGATTGGTTTATTTGGCCCGTCTATCACCAACATAGGCCAATCAGCTAACCAGTATTTTCGCCCCTTCCCAAAATTACTTCAACGGAAGGTTTCCAGATGGATATGCGGAGCAAATCCATCTGGCGGAGTCAGGTTAGTCTTGGTCAGCTTTGATATCTTGGAGTGAACTGGAACAAAATTCTGTGACAGGAATGAAGTATTTGGGAACAAGTTATCATGTGTCCCTCATCATATGGAACCGAAGCTAAGGAGCTGCTGCTGGCTGGGGATGAAGTGGTCGATTCAAACCCTTCTTTGGTGTTTTGGGAGCTGAGCAGGTGACAATGTGTCTGTCCCACAATAAAAGCCCAGAATGTTAGAAAAAATTTTGTTTTTATATTTGAAAAATATCTTTAGTGTACCGTTTTATAATATGTATTCTCTGCACTGATTGTATTGTCAGTGTTTATGAGAGTAAAATATGAACATTATCTTTACTTCTCTTTTTATCTGAGCCTATATTATTCTCTAGATCCCCATAGTGGTGATCATAAGCACCATTAAGAATAGCTTCAATATCCACATCTTTCCTTTTCTCATTAAATTTTCTCCTTAAACTCTTTTTTTATTCACTTCACCTCTTAAACTTGACCATTACCTCAAACTTCCACACTATAAATATTTTAAGCTGCCATGGTGACAAGGGGCAAATGCATAATACCCTGGTGTCCTGGACTCAGGGCCGTGGTGGGAAGTGACGGGAAATCCCTGCACATACCGAACTCAGCCATACGTCTGAATGAAGGCCCTCTGTGTCTGAAGTTGAAAGTCTTTGGCAAGCCGCTGGCAAAGACGCTGTCATGGTGATTGTTTGTTGAGAGAAAGTGAGCGGCTCGGCGAATGATTGAAGAGGGAGGAGGGATGGGTGATGGCTATCATTTTTCTCTCTTCAATCCTTTTCTGTTGGCCTCTGTTTGCTGTTGCAGTGTGAGGGGCTGGGCTGTAGAGGCAGCAGTGGCTCCCAGACTGAACCCAGCTGCTGTCACCGCTGCGATGACTGTCACATTAACGCTCCTGCCGCTATCATTGGAGCACTTATGGACCTGTCAGTCACCTGGGAGCAGGAGACGGAGGCAGGCATTTAGGGTCGAGAGTGTGTTAAAGGAGATATGTAGAGCAGGGAAGAGACAGTGGAGCTGCAGGAACAGCTTTGATGCAGGAAAAGGCAAGAAAAAAGGGAGACGTTATTAAAAATGTCAAATTTAAAAATGGAGACATCTTTGCTGAATTTTCTAAGGTCATCAAAATTTAAAAGGTATTTTAACTTATTTGTGCAGCCTGTCCAGAGCTCGATTTGTTGTTGTTGTGTGTGTGTATATATATATATATATATATATATATATATATTCTGGCTGCAACTGATGATTATTTTTATAATCTATTAATCTGTAGATTATTTTTTCAATTAAACGAATAATAATCAGATAGCGAAAGGTTCCTTAAAGAAGATTTTATACAGAATTAAACCAGGTTAACCTAACACTTAGAGCATATTGACAGATAATTTTTTATATATATATATATATATATATATATATATATATTTATTTATTTATTTTTTTCTCACAATTTTGATACAGTTACTGCATCTATGTGGTAAAGGCATGTTATAGAGCAGAGATCACGGATTAGCCGACTGCGATCCGGATCCCGACCCACCTGCTCTCAAATCCGGGCCCAACCTGATTTCAAGCATTTATAAATTACTGCATGTTGTGTCTAATTTCACTTGCGCCGCTTCTCCTGTTAGTACGGTAAAGCCCTTCAGGACTGGGCTGCACATGATCCAAATGAGCCAATGAGCTGCTGTCAGTCTGGGTTGCTGCTGCTGCTACTTTTAGACACAGCAGGCAAAGAAGGAGAAGACGATGAGAAAAAGAGAGCAGAGAAAGTGTGGACTGCTGGAAGAACTGCGGTGAACTGGTGAAAGAAAAGTGAAATGGCGTGCTCAAAGATGACCCTGCACATTTAGAGGATGTTTGGCTCAACCTGCTACTGGGAAGCAGGATTCTCCACCATGAAGAGAATCAACAATAAATCTGGATCCAGGCTCAGAATGAGCTCCTTGATATGTGCTTGAGAATGGCTTAGTCTCCATTTAAACCCAGGTTTAAAGCCTTGCAGGGCAGCCTAAAGCCCACTGCCAACATTAAGACAGAAAAAAGATAGAAAATAACAAACGCTCAGTTCAGGGGTTTGAGAAAATATGGGAATAAGGAAATTGTCTTTATACCAAACTGAACGATTTTTGTTAGCTACTTTAAAAACATTTTAGATTTTAAAATGGAATAATTTTATTTTTTTTAAATATTTTCTTATTTAAAAAGTGTATAACATGGATGCATAAAAACCTCATTTTATTTCAGTGTTAAAATATGTTTAAAGTATCAGATTATAATTAAAAATGTCTCCGGACTTTTACTGGTTGATGATTTTCTTTATTCGGTTTTTATTTCGGATTTTTTATTTTTTACTGTTTTAGAGTGCCTATACACCAGTTAATGGTTAATCGATCATTTCAGTAAAAGATTAATCCAATTAATTATTTCAGCCCTAATATATCAAATATATATATATATATATATATATATATATATATATATATATATATATATGTACAGTTTAAAATAAGAAAATAAGTTTAGTATTCTTTTATTATTGTTGTATTTTTACCATCTTAACAATAAAGTCAGCATTCTAAATTCAGTAACATCTCTCCAGGAATAAGTATCCTAGGGGGAAAAAAGACCATAAACATAAAAAATCTTGTAGAATCTTGTTATTAGAAGATGTTATAAATGTCTAAGGATGGGTGTGGTCTTTAAAAAATAGCAGTTAATAAGTCAACATGTTTCCTAAAACAAAAATGTAAGGAAAGCATTTACCCTCTCCCATTCACAAGCTCACAGCGTACGTTGTGCCGCCACTGAATCACTGTGAGCAGTATAGTGGTTGACAGAAGGGACAACAGACACGTTCAAGTTTGGCCCTTCAACTGACTCCGGAGCCACCGAAGTGAAACTCTATTACAACGGCCTCTCCTGCTGCGATCCATCAGCACACATGGCCCTGCGCACACGCATGCCATAAACAGGAGTGTTTCTGTTTCAGACAAATTGTGCTAATGTGGCATTTTAAAAAGTACACTGTTCCTGAGTGTTGCTCTTTGCATGCTCTTTTTCTTTCATCCCTTAAAACATGACGGCAGTTGTTGCCGTTTTCAAGGCAGCGGTTGGTCTCGTGGTAAGAATATATCACTTTTCCCATCAGACTTAATCCAATCAACACCTCCAGAAAGTGAAGCGAGGCTTTCATGTTTTATCGTACAGTGGCAGACAGCTGTTAGAGCGAGAAATTTAAGAAACAGAGCAAAAGACATTCATGACAGATGATTTTTATTCAGAGCTACAGCAGCGCAGACTCACAGTGGCGCAAATGTATGCAGAGGAATAGCACAACCGAAATAAGGCAGGAGCATGTCAGCTTTAATTGAGCTATCAAAAACACGTGTTTCTAAATTTGTTGCTAAACTTGTGTTAATTTTATTGAATCTCAAAGTTATTCAGTGTGTAAAGCAATTTTCTGGCTCAGTCAGGACATTTACAGCCCTGTAGAAGTGTTGAAAGGGATTTAAGCTTCATGTTTGGGGCGTGGCGGCGGTTTTGGGGTTAAGTGCAGGACCCATGTGTAGAGGCCATGGTCATCAATGCGGCGGTCACTGGTTGGTGACCTTTGCCGCATTTCTTCCTCCTTTCTATAATCCTGTATCCTGTATGTAACTTAAATAAAGGCCACTAGAGGTAAACAAACACCACTAAAAAGGAATGCTTTAAAAAGGGAAATAAATATTTGATGCACATCTTAATTTTGACTTTCACAGAACAAAAATAAAATACTGTTCTTTGTCACTTTCTAGGTTACAGGTTTAGAACCTGATGAGAAACAGATTTAGCTTACTAAAGAAATATTCAACTAGCTTCAGGCCATGTTTACAGTAAAAGTGTGCTTCATCACTTATGAGTAATTGAAATATTTTATGACCACAATCAAATCAGCATCACTGCTGAAATTTTAGGGTTGAGCTGTGTTTATTTTTTCCTTTTAGGAGGTGAAATAAGGACACTTCCAGCAGGAGAGACAGGAGGTGGCAGGAAGTCATTCCTAAACTGTTTATAAAGCCATGATGTCATGCAGAATACGGTTTGATTCTGGTAGCTTCCAGCGGATAAACATTGGGAGAGGAAATAAAGATAGGCCAGTGGTTGGATTTCCATATAATTTTGTAACCTTTCCAGTAGTCAATAGGTTGTCTTTGTCTTTCTGCTCATCCAAAGGATTGTGTATCCATCCATCCATCCATCCATCCATCCATCCATCCATCCATCCATCAATGCATAATCCAATCTATGGGGCGAGAGTGGCGTCAGATGAAGGAGTTTGCTCTGCAATCAGGTTGTCGGTTTGAGCCCCAGCTCCGTCATTCTCTGTCTTTGGGCAAAACAGTTCCCCTGCATTGCCTACTGATAGTGGTCAGAGGGCCCGGTGGCGCCAGTGTACCACAGCCTCACTTCTGTCAGTGAGACCCAGCGCAGCTGTAGCTACAATGTAGCTTGCCACCATCAGTGTGTGCCTTAATGGGTGAATGACTGAATGTAGTGTAATGCACTTTGGTCAAGTCTCTTGACTTGAAAAAGCGCTATATAAGTACAGGACATTTGCTATCCATCCATTCACCCATCCATCAATCCATGCATAGTGCATCCATTCACCCATCCATCCATGCATCCATCCATTCACCCATCCATCAATCCATGCATAGTGCATCCATTCCCCCATCCATCCATCCGTTCACCCATCCATCAATCCATGCATAGTGCATCCATTCCCCCATCCATCCATCCATTCACCCATCCATCCATCCATCATCCATCCATCCATCCATCCATCATCCATCCATCCATCCATCATCCATCCATCCATCCATCATCCATCCATCCATTCACCCATCCATCAATCCATGCATAGTGCATCCATTCCCCCATCCATCCATCCATTCACCCATCCATCCATCCATCATCCATCCATCCATCCATCCATCCATCATCCATCCATCCATCCATCATCCATCCATCCATCCATCATCCATCCATCCATCCATCATCCATCCATTCACCCATCCATCCATCCATCCATCCATCCATCATCCATCCATTCACCCAACCATCAATCCATGCATAGTGCATCCATTCCCCCATCCATCCATCCATTCACCCATCCATCCATCCATCCATCCATCCATCCATCATCCATCCATTCACCCATCCATCAATCCATGCATAGTGCATCCATTCCCCCATCCATCCATCCATTCACCCATCCATCCATCCATCCATCCATCCATCAATCGTCCATAATCCATCCATTCACCCATCCATCCATCCATCATCCATCCATTCATCCATCCATTCACCCATCCATTCACCCATCCATCAATCCATGCATAGTGCATCCATCCATCCATCCATCCATCATTCGTCCATAATCCATCCATTCACCCATCCATCCATCCATCCATGCATAATCCATTCATCCGTCATCCATACATTCATCCATCCATCTATCCATCCATCCATCCAGCTCAATATGGATGAATGGAGGAGGGTTGAGGGTTCTGCGCAGTATCTTTCTACCAGATAAGCTATCCATCTTCTATGCGGTAGTTTTTTTCTATCCATCCAACCGTCTGCCTTGGAAATTTTAATCCAGCCATGCACAATCCATTTATCCATCCATCATCCATCCTTCTATCCATAATCCATCGATACATCCATCTGTCATCCTTCCATTCACCATCCATCCATCCATCCATAATCCATTTATCCATCCATCTGTCATCCATCCATCCATCCATCCATAATCCATTTATCCAGCCATCTGTCATCCTTCCATTCACCATCCATCCATGCATAATCCATTCATCCATCCATCCATCCATCATCCATCCATCCATCCATCCATCCATAATCCATCGATACATCCATCTGTCATCCATCCATTCACCATCCATCCATGCATAATCCATTTATCCATCATCAATCCATCCATCTTTCTACCAGATCAGTTATCTATCTTTAGGTAGTATATTTGTTTATCCATCTAACCGTCTGCCTTGGAAATTTTAGTCCTGAAAAAAAAAATGTATCAACCAATGTAATGTTTTCCCTAAATGAAATATATCAAACCTAAATAAAGGCGTCTGGAGCTTTCGATTGTAGCAGCATAGATGGAACTTCTTGTTCTTGGCTCATTGCAGCCAGCACCCATTTTTCTCCAGTGTGCTGAAAGTTAGACTAATTTGAACATGGAACAGATGTCCCTTTTTTTCTGTTTACCTCAGATTACTTGTGACCAAGGAACTTTAGTGTAGCTTGGTGCAGAATTGATGTATTGTTTCCTTCTTGGAGTTTCAGGTTTCATTTCCAGACGCAGCAGCACAGTTTGCTCGGTAGAAATAGTTTTTCAAACATAATAGTGTCTGCCTGCCACAGCCTACTGATCACATTGACATTCATTTTTTGTTATTTTTTCAGCCATTGCTATATTGCACTAATCCAACAGCTAATTTTTCAGATTCTGTTAACCATAATATAAAAATACCACTAGAATAATTTTTTGTTGAATCCAAAGTAAATAAACTATTTTCTGTTTAGTTATCACCAATAAAATGATATAAAACGAGGGACTTTTGATCATAAAATATAGACCTTTGTTGAATGACCCTTTTATTGCCCATGTACAGCCTCATCCAGCATCGGTCAATGTGATCACTTTCAAAATCTTCAGAACTGGAGTTCTTTTATTTTCTGTTTAAAATGTTTGCATTTTAATGCATCCTAATTTATTCAATTCGGTTTCAATTCAGTCGATTTATATAGCGCCAACTCACAACGCATTTCATCTCAGGGCACTTTACAGAGACAATTTAACCAGATCATGTTTATACCTAACCTGACTCCGCCAGATGGATTTGCTCCGCATATCCATCTGGAAACCTTCCGTTGAAGTAATTTTGGGAAGGGGCGAAAATACTGGTTAGCTGATTGGCCTATGTCGGTGAGAGACGGGCCAAATAAACCAATCAGATCAACGAAGCATATGACGTACTATCAGAGCGACGACGAAAACACAACCACAAGCCAGGCTACTCTTGCTGAAACCAGTCGGGAGAAGAGCAAAAACATCTTTTCCTCTGAGAAAAACCTCCAGAGCAGTGTTTTGCTCTTCTTTCAGTGAAGAAATACTCTGTAATTCCGATAAAACTTGCTCGATAGCCACGCTAACGCTAGTTTCATCGGCTGAAGCAGCCATGTTCTTTAGACTGAACTGTCGCGCTTCTCGTTGCGTCACACCTCAACCCGCCTCAAAGCCAACGCTGATTGGACGTTCGTTTGGTGAACGGCTCCAAATTTTCTTTAACGGAGAGTCTCCAGACTGATCTGCGAGTGAAACCTTGAAAGCTTGCGAGATCAGGATGGTCTCACGAGGCTAGTATATACCTTCAACATCTATAAAATGAGCCATTGATGGCAGCAGCACAGCTGACATCTCTTTGCGAAATGGTGTCACATGAACAGAACCAGATGAAGCTGCTCCGATGAAAAAAGGTACAAAGAAAAGGTTATACTGCAGAATGGGAGGAGAGAGCTAAAGTATTGAAAAGAGGTCCCTATGTCCTCCAGCACTCTAAGCCTATAGCAGCACAAATGGAGAAAATGGCTCAGGATAACCTAAGTATTTTGGATAAGGTATAAGAAAGGTAGAGGCACGTTATGGCCAAAGTAGAGCCAAGGAGAAATGTCTATCTGGACTGAGATTCTCCTCTGCATAGGGACAACAATTTCTTTCGTCACAAACATTAAGATCCAGATTTGTGTCCAATACTCAATGAATTACCTAACCACAATAAAAATCCACAATATAAATTATATTTTTTTTTAAGGAGGCATATTTTGCAGGATCTAATAACTTTTTCCTCTAATATTTTCCTTCCAGGCCACAGATGGAGATGCAGGCCCGTTTGGGATTGTCCGTTACTACTTTAGCGACGAGCCAGACCAGTAAGCTAAAACACATTCTAACACACATGAAATACTCCATAAAAGTGTACAGCTATAAAATGCAATGATAGGTTTTGGACCTGTTTAACTAACAGACACTATTTCTGACAAACAGCTTAGCTTCAGAAACAATTAGTGATTATTACCACATCGTGTTCTCTTAGTTCTTTAAATATTCTATTTATTCACAGCAGACAGTAAAATTCACAAAATGTTTTCTTTTGCTTTATTGGATAACAATACATTTTATTTTGCTACGGTTACGCTTCTGTTTGTCATCTTAGAACCTTTGTAAAACCTTTTTTTCAGTCATACTTCACAAATGTGCAAAACGGTGAACTCAACTCTGCTGGAAATTTGCAGACTATCTATAACCAACTCCAACCAATTCTGCAATATTTTAGCAGAAGTTCAGGGCTACAAAAGCTACTGAAAATTCTACCCCTTTCCAAAAGAACATTTATTTAAGAATCAAGGGATGTATGTGTATATATGAGTCTTAAAGGTATAGTGGAGGATCTTGTTTTTCTGGGTGGATCATCAAAATAATAATAGTCAATCATTCTGGTAATATGTTTATGTAAGGCCGTCCTATATGCTCATTTCATGGTGAGTCTGACATTGAAAAATTGCAAATCTTAATCTGGAAATTAAGCTTGCATGAGCGATGCAAACAGCAACTTTTAAACAGAGCGTGCACGAATACAAATGGGCTCAGGCGTGCTCTTGCACACATTTAATAGGCGTTTCCTCTGGGGAGCGGCACTGGAAAAAAACAAAATCTAGATAAGTCATTTTTTCTCAAAATAAGTGCATTTGTTCTTGGATTGAGGAGGTAAAAGACACATTTTGCCAATGGAACAAGACAATTTACAGTTAAAATAAGAAAACACAACCGCATTGTCTTATTTCAAGTGCATGTTATCTAATTATCTTATTTTAAGAATAAAAATACTCATTCCATTGGCAAATCTTCTCATTTACGAACTCAAATTAAGGGTAAATACACTTCATTTGATTTTATTGATATATTTCTAGATCGTTTTTGTGGAGAGGATGAGTCTTTTGAAGAATTTGAGAAAATCCTCCACTATACCTTTTATGTGCATATTTTTACCGCATATATTTTAATCCACAATAGATTTTAATACATTTCTAATTTTAGAAATATTTCCAGTTATTTGTTGCTCAATGATGCAACTCTAGTAGAGTTCAATCATTACATTCTGTCCCATATTGAGCTAAGTGCCATAAAATAACTCTAAGCTATGTGCAGGACGGGGATTATTCTCTCATTTTGACTGTTGTTTTTTTCTCATGTAGGTTTTCACTGGATGATGAAACAGGCTGGGTTATTCTACAGGCCAGCCTCGACTATGAGTTAATGCGTCGCTTCACTCTTACCGTGCTGGCAAGGGATGGTGGGGGGGAAGAAACGACGGGAAGGATCCGTGTAAATGTGCTGGACGTCAACGACAACGCACCGCTCTTTCAGAAAGATATGTACGTGGGCTCCCTTCGAGAGAATGAGCAGGCGGTGCAGTCGGTGACACGCATCAGGGTAAGTTGTTGTTAACAGACTTACAAACAAATTACAGACTAGTTTATAAAATAAAATACCAGTTGGTTTTCATGGATGTTTGGCTGAAAGAACGCCGCTCCCCTTCTGAGGTAACAAATTATTCTCTAATTACTGTTCTGTTTATAGCAGCTCTAAAGTGTCTGGTAAACATGCACCTGTGTTCATCGCTGGTTTCAAATATTAACCCAAAACAGACATTTATGTAAGTATTATAGTGCTGCATAAAAATTTCTGATGAGATTTAACCCATTCCAAGCTGAAATACTACTCAATCAAATACAATTCAATTTATTTTTTGGAATAGAACAACAGCAGAGAAGAGAATAACAAAAGAATTTAACTTTAAATGACAATATTAAAGTTGTCATAGATTGATTCTAAAGGGTATTTGGTCCTTAAGGTCTCTGAACAGGGTGTGTTGATATGGTAGGGTGAACAGACGTCCTCTTTTTTCCGGACATGTCCTACTTTTCATACCTTAAAAAATGTCTGGGGGGAATTAAAAAATTTCGGTCGACCCCCCACCGCCGAAAACAACCGGCCCGTACATTGCCCCATGCATACACACTTCATCATTCTTCACTAGACAAAGGACATATTTTAGTATATACTGCTGTAAAATGAGCCAATGACGATTCAACCTATTTCACAGGATGCACAGCTTTAAGTAGTAACTAGGTGACCGTCAGAGAGTAAACCGAAACTTATTGGCTTATTTTTCTGACTAATCCAATCTCTGACAACCAGTCACCTGGAACACGGGTTGAGAAGAGCATCGCATTGGACAGATACGCACAGGTTTCACAAGCAACCTCTTCCCCACACCACGCTCTCTCTTGTTGTGCCTGCACAATTGAAGTAATTCTAAGTAATGTTGTACGAATTATTTGTATTGCCTGCACGCTCTCACCTCGCATTAAAAAACACCACCTCGAACAGTCTAATATCCGGGATAATTTATCCGACTCGCTTCCGTGAACAACTATCTATAATAAGGAGACTCCCAGAACTTCCGGGAGACTTGGGATGTTTTGGTACCGGGCCCAAGCCCCCCTCCTCCGATTGAGGAGGGGCGGCTCATGGCTCTCTGCTGAGGTCTGGTCCAGTCAGCGGCCCGGCAGTCGACACTTCATACTTTCCCACTGGACAAAGAACCTGTTTAAACTTAAAACAATTGGCTTTTAATGGCAGTGGGAATGGCTCACTGACCCATGTCAACCTGGTTCAAACGACTGCAAACAACCTGCGTTAAAGTTGCTTTCAAACACCTTGCCTCCTATCAGGAGGAATAAACATCAGACCCGGGTCGTCCCACTAATTTACGTCACACCATTGAGCGCAACACACAGACATCAACACACCGTGCCTGTCACCTCTGATATAAATAGCTGAAACAACTCCGATACAGGAAGCAGCACTGGGGAGGAAGGTTCGGACGGAGATTTTTTTGCTCTTCTCCCGACTGGTTTTGCCAAGAGTTTGATCTATCAATTGGCTCCTCTTCGTCGTGGCTCTGTTAGTACGTCATATGCTTCGTTGATCTGATTGGTTTATTTGGCCCGTCTATCACCAACATAGGCCAATCAGCTAACCAGTATATTCGCCCCTTCCCAAAATTACTTCAACGGAAGGTTTCCAGATGGATATGCGGAGCAAATCCATCTGGCGGAGTCAGGTTAGTAGTTCACCAACTCTGGAACAAGCAGTTCTTCTCTGAACCAGAGGAGGGCAGCACTCATACCATCATGTTAAAGGTCCTACTTTGGCTTCTTGGAGTTAGCATATTAAGCAAAAACTGTCATAAAAAATACTTAAATTAATAATTCCTAACAATATATTGCAAAAAAATATACAGAATACAGGCTCTTTAAGAACTAGTGGATGTTTATTTTTATATGGAAGAGTTTGTCTCTGCAGTCATCTAGGACTATTCTATCTATTTAATGATAAAAGAGAACTGCTTTACACGTTTACTGTGTATATTATGCAGAACCCTAGATTAAATTAAAAAGCACCAATGTATAAACATGTTTGTAGATTTATTATCAAGGGCATCTTAAAAATCAGGTTTGTCTTCAGTGATTTATATGGAAAATGGCAGGCATAGAATGATGGAGCTCAGCAGATGGATGGACGGATGGATGGAGTCTTTGCTCTATCAATTTAGGGTCCAAGATAAAAAAGAAATTATAAAGACCCCTGCAAAATAGCCTATTTTCAGAATAAAACATTTTATGCCTATAAACCGGCACTAAAAAAAAATGCCTATTGCTTGCATTGTTAAAAATGTTGGGAAATTGCTGCAGCACAGAAAGACGCTGCTGGTTTATTAGACCTGATTAAGTAGCAAATCTCCTTTCCTATCATGTTTTAAAAGATGCAGATCCTGCAAATAACTTCAAGAATCCTTATATTTAAGGTCAATTAATCAAAGTGATGTATTACGTTCGCATGTAAATGTTTAAAAAAGTTGGTCTTTTAATTTCCGTCTCTGCTCCTTTTTGTTTTCATCAGTTTCACTCTAAACTTCTCTAAGCGTTTTTATGTGCATTGTGTCCGAAAAGAAAAAGCAGTCAGCTTCGGCGTGTTGGCCATCAGTCAATGCCACAAAAGGCAGAGCTACACAGGCACAATTGTAACTAATGGCTCAACGTTTGCTTTGATTGCACCCTGTAAGAAAAACAACCCTTGAGGCTTGCTCCGGTGTACAGCGCACTGCGTGAACTGGTCTCAACGCTTGGCTCACTGTGTTTGATTATTCTGAACGCCGGTGATATTAATATGTTGCCCAAGAGGAAAACAGAAGCCAGACACTCAATTGTGTGTATCAGTAAGTTTGCCCGGGAACTTAGATGCTTTACACACAAGTGTTCAAAAACTGCTCTCAGTAGACAAAGTAAAGAGAGGATTTCCTGCTCTGTGGTTCTTGCCTTGGAGGTTTTTGCCTCCTACTGCAGAGGTTCTGCTTTCATTCATTTCCTTTTTCCACTCAACTTCTTGATTTGCTGCCCCCGACTCATTTTCCCTTATGGTAGAAAACAACTGTCTTGTGGGGAAGTATTTGTTAAAAATTGATTTAGAAAGACAGCCTGGAAAGGAAAGCCACTGCTTAAGAACTTGTGGGGGAAGAAAGGTATTGCTTAGTCAACATGTTGGCATTAAATGAAAGCATGGAGATAAGTCTGTTGTGCAGATACAAATGAGTGTCTCTGGCAACCTGTCCAGCTTCTAATGATGCCAGTAAGGCCCAGTAGACTCTCCTCACAGCTAGAGGACTCGTTTTAGACTTCCTGCCAAATCAACAATAATGAGATTGTGTCATCATCGCTGTTGAAGCTGTTGTGGATTAGTTCTTCAACGAACGGTTTCATGTTTCCTCTGCCTGCTTGGCTTGTCGTGGCTCAGTTGGTGTTCATCCAGAACTGACGTCTACACCACTAATAGCCAGAATGAGCTTTAATCCATCCAATAACCTGTCACTGGGGACTGACAGCTTCCTGGCTGCAGACACATGCTCATACTTAAATATTTACTATATTTCAAACATGCACATAGAAACATGTCTACTGCAACATCTGCTGTGTTACAACTTGTCTTCGTTGTCTTACTTAAGAACTTTCACTAAGACATATGTTAAAAGAGCCCCCACTTTTCCCCAAACTTCTGCTTACTTACAGGCTACCGATGAGGATTCTCCTCCCAACAACTTCCTGACATATACCATCATTTCAGCGTCAGTCTTCCCTGATTACTTCCGTATCATCATGGTGGAGGGCTATGCAGGTACTGTCACCATTACAAAAATTTTTCTTTGGGTCAACCTGTTTTTAATTTCTCACTTCACTTTAAAGGAAAAGTCCTTTCAGCAAGGAAAGATCAATGGATCAATATCTATACCTAAAACTAATACGTTCAATGTGATATCATGAATTTAGCAATAATCAGTAAAAAAATAAAAATAGTAATAGTAAGTTACTCGCAATCACATAGTCTGGGACAGGGGTCACCAACCTTTTTAAGGCTGAGGGCCACTTCACTGACCCATGAGCTGCAAGGGTTAGCGTTAGCCTAAACTTTGTTTATCGACATATTTTTATTGTTTCTGTTAATTTCTAAGTTTATTTAGACATTGTCATTTTGAAATCTCTATAAATGATTAAAAAGAAGAGCAACAGAATAAAATAAAATTTCAAACTTAGCCCACTGGTGGGTTGTTCTTTATTTAGAAGACTCTGAGGGCCCCCCATGTGGTCCTTGAGGGCACCTTGGTGCCCATGGGCGCCGCGTTGGTGACCCCTGGTCTGGGATATAGATAATATAGTAACACCTCCTTTCTGACATCTTCCGGCAGTGACGTCACGGTGAGGTAAGCCTAGCGCCATTCTCTCTATCTCTACAAGCAAAATCAATAGGAACTACTAGACACTTTTGAAATCGACAACAATTATTGAAGATTTCCAGAGGACTTCACCATTGAAATTCACCAGAGCTATAGTGAAACTGACAATGCCCATGTGCATGGCAGTTGGATGTTGGAATACATCGGGTAAAAGTAAAAATTAAATGAGTTATTTAGACTTTCGTGTTCATGAACCTCCACGGACGGGTTCGTCATTGGTTTTCAACTTGAAGAGGGAGGATAGCTACTATAAAAGCACGTTCTGACAGCACTGGGACTTGATCAACAGCCGATACCGCACCATGACGTCACAAACCTATAGGTGGCAGTAGTGTTCTTTGACAAACATGGCTGCCTATTGTAAAGTACATTCAAATGAACATTACTCTTGATTAAAAACACTCCGTAAAAATTCAAAAAAATATCCACTGGACTTGGTTTCCAAGATTTGAAGACGTTTCGCACCCTCTCCAGGAAGCTTTCTCAATTCAAATATATATAACGACATTTGAATTGAGAAAGCTTCCTGGAGAGGGTGCGAAACGTCTTCAAATCTTTGAAACCAAGTCCAGTGGATATTTTTTGAATTTTTACGGAATGACTATGACCATAATTAAAAACACATATCATTTATTGAACAATATAATAATTTTATATTTAAAGTACTTTCAGAAGTTTCTATTCTGAATAGGACCGGACTTCTCCTTTAAGTTTTACAAGAACAACAACCTAAAATGATTTAACTTTCATTTAAGCAGCAAAGGAGTAGTTTTTTTTTTTTTTTTCTTTGTTGTAAAGTGTAGTAGGAGTAATGAAATCTTTAAAAAGAAATAAGGGGTTTGAATGACATTTCTCTTTTTCTCCTTGTGTCCCAGTTATAAGTGTTAACAGGCCTCTGGACTATGAGATGGTTCCCAAGGGGATGATCTATTTGACAGTGATGGCCAAAGATGGGGGAAACCCAGCGCTTAACAGCACCGTCCCCGTCACAGTGGAAGTTATAGTAAGTGCAACCTTGTAGTTGAATGAAATAAGAGCTGCAGCTGAATTTTCCACCAGGAAAATTTGTGTGTGAATTTTTAACCAAATAATTAAGGGGAGATACGGTTGTATATATTTAGACTCGAAAGTAAAATTCTAACTTTTTGTGGGTTGCATTTTTTATTCCAAAACAGTAAAAGAAACAATCCATTGGACTTTGTTTCCAAGTTTGAAGACGTTTCGGTTCCCATCCAGGAAGCTTTTTCAATTGAAAATGTCAGAAATAGCGTTGGGTTCCAGGCTGTCATGTTTTGTTTTAGGCTCCTAACCCACATGCAGAAACACTCGGAAACAGGAGAAAAAGTTCAAAGGTTTATTGAATTAACAGGTCAGGGGGTTATCAGATTCAGGACTGGTCACGACTGGTTTCTCTGCAGAGGGGGACAGAGTGGTTAGCAGATATCCAGGTATGTTTGCAGGTTGAATGAGTGCAGGTCTGTACCTGTTCAGAGATTCAGGCTGAGCGGCAGAGGAGGGGAACCAGGAGGGTCCAGAGGCTGAAGGCAGGCAGAGGCAGAGCTTGATTTCTGATCTTGCAGTTTCTGATCTTCCAGTTTCTTCTGAGAGTGGGCAGGCATGTTACTGACAGATTGACTCTCCCGGGTTCTTCAGAGATCAGACAGGCTTGTTTCAGACTGAGAAACTCTTCCAGAGTTTCTGGGTTCAGACAGATTCTTCCTTGGAAGCAGAGAGGACAAAAACAGGTTAGGTTCTGGTTCAGGTTTCAGGGGAGTCAGAGAATCAGACAGGCAGGTCGGCTAAGGTTTGCTAACCATAACTGGCTTAACACTCTGGCACTGGAGTGTTGCTCTGCCGCTGCTTAAATGCTGGTCTCCTGATGAGCAAATGAGCCGCAGGTGTGGTAGTCAGCTTCAGCTCCAGGAGACCTAGGACGCCCTCTGCTGGAGAAAGGTGGACAGACCTCCAGATCCCAACTCAGGCTTTATACAGGAGCCCTGCAAAGCCTTGTTTTTGTTTAGAAAAATGGGCCATCCCTTTGTAATGGGGGTCGTTTGACTTTTTTGTTAGCCTGTAATGCCCCATCGTTAATGTTAGGTTTATTCAAAGATGATTATAAAATTAATGTGTGTTTATGAAACATTTGTGCGAGGGGATTCTCCACTCCTGTCTTATGATTCAGTCAGGAGACCATCCTGCCTTGTCATTCTGATGGAGCGTCCTGTCTTCATGAACTGATCAAATGTTCTGTCAGAACAATACTCTGTTTGTAACCATGTTTCATGTTCTGTTAATAAAACGCTCTGCGGACGAGGTCCCTGGGAGACAGTGTGTTTGAGTCTGGGGTTCAACTGTCTCTCCTTTGTGCAGAAATTGTATCGATAATTGTGTATTTCAGTTCTTCCTTTTTCAAAAAACCTACATTTCATGAACCCGACAGTTAACCACCCCCCTTTCAGAGACATAGACAGGTATGGGGCATTACAGGCTAACAAAGAAGCCAAACAACCCCCATTCCTAATGAGTGAACTTGTTCGTCTGGTTGAATTTGTTGGATGGTTCAGTAATTATCTGACTGATCGATCCCAATGTGTCAAATCAGATAAAATTTGTTCTAGTACATTGTCACTAACTAAAGGAGTGCCCCAAAGCTCCGTTTTGGGGCCTCTACTATTTACTATCTATGTGAACAATGTTGGCCAGGATCTTAACTACCATTTTATGCTGATGACATGGTTTTTTACAGTTTTGGAAAAAACCCTAGTGCGTGTGTCTCTACTTTACAAATTGCTTTTAATTCGGTTCAGCACAGGCTTTCATAGGCGGATCTACTGGGGTGGCATAGGGTGGCAAATGCCACCCTAAATGACAGCCTTGCCACCCCTGCTGCCACCCCAGTTGGCGGTAGGGGTGGCGAGGCTTATAAATTATGGATCATTTGAGAATTACGACCGCTAATTTCCAATGTCGGACTGCAGTGAATGCAGCACGAGATGACAGAGAGCGACTGTGACTGATTGTTTTGAAAACCGAATGGGGCAAAGCGAGGGAGCCAGTGGTCATGGGGAGAGGAGAAACGGGATGAAACAGGTAAAAATTGATTAACTATCTATCGAGAATGAAATCATAATGAAAGCACAATGTTGCTAGCATAGCTGCAATGCTGATTTTGAGATAATAAAAATCAGGTTGCAGAACGTTTTTTCTCTATCTATGATGTTAGTTAGGCCTGACGTTTCAGGCTCATAAAGACATATTTGCGGTCAACTATGACAGAAAAGAGACGATCACGTTTGGTTGTACTCAAATCAAAGCGCACAAAGGCTTTGGATCTAAATAAAGTTGTGAAGCGTTTTGCTGAGCAACATGGAAATCACTGCATTCAGCTGTTATAGTCATGTCAACTTTATGTTATGCTCTCTGCTGAGCCTTTACAGAGCCGTTACATTTTGTTTTGGCACCTGAGAAAATCTGATATTTCCTTTAATAAAACCAAAAGTGTTAAAAATGTGATACTGGTGTGAATCCTGCTTAATATGAAGCAGTGTTGTTGTTTCTTTTTTGTATATATAATATGAAACTATCCAGAAATGACCTGTATGAACCTACTCACAAGCAATATGTATTTTTATGTTGCTTCTTTTCAGATTTGTGGAGATTTTGATGTAACATACAGAACCCGCCTTTTTGTTGATTTGTTGATACAGCAGTACGGAGGACCTACTCTGCCATATTTAAAAATAAATACAGAAATAAAAAAATGCTTAATAAATAAATAAGCATACAATTAATTGCCACCAAAATACAAACAACAAATAAATGTAAGTAGAAATTAAATTATACAGCTAGTCATAAAGGTATATAACTCTTTTAATTGGCTTCTTTATTTCTTTGCCTTTTTAATATTTACCTTATTTATTTTTTTGTCATTTATTATCTTCAACTTCATTTTTTAATTACTTATATTTTTAAGTATTTATTTATGTGCATGTTATAATATTTTTGTCTGTTTGATTCTTCCTTTGTATTTTTTTACCCTAGTTATTTCTTCGCCGCTATTTCTTTCTGCCTGCCCTTTTAACATTTCTGCCTGCCATTATAATATAATTTCTAATTACATTTATTTGTTGATTGTATTTTTGGTGGCAATTAATTGTATGCTTATTTATTTATTGAGCATTTATTTATTTCTGTATTTATTTTTAAATATGGCAGAGTTGGTCCTCCATATACAGCTCTATCTACAGCATATTTACATGCATGAAATGTCCCTTTCATGTTGCCTTAACTGCTGTATGTCAAGTTACTGAGGAACAAATGGGGTAAATATGTGTTCAGAGTAAACATTACATAGATGTCCAGTACCTTGTTCGGGTGCCTTGACCCATTTATTTCTACTGTGTAGTTCTGCTCACTTTAGTGCAGCTCAGTCCATAGATCTCTGATGGGGAACTTTTTCTTTCTATAGTTAATTCTTTCTTTCTATAGTCAATCTCACACATCTGCCACTCAGCACCTGTGTCTTACCTTAATACCTTTCCTGTCATAAGGCCCCTCTAGAAGTAGTGTTATCATTCTTCTATCTCCTATTAAGTGAGATCACATTGTACGATGTATTATTAATATGAACTGTTTCACATGAAACACTAGTACTGTACATACTATTCTCACCAAACTGTGATAACTGTGATTAAATTCAGTGTAAACAAATGCCATATGTTGCCACCCCTAAAAAATTCCTGCCCCCCTCTTGCCACCCCATAAATATTTTTCTAGATCCGCCCCTGCAGGCTTTTAAAACTAGATCTTTCTTTAAATTCAAATAAAACTAAAATGATGTTATTTTCAAAAACAAAGACAAAATTGCAAAATAGCTATCCTCTTATCACCTTGGATGGGTCAGAGATAGAAAGGGTTCAATCTTTTAAATATTCAGGAATTTTAAATGATGAAAGTCTAAGTTTTAAACCTCATGTTGAACAATTGATCAAGAAACTCAGACTGAAAATTGGCTTCTTCTTTAGGAATAGGATTTGTTTCTCCTTTAATTCGAAGAAGAGACTGGTAGCTGCAACGTTTTTACCCATTCTGGATTATGGTGACCCAATCTATATCAATGCCCCAGATCAAGTTCTAAAAATTTTAGACGCAGTTTACCATGCCTCTCTACGATTTATCACAAATTGTACGCCTCGCACACACCACTGTGAACTTTACATACGTGTGGGCTGGCCAGCATTAGAGACTCGTAGAATCACTCACTGGTATACGATGATTTATAAGGGTATTCTGCGTCTGCTCTCCTCATACCTCTGTGACTACATTCAACCAAGAGCGGCTGGACTGTATTCTCTACGTTCTCAAGAGTCTTTGCTTCTGTCTGTACCTAGTGTCCGCACTGAAGCTGGAAAGACAGCTTTCCAGTACTCTGCCCCCACAGCATGGAACAATCTTCAGAAAGACTGGAAGTTGAAGGATTTGATTCCAATCGGACATTTTAAACGATTGCTTAAAGGTTTGGAAATGAGATCTATGGTTTGTAACTGTTTTATGAATTTCTAATTATAGATAGATGTAATTGTAAACTGTAATGTAAATTGTAATGTAATCTTTTGCCGCTGTCTTGGCCAGGACTCCCTTGAAAAAGAGATTGTTAATCTCAATGGGACTTTTCCTGGTTAAATAAAGGAATAAATAAAAATAAAAATTTGCATGTTTTCTAAGCCAAAACAAGGTTTTTTTTTTAGTTCACTCTAAAAAGCCACAAACTCAATGCTATTTCTGACATTTTGAATTGAAAAAGCTTCCTGGATGGATGGATTGTGTCTTTTACTTTTTTGGAATGACCATGACCTGGATGACTGAGAATTTTCACCAACGTGTTGTTAATTCCTCCTTATAAGCCATAAATTAGTATTTTAACACCATTAATAAGAGTATGTATGATTTTTATTGGAGCAGTATGTTTTCAATGACACATCAACCTCTCAGTTTCCCCTTCTGACTCATCATTTCTCTGATATAATGTAAAAAATGTTTTGTCTTTCTTTATTTTTTTCTATTTAAAATTCAAAACTGGTAAACTGACCTTTGTTAAGAATATATAAATGCAGTCATTAAAGCACAATGAGGCGACGAAGCCGGTAGTCGTCAGCCTTCCAGTCTCAATTCCCACAGAAGACATCCATTATACTTTTTATTCATGAAACGGCAGAGAAGAATGGATGAATATTCTTTGATATGCATGGACTATAGCTATTTCTATACACATCTTACATGAGGGAGAAAAACCAGACGGGATAGATGTTGACAATTGAGCGTTGCCCCTATGTCTCTCTGCCTCTGCCTCTCTCTGTCGTGACTCACACCACAGGGGTTTATCAGCAGCTGGCAGCATCTCACTCGCACAATGCTTTGCACCAGTGTAACTCGGAGCCCAAATAGATAATTGTCCTAGTGACTGTTGTTAAAGTGTTAACATTTCTCAGCAGCTCACGCAGTGGGGATCTTCTCTGTGAATAGCCAGAGAACTGGAAATGTTGATGTGAATTGGAGTCTTATTCAGGAGTGGGAGGCTGTGAGAAATTTAAATGCTCTTACTTAATCTGTTTGAAAGCAGCTGTTGTTACAAAGTTCTTGTCATTTTACACTGTTCAGAGTTATTGCTTTTCAAACAACATCTATCGATCCTCTCCTGCTTATCCAAGATCAGAATGTGGAGGTTACAGGGCTATACATCTTTTTCAGCAGAGATACTCTGCAGCTCCTTTGAGTGGATTTCGGTGTGGCCCCCCCGGTCAAACTAATATATTGTCCTGGGTTGTCTGGAAGGCCAAAAAAACCTCTAGAAAGATTCCTCCAGGTCGCATCTAAATCAGATATCCTAGACACTTCTAACTCTTTTTAGGCCAGCGATTGAGAAGCTCTTTTTCCAAACTTTCCTGTGGTGAACAAGCCTCACTGGAAAAAAATCTAAATCTAGATAAGCAATTTTTTTCTTTAAATAAGTGCATTTGTTCTTGAATTGAGGAGGTAAAAGAGACATTTTGCCAATAGAACAAGACAATATACATTTAAAATAAGAAAACACAATCGCATTGTCTTATTTCAAGTGCATTTTATCTAATTATCTTATTTTAAGAGCAAAAATACTCATTCCATTGGTAAACTATCTCATTTACCTACTTAAAATAAGGATAAATACACTTAATTTAAGAAATATCTACTTATTTCTTGATCGTTTTTGCAGTGCTCTCAGTTGGTCTGTACACTGCCAAAAAATCTAAATCTTGATAAGTCATTTTTTCTTAAAATAAGTGCATTTGTTCTTGAATTGAGGAGATAAAATAGACATTCTGCCAATGGAACAAGATAATTTACACTTAAAATAAGAAAACACAATTGCATTGTCTAATTTAAAGTGACTATTATCTAATTATCTTATTTTAAGAGTAAAAATACTGATTCCATTGGCAAACTATCTCATTTACCTACTTAAATCAAGGGTAAATAAACTTATTTTAAGAAATTTTTACTTATTTCTAGATCGTTTTTCAAGTGTAAGAGGACTTCCAACCACACTGAAGGTCATTTAAAGCTTAAGTCCAGTCATTACAACAGTAATAATAATCCACAGCTACCTCAGTAGTCTCTAGACAGTTTTCCAGAAGTTGAAGTCAAGCCTCAAAGGGCTGATTGTTGACATTAGGTATAAGTTACACATAAGTTGTGGTGTCTAGCTTATCCAAAACCTATGAGTAACTTGCACATAACTTATGTGTAACTTATCAAGCACATATCTCCAGCACATATCAACACGACCAACAGATTTCCTAGCAGGCAAGACGCTGAATCTGCTGGGACTGCAAACAACTATTAAAAAACAAAGGTGCTGCCCATTTAGCTTCAGCCATATTGAGATATGATAACTTGATCTGTCACTGCAAAAAATCTAAATCTTGATAAGTCATTTTTTCTTAAAATAAGTGCATTTGTTCTTGAATTGAGGAGATAAAAGAGACATCTTGCCAATGGAACAAGACAATTTAGATTTAAAATAAGAAAACACAATTGCATTGTCTTATTTCAAGTGAATACTATCTAATTATCTTATTTTAAGAGTAAAAATACTCATTCCATTGGCAAACTGTCTCATTTACCTACTCAAATCAAGGGTAAATACACTTAATTTAAGACATTTTTACTTATTTCTAGATCGTTTTTCCAGCCTTCAACCAGCAGCTCCAGGGCTGCATGTGGCCCAGTGACTGATTTAATATATTAGCAATCAGGTATGGGCTGTTTTCTGTTCCAAATGATCACAGAACGCATTAGTTCCACATCCATAAAGAACTTTTCTAGATAAGGACACAGATATCAATAAAAGCCACTAAGGACCCCTTTACTCTAACTTCCAGGAACTAGCATGTGTAGCCCCCCGCTGTCACAGCAGCCTGGATTTACTCTACACAGAGTTTTTAATCTCATAAAGTTCTTTTTATAAATAATTTTTTTGGCTGAGGTCTGCAAACCCTCAGAGCTATCCTAAACTATTCAACTGATTCTGTCTGAGCCATATTATGTTACTTCCTGTCAAAGGTTTCACCTTTCTTAAGATTGTTATTTCATTGGCTGTTTCCTCTTGTTCAGTACGTCCAAACAAACTTCTTAATGTTTATTTTTTTCCACAGGATGAAAATGATAATCCGCCTGAGTTCAGCAAACCTTCTTACGTCATTAAAATCCCAGAGAACCTTAATGCAGGTAGGAGTTTTAATGTAGTTATGGTGCTAAAGTGATAAAACATATTTTCTTTCTGCGTTTTGTAGTGTTGCACCGATACTGATACCTGAACTTGAGACACTTTGCCAATGGAACAAGACAATTTACATTTAAAATAAGAAAACACAATTGCATTGTCTTATTTCAAGTGAATATTATCTAATTATCTTATTTTAAGACTAAAAATACTCATTCCATTGGCAAATTATCTTATTTACCTACTCAAATTAATGGTAAATACACTTAATTTAAGACATTTTTTCTCATTTTTAGATGGTTTTTGCAGTTGGGTGTAAAAGGTGCAGTTCAGTCTGTAGTATTTAGCCCTTTTTAAACTGCTGTTAATGCAGTAAGACCAGATCAGCTTCAAATCTTTTAGATTGTATGGTTTATACAGCAAACACGTCCGTTACATGCTGTGATAATTATGCTGCAAATCTGCATATTCAAACAATATATATGTACTTTTGGGAATTCTTTTCTGCATCTTTACGTGTGTCACGTTGTAATATGTCTGCATGCTTTAACCTGCGCTTCAACACTGTTTTGAGATGCTCACTCAGAATGTAGGATGTTGGGTCCTCCAGGGAAATTCATTCATTCATTCTCATGCATGTGAAGCCTCTTTTCTTCCCAGACAATAGATTAGTTTCCAGTCACCAGAGGAAAATGGGATATCTGACTGCCCCTTTCTCTCTCTTTTAGCTGCAGAAAAAGCTCGCCATTCTTTATGTTCCACACACTGTTTAATAGAGCACCTCTTTGAGCGGTTTGAAGGAACGCTGAGGGTTAGAGCAGTATTTGGCCCTCAGGTGGAGGCCTAAGGCTGCAGCTTCTAGACACAGCTTAGGGCTAGCCCTGCAGCTCTGGCAAGCATCTCATCCCCATAGCAGCCTTGGTATTGATCAGTTCGATGCCAAGTAACAGTCTAATAATCCACTAATCCATAAACCCACTCACTGCTATGCCATCAGTGTCACTATGGAAAGAAATAAGCTTTGCAAGTGTCACTGCAGCCAGTCTTCCTCTGATTTTCTTCTTTTAAATGCTCTCAACAAACAGTAATAGGCAACTTTCTTTATGTTTGTGTCTCTGTCTCTCTCTGTCATAAAAAAGGGGCAACTGTACTGGTTGTAAATGCAACCGACTTGGACGCCTCGCGGGAGTTTGGCCAGGCTTCACTCATCTACTCCCTGGAAGGCTCCTCTCAGTTTCGCCTGAATTCGCGCTCAGGTTCGTTAACCAGTCAGAATAAGACGTTTACAGCTTTTCAACCTGCTGGAGTCTGTTTAAATCAGCTTTTTCTCAAACTGTTTAGTTGGTTGATAGTTGAGCAGTGGCTGTGAATACCCTGATCATGTTTTTTTCAGTTCTTTCTGAAATGTTCTGCCGCTGATAAACTGTAATGCTGTAAATTTCTTCATCTCTGTTTCAGGGGAACTCACAACCACAGTCCTGCTGGACAGAGAGCAGAAGTCGGAGTATATCCTGATAGTGAGAGCTGTGGATGGAGGATTTGGCCCTCAGCAGAAGACTGGCATTGCCACCGTAAAAACTTTAAAGTCATTGTTTAACTGAACAGCTTGTCTTCAAGTCTTACAGTAGCACAGACATGTTCACAAGTCATTTTTTGCAAGTCCAAGTCAAGTCTCAAGTCTTGAGAAGGCCTGTCACAATTATCAATTAATCGCACAATAGATTCTAATCACTTGATTAATTAAAAAAAGTGCAATAATTTGCGTGCTTGCTTGTTTCTCCTTGTGTTTTCATCTCCGTCACTGAGACGGTATAGCTTAAAGTTTACTATTATATCTATGGAATGATCATTATCTTGAACTGGTAAATGAAAAATACAATTTAAAAAAGCACACACGCTATTTTTTTTCAGTTAAATTTTGCATCTTTGTTTTTTTTTCTTTCAAAAACAACAATTTTCTTACAGTATTTACCTGACATTTATGGTTACAACCTTTTATAGTTTTAGGAGTAAATGTCTGCTCTTTTATTTTTAAGTGAAAATGAGGACTGTGGAAAAAAAAAACAATCACAATCCTGCTTTTTATTAATACATATGAGGTTAGCAACTACAACAGATAAGAAAAACCCTAAATAAATACCAGGACAATAACAATCCTTTCATAAAAGAAACATTGTGGCAATAACTTTTTGTAACTTAATGCCCTGGAACAGACAGAACCGAGTTGGCGGGCAGTATTTTAAATTCAATTCAGTTTATTTATTTAGCGCCAATTTACAACATTATTCACAACATTTTTCTCCTGTACGACTGTCATGAAGTTTTTAAAGCTTGGCTAGTCGATCATGCATGCATGCGCACGGGCAGATATGTCACGTAGCGTTGCGTCAGTGACGTTAGTGCTACGTGACAGTGTGACAGCCCCTTTGCCATTTTTATTTATTTATTTTTTTTTTACCTCTTCTGTGTGCGGGTAAGGCGAGCGGCGATCAGTCAAGTTAGTAAAACAAAAAACACTTAGAAATAAAATATTGTTCACAAGTCAGAAATCACGAGTCTCAGTCGAGTCTGAAGTCCTTCAAATGCAAGTCTAAGTCGAGTCTAAAGTCATTAAAAATGCGACTTAAGTGCAACTCGAGTACGAGTCACAAACTCGAGTCCCCATCTCTGCAGTAGCAGCCATTCAAAATGGCCCTTCCCAGTCAAAAGCCAGCCGAATGGCAGCAAAATCCCCTCCAACTTCCAGCAAATTTCCTTCTCATGGGCGTGCATATTTTTCAACACCCTTTCACTGAATTACAGGGTCTAACCAGGAGATAACGCTTCTCTTAATGTCCACAAATCATGAGAGAAAGAATATTTTAGATGTTTAAAGAGGAATTGTAGGGGACCAGCCAAGGACCCATCAATGGCTACTACTGTACTGTTTGTTTTAACCATAGTGGTAAAAAAAGAATCTTAAATCAAGATACACTCATCATGTATGTGAATATTCTACAAAATATTGGACTTAAGAATGTAATGAACCCTTCTATATTACGCCAAAGCAAACAATTTATATTAAAATGTTAAAACCAGTTTCAAAATGACAAAGACAGGTACTATTATAAACACAATTTGGAAAATGGATCATCTTTGGAGAAGATCGTTGAGGGTAGAGCCGGGCGACACAGACTTAAAATCTTCTCACGATTGTCATGAAGCGGTGTTTGTTTGGAGGACCCAAATGCAGAGACCAGTAGGCAGAGGTGAATTTAAGTGGGTTTATTAAGGTTCACAGGTCCAGGGGCAGAAATCAAAATCCAACAGAAAATAACAAACGTACCAGAACCAAGGAGACATCAGGGGTAAACCAAAAACTCTGGGAGCCAGGGAGAGACGAGGAAGGCAGGTAGATGTTAGACGAGGATCCAGCAAACAGAACTGAAGAGGGAGGGCTTTTAAAGGGGACAGAGACAAAGAGTGAGCTAACGAGGGGATTGAAAACAGGTGAAGGCAGAACAGAAAACAGAGCAAGGGAAAGAGGACACAAGAGGGCAGCAGAGGACAACAAATGGAAAACCAAGAAAAACAGGAACAAACAAACCAAGACTCTGACAACGATATTTTGTTGTGATGGTTAAAAACTCTCCATTCCTCCTTTGAAGTCGGTTTTAGGTCGCTGTTTGGCTGTTAATGCATGCAACACAGGGGTGGAAAGTAACAAATTACATTTACTCAAGTTACTGTAATTGAGTACTTTTTATGAGTAATTTGTAACTTTCTGAGTAGTTTTTCAAATTATGTAATTTTTACTTTTACTAGAGTAAATTTTAACCTAAGTAGTTTTACTTTGCTACATTTAAAACCCCCTCAAGTTACTGTGTAAAAAAAAAAAAAAATACTGATGATGAAAAATTTCGGCTGGAAATTTATACCCCTGTGTCACAGAACCGACACATCATCGCCATTAAAAAATAGAAGAAGACTTTTGACTTTTAACAGCACTTAATTTACACAATTCAAACATATAAACAATTGATGTAAAAACAAGTGTCAGTTAAAATAATTAAATGAGGAGCTTGTTAATAACAGTGGGATCCTGTTGCGTTTTAGTTTGATTTCTGGTATCTTTTGGGCATTTAATTTTGTGTGCATTTTGAAAACTTTAAAATGTAGTTTAAATTTCTTTATTCCTATCATGGTGTCTGTTGGACAGTAGGATTGAAAATTGTTTGCACTTTAGGGTACAGGTTCTGACTGTCCTTGTGCTGTGAGGAAGTGTGTTCTTTAGCCTAGCTGATCTTTTGCAAGTGTGGATGTCCACTGAAATACGCCTTGAAATCGATTAAAACACCTTGTGCTAAATTCGATTCACGACTCATCCTTTTTTGCATTAAATAACTCAAAGTAACTAAGTATCTTTTACTCAAATTAGACTTTAAATGAAGTAATTTTGTACTTTTACTTGAGTAAATTTTGAGATGGGTAATTTTACTTTTAGGCAAAGTAAAGATACTTTTACTCGATTACAATTTTTTAGTACTCTTTCCACCTCTGATGCAACATCAATCCAATCCCCACTATCACAAATAATGGTCCTGAAAAGAAATGTATACATTTCTAATATTCTTCTTCAGTGCACCAGATACAGAAAGGAGAGTGAATAAGCATCCCACAGTAATGCATTTCATTATATTCTTTGAACATATTTAAGCCCCAATAAAAAAGAAAGGAATAAAAAACTAAGGATTAAATCCTATTTTAATTCCAAATCCTAAATATTGCAACAGCGATAAATGAGTCTGGTGCTGCTGGGATCCTCAAAGCAGGCATACGATAGATCCTGATCAGTGCATCTGGCCACAAGGGGTCCATTGGGCATTTTACATCTATAATAATGTAACCTGTGATGCATTCAATGCCTTTCCACATGTGCAATGTCATTGGTGGTGTGGTGTGTAGAAATCAGATTAAAATAAATGGCTGTAGAGGCCTAAAATGTTAGCATTTCCATCCAGGTCCTATTTTGGACAAAAATAACTTTGTTTTTGATGTCACTGTAATTAATTGCATCCTTAGTACGCATTAATATTAATTCATTAATGATTCCTTTTGTCTTTATCTTAGGTGAACATCACCATCCTTGACATCAATGACAACGCCCCGCTGTGGCGAGACGAGCCTTACGAAGCCAACGTCGTGGAGATGAGTCCCTTAAACACTGATGTTATCTCTGTGAGTGTGAACAGTCCATCCCACCAAACCTTCCTGCGCCACTGCTGATGAAATTCGTTGTAATGTGGAAAAAAACAAAAACAAAACAAAAGTTGATTTTATTTTGTTTAATATTAATGTCTAGAAATAAAAGAAGTAAACCAAAGATCATTTTTCATTCCAAAATATGCAGCAGTGAAGTTCACAGCTGCATTGGAGGTTGTGCTTTATTTAGCAAAACATCTTCTGTAAGCCACTGCAGTGCCCAGAAGTATTATATTAAATGTTAGCGGTGGCCCTTCACTGGAAAAAGTAATTTTTTCTTAGAATAAGTGCATTTGTTCTTGGATTGAGGAGGTAAAAGAGACATTTTGCCAATGGAACAAGACAATTTACACTTAAAATTAAAAACACAATTGCATTGTCTTATTTCAAGTGCATATTATCTAAATATCTGATTTTAAGAGTAAAATTGGTCATTCCGTTGGCAAACTATCTCATTTACCTGCTCAAATTAAGGGTAAATACACTTAATTTAAGACATTTTTTACTAATTTTTAGATTGTTTTTGCAGTGTTTGGTTAGAGCAGAAAGTAAGACATAGATCACTCCAGAGGCGCTGCAAGCTTCCTACTCCACCCTGGGTCAAATGCAGAGGATTTAAATGCAAATGCAGCAAAAGTGAAGTTGATTATTCTTTATTGTTGTCTCTTAGTGCATTGTTGCCTTTTTTAATAGAGCTGAACTGATTGGACCATTATTTACCCTGTGCTACTATTTTTTGAAAGTTTGTGAAATATTTTTAATGCACATGGGAGGTTCTAAACAGGTTCCAACCGGGGCCAGTAGCCCTGTAAAGCTCGTTCTGGCCCCTTTTATGGCCCCTGTACTGACAACAAAATACTAAATTAGTTTTTTATTATGTCTAGTGACAGTAGAGGTCGTAAATAGTTGGTCGCTTGAACCAGTTGAACCTTTGGCTGTTACAGTTTAATTATTTAGAAATGAAGGTATGTGAGCGCATACGATCCATGTATGCAAGCCTTAAGGGGTGTTTATCCTCCCGCAGCAGTGTGGTGCAGTGAGCTGGTGACAGATATTTTGGATTTATGCTCGATATTCAATTCAATTAATTTTATTTATATAGCACCAAATTCACAACACATGTCATCTCAAGGCACTTTACAGTTCAACCAGATCATACAGTCAAATTGATACAAAGTTTTCTATCTAAAGAAACCAGTTGATTGCATCGACTCATTGACTCAAATACAATCCCTCACACTAAGCATGCTTTTGGCGTCAGTGGAGAGGAAAAACTCCCTTTTAACAGGAAGAAACCTCCAGCAGAACCAGGCTCAGTGTGAGCGGCCATCTGCTGAGGCCCACTGGGGTTCAAGGAGACAGAAGCAGAGATAGAAAAAGCAGCTGCAAAAGGCGGCCCCGTCCAGGAAACACACAGCCAGGCAGACGAGCTCCGAGCCAGCTCCCATGCCAGAGGACGAAGAGAGCACATCCAGTTAGTCACAGTCAGAGAAACAGGGCCACACTGGGAAACAGGCCGATCTCCAGCATCTATAAACAGCGGCGGCGTTATGTTGTTCCACGCCACAACGCAAGAGGGCCAATCGGGAACTAGCTGTGGGTCTAGATACGGCCGAGGCGGAGAGGAAGTGGGGGCAAGTTTGTGCGACAACAGAGGGACATGAGGGCCAAAAAGAGCGGGGATTCAGGTGGAAAAAGGGTCCATCTTCATATGTCGTTTTCCACAATGGCATTCAGAAAAACAAAACAAGCCTGTAAGGGACCAAACAGGAAATACGCATAGAGTAGAGTGGATGTACTTCTGACCAATCAGAGGCGCTGTCTGTGGTCACCTACAATTTTGGAGAGGTGCACCAGAGTGTCTGTGGAAGGGGCGGGGGGGGGGGGCACATTTGCTTTCATTGCGACATGCGCAGACGACCTGGTTTCTTTTGAGTTTTCTGAGCTTAGAAACACTTTAACTCTCATGTTTTCTTCCAGCAATGGAACTAAGTATTTTTTTATTGTAATTGAAGGTTTTTAAGATATTAGAATATGGGTTTCAATAAGATATAGTGTGATCAATTATTTAAGGTTGCTTAATAGAAGAGAAATTCGTCTTCCCTTATTTGAGCTGAAGGAAGTGAGAAACAGCTGGAGCTTTAGGAGGACTCCTCGTCCTCCTCCTCCTCCTCCTCCTTTACTGATGGACTCATATCCAGAGCAGTTTAGGTCATTTCAAAGTAAACTTAGCTATTATCCCAAACTCTCTCTCTGTCCCGTCGGTGTCTTTGCAGTGTTTTGTTTGTAATGAAGTCCTGATTGTCCATTAATTAAGGAGGCGTCGCCGAGTGTAATTAAAGGAGTCTGATTGCTAATTAAAGTGTAGCCTGTAGTTATATGCATAACAAATTATTCAGCTTCTAGGCAGAAGAGGAGGCGAAGCTCAGTCTTGCAGAGCACAAGTGTGAAACGAAGAAGAGTTGGAGAAAATCAAATGAAGGCGACGGCTGCTCTCTGCTAAAATGTTGCTACTTTTTCCACTTTGTTGAGCCTATTCCTCAGTTGACTTCCTCCTTGGTGCGATGCAATGCACACTGTATATGAAATCCTGTGCTCACTGCATAGACACTATTGCCCCACTGTCCACTTTCCGATGAATCTGACCATCCAGGCTCACAGCTCAGTGATTGGGCCCAGTGTAGCCTGGACCCATCCAGTGTTTCTATGGCGACTGGAAGCCACCTGCTGATTTCTTCTAGGTGTCCAGTGAGCCGATGAATTTGGCTGCTGCGCCCAGTCAAGGGCTCAACTCACTCAAATCTCTCTGCTCCCCACTATCAGAGCTTTAGCCTCTTACATTCAGCTCTATACCAACATAACTCTCTAAAGCTCTCCTCTGCCTCTCTGGAGGAACTCTAAACCCAGGTTTGATCATCCAGGCAAATATCATTGAATGTGTTTCTCTCAGAGCAGTATTGATTACTGGAACAGAGCTCCCACTGCACGACACCTTATTTCACCTACCTTGTCTGTGTTTTGGCTAATCAACGAGTCTCAGAGATGCCAGCCTAACATGTCTTCTTAATAATTAAACGCCTACAATAGCCTTTGTTCCTCTAATGACCAATTAACCATTTTCCAGCAATTTTAGTCAAGGCTGTAAATAATTGATCAGCTCTTTAAAAATCAGCCTGTGCTTTAGCTCGGCTTCAGGCTCCAAGCATGTATCATCCATCAACATTGCAAGAGAAAAACAGCTGCATTCATTTTTCTTTAAGCTGGAACACCAACAGCTGGGAGGGAAGTTAGAGCGCCTAAAAAAGTATTCCTACCCCATTAACTTTTCATATTTCATCATATCACTGCAGACGTTCGTGCATATTGAGGGAATTTGTCATAAACCAGGTAACATTTTGTGCATAAACATGAAGAGGAGAAATCTGAAAAGCAAGGTGAACCTTTGCACTCAGAGCCCTGGTTATGGCAAAATAAATTAAATTAAATCTAACCAAACTGCCTGTGTAAATCAAATATAGAGAAAATAGCTTCTGTCTGTGTGCAAAGGAATTGTAAATATAAACATATCTCTAATCACTGCAAAAAAGTAATTCTAAGTAAGGCAATGTTTCTTAAAATAAGTGCATTTTCTCTTGAAGACACTGCACTGAAAAAAACGATGTAGAAATAAGTAAACATTTCTTAAATTAAGTATATTTACGCTTAATTTGAGCGGGTAAATAAGATTATGTGTCAATGGAATGAGTATCTTTACTCTTAAGATAGGATAATTAGATCATATACACTTGAAATCAAACAATGCAGTTGTGTTTTCTTATTTTAAATGTAAATTGTCTCTTTTACGTCCTCAATTCAAGAAGAAATGCACTTATTTTTAGAAAAGAATTACTTCTTTAGATTTAGATTTTTAACCTAGATTAACGTGGATTAAAACTGATCAAAACTGCAATGTCTTATTTCAAGTGCATAATGTCTAATTATGTTATTTTAAGGGCAAATATACAAATTTATCTCCTCAAATTAAGGGCACCTTGTACTTATTTTAAGATAGTTTTTGCTGTGAAGGCCTTAGAGTTTTGTTGCACTGCACTGGAAAAAATTGATATCTAGATAAGTCATTTTTTCTTAAAATAAGTGAATTTCTTCTTGAATTGAGGAGGTAAACGGGAAATGTTGCCAACTGAACAAGACAATTTACATTTAGAATAAGAAAACTCAATTGGATTGTCTTATTTCAAGTGCATGTTATTAAATGATCTTATTTTAAGAGTAAAAATGCTTATTCCATTGGCAAACTACCTCATTTACCTACTCAAATTAAGGGTAAATACACTTCATTTACGAAATGTTTACTTATTTCTAAATCGTTTTTCCAGTGTGGAAAAAAAATCAAACCTAGATAAGTAATTTTTTCTTAAAATAAGTACATTTGTTCTTGGATTGAGGAGGTAAAAGATACATTTTGCCAACGGAACAAGACAATTTACATTTAAAATAAGAAAAAACAATTGCATTGTCTTATTTCAAGTGCATATTATCTAATTATTTTATTTTAAGATTAAAAATACTCATTCCATTGGCAAACTATATCATTTACCTAGTCAAATTAAGGGTAAATAACCTCAATTTAAGAACTTTTTACTTGTTTCTGAATAATTTTTCCAGTGTGGAGAACTTCGGTAAAGAAAAACAGCATTAGGAAGACAAAGAAACACAGCAGACAGTCTCCTTCCCTTATCCTCCTTGTTTTCCCTCCTTCCATTTTCATCAAAAATCCCTGCATGTTATTTTCACCTTCCCCTCTACATTGAAGGTGTTGGCAGTGGATCCAGATAATGGGGAAAACGGGACGGTGACGTATGCGATCAGTCCTGCAAACCCTTTCTACACCATCGACAGCAGGACAGGGAAGATCCGCACCAGCGGGATGACTCTGGACAGGGAAAGCTCAAACTCCAGAGACACGGTCCTCATGAGGAGCATCGTAGTGTCTGCTGTGGACCGTGAGTAGTTTATGTTCATCTGAATGTGTGTAGTCTGTGGTTATCTGAATGTGTGCAGCTTATCAAGACAACAAAGATAGGATTTGTTGAGTTGATGGACTCTACTAATGGACACATATTCTCTTTTGTGTTTTGTATTCCTCTGTGTGCTTTGTTTTATGTTCCCTTCTGGCGCCCTCTGTAGGAGGCACACCTCCACTGCGTGCAACGGCCAGCGCCACGGTGTTTGTCAACCTGCTGGATCTTAATGATAACGACCCAACCTTCCTGAACCTGCCCTTTGTAGCAGAAGTACCAGAGGGACTTCCCATCGGAACCTCATTCTTCAGGGTAAAGACAACAAGAATGTTCCTGTTTAGAGGCATATTACACAGATACAGAGATGTTTATAGGAGTGCACTGCAAAAAATCTCAATAATTATTTTCTAAAAATAAGTGCATTTGTTTTGAATTAAGGAGGTAAGTCAGACACTTTGCCAATGCATCAAATTAATACATTTAAAATAAAAATAAAAATTGCATTGTATGATTTCAAGTGCATATTTTCTAATTATCTCATTTTAAGAGTAAAAATACTCATTCTATTGGCAAATAATGATATTAACCTACTCAAATTAAGGCTAAATACACTTAATTTAAGAGATTTATACTAATTTCTAGATCTTTTTTTCAAGTGCATTGTCTCAATTAGCAAAGCGTCTCACTTACCAGCTCAATTCAAGAAAAAATGATTTTATTTTAAGAAACATTGCCTCAATTAGATTTACTTTTTTTTGCAGTAAATAGAGATTTATTTGCAGTATATGATACACTGCAAAAACCATTTAAAATGGTATGGTAAATTCTCTGCTTCTCTGATGGCAGACCTTTTGTAGGAGTAACAGGAATATTTCTTTCCTCAGGTTCAGGCAGTGGACCCGGATGAGGACGAGAACGGTCGCATTACGATGGCCCTCCAGATGGGCATGCCGCGCCTTGACTTCCACCTCAACACCTCCACCGGCGTTCTCACCTCCACGGCTGTGCTGGATCGGGAACAGATCGGCCACTACCACTTGAGGATTGTTGCACATGACGCTGGGGAATTTCCTCGCACCTCCACTTCAACTCTCACCGTCTCAGGTGACTTTT
The DNA here is from genome assembly GCA_030533445.1 of Cyprinodon diabolis. Lineage (NCBI taxonomy): Eukaryota > Metazoa > Chordata > Actinopteri > Cyprinodontiformes > Cyprinodontidae > Cyprinodon > Cyprinodon diabolis. Next base: position 40,368,958 of record CM060083.1, on the reverse strand, counting down.
GATTGGCTCTCTCTGCTTGAGAAAATTCCTAAACTGCTGACTGAATCTTGTTTCAATCTGATGACTTGATTAATTATGGAAGATGGTAAATTTCTTACACCCCGAGAGCTACTGGAAAACATGCCGCAGCCTACTGGTGGTTTGTCAGTAGAAGTGATTTGGGGCTTTTAAGATGATGAGGTATCACTGAAAGGACTGTGTTAAGGTATCCTTAACGTTCAATACAGTCTCTGAAAGAGGAAATACACCCTCATTAATTCAGAAAGAACTGATTAAGCTTTACAAGCGTTTACCTTCAATGCATAGAAGGAAAAACAACCCAAACGATAATGGCACATACAGAAAAAATAGAGAAAGTTAATGTTAAAAGGAAAAAACACCCATCAACAAGTAGCTGTTTTCTGTCTGACCTTTGAGTGGACTATTATGTTTTTTTACTTTGCTTAAACAACATCAGCTGGTTGGTTTGTGATCAAGTTTCAATCAGACTTCAGCTGTCAGACATACGAGGTCACATTCGACACTAGCGTACGTTAGCATTCAGGCCTATAATCACCTTTAAAGGTGATTATAGGCCTTTAAAGGTGGAAAAACAATCTAGAAATAAGTGAAAATTCTTTCAATTAAGTGCATTTACCCTTATTTTGAGTAGGTAAACGAGATAATTTGCCAATGGAATGAGTATTTTTACTCTTAAAATAAGATAATTAGATAATATGCACTTGAAATAAGTCAATGCAATTGTGTTTTCTTATTTTAAATGTAAATTTTCTCGTTCCATTGGCAAAATGTCTCTTTTACCTCCTTAATCCAAGAACAATTGCACTTATTTTAAGAAAAAAACAACTTATCTAGATTTCGATTTTTTTTTCCAGCGTTCCGTGTTTAAAGGTGCACTGCAAAAACAATCTAGGAATAATCAAAATGTCTTAAATTAAGTGTATTGAGCCCTTCTTTTCGTAGATGAATAAGATGATTTACCAATGGAGAGAGGATTTTTTACTCTTAAAATAAGGTATGTAGATAATATATACTTAAGACAATAAAATAGTTATTTTTTTCTTGTTTTAAATGTGAATTGTCTTGTTCCATTGGCAAAATGTCTCACTTTCCTCCTCAATTCAAGAAAAAAATCCCTTATTTTAAGAAATATATGTTTTTCCAGTGTGTTTGGACTCAAATGCTCAAATTGGTTTTATTACCAAACATGCTTTGGTCTCCTCCTCTTTCTAAAGAGTATTATTACAGAAGTTATGTGTTGGAAAAAATGATCACCTACATGTTGCTGTGCTTTTATTTCTAGAGAAGAGAAAGTGTTTCCTACCAGCTCTCCCTAACAGCACTGGAAAAAATATTTAGAAATAAGTAAAAAGTTATTAAATGAAGGTTATTTACCCTTAATTTGAGTAGGTAAATGATATAGTTTGCCAATGGAATGAGTATTTTTAGTCTTAAAATAAAATAATTAGATAATATGCACTTGAAATAAGACAATGCAGTTGTTTTTTCTTATTTTAAATGTAAATTGTCTTGTTCCATTGGCAAAATGTATCTTTTACCTCCTCAATCCAAGAAGAAATGCACTTATTTATTTATTTTTGAACAAAGACTTTATTTTATCAGATCATTATTCAAAATCAATGATTCATACAATAAGCCAGAAACAACAATTTCAATACAACCATACAAAAAATTGGGTAACAACAACCAAACAGGTCGGCAAGCTGAAGAGCCATGTTTTCTTTTTCCTTTTTCTTCTTTATCATTATTATATATATTTTTTTTTATTTTTTTTATTAACTTGGAGGATCAGACAAAGGAAAGATCCCTCTCGAGTAATTTTTATTTTTATCATAACAGAAATGTGTGTTTACGCTTATCCTACTACCACATTAACTGGAAATATGTCTTCAAAGGGTTCCATCTTTTCTCAAATAAACCAGTGGACAAGTTTAATTTTGCTGTTATTTTCTCCATCGTATAAACATTCACTAGTTTCTCTTTCCATTGATTTACAGTAGGGGGTGAAGGTTTATACCAGCATATTGTTATCATTTTTTTGGCTACGAGAACAAGGATACCAAATAAGTATTGCTCTTCTTTACTTAAATTATTTGGTGGAATTCCCAGAACAAAGATCCGGGGGTTCCAATCAATATCAGCATGCAAGATATTTGAAATTTTCTCTCTAATTCCTTCCCAGAATTTCTTAATCTTTGGGCAATCCCAAAATACATGAGTCTGATCTTGCACTTATTTTAAGAAAAAATTACTTATCTAGGTTTGATTTTTTCCAGTGAGCTGGTACACTGCAAAAAAATGAAATCTAAATAAGTAATTTCTTCTTAAAATAAGTGCATTTTTTCCTGAATTAAGGATTTAAGTGAGACACTTTGCCAATGGAACAAGACAATTTACACTTAAAATAAGAAAAAACAATTGCTTTGTCTTATTTCAAGTGCATTTTATCTAGATGTCTTATTTTAAGAGTAAAAATACTAATTCCATTGGCAAATCATCTTATTTACCTGCTCAAATTAAGGGTAAATACCCTTAAATTAAGACATTTTTACTCATTTTGAGATCATTTTTGCAGTGTACTTGTTTAATATCTCCACTAGAAAAAAATCTAAATAAGTCATATTTTCTTAAAAAGAAGAATAAGAAAAGACAATTGCATTGTCTTATTTCAAGTGCATATTATCTTATTATCTTATTTTAAGAGTAAAAATACTCATTCCATTGGCAAATCATCTTATTTACCTGGTCAAATTAAGCGTAAGTACACTTAAATTAAGAAATGTTGACTTCTTTCTAGATCGTTTTTGCAGTGTCTCTGAAGGGAAACCTGAAGCTTTAACTTTAACCTCTTCAGTCTGATGAAGCTTTTTATTTTTATTTTTTTTTTTTGGTTTTCTACTAACCATAACACGCTCTGTTTTTTCTATTAATATGAAAATGACCCTCCTCAGAGACAAGCGCTTTATGATTGTTTTGAAATTTTCTCATAACCAGTGAAAGTAATTGGAATCCTTTGCTGTTTGGTATTCCTGCATATTTGGTGATTCTTATCCAGATTTTTTAAGGTCTAAAATCAAACCATTTAACACTGGAGGTGTTTGATTCCACCGTAAAGAAATGTAACTGACTGTAAAAATCTACCTACTAATAAATAAGTTAAAGTAATCTTAGATTTTTCAGGGGCCATAATCGGAACCAGAATAGAGGGGAACAGAGAGTAAAACTAAATACCATTTACATTTTAAAGACAATTTTAGCATAAACCTTAAATGATGCATATTCATTCATTCAAAATGATTTTTTTTAATGCATAATCATCAGGTTAATGTGTGTAGTATTGATAAAGTGTACTTACTCAAAATGAATACTACACTGGAAAAACGAACTAGAAATAAGTAAAAACTTCTTTAAATTTGTGTATTTACAATTAATTTGAGTAGGTAAATGAGATAGTTTGCCTATGGAATGAGTATTTTTTTCTCTTAAAATAAGATAATTAGATAATATGCACTTAAAATAAGACAATGCAATTGTGTTTTCCTATTTTAAGTGTAAATAGTCTTGTTTTAGGAACAAATAACTTATCTAGATTTTTGATTTTTTCCAGTGTAATGAAGGTATTTATTTCAAATCCATAAAGTTTATTATTTGAATTGCATAATAATAACTTTATGGATTTAATACACTCATTTGTATTCATTTTGAGTAAGTATATTTTTTGATACCAAATACATAAACCTGATGTTTATTCAAAATAAAAAAAAGCTTTGTTATACAGATGAAATGCATCATGTTCGTTCATTTAATAGGTTTGTGGTACAAATATCTAAAAGAAAGTAAACAGGATTTTTTTTCATTTAATGAATTTACATAAATCTTAAAATTGGCTGAAATATTTCTTTCTGTGAAGTTTTTCAGTTGATTCTTTATTATTGATTGAAGCATTTCAAGTCATTCAAAAAATACTGCAACTAATTTGGTTTAAGTACACTGCAAAAAATCAGAATCTAGATAAGTCATTTTTTTCTTAAAATAAGTGCATTTGGTCTTGAATTGAGGAGGTAAAAGAGACATTTTGCCAATGGAACAAGATAATTTACACTTAAAATAAGAAAACACAATTGCATCGTCTTATTTCAAGTACATATTATCTAAATATCTTATTTTAAGAGTAAAATTGCTCTTTCCGTTGGCAAACCATCTCATTTACCTGCTCAAATTAAGGGTAAATACACTTAATTTAAGACGTTTTTTACTCATTTTAAGACATGTTTTACTAATTTTTAGATAGTTTTTGCAGTGTATTTGTGTTTGAAACGGAAGAAAGGACCAATTGAAAACGCCTATGAAACAGGGAGGCGGTGAATTGACTCTGAGCTTTTTGCAATTCTTCCCAGATTGATGAGCAGCAGCCGTTGCCTCTCTGAGGTCATTGCTGTCTTTCCAACCTGGCATTGTCTTCACATACCTGTCTGCTCCAACCCAACAAAAAACCTAAACTCCTGTTTTTCTAGAAATGTTCACAATCTGCCTCAAACTTTAAAATTAGAAGCAGAAAAGCTTCTAAAGCACCTAATTCAGAGGTCTTCAACAGGGGGTCTGCGACCCCTAGGGGTCCCCAGAGGTACTGCATCGGGGTCGCGAAAGTTTTGGTTGATTTTACTTTTTTTTTATATCCATTTTTTCCACTAAATAAAATGTCTTTAAATCCACATTAACATGAATTGAACACACTGTAGTAAACAGATAAATGGAGGCAGAAGATGTCTTTCAGTCACCAATGCCAGTGGCGGTTCTAGACCAAATGTACCAGGGGGCCAGCTTGGTTTTCCTGGGGGCACAGAAAAGCATGAAATAAAAAAAAAACAGGGCAAGGGATTCAAATATATTAAGGTTTAATATATTATAATATATAATAATATATTAGGTTTAATCAAAATTATATTTCTTATTAGGTCAATATACATTCATAATTTAGGAATTTTATATATTTTTGACTTAATTTAAGTTAAAATTACAGTTTTCTATAAAATCTGGAATAGAACAAAAAACTGATGCATTCAGCTTTAAACATTAGAGCAATTTCTTTTGAAAAAAAGAAAACTGGGATCCAATCTCAATATGGATGTTTCAAGCTGGGCACCGTTTCATTCACAACACCTGTCCATTCAACCAGGAATCAGATTCAGAAATACTTTAATAATTCCAGAGAGAAATTACTTTCATCACATTACTCCATCTGTAATAGAGTGACTATAGGACCAGTTTGATAGAACACAATTTCATACTATATATATATTTAGGGGGTCCCCGCTCCATCTCCCCATCAGTTTGGGGGTCCTTGGCCTGGAAAACGTTGAAAACCCCTGGTGTATTTCAATCTGCTGTAGCTTCATATTCTGCTTCATAAAACATTAAACCTTTGAATACGTCATTTTATTTAAGTTAACCAGTTAACCCAGTTAGGTTAGCTTCTCACTGCCATGCCCTGCTGCCTTACTTGTCCTCATGTGCATCTATCTGTGTGTCTCTGTCTGTGTGTCTGTCAGTTCTGGATGTAAATGATGAGACGCCCACCTTCAACCCCAGAGTTTACAATGTTTCCCTGATGGAGAGTGTCCCCAGAGACCACATCGCTGCGCGCCTCGTCTGCTTTGACAACGATGCTGGTCTCAACGCAGAGCTTAGCTACTTCATCACAGGTCAGAGGTCACAGCGGTCACACGTTTGTGGGTTTAGAGTGTTGCACAATTAAATGAACCGATCTATTGTACTGTGAAGCTTCACTGTCTACCATCCATGTCTGTGGAAATCTGTGCATATCTCTTTAAGAACTGAATTGCTGTTTCATTGCTTTTTTTTAAACCTGGATTTGTGTTTGATTTTTGTAGGTGGGAATCAAGACGGAAAATTCAGCGTTGGCTTCCGAGACGGCATCGTTAGGACTGTGGTGGGCTTGGACAGAGAGACTCAGGCGTTCTACACTCTGGTCATTGAGGCAATAGGTGTGTCATTCATTTGCATTTTGAAAAAAATAGAAAAAAAAAACTCTATTCAAAAGTAATCACACCCCCTTGAAGGTCTTTTTGCATATTAATAATCCAGGTTAAAAAAAAAATCCACAAAAAGTTGCGCAAGGCTTCTGTACTGCTTCTTCTTTGTTGTTGACCCACTATGCAACAGGTACCACTCAGTTTACCTGTAACTTTAGGGGGTTACAGGTAAACTGAGTGCCTAGGGGGATTGGTGGCCTAGTGATGAGGGCATAGGGCTTCAAATCCTGAGGTTGTGAGTTTGAAACCCACTCCCACAGACTGCCACTCTGGGTTCCTTAGCAATGACTGTTAACCCCACATTGCTCCCCGGGAGCATTGTGGGTTAAATAGGACTTTTACAGTCATCTTTATGTCTTTTATCCATGAAGCCGGGGTATTTAAGGAGCTGCAGAAATCTAAAAAGCTGAGCTGTTGATATCTGCAGCTCCTCCAGTGCAGCTTAATGCTTGAATTACTGCACCGTTTGCTCAGTCTGACAATTCAGGCAGACAGACTGATGTGCGGATTTCTGAAGATAATTGGTTTCACTTGATCTTATTTATCAGAGGGAGGTGGACCAAATCAACGTTAAAATAATTAGTTTTTAAATAAATTGGAAAACCAAATCTTTTTTTTTTTTTTCCGAATTACATATATGCACCAAAGTAACTTAAATTTAGAGTTTTTTTTTATGTGGAAAATAGTTCAAGTGGTATGATGACGTCTGCATCTGCATTTCTTCCTATAATTAACTGTTTTATTAACATGATTTTGTAAAGCTGCACTTGGGGATTTTTAAATTCTTGCTTCATCAAGGTAGATTTTCTGCTACTTGGACCAAACATACAAAAAAAGGTAGAAAAGACAGATCATGCAAAAAGTTTTAAACGCTGCTCTGACTTGCAAGATGACAGAAAATAACGAAATAAATAGCCGACCCTGAAAGGTTAACATGACTTCAGTTTAAATTAATTAAAATAGGCTAAAAAGTGTTAATGCAAAAAAAACTTTTTTTATTTAATTGTGAAGCAATAGGTTGCACGGGTGACAGAGAGTGTACCATGCCCCTACTGGTCCCTTCAGGGCATCTTAGATCAGATGAGACAATAACCATCCAACCGAGACTAAACACTAATCATACCTGCAGTAAATGTGGATGTTTTGTTTTTTTTGTTTTCTTCCTGCAGACAACGGTCCAGCAGGAAGCCGAAGGACAGGCACCGCCACCGTCTTCGTTGAGGTGCAGGACGTCAATGACAACAGGCCCATCTTCCTCCAAAACAGCTACGAGACCAGCGTTCTGGAAACCGTTCCCAGGGGAACGAGCATCCTTCAGGTAGGACAGGACGCTCAGCTAATTTAGATCCAGTCTTTGTTAGGGTCTCTGTGATTGGCTGAGTGTGCGACGCTTTATGCTTCCCAGGATTCCAGTATCACTATGCTCCACTTATCTGGAACAAACTTCCAGAAAACTGTAAAAGTTGGAAAAGCCTGAATTCCTTTAAATCAAGACTAAAAACACATTTGTTTAGGATTGCCTTAGACTGTTCTAGTTAAACAGTTCAACTAAAACATATTTTCTTTAGTCCAACTGTTTTTAATATTCTTTTTTGTTTCTGCATTTTTTATTTTATTTTATTTTATTTTTACCTACGTGCTTTGATTCTGTTTTTTCTTCCTGTATTTTAATCATGTAAAGCACTTTGCATTGTCTTTGTACTGAATTGTGCTATACAAATAAATTTGCCTACTATAACTGTAACCTCCAGTAAAGAGGTTTTAAGCCTTAAAAAAACTGTTTTGTTACAGACATAATTAAACAAGATAATTATCTAAAATCCTGCTTTAAAAAAACATATTTTTCATTTTCTAAGAAAAAAAAAATTAATGGGATTTTCCCAAAAATAATCTTTTTTTTTAAAATAAATAAATAAATGTAGCTGAAGGAATTCTGTATCAGTTTCGCTGTTTGTTTTTATTTTATGTCCGTGCGTAGAAATTTTATTAGGAAATAAATCATTTATGTTTACATAGGGTACAAACATAATGTGAAACAGAGGTCCGTTTGTCATGGTCTTGGTTCTGTTGTTCTTTACTTTGCTCCTTGTTTTCTAGTTTTATTGGTTTAATTCTTATTTTGTTGTAATTTCTAGATTTACGTTAGTTCTCATGTTTTTCTGTTGTCCTCTCTTGTGTGTGTGTGTGTGTGTGTCCTTTCCCCTTGGCTCCCTCGTTGTCTCCTCTCACACCTGCTCCTTGTCAGATCGTTAGCCCTCCCTTTGTCTCCGTCAGCTATATATGTTCTCCCTCTGCTCTCACTCTTGGTTGGTTCCTTGTCTTTGCTGTCCTCCCATGCTGTTGTCCACCTACCTCGTCTCTCCCTGGCTCCTAGTGTTTGGTTTCCCCAGATGTCTCCATAGTTCTGGTTTTCTTTTTTAGTTGGATTTTTGTAGTGATGTTGAGATGAAGCCTCATGAGGCATTGAACCGTTTGGCCAAATTGCTTCAACGATCCCCACAGTTCATGAGGCTTCATGTGAACATGTCACCACCTACTGGTGGAGTGCAGAACTACAGTTTGTAATAAAATCAGTGATTTTTTTTTTTTCAACTGTTTTTCTTTTTTTTCCCCTTTTAAGTTCCCTTGAAATTATTAATGGTTGGTGTGTATAATAAAATCTTTTGTAAGTTTTTTTTTAAGTGTAAAATTTCTTAGAACAATAATTTAAGGTGCACAGTTTTTCCTGCCATTTTAGTGAAATAAACTCAAGCAGACAGTGACAGTGTTTGTGCAAATTGGGTAATGATGAGCAAAATGAAAGGTGTTAGTCATTTTTATTCAAACATGATAGTTTTTCCACGTTTTTTGGTGTTAATCAGGTTGGAAGTTATGCTCAACCAATCTTTCGGCTAAACCGACCTAATTTACCCAATCTATATTTTTACTCGGGCAAAAAAATGCAAATTTGTCTCATCAGCCAAAATAATTAAGTGTAATCGAAATTTTCAAAAGTCAAAGAGAGGACTTGAACCATCAACCTCTAGAGTGGGAGCCTGACTCTTACAGCTGACGCCACCTATGTAGCTGATCTCACCCAGGAGAAAATACTTCTTAACACTGACGTGTTAACGCGGGCTTTGTCCGGTGGTTTGGTCAAATTTTGATAATTACATTGTTTATTCCAATTAAATTAGCAACTAGATTGGTTGTTTTTCCAACCAATCTATTATTAGAATCTATCCAAACTTTATCCAGCTGAGAGCATCTCTCCTCCAAACTCCCACATCTTGACTGAACACTGAGGCTGTTTAGATGCCTGTCAAAATTCTTGCGCATTCTGAACCACTTCCCGAAGCGGTCACGTGGTTTCACGGTAACGAGGCCTCGGACGTCATCAATTTTGGCCCCTCCTCTAAATGAATCACGCCTCGACACGCGCTTCGGGGAAACGCCCCCTCCATTACTCGACACACGCCTCGAAGCCTCGGCTCATCTCATAACATCACTAGATTTTTGAATCCCTGCCTTTATTTACTTTTTTGATTAAATCCACAAGAAATCACCTCAGCCTCTCTGTCTCTGCATTTGGGACACCGTTAGCCTGAGTCACTGATCGTATGGGGAAAAACAGGAGAGAGTAGCGTTTGAAAGACAAACTGTGTAATGATTGTAAGTAAGGAAATGGTTGCAGGAAAAATCGCTTTTGACCTTTAGAGCACTGATCAACATGTCTAATAGGACTGGATGAGGAGCCACAGTCAGCTTTCTACCACCTGCCTCACTGCTTGAAAACCGCAGCAACAAGTGGCTGTTTTGGATGAACGGCAGCAAAAAGATTTCTCTGTCCTTCTGTCGCGTAAATAAACATTTAGAGTCTGCTGATTTTCACTGGGACTTTTAGCTGAAGCTCAGATTAGTCTCACATTTAAATTTGCAAACCCAAGATTGCACGTGGTTTTAAAAGAAATACCTGCTGAAGAAAATGTTTGAGTAGAGGATCTCTGATGTTTTCGGTCTGCTTGTCTTCATCATAAGTTCTTTCACGAGCATAGCGATTGAAAACATGCAACGGTTCCACTTAGAGAAAAATCAAAGCTGTTCCACACTGCAAAAAATATAAATCGAAATAAGTATATTTTTCTTAAAATAAGTGCATTTTTTCTTGCTTTGAGGAGGTAAGTAAGACACTTTGCCAATGTAACAAGACAATTTACATTTAAAATAAGAAAAAAACAACTGTATTATCGTATTTCAAGTCCATATTATCTTATCTTATTTTAAGAGTAAAAAATACTATTTCCATTGGCAAATAATTTTATTTGCCTGCTGAAATTAAGGATAAATACACTTGATTTAATAAGTTTTTACTTATTTCTAGATCGTTTTTGCAGTGCAAGACTTTCTCAGACCCTGTTCTTTAAATTCATCAAAAACTTTTGTGGCTGAGCTGAAGACAAGAGAGCAGAGAGGATCAGTTTGAAGATCTCTGCAGGCTCCTACCTTTTATCATTTCCTAGAAGCGCTGTGCTAATAATTAGCATAGAAATGTATTGTCCCACAATGGAGAAATAAACTGTCCACATTTAACTCATCCCCATTCGTAGCAGTGGGCTGACACTGTTCAGCGCCTGGGAAGCAGTGAGGGGTTAAGGGTCTTGCTCAGGGACCCAGAGTGCAGGCTGTGGAGATCGAACCGGGAACTTGCAACCTTCTCAGACTGCTCTAACCACTGGGCCAGTGTTGCCAACTCCTCTGTGAGGAAAGTAGCTATTGGCTGTGCTGTAAGTCGCTAGAAGTCGCTGAATGACGTCATTGCCTGATTTGCATAATATATATATTTTTTCAACTTTTTTTTTTACTTTTTCTTTTCCCCTTGTGGTCCACTAAGGAGCTTAAAAATCATGGTAAAACATTAACATTTTGAACAACAACAATTAACAATCTAAATGGAACAAAAAAACGCTACAAAGAATCAATGACAATGTGAGCAAATAATGGTAATTATTGTTATTTTTTCTTCAAACTAATAAGATTTCCCTCCACACACGAAGGCTGTGTTTGAGTGGGTCATCCTCATATTGGTCAAGGTTCTCTATGGCAGGTTCAGCTACTGAGGGAGCTGACTTCAGCATGATCAACCTGCGCCGTCAATCCCTGCACATGCGAGTGGTTCATTTGCAGTCTGGAAGCTGAGGGTAAACATGCAGTGGCTCTGACTGCAGCGCTCAGAGGGGCTCCTGCGGAAGCGGGAGAACAGGGTTGGGACACGGGAGGCGTTCCATGGCAGACACCAGGAAAGTCGCTAGATTTGTCGCTAGCCACTGTTTTGAAAAAGAGTCGCTGCAGGGGTCTGAAAAGTCACTAAAAATAGCGACAAAGTCGCTGAGTTGGCAACACTGCACTGGGCCAACACTCCCCCATAAGGGAGTATTATTCTAACCTGGTTTTGAATTTTGAGATTTTACCAAAGATTTTTCTGGATGTACAGGAGTCACCAGACCATCAAGAACTAGAAAAGTGAGGCTACTGAGATCTATCCGACCTGTGGGGAACCTGAAAAGCCCTCAAAGACTTTCAAATATAGCAAATATTTCCTGAGAGGGTCGTTTCTTTCACTGACAGAGTACAACTGTCTGCGTAGCCTGGTGAACCTGAGGAGGGATTTGTTCCTTTGCATCCTTCAGTTTGTATTTTTCTATTGTTGGCATGTTTGTCCTTCATGGTGCTGAACAGCTTTGGAAAGCAGAAACACTGGAAAAACGATCTAGAAATAAGTAAAAATGTCTTAAATTATGTGTATTTACCCTTAATTTGAGTAGGTAAATATGATGGTTTGCCAATGGAATGAGTATTTTTACTCTTAAAATAAGATATTTAGATAAGATGCACTTGAAATAAGACAATGCAATTGTTTTTTCTTATTTTAAATAGAAATTGTCTTGTTCCATTGGCAAAATGTCTCTTTTTACCTTCTCAATTCAAGAAAAAATGCAATTATTTTAAGAAAAAGTTTTTTATCCGGTGAACTAAAAAATCGATCAATTCCAGTGGAGCAACACGTCATTTCTTTAAGAAGCAACATCTTCTTTATATCATCTTTACACAATAAATGTTTTTCTTTTCTATTATGTAATAAGTAAACCAAAGCACTGAAGTTAGGAAAAAAAAATAAAATGATGCTACTTGCAGATTTGGAATATGAATATGAATAGTGAAAATGAAATACTAACTTCTGCAGAACGATAGTCGTTAAACCTTAAATCAAATGCAGTAACTGTTACCTTTTCAACTCTGTTTCATTCAGTTTTATTTATATAAACACTATTTACATCAAATATCATTTCACCGTACTTTACAGAAATTTCCCATTAAACGTCTCTGGCAGATTGCTCAAAGGTATCTATCTAAAACCAGCTGATTGCTTCCAGTTGGACTTTTCCAGGAGCCTGGATGAGCATGTGGCAATAGTAGATATCTGCTTACATTGACTCTGCAGCAATTCCTCACACCAGCCATGCACACGATGACAGTGGAGGGAAAAATCACTGTATGGTGCTTTATGTTATTTGTCTCAAATGTTTTTCTTTCCATAAAGTAAAGGTACCTCTGAATGGAAGCTTTGACCCAAATGTCACACAATAAACATGAGATCAAGTCAGAAATGGCTGAAAAAGTAACTTAGAAAAGTGTTAAATTCCGATGTCGAGCATAGAACCGATATGGAGATGTCTTTTATCTCTTCTAAAAAAAAATTAGATTTTAACAATTTTCGATCCATTGCCCAGCCCTACTTTCTATGTAAGAGAAGGGGACAGTAAACAAGTCCAGCTGTTTTCTCCTTCTAGATGTTGTACATCTATGATGAATTTATTTTGACTCTACTGTTTCACAGCACGATGAGCCCCTGTCACGAGTAAACGGTGAAAACACCAATTGAGTCTCTAATCCTGTTTCAAACTTTGTCTATGCTTCATTTCCAGAATTTTACCACACATATGTAGAAAAAACTTAGAGCAACATCTTTCAGAAATGTCTTTTTGTCTCATCTGACTCAGATTTCAGTGACATAGTCAAACAGGCAGGGCGTAGTGATGCGGGGCTCCAGGCTGGACTCCGGCCGTGGTGTCTGTGATGGTGCAGAGAGGCCTGATCTATCGTGCTGCTGTGGCCGGCGGTAAGGCGGTCGTCTAAAGGAGAGGTTGTAAGAGCGGCGATATGAACCCAGTCTCCTCCAAGTCTTTAACTGGGGCTCAGTGGACAGGCCTTTTCCACCAGTCAGTCTCTCCCCAGGAGCGCAGCTCCTTTCAAAGTCCTCCTCCGGTTCAGAGCGCCTGCATAGGGCAAGGAAGGCGGCTAACCCAACCAGCAGCAGGGATAGTCCTAACACCACCATAATGGTGAACTCTGGGTCATGGAGGTCTGATGGATGGGATGGAGGCTGCAGGACTGCTGGAGACTTGCTGGTGGTTGTCGAGGTGGAGAGAGTGACGTTTTCACCGTAGGAGGAGGTAAAGATGATGTTGGAGTCTGGGCTGGTGGAGTCCATTTTGTCTCTGTTCCAGATGGATGGAGAAAAGCATTTGTTAGATACTTGAACTAAATATTTCATTTAATGTGTGCATGTTTGTGTGTTGATTCCTAGTTTTCATCATTTTGTTTAAAGGGCAACTCCCTTAAAGTTTGAAATCCTTGGGCGTGCAAGTGGCACAGTTGTTAGCGAGGACGACCCATGTACGGAGGCCTTAGTCCTCGACGCGGTCGACCCGGGTTCGGAAATACGGCCTGTGGTCCTTTCCCGCATGTCTCTCCCCCTCTCTCATACCCCCTTTACTGTTTAGCCTACTGTCGAAAAAACAAGCCACTAGTGCCGTAAAATAAATAAAGTTTGATGCATGAATTTGGCCAACTTTAATCTGATGTGCCTGAATTCAGTTTCAGTTCAGTTTATCTATATAGCGGCAATTCACAACACGTCATTTCAAGGCACCTTACAATTCAGCCAGAACATACAAGTTTTCTTTCTAAGAAAAACCAGCTGATAGCATCGACTCATTGACTCGAAGGAAATCCCTCACACTAAGCATGCTTGTAGTGACAGTGGAGAGGAAAAACTCTTTTTTAACCTCCAGCAGAACCAGGCTCAGTGTGAGCGGCCATCTGCCGAGGCCGACTGGGGTTCAAGGAGACAGAACCAGACATAGAAAAAGAAGCATAGATACAAAAGGGTTCTGAGCCAACTCCCATGTCAGAGGATGAAGAGAGCACATGCATGTTAGTCACAGTCAGAGAAACAGGACCACACTGGAAAACAGGCCGATCTCCAACATCTTTAAACAAAGGTGTTGATGGCAGCAGCACAGCTGATATTTCTCTCCAGGATGGAGTCACAGCCAAACAGGAACAGACCAGATGAAGCTACTATGAGAAAAAGCAGAGAGAGCAGAACGTTAGAGATTGAACTAACAGATTCTGCAGAGTGTGAGAATAGAGATAGAATGAAGCAGAATGATGTAAAAGGGGTCCCTATGTCCTCCAACAGTCTAAGCCTATAGCAGCATAACTATAGAGATTGCTTAGGAAAACCTGAGCCACTCTAACTATAAGTTGTAGAATGTGAAAAAGGCAAATGAATATAATATCCAGGCTCCGTGTCAAAATGCCAAATCAGCTCCTGACTTAACTGTTCAAGCCATATGAAGCTAATGGAGGTTGATTTTTTTTTCCAGTTTTTCTTTATTAGAAAAACCATACACCCAAGGGCTTGCAATATACATGCACGCGCAGCGGTGCATAGAAATACTGTACCTGCATGCGTCGACGCAGCAAACCTCCTACATTTGTGGCAATTATGCAGTTATTAAGTCAAGGACTACAAAACAGTGGATGGTTGACAGGCTTCTGTGAATGTAAAACAAATTGGGTTTATTAAAACAGCCCTTGTAAAATGCAACCCCCCCCCCTAAATTCATTTTTGCCCCCCCATCTTCAGCATGGGAACATTTGTAAATGTCATCGTCCTTAATTCAGCGGAGACAAAGCATGGCTTATCGGTTTAAGGGAAACACATTGGGACGTGAAATTATTTTTAAGACCAAATGCCAGGAAAGCTGTGAAAAGGCCAGTGGAGCAGGATGACTTGTTAGAGAGTCAGTTCATTAGTCAGCGCTTCCATGCGATACCGTACACAAAGACCAGCAACACACAAGCTCCCCGTCTCACTTTTCCCATCGCCTGTACGCACTAGTGATGTCGCTGGGCGTGAACCTGGGCCACAGCTCTCAGCATGCTTTACATGTCAGAACTCTGACGTTCACAGTCCTCCAAACTCATTCTAAATCAAACCTTTGTTTTCTAAATGTACTGTTTTTTTTATATTGGATGAATAAATAATTGAACAGATAGATAGATGACTGTGACCTTTTTGTATTGTATGTGTTTAAATATTCACAGATTTCAGCTAAAATGAAAATCCTTCCAAACTAAATGTTTTATGCCTCCACTTTCTCAGTCACAATTTGAAATATTAGGTCCTGAACTTTGTTTTAGGCTCCTAAAGAGTAAGAATACAGAATAAACTTTTTAACTATTTGCTTCATCCTAATCAGGGCATCACTTTAAAAAAAAAAACAAGTGTCAGTAACATAAATGCCTTTTAGTAAATATACTCACACAAGCAGCAAGTCGTGAAACTCGATCTTAAATAGTTCCGTGGTGAATAACTGTGGTGAAACCTGTTCTTTGTGCATCGCCATGGTGCTTGTTTTTCTGCCCCAAAGTGCTGCCTTCCCAGAAACAGAGCAGGGAAGCGATGTGTAGGAAGGGGTGGTGGGGGGGCAGTAAAGAAAAGGGGGTCAAATCTGAAGAAGAAAGTAAAAGTTTTAAAAATCTTTCTGCCGCTGTAATGGAAATGAGCTGAAGACCAGAAGTTCTTTTTTTAAATTCAGAATTCTTATGAATAATCTCTCTCTTTATGCTCCACAAGATCAGATTTAAGAAGAGGTTTGCAACATATTGTTGCTCTTTATAGCCCCCCCACCCCCTCCTTTTATGGCCAGAGTGGTTCATTCCACTGTGTAACACCCTATTCATCACTCGCCAGTCTGACCCCCCAGCGTCTCTCTCCTCCCTCCTTTCCCTCCCTGTCCTCCTCTTTCTCCTCTGCTCTCCATATCCCTTTATAAAGCTAATGAGACTGAAGTTGGGCCCCTATTCATACCAGCGGTGACGGAGGAAAGGAGGAAACACACGCGCAGCCTGCTTTCAGAGAGCATGCTTCTGCAGTACCTGTGTGCGCACGCACAGCATCTTGTAACGTTTTCAGATTTCTGCCTCATCTTGTGAAGTTACAAACAAAAACACACTTTTTCTGGTTAATTTTCCCAACAAAAATCTTAAAAGTGTGGCAGTGTACTACGCCCCCTTTGCTCTTCTACCTAAAGATAAAATTAACCAAAGACGAAAGTTTAAACTCTATATCAGGCATCCCCAAACTCGGTCCTCAAGGCCCCCTGTCCTGCAGGTTTTAGAGGTTTCTCTGCTTCAGCACAGCTGGTTATAATGATTGCAGTAGACCAAAAGCCTGTTAATCAACTTTCAATAAAATCAGCTGTGCTGGAGCAAGGAAACCTCTAAAACCTGCAGGACAGGGGGCCTTGAGGGCCGAGTTTGGGGATGACTGCTCTACATGAAACATGGTGGTGGCAGCATTATGTTGTGTTTGTCCTTTTCTCTGAAGATCAGAATATGGGCTTTCTTTATGGAAGGGAATCTCTGGGTACCTGGAGCCAAGCACCTCTAGTTGTTTGTGAGAGTGCACTTGTGCATGTAAAGTTTATCCAAAAGAAAAAGGCTCAAACAATGCTTGTGCAATCAATTTTCTTTAGATAAAAAACTTTGAACCAATCTGACTGTATGATCTGGTTGAATTGTCTTGGGAATTGCCACTATATACACTCACCGGCCACTTTATTAGGTACCCCATGCTAGTAACGGGTTGGACCCCCTTTTGCCTTCAGAACTGCCTCAATTCTTCGTGGCATAGATTCAACAAGGTGCTGGAAGCATTCCTCAGGGAGTTTGGTCCATATTGACATGATGGCATCACACAGTTGCCGCAGATTTGTCGGCTGCACATCCATGATACGAATCTCCCGTTCCACCACATCCCAAAGATGCTCTATTGGATTGAGATCTGGTGACTGTGGAGGCCATTTGAGTACAGTGAACTCATTGTCATGTTCAAGAAACCAGTCTGAGATGATTCCAGCTTTATGACATGGCGCATTATCCTGCTGAAAGTAGCCATCAGAAGTTGGGTACATTGTGGTCATAAAGGGATGGACATGGTCAGCAACAATACTCAGGTAGGCTGTGGCGTTGCAACGATGCTCAATTGGTACCTAGGGGCCCAAAGAGTGCCAAGAAAATATTCCCCACACCATGACACCACCACCACCAGCCTGAACCGTTGATACAAGGCAGGATGGATCCATGCTTTCATGTTGTAGACGCCAAATTCTGACCCTACCATCCGAATCTCGCAGCAGAAATCGAGACTCATCAGACCAGGCAACGTTTTTCCAATCTTCTATTGTCCAATTTCGATGAGCTTGTGCAAATTGTATCCTCAGTTTCCTGTTCTTAGCTGAAAGGAGTGGCACCCGGTGTGGTCTTCTGCTGCTGTAGCCCATCTGCCTCAAAGTTCGACGTACTGTGCGTTCAGAGATGCTCTTCTGCCCACCTTGGTTGTAACGGGTGGTTATTTGAGTCACTGTTGCCCTTCTATCAGCTCGAACCAGTCTGGCCATTCTCCTCTGACCTCTGGCATCAACAAGGCATTACCGCCCACAGAACTGCCGCTCAGTGGATGTTTTTTCTTTTTCGGACCATTTTTTTGTAAACCCTAGAGATGGTTGTGCGTGAAAATCCCAGTAGATCAGCAGTTTCTGAAATACTCAGACCAGCCCTTCTGGCACCAACAATCATGCCACGTTCAAAGTCACTCAAATCACTTTTCTTCCCCATACTGATGCTCGGTTTGAACTGCAGGAGATTGTCTTGACCATGTCTACATGCCTAAATGCACTGAGTTGCCGCCATGTGATTGGCTGCTTAGAAATTAAGTGTTAACGAGCAGTTGGACAGGTGTACCTAATAAAGTGGCCGGTGAGTGTAAATAAACTGAACGTTATTAAGTTAGTGCAGTTTCTATGCTTTAGTGAATTCGTCATTTGATCTGATGCTGGAAAAAAAAAAAAGATAAAAAAAAAACAAACAGAGGAGTTTTATCTTCCTACCCAAAGAACATCCTCAGTTTAGAGCTAATGAGGTTTCCGAAAAAGTAAAAAAAAAAACAACAACAACAATCCACTGGACTTAGTTTCCAAGTTTGAAGACGTTTCACTTCTCATCCAGGAAGCTTTTTCAATTCAAAATGTCAGAAATAGCCTTGAGTTTGAAGCTTTATAGAGTTAATGAGGGAGAAGTTCAGAGCTATTAGCTGTTTGGGACGATCGACTGCACATTGGAATTCACTACAGATTAAAGTTGTAACACGTTCAATGTTACAGACTGCAGCTTTAACTTTAATTTGGTTTCTTACTTGCAGCATTTTTCCTTTGCCTGTTTTTCAGTGTTTGTGTGTTAGCATCTAATTTTTGTGTTTGCAAGATCTCTCAGCCACCGTAGTTATGGGCTGCAAAGACCCCAGATTGGAGCAAACTTTCACCTTCCAACATAGAAAATCCTAAACATGCACAAGCAGCTACAGTTTCATGGTTTATATTAGAATATAACGTTAGAGTTGTCTAGTTAAAGGTAGTTTGGAGGATTTTCTCAATTTAAAAAAAAAAAAAACTCCCTCTTCACTTTAAAACAAAATGCACATTCAAGAGCATGCACAAGCCCATTTGCCCTCATGCACGCTCTGTTTAAAAGTTGCTGTTTTCAAAGCTCATATAAGCTTACACTGCAAAAACATTCTAGAAATGACTAAAAATGTCTTAAAATAAGTGTATTCACTTTTAATTTAAGCCGGAAAATAAGATGATCTGCCAATGGAATGAGCATTTTTATCCCTTGAAATAAGATAATTAGATATTATGCACTTGAAATAAGAGACTTCAGTTGTTTTTTCTTATTTTAGATGTTAATGGTCTTATTCCATTGGCAAAGTGTCTCTCTTACCTACTCAATTTAAGAAAAAATCCACTTATTTTAAGAAATAATTACTAACTTAGATTAACATTTTTTGCAGTGTACTGTGCCCGGACATCCGCCCTAACCCCTAAATCGCTATATAGAGCAGGGACTATATTGGACTTTATAGTGAACTCAAATAACTGACCGCTCTGACAGTTGATCTCTACTTTTGGTCAAGATTTGGTTTTAAGGTTTTTGTGAGGACCCAAATGCAGAGGTTGACAGGCAGGGGTGAGTTCTTAAAAAAATTTTTTATGAAAGATCAGGCAACAAAAACAGGAATCCAAAAAAAATCCAACTTAAAAATGTTAAACAAAAACAGGTATCCAAAAATC
Organism: Cyprinodon diabolis; assembly: GCA_030533445.1. Classification (NCBI taxonomy): domain Eukaryota; kingdom Metazoa; phylum Chordata; class Actinopteri; order Cyprinodontiformes; family Cyprinodontidae; genus Cyprinodon; species Cyprinodon diabolis. The sequence goes on along the minus strand of CM060083.1, from coordinate 40,349,367 downwards.
TAACATAAAAATCAAACACAAACCAGAACCATGGAGACATCGGGGGAAAACCATCAAGGAGCCAGGGTGAGAAAAGGTAAGACGAGGAACCAGCACTGAGGGACTGAACAGGAAGTGTATTTATGGCTGACTGAACAAAAGGCAGGACTAACGAGCTGATAAGGTGCAGGTGTGAGTTGGGCTGACGAGAAAGCCAAGGGAAAAGAAAACACAAGGGGGCACCAGAGGACAAGCGTTCTTCTCCTCCACTGCGCGGTGTCTGTGCCATCTTTGTTATTAGTCGCTTTGCTTACACTTTGTGAGGAGAGCTTTCCAGGCAAAGCATTCTGGGATATATCTTCCTCTTCTGATGCCTTTGATTTCTTCTCATACACTTCGTAGACACTTTTTTCTCTTACGACCCTCGGCCTTTTTCAACGAACCGCGGTGAGAAAGGTGAGCTTCAATGACTGTCTGAAACTGTAGCTCACCAAAGATATACGCCTAAAAGTGCGCATGCACAGAAAAAGATAGCTAACTGGGGACGAGGACGTAGGACGGCCTTACGTAAACATATCATCAGAATGATTGACAGTTAGGAGGACCACTTATTTAGATGATCCACCTGGAAATAAAACATCATCTTCTATACCTTTAAAGTCTACCTGTAACTACAGGGAAATAATATTCAATTAGGGGCTGAATATAAACACGTTTCACCTTAAGATATGAGGGAAAAATACTGTTGAGAACCAAATTTAATTTCTTTTCTATTTTAAGGTTATAAATTCTGTGATGTGGTCTATCACCAGTGGCGGCTGGTGAAAAATATTTTTGGTGGGGCTGATATAGCCTAGTGTATGTCTCCAACTAATCCGGAATAAGAATTCAAATAAACAATTGCACAATACATACAATTTAACAGTAATGATTTAATTTACTATATAATAACAGTAACTGGGATGATTTTGGTCACTGTGACGGGGTTCTTTGGCCTCCAAGAATCCAGGCTCAGTCGGGTTACCGGTGTTGGTGATTTATTGTGCTCAAAAACTCAAAACAGGGTGCAAAAGAAACTAAACATATACAAGATCCTCTGGGCCTCAGCCTCCCTCCAGTTACCAGCAATGTAACAAAGAAACAGAAAACAGAAATGGCCGCTCTTCTTCCCACAGCCCTCATTAAATAGTTTAAGCCCAACAGGCTCTCTTATTTCTGATTTCTTCTCATAAATCAGTTTTGTCCATATATTCCCTCCACAAACAATTGATGTACAAAAACAAACAATTTTTACAACTTAATTCTTTTACACAGATTCATTGACTTATTCAATTACACCAAACTGGGTTTGAACCCAGCAAAGACGCCGCCAGACTGAAGATGACAAGTCCCCGTAGCATAAACACGTACACACACACACACACACACACACACACGGCTAACCCCACTGAAATATTAAGTGTGCACCCTCAATACGCCAGCAGGTAACCAGGAACAGCTTGTGTGTTTTAAGTTAATGGAGCTACTGGGCTCAGCGCGAGTGTATTGGTCCTCACAAACACAGTATAACAGGAATGTGTGTGTGGCACGCAATGTTTTAAGTGACGAGGTGGATTCGTCGCAGTCACAACAACCATGACAGGAAATTTTCCTACCCTACAACAGGGATGTTCTTCTGGCAAACGGGTAGATAAATAAGGATCTCACCGAATTTGGTGGAAGCTGCATCTCGCTCCTTACATTCGCCATCTTCCCTCTAATTGTCTGCAACTGCACATGGGTGCAGAAGCCTGTTAAAGGGCAGTATTTTCAGCGCCCCAAGACCATAAAGTTCTGAGACGCTGATTGGCCATTAAATTCACCTAGCAATAGTACATGATTGACAGATTCTCTGCAAATGTGGGGCTGTCTGATCACAGCCCAAAGACAGAGACGGTAGGAGTCTGTCTGTGGAAATCCACAAATGAATGACAGTAGATAGGGAAATGTAGTTTATATAATTTGTTTTGCTTATATGTACACACTCTAGAGAGTAAAACTGACATTTATGAGTTAATTTCTAAAAATATATTTTACGTTTCTCTCTTCTTATCAGGGAGGGCGGTGCCCCAGCGCCCCCTATGGGCCGGCCGCCACTTTCTATCACACATAATGTATATAAACCATAGACCTTTGTTATATCATCAAATGTGTAAATAGCTTTGTAAAGCCCTGAATACTTTTAGTCGTAACCAGAGTGTCTGTATGCTGCTGAATTCAAAGATTCTGTGACTTCCAGAGCACCCTGACCTGTCATCAAGTCAGTCTCATTTGGCACCAGCAGTCGTGAACCCCTCCAGATTTAGATTCAGAAGCCAATCTTATGACACGGCCCATTCACCAGCGGCGCAGCGGGCTCCTTTATTTATCTGTGTACAGTGCAGGGCTGCGTGCTCCTGCAGAGGACAGCGTGTTTGTGTGCTCCTCTTCCTAACAACGGAGAAGGGAGTTTGCTGCCAAGCTATGATCATGTCGTCTTGGCAACATGATGCTGAGCACCAGTTGATGTGGTTGGAATGAGAATGTGCACTGTTGCACCACATTTAGTGGAAACAAAATACTGTTAAGGACTCAGAGATTTTTATATTCGACATCAAACATTGAACTGCAAAAAAAAAATGAATTTACACATTGCAGTCAAGTAAGGTATTTGGATAGTTATTGACTTTTTTAACTTCTGAACTGTATCCAGGGTGCAATGATTAAACAGTAAAAAAAAATCTGTATTTGTTTTTGTTTTTTTATACTGACAGACTCAAACATAGACGTTCCCCTCAATATTATACAAATACATAACATTTTAAGTTGGATATCTGACATCAGTTCATAGAGAAATGTCTATTTTTTCTAAAGGTTTAAGTAAAGTCAACTGAAAGTTGTATATAATAAAGTTGTTTTCCTCTCATTTAAAAGGCCCTATTTATTCTCGGAGTAGGTTCAGAATAAGTAGATTATCAGTTCTAATTAGAGTAGACACACTAATAAGGTCATTAAGGCTATTAGCGGGATGATTATGTCATGATCGGGGTGTTTGTGTGGAGGACCCAAACGCAGAGACCAGTAGGCAGAGGTGAATAAAGCCTGTTTATTCTGGTTCACAGAACCAGGGGCAGGAATCAGAGTCCAACAGAAAAACAGCAAACGAACCTGAACCAAGGAGACATCAGGGGTAAATCAAACTAGAAGCCAGGGAGAGACGAGACAGGGCAGGCAGATAACAGACAGGAAGCAAGACGGGATGTTTGACGAGGATCCAGCAACAGGAACTGAACAGGGAGGGCTTTTAAAGGGGACAGAGACAGAGAGAGAGCTGACGAGGAAATTGGCAACAGGTGCTTGACAGGACAGAGAAACAGAGCAAGGGAGGACACAAGAGGGCAGCAGAGGGCAACAAATGGATAACTAAGGAAAACAGGAACAATCAGACCAGGACCCTGACAGATTAAGGAGGGATGAGAGTCAAAACATCTTCAAAAAACAAGAGAGGAAGTCCAGGTTACTTATACTAACTGTGAATAACCTCAACCACATCCATAGATTTCCTGTGAGATGGAGTGGGAAAAAAGAATTCAACTATTCACCCCAGTTAAATAAATGGAGATCGATGGATTTTACTCAGTCTGCACTTTATTTTCATATCTTTGCAAAGAGAGAACAGTTCATCGTACAGCCCTTCTGTATTCAGCCTTGTTCTGCCTGGGCAGAGTGTCTTCCCTTTACTTACAACAATGGAAAGTAGTCAGAGTCAAAAAAAAACTACAGACACTCACCAGAGAGGATGCCAAGGACAACAAACTACCCTTTCTGGACTGTCTGGTGAGCATGGAAGGAGATGGAAGCCTAAACATTGAAGTATATAGGAAACCTACTCACACAGACCAGTATCTTCTTTTTGACTCACACCACCCACTGGAACACAAACTCTCAGTCATCAGAACCTTAAAACACCGGGCAGAACATGTCCCTACTAAAACAGATGTGAAGCACAAAGAACAGAAACACATCAAAGATGCTCTCCAAAACTGTGGATATCCAAACTGGGCTTTAATCAAATCAGCAAGGAAATCCAAAAGACACGCAACAGAAGACAGCGATGAGAAAATTAAACATAACATTCCCTTATGTTGCTAGAGTGTCTGAAAAGCTCAAGAGGATTTTCTCCAAACACAAGATCCCAGTACATTTCAAGCCAAACCACACCCTTGAACAGAAGGAATAGTACACCCAAAACATGATTAGCCTTCATTTTCTACTCCCCCCCATGCTGAACAACACTCTGGAGTACTTTTTTGATATCTCAAATGCATCTGGAGATCTGGGAGGCTTCTTGCTGTCTGCTGACATTCAAATAATGGAGGTCTATGGCGCCCGAGGCAGAAAGGTCCATAAAAGTCCACAGAAAACGTGTCAGTATTCCTCCATACTGCTCGTCCAATGTATTCCAAGTGTCCTGAGTGGGTAGCGTCCATAATTTACTCGAAACAAAGTCATTTAGAATGTTTTTAGAGCCTAAACAGTAGTGTATAGGATTTCCTAAAAGCTCGCGCCTGCGAGTTCACGACGCTACGGAAACCGCGGCAGACCAAACCAGATGAAAGTGCGCATTCAGCGTCTGCTCTGCCGATAATGCAAGCGTAGAAGAAGAAATGTGCTGTTTACCTGTGCAAAGAAAGAAACTGAAAGGACTTCAGTGTTGAGAAGGAGCATGAGTTCTTTGCCGAGCTGAATTGAGTCCAGGGGGCTTCCAATCACAGAGCTGGCCTTCCTGATCAGCTGATCCAGTTGCTTTCTCTCAGCTTCAGTGTCGAACCAGATAAAATTGGTGCCATTTTGGTTTATAACAGTTTAAGATGCATGGAGCCTTGGTTGTTTCTAGATTGTTTATGAACATTGTAACTTATTTTAAAGTAGAGCAAACCCAGAATAACCCAGAATTCATTAAGGTGTGCTGACTCTGCAGTTGTTTGGAACAGCTGATATGCACAGACCTACACGTCTGCTTTACTGTTTCATCCTGACTACTGTTTTTCTTCTTGTTTACCTCTTCAGGTTCAAGCCACAGATGCAGACCAGGGAGAAAATGGACGGGTTCTATACCGGATCCTCACTGGTGAGTCCGTCAATGGAAACCAACCTAAATTTACCTAAAACCCTCTTTTTAATACTTCCTGCATTACATTGTAAATACAAAAAAAAATGTATCCATAGGAGTATGAAAAATGTCTGTAAAATATTCGGAATTTGAAAATTAAGATTAATTAACACAACTTATAGAGCTGATTTTGAGAAACAAAAATACCACTAATAGTCTTACAAAACCGTTTTTATATAAAGAGTGCAAAAAAAACAAGTGCCTTTTTTATCAACCAATCATCCATATGTGTCCACCCATCAATTTATACATCCATACACCTGTCAGTGCACTTCTCCATCCGTTTTTAGTAGATTTTGTTTTAAGGCTTTAAATGTTTTAAACTTTTTGAAGGATCTAAACTGGTTCAAACTTGCACTCTAAATAATTCTGTCTCTCACACCTTGAGTCATGAAAAACAATCCCTTTACTGTTATCGTACAGGTTTAAATAACAGTATCAGTGTCACTTAGGTGTAGTTAAGGTGCTTTCAAAATGTATTGGAACCTTCTACTACAGCTTTTTATTATAGTTCTAACAACACTGGAAAAACGATCTAGAAAAAAGTAAACATTTCTTAAATTAAGGGTATTTTCCCTTAATTTGAGTAGGTAAATGAGATGATTTGCCAATGTGAGTATTTCTACTTTTAAAATAAGATAATTAGATAAAATGCAATTGAAGTAAGACAAAACTATTGTGTTTTCTTATTGTAAATGTAAATTGTCTTGTTCCATTGACAAAATGTCTCTATTACCGTCTAAATTCAAGAACAAATGCACTTATTTTAAGAAAGAAATGACTTATCTAGATTTTATTTTTTTTCCAGTGAAAGAAGTTCTACACTGCAAAAACGATCTAGAAATAAGAACAAAAATTCTTAAATTAAGGGAATTTACTCTTAATTTGAGCAGGTAAATAAGATCGTTTGCCAATGGAATGAGTATTTTAACTCTTAGAACAAGATAATTAGATAATATGTATTTGAAATAAGACAATGCAGTTATTTTTTCTTATTTTAAATGTAAATTTTCTTGTTTCATTGGCAAAGTGTCTCACTTACCTCCTCAATTCAAGAAAAAAATCACTTATTTTAAGAAAAAATTACTTATTTAGATTTACATTTTTTGCAGTGTAGAGAAGAACATAAAAATTAAATAAAATTTGTTTCCGACTTCTGGCTGCTTTCTAAAATCTTCAGACTTTTTCCCACCAAAAAAAGAGGAAAAATAATCGTTTGCTTGTTTAAGGAAGTTAGTTTGTGTTGTCAGCAAGTCAAAACAGAAGAACACGGTGAGCCAAGTTCCTTTCAGACCAAAGTTTCAAAATCTGCAGACAATACTTGCAGCGTTAGCCGCATTAAAAATGTCCCACTGGATTTTCTATTCTATTCTATTCTATTCTATTCTATTCTATTCTATTCTATTCTATTCCTGCCACCAGGATAAAACAGTGTGTAAGGAAGTCATTTTCTTATGCACTGCATAATCTCTTTCATAAGGATTTTGACAAATAAAACCTTTTGTTACGTTATTTAAGAGCTTGTGTGGGGGAGGGGGTCAAACCCCAATGCTATTATTGGTTAGCCTAACAACCATTAATAAATATAACCAAATAGTTTGAATTATTCCTGGAATAATAATAAGAGATTTCTTTGTGTTTTCCTTGACTCCTGTGTTTGCCTGTGATCGACGCAGTGATCGTCACGCCTCTGTGTCACGAACTGTCTAATAATCCCAGGTTCTGTGTTCTGTTTCTGCCTTTGCATTTCCTTCCCAGTGAGCAGACTCACCTGTCCCCACTCTTTACTTTTTGCAGCATCTATTTTCCTCGCTTGTTTCAGTCTTGGTCAGATCTGTCTGCCACCATCATCAAAGCTTATGTTTTGCTTTCTACCTCCATGACACTGAATGTTACGCAAGTCTTTTTCATTCATTATTCAGTATTCACTGTAACCTGATCTTCCAGACAGGTTGCTTGTGTTTAGTTTCTCCGTTTATCACCTCAAAGCCTCTGACGGTCTGTTATTCAGCTTCTCTCAGGGATTATATGACAGCCTCTGGCTCTTAGACTGGATGAGGATCAATGTTTAACTCAACAGCACCTGCTGTGAGGATCATGGTGAGAGATCTCCAGCAGCTAGAGATCTGTAGTGAGATTGGTATCTTTGAGCTAACAGGTTTTCTAAATACCTATTGGTGCTTGAGGCTTGGCAGAAAATAATATATATTCTTTTCTACCATCACAAAAATGAACCTTTGCTAAATTCCTCTGGGACTTACAGTAGAGGAGCTGTGATGCTGTGGGCCTGTTTCCGTTTTCTTTTGTTCTTAAAGTGCTTTTCATCATAAACACTGAAATTTGACACTATTTTATATAAATCAGAATACTGAAAATCCGCCTTCAGGGTCTCTAAATGGATGGTGATTTGCAGTTAGGGATCAAATCTCATCAAATGGATTCACATCACATACAAAAGAAAAATTCCCAAAAGAAGTCAGTTACATAGTATATTCTAGTTCCAGTATTTATACCGTTCCGGTTAGTTTATTATAAAAGTGGTGAAATGTTCCTGATCTAAGGAAACTGTAGATTGCATTGAGTAACTGATTCACAGCATTCATCCCTCCTGTATGAGGATGTAGCCACAGTTGGTGTTTTTGTGATATCGCTGACTTTCCAGCAATCACTCATTCTAACATGCATGAAGTGACAGGAGAGAGGAAAACCCCCCTTCACAGGAAGAAACCTCCTGCAGAACCACAGCAGACCAGCAATGACCAATGTTGTAGAAAAGTAAAAGGTTAAAGGTTACAGAGTGTGAGCTTATGACTGATCTTAGATCTACGTTCCTTCCTTTCTGTGGGTCCAGGGAACACCAACAACCTGTTCAGCATCGACAGGCAGACCGGGCTGCTGACCAGAGGGAACAGGTCTCTGGATCGAGAGACCAGCAGCTCCCACGTGTTGGAGGTGGAAGCCTACAACAGTGATGAAGGCAGCATGCGGAGCTCAGTGAGGGTGAGGAGTTCAGGCAAACAGGCTTTGATGAACCTCAGGGTTGACATGCAAAAGGCCAGTGGTTTATGCTTAATGTGTTTTAAGCATAGTGAGAAATATTAAGAAAATAATGCTGAACAGGAAGTTTTAAAGATAAACTTTGGCCTATTTGTGATTATTTTCTTCATGAATCTGTTCCCCCCCCCCCCCCCCCCCATAAACTGGTTTAAAAGTTAAAGCAGCAATTTTATCAGTCAAGTGAAGCATATATTAACAGCTGTTGTGGCTTTATTACTCTTTAGTCACCTGATTGCTAAATACCATGTAAATCTTTGCTGGTGCAGAAAGTAGCAGATGTTTCCTCCCACAGGTGATCATTTATGTCGATGATGCCAATGATGAGGTGCCCGTTTTCACCCAGCAACAGTACAACCGCTTAGGCCTGAGGGAGACTGCAGGAATTGGCACCTCTGTGCTTGTAGTGCGAGCCACGGACCCCGACACTGGTGAGTCTGTGCTCACATCTGGCAGACCTTAAACAGGCGAGGATGCATTCAGACCCAATGTCATTTAAATGTTTCTGCTGGCTTGTGGAGTATCAACCCTGCCACTAGTGGGTGCTGTTTCATTAGAAAGCATCCATTTTTGTTTTTGTTTAACCTTGCTGTTTAGCTCAGCTGTATGAAAACCATGGTGCCGTCTGAAAGTAGCATTTAAAAGTCTTACTTCTTCCACAGTTTCAACTTCCTCTGCTCACTTCCCATCATGTAACGGAGACAATGACGCATCTGGTGATCAAATATTTTCCAAAACATTAATACAACTTATTTTTCTAGCCAAGCACACCACAGCAGAGGAAGTTAGAGATACTGCCTTATTAAAAGAATTTAGGATTAATATTTCAGTGTCATTTACACAGTGGTGAAAAATTACAAAGTTAATTTACTTGATTACTGTACTTACACTGCAAAAACGATCTAGAAAAAAGTAACATTTTCTTAAATTAAGTGCATTCACTCTGAATTAGAGTAGCTAAATGAGGTAGTTTGCCAATGGAATTAGTAATTTTACTCTTAAAATAAGATAATTAGATAACATGCACTTGAAATAAGACAATGCAATTATGTTTTCTTATTTTAAGTGTAAATTGTCTTGTTCCATTGGCAAAATGTCTATTTTACCTCCTCAATTCAAGAACAAATACACTTATTTTAAGAAAAAAATGACTTATCTAGATTTAGATTTTTTGCAGTGTAAGTTTTTTTCTGAGTATCTTTACTTGAGTAATTTTTTTTTTTTTGGGGGGGGGTTATTTATAACCTTCTACTACACTATATTTCTAGGAAGCTGCTAGTTATTTTTTCCTTTTGGCTTAGTTGAGCTTTGTAATCCGCTGTTGCTGTTTTTCATTTCAACATGGCAGATAGCAGCCGTTACACTGGAAAAAATTCAAATCTAGATAAGTAATTTTTTCTTAGAATAAGTGCATTTGTTCTTGGATTGAGGAGGTAAAGGAGACATTTTGCCAATGGAACAAGACAATTTACACTTAGAATAAGAAAACGCAACTGCATTGTCTTATTTCAAGTGCATATTATCTAGATATCTGATTTTAAGAGTAAAATTGGTCATTCCGTTGGCAAACTATCTCATTTACCTGCTCAAATTAAGGGTAAATACACTTAATTTAAGACATTTTTTACTAATTTTTAGATTGTTTTTGCAGTGTAGGTCTGAATTTGGACTCCCCTGTTTTAGAGATTTGATGACATTCCACAAAATTAAAAAAACTCAGGGCAGAAATTATTTGTAGTTTATAAATGTTATTAAAACTTGTTAGTTAAAGTTAGTTGTTGCCATGTGGCTAAGTTGTTCAGTAGGACGAGTTCTCAAATCAGAGCTGTAGTTTCTTTGTGGCAATAGATCCAGCCTTAAACCTTTATTCCCTAGTGAAAGTGTGAGAATCAAGACACTCCTGTTTTCTTTTTGTTTGTCTTTTTTTATTCAATTCAATTCCATTCAGCTCATTAATATAACGCCAATTCACAACACATGTCATCTCAAGGCACTTTACAGTTCAACCAGATCATTCAGTCAGATTGATTCAAGGTTTTCTATCTAAGGAAAACCAGTTGATTGCATTGACTCATTGACTCGAAAGCAATCCCTCACACTAATCATGCTTGTAGCGACAGCGGAGAGGAAAAACTCCCTTTTAACAGGAACAAACCTCCAGGAGAACCAGGCTCAGTGTGAGCGGCCATCTGCTGAGGCCGACTGAGGTTCAAGGAGAAAGAAGCAGAGATACAGAAAGAAGAAGAGATACAAAAGGCAACTGTAAAAGGCGACCCCGTCCAGGAAACACACTGCCAGGCAGAGGAGCTCTAAGCCAGCTCCTATGTGATGATGAAGTGAGCACATCCAGCCAGTCACAGTCAGAGAAACAGGACTACACTGAAAAACAGGCGGATCTCCAACATCTATGTCCTCCAGCAGTCTAAGCCTATAGCAGCATAACTATAGAGATAGCTCAGGATAACCTGAGCCACTCTAACTATAAGCTTTATCACAAAGAAAAGTTTTAAGCCTAGCTTTAAAAGTAGACAGGGTGTCTGCCTCACAGACTGAAACTGGTAGTTGGTTCCACAGGAGAGGAGCCTGAATAAGAAATAATAATCAGAAATACTGTTTTTTCTGTGGGATTTTTATACTTTGAGTTCTTCCAGGTGGAGCAGAATCTGTAGCAGGTAGTTCTATGCATCAATATATCAGGTGGTTTCTGAAAGCAGGGTTCGTACACCTTTTCCAAAGTCAAAATCAAGCACTTTTCAAGAATTTCAAGATTCATTTTAAAACTTTTTCCAGATAGTGCTGTGGGAATCACTGCAATACTAACATTACATTATCACACCGTACTCTCAGTCACTCAGTAACTTAGTCTGTAAATTCCTAGCTAGCAGTTACTAGCGTACACAAATAGGCACTAACGTTAACGTGTACTAGGCTACTTCAGTTGGCTTACTTAAAAGTCTATGACTTACCCTTCATGTGACTAGAGAGCTGCGCATCTTTACAAGAGGCAACTCATGGGGTTTGTCCCCGTTTAATCCATAATTTGTATTTTTCATCTTCCAGCCAACGTTCATTGAAACGACAACCTCCCGGCATGGTGCAGTAGTGGTTTCATGGGGGCGGAGTCACACATGGAAATAGACTGGCAGATCGCAGTCACACATAAGCGAGCAGGTTTCATTTTCGGGCTCTCCAACATTTTATTTCTCCATTTAATAAACACACGATTCAGTAAGATAGGTATTTGTTGCGAAAGAAATAGTTACAATTTCAAGCATTTTCAAGTATTTCATCCAAAATATAAGCACTTTTTTAAACCTTGAAAACACAACGTCAAAATTCAAGCATTTTCAAGGATTTCCAGCACCCGTACGAACCCTGTGAAAGTTACAGGTTCTTTATAATTACTCTGAAAATTAAACAGAATGGTACTGATTCGAAAACTTAATTTGTACTTTTGAATACTTAAGTGAGCATTTCAATACCTAAACTTGAGTAGATGCTTGACTGAGTAACTTTACTTGTAGTGTAGTTGAGTAGAATTTTACTATGGGTATCAACACTCATTCATTCTACTGTTGAGTACTTTGTCCACCACTGCATTTACATCATGAGTTATACTTCCTGTGAGGTGCCTTAATTCTGAATAATTCATCCACCTTTCTGCCTTGTTGTGCAGGTGATGGTGGATCTGTTGCCTACTCCATTGTTTCCGGCTCAGACGGCAAATTCCAAGTGGACGTCAGCACCGGTCTAGTCACCACTGTGGACTACTTAGACTACGAGACCAGGACCTCCTACCTGATGAACGTGTCGGCCACTGACCAGGCGTCGCCATTCCATCAGAGCTTCTGCACTGTCTACGTCACCCTACTGAACGAGCTGGATGAGGCCGTGGTCTTCTTCTCTGCGGGTTACGAGGCGTCTCTCAGGGAGAACATCGCCACGGGGACGGAAGTGGTTCAGGTTCAGGCGAAGTCAGCCGACAACTTGAACCAGCTGACTTATCGATTCGATCCCGATACATCGCCAGCAGCTTTGGCCCTCTTCAAGATAGACAGTGTGACGGTGAGTTGAGTAAAGTCAACAGATCTGGCATTAAGCATAGTCTTTAGAGGATACACTTACAGCTCCTTGTACTTAGATCCAGATATTACAGCTAAATATTAAATTAATTCAGTTTCAATTCAGTTTATTTATATAGCGCCAAATTCACAACACATGTCATCTCAAGGCACTTTACAGTTCAACCAGATCATACAGTCAAATTGATACAAAGTTTTCTATCTAAGGAAAACCAGCTGATTGCATTGACTCATTGACTCAAATACAATCCCTCACACTAAGCATGCTTGTAGCGACAGTGGAGAGGAAAAACTCCCTTTTAACAGGAAGAAACCTCCAGCAGAACCAGGCTCAGTGTGAGCGGCCATCTGCCGAGGCCGACTGGGGTTCAAGGAGACAGAAGCAGAGATACAAAAAGCAGCTGTAAAAGGCGGCCCCGTCCAGGAAACACACACCCAGGCAGACGAGCTCCAAGGCAGCTTCCATGCCAGAGGACGAAGAGAGCACATCCACCCAGCCACGGCCAGAGAAACAGGACCACACCTGAAGACAGGCCGATCTCCAACATCTACAAACAAGGGTGTTGATGGAAGCAGCACAGCTGATGTTTCTTTCCAGGATGACGTCACAGCCAAACAGGAACAGACGAGGCAAAGCTACTCTGAGGAAAAGCAGAGAGAGCAGAAGGTTAGAGATTGAACTAACAGATTCTGCAGAATAGGAGAACAGAGAGAGAATGAAGCAGAATGATGAAATGGGGGTCCCTATGTCCTCCAGCAGTCTAAGCCTATAGCAGCATAACTATAGAGATAGCTCAGGATAACCTGAGCGACCCTAACTATAAGCTTTATCAAAAGGAAAGTTTTAAGCCTAGTCTTAAAAGTAGACAGGGTGTCTGCCTCACGGACTAAAACTGGCAGTTGGTTCCACAGGAGAGGAGCCTGATAACTAAAAGATCTGCCTCCCATTCTACTTTTAGAAATTCTAGGAACCACTAGTAAACCTGCAGATTGAGAGTGAAGTGCTCTGTTAGGAACATAAGGAACAATCAGATCTCTGATATAAGATGGAGCTTGGCCATTTATTATCTGAAATCAGTTTAATCCCATCCAAATGAAGTGACTGGCTAATCAGCTTCTTTTTCATAGACTCTGGTGCAAAGACTATAACTTCTATTTTGTCTGCATTCAGAAGCAGAAAGTTAAGAGTCATCCAGGTTTTTATGTCTTCAAGACATGCCTGTAATCTATGTAATCGGTTAGCTTCATCTGGATTTATAGACAGATATAGCTGGGTATCATCAGCATAACAGTGGAAATTAATCCCATGCTGTCTAATAACTCTACCAATTGGGAGCATGTATAAAGTAAAGAGAATTGGTCCTAGCACTGATCCCTGTGGTACTCCACAGGTAACCTTTGAGCGTGTTGAAGATCTATCATTAACATAAACAAACTGAATTCGATCAGATAGATAAGATTTAAACCAATCTAGAGCTGTTCCTTTAATTCCAGCAAAATATTCAAGTCTTTCTAAAAGAATATTATGGTCAACTGTATCAAATGCAGCACTAAGATCCAACAGGACGAGCACAGATACAAGTCCATTATCTGAGTCCATGAGAATATCATTAGTGACTTACACCAGAGCTGTTTCAGTGCTATGATGAGCTCTAAAGCCAGACTGAAACTCTTCAAAACGTTAATTATGGTGTAAGTGGTCGCAAACTTGTTTGGCAACTACTTTCTCAAGAATTTTGGATAAGAAAGGAAGATTGGATATAGGTCTATAATTAACCAAGTCATCTGGGTCAAGAGACGGTTTCTTAAGCAGAGGTTTAATTACAGCAACCTTAAAAGCTTTAGGTACATATCCCTGTAACAGAGATAGATTAATCACATCTAAAATGGGGGAGGAGATCAAAGGGAATACCTCCTTAAATAACCTGGTTGGAACTGGATCTAACATACAAGTTGAAGGCTTAGATGAAGACAATAATTTTGCTAATTCAGAAAGTTCAACTGGATCAAAGCAGTCTAAACCCGGTTCAGATTCCATGACTACCTCAGGTACAATCGCGGATAGAGGAGTGCTTATGATCTTATTTTTAATAAGATCAATCTTATTTATGAAGAATCCCATAAAATCATTGCTGCTAAGAGCAGGTGGAATGGACGGTTCAACAGAGCTATGGCTCTGGGTGAGTTTGGCAACTGTATTAAAAAGAAATCTAGGATTATTCTTATTCTCCTCTATTAATGAGGAGAAGTATGCTTCTCTTGCTTTACAAAGGGTCCTCTTATACAGCAGTAAACCATTTTTCCAGACTAGGAAGGACTCCCGCAGGCCTGTGGAGCGATATTTTCTCTCCAGTTTCCTAGCATTTTGCTTCAAAGTATGCAGCTCTGCATTAAACCAAGGAGCAAGCTTTCTATTTTTAACGGTTTTCAAGGGAGCTGCGTTGTCTAAGGCAGTATGCAGAGAACTAGCAACCCCATCAACAAAATCATCAACCTGTGAAGGGGAATAAGCTATGCTTTTGCACTCTGCAGCACTGCTCAGCGACACAGAGGAGAAAGAAAGTGAAGCAGATTCTTTAAAATTTATAACTGCACTATCTGATAAAGATCTTTAGAGTTTAGACTGCTTTGATCCAGTTGAACTTTCTGAATTAGCAAAATTATTGTCTTCATCTAAGCCTTCAACTTGTATGTTGGATCCAGTTCAAACCAGGTTATTTAAGGAGGTATTCCCTTTGATCTCCTCCTCCATTTTAGATGTGATTAATCTATCTCTGTTACAGGGATATGTACCTAAAGCTTTTAAGGTTGCTGTAATTAAACCTCTGCTTAAGAAACCGTCTCTTGACCCAGATGACTTGGTTAATTATAGACCTATATCCAATCTTCCTTTCTTATCCAAAATTCTTGAGAAAGTAGTTGCCAAACAAGTTTGTGACCACTTACACCATAATGAACTTTTTGAAAAGTTTCAGTCTGGCTTTAGAGCTCATCATAGCACTGAAACAGCTCTGGTGAAAGTCACTAATGATATTCTCATGGCCTCAGATAATGGACTTGTATCTGTGCTCGTCCTGTTGGATCTTAGTGCTGCATTTGATACAGTTGACCATAATATTCTTTTAGAAAGACTTGAATATTTTTGTTGGAATTAAAGGAACAGCACTAGACTGGTTTAAATCTTATCTATCTGATCGAATTCAGTTTGTTTATGTTAATGATAGATCTTCAACACGCTCAAAGGTTACCTGTGGAGTACCACAGGGATCAGTGCTAGGACCAATTCTCTTTACTTTATACATGCTCCCAATTGGTAGAGTTATTAGACAGCATGGGATTAATTTCCACTGTTATGCTGATGATACCCAGCTATATCTGTCTATAAATCCAGATGAAGCTAACCCATTACATAGATTACAGGCATGTCTTGAAGACATAAAAACCTGGATGACTCTTAACTTTCTGCTTCTGAATGCAGACAAAACAGAAGTTATAGTCTTTGGACCAGAGTCTCTGAAAAAGAAGCTGATTAGCCAGTCACTTCATTTGGATGGGATTAAACTGATTTCAGATAATAAAGTAAAAAATCTTGGTGTTATTTTTGATCAGGACCTGTCATTTAAATCCCAGATCAAAGAGGTTTCTAGAATTTCCTTCTTTCATCTGAGGAACATTGCAAAAATTAGAAATCTCCTGTCCAGGGGTGATGCTGAGAAACTAGTCCATGCATTTGTTACTTCAAGGCTGGACTATTGTAATTCTTTACTATCAGGAAGTCCACAAACTGTAGTTAAAAGCCTTCAGCTGATCCAAAATGCTGCAGCCAGAGTTCTGATGAAAATTAAAAAGAGAGATCATATCTCTCCTATCCTGGCTTCTCTTCATTGGCTTCCTGTTAAATCAAGAATAGAATTTAAAATCCTCCTTCTCACATATAAAGCTTTAAATGGCCAAGCTCCATCTTATATCAGAGATCTGATTGTTTCTTATGTTCCTAACAGAGCACTTCGCTCTCAATCTGCAGGTTTACTAGTGGTTCCTAGAATTTCTAAAAGTAGAATGGGAGGCAGATCTTTTAGTTATCAGGCTCCTCTCCTGTGGAACCAACTACCAGTTTTAGTCCGTGAGGCAGACACTCTGTCTACTTTTAAGGCTAGGCTTAAAACTTTCCTTTTGATAAAGCTTATAGTTAGGGTGGCTCAGGTTATCCTGAGCTGTCTTTAAAGTTATGCTGCTATAGGCTTAGACTGCTGGAGGACATAGGGACCCCCATTTCATCATTCTGCTTCATTCTCTCTCTGTTCTCCTATTCTGCAGAATCTGTTAGTTCAATCTCTAACCTTCTGCTCTCTCTGCTTTTCCTCAGAGTAGCTTTGCCTCGTCTGTTCCTGTTTGGCTGTGACGTCATCCAGGAAAGAAACATCAGCTGTGCTGCTTCCATCAACACCCTTGTTTGTAGATGTTGGAGATCGGCCTGTCTTCAGGTGTGGTCCTGTTTCTCTGTCCGTGACTGAGTGGATGTGCTCTCTTCATCCTCTGGCATGGGAGCTGCCTTGGAGCTCGTCTGCCTGGCTGTGTGTTTCCTGGACGGGGCCGCCTTTTACAGCTGCTTTTTGTATCTCTGCTTCTGTCTCCTTGAACCCCAGTCGGCCTCGGCAGATGGCCGCTCACACTGAGCCTGGTTCTGCTGGAGGTTTCTTCCTGTTAAAAGGGAGTTTTTCCTCTCCACTGTCACTACAAGCATGCTTAGTGTGAGGGATTGTATTTGAGTCAATGAGTCAATGCAATCAACTGGTTTTCCTTAGATAGAAAACTTTGTATCAATTTGACTGTATGATCTGGTTGAACTGTAAAGTGCCTTGAGATGACATGTGTTGTGAATTTGGCGCTATATAAATAAACTGAATTGAAATTGAATTGAATTGAATAGATCTACTAAAATTGAACCTTCTTTTGGGGGAGGAGAACTCTGTTAAAGTAATCCTGAAGGTTATTAGAAAGTGGTCAGAGAGGACAGGGTTGTGAGGAAATACTGTTATTTCTTCACATTCTATGCCGTATGTCAGCACAAGATCCAAAGTATGAAGATGAGAATGTGTGGGACTATTCACATTTTGAACAAAGCCAATAGTGTCTAAGATAGCATTAAAGGCTGCTCTTAAGCTATCGCCTTCAATGTCAGCATGGATGTTAAAATCTCCCACTATGATGACCCTGTCAGTATTTAATACCAAATCAGAAAGGAACTCTGAAAACTCATCTAAAAATTCAGAGTAAGGACCTGGTGGACGATACAAAGTTACAAAAAGAAGAAGTTTTCTTGCCTTGAAATTTGGATGAGGGAAATTAAGGGTTAAATGTTCTTAATTAAATGTAATAAACTTATACATAAGAGTGTATATATAGTATTTGATGGGCAGAGATGTATGATGTTTATTACTCAAGTAGAAGTATAAATTCTACTGTTTAAAAATACTTTTGTAGAAGTTAGAGGATCACTTAAGCATTTTACTCAAGTAAAAGTGTAAAAGTACAATTCTTCAAACTAATTAAAGTATAAAGGAATTTTTTTAAGATTTCTGGATGAAAACTTCCTTAGACTTAATTTTATAACTAATGGTAACAGTGTCACATTTAACTTTGCATCATCTTGAAAAACTATTTATTTTGGTATGTGGTGAACAACAAGTTAGGGCAGCTGACTCCAACCACAAAGAAATTAATTCTCTGGATGAAATTAATTATTTAGATGGTTTTTATTTTATTTTTTTAAATACCAACAGGCCATAACTCAAATCAGCTTAAATGAAACAAACTAAAATGTAAGGAGTAGAAAGTAGAAATAATTGCAAAAAAATAAATAAATTCTAGCTTATCCAAGAATGAAAACGTCCAACTGTTAGCTCCCTCTAGAAGTCACCTAATTAGTAAATAGACCATAGTTGAGCTAATTAGCTCACGTGCTAAAAACTTAATCCTGAACACAACATGCTTCTGGAGAAACTACTGGTCGCAGCATTATGCTTTTCTTCAACAGCAAAAGGCTGGTCATAGTTGATGAGGAACATTTGTTCAAGGCTCCCAAAGACTGAGCCAGAGGTTCTACTCCCAGCAGGGACATAGCATAGCAGGGACAGGCACCTAGTAAACCAACCGAGCAATAATTGGTTGGAAAGACATTGAAAAGATGACATGATTTATGTCCAAACGACGTCAACATTTGGTTGAAAAGTGAAAAGCCGCAATTTTCATCCATGCATCCATACATTTTCTGGTACTCTTATTCCAGTTGGGGTCGCAAGGGGTGCTGATACCTATCTCCCGCTTTCAACGGGCGAGAGGCGGGGTCCATCCTGGACAGGTCGCCAGTCCATCACAGGGCAACACAAACAGGACAAACAGACATTCACACCTAAGGAGAATTTAGAGAAACCAATTAAACTAATATTCATGTTTTTGGGCTGTGTGAGGAAGCCGGAGTACCCGGAGAGAACCCACACATGCTCAGGGAGAACATACAAACTCCATGCAGAAAGACCGCGGCCTGGCAATTGAACCCGGAACCCTCTTGCTGCAAGGCAGCAGTGCTACCCACTCACTGCATTTTCATTAAAACGTCTACCCACTGCCCCAATGAGCTTTTCAGATCATTAAAAAACATTAAAAAACCCTAGTATTACTGGACTAAAGTGGGACAAAATCAGACCGATCAAACACAGCCTAGTTTGCAACAACTATTTGTGGACTAAATCCAGACTATGACGGATCGACCAGATTTAGTTTAAAAACCAACATCTTAATGACATCTGGTGTTAGGGGGAAGTATGGATCTTAGGCCCCGTCCACACGAAGTTAAAACGAACACGAAACGCTAATATTTTCCAGAACGTTTGTCTTAAAGACGGAGACGTAAAATAAACGTGATCGACCACACGAATGCATGAAAACGCTGCAAAATGTATGCCAGGCCTGTAAGTGGCGCTGTGGTGCCAAAGCAAAAATAGGCGAAAACAGGCAACGAAATGTTGGGCATGCACAGTAATATTTATACAACAACCAAACCGGAAAACCCCTAGAAGAAGTGCTGAACTATGTTGTCGATATTGCTCTGTTCTTCCTGGAGATTTTCCAGAAGAAGAAGATTCTGTTGTAAGCCCGACAGCAGGGTGAGTAGCATGAGCAGCAACCATTCAACACAGTACGGCGCCATTGTTGTTGTGATACTGTGTCGCGCATGCGTGTTTAGAGGCAACGCTATGACACATGCGTGTAAGAAAAGAAATGCGGTCAGAGCTTAAAGATGGAAACGCGAAAACGGCGTTTCAAAATATTCCCACTCTGAAGGCTTAATAAAAAAAAGATCGTTTACAGACCCCCGAAACGCCGGCTTCGTATGGATGAGAGGCTGGTTTGGTGATAAATTAGTGAATTTAGGCCAGGGTTTGAGTTCGTGTGGACGGGGCCTCAATCACATGAGATAATCTATGACGAAACCGATCAATTAATCAATCTGACTTTATTTCAGCCATTTGGCAAAGAAGAATGCATAAAAAGTCAGTAGATGGAAACATACCCTAATAGACTTGCAGCTGTAACTACAGCAAAAGATTTTTCCTGTAGTATGTTTCATCTGTTTATCACACAGCGATTCAAAAATACCCTTTTTTTCTGCAGTTGTTGCTGCACGAAGGAAATCTGATCAAAGAGCTACATTCTTTGAAGTAATTTCTAAGGTAGTTTTCTTTTTTATTGACCTTTTTTTGGTGATCCAGGGCCGTATCACAGTAACAGGCCTGCTGGACAGAGAGAGGGCAGATTCGTACACGCTGACTGTTGTAGCTGATGACGGAGGACCGAAGAAGGACTCCACTGTGGTACGTCTCTCTGTTTGCCAGTTACAGGCTTATAATTCAGAATTTTGAGTTCTAAATTTAATGTATCACGTTTGTTTTAGACTAACAGCTTTACTCATTTATCAATTGCATCCCTCTTTGGATCTATAGAAGGTAAGGTGTTTTCCCCTCACTGTGACACTTTTAACGTGTTTTTATTTCACCTAATGTATTTTAAAGGTAAGTGCCAATCTTCAACCTGTGGTGGAACCTAGTAGTATTTCTGCTGCTTCACAGGTTTCGATTACCATTCTGGATGAAAATGACAACAGCCCGGTGTTTGATATTACATCAGATACGTCTGTGAGCATCCCAGAAAACACGGCCTTCGGGAAAAAAGTGGCGGTGGTACTGGCGAGGGACAGTGATGCCGGATTAAATGGACTGGTGAGGCTGACTAAGCTTAAAGCAGCAGTTCTAAAGATTATTTTATGTAATTAAATGTTATTAGTAGTAGGGATGCACGATATTGGGAATTTGGTCGATATCCGATATGCCGATATTTTGAAACTCATGTAGCCGATAACCGATATCGATACTGATGTTAAAGTTGGACAAAAATAAGTAGGCTAGTCATTGAAAATAGCAGTTTTGTTATTGTTGGGTTTTAATCCAGAGAAATGTGAGTTTAAAAGATTAAAAGGAAATAATCAACACAGAGACAGGGTTTTGTGGCGTCTGCAGAGCGGAGAGAAGCTGCTGGCTCGGAAAACCAGCACCTTCTCACACAGATCCCTTCATAGCAAAGCCTTTTATTAACAGTTTACAACATCATAGGGTGTGCCTTAAACAGAAGACCCAGTAATGATTATCTGGGGGGATGCAGGTAACAAGATAGTGTGAATTGACCATCTGGCTGGATGGAAGTCACACAACCGTGTGATTCTGACTGGAGGTCATAAAAGTTTATGACCCTGAAATGTAGCATACTCTTTCTTTCAATGTTTCATATGTCCACACAATAATTTTATAATTATCACTCTAACATTTCCTCCTCTTATACATAAAAACATCAGCATATAGCACTTCTAAAAAGATTTTCACTACATACATCATGAATGCATTGCAGATAGGGAATTCAGTAATCAAAGTTTAATATGCAAAACACAACAATATTAAAAGGAAAATTCAAGCAAAAAGGTAAAAAAGAATGTAAAAACTTTAAAAATAATCTGTCCCTTGAGTAGGCAAAAACTCTCCAATAGAGAAAAAAAAATTCCTACCCGACCCCTCCCGAGGAGGCGATCATTATCCCTGTAAAAGATTACACAGCTTCATCATCACCATTATCTTCATCAGCATCTTGGCGGAGTTGAGCATAAGTGATAGCTGAATATTGGATTAGAGTGGTTCCTATCATTTTCCGAATCATTGATTGCAGGCATGGTAGAAGTAGGCATATGAGTACAAACATAACAGTCTGTTTTGTTCAAATCTTCAACAACATGTTTGACATGTTGCCACCACATATTGGCAACGTATGGATGACTTTCTGTGGATCCATCAAAAATCATCCTGCTCTTCCTTTGTTTCAGACAGTCAGTTTGGGTTCCTAGAAACACCACTCCAACGGTCACTACCAGGCAGCAGAACGTCATTAGTTTTTCCATCTTCACAAGCTCTTCCAATGAAACACCGATTAACTAGGACTCTAAAGGACTGGGTTAGGTTGTTTTCTTCACCAACGTTGAGACGAGTGGTCCTAAAAAAAACCAAACCCCTTTGAAGCTGGACTTCACCACAGATCCCTTACCTTAGTTATGGGGTTCCTGTGAAGGTAATTGGGCTTCTAGCTGTGGAAAGTTTTTAATTAGCTTACAATGACTCTGGTGGATCCAAGTGTCTCTTTCCTGGATTTTCACGGCGGTGGGGGTTGTTAGTTGCACTATGTAGGGTCCTTCCCACCTCGGAGCTTTCCAAGTTTTCCTTTTGATGATTTTAATCAGCACTCGGTCTCCAGGCTTCAGGTCTTCCTGTGGGGAAACAAAAGCACTAGGCAGATTACATGTTTTCCGAACAGTTTTGTCGCTAAAAAGTTTCAGCATCCGCTTAGTTAGCGGGTCAATGTCATCTTGTTCTTTTTCTGCCCATGGCTGTCCTTCCCATAGAGGTAGAACAAAAGGTCTCCCATTCACTATCTCAATAGGGGTCAAACCATCAGATGTTGGAATACTCCTCATGAGTAATTTTACCAAGTGTAAACACACTGGCCAAGGCTTTCCTGTTTCTGCCATGAATTTTCTCAATCTATTTTTAACATCCTCGGGCCATTTAACTGGGTTCTGTCTGGCTGGAGGTAAACCTTGACAGGCAGTCAGCATCTCTGCATCTGTCCATGGCCTATACACAAGAATAGTGGGTCTATGATCTAGTGGGTCATTATCTTGGGGTCCCGTGCGTTGACCATAATGAGGGTTGGCCACCTCTAACATTGGAAAAGCACATGCCCCCCTTCCCCCAGGATCTTGGTCCTGTTCTTGTTTTTTTTAATTCAGCCAACCTTGGATAAATAGGGGCAGATGGGCCTTTTTTACAAGCCTCTATTTGATAATCATTTTTGTAATACTTTGAATTAAGCTTCACATCCCTTTTTGATTTCCTTAATTCATGCTAACAAGGGTCAGGGGCACTGAGTTCCATACCATCCACAGAGGACGATATGGACAGGGGGCTTGCTCCTGCTCCTCCAATATCATTATGCGATGGTGGGGCTACTGGAGGAGGAACAGTGGCATGGCTGTGTTCATATTCACCGTGATGGGGTTTATGTCCACCTTCCTGCGCAGCTGATGCCACTGCTTGAACCCCATCACCTCCTTGAATTTGATTAGGATCAGGATATTGAGGAAGCATACGGGATACAACAGTTTCTTCATCAGCTTTAACTTTTACAGCAGCAATTGTAGCTGTCTTTCTATCCTTCTTCTGTTGTATTTGGCTTTCCCTATATTTTGCTTGCATAATCCACTTATTTAACTCTTCTAATTCTTTTCTGTATTTAGCTTGTTTTCTTTTTGATTTATACACCAACTTCATCTCCACCTTCTGCTGAATCTTCGTCAGCGGCTCAGCTCTCAACTTTCCATCCCAGTCCTCCTCCTCAATCCACTTTCTGGCAAACTCTGGGTCACCACCACAACACGCCACCATCCATCTAACATCACCTGGCATTTCCTTCTTACTACTACCTTGTCCCATTTTTAAAGAATTTAGTCCAGTACAAACACCTAGGGTATTCTACGCACTGGATGTTTATTCAGCAGGACATCACCCAAACACTGTTGTGGTCATTTCTGCTTCTACCTTTTCAGGTGAGAAATTCTTGCCTCTGCATCCACAAGAGTTGTACTGTATTAACCCCTGCTGTTTTAATATGAAACAACAGAACCTGAAAGGTTCGATTGTTTCCTGACACACTCCCACACAGTCACACACACCTATTCTAAGGCCTAAGATATTTCTTATTTACCGGATACTCAGATCCCAGATCTGTCAACAAAACTTGGCTTCGTCAAATATCCCTGCTGCAGCTGCAAACCTTACTATCTCGAGAACAACACAGAGTCCCAGACTCAAATGCACAGAATACCCAGATCCCAGATCTTTCAACAAAACTTGGTTTCGTCAAATATCCCTGCTGCAGCTGCAAACCTTACTATCTCGAGAACAACACAGAGTCCCAGACTCAAATGCACAGAATACTCAGATCCCAGATCTGTCAACAAAACTTGGTTTCGTCAAATATTCCTGCTGCAGCTGCAAACCTTACTATCTCGAGAACAACACAGAGTCCCAGACTCAAATGCACAGAATACTCAGATCCCAGATCTGTCAACAAAACTTGGTTTCGTCAAATATTCCTGCTGCAGCTGCAAACCTTACTTTCTCGAGAACAACACAGAGTCCCAGACTCAAATGCACAGAATACTCAGATCCCAGATCTGTCAACAAAACTTGGTTTCGTCAAATATCCCTGCTGCAGCTGCAAACCTTACTATCTCGAGAACAACACAGAGTTCCATACTCAAATGCACAGAATACTCAGATCCCAGATCTGTCAACAAAACTTGGTTTCGTCAAATATTCTAGCGACTACAACTATTTATAGCTTTCACACAGAGGGTCCCAGACCCAAAACGCACAGAATACCGATCCCAGATCTCTCACAACAAACCCTGTTTGTCAAATATTCTAGCGACTACAACTAGTTATAGCTTTCACATGGTCCCAGACCAACTGTTGATCAAAAAACGTTAGGCCTACCCTTTCTGTGCAGATCAGTCCTCAGCTTGAGTCGTCACCAGGATGTCCAGGGCAGGGCTGGACCAACCTATTGGCTCCGTCCGGCAAAGGGTGGACGGCTGTCGACAGTTTCTTGGCCTTGGTCCCGCACGGTCCTGGACAATTGGATCTTGACTCCCGGAGTTTCAGCACCAAAAATGTTGGGTTTTAATCCAGAGAAATGTGAGTTTAAAAGATTAAAAGGAAATAATCAACACAGAGACAGGGTTTTGTGGCGTCAGCGTCTGCAGAGCGGAGAGAAGCTGCTGGCTCGGAAAACCAGCACCTTCTCACACAGATCCCTTCATAGCAAAGCCTTTTATCAACAGTTTACAACATCATAGGGTGTGCCTTAAACAGAAGACCCAGTAATGATTATCTGGGGGGATGCAGGTAACAAGATAGTGTGAATTGACCATCTGGCTGGATGGAAGTCACACAACCGTGTGATTCTGACTGGAGGTCATAAAAGTTTATGACCCTTCTGGTTGATTCACAGGATAGAAATGCAGCATCCTCTTTCTTTCAATGTTTCATATGTCCACACAATAATTTTAACAGTTATCCATTTCTGACACTTTGAAAAATAATATACTCAAATATATTTTCATATGCTGATATCAAATTGATTTTTAAAAACGCGATATCGATCTATTTTACTTTCAAAATCTCGTGAAATTTCATCGTTCTGTTACAAACTCTCAAGATTTTTTGCAAATTCTTGTGAGATTTTGTTAGTAAAATAGATCGATACCGCGTCAATATATCAACATATAAAAATATGGCAACATTTCGTGAATTTTCGGGGGATTTCGTAGCATAACGATGACATATAGCAATATTTCATTAGTAAAAGAGATTGATATGGTGTTTTTAAATGGCGATATATCAGCATATGAAGATATTGTGATATTTTAATGTATCAATATTTTTTCCCTCGTCTTTAGAAGTTTTTAAGTCTGTAAAAAAGAAATTTTTGAGGAAGAAGTAGTATTTTTTTTTTTTAGACTTTAGAAACTCAGAAGCTGATCAAATATCGGGTTAAATATTGGTGGGGTGGCCGATGTCCGATACTCAGTTTTAAGGCCGATACAGGCCGATACTGATAGGGGGCCGATTATATCGTGCATCCCTAATTAGTAGACAGCATGTGCACTGGAACCTAGAAAAAGAAATAATCTAAAGAAGAGCACAGATGAAAGAGGGTGAAGTTATAGCTAAAGATTTGGTATTTTATTAGAAAATTAAGCACTAAGTGGAGAGCCAAACTATCCAATTTTTTTTAGTTCCAGTCTGAAGTTTTCATAGTTGGGTTGGCATTTGGGTGCCATGTCTTCAGCTGATGTTGGTCTGCTAGTTTTATTAAATCCAGATTCATTGGAGCTGTCTACCAGGTAGTTCTAGAGAAAGTCACCCTTCAATCTGTTGACAGGATTTACAGAGATGCTGATTTTATTTTTTCCACCTGCCATCATGGAAAACAGCACCAATAATAATGATATGGTAAATGGCATGCGCTTTATTGGTGACTTCCATGTTTGTCAGAGAAGACTACTGCCACCTACCGGTTTGTGACGTCACGGTACAGTATCGGCTGTTGATCAAGTCCCAGTGCTGTTTCTGGTGTTTGTCACAATCCAAGTCATTTTAAAAGGTAAATGCCATGTACTTATATAGCGCTTTTATTCAAGTCAGGAGACTTGATAAAAGTACTTTACACTACATTCAGTCATTCACGCACACACTGATGGTGGCAAGCTACATTGTAGCCACAGCTGCCCTGGGGCTCACTGACAGAAGTGGGGCTGCCGTACACTGGCGCCATCAGTAGACAATGCAGGTGAAGTGTCTTGCCCAAGGGCACAATGACACTGAAAGTCATAGTCGGGGCTTGAACCGTCAACCCTTCGATTTCAGGGCAAACTCCTACATCCAACGCCACTGTGTCACTAGGCCTCCTGACTAAACTGGCCTGATATAAAACCCTTTAGACACTATCCTCCAGAGAAAGATGAGATCAGAACCAATCTTTAAGGCCGTTTCTCAATTCACAAGAACGCGGGTACGGACTCGTGTCCTCGCCAAGTATGTTCTTGAGAAGAATACAGGGAGGTCTGGACTGCAGGAGACCAGGAGCATACAGCATAAATATGGATCAAAGCTCGTCTGGAGCTGCATTTCACCTCCTGTTAATAATAGTCGCTAGATAATAATAAATTCTTACTTTTTTCATTTAGTGGGGTAATAATTAACACAGTCAGATAAACACAGAATGAACAATTTTCCAAATAAGACAAAAAATCGCCATCAGAGCCAGTGCTCCTTCATGCACCATTATGCAGAGAGAGGGCTGCTGCAGACGGGCTGTGGTTAGCCCTGGCTGCCGTTAGCCTCTGAGGTCTGCTGGTTGTCATGTTCCTCTCAACTTTGGAATTTATTTATTTTTTTATCACACACAAGAAATTTACTGTAAAATGACCCGTTTAACAGATTTTTTAAAATGAACCAAAAGGCTCACATTTAACTATTAATCCATTAAACCGTTTCATGAGGCTCCTCAGGGAACTGAGGAAAACTGATGTCTGGAATCCCAGAAGATCAGAATAAAAACAATGACATAGGAACGGCTTATTCGACCCAGCTTTAATCCCATAGTTCGGCTGTATTGTGATTAGATCCTTTGGATAAATTAGGATTATTTATTTTTCCACTGATTCGATTGTGTCACTGATTGTGGTTCTAACAGGTCAATTTCACCCTGGTTGCCGGCAACATGGAGGATGTGTTCATGATCAAAACAGTGAACTACAGCTACGGAATGGTCTACGTAAACGCTCCTCTGGACAGGGAGTCAGTGGATCGCTACTTATTGAAGGTCAGAAACTAGTGCTTGTGTAGCTATGACAACCAGGTTTCAACCACCATATACTCTCTCTCTCTCTCTCTCTCTCTCTCTCTATATATATATATATATATATATACCTTTATAACTCTTTAATTTTCCACACAAAATCCTCAAATCTAAATGTTAAATTTTTTTCCTGAAGAGGTTCCCATCCTCCTTAATTTCTGTTCACTTGTATTTGTGCAGATCCGTGCCACTGACAACGGCTCACCTTCCAGACATTCCGACCACTCACTCACCATCAACATCCTGGATGTCAACGATAATCCACCCATTATCGAGAGTCAGAGAGGCTACAATGTCAGCGTCAACGAGGTGGGAATGCATTCGCGCTTTATTTCGTTCATATGGGATCTACCTGAAGACCTTAAGGTCGGTTTGTCGTAAAGATCGATCGTTTTATCTTTGGCAGAACGTTGGAGGAGGTACCTCAGTCCTGAAGGTCATTGCTACCGATAGGGACATTGGTCCCAATGGCATGCTGTTTTATTACATCATTGCTGGAAACCAGGACTTGACTTTCCGTATGGACCGCATGACTGGAGAAATGGTGACCCGGCCAGCCCCTCCTGACAGAGAGCGACAGCATGAATACCACCTCATCGTCACCGTGGAGGATGACGGCAGCCCCCCTCTGTCGGTAAGATCCAAACTAACACAGTCAATGTTTCTTCTTTGAAATCGCTGCAAGACAGTGGCGGATGGTGGAGTTTTCTCCAGGGGGGGCTACAAATTCAAGATAGACGTATACCAAAAACCAACAACAACAAACATTTATGAAAACAAACAGGTTTACTTTTTGTACATAAATCTTAGCTCTTCTCATGCTTTGTGAAGGCAAATCTGTGTTTTGCATGGTCCAGTGTTATGGAGGACCAGCTCTACCATATTTAAAAATCAATACAGAAGTAAATAAATGCTCAATAAATAAATAAGCATACAATTAATTGCCCCAAAAAATACAATAAATAAATAAATGTAGGTAGAAATACATGAATGTGTATATGTCTTTTAATTAGCTTCTTTATTTATTCGCCTTTGTAATATTTACCTTATTTATTTACTGTCCGTCATAATCTTCATCTTTATTTATTAATTACTTATTTTTGCAATAAAATGCTAACCAACCAATGGGCAGAAGTTGACCCTCTAAGACACAGCCCCTCTTCATTTGCATAAGGAGACAGAAATGCATACAGAGATAGCATTGAAGAAATACATAGGGTAAAAAAAAAAACACAAATGAAGAATAAAAGAGACAAAAATAGTATAAGATGCACATAAATAAACATTGTAATTAAATAATAATTAAGAGCAGAGTAATAATAAGTTATATGTTTTTCCCAAAAAGGTAAAAAACAATTAAAAAACAACAAGTTTAAAGACGTTTCGCTTCCTGTCCAGGA
The DNA here is from genome assembly GCA_030533445.1 of Cyprinodon diabolis. NCBI lineage: Eukaryota > Metazoa > Chordata > Actinopteri > Cyprinodontiformes > Cyprinodontidae > Cyprinodon > Cyprinodon diabolis. Next base: position 40,320,577 of record CM060083.1, on the reverse strand, counting down.
AGCTTTTTCAAGTCAAAATGTCAGAAATAGTATTGCGTTCGAGGCTTTATGGAGTGGACCAAAACAAAGCCTTGCAAATTGAACCGGACAAACAGGTCGGCCCCTTAGGAAGGGGGGTCATTTGGGTTCTTAGTTAGCCTGCAATACCCGATACCTGTCTATGTCTCTGAAAGAGTGAATTGTTGGCCTGGCTGAACAGGTGTGGTCTTTTGTTCCCTTTAAGGTAGTGGGGGTTGCGATGATGGCAGAAATGAATCAACTCAGTTGCTTTATTGTAGGTTTTTGAATGTCTTTGGGTCCACACCCTCTGTTTAAGGTTGGTTTTTCTATCTTAACATAGATGGCTTCCTTCACGCCCCTCTCAAACCACCTGTCTTCTTTGTCCAAAATGTGAACATTCTGGTCCTCAAAAGAATGTCCTTTGTCCATAAGGTGTAGACGTACTGCAGAGTCTTGTCCCGAGGAGGTCGATCTCCTGTGGTGGGCCATGCGTCTATGAAGAGGTTGTTTGCTTTCTCCAATATAAAGATCAGAACTTTCCTCACTGCATGGAACCGCTGACACAACTCCATATTTGGTCTGGGAGGTTTTGTCTTTAGGATGCACTAGTGACAAGTTATATGTTATGAACATGATTTTTTTTTTTTTGAGTTAGCATATCAGTACATTTCCAAAAGAAAGAAGCACACATAGATATTATTATTTGTAATTAATTAAACAGTTTTAATCTTTTGACCAAAGCACTTTACACTCCATTCAGTCATTCACCCATTCACTGACGGTGGCAAGCTACATTGTAGCCACACCTGCTCTGGGGCTCACTAACAGGTTGCCGTACTCTGGTTCCACCAGGCCCTCTGACCACCATCAGGTGAAGTGTCACCCAAGGACACAACAATACTGAAAGCAGGAGGCGGGGCTTGAACCGTCAACCCTTCGGATTTCAGGGCAAACTCCTTCATCCAACGCCAATGTCCCCCTTGATATGTTCATCTGCTGTTTATTTTTTTATCATGTATAATTATTTTTCCTTAAAAAAATGTGTCATGTTTCTATCTTTTTCATTGATAATCTTCTTCGGTGTAAAATTAGAGGAAAAAATGCAGATCTTAAGCTCTTTATTTTGTCTCTCAGACCAGAGGTCTTGTGTTTACTCACCAACAACCTGTGAATGAGATGATGAAATAAATCCACCTCTTATTGATTGTAATGCAGTACACAGGGTTTTAAAATATGCATGGAAACCCTCGGCATCCTGCTGCTTCTCCATAATGTTTGCTCCCTGATAACAGGATGAAGTGTTTGCATTAGAGGCAAATTAAAGACGCTGCTCTTTTTTCTTCAGCCGACTTTATGGCATCAAGCTCCCCAACAGCTAACATGCTAAAGTTCAACCAACAAAGAGCTAAGAAACCCATAATCTGAGGCTGCATCTGCCATCCCATGTTTCCCACATCTTTTTACCTTCTGATATATTTTGCACTCGCAGTTTCAAGTAAGGAAATAGTTTGACTCAAATAAATAAAAATAACCACAATTAAATATAACCACAATTTTTTCTCATTAAGAAAATCCACTGGACCAAATGAGGCTCACGATAACAATCAATAGAAATACAGCAAAAGATTAAGATTTCTGAAAATAATTTACAATTAGTTTAATTTAGACCGGATATGGGAGTTTTAATAAATATCAACATTTTAATTTTACTACAAGCAAAAGTTGACTGATACACTATGGTTTGAATACATTGGTATGAAAGGGAAAAGTGTGGGGAATAAAGTTTACTGTAGTTTACTTTATTGCTGTAGATTACAAACCACAGCAATAACATTCTTTTTATTTGGTGGAAGATTTTCTACTTAAAGAAAATAAAAAAAAAGTATGGTATTCATTTCAGTCCTTAAAGTTACTTTTGATCTGTTTGATTCTATGATATCTAAACTTACAAAGATACCAGATTCCACTAAAATTAAACACATTAAAAAGGTGAAAACTTTAGAGATCTACCAATATAGATTTTTAAATGTTCTTTAATCCCTGGGCATAAAATAAAGAACAGAAGTTTTGTAATCTAATCTAATTCTAACCAAATTGCACCAAAAACATGCTTTATGATGATGTCAATTCTGACAAAAGAGTTGAAATTTAAAACTATTTTTTTTTTATGAATAATGTATTTATATATATATTTTTTTATCAGATCTAATTGCACACAATCTGTCTTAGCCTCTAAATAGAAAAATGGGTTAATTACAGATTCAATCGGGGGGGGTTTGTTTTATATCTTATGTCTGGTAATTATCTATTGATTTGAAAAGCGATCATTCACACATTTCTTTATGATTAAAATCACTACCTTCTGCGCCTAACCAACACATTCTCTCGTTTTTTTCCCCTATTTGCATCCAATATTTGCACCAAACTAAAACTACTCAGCAGTCCTTATTCTATTTATTTTTTTAGATCCAGCAATGATACAGGTATGAAAACGCAGATACAGATCACCTAAACTAAAGGCAGTGCAAACTAGCTGCAAACTCAGGAAACGCTGTTTTGTCAACAGGAAAGCCACAAGTCACATTTCCTAAAAGACATTGTTAAGCAGTGGTTTTGCTCTTATAAAAAGCTGTTTAGATGTCTGTTCAGATGGAAGCCATTCGCAGCTCTGCAGGACGTCGTGGGTGGCAAAAATCAGAGATGAAAGGTTCCTGTTAATGCGCTGTACAAACAGTTAAAGTGAAACTCTCTTTCTGCTCTCATATAAAACCTTGTTTTAGTCGTCTATCCTCTTTCTGTGCTGCACAGCCTCTCAGAGGCACACAATTGGAACGGCCTTGTTTTATCTGGATGACGCCCTGGACGGCAGCTGTAAAATGTCCTTGTATGGCGACGTATTTGTGGATCTGTCATCTGAGAGGAACAATGATTTCAGAGACGACACAGAAGGCATTTTATAAGGCTCCGAGAGTTCCCTTTATTGTACAGGCTACCGAGAGGACAGTTTAAAAGGAAGAAACTTCCTCTCACGCAAGCTTTTTACAGTATAAAAACACAATAATACAAAGTGATCTTTTTTTTTTATGAGGGAAACTAGAAAATCAGTTCTTAAAGCTCTGAAACACACAAATCAGCAGGCTTACATCTCAACAGATCTCCTACCAACCTGTTAAACACTTTCTTCTGCAGGTGATTTCCGCTAAGCACCAGCTGCATGCGTTCTACAGTTTAAAAATAAAACCAACAGCTGGGGAACAGTCATCCAAGACCCTAAGTTGGTACAATTGGTCTTCGGATCGGATTTCAGACCCGTTTAACAGATTTTGGCTTATCAGATCTAATTGCACACAAATAAAAGCCCGGCTGAACCTTTACCCTGATTAATATAAACATTGTGAAACACACAGGAAGGGTCTTAATGGCAGTGAGGTCAGCTGCTGTTTGCTGGTATCCACAAGGCTACATTCAACATAAAATCTTTTCTTTTTCTTCTTTTCTTCATTATTAAACACAGGAACCACAATGAAATCTTTCCCAAATAAACTTTAAAACAGCAATAAACAGTTTAAGGCTATGGTGCAGTTTAAGCAGCACTTGGAAAGACAGAAGAGGCATAAGTCTGAGGTAGCACAGAGGAATAAAGAAGAGAAGCAATCTTATATATATTTATGCATATATCATACGGAGAGGAAATGTAATGCCACGTTTTGGTCTTGTAATATCTAAAGCTCCTTTCACAGAACAGTTCAGTCATAAAGCAAAAGCATGCAACCTTTTAAACTGCTCCAGAGCTTTTCTTTATTAAACCCAAGTCTTGCACCGATGTCGGCTTTGACCAGCATGCAATAGAACTCTATCCTATGCATGACATATTGGTGTCCATCTCCCAATCCAAGGTAGAAACAAATCTGCAGCGTGTGAACTTCTGCAGATATATTTTCTCTAACGAAGGGGATTGGACATCAGGGGAAAAGCCACCCATGTTCTGCCCTGAATAACCTGCACAATATACATCAGGCCACTGACCAGCAATGACTCAACTTCTCTCACTGTGATTTATCTCTGTGTGGTTTAATTTGAAATCCTGAGCCCAGCTAGGTGCACGGCTCTCCTGTCACATACCTACCCTACTACTTCACACCCTTAAACCCAGTGAAACTTTCTATAAACCAACCACTGTCATTACCTCGCTTGGTTGTCCTTTTAGAAACACAAACATCACTAGAAAGCAACTTAAGATTATTTTTTTTTTTTTGCAAAATAGACCATTGCTACATCACACCCTTGAGCACCAAACTTTTTATAAGTTGAGGTGTTGCTACACTGTTTAGTAGCTCAGAAGCAGAAAATGGCTGGATCATTTGTCCTGCTCTTTCTTAGTCCTCATCATCAAGAACCCAACGCCAGCGATGCCAGGAAACCGCTTACCTAAATCCACAGTTCCAGCCCTATTCATTTTCTATCCTGCAGCTCAGAAGCGTAGCGGTGGCTTTAACTCCCTCATCGCTTTAGTCCTTTCAGAAGACAGAAATATCCGGAAAGCATCAAAGTTGAAGAATTTTGTAACGGGCTTGAGAGTCTGTTTATCTAAATGCTGGACAACTCGTATCCTTTTTTAAAATCCCTGACAGTTCTCTAATAACCGGCAAAAGATTACTGAAAAAGATTACTGAAAATTAAATTCTGTAGGGATCTGAATGCACACAATAAAAATATGTTTGTCTGAACCCCATTAACAGCATCAGCATAGAAACTGTGTCACTTATCTCCTACATGACCCCCACATTTTATTAAAAACACCAATAGAGAAAAAAAAAACCCATAAAAACGGCCTTCATGTTCTCAGGTTCTCTCATGGCTTTACTTTTTTAAAAAAGACGAACTGAAGATCAGACGCAACCTGCCGACTTAAGTTCAGTTTGGGCCTGCAGCTGTTATTGCAGGTGGACACGGCACGCAGCCCTCCTCCCTCCTGGGGTCCAGACCAATGTACAGATTGCAAATCCAGACAGGAAGAATATGTGTTTGTATAGTAACTATGAGACGATTCGTGGAGATAGCATTGGTATTAAAATGAAGAAGAACAGAGCTGCAGGAGTCTCTCTCTCTCTCTGGGACAAGTTTAGGTGAAGAATCCGCTTTAAATCTGCACCAAGTCTGGAGACTCTGGGATGATGTCTGAAAAAAAGAATAAAAAAATGGTGCGAATCAGTGAGAACATAGAAAACCATCTAAAAAAAATGGCACTTTAAGGTTGTTGTTTTTTTTTTTTGCTGACAGATACGACACGACATATGAAGGTGTTTGCACATTCAGCACTGCACTTCCTGCACAAATATGACAGAAACATGGCAGGAGGCAAATGACAGCATTTTGGGTCCTTTTTTTTAACCGCATCAACTCAAACAGAGGCAGATCCAGACCGATAAAATTCACAGAATGTGTTGTATTCGCTGGAAACTGTAAAAAATAAAAGCAGAACAAAGAGGGCCAAACCATAGTTTCAACACTATGAAGAAAACAGGGAAGTGTTGCAGGTTCAGATCTGCTAAGCAGAAAGAGGCAGGACCAAAGCTTATAAAAGAAGAAAGAAGTAACAGAAGTGTTGTCAGACAGCCTGTGTATTTCTGCAGGACATCTGGAGGAAATAAACAGCAGCTGTCATGGAGGAAATCCTCCATGACAGCTGCTGAAGATAGAAGTTTCCAAAGTCTTCAAAGATTCGTGAGGGGAAAAAGTAGCCGGTCGTTTTCTCACCAAAACAAATGAACTCCAGCGTTAAGCAAACTGTTTAAAAAGTCCGGTCATATTTAGAATTCAAACTTCTGAAAGTATTTTAAGTATGAAATTATTACATACTGTTCAGTGCTTTTAATTAAGAGTAATTTTCATCTGAATGTGCTTTACTGGAGGCATCCATGTTTGTCAAAGAACACTACTGCCACCTACTGGTTTGTGACGTCACGGTGCGGTATCGGCTGTTGATCAAGTCCCAGTGCTGTATCTGGCGTTTGTCACAACGCGCTATTATCCAAGTCATCTTGAAAACATTCTTCTTCCAAATGTTGGCTACATATTACGGGTTTTTTCTCTGGACAGAAGTTCAATGGCAAATCCTCCATCTTCAAGTTGGCGATCCAATGACCAACCCGTCCGTGGAGGATCAGGAATCAGAAAGGTGGAATTACTATTTTTTTTAATTTATACCCGATTTATTATAACATCCGACTGCCATGCACGTGAGCATTGTCAGTTTCACTATAGCTCTGGTGAATTTCAATGGTGAAGTCCTCTGGAAATCTTCAATGATTGTTGTTGATTGCAGATGTGTCTAGTAGTTCCCATTGATTTTGCTTGTAAAGTGGGTAGAATGGCGCTAGGCTTACCGCACCGTGACGTCACTGCTGGAAGATGGCAGGAGGGAGGTGTTACTATCAAAAATGGCCGCTCCCAGACTCTGTGATTGCTAAATTAACGCCAAATTCATTAAATCACCATAAGCGTATTTTCGTTTTAGGTATAGCTAATGATCCACTGATCATTCCTTGCTGACCGGACTTTTCCTTTAACCCAACCAGAATGGGATATGCTCAACAAACAGGTTCAATCCATGAATCTTTTATGGCCTCTAAGATCTGCTGATAAATATTAGTGGCAGATGCTGCAGGACACCTGCAGGCCTCTGGTGGAGTCCAAGCCTTGTTGGGTCTCTTTAGAATGATATGCAAAGTTAGATTAAAGGGATCATAGAATGCAAAACCAAGTTTCCATTGTCATAGATGAATAACGATAGTTCAGTGGGTGAAATGGACGTACAGAAAAGTTCAAACCCCATCGACCCCATCGCTGCAAATCTAACAATTCGAAACTTCCACGATAAAACGGGCGGATTCAAACAAAGCCCCAACTTGACGTAAACTCGGGGATGTTGCCTCATTTGGCCAGAAGAGGGGGGCCGGTAATGCAGGCATTGTCCGCCGGGGGGACCAGCCCTGGAGCTGACGGCTCGGTTTTAGTACCCGGTGTGCTTCGACTCCGTGCTGCACTGTAGTCGACCAAAATTTTTTCCTTTTTTAGCTATGACAAGTAGGACATGTTCTTGAAAAAGAGGACGTCTGGTCACCCTACCATATGCAGTGCACTGAGTGATTGCTTGTTGCTATGATGCGTCTTTTCTCAGCAGCTTCGCTCATTGTAAACCAACCAATCAGCGCACAGCTCCTCTAAATATTCATGATCATACCATAAAAGGAAGAAAACCTCTTGTTTCATTCTAGGGCTTTTAACCAGGCTTGAATTAGGTCTCATAAAACAGCACATATCCCATTTTCCGCCCAACCAATGTTACACACCCTGTTCAGAGACCTTAAGGACCAGATACCCTATAGAATCATTCTATCACCCCTTTCATGCACAAACTATTTGGATTGCCAATCATTTGCTAAACTGTCTTGTCAGCAAAACCTATGTGAGTCAGCAAGCATTAGTCTTGGCCACAGACCTCTGGAACATCCTGATTAAGTTTACTAGAACTGTTACAGGACTGTTTTGGGGGTGTTTTCATCATCTGAGAATTTTGTTAGGAAGTTCAGTAGTACAACTGAGCACGTCAGAAATGTCTGCAATGATATTAATGGACCCAAAAAAAAATCCCCTGGAACTGAACAATGGGATGGTCTTTATTCAGTCAAGAAAAGGAAAAGAAGAGGATGTCTGTAGAACAGAGAACATCATCTAATGAGAACAAACAGTCTTAGTGGTGCTCAGAACAGAAAGGTCCAACCATTCACTCTTATCAGCGGCAGTTTTAGAGTGTAAACATGCATTTTTGCATGACAGAGTATTTCAGCAGAGATGCATACTTGTACTGGATTGCATCAGTCACAGCGCAGATTTTGAAATGTAGAACTTTCTTAACCCAGCATTGTGTAAGACTCTTGCATGATGCTGCACGTACCCTTGTTCATAGTTTGACTTGGAAAAAATTCTCAGCTTAGACTCAGGCTTAGTAAAAATGTTTTGATACTTTTCAGTTTACTTTCTACCCACGTCTCATAGCTTTATATGAAGTTTATAAAAGATTAGCTGGAAATGGTGCTGTACTCTTATTTCAGTTCCCAGTCTTTTATGAAACAGGCAACAAGCCTGAAGCAGCTGATTTGATCTGTGATTCTGAAGAAAACTGAGCTCAGCCTAACTGAATGATTTAAAGACCCCACAGATGGGAAACATTATTATTATTCAGGTCACCTTTTATTACCTAAATATTATTATTTCAATTTTTTTTGGCTTTAAAGGAAAAGTCCAATCAGCAAGGAATAATCAATGGATCATTACCTATACCTAAAACTGATACATTCGCGGTGATTTAGGCCCCGTCCATACGAAGTCAAAACGAACACGAAACGCTAATATTTTCCAGAACGTTTGTCGTAAAGACGGAGACGTAAAATAAATGTGATCGTCCACACGAATGCATGAAAATGTATGCCAGGCCTGTAAGTGGCGCTGTGGTGCCAAAGCAAAAATAGGCGACAAAATGTTGGGCATGCGCACTAATATTTATACATGGTTGCCCTGCGGGTCCATTTTTGTGGTTCAGTCAAATTCAGGTGCTGAACTATGTCGTCGATATTGCTCTGTTCTTCCTGGAGATATTCCAGAAGAAGAAGATTCTGTTGTAAGCCCGACAGCAGGGTGAGTAGCATGAGCAGCAACCATTCAACACAGTACGGCGCCATTGTTGTTGTGATACTGTGTCGCGCATGCATGTTTAGAGGCGACGCTATGACGCATGCGTGTAAGAAAAAAAAATGCGGTTAGAGCTTAAAGATGGAAACGCGAAAACGGCGTTTCAAAATCTTGCCACTCTGAAGGCTTAATAAAAAAAAGATAGTTTACAGACCCCGAAACGCCGGCTTCGTATGGATGAGAGGCTGGTTTGTTGAAAAATTTGTGCGTTTAGGCCAGGGTTTGACTTCGTGTGGACGGGCCTTAATGAGTTTTGTGTTAATCAGGAAAAAATAAAATAAAATCAATACTTTTCGTCATGATCACCGAGTCTGGGAGCGGCCATTTTTGCCCAAATATAGTAACCCCTCCTTCCTGCCATCTTCCAGCAGTGACGTCACGGTGCGGTAAGCCTAGCACCATTCTCCCCGCTTTACAAGCAAAATCAATGGGAACTACTAGACACATCTGCAATCAACAACAATTATTGAAGATTTCCAGAGGACTTCACCATTGAAATTCACCAGAGCTATAGTGAAACTGACAATGCCCACGTGCATGGCAGCTGGATGTTGGAATACATCGGGTAAAAGTGGGAAAAAAAAAAAGGCAGGATTTGCCATCGAACTTCTGGCGAGAGAAAAATACATAATATATAGCCAACATTTTAAAGAACAATGTATTTAAAATGACTTGGATAATAGCGCGTTGTGACAAACACCAGAAACAGCATTGGGACTTGATCAAAAGCTGATACCGCACCGTGACGTCACAAACCAGTAGGTGGCAGTAGTGTTCTTTGACAAACATGGATGCCTCCAGTAAAGCACATTTAAATGAAAATTATTCTTAATTAAAACACTTATAATTTGTTGAACAGTATGGAATAACTTCATATTTAAAGTACTTTCTGAAGTTTGAATTCTAAATATGACCAGACTTTTTCTTGAAACAAGACTGAGCCGAGGTTATCCGCTTCAGGTGTGGAGGATGAGACTAACAATCTGCAGGGCATCCTCCTGGTAAAGCTCTGAAAGTCACATTATGACTCAGCCACAGTCCTTGACCTAAAAAAACTGGTATTTAAATTGACTTGAAACTGGTTCTCCGCTCAAGCATTACATCTAAAGCTTGAGCATTTCTGCAAGAAAGTAAAACAGTTTCAAATGATTGTGCACATTTTTTTTTAAAGAGTGAAGCCATGAGAGAACCTGAGAACATGAAGGGCGCTAAGAAGAGGCCTAAACCAGGTCTCGAAAGGTCATGATTAAAAATAATGTCCTTCATATAATGTCAAAAAAAGAAAAAAATAAATAAAAAAGAAATAAAGAAAAAGAAAAAAGGTTTGCAGTGGCAGCAAATTCAGCAACATTTCTGGCCGGAAGTTTGTTGGTGGTGGGCGGGAACGCAGGGAGGATCCATCACACTCATCTTCACTTACGCAATGATGGGGATGAAGTCAGGAGGAGAAGTTACTCATAGGTTTTGCATAAGCTGGACGCCATGACTTATGAATAACCTACACTTAATGTATATCAACAATCAGATAACTTAACTGTAACTTTTGGCTCATGTATGACCATACACTGGCATAAGTCCGAAAATTTTGAGCAAAGTTTTCCGACTTACTCTCCATATGTCGACGTGTTTCAGCGTGTTTCAGCGTAGTTCAGCGTGCTTATAACTTATACAAAACATACCCATATTTTATTGATTGTTTGCCAGGACTTTTGCCAGTTCTTTTGTACGTCAGGAATACGCTGGTCTAAATCGTCAAGGTGTGACGGGCTTTAGGCTGCAGAAGTCCTTGCAGTCTGATGGATGTGAAGAACTTAGCCAAAATTGTTGAAGCACTTTTGATTACTGTTTTTAAAATGGTTTCACCCCCTTCCAAAGCAGTGCCTGCTTTCTTAGAAACTGCAGACGGCCAAAATGGGATGCAGACTAAAGCTTCCCAATGTGGCATGGCTATGATCAGCTGTAGGACGGGAAAGAAACGGAAAGTGTTGGACGTGACGGCAGAAAGAAAGACAAGGCACAGACTTCTAGCCTCGTGAGACCACCCTGATCTCGCGAGCTTTTAAGGTTTCGCTCGCAAATCAGTCTGGAGACTCTCCGTTAAAGAAGAGAGGCGGGTTGAGGTGTGACGCAACGAAAAGCGCGACAGTTCAGTCTAAAGAACATGGCGGCTTCAGCCGATGAAACTAGCGTTAGCGTGGCTATCGAGCAAGTTTTATCGGAATTACAGAGTATTTCTTCACTGAAAGAAGAGCAAAACACTGCTCTGGAGGCTTTTCTCAGAGGAAAAGATGTTTTTGCTCTTCTCCCGACTGGTTTCGGTAAGAGTAGCCTGGCTTGTGGTTGTGTTTTCGTCGTCGCTCTGTTAGTCCGTCATATGCTTCGTTGATCTGATTGGTTTATTTGGCCCATCTATCACCAACATAGGCCAATTAGCTAACCAGTATTTTTGCCCCTTCCCAAAATTACTTCAAAGGAAGGTTTCCAGATGCATATGCAGAGCAAATCCATCTGGCGGAGTCAGGTTAACAGACTTCCACCACATACCAAAAACTCAGTGACAAAAAATATATATAATAGAAACCAAACTTTCCCCTGTAACGCACAAACCAAACCCACTATGGTAAAGTATGAATTAGCTCCTGTAGAAAAGAGTAAGTGTCTCTGAAATAAATCCTCCTTTGATCTCAGGAGGCTGGACTCATCCCTCCAGAGCAACAGCAAATGGAAAACCAGAAACAGGCTCCAAGTATAGATGAGTGAGGCCGATGCAAATGATCCCATCCTGTGATCCGATGCCTTTCTGCTGATATTTATGTTTAAACTCTTCAGTCTCTTGGTAAATGGTTACATTAAGAAGACCAGAGGTGGGTGGTAAATGGGCTTTAGTTCAGCTGATGTTCTCATTGTTCCACAATGTCAAGGTAAAGGTTTCTACTTCACCAACCTTCAGATGGGAAGAATACGTCCCCTTGTGTGGACGGAGAGAGGGGCGTTCCTGGGTCGGTCAGCAAGTGGCGGCCTGTCTCAGAGGGCTGCCTGGCCAAGATCTGGGAAACAGTGCGGGTCTTTATCTGAGGCGACCCCCCCAGAAACACCGGATTCTCATGGCCCTGAGCCTCACTGCAGCCACAAAAGCACAAAAAGGAGAAGTTTTCATTAAACTACAAATAAGACAATCATCGGTTGCTCAAGACAGAAGTTTATGTGTGTCACTATTGTAGTAAATTAACTAGTGAATATTAAATGATTAAATAAAGAGTACCCAGAAACAACGAGGACAGCCTGTATAGGACAGTATTATCATCATAAAGGAGTCCTTCAGCTTCATTAGTTTGGTCAAACTAGATGACCAGGTATGAAAGATGTGTCATCATGACATTTTCCATTCTTCTTTTAAAAGTATTTTTCAAATTTAGTAGGTAGAGGATATTTTTATGACTTAAATTCAGAGGTAGGGAGTGATTAAGTTACATTTACTTGAGTAACCACTTCAAAAAAAACTATTTTTAGGAGTCTGTTTACTGTGCCGCACTTCTTACTTTTACTTGTGGAATATTCTAGTAAAGTATTGTTAATCCAACTGGCGTAAAATCTCTGAATACTCTGTCCTCTGTGAGTATTTGATCAGGTAAACATGCAGTAAACAGTAGATATTAACAGGGGGAGTTTGTTTACCTGTCCTAAAAGGTAAACAAATGGGTTTTCTAAGTTTTATGTTGGAAAAAAAATATTTCTTCTGCACGAATCTGTTCATTTATATTCATGACATTTATATGTATTATTTAGGCATCTGACTCGATAAAATACCAGAACCTGCACATAGTCTGTTTGCCGGGGTAATTTATAAACATTAAATTTGATGTTATTATCCAACAATTACTCAGTAGTAGTTTTTCTACAGAATACTTTAGTTTTTGTTTTTACTTGAGTAAAACAAATTTTAAGTGGTGCAACTGTTAGTAGAATTTGTGGCTACACTACCCATCTCTGCTTAAATTTAACTAAAACCTTGGTTTCTTTGTATATGCACTACCGTTCAAAAGTTTGAAATTGAAATGTTCTTATTTTGGAAGGAAAAGCAGTGTACTTTTCAATGAAGATAACTTTAAAATAGTCTTAACTTTAAATAAATACACTCTATACATTGCTAATGTGGTAAATGACTATTCTAGCTGCAAATGTCTGGTTTTTGGTGCAATATCTACATAGGTGTATAGAGCCCCATTTCCAGCAACTATCACTCCAGTGTTCTAATGGTACAATGTGTTTGCTCTTTGGCTCAGAAGGCTAATTGATGATTAGAAAACCCTTGTGCAATCATGTTCACACATCTGAAAACAGTTTAGCTCGTTACAGAAGCTACAAAACTGACCTTCCTTTGAGCAGATTTAGTTTCTGGAGCATCACATTTGTGGGGTTAATTAAACGCTCAAAATGGCCAGAAAAAGAGAACTTCCATCTGAAACTCGACAGTCTATTCTTGTTCTTAGAAATGAAGGCTATTTCATGCGAGAAATTGCTAAGAAATTGAAGATTTCCTACAAGGGTGTGTACTACTCCTTTCAGAGGACAGCACAAACAGGCTCTAACCAGAGTAGAAAAAGAAGTGGGAGGCCGGGTTGCACAACTGAGCAAGAAGATAAGTACATTAGAGTCTCTAGTTTGAGAAACAGACGCCTCACAGGTCCCCAAATGGCATCTTCATTAAATAATACCCGCAGTAGCCTGTTTGTGCTGTCCTCTGAAAGGAGCAGTACACACTGTAACTATCTGGGGAGTTGATATTACTCTACATTTCCTTTGACTATTCAGATTCCTGTTTGGGTCGGTTGATTATGACTGTGGATTAAATCAAAATGTCTTCTTGGAGATTTCCTGCTCATACATAATATTTACTGGAGTTAAATAACCATGTTTCCTTATAGAAAATTATGAGTTGGTCAGAGAGAAAAAAAAAAATTTAGCGTATAAGTACAAGAGTTGTGCCAAAATGAGTCGATGCAATCAGCTGGTTTTCCTTAGATAGAAAACTTTGAACCAATCTGACTGGATGATCTGGTTAAACCTTCTCTATAAAGTGCTTTGACATTATGTGTTGTGAATCGGTGCTATATGACTAGGGTTGAAACAATTAATCAGATCGCACATGTGTTTAATTGATTATTGAAATAACCTTCCACTAATTTTTAATCAATTAAGCGTTATCTGGAGTATAGAGACTGCAAAACATCCATTTAGCTGACAGAACGACCAACTTAGAGCTGTAATTATATCAACATTTTTATAAAACACACATACAAATTTTGCATTTAATATTTAAAAAAAAAACTTTTTCTCTGTCAATATGGTCTATCCAGAACTCCTCCACTGGAAAAGTTTTAGTTTCACCTGTTTTAATTTCATGAAGAATATTCTTTAAGGAACCTTTGGCTTTCCGATTTTTAATCGATTAATTCAAAAAGATATTAACAGATTAATAATCGTTAGTTGCAGCTCTATAAATAAATAAATACACTGAATTGTGTAGGAAACCTAAAAGACGCAAGCATGAAACGACCAAAATGGTGAAGGAATGAGTGTGAGCATGGCCAGGATTTGTTTAGCCGCTGCTCTGTGTGATCAGCTGACTGTGGGAAAACATACCTGTCCATCCTCACCAGCTCTTGTCCACCTGGAAGAGAGGAAGCAGGAAATGAGCCATTGTGACTGAACTGAAACCCAGTGGAATGAGAATGTGCTTCCTACTGTGTGAACTACAGTTAATCCCAAACACTTACAGGAAACATGTGTGACTTTGGGAAGCGAAGCATAAAAGATGAAAATCTAAAGCAGAGCTAGGAGATGGAAATGAGTCCCTGCTATGAATAATTGTTGGACACATTTCTTCAGCTTTGACTTTTTTGTTACACTGTTTGAAATAACCAATCAAGTTTTATTAGGTTTTATTTGAGTTGGAGCAAAATGTTTTAAGCAATTTTATTTATAAAGAAGATAAAAATGCAATAAAAACCAACTTGACAAATATAACCAGAATAAGGCCCAAATTCTGGATCAGTTCCATCATCCACATTAATACCTTATTACTCACACTTAGAACTGAAGAAATACTTAAAATTATTATAACATGGATATTTTCTAAAGAGATTTAAAAATATAGCTCATCACACTATAACATATGAAAGGTATTGTGGAGGATTTTTTAAAAGACCCGCCAGGTTAAAAAAACAAAAAAAAAACGCACGCAAGAGGCATACAAGCCCATTTCTCCTGGTGCAAGCCCTTTTTAAAATGTCCTGATCTCACAGCTCGTAACCTGGAAAAAAATCGAGCACTAGATAAGTCAGTTTTTCTTAAAATAAGTGCATTTGTTGTTGATTGAGGAGGTAAAAGAGACATCTTGCCAATGGAACAAGAGAATTTGCAGTTAAAATAAGAAAACTCAGTTGCATTGTCTTATTTCACGTGCATATTATCTAATTATATTATTGTAAAAGTAAAAATACTGATTCCATTGGCAAATCATCTCATTTACCTATTCAAATTAAGGGTAAATACACTTGATTTAAGAAATTTTCCACTTATTTCTAGATCGTTTTTCCAGTGTACAAGCTTACTGTGTTCACATACAGCTCAGTTAACTGACCGTTTGGACAGATGATCACTACTTTTTACTCCGTTGGTCACGTTACTCCTCCTCCACCACCACGCGGTGCCTGCGCCATCTTTGTTATTAGTCGCTGCTGTCAGGAAGCGATAGCCTATGGCGACAGCAGGCAGCTTTAACAGCAAATCCCATAATGCTTTGTGCAGAGAACTCTCTGCGCAAAGCATTCTGGGATATATCTGCCTCTTCTGAGGCCTTTCTTTTCTTCTCATTCACTTTGTAGACATTTTTTTTCTCTTACGACCCTCTGCCATTTTCTACGACGGAGCATTACCGCCAGGCTACAGATTTTTTATTTGTTTTTTATTTCAAGAATAAAGTAACATTACGAGACTTTATCCTCGTAGTTTTATGACTTTATTCTCGTATTGTTACGACTTAATTACATTTGAACACTGCTGCATTTTATGGAATGGAAATGTTTTTTCACTGTCTGGAAAGCTGTACTAAACGAAATTTTGTTTTGTATACACCGTGTCTGTTAAAGTTGTCCAAGTCAATTTTGGTAATGTTACGACTTTATTCTCGTAACTTTATGACATTATCCTCAAAATGTTACGACTTTATTTTAGCAATTTTACGGCTTTCTCCATATAATTTTATAACTATTCTCATTGCAACTTTATTCTCATAATATTACGACTTCATTCTCAAGAATTAAAACTGAGGACTTAAAACTGAACTTAGATATTCTGTCTAATAATGTAAGATAAAGGTATTGTTTGTTGTTAAACAATTCTTATTAATGGATAAGGATAAAAGTAAGAAAGATTTTCAAATTTTTGTTTTCTTCATATTTTGTAGCATTGCCTGTTCTTTTGCAAAAGGGGCCAGAAGCCAACGGCTGCAACATGAAAAAGTCTGGGGACCCCTGTTCTGAAAAATATGCAACACCTCACACCCCACTTTATAAAAAACGATGCATGAACATACAGGAAACACAAAAACAGATGAGAAACAAGGTCTTTTGACATCTCTCCCTCTCAAAGGGGTTACACACTAAGACTTCAGGATCCCATCGAACCGCAGTAAGACATTATTCATAGACGGTGACCATTCCAAGGCGGGGTCAGCTGACCATAATTACACAACATCTAAAGTTCTGCAGGCCTCTTTTACCTCAGTTAAGGTCTGGATTCATGATTTGACAATAAAGAGAGAGAGAGAGTGGGGAAAGTAGCCTCAGGGAGGAACCAAAGGTCTAAACCACTGCTGACTCAAAAGAACCAAAAAGTTCTGTCAACATTTACCAAAAACATCTTAATAAAAATATCCTTTGGACTGATGGGGAAAAAATTGAACTTTTTGGGAAATGTACACCATGTTACATCCGGACTAAAACTAACAGCATTTGAGAAGAACATCACTACAGAGCGCTTAGTATGACGGTCCGAGGCTGCTTTGCTTTGACAAAAGATGTCATTATCTATTGTAGAACTGGTCCAAGGCAAAGTAGATGATTTAGACATGTACTTGTTCCATAAAAGTTAAAAAAAACCTATTGGACTTTATTTCCAAGTTTGAAGACGTTTCGCTTCCCATCCAGGAAGCTTTTTCAATTCAAAATGTTGGAAATAGAGTTGAGTTCGAGACTTTATACAGAGCCCAACAAAGCCTTGTTTTTGCTTAGAGAACATCCAAAATGAAACGGACAAATGTGCCCACACCTTTGGAATGGGGGTCTTTTTGCTTCTTTTTTTAGCCTGCAATGCCCCAATACCTGTCTATGTCTCTGAAAGGGGGGGGGGGGGGGGCGTTAAAGGGAATCGTTGGCCTGGCTGAATAGGCGAGGTCTTCTGTTCCCCTGTAAGGGGTTGGGGTTGGGATGATAGCAAGAAGGGATCAACTCAATTGCTGCATTGTAGATTTTTGAAAGCTTAAATCTGACTCCACCCCCTCTGTTTAAGGTTGGTTTTTATTCTTATCATAGATGGCTTCCTTCACGCCTCTCTCCAGCCACCTATTTTTTTTATCCAAAATGATAACATTGTGGTCCTCAAAACAATGTCCTTTTTCCATAAGGTGTAGATGTACCAAAGAGCCCTGTCCAGAGGAGGGCGCTCTTCTGTGTTGGGCCATGCATCTATGGAGAGGTTGTTTGGTGTCTCCATAATAAAGACAACAGAAATTTCTGTTCACAGGCAGAAAATCAAACATGGAGAATGTGGTCGTGATTTTTTTAGGTATCTATATAAATTCTCATCTACAAAACTTAAAGCAAACAAACATTTTGGTCTCATCAAGTCAGAGCCTGGAATTAAATCTAGTGGAGATTCAGTGGCTTGAGCCTAAAAAAGTAGATGAAGAACCCATAGAGAGGTAGAGGGTCTGTCACGGTGGTTGCTGCCTTCAGGGGCAATGCATTTTCACAATGGAGCAGGCGTCCAAGTTTTAAGACGTTTTCGCTTCCCATCCAGGAAGCTTCCTGAAGCCTTGAGTTCAAGACATTTACCCCATTTACACTAGCCTTGAAAAACCGTGCTGAGCTCAGTAACTGAGATAACTTATCGTGTGTAAATGGAAAGCAAACTGAACTGAACCGAGCTAGACACAACAGAACTGAGCTAACTGCAGACCAGTTCCAGAGGTGGGCTCGGCTCGGTTTTTCCCTGGCTCGGTTCTCTGATAACAAGAGCGCATGAGCAGAACGCGTCATCTCCGTCTGGCTGCACATCCCGATTCACACTCCATTCCAGTAGTTGGCGGTAATGCAACTCCAGAAACAGAAGAAGAACAACTTCTTCAACTATAAACAACAATCGAAATCTTCTCCACGCAACATTTTAAATAATGGCATTTTAAATAACACCGAAGTACAGCAATAATGATCAAGCATCACTTTCTGAATGTGACGGGCGCCGCCATTTTGATTTGCTTGATTCCCTCCTTCTTCGTCTTCTTCTTCTTGTGTTTTATGGCGGTTGGCAAACAACTTTTGGTGCATTACCTCCACCAACTGCTTGATTTCCTCCTTCAATAGTGGCAGTAATACAGCAGATCGTCACTAGGAGGCGAGGAACCGAGATAGCGTGATGTGTAAATGGTCGTCAGAACCGAGCTCGGCCTGGTTAAATGATCCGAGCTCGGACCGGTCTCGGCATGGATCGGTTTTTCAAGGGTAGTGTAAATGGGGCTTATATGTTGGGCTCTGTACGTAGCCTCAAACTCAGGGCTATTCCTGACATTTTGAATTGAAAAAGCTTCCTCGATGGGAAGCAAAACATCTTCAAACTTGGAAACTAAGTCCAGTGGATTGTTTTTTTTTTTTACTTTTTTAGAAACATAATTTAATAAAACTATATTTTATACTCAAGTTGTCTATTTCTGATAGTAAAATTTTAGTAAAACAATCGAGCATATCCCAAAGCAAAGCCATAAGAAATCATGTCTGTAATACATACGCCTGTTTGAGCGGGAGTTCTCCCGCTGTTTGTAGACCAGGACCAGAATAAGAGGCAGAGAGAGCAGAGCCAAAATGCAGGCGGCTAACGCCAAGGCCACGGGCACCGATGCTGCCAAACGAAACAAAGGAAGAATTAGAAGAAAAAAATACGACACTCAGTCTGCTTTTCAATGTCTGTGTTGACTTTCATACCTGGAGGAGGTGTGGGATCCCAGAAGGTGCAGTTGGTTGCTCCTTCCCTCCCTAGAACAATGAAAGATGTTCATGTTTATAATATATCGTACTTGTGCACCCAGCCTGTTACGAAGTACCACATGATTTGGTTCCACGTCCGACTCTTGGACCACTTCAAATCAACATCTTCCATAAAGCTGTTTGCTCTACTTACTCGGTGTAACATGAAGGATAATGTGGCTGTGGGAATTCTGCAGGACCGACAGATGGTCGAGATCTTTCTTAAACTCCAGCGCCATGCAGCAGTAGCGTCCCTGGTCAGCATAGGTCACGTTATGGAGAGTCACCCACATTTTATCGTTCGTATGACCCATCTCCAACCCCTGAGGCAAGACGTGGCCCTTAAGAGGGAGAGACAGATTCCTCGGGCCTAGCTTGCCTTTGCAGTGCTGGTCAGTGTGGGCCGTGAAGAGCCAGCGCTCCTTTACGTGGTTATCGTCATACACCTTGGCATTCTTTTGGTTACACACTAGTTTGGCAGTCACCCCCTCTGGACAGGTGTAATACATGTGGGGTGCAGATAGAGCCAGCGCGGAATGGGGGCTGGTGGCTTCCACCTTAACTGGAGAGAGAAGACAGACACAGATTCGTCCGATTACACTTCTGGTAGATTAAAACGTAAAGGAAAAACAATAAATAGAACGAAAAACAGATGGTTTTTAGAGCTAAATGGTGGGACACTTGGTAGAGGTGTTGATTTGATGCAAAGTGGGAATCAGGACATTTCTGTGTGGACTCTGCTTCTACCTAGATTACCCCCCCAATCGTCCAAACACCTTCTCAGTAGGGCTGCAACAAACAATTTCTTTGCAAATCGATTAATCTGTTGATTACTTTTTCAAGTAATCCATTAATAAAGGCATAGCCAATGGTTCCTTAAAGATATTTTTATGAAATTAAACGTTTCCACTTGAAGAGATCTGGATAGGCAAGGCAGGGCAAATTTATATGTATAGTACAGGGGTTTTCAAAGTATGAACGGGTGAGCCCCCCTCCAGGGAGCACTATGCCTGCTGCTTCATTGAGAGCTGTGGAAATTCAGTCCCTACTGACAGCCAAAAGTGCGCAAGTGACACGTCACTCATCCTCTGTTTCAAGTCCATGTCACAGCTCAGCTCAGCCAGAGCCTCTTCCTCTCCTGCTGAAAGTCCATCTTTGAGTGTCACGGGGAAGGAAAATGGTTTTCCCACCCACTGGTTTGCCATTGTCTCCTCTCCAAAATACTCTCCAAACTGCTGGCGCATCCCCTCCAAATGCGCGCAGACAGCCTGCTGTAAAAACTCCACCTTCAGCCCCGCTCTGGCCAAAACATCCTCTTAGATGGGAAACATTTCCACTGATCCCCGCTCCACACGCGAACCCCACAGTTCCAACTTGGTCCTAAATCCATATTTATTTTTTCCCTCTCACCGCGCCTCCCCTAAGGTGCTCTGGCGCCCCCCAGGGGAGGCGCGCCTCACACTTTGAAAACCGCCGGTATAGTACAATTCAGTACAAAGACAATGCAAAGTGCTTTACATGATTAAAATACAGGAAGATAAAACAGAATCAAAGCAAGTAGGAAAAAATAAAAAAAATAAATTAAATTTAAAAAAAAATGCAGAAACAGTTGGACTAAAGAAAATATGTTTTAGTTGAACTGTTTAAGTAGAACAGTCAATTTAAAGGAACTCCGGCTTTCTGCACTTTTACAGTTTTCTGGAAGTTTGTTCCAGATAAGTGGAGCATAGGAACTAAATGCTGCTTCACCATGTTTAGTTCTGGTTCTAGGTCTGCAGAGCAGGCTGGAGCCAGAAGACCTGAGTGGTCTGGAGGGTTGATACACTGATAGCAAGTCTGTGATGTATTTAGGTGCTAAGCCATTCAGGGATTTATAGACTAACAGAAGTATTTTAAAGTCTATTCTCTGAGATACAGGGAGCCAGTGGAAGGACTTTAGAACTGGGGTGATGTGCTCTACTTTCTTAGTCTTAGTGAGGACATGGGCAGCAGCGTTCTGGATCAGCTGCAGATGTGATCCACTTTTTAGGCAGACCTGTGAAATAGATATTGCATATTGACAGAAGTTTTTTTCTTTTTTACTTAAATGCAAAATGTTTATTTATTTTTTTACAATTTTGATATAATTACACTGGAAAAAATTGATATCTAGATAAGTAATTTTTTCTTAAAATAAGTGCATTTCTTCTTGAATTGAGGAGGTAAACGGGAAATGTTGCCAATTGAACAAGACAATTTACATTTAGAATAAGAAAACTCAATTGGATTGTCTTATTTCAAGAGTAAAAATGTTCATTCCATTGGCAAACTACCTCATTTACCTACTCAAATTAAGGGTAAATACACTTCATTTACGAAATTTTTACTTATTTCTAGATCGTTTTTCCAGTGTACTGCTCTAAGGGATTCGCTCTGTCAGCTAAAGGCATGTTTTAAGGTCTCTATACTTCAGTTAACGATTCATTGATTACTGATTTAGTTGACGATTATTTCAATAATCAGTTAAACTGCATCATTTTAATTGTTTCAGCTCTTGTTCTTTCAATCTCCTCTAGATAAGGCTAGAATCTGACAGCCAGGAGAAAAACATATTGTGATTTTGTCTGTCTTTGGGTTCTCTCTACTTGTTCACTGCAAAAATGATCTAGAAATGAGTACAAATTTCCTAAATTAAGTGTATTCACCCTTAATTTGAGAGGGTAAATGAGAGTTTGCCAATGGAATGAGTAATTTTACTCTTAAAATAAGATAATCAGATAATATGCACTTGAAATAAGACAATGCAATTGTGTTTTCTTATTTTAAGGGTAAATTGTCTTGTTCCATTGGCAGAATGTCTCTTTTACCTCCTCAATTCAAGAACAAATGCACTTATTTTAAGAAAAATTGACTAGTCTAGATTTAGATTTTTTGCAGTGTTCTCGATGCATCTTCTGGACAAAACCTGCTTCTCTCCGCCAGTCCAAAAACAACTGGTCAGGATTTGGACGGGTGTTTTTAAAAGCACAAATGTTTTTTGTTTTATTTTCTAGGTGCATAAATCTGTAGTGATCCAGCAATGATATGAGAATGATATTATATATAATTGCTTAACATTCTCTTAAGCAATGATAGCTGTGAGGACCCGTTGGCAAAGGATGAAAGAAAATATGAGATACTTTGGTTTGACACAGCTTTTGATTTTCCTCTTTCAGCCAAAATACCTTCCCTGCTATTGTGTTGCTGTGTCTTTTCTTCTACTTGCTACTACAAGAAAAAGTGAAAAACTCTCACAGTTTGCATTTGTCTATTGCTGAGACAGGAGATTGATAGAACAATGAAAGAATAAATCTTTTCCATTTTTTCAGATTAAAGTTTTTGGATTTTTATGTACCAGAAAAAACAGACTAAAGGATAAAGTGGAAATGATAGTTTTTTTTAGTTCTTACTGAACCAGACTGCTTCCTTATTCCCCTTATTCCGCTTTTTGTAAACTTAAAAACTGTGCTTCTTAGTGTTGGTCTATCACAGAAAAATCTTACTAAGATAAACCAAAGGTTTTAATTTTAATTGATTTAATTAACCTTTTTGATCTCACATTGGATAAATTTACCTCTGCATTTAACCCAGCAGTGGGCCGCCATCGTTGGGCGTTAAGGGTCTTGCTCAGAGCGTCAGAGTGGCAGGCTGTGGGAGTGGGTTTTGAACTCACAACCTCAGGATTTCAAGCTCTATGCCCTAACCACTAGGCCACCACTCCCTGTTTAATAGTACAAACTACAAAAACATTCCAAAAACATTAAAAAACAAACCACTGGACTTTTTTATTTTAATGACTATGACCGGGATGATGGAGAATGTTCACCAGCATATAAAAACATTGGTACTTTATTTTACATTCCTCTTATAAACTATGAATAAAAGAAGGAATGAGGCATTTAGGTTCAGTGGAAAATAAAGAAGAAGCTGAAGGTTTATATAAAGGAGGGAAAATCCCTGTTTTTAAAGATAGCAGACGATAAAGAATAACTTCTGGAACTAAGGGAGTATTAAAGGGGAAAAAAAGGTTATTTAGGGCATGAAGGAACTAGAATTAAAATATTTAAGGAATTCATATTAGTAAGCTGAACCAGAGGACAAGTTTCCAACTTAAAGTTTCCAAAGTAATTTGAGGAGGAAAGGATGATGGTTTCCATCCTGATAGTATTTCCATCCCACTTCAGACGTCTGCTGGTAAGACGTTTCTTTGCTGGTTTGCTGCCAGTTGAGCAGGATTAAATTTCAAAGCGGGAGATTAAGGAGACTATTATAAGACTTTAAAGAGTATTTGTAGTTTTTTAAATCTAGAAAAAAATGACTGGACGGAAAGACCCGTTAGTGACAATAGTTTTTGACGTGACATATGATATAGGGGAGTGTTGGCCGAGTGGTAAAGAGCTGTGCGCTCTCCGGTTGGATCCCCACAGCCTCCACTCTGGGTTCCTGAGCAAAACCCTTAACCCCTGATTGCTCCCCGGGTGCCGCACAATGGCAGCCCACTGCTCCCCAAGAGGATGTGTCAAAATGCAGAGAACAAATTTCCCCATTGTGGGACACTAAAGATATTTACATTACATATTTTATTAAAGATACATTTAAGTAGGGGGACCATATTTTCATTAATGGTCCAATTAAGGTAATTTAAAAAATCAGGACATTTCCTCACTTTCTAAAAAAAAAACCCGGGGCGCCCGGACAGGACTTGAAATACGGATATGTCCCGGGAAATACGGACGTTTGGTCACCCTAAATTTAAGTCTGTCTTCCAAAGGAATATCCATTTAAAGTCAGGATGTGATTTTGTTTGATGAAATAAGCTGAAGCCTTTTATTAATGGCTGCACGTTTGAATGGAATGGAAAGATTAACACCCTGAATATGAAAAACTATATGCAACTTTATAAATCTTCTGTCTTTGTTGCACATAAATAGCTAATTTTATGTGTACAAATGTTCACGATCAGATTAAAATTTTTCTCAGATTAAAAACAATAAAAATCGGTTTGTATTGATTATATACACATCGGATTCCTAAGGCCTCGTGTAAACATGCCGACTGGTATGTTCTGATAACAGCTAGTCAGAGCGATTAATGTTTGAAACACATCACGTTGATGCAGGATCCACATTTACCTGCAAGCTGATGGGATTATTCCTCAGCATAAACCGTCCGGCTCCGCTGGATTACAGTTCCATTCTGATCCTTCCTAATCCAATCAGAACATATTCTGACTGACATGTTTACATGACACGTTTATGCTCATGTAAACGAAGCAACTGTGTCGGATCAGAAACCAAATTTAATCAGAGAAAGATTAATGCAGTTTCTAAATTATGGTTTTGTTTTCAAAGAGTTAAAAATGTATCATCACCACTGTTTGTATGTAGAATATCAAAAGACTCATGAAGCCGATAAGAGTCTATTTCACCTTTGGCAGCAATTATTTTTAACCTTCCAAAACTTTAACTTATTGCTCTTTAGTCAGCAGCACGTTGGGATTACAATGTTTGATCTTATCAACAGTTCTTTTCTTTCTGGAAATAGGAAAAGTAAATATTAGGGATGCACGATATTGGGATTTTGGCCGATATCCGATATTTTAAAACTCATGTAGCCGATAACCGATACCGATGTTAAAGCTGGACAAAAATAAGTAGTCATTGAAAATAGCAGTTTTGTTATCCATTTCTGACACTTTGAAAAATAATATACTCAAATATATTTTCATATGCTGATATCAAATTGATTTTTAAAAACGCGGTATCGATCTATTTTACTTTCAAAATCTCATGAAATTTCATTGTTCTGTTAAAAACTCTCATGATATTTTGCAAATTCTTGTGAGATTTTGTTAATAAAATAGATCGATACCGCGTCAATATATCAACATATAAAAATATGGCAACATTTCGTGAATTTTCGGGGGATTTCGTAGCATAACGATGACATATAGCAATATTTCATTAGTAAAAGAGATTGATATGGTGTTTTTAAATGGCAATATATCAGCATATGAAGACATTGTGATATTTTAATGTATCAATATTTTTTCCCTCGTCTTTAGAAGTTTTTAAGTCTTTAAAAAAGAAAGTTTTTGAGGAAGAAGAAGAAGTAGTATTTTTTTTTTTTAGAAACTCAGAAGCTGATCAAAAATCGGGTTAAATATCGGTGGGGTGGCCGATGTCCGATATTCAGTTTTAAGGCCGATACCGATAGGGGGCCGATTATATCGTGCATTCCTAGTAAATATAAGTCCCACCTTCTGTTGTTGGGTATTTTATCCTTAAAGGAACAGTAAAAAAAAAAACAAAAAAAAAAAACTGTAAAATTCTTTATTCTCATTTTTCATCCAGGATGTTGGTAACAACCTATATGCTGCGGTTATTTTCCACATCCCTGATGTTGCTGCTATTTTTAAATATCTATTATGGTAAAAATGTCCATAGCTGTGAACAGTTTTTATATTGTTAAAACACTTTACAGTACAGTATTTTATTGTTTATCTTTTAACTTTTCACTATTATGTTATTCTTATATACTTTTCTAAGGTGCATATTTGAGTTACCGTTATTTCTATGATCTTTTTGCTGCTGTAAACACCAGAATTTCCCCACTGTGGGACAATAAAGGGATTTTCTATTCTATTCTATTCTATTCTATTCTATAAACATCCAGTCCTCTCCTTTAATAATGTCTTTGTCCAGTTTTTTTCTCATTTTAGAGCCAGAGGTATGATGCCGAACTACTGTATTAGATCCTCAGCCAATCACATTAGAGTTCCCAGGGTTGTCGAAACAGAGCGCAACATTTAGCTTATTATGTTGGCAAAAGAGCAGCAGCCTGCAAACATGGAAGTCAGCAAGAGCAGCAAACCAACAGTCACTTAGAAGCCTCTGATTCCTTCAACTTGCCATGCCTGAATCATTTTTCTTGGCTTCACCGATTCTGGAACCTGAACGCTCTCCGATATTTTTTCTCTGCATTTAACCAATTAAAGGTCTTGCTCAGGATCCCAGAGTGGCAGTCTGTGGGGGTGGGTTTCGAACTCACAACCTCAGGATTCCAAGCCCTATGCCACTAGGCCGCCACCCCCTATGAGAGCTGCTCTCTCATTTGTGTGTTGTTCCAATTTGAAACACGAGAGTTAATCACTACTTATTGCTCCTATTATTTTCCCCCATTGTTCACTGACTGACTGCATGAACAACAGAAAATGTTTACATCTGATGTCCTTTTCTTGCAAGGGCGTTCAAGTTTTCTCTAAAAAATAGCAAAATACATTTACACTGGAAAAAATCAAAATCTAGATAAGTAATTTTTTCTTAAAATAAGTGCATTTGTTCTTGAATCGAGGAGGTAAAAATGACATTTTGCCAATAGAACAAGACAATTTACATTTAAATTAAGAAAATACAATTGTGTGGTCTTATTTCAAGTGCATTTTATCTAATTATCTTATTTTAAGAGTAACAATATTCATTTCATTGGCAGATCATTTAATTTACCTACTCAAATTAAGGGTAAATACACTTATTTTAAAACATTTTTACATATTGCTAGATCGTTTTTCCAGTTTATGAGGTAAATCTCACCCCGCAAAAAATGCAAATCTAAGTCATTTTTCCTTAAAATAAGTGCTTTTTTCTTAAATTATGTTACAAAGTAACAAGAGAGTTACTTTGCACTGGAAAAACAATCTAAAAATAAGTCAATATTTCTTAAATTAAGTGCATTTACCCTTAATTTGAGTAGGTAAATGAGATAGTTTGCCAATGGAATGAGTATTTTTACTCTTAAAATAAGATAATTAGATAATATGAACTTGAAATACAACAATACAATTGTGTTTTCTTATTTTACGTGTAAATTGTCTTGTTCCATTGGCAGGGTTTCTCACTAATCTCCTCAATTCTAGAACAAATACACTTATTTTAAGAAAAAAATACCTATCTAGATTTCGATTTTTTCTAGTTGAATAAGACACTTTACATTTAAAATAAGAAGTAAAACAACTGCAGTCTCTTCTTTCAAGTGCATAAAAACTAATTATCTTATTTTAATGGTAAAAAAGCTCACTCTATTTGCATATAATCTTTTTTCCTGCTAAAATTAAAGGTAAATAAACTTCTTTTAAGACATTTTTGCTCATTTTTAGAACGTTTTTTGCAGTGCAGCTTCATTTCGTTGCCGATTTAAATATCTAATCTTATTCTAAACTGATTCCACACTACGTCACAGAAAAACAAACCTCCCTAGAAGCCATCAACCCTAACTGTGATCATAAGTCACAGCTCGGCGTTTTCTATGACCGCTTTCTGCATGTTTTGCCTATTTTGCGCTTTTGGATCTGCAAGGTTTGTTTTTCTTTCTGCGGATTCAAACAGTGGTTAAAACCATTGCAAAGTCTGCTGACTTTAACAAATATACTGACCTCTTCTGGGAGACAAATAAGCTTCTTTTAGACATGCAATACAAGCTCACTAACACATATATATATATGTATATACATGTCTTTATGTATGAATATGCAATAAAAATCTAAAACAATAACACTACCACTGTACTACGGAAGGAATTGCCTTTTCGGTTGTTAGTGATACAATAACAGTGTATTTTTATACACCAGGAAACACACAAGACGGCTGTGAGACACCTAACATATTGTACCACTCTGAAAACTCAGTTCTGTTTTTAACCACATCCTGTTTTAACTTCTTTAAAGCTGCAGTTAAAACACTTTAGAAGATTTGTGTTTTTCACTAGAGTGAAGTAGCGGCTAAATAAAGACTGTCCAAAGCTGCAGTCTAGCACCCACCAAGACCCACAGGAACACTGGAAATGTTGAGAATGCCTGGAATATGGCTCAGTGCAATAAATGATTGCAGTACAGCCGATCCACAGAGCAACCACTCTACGCCTGCAGCACGCTGCAGAGCGGCTGCACCGCTTTAAATTGCTATGTGCTGCTAAAGAGGACAGGAAGAGTGCGTGGAGGTGTGTACGAGCTAACTACAAGTATGCGAGGGGGTGGAACTTATCAATAGAGAAGTACGAGAAGTAGTGACGGTTATAAGTATTACAGAAACTTTAGAAATATGCAAATGTGGAATTTAAAGGAGAAGAAGGGTCAGCGGCGAGTTAGAGGAGTGGACTTCCTTCCTGAGTTGTCTCGGAATGTGAAAGCTTCTCCTTATCTCCCATCTGTCTGCCCTCCTCTAAACCTAAACATGAATACTACACTGCAAAAAATCTGAATCTAGATAAGTCATTTGTTCTTAAAATAAGTGCATTTGTTCTTGAATTGAGGAGGTAAAAGAAACATTTTGCCAATGGAACAAGACAATTTACACTTAAAATAAGAATACACAATTGCATTGTCTTATTTCAATTGCATATTATCTAATTATCTTATTTTAAGAGTAAAATTACTCATTCCATTGGCAAACTATCTCATTTACCTGCTCAAATTAAGGGTGAATACACTTAATTTAAGAAATTTTTACTTATTTCTAGATCGTTTTTGCAGTGTAAGAGTGGTTTTCATTTTCTTTTTTTAGTTAACATATAGAATTCAGAAAAGTGTGGCAAAGATTTAACCTGAGTGCGCATCTGCAAACCCTCTGGGTGTCTCTAATCACCTTTGCACATCTAGAGGCTGCAGATTTTTTCCCCTATTCATCTTTACCACATAGCTCAGCTGAAGTTAAAGTCTGGTTTATGCTCAGAAACCAGGTTGTCGCAGTTAACGTAGATACAAATATTTTTGTATTTGTATTTGTATTTGAAAATACGTGATTGCTACTGATAAACTTTTATTCTTACACTGGAAAAACGATCTAGAAATTTGTAAAAATGTCTTAAATTAAGTGTATTTACCCTTAATTTGAGTAGGTAAATTAAATGATCTGCCAATGGAATTAATATTTTTACTCTTAAAAAAAGATAATTACATAAAATGCACTTGAAATAAGACCACACAATTGTATTTTCTTAATTTAAATGTAAATTGTCTTGTTCTATTGGCAAAATGTCATTTTTACCTCCTCGATTCAAGAACAAATGCTCTTATTTTAAGAAAAAATTACTTATCAGGATTTTGATTTTTTCCAGTGTATTTTGTATACACTCTGTGTATACAAAATGAGATTTCATTTAATACAGCTTTTCAGGCAGTAAATGAACATTTCCGTTCCATAAAGTGCAGCACAATTTGTCCATTTTAATATATTGACTTTTATTTATCTCACCCTACGTTTGACAGACTGACATTATAATGTTTGCTTATTTATAAAATTCATTTGAAATTCAACCTTAGCCATTTTTATTCCATCCAAAATTGCCCAAACGGGAAGTTTTGAAACATGTGTGAAAGTTTAAGCAGAAATAAAGCAGTTTGAGCAACTTCTCTGTGATCGTCATGAACTTTGTTCATTTAGGTTTCATAGAGCAGTGTTTTTCCAACCCTGGTCCTCAAGGCACCCTGCTCTGCATGGTTTGGATGTTTCTGAGGTTCAGCACACCTGATTCAGATGATTGCAGTTCAGCAAAGCCTGATAATCTGCTATCAATTGATAACAGGTGTGTGAAAGCTGGGAAACATCTAAATTAGGGATGCACGATATTGGGATTTGGGCCGATATCCGATATGCCGATATTTTAAAACTCACGTAGCCGATAACCGATATCAATACCGATGTTAAAGCTGGACAAAAATAAGTAGTCATTGAAAATAGCAGTTTTGTTATCCATTTCTGACACTTTGAAAAATAATATACTCAAATATATTTTCATATGCTGATATAAAATTGATTTTTAAAAACGCGGTATCGATCTATTTTACTTTCAAAATCTTGTGAAATGTCATCGTTCTGTTACAAACTCTTGTGATATTTTGCAAATTCTTGTGAGATTTTGTTAGTAAAATAAATCGATACCGCGTCAATATATCAACATATAAAAATATGGCAGAATTTTGTGAATTTTCGGGGGATTTCGTAGCATAACGATGACATATAGCAATATTTTATTAGCAAAAGAGATTGATATGGTGTTTTTAAATGGCGATATATCAGCATATGAAGATATTGTGATATTTTAATGTATAAATATTTTTTCCCTCGTCTTTAGAAGTTTTTAAGTCTGTAAAAAATAAGTTTTTGAGGAAGAAGAAGTAGTATTTTTTTTTTTGACTTTAGAAACTCAGAAGCTGATCAAATATCGGGTTAAATATCGGTGGGGTGGCCGATGTCCGATATTCAGTTTTAAGGCCGATACCGATAGGGGGCCGATTATATCGTGCATCCCTAATCTAAAACATGCAGGGCAGTGTGCCTTGAGGACCAGGATTGAAATTCACTGTCACAGAAGGTGAACATGCACCTTAGAAGGGAACCTAGGTTGGGTTCAGGCTGAATGTAAACCAGGAAGCATAGCAGCTTGTTTTTGTCTAAAGGTCAAAGACAGTTGAAAATAATTTATTATCAATCTGCAGAGAAGGAAGCACAGTAGAGTAATACGCTTCAACCCTTGCTCTTTGATTAGCCATGCATGCACGCACGGCTAGTAGGCATCCTCTGCGCGTCTGAATATTTTTCCTGTGTTGGCAGCTGAACCCTACAATCCCCATTGTGTGCAAAGAGAGGCAATAGGAAGAAGATGGAGGGTGATTAAGGTGAAACTGGTATCCTCTTGCTGTTCCGGTCCGCTCTGTGGGACAATGGAAGGGCTTCTCATCTGTTTCACACCCACCCCGCCTTCCCTCACTGCTCAAGCTGCCTTTTCTTGTCTGATTTACATAAGAGTTCAGTATCTGGTCAGAATGATTCCAGATTACAGGGTCACAGGTTCACACAGATTGTATTTCTCCAGTAGAACCGGGCTTTTGTGTAGAGGTGTTGGGAGGTACATGTATTCTCATGTTTTAAGATGTTGTGGAGTCGCCCCTGAGCTCTTCTCATCTGGCAGACGGTATAAATAGACAGAAAGCTTATGAATATGTGCAGTAAGAGCTTCTCTGACATATACAGCTGTCATCTTTGTTTTTGGCTTTATTAAACAACTCGATTTCTCCTCCTGTGATCTCTGTTCACAGGATCCTAATAGTCCCCCCGCACCCCCCCTGGGGGGCCCTGGGAACAGGCCCTCTTTGTTTCAAAATGCCACCTGCTCCGGGCGTGTTGTCCCTGACAGCTATCCTGCTAAAAAAAAAAACACGAAGAGCAGAAATCTGATTCAACTTTAAAATCTTCCAAACCAGCCCTTTAAAAAGCAGCTTCTGGTGTAACAAAGGAAACATTATGTTCAGCAGGAAGTGTTGAAATCAGGTGTTTTGAAACCTGGTTAAAAAAAAAAAAAAAGTGGTAATGTTAGCAGGTCATCGTTTGCAGGAAAGCATGACATGTGGTTAGAGTCATTTTCTTTCTGTCTTCGATGAGGCGACTTGAACCCGACATGATTTCCATCCGTGATTAAGCAGATTTCTGAGGGCTTAAGAAATGTATCCTCTTTAAACATTTTTTTTATTTCATAATATGCACCCATTAACTGAACCCCATAATGACTTGCCCACTTATTTAAAGGCAAGTTAGTTTTGTTTTCTTCCAATCATCCTACAGGGTAAAGTCTTCAAAAAGCCTCAGAGAGTTCTAGACTGACATAGTTGCCCCTTCTCTGTGTGTTGCAGAGCACTGTCAGTCAGCTGGCTGGAAAAAAGATGCCTACTATGTTTTTTTTCTCATCTAAAAAGATCAACTTCTCTTTGAGGAAAGTTTTCAGTCACACAAAAACAACAAACACCTGCACTAACAAAATATAAATTTGGCCTAAAATGATGTGTTTCTTTCTACTGTCGCCACATGCTTTTTGCTAGAGTGGTGATTGTCAGAGTGACTGTCTTGGGGTGTCCCCATCCGATATTAATAATGAATATGGGACCACTACTAGACAAAAAAACCCATATCGTTTTCTATCAGCCGCTGTTCTGTCAGATCAGCATAACCATAGTCAATAAGCATGCGCAAGAATTCAGATTTATGTTTATCACTTTGGTTTTGTACAAAAAATTACGGTGGCCCTGGAGTGCAAACTGCAACTACAAATCTAAAAGCGCAACTACATTAAGGAAATCGCAACTACATAAAGCAAAGCGCAACTACATTAAGGGAAACACAATTACATTAACCTACCGGAAAAGGTAGGTACCAGTGGGAAACATGAGACATCGCTGATTGGACGACGGCGCCGTTTGACCCTTGAACCGGAAATTGCGCCGTCTGAACAGTCCAGCTTCTTTTAAGTGTGTCTTCAGTGTACGCAAACTAACTGAAATTTCGTGATAAGTCTTGAGCATATCCAGTATCACCTCGTACGTATGTCCTGATTCAAAATATTCCTGGATAACGGCAGCTATGTTTGGGGCGCCGACAATATCCATGTTTTGAAAAGCCGCAGCTGGCAGAATGACTTCCGGTTCAAGGGTCAAACGGCGCTGTCGTCCAATCAGCGATGTCTCATGTTTCCCACTGCTACATACCTTTTCCGGTAGGTTAATGTAATTGTGTTTTTCTTAATGTAGTTGCGCTTTGCTTTATGTAGTTTTGTTTTCCTTAATGTAGTTGCACTTTGCTTTATGTAGTTTTGTTTTCCTTAATGTAGTTGCGCTTTGCTTTATGTAGTTTTGTTTTCCTTAATGTAGTTGCGCTTTGCTTTATGTAGTTTTGTTTTCCTTAATGTAGTTGCGCTTTGCTTTATGTAGTTTTGTTTTCCTTAATGTAGTTGCGCTTTGCTTTATGTAGTTTTGTTTTCCTTAATGTAGTTGCGCTTTGCTTTATGTAGTTTTGTTTTCCTTAATGTAGTTGCGCTTTGCTTTATGTAGTTTTGTTTTCCTTAATGTAGTTGCGCTTTGCTTTATGTAGTTTTGTTTTCCTTAATGTAGTTGCGCTTTGCTTTATGTAGTTTTGTTTTCCTTAATGTAGTTGCGCTTTGCTTTATGTAGTTTTGTTTTCCTTAATGTAGTTGCGCTTTGCTTTATGTAGTTTTGTTTTCCTTAATGTAGTTGCACTTTGCTTTATGTAGTTTTGTTTTCCTTAATGTAGTTGCGCTTTGCTTTATGTAGTTTTCCTTAATGTAGTTGCACTTTGCTTTACGTAGTTTTGTTTTCCTTAATGTAGTTGCGCTTTGCTTTACGTAGTTTTGTTTTCCTTAATGTAGTTGCGCTTTGCTTTACGTAGTTTTGTTTTCCTTAATGTAGTTGCGCTTTGCTTTATGTAGTTTTGTTTTCCTTAATGTAGTTGCGCTTTGCTTTATGTAGTTTTGTTTTTCTAAATGTAGTTGCGCTTTGCTTTATGTAGTTTTATTTTTCTAAATGTAGTTGCACTTTTAGATTTGTAGTTGCACTTTGCACTTCAGGGCCACCGTAAAAAATAGACTTTAAACTCCTTCAATGGACATGTATCCCTTTAGTCATGTACAAAAAAAAAAAACTATTTAAAGGTCAGTTCACTATATGCTTCAAAAAACACCAAAAAAGTAAGTAATCAAATAGTCCGTTGAGATAGTTTAAAATCTAATTTTCATACAAAACTAAAGGAATAAACGGGTATTGACTATAGGTATGCTCATCTGACGGAACACCGGAATTTAAAATATTAAACATTTTGCTTCTGTTCAATGTTTGTGTTGCTCATTGGTTAATAAGACATGAGGCTAGAGCTGAAATATCGATTATTGAAATAATCAAACTAATTTAGTAATCGATTAATCATTATCTGGAATATAGAGACTCTAAAACATGCCTTTAGCTGACAGAGAAACCCACTTAAAGCAGTACATATACTCAAATTGTAAAAACAAATTTACATATTGCACCTAAGATTAAAAAAAAACTTTTTTGTCTGTCAACATGCTCTATCCAGACTTGTCAGTTGGAAAAATTAGAGTTTCACCTGGTTTAAGTTGGTAAAGAACCTTTGGCTATCCGATTATTAATAGAAAAAAATAGTAAACAGATTAATCGGTTCTCTGTTCTAATAATATCACTTTTCTAACACTATATAGTAGAAAATTATGTAATACAAGGATGCATTGGTGCTAATATTATAATGGGTCCATTTTCAAAGCTGCTACATTGGTATCATATCGGAAATAAAGACGTGTTGGGACATCCCTAGTAACTCTCATCAGGACGATGATTTAATTTTATATGTAATATATATAACCTAATTAAAATCCATGTAATTGAAGGAGAATCTGTTTAATTAACTGGATTTGATCATATATCTTTGTAAACTGTAAACTGACTTTATATTTGCTTTATAGAAATAAACTGAGGCTAAATGTTGAACAGCTTTGTCACTGCTGCAATGATTACACTGGAAAAAATCCAAATCTAGATAAGACATTTTTTCTTAAAATAAGTACATTTGTTCTTGAATTGAGGAGGTAAAAGAGACAAATGCATTATCTTATTTCCAGTGCATTTTATCTAATTATCTTACTTTAAGAGTTAAAATACTCATTCCATTGGCAAACTATCTCATTTACCTGCTCAAATTAAGGATAAATACACTTAATTTAAGAAATGTATTACTTATTTTTAGATCGTTTTTCCAGTGTACTAGGTTTTGCACTGGAAAAACGATCTAAAAATTTGTAAAAAATCAGATATCTAGATAAAATGCACTTGAAATAAGACGATGCAATTGTGTTTTCTAATTTTAAGTGTAAATTGTCCTGTTCCATTGGCAAAATGTCTCCTTTACCTCCTCAATCCAAGAACAAATGCACTTATTTTAAGAAAAAATTACTTATCTAGATTTGGATTTTTTCCAGTGTGTTAGAGACAACAGGAATACACTGGAAAAAACATCTAGAAATATGTAAAAAAAAGTCTTAAAATAAGTGTATTTACCCTTAATTTGAGTAGGTAAATTAAATGATCTGCCAATTAAATGAATATTTTTACTCTTAAAATAAGATAATTACATAAAATGCACTTGAAATAAGACCACACAATTGTATTTTCTTAATTTAAATGTAAATTGTCTTGTTCTATTGGCAAAATGTCATTTTTACCTCCTCAATCCAAGAACAAATGCACTTATTTTAAGAAAAAATTACCTATCTAGATTTTGATTTTTTTCCAGTGTAAAATCTTTTATTTAAAATAACCAAAGACATTAAATCATGTTTTTTTTGTGTGCGTACTGTGAAAGCATGGAGGTTATAACACCATGAGAATCTCACGTTGTTCCTGAAGAGTCAAGGTTTTTTTCTTTATGCGTGGTTAACGCTGCGACCCTGGGCTGCTCAGAAAAATCACCCGCTTCGGGGACAAACTGTTCCCAGCAGCGTGGAGGTCACCAGCTTCAACACGAGGCAGAAATTACTGCATGTTAAACGTGACAAATGTACAGACCTTTAAAGATGATTGTACCTGAAAAACTCCCAAAACAAAAAGGACCTCCCCCTCCTCCACTCTCTTACTATTACTCATCCACATGCAGCAAAAGCCCACACAACCATACGCTGGCTTCCTCCCTTAGCAGGCAAGTTATCGTCGATGTGATTGATTACGGAAACCGGCTCCCTAATAAAGATGCACTCATTTAGCTCAGGATCAATGCAGCACATCACACACACTGCAAGAGGAACAAACAGGGGGGGTGAAGAGGGAAAGAGGGCGGTGTCAGGCATTATGGAATGCAAATAATGTCCTTATGCAATCAGTAAATATTCTTTAGTTAAATTTGAGATTCGTCAATGCAGGTTGTTTTAAGACCGACGCATTAACTGATCCCTGATCTGAGGATTATTTTACACTGGAAAAAATTGAAATCTAGATAAGTTATTTTTAAATAAGTGCATTTGTTCTTGGATTAAGGAGGTACAAGAGTCATTTTGCCAATGGAACAAGACAATTGACACTTAAAATAAGAAAACTCAATTACTTTGTCTTTTTTCAAGTGCATTTTATCTAATTAGCTTATTTTAAGCATAAAAATACTCATTCCATTGGCAAACTATCTAAATTACCTACTCAAATTAGGGGTATATACTCTTAATTTAGGAAATGTTTACTTATTTCTAGATTGTTTTTCCAGTGTAGGCTGATTTGCCTAAAATAATCCTGTTTTTTAGCCTGTTTGCTTTTCTTCCTTCATTTACATGCTTGTAATGATGCAATAATAGCAAATTATACACAAGTCACAACTTAAACAAAGAAACAAACTTTATAAAAGTCTTTTTCTAATTGAAATGCATCTGGAAATCAATAGATTTAAGGATTAATTCATGTCTGTATCACAAACACATTTGATGCATAGCCCAGCTAATATTTTTGGTAGAAATATGCTTTCATTTGCATCAGTATCATCTAGTACACTGGAAAAACGATCTAGAAATAAGTACAAATTTCTTAAATTTAGTGTATTTAATCTTAATTTGAGTAGGTAAACGAGATAATTTGCCAATGGAATGAGTATTTTTACTCTTAAAATAAGATAATTAGATAAAATGCTCTTGAAATAAGACAATGCAATAGTGTTTTCTTATATTAAATGTAAATTGTCTTCTTCCATTGGCAAAATGTCTCTTTTATCTCCTCAATCCAAGAACAAATGCACTTATTTTAAGAAAAAATGACTTATCAAGATTTCTATTTTTTCCAGTGTAAGCACAAGCGTTAGCTCATTCATAAATATGCATCTAAATATTTACATCTAAATAAAACATATTTAGAGATAACACTCATATAAAGTTTAAAAAGCATAACTTATAGTTGTAAAATGTAAATGATTTGTTGTAGTTGTTATTGAATAATATATTTATTTATTGCACTGTGGCCTATTTGGCCCATTTTTTTCCATGCCATTGTCCTCCACAAGAAGCTAAAAGCTTATCTGGAGGAAAGGAGCCACTGATTACAGCTGGCTTTCACTCAGGTCATATTTTTGCAGAGTGGAAATCCATTACTGGCAGTGGCACAAGCCACTGTTTTCATGATTGCCTTAAAGTGAAGGAAACCCCCAAACAATGAGGATCTAACAGAGAGAGGGTGAGGGCATTTCCAAACAGACTTGTTATGTCTTAATGGAGACTCTCAGTCTCTCTACAAAAAGAAAAAAAATAAACAATTAGAACAAACTGAATCCAATTTCACCGTTTTATTCTCTTAAAGATCTAAATCAAATATTACTTATTAAGGGTTAATGATGTCTGCTGCTCCCTTTATGTAAGCTTTTTTAAACTCATATAAATATTGCTATTTCATTTTAAAGTGATAAATGCAGCAAATATAGCAATGATATTTCTTAATAATGTCAGCTATTATGAAGAGCTATCTAGTGGGAAAATGTATTGGGTTTTTTTATGGTTTCAAGGTTAATTTGGATTATTAATTTTAGGAATTAGTCATCAGTAAACATTGAAGTTCATAAAGTGGAATTAAAGAGGAGAAATATCTAACTAATTTGAGTGTGAAGGGTTGGGAGGTCTGATCATTATTAGTATTTTTATCTTTAGTGGCATTTAGGGGACTCCTCACACCCCGGTCACCATCTTTTTGAACCGCTCCCATCTGGGAGACGTTTCAGGGCAAAAAGGACAAAAACAACTAGACTGAAAAACAGCTTCTTTCCT
This sequence comes from Cyprinodon diabolis, assembly GCA_030533445.1. Taxonomy (NCBI): domain Eukaryota; kingdom Metazoa; phylum Chordata; class Actinopteri; order Cyprinodontiformes; family Cyprinodontidae; genus Cyprinodon; species Cyprinodon diabolis. The sequence goes on along the minus strand of CM060083.1, from coordinate 40,282,871 downwards.
AGAGCTGTTGTTGCCTTGAACGCCTCATGTACACTGTAACAACTGTAAGTATCAATAATGACAGTAACACTAAATGCAATATGCTACCTCACGTGCAATAACCTGTACCCGCTGCCTCAGGAGAGCCCGCAGTATCCCCTTTTTTTAAAAACTTTTTCGTATTTATTTTCTTTTAAATTTGCACTAATTGCTTGTACTGTTTTTCTTTTTTGAGAAATTTCGTTGCACCCCTGTGGAGTAATGACAAATAAAGAATTCTGATTCTGATCTTGCTTTAACTCTTTGTACTCCATATAAGCTACTGGGAGTAGGGATGCACGATATTGGGATTTTGGCCGATATCCGATATGCCGATATTTTAAAACTCATGTAGCCGATAACCGATATCGATACCGATGTTAAAGCTGGACAGAAATAAGCAGTCATTGAAAATAGTTTTGTTATCCATTTCTGACACTTTGAAAAATAATATACTCAAATATATTTTCATATGCTGATATCAAATTGATTTTTAAAAACGCGGTATCGATCTATTTTACTTTCAAAATGTTGTGAAATTTCATCGTTCTGTTACAAACTCTTGTGATATTTTGCAAATTCTTGTGAGATTTTGTTAGTAAAATAAATCGATACCGCGTCAATATATCAACATATAAATATATGGCAGAATTTTGTGAATTTTCGGGGGATTTGGGAGCATAACGATGACATATAGCAATATTTCATTAGTAAAAGAGATTGATATGGTGTTTTTAAATGGCGATATATCAGCATATGAAGATATTGTGATATTTCAATGTATCAAAATTTTTTCCCACGTCCTTTTTTTTTTTTTTTTTAGACTTTAGAAACTCAGAAGCTGATCAAATATCGGGTTAAATATCGGTGGGGTGGCCGATGTCCGATATTCAGTTTTAAGGCCGATACCTATAGGGGGCCGATTATATCGTGCATCCCTAACTGGGAGCTGAATTTTCCTGAAGGAGTAATCCCAAGGGATTAATAAAGTTGAGACTAAGTCTAAGTCTATTACAAAGAAATTGACAACATGTTCAAGAGCCAGTTTTTGGGTTCTACCAACACAGTTAGCAATCAATCAATATTTAGGTCCTGGGATAAGAGGGAAACCTCACTAGATGGATCACATCAACAAGAACAAACTTTAATTGTAGAAACAAGTCTTATTTTTTGTTTTTTTAATGCAGTTAAGGTTTTATGGATCTCTAAGATGTTCTACAGTGGGAAAAAAAATCGATTTCATTTTCAAATCATTTTTTTCTTAAAATAAGTGCATTTGTTCTTGGATTGAGGAGGAAAAGGATACATTTTTACAATGGAACAAGACAATTTACACTTAAAATTAGAAAACACAATTGCATTGTCTTATTTCAAGTGCATTTCGATTTTAGTGCATCTAATTACCTTGTTTTAAGAGTAAGAATACTCATTCCATTGGCAAACTATCTCATTTACCTACTCAAATTAAAGGTAAATACACCTAATTTAGGAAATTTTAACTTATTTCTATATCGTTTTTTCCAGTGTAGAGAACATGTTCATAGTTCTGAACCCTCTAATTAAGGTTTTCACCAAATGATAATTTTATTACAGCCTACAAATTATAATGTCGTCTCTGTGGCTTTTCTTTTTCTACAAAGTCCAGAAATATATCAATAATTAACACAATTTAAAGTAGGACTTTCTTTTTTTTTGTTTGTTGTGTGCAAACCTTTTCTTAGCCAACTATGTCAACATGCTTACTTCCTGTCTTACATCTAGATACATGTTCTGGTTTTCTCAATTTAAAAGTCTGTTCTAGTCAGGAGAATGTGTAGCGTAGGGCTGACGTACGGAAGTCCGTAAAGGACACTCCTGCTGTGACATCACGTTTCCTCCCACTTTCCCCGCCCACTTTTCTAACTAGTAACATAAAAGTCAGACAACAAACAAGAAAAAATAAACTTCTGCTAAGAGGATTTGAAACAAGCTGTGAGACCAAAGTTACCTAAAAAAATGAAACTATTTTTTTCTTGTGGACTTAAATACAGCAATTACCATCAACCCAGACCACTAGATGGCGGTAAAGTGTCATTTGGATATAATATAACCAGTAGCAGTTTAATTTAAATAGATTACACTTTTAAACCTGGCACTTTTAAAGCATATATTAACAAAGATGGTGGTTAAAAGTTCACACATGGATGGCCTGGTCCTGTTCATGGCAGGCCTCTCTGTTCAAAGCCCGGTTGGTTAAATACAAAACATTATAGAGTTGGCCATTTACTTTAGGTCTTATCAAGATCCTGGACTGGCAATAAGATGTGAAACTGTGCAACACAACTAGGATCTACTTTATCAACTCAATTCACTTTATTTTGATATTCATTATTTATCACAACACGTCATAATATTAACCAGATCATCCAATCAGATTGATTCAGAGTTTTCTATCTAAGGAAAACAAGCTGATTGCAGCAACTCATGTATTCTTCAGCAATCCCTCACACAAAGCATGCTTGTAGCGACAGCGGAGAGGAAAAACTCCCTTTTAACAGGAAGAAACCTCCAGCAGAACCAGGCTCAGTGTGAGCGACTGGGGTTCAAGGAGACAGAAGCAGACACACAGAAAGAATCACCTAGTGTTATCAATCCAACCATAGCTTACATGGTTAATTATCAAGGGGCCTTTCTGTATCCTACAGAGAGTAACATCTGGGCTCCATTATTTATACCATATCTGTCCCATATAGAAATAGCTCAGCATTACATGGCAGCTGCTCTGACATATAATGTTACAGAAGAGAAAGGGGGCTCTTTAATGAGGATTTATTCCTTCGTCTTGTTTTTCTTTTTCAGGAGAGTGAAATGGTGTGAAATGACAGGACGACATTAGTGGGAATGGGGGTGTAATGTTGGAAGGAGGGCATTAAACAGTGGGGGCAATTTAGAGTTTGCCAATATCTGATTAAATCCCTTTAAATGCGCCCTCGTATTTGACATCCAGCCTCTTATTGGTCATTTTACTAAAAATATACCTTTTTTTGCCCCAGATCTCTGGTAAAAGCAGCTAATCGCCTCTTTTCACTGACCTTTTGAGTTTGCATATCTAAATAGACTTAACCGTGAAGCCTAGAAGTGATAACCCAGCGCCTGCTGAGGCACCAGCTGCGTCTCCTCCAGACTCATCCAAACGCGCACAATCCTACAGACATCAAGCAGCACTTTCCATTCAAGATTTCCGCAATTATCCTTGTTTGTTTGTTTGCAAACATTATTTCTAGACATTTAAATCTGAATTTAAAAAAAAGAAAACAAACTGGCCCCGAAGAGTCGCGTGTTTTTGGAATGACTTTCCCCGCAGGGAGGGGCCCCTGAAGCCGCCAGATGTTCTGCCTCAAAACAACAGCAGCAACCCGAGAAATGTGGAAAATGTTTTCACCTCAGAGGTTTTACAGAAGCGCTCCTGCATGAGCTGTGATCCTCTGCAGCTGTTTGTAAAAAATAAAGCTTCAGAGAAGATGAGGAGGAGGAGGAGGAGGAGGGGAAAAAAGTGGTTAAAATCATCAAATTACAGCTGGATGGAGCTGTCAGCAGACTGCTGGAGAGTTATAGGCACAATTAAACAGAGTTTAAAAGTTTCTGAAGGAAAAAACAGCAATAAAACATCTTAAAATAACTTTAGTTTACGGTCAGTTAAAGTGTGTCCTGTAGTGAGCATCTAGTGTCAGATATCAGAGGGATTTACTGCTTACCTACAGAGACAGCAAACAGAAAACAGAAAATCCAAATCATGCCCTTTCTCTCCAAAACTGATGTCCTTCGCCTCTCCATGGCCGCCAGGAAGGTTGACTTTGAGAAAAAAAATCAAAACAGATAAAAGCAGAAGTGGAAAGTAAGATCTGCTTCTTCGACTGCTTCTCTCTCTGCGTCTGTTCACGTTTAAACTGTAGTAAAAGGCAGAGAGACAAACCCTTTGGTGCGCAAAGACTGTGGAGGAGAAGTTCATTAGCCCCGCCCCCTGGATATATGGGAACCCCGCCCCTTCCATCTTACGGAGCCCCGCCCCCGGAACTTAAAAACACAAACATTGATATATTATTCATGTCTATGATGAAATATCTACCAATGGCAAAATATGCTTTAAAATATGCTTTAAAAAATAAAAGTCATGAATCCATTATTCATTTCTCTAAAAAAACATCTACAAAGTGCAAAATAAAAATAAAAGAGTGGTCCTCTGCATTTTACGGAAGAGGATTAGGGCAACCAGAAAAAAACAACAGATTTTAAAATTGTATTTCAGTTTAATATTGGGAAATGTTGGTCAAAAATCTGAGATTAAAGTCCGAATTCTGACTTTTTTTCTCATAGCTATGGAGGACCAACTCTGCCATATTTATAAATAAATACAGAAATAAATAAATGCTCAATATAAAAATAAGCATACAATTAATTGCCAACAAAAATACAATAAACAAATAAATGTAAGTAGAAATTAAATTACACAGTGAGACATAAATGTATATAACTCTTTTAATTAGCTTCTTTCTTTAAAAAGGGCAGACAGAAATAAATAGCGGCGAAGAAATAACTAAGGTAAAAAAAATACAAAGGAAGAATAAAACAGACAAAAATATTATAACATGCACATAAATAAATGCTTGAATATATAAGTAATTAAAAAATAAAGTTGAAGATTATAAAGGACAAAAAAATAAATAAGGTAAATATTACAAAGGCAAATAAATAAAGAAGCTAATTAAAAGAGTTATATACATTTATGTCTCACTGTATAATTGAATTTCTACTTACATTTATTTGTTTATTGTATTTTTGTTGGCAATTAATTGTATGCTTATTTATTTATTGAGCATTTATTTATTTCTGTATTTATTTTTAAATATGGCAGAGTTGGTCCTCCATACTTATCATACTGAAAAAAAAGGTAAAAATCAGTTAACGTTTTTATTTTTTCAGTGGCCCTAATCCTCTTCCATAGCATTTACTGAGCCTTGTGGAGTTAAGTTTGTTCCATTATTGTTACAAACACAGATTTCTTTAAACAGAAATTTGAAAAAAAAAAAAAAACTTGGAAAGAATTCTTAATTTTTAAAATACCTGGCTTCTCAGTTTTAAGTTATATAAATAAATAAAAACATTCACATATATGTATATATATATATATATATATATATATATATATATATATATATATATATATATATATATATATATATATATATATATATATATATATATATATATATATATATTTTTTTTTTTCACAGATGTAATATTTTCATATTATAAAAAAAAAAAAAAAAATATATATATATATATATATATATATATATATATATATATAAGTATTTATAAGAAGACAATTTTTTAAGGGAAATTCGAAGAAAAAAACTTTGAAACCTTCTCAATGAAATAAAAGTCCTGGTTTCCCAGGGCTAAGGTTTCTAAAAAATACAGATATATATACATATATAACTTTACATTTAAAAAAAAAATTTCAGAGATTTTATATTTTGATATTATATAGAATCTTTCAAGCGTATCTTTCTCAGATTGAGTTTTATTAACTGCATTCTTTTCAAATGACGTCTTACAGATCCCATTCTCTTCACTTCAAGTCCAATACAAGCGTCTGCTCTTTACGTGCACATTAACCAATAGAAATGCTGTTGCTATCAATTATGCAGACCAATAGAAATCAACTTAGAGGAAATCCGAACCCCAGAAGTGAAGAGAAAGCAATCTGTAAAGCCCAATTTGAAAAGAATGCAGTTAAAAAAAATCAAAGTGGTTTGCAGTCATGTATGGCCCATTTTATTCTTATACTGCTAAAAAAAATGATGTGCAATTAACTGTGTTCCATGACTGCTAATACAATGCAGCTGCTCGTTTAAACAGCATGAAGACAGAGGAAGAGCACAGGCAGGTCAGGGAGTAACCTGTGATGATGTTTAAACCAGGTATCAGTTATGAAACAATATCTGGGACTTTGTGTATCACGCTGGGCGCCATTTCTACCATAAACAATAACAGAAGAATGACAGGAATGTTAACCTAGACGTAACTCTGGAAGCCTGCACTATTTTCCATCCCAGGGTGTTTATAGTTAGGAGAGACAAACCAAAACATACTTTTGAAGCATCTTTGCTACTTTGCGTTAGTCTTTCTCTTGAAGTCTCTCCTGAATACAACGTTTGAGGCTCTAATGTCACATTATGCAAAGAAATGAGGCAGTTGTTGCCATCAAAGCCTTGTTGCCTGAGTGATTCAATTATTCTGGAATCATTTATATCAACACTACATTTTTCATATAAAACCAAAATGGCCGACATATAAAATCTCTAGCATTAAGCACACTTGATCTGTGTATGTTGTGTCAAATATACAAGTTCAACAAAATACTTTTTGTATGATTCATGTAAATTACACATTAAGCTTTAATTAGAAGTTGAACAGTTTAACTATTGATCTAAAAAAACTGTATGGATTTGGAACTCAAGGTGTTAAAGACAATCTCCTGATATTAACCTAAGAATCCAATATGGCTGCCTTGCCTCAACAGTAGTTCTTAGGCAATGCATTATACAAAGGAAAATCTTTCCCTCCCTCCAGTACAGTAGTTCATGTGTAGCTTGGTCCCTTAATGTGTCAGTTATTCAAGCCTTGCTGGTTTCATCCAGACTTCTGATTCTCAGTTCCAAGTTCTGATTGCAGAGGTAAATGAAACACATCATAGAGAAATGGCTTCAAGCATTTGTTCCTGATTCCCTGATGCTGAACTCAGATTATTTTAGAAGTTCCTGAAATGTTCGTCACTGCTCTTTTCTTTTATGATGTTTCTAACAAAGCAAAGGTCAGCGTGTTTGAACGTCCCCATTTCTGTTATTAGTTCTGCATCACAGTTTATTCCATTCAGGTTCATTATATCAACATTTCTCTGCTTATAAAGTTCCTACCACTAGGATTAGTGTAATAGACCACTTTAAAAAAAAAAAAGAAGAATTTTTGTCTTTTCTGTACTGAAGAGGATTAGGGCCACTGAAAAAAAAAAGTTAACTGATTTTAAAATTTTATTTCAGTTTAAAGCTACAGTGTGTAGTAATTACAGGGATATACAGTCAGAAATGTAATATAATATACATAACTATGTTATTTATCGTCATCTACAAGCTCAGCCTCTTAACCTTAATATTTGCGTTGACTTAGAAATCGTTATTTATAATTACATAGGAGCGAGTCTCGCAGCCATTGAGGCAGACATCTTTGCGCTACGGCAGCGCAGAGCCAACAAACTAGCGATTGCGAGATCGCCCATTACGCTCGAAAGTAACTACGGCAAGTTGAGAGAGATGAACTGAGACGGTACTGAAATCTATACCCTACACAGACTAATGAAATACTATCTGTAAAATTATCTATGTAAACAAACCTCATCACTTGAGAAGGTAGGTGATGCGGACGTCGTGGAAGACATTTTGTCCCGTAACGCTCGCCGTACTGTTGGGGGGAGAAGCGGTGGGGGTGAGATGTTCATGTTGCTGCAGTCTGCAGTCTGGACGTTAGATGTCGCTGAAAATTACACACTGTAGCTTTAACATGGGAAAAAAGTCATAATTCTGACTTTTTTCTCAGAATTCTAACTTTTTTCTCAGAATTCTGACTTTAATCTCAGAATTCTGGCTTTTTTCGCAGAATTCTGACTTTAATCTCAGAATTCTGACTTTTTTCTCAGAATTCTGAGATTAAAGTCAGAATTCTGCGAAAAAAGTCAGAATTCTGAGATTAAAGTCAGAATTCTGATTTTTTTTTCCTCAGAATTCTGACTTTAATCTCAGAATTCTGACTTTAATCTCAGAATTCTGACTTTTTTCTCAGATTTCTGAGATTAAAGTCAGAATTCTGCGAAAAAAGCCAGAATTCTGAGATTAAAGTCAGAATTCTGATTTTTTTTCTCAGAATTCTGACTTTAATCTCAGAATTCTGACTTTTTTCTCAGAATTCTGACTTTAATCTCAGAATTCTGACTGAATTCTGACAATAAAAAAAATCAGAATTCTGAGAAAAAAGTCAGAATTCTGAGAAAAAAGTCAGAATTCTGACTTTTTCCCATACTATACTGAAATAAAATAAAAAAAATCTGTTAACTTTTTTTTTTTTTCAGTGGCCCTAATCCTCTTCCGTATTTCTGCATTTATGTTATTATGGAAATTTCCCAATCTGGTCAGATTGTCCCATAACCATCATGGATAAAATTCTCCAGAAAGTGATCCACTAAATGCACCAAATGTTTAACTGAAGGTTACACTGGAAAAATCTAAATCTAAAGAAGTAATTTTTTTTCTAAACATAAGTGCATTTCTTCTTGAATTGAGGACGTAAAAGAGACATTTTGCCAATAGAACAAGATAATTTACATTTATAATAAGAAAACACAACTGCATTGTTTGATTTCACGTGTATATGATCTAATTATCTTATTTTAAGAGTAAAAATACTAATTCCATTGACAAATAATCTTATTTACCTGCTCAAATTAAGCATAAATATACTTAATTTAAGAAATGTTTACTTATTTCTAGATGGTTTTTCCAGTGTAAAAATGTCTTAAATTAAGTGTATTTACCCTTAATCTGAGTAGGTAAATTAAATGATCTGCCAATGAAATGAATATTTTTACTCTTAAAATAAGGTAATTAGATAAAATGCACTTGAAATAAGACCACACAATTGTGTTTTCTTAATTTAAATGTAAATTGTCTTGTTTTATTGGCATTAAATGTCATTTTTACCTCCTCGATTCAAGAACAAATGCACTTATTTTATGAAAAAATTACTTATCTAGATTTTGATTTTTTCCAGTGTTTGCATTTGGTTCATTTTATTGTATTTTATTTGGTTTAATTAATTTATTTTTATTAGATTTGTTTTATTCATTTAAACTTCCACATCATTTTTATACAGTTTTGACGTTACTGGATATGAACAACATTTTGTGGCAGCTTTGGTTGTTTCAAAGGGCTTTATAAATAAAGTTGAGTTGAGTAAACTAGCTCACACTTTTACCCATAATCACGACAATAACAGATTTTATTTATTAATGTAACTTAACCTCCTTTTCTTAGAAAGTTTCTCATGGTAGAAAAAAATTAAGTTGCTAAAGAGGGTAAAATACGTCATAAATGTAAATGGTATAATAGTTGGTATAAAAGATTCATTGCTTGATACAAAAAGACTAAAACTTTATTAGCACTGAGTACAGAAGGCTGAAAGGAGCACCAACCAGTTTTTGATAAAATTACATCTTAAAAAACTTTGACCAATAAAACCAATCAGAGTTCATGTTCAAAATGTGATCTGAAAAGCAAAATTTGAAAAGAACCATACCTTTTATTTCCAGACAGTTTTTACCAATGTTCTGTTTGATCGAAGGACCGCACTCAGAACCCAAAGAACAACAGGAGGGTCTCTAACAAAGAAAAGGTTTTCCACAAACAGAAGGATTGTTAAAATAAATCTGAACTGAAAGAATCTTGTTACCAAAACATCTTAAACTGAAGAGCTCTGGTTCTACACTGCAAAAACGACCTGGAAACAAGTAAAAATGTCTTAAAATTAGTGTATTTAGCATAATTCAAGCAAGTAAATGATAATATTTGCCAATGGAATGAGTATTTTTACTCTTTAGATAAGATAATTTGATAATATCCACTTGGAATAAGACAACGCAATTGTTTTTTCTTATTTTAGATGTAAATTGCCTTATTCCATTGGCAAAGTGTATCACTTAGCTGCTTAATTCAAGAAAGAAACCCTCTAATTAACGAAAAAAAACTTACTTAGATTTCAATTTTTTGCAGTGTAAAGTATGAAGCTCCAAAGGCATCATGAAATTATCATAACATGTCACGCTGGGGTTCTGTTGAGTGAATACTTTGGTAAAAAAAAAAAAAAAACAAAGTTCACATTCAGGTTGTTAACTAAGAGCAATAAAGTCTTTCTTCCCCTCACAGGTTCAACAGGACAGGCAGGTTAAACAGAAAGTGCTTAAGCTTGTTTCAGTTTGATGATACTTACATGTTTTATGTTTAAAATCTTTCAATGGATTCAGTTTTATCTTAAAAAATGATCTCTCCGTATTCACGTCATGCCTAGGCCATTTTTTTCATGTTCTACTCTATTTTATTCCTTACATTTCCCTTTCAGTTCTCCCTAAAGGATATGATTCTGACTCAGCCTTACTTTCAATTTCTTGATTATTTTTTGACAAGCGATTCTTGTAAATTACTTCACCATGCCTTCACATTATCATTATGACATGATAAAAATCCATCAGAGAGAAGCTAAACAAATGATGGCGTTTCTACCTGAACCTTAGCGCCAAAACTACTCACACTTATAATGGAAAGGAGTCAAAACTTTCAAATTCTTAATCAAACTTTGAGATTATGGAGCTTTATATGTTTTCTCTACTTTTTTACCCCTTTATGTCTTGTGTTTGGTTTTCATTTTGACAGAAAGTACTCCTGCCCCAGTCCTTCCTTTTGTTTCTGTCTGTTTATTTTATAGATAAAGCGTTTAACAATTTTTTTCTTTGGAACATGTGTTCCCTCTTTTTCCCCCGTAGAAAGTACTCCTGCCTCAGTTCTTCAGTGTTAAGCTTTGGTTCTTTCTTACCAGATAAAGAGCTTAAAGAGACGTTACTGCCCTTAACTCTCATTATCCTTCACATAGAAAGTACTGCGGCCCTCGATCCCCAACCTGTTTCAGCTGACGGTATGAATCTGGTTCTGCTGGACGTATCCTACTGTTTAAAGAAACTCTCCCCTTGTTTTTATTGTTTTTGCAACATTTATGCTTCAAATGCAGATTAAAGCATTAACTTTTGGCATTTTTATGATCAGCTGAATTCGACTGTGTTGAACTGCTGATGGATGAAAGTAAATGTATGTGAAATTTTCAATATAATTAAATAGTTTTAAGGAACCGGTTTCATTTGAAATGCATTATGAAATAATGCATACGACAATATATCAAAAGGATATTTTTCTTTTTTAAACACCTTGATATTTGGGTTAAAAGAAAACAATTGATTTTGTAAAATATCACAATGTCTTCTCAGGCAATATTTGTCATTACAAAAAAACAATATTGTAATATTTCACGAGACGATATTTATATTGATTTAAAATATGGGTGAATGTATTAGTGAAAGTATTAGGGCAAGGCTAGAGATTTTTTATTATTATTTCAAGAATAAAGTCGTAATATTATGAGAATAAAGTCATAAAATTATTAGAATAAACTCGCAACAAGAATAGCCATAACATTTTGAGAATAAGTCATAGAATTACGACAATAATGTTGTAACATAACGAAATTAAAGTCATAAAATTATTAGAATAAAGTCATAAAATTACCAGAATAAAGTCGTAATATGAGAATAAAGTCATAAAATTATGAGAATAAAGTCATAAAATTTTGAGAATAAAGTCATAAAATTATGAGACTTAAGTCGCAACATTATGAGAATAAAGTTGTAATATTATGAGAAGTCGTAAAATTACGAAAGTAAAGTCGTAACATAACAAGAATAAAGTCGTAACGAGAATAGTCATTAAAGTATGAGAATAAAGTAATAAAATTACGAGAATAAAGTCGTAAAATTACCAAAAAAAAGTTGTAATATTAGGAGAATAAAGTCATAAAATTATGAGAATAAAGTTGTAAAAATTCAAGAGATAACGAGAATAAAATTGTAACATAACGAGAATAAAGTTGTATTTTATGACAATTCTTAGAAAAAAAAAAATTCCCCTAAAGTGAGGAATGTGGAGCATCATGTGAAGTTATACTTTAGCATCGGTTTGATAAATCAGGAAATCTTTTAGCAGCAGCATCAAACCGGGCAGGATGTCAAAATGGACTCTGGTTGCTGATTGGTGGAGCTGGTCAGCCGTCATCTGCTGGGCGGAGCTCCAAGCTTTCTAGCTGCATTATTTTTTTACTTTATTCTCACAATATTATTACTTTATTCTTGTAATATTACAACTTTATTCTCGAAATAAAAAGGAAAACAAATCTCTAGCCTGGCCCTAATACTCCGTCGTATGAATGGAACATGAATGTTGAAAAAAACGTTTAAGGCAGACATGTATTTCATTGTCCTACTTTTATTTAACTCGCCACTAGTTGGCAGGACACAACCCATGAGCCCATGATTCAGCTGCTCTGCACAGCCTGCAGCAGAACAATAAAGCATCAGAGCAAAGAAAACTAGCTCTGATCAGTTTTCCAGAGATTTATTATTTAAATGATTCACAATATATTGTCTTTGTTAATGTATTGGTCTACACTGGGATAAATCGTAGTGTTACGCATGTATCGTGACACGTATCGTATCAACAAAATAAATTGATCTAAAACGGTTTCTGTCTTGATTTTAGACCTCGACCACCATCTACGTGCGAATTGTTGACGAGAACGACAACGCCCCAGAGTTTCCTGAGGAGGAGTACGTCACAGTGCTGAGCGAAGGACCTGACACTGTGGGGGCCACCATCGCCACGGTAACAGCCATTGACCCTGACGAAGGTCTTAACGGGACCCTGAGGTATGCAATCGCCCAGGGCAACGTGATCCAGACGTTCAACATCAACAGCGTCACGGTGAGGCAACTAAAACCCGCAGCAGGTAGAGGGGATGACAGCTGATGACAACATGTGGGTGTTATGTGTGTTTTCAGGGCAGAATAACTGCTGTGAAGGAGCTGGACTATGAAATCAGCAGTGGGCATTATGCATTGGTTGTCACAGCTACTGACCAGTGTCCAAAGCCTGCTCTGCGCCTGACATCCAGCACAACGGTCTTTCTTTATGCTGGTTTTCAGAAATCATCCAAAATTTCATCCTACATCTTTCATTCTTTAAAGGAAGTCTGTCTCCTTCCTGCTTTCAGGTGTCGGTAAAAGTCTTAGACATAAACGATGTGACGCCAACCTTCCCCAGAAGTTACGAGGGTCCCTTTGAGGTGACGGAGGGCCAGCCGGGCCCACGGGTGTGGACCCTCAGAGCAAGAGATGAAGACTCTGGTCTTAATGGCAAAGTGGAGTACAGCATCAGTGGTGGAGATAACCAGAGTTAGTGTCAGCTTGTTGTCTCTCTCACTATACCTGCAATGGAAGAGTGTCTCTGTTCAGCTCTGGGATTTCTCTTCCTGACTCTCAGATGAGTTCATGATTTCCCCTGTGGAGGGTGAACTTCGGGTGAGGAGGGACGTGGAGCTGGACAGAGAGACCACAGCATTCTACAACATCACTGTAACCGCACGGGACCTGGGAACGCCGCCGCGCAACAGCTCGGTGAGCAGATTGACGTCAACGCCGTTAAACGCAAGCAGACACACTTTTATCATCATATCCTCTTTCACATATGGGAACTTGGAAGCTTCACTTCTGCATTTTTTTAATTTAACATTCATAGAAGCAGAACAATAGTCACACAAATTTGAAACATTATATATATTGGATATACAAGTAAAAATATTTGTAATGTAGAAAATATTAGTATTTCCAAACTGCTTCCATGGTTAATGTCCTGAATTGTTAAACTAATTGTGTAAGATTGTACTATTAAGAAAAAGTGCAATAACCTGGCTGCAGAAGTGTACACACCCTTTTAAAGTAATGCATTGTTAATCCACTTGCTTTAATTAAATCCAAGAACAAATGTACGGAAGAGGATTAGGGCCACTGAAAAAAAAAAAAAGTTAACTGATTCTTAAATTTTATTTTAGTTTAACATGGGAAAAAATTGAATCTTTAATCTCAGAATTCTGACTTTTTTATTGTCAGAATTTAGTTCTGAGATTAAAGTCAGAATTTTGAGAAAAAAGTCAGAATTCTGAGATTAAAGTCAGAATTCTGAGATTAAAGTCAGAATTCTGAGAAAAAAGTCAGAAGTCTGAGATTAAAGTCAGAATTCTGAGAAAAAAGTCAATTCTGAGATTAAAGTCAGAATTCTCAGAAAAAAGTCAGAATTCTGAGATTAAAGTCAGAATTCTGAGAAAAAAAGTCAGAATTCTGACTCTATCCTCAGAATTCTGACTTTTTTCCCATACAAAACTGAAATAAAATTGACAAATCCGTTAACTTTTTTTTTTCCACTGGCCTTAACCCTCTTCCGTACAAATGCACTTATTTTAAGAAAAAATTACTTATGTAGATTTTGAGTTTTTCCAGTGTAGGTTATCCCTTTAGTTTTTTACTTTTATTTTGTATGAAAAATAAACTTTAAACTACCTCCAGGGCATGTATCCCTTTAGTCATCTACAAAAAAAATGTAATTACTTACTTTTTGGTGTTTTTTAAAGCATATGGCGATCTGACCTCAAACTGTTTTTTGTTTTTTTTGTACATGAGGTAGTTTAAACACTGGGAAAATGATCTAGAAATAATTAAAAATTTCTTCAATTAAGTGTATTTACCCTTAATTTGAGTAGGTAAATTAGATGGTTTGCCAATGGAATGAGAATATTTACTCTTAGGATAAGATAATTGGATAAAATACACTTGAAATAAGACAATGCAATTGTGTTTTCTTATTTTAAGTGTAAATTGTGTTGCTCCATTGGCAAGATCTCTATTTTACCTCCTCAATCCGACAACAAATACACTTATTTTAAGAAAAAATGACTTATCTAGATTTCATTTTTTCTAGTGAAGTCTATTTTTTTGTACAAAACTAAAGAGATAATCGCAAATCTGACATCTTGTACATGCTTTTGACTATGGGTATGTTGGTCTGATGAGGTATGCTCATCTGACAGAACAACGCAATTCAGTATTTTTGATGTTACCCATGTACATACAGTTATAATGAACCTGATGTACCTGTAGTTGTCCTGTTAGGATTTTCCTCACATTTACATTCTTGGAAAAAAGGCCATAGTTGGCAGATGAGTTTCAAAATATTAAAATAATCTATTTTTATGAAGAGATTATACCTTTTTATGAAGGTATAATCCAGAAAATAAAGAAATATGCTAAAGAAGTGACAGGATTTTTAAAAAGCTAATGGTCATATCAGCCATATTCTTTGTAGTGTCGTTTGTTAGAACAGCAGCTTATCTATAGCTGAGGGGAAATGGTTAGATAAGCTCATCAGGAAGGCCAGCGCTGTACAGGGTGCACCCTTGGCCTAATACAGCTGATTGCAGAGAGCCAGCAGAAATAATATTACTGTTGGACGATGTCTCCCCCACCCAGGCTGAAGCTAAAGAGCTCCTTCAGTAAAACACTTTACATTCTCCTCAGCTCTTTATATCCAGCAGCTGTTAGGCTTTTTAACCATCACTGCTCCCAACAAACTCAGGAATTTGTTTAGATTTTTTTTAGATTTTTGATGCACAACTGTTACAAGCACATTTCTTACATTTTTATTTAATCCTTTCATTGGTGTGATGATGCTGTTTGTTCATAACCATAAAGCGGTTTTTGTTTCCTCTGTTGTGAACTTTTCCCCTGCTGCTAAAAAAAACAAACCTGTTTTCCCCTCTGTGGGACGATAAACCATCAATCTAAGCTTTTCTGTTCCGCTTTCTGTATATGATAGCAATCTCATGTACTCTCTTTAATCCTGATGTACGGTGTAGGTTTGCAACATGGATCACTTTCATCCTGAGAAATGATCCACATCATGCCAGAGATAGAGTTAGGGTCTGATAGAGCTGAAAAAAAAGCAACAAACAGAGAAAAAAAACATGGCGGTGTTGGGATTTGGGTATTTTTTATCGAACATTGTTTATCAAACAGTTATAAATGGCAAATATAAAATCCATGTTGATGCTGAATGTTCAGGTGACTAAAAGCTAAAGGTGAGGTAGAGGTTTAGTTATTTATCATCGCAATTATTCCAGTTAGGAATCATACATCATCCTGATGAGGATTTCTGAAGAATAGAATTAAAGTTTAGTGTCATGAAACGGGAACAGATGGACCCAGTATTCAAGGAGAGACAGTCAGTAGGAAAGTTCAAAAAGGTTTATTAAATGAACAAAAACTAAAGTGGAGCTGTGGCTCGCGAACACTGCAGGATGGGGAGCGGGGCACCGCCCAATCACAGAACTCTGCAGGAGAAACACAGGTAAGTGACCACGATCATCTGACAGAAGATGATTATCTGAGTTGGCCACTTACCTGGTTTAACAGTCCAGTCCTAGAATGTCCCCAAGTGCTGCAGTCCCAGAGGACATGCTGGAAGCCAATCCAGGTCAGGGATCCAGAACAGACAGGAACTGGATCCAGAACAGGCAGGAACAGAAACAGGAGGCAGGATCCAGACTTCCAGGCATCCACAGGCTCCCAGGAGGGTTCAGTACCTGACAGGGTCCAGACAGGATCCGGTGCAGATGTGCAGACTCAGTGGAAGAGGGTAGCCGAGACAGGACGTGTAACCAGAACTTGATGCAGGACCTTTAAACTGGTCTCCATCTTGGAGCCAGGCTAACTTGGATAAAAACTGAACCTCCCTGCATATAGAGCCAAAAACCCAGAGGACTCAGCGGGGGAGGAACAGTGGACGATCAGGAGACGAGACAAACACAAAACCCTCTTTCCACTGGCTGCTAGGATCCAGGACATGAACCATGAAATAAAATGGACAGGCTAACAAAAAAGCAGTGAATTATCTGGCACTGAATGCTCGGTTTAACTGAATATAACCAAGTGGAAACAGGTGAGAGGAATAAATTATAATTGAGGCAGGGAGGGAAAATGACAGGTGAGAGGAATGACTAATTAAGGGAGAGAAAACAGGCCAGATCATGACATTTAGGAAATATCAATTAAAATACAACTCTGTAGACAAAAGATGTCATTATCAATTTGCAGAACTGTTCCAAGGCAAAGTAGATGATTTAGACATGTACTTGTTCCAAAAAAGTAAAAAAAAAACAATCCACTGGACTTTGTTTCCAAGCCTGAAGATGTTTCGCTTCCCATCCAGGAAGCTTTTTCCATTCAAAATGTCAGAAATATCTTTGAGTTCGATAGACGGGTGTGGAGCATTGCAGGCTAACAAAAGAAGCCTAATGAACCCCATTCCAAAGTCTGGAACTCAACGTTATTTCTGACATTTTGAATTGAAAAAGCTTCCTAGATGGGAAGTGAAACATCTTCAGATGTGGAAATAAAATAATTTAAAAAAGTGTGTTGTTTTTTTTTTGTTTTTTTTTTGGAATGACTATGACCTGGATGAATGAGAATCTTCACCAGCATGTACAGCATGAACGCTTCCCTGTACTGTGCTGTCCTCAGGTAGTGGTGGGCGTCTATGTTCTCGACATCAACGATAACGACCCAGTCATACTTAATTTGCCTGACAACACCAGTGTGAGCGAAGGTGCTTCAATCCACACCTCCGTGGCCAGAGTACGAGCCCAGGATGCCGACAGTGGACTCAACGCTCTCCTCACCTACAACATCACAGCTGGAAACCTGGGCGGAGCCTTCTACATCAACGACACGGTAAGGGAAGCAAACAGTCAGCTTCATGCAGGAGGCTTGACATTTAATTTATCATAGATCAGATTCCAGTTTAATTTTATCCAGGCTCAGAAGATCAGTTGTGTTGGTTTTCATCCCAACAGCTAGGCAAGGCAAGGCAAGGCAAATTTATTTGTATAGCACAATTCAGTACAAAGACAATGCAAAGTGCTTTACATGATTAAAATACAGGAAGATAAAACAGAATCAAAGCAAGTAGGAAAATAAATAAATAAAATAAAATAAAAAATGCATAAACAAAAAAGAATATCAAAAACAGTTGGACTAAAGAAAATATGTTTTAGTTGAACTGTTTAACTAGAACAGTCGTAGGCAATCCTAAACAAATGTGTTTTTAGTCTTGATTTAAAGGAACTCCGGCTTTCCGCACTTTCACAGTTTTCTGGAAGTTTGTTGCAGATAAGTGGAGCATAGGAACTAAATGCTGCTTCTCCATGTTTAGTTCTGGTTCTAGGTATGCAGAGCAGGCTGGGGCCAGAAGACCTGAGTGGTCTGGAGGGTTGATACACTGATAGCAAGTCTGTGATGTATTTAGGTGCTAAGCCATTCAGGGATTTATAGACTAACAGAAGTATTTTAAAGTCTATTCTCTGAGATACAGGGAGCCAGTGGAAGGACTTTAGAACTGGGGTGATGTGCTCTACTTTCTTAGTCTTAGTGAGGACACGGGCAGCAGCGTTCTGGATCAGCTGCAGCTGTCTGATCCACTTTTTAGGCAGACCTGTGAAAACACCGTTGCAGTAATCAATTCTACTAAAAATAAAGGCATGGATTAGTTTTTCCAGATCATGCTGAGACATTAGTCCTTTAATCCTGGAAATGTTCTTCAGGTGATAGAAAGCCGACCTTGTAATTGTCTTTAAATGCTTTTTGAGGTTCAAGTTGTTCAGAAACACCACCAATTGAGATACTAGAAAAAAGAAACATGCAACGTCTTTAACAGCAGCTTACATTAGAAGAATGTGCACAGATATTTCCTAATCCGCCCTAATTCTGTAACCACTTGTTAAAAGAACAGAAAGTTGCACTTGTTAGCAATCACTATTTCAACTGCTCTTACATAAACATGGACATTTCCATGTCGCAGACTACTTGGTTTTTATACAATTACCCTGAAAGTTCCCATAATAGTCAGTTAAGCTCTCCCTGTAATTAAACCCCTGATTGTTGTCTAGTCAGATAAATAGAGCCTCTCAGCTGTTTGTAAAATAAAATAAATTTCTATGCAAAGACGTAATTTTTTAGGGGGGACGTGTCACCTGCATTTTATCAAATTATGTTAGAATCTAGATAAGATCTCGTATTTATGAGATCTTTTCTATATATTTGTTTATGATTACTTGAGCCAATAATGAAGCATCTCTCGGAAGACTGGTCTTCATGATTACTTCTTACAAATATCTGCATGTGTTCCACTGAACAGTTCTCTGTACCGACGCCTGACCTTGCTCGGCGTTGGAGTTCCCCCCGTTTTTCGCTTCATCAACACAGTACGCAGCTATAACCCTGGGATTACTACTAGTGGAGTGAGCATGCAGCCTTATGACCAAATGTGAAAATCCATCAACAGTTCCATTAAAACAGATTCCATATGTTTTTAGTTTTTCATTTGATCGACATGCCACATAAAGTTTGGACCTGGTCATTTTAAATGATACTGAACCCTCAGCTGTACTCCTTGTGGATCTAGGATTTTAGACTTAGACAGAACTTTATTGATCCCTTGGGAAGACTCCCTCCGGAAATTAAGGTTACCAGCAGCTTACAGGGCAAAAAAGTATTAAGTTAAATTAATAAAAAATTAAGCAAAATACAAATACAAATAAATATGGAGTTCACATTTAACAGAAAAAATAAAAAAGTACAAGTGTTGCTACTCCTTCCCTCTTCCCCCTGTCCTGTGTCACCTCCTCGCCCCCAGTGAGGCGTTGTACAGTCTGATGGCGTTGGCGTTTTGAGAAGGTACCGGTGGCCAGTTCTTTAAGTCAACGCCAAGCCAGCAGGAATGCATTTCAGATGCATTAATTTATTGATATAAAGCATCCTGTGCTGGTTTAAATGCTTCAGCAGGAACAGTGCGACTTTCAGCAAGTCAGAAGTAGATTGGGCCTTTTTGTTTAAACAATCCTAAGAACTTATGGCAATGCCTGCGCGATGCTGACAAACTAAAACTAATTCCATCCACATTGAGGAAACTCATTATTTTCCAGTGTGGCATACCTAAAAGGAAATAAAAGCATATTGATATGACAACCAACTGACTGTTTACGTTTCATGTAGAGTAGCGCAGCAAGGACTATACTTCCTCATCCCCTAAATATAACATATCATCTTATAATTATGAGATCGGTTTCTCGTAATTATGAGAAATACCTTCCTCTCCAAATATATCTGCTAACTATAGCAGTCTGCTTTTCTTTGAACGTATCCAATTCTAAATTATATTGTGGTCTGAGCTTCCATTTGGCCCCTTTAACGGATGAATGTGCTTTAATTGAGACCAATCCATTGCAGTTTTTGCAGTATGTTAAAATCTATATCATGCTGGACATTGAGACCCCTTCGTTTTTACCCTTCTACAAACTTCCCATGAAACCAGCTAGGATCCCCTGTCCCTGCGGAAAAAAACAATAACAAAAAAATAAGATTTGTAGCTTCTGTAGTGTAGACTGTGGCCCCCTGAAGGCGCATATGCCTGGACGGTAATTTCGTCTCTTTGGAAATGGAACGATCATAGACTTAGGCCGAGCAAACACTGTGCGATATTTTCAATCGTTGCACGCAGCTACAGCTCACATTCTATGACGAAACTGCAGAGTTTAAAAGTTCACAGCTCACGATGTATATAATCACACAGTGTAGTCTCATTATGAGTTCGTATGAAATCGTACGAAAAGTTATGCACCGTAATTTCGTACGTTTTGGACGTTTTTTTCGTCGTATGCGCATCTGACGTACCATTCAAGAACATAGAATTTAAAAACCAATTAACCCTAACCCTGACCCTAACCCTAAGATATAAAACAGCAAGCAACGTAGTTAGAGACATGAAGAAGTGATTATTGCACTGTTTTTTTACCATTTTTACGTCCGTCCGCGGATCTGCTTTTTTTTCTGTCTGCCAGCGCATGCGCACTGATCGGGTTTTTTGAGGAAAAACGTCCAAAACGTATGAAATAGTGTGCATAACTTTTCGTACAATTTCATACGAACTGATAATGAGAATATATTGTATCACACTGTGCGACCCGACGCTCTGATGCGACCTTACGACGCCCGACTGAATTTCAAACATGTTTGATTTTCTTCCAACCTTATGATTCCTGATCGGGAATTCCTGATGGGGATGAAAGTCAGGCCAATCGAAAAATTCTCGCACGGCTGGAAAATCAGCCCCAAAAGGACAAAAAATTGTAGAGTCTATTCCCGGCTTTAAACTTACAAAGGATTTTATCTAAATTTAACAGACAAATAGTTACAGGTGTCAGCTGGGGTTCCTTTAATACTGTTGTGAGAAAAAAAAAAGAATGTAGAAAGATCCTTAAATAATGGTTAAAGCAGCCTCTTGTACAGTAGCTCAGAAGGGACATGTCCTGAATAAACCAATGGAAACATTTAACACTACATTTAACACTGTGTTAGTGCTTGATTGCACTCCTACATTAAGACTATTACACATGTTTTTCTGGAAAATTTCAAGTTCCAAAGCCTCCTTATGAGCCCTAAGCTGTTTGTGTGCTTTTTCTTTCTATAAAGCCTCCTTAGTTGGTGTGTAGTGAAATGTCCTTTAAGCTTGTCGCTGTGATTCGTTTCTGTCCCCCTCAGACAGGAGTCGTTCAGGTGAACAGGCCGCTGGACAGAGAGCGCGTGGCGGAGTACATACTAACCATCACTGTTCGGGACAACCCAGAGAACCCGCGCATCGCTCGCAGGGTAACTCCACTTTCTTGTCCACTCTCAGTCTTAACTGGAGAAGTCATGCTCTTTTGGCAGAGAGGATTTCTGGTTTAAAACGTGTCAAACATAATTATTCTTTGCAATATTCATAAAATCCAATAAATATACACTGGAAAAATTGATATCTAGATAAGTAATTTTTTCTTAAAATAAGTGCATGCCTTCTTGAATTGAGGAGGTAAACGGGAGATGTTGCCAATTGAACAAGACAATTTACATTTAGAATAAGAAAACTCAATTGGATCGTCTTATTTCAAGTGCAAGTTTTTAAATTATCTTATTTTAAGAGTAGAAATGCTCATTCCATTGGCAAACTACCTCATTTACCTACTCAAATTAAGGGTAAATACACTTCATTTATGAATTTTTTACTTATTTCTAGATTGTTTTTCCAGTGTATTTCAATTACAGCTAAGTGTGCAGGGCCTTTGCAAGCACTAAATGCAATAGGGTCACAGCTGTGTCATTTCGAAAAGAAAAAAACTACATGCAGGTATGCTAAAAAGAGCCTTTGTAGAAATAGGTGAGAACCTGCACTTGCAAAGGTATGAAACCTGTTAACCACCAAAACTACTGCACAGTTCTGCAAGGCTCTGAATACAAGGCTGTGCTCTGTGCTAGTCAGAGATGGGAAGTAACGAAGTACAAATACTTCGTTACTGTACTCAAGTAGATTTTTCTGATATTTTTACTTTACTTTACTACTTATTTTTATGGCGACTTTTTACTTCTACTCCTTACATTTTTACACAAATATCTGTACTTTCTACTCCTTACATTTTAAAAAATTGGCTCGTTACTTTAGTTTTGAATCATTTCAATGGAGTTACCGTTATTATTTTTCACGTCATCAATACCAAATTCAATCTAATTGGATGGGAATCTACGTTGCATTTGACGCACCACTACAAGATGAATCGACAGATTCGGCCGTATTCATTTGCGGCAAATCATTGCAGCTTGGTGGCGGTGGCGTTAGCATAGTAGCATGGACGACGAGATGATTGAAAATGAACACAACGGAGATCTATTCCTATTGGCAGACATCCATTTAAAATGTAGGCAACGGCATGAAAAAAGTGGTTTCTACTTTTACTTTTATACTTTAAGTAAATTTACAAGCCTGTACTTTGTTACTTTTACTTGAGTAAAGAAGTTTAATCAGTACTTCCACTTTTACCAGAGTATTTTTTAACACAAGTACCTGTACTTTTACTCAAGTATAGAAAGTGAGTACTTTTGCCATCTCTGGTGCTAGTTTGATTTTTAAATGTTCTCTTCGTCGCCGAACAGCAAAGTAAACACAAGCATGAAACTCTGGGCTAGATGGGAGAACTGTAGAGATGATGTCTCAGATAAACCCTGCAAACAATTCTTTCATCTTCTGCAACAATCAGGACTCTGACTTCTTGGTCATCACCATTCTGGATGAGAATGATAACAGCCCAGTTTTCACCAGGACCAGCTACAGAGCTGAAATCACAGAGAACTCTGCAGCAGGTATCTCCCCTTCCTTCTTTTAATTTGATTAGGAGAAGCAACACATGCAGGGTAAAATATTGCCACTCTGTCTCAATAACTTCCTGACTCTGTTTGTGCATATTTCATGCTTGATTTTTTTTTTTGCTCCACTTTGCGGTTTAGAAAGAGGAACTGACAGCTGCTTTCTGCTCGCACCTTTAAATGGCATTGATTCATGTTGCTGAAAGGATTAACAGATCATCAACCAGAATCATATTAGACTAGATGGTTAAATAAGAGTGAATCTACTGTAAAAAACTGTTTAAGTGTCAAAGCTGCAGCAATTCTTACCATAGTGACTCATTTGAGGAAAACAGCTTCTCGATCGGCTAAGCTGCTTTGCAAACCTCCCTTTTCTACTATTTTATCACACATTAGTAGGAATTAAAAACTATTTATTTTGGTTGTAAAGTTTAGAACCTTTTACAAATAAACTCTGACAATTTGCATATTGTTACACTGCAAAAAAAATCTAAATCTAGATAAGTCATTTTTTCTTAAAATAAGTGTATTTGTTCTTGAATTGAGGAGGTAAAAGAGACATTTTGCCAATGGAACAAGAAAATTTACACTTAAAATAAGAAAACACAATTGCATCGTCTTATTTCAACTGCATATTATCTAATTATCTTATTTTAAGAGTAAAAACACTCATTCCATTGGCAAACACTTAATACACTTAATTTAAGAAATTTTTACTTATTTCTAGATCGTTTTTGCAGTGTATATACAGCACCCATTACACTGCAAAAAATCCAAATCTAAATAAGTAATTTCTTTCTTAAAATAAGTGCATTTTTCTTGAATTTAGGTGGTAAGTGAGACACTTTGCCAGTAGAACAAGACAATTCACATTTAAAATAAGAAAAAAACTATTACATTGTCTTATTTCAAGTGCATATTATCTAAATATCTTATTTTAATACCAAAAATAATCATTCTATTGGCAAATAATCTTACTTACCTGCTCAAATTGAGGGGAAATACACTTAATTTAAGAAATGTTTACTTATTTCTAGATCATTTTTGCAGTGTAATGAACAAAAAATATCTGTACCAGTTCTCAACATTGAGACATGAAGGCTCTTTAAGGGAAGTGAGACTGGATGGAGAGAATAACATATTATCATAATATCGATCAAAGTCTGTCAGAGATTCAGATTTAGGTCTGGACTTTGACTAGGCCATCGTTTTATATATGTATTCTACCAAACCATTCTGTTTAGGATTGTTGCTCCCATGGAAAGTGAACCTCAGTATTAAATATTTTGCTCATCTTATAGATTTTTTTCAGGGTGTTTTTCTAAATTTAGTTCAATTTTTTTATTTATATAGCACCAATTCACAACACATGTCATCTCAGGGATCCTTACAGAGACAATTCAACTAGATCATACAGTCAAATTGATTAAAAAGATTTCTATCCAAGGAAAACCAGTTGATTGCAACGACTTATTGACTCTAAGGCAATTCCTCCCGACAAGCATGCATATGGCGATAGTGGAGAGGAAAAACTCAATTTTAACAGGACTAAACCTCCAGCAGGACCAGGCTCAGTGTGAGCGGCCATCTGCTGAGGCCGACTGGGGTTCAAGGAGACAGAAGCAGAGATACAGAAAGAAGCAGAGTTACAAAGGAACCTGTCAACCAGCTCCTGAGGCGGCACCGTCCAGGAACCACACAGCCAATCAGACGAGCTTCCAGCCAGCCCCCATGTCAGGGAATAAAGAGAGCCCATCCAGTTAGTCAAAGTCAGAGAAACAGGACTAAACTGAAAAATAGGCAGATCTCCAACATCTATTAAAAAAAATGTGTTGATGGCAGCAGCACAGCTGATATTTCTCTCCAGGATGGAGTCACAGCCAAACAGGAACAGACCAGATGAAGCTACTATGAGGAAAAGCAGAGAGAGCAGTACATTAGAGATTGAACTAACAGATGCTGCAGAGTAGGAGAATAGAGACAGAATGAAGCAGAATGATACATTCGACTCCATCTTCAGATCAATGCTGTCTCCTCTTTGGTTTTTCCACTGCTGTCTGTTACATTGAGAATATTTATTCAGGATGATGTATAAAATATTTGTTTTCCACCTAACAATGAGTTTTGCATGAATGCCAGAATGTTCAGTTTTCTGTGCTCCGACCAGAACTCTTTCCTCCACTTGTTAGCTGGTGGTAAGGTGCCATAGCGCCTGTTTTCTATTTCTTTGTGCCCCTTTGTTGAGTCCAGAACTAATAGGTTTCTCATGGACAGACTCATTCCTGAGCAGCTGATCTCTGTAGTTCCTCCAAAGGTTTCACAGGTTTTTTTAGTGCACAAACAAGAGCAGGTTTCACAGAATATCTGTGAAAATATAATTAAATTCTAAATAGTTTTTATATTTTTAGACATAAGCCTATATGAAAACCAGGCATCTGTTTTTTTATTAATTGAATTTCTGTCTTATGTCTCATAATTTCAAAAGGAGTTGCATAAGGTTTGTGCAAAAAATACTAAAACTTGTACGATGTACGGTCTGTTTGTTGTGTTTGTAATCTCCCCAACATCTCCTTATAACAATCTGATCTGTGATTTATAAAGTCTTTATAAATCCGTCTGTCTTAACATTCCTACATGTTGTTTAGGCAGCACGGTAACTGTTTTGAACGGGCCTGTTCTGGCTGAGGATAAAGACATCGGGCCAAATGCTGTGGTGAAATACCGACTGTTTGGACCCAGGGTTGACCTTTTCACTGTTGACCCCACCACTGGTAACCTTGTTTCTGTGCAGACTGTAACCTTGACGCCATACTGGAAAAGTCCAGCCATGCTAACGCTCCGTGTCTCTCTCTCTTCAGGGGTCCTACTTGTGCGTCAAGGAGCAAAGTTGGATCGTGAAGCCTTTCAGGACCCACGAGTCGAGCTGATTCTGGTTGGGGAAGACATCGGGGGTTTAAACAGCAGCGTACCTCTGACCGTGACCATCCTGGATCAGAACGACAATCCTCCTGTCTTCAGTCCGTCCAGTTTTAGTGTGCGGCTGCCTGAAAACAGCCCCGCTGGTGGGTAACTGAGACTTCTACGAGAAAAGTCTCTGTTTGTCTGTTGATGACAGCTTTATTAGTAGTAAGCTAAGGCTAACTTGATATGAACAGGAATGCCTGCCCTATTGATAACCTTTATATTTCGGTTATTTCCAGGTGTTGTGGTGACTCAGCTCTCCGCCACCGATGCAGACTCTGGCTCCAACGGTTGGCTGATGTACCGTCTGGAAAGCGGCGCTCAGGACCGCTTCGTGGTTGACCAGGTCTCTGGCGCCGTCCTGGTGGGCAACACAACGCTCGACAGAGAGGAACTTGAGTCCTACCGCCTCGTTGTCATGGCAACTGACCGCGGCACGCCCCCTTTGTCCGGCACGGCCACTCTGACCGTTATCCTCGACGACGTCAATGACTCAAGACCGCGGTTTATAGAGCCTGTCACCATGATTTACGTCAACGAGTCGACCCCGCCGGGTGTGGTGGTAGCTACGCTCACTGCCGAAGACCCCGATCTCCATCCAAGGCTTGAGTACTACATCATCTCAGTGGAGGCAAAGGATGATGGGAACAATCCAGTGGTTGGCTTGCAGGGCTCCTTCGGCATTGATCTACACACAGGTTAGACCTGGTTGAGCTTTTTCATCTAAACGCTGGCTTAAAATATGAGCTGCTATAGCTGATGTTGTGGATTGTTGTGGGAGATCAGAAACGCTGAACTGTTTTGGGGTATTTCCAGGTGCCGTGTTTGTACGCAACCCATTGAACAGGGAGCTGGTGGCTACGTTTGAGATCATCGTGTCTGTCCATGACAACGCCAGTGAAGTTATAGACAGGTCTGGCAGTGTTCCCAATGGTAAGTCCAGGTTATGCTTATTTTCAGGCTCTGTTCTGCAACCTGCACATTTTATTATAAGCTCCTCCAGTAACAGGTTTAAAGTAAATCTTATTCTTATGGAGTGAACTTTGTTCCATGGGGTTTACAAGCAAAAAAACAACATGTTTTTTAAATGGAAATAAAAAAAACGCATTTTCTCTATTTTAATTTGAAGACAAGGCCCCCCCAAAATATTCTTTAGTAGCATTGTTGTTGTTTTCTCTGATTTTCTAAATGTATTATTTCATATTTTATGTTTTCGAAAAATTTTATATACTGTATATACACTGCAAAAACTATCTAAATATGAGTAAAAATATCTTAAATTAGGTGTATTTACCCTTAATTTGAGCAGGTAAATGAGATAATTTGCCAATGGAATGAGTATTTTTACTCTTAAAATAAGATAATTAGATAATATGCTCTTGAAATAAGACAATATAATTGTTTTTTCTTATTTTAAATGTAAATTGTCTTGTTTCATTGGCGTTTCATAGCGTCTCCCTTACCTCCTTAATTCAAGAAAAAATTCACTTATTTTAAGAAAAAAATAACTTATTAAGATTTAATTTTTTGGAGTGTATATATATATATATATATATATATATATATATATATATATAAGTGTATATATATAAAGTTCAATTATTATTATTATTTCTATTGGTCTATATGGAAGCTGGCAGCAACAAACAATTGAAAATAAGGTAGTATCTAAAACTCAATCTGAAAAAACAGAAATTTGACAAACAAAAATGAAAATGTTGAATCTGTAAGAAAGAATTTAGAAAAAATATTTGAGAAAAATTTTCATTTGAAAATAACAAGTCCGAAACATAAAATGAAAAATTAATTTGAAGAAAAATATGATTTAAAAAAATTTATTTTAAAAATTTGAATAAAATCTTTTGCTCTCAAAACTTTCTTTTGTTGAAAAAGTTTTTAAATGTTTAATTTCTGTTTTGCCTTTTTTTTCCCTAATTGGTTGCAGCAATAATGGAACAAATTTCACTCCATATGTCATATTGCTGCCCAAATCTGACCTTTAAGTTAAAAATTAAAGTCAAAAATTTACCTAAATTTGTGGTTCTTCATATTAGGTCACTTAATGTCACCAAACCCTATCTACAGATCTTTCTTATTGAAGCTGCTGTATTTACGTATAATTTTTTCTATCTCTCCTCAGCGAGACTAACCATTAACGTCCTGGACGTTAACGACAACACTCCTCGTTTCCGGCCCTTCGGAGTCACCAACTTCACCGAGAGCATTTTAGAAGGAGCTCAGCCGGGCACAACGTTGCTGTCAGTGTCGGCTGTAGACCCTGATAAGGGTCCCAATGGTCAGATCATGTATCAGCTCCTTCACGTGCCGAGAGGCGGATATGTGAGGCTGGAAGACTCTTCTACTGGTGAGGTCACCCATAAGCTGCTGCAGATTTCTTGCAAAGAAAAACACATCATATATTATCTTTGTGTGTTTTAGTCAAAAAAAAAAGTCCAACAGCTTCTGCTGCTTTTTTAGGTAAAATCGTGGCCAATCAGACGGTGGATTTTGAGCAAGTGCAGTGGCTGAATTTCACCATACGGGCTCAGGATCACGGGACGCCTCCAAGGAGCGCCGAGCTTCCAGTTTATTTGAGGATAGTGGACATCAACGACAACAACCCGGTTTTTCTACAACCCTCCTATCAGGTGACGGAATGGTTCGATCCGCAGATGGCTGCTGGTTACAGAACCTTCCCCATAAACCCCTGGAAAGATTTTGGGTTTTTATTTTAGATTGTTTGCTTATATATGAATGAATGAATGAATGAATGAATGAATGAATGAATTAATTAATTAATTAATTAATTAATTAACTAATGAATGATATATATAGATATATACCAGTGCAATAGTGGTATAAGAATTCATTTATTAAACCCCCACCTCTTTTCCAGAATTTTAGAATGGAGATAGATAGACAGACAGACAGACAGACAGACAGACAGATAGATAGATAGATAGATAGATAGCTTTATTTAAATCTATTGGTCGATTCATATGCCTATAATAATATATCTATAGATGTTAGTTTAATAATTACTGCAATTTGCAATGGCAGTAATTACAGGAAATACTGCTAAAGTTAATCCTAAAAAAAACATATATGTTTATGCATTAGAATCTATAAGGAGACGAGTATATCTAAGCTTACCTTGTGCAAATGATTAACAGCAGTGTTTTATAAGAATAAGAATTTCAGCAATTCATGATGTTCAAAATCCTGCGTTCAAACATCCATAGTTAAGGTTTAGTGAATTATTTGAGGATTATGAAAAAGACACAGATTAACTGTAGCTGGGGTCAGAACCACCTACTGCCCTGGTGAAGACATGAGCTTCCACTGTTGTATCATGAAGCAGAGACGACGGTAGAAGCGTTCCAACCTAAGGAGAAAATTAACCAGACTGTTATCCAGTGGTTCAGTCATCTTTTCTAAAAACAAAACAAAACAAAAAAAACGGTACATTTTATAATGGTAAATTCTGAATGGAGACTTAGGCTTACACCACAAAAAAAAAAAAATTATATATATATATATATATATATATATATATATATATATATATATATATATATATATATATATATATATATATATAATAATAAATAGATAGATACAATTTAATAAAAAATAAGATGATTAAAAAAGAAAAATGTGACAGGGAGTTCAGAAGCAAAATTGATAATAATAAAAACGCAGAATAATATTAAAATTTTACCAGTTATATTTTTTAGCCAAACTACATAGAATCTAAATAGATTTGACTGTGTGATCTGGTTGAATTGTCTCTGTAAAGTGCCTTGAGTGAGGAATTGCTATATAAATAAACTGAATTGATTTGAACATGTTCTGATGAAGAGATGATCACTTTAGCCTTTTTAGTTCAGTTTGTTCATTACTAAAGGAAGGCAAGGAAGCATTTAATCCCAGATCCATGCAGTCCAGATGAGTCATGTTACCTGATGATTTGATTCAGTGGCTTTTATATGTTGACTCATTCTGATTATAATCTGTAGCTCCCATTTTGAATTGAATTACTGATATAAAGGATGTTTCAGATGATTCAATTCATTCGCTGATTTACACACATTGTCTTGTTTTTAGGAGCCCGTCTTTGAGAACGTGGACTTAGGCACCACCATAGTCCGTGTTAGAGCCACGGATGCTGATTCCGGACTGTTCGCCGTCATAGAGTACAGCCTTGTAGACGGAGAGGGCAAGTTTGGCATCAAACCGTCCACTGTGAGTTCATCCTGGGGGAAATCTAAATCTACATAAGTCAGTTTTTCTTAAAATAAGTGCATTTGTTCTTGGATTGAGGGGGTAAAAAGATACATTTTGCCAATGGAACAAGACAATTTACACTTTAAATAAGAAAACACAATTACATTGTCTTATTTTAAGTGCATTTTATCTAATAATCTTATTTTAAGAGTAAAAATACTCATTCCATTGGCAAACTATCTAATTTACCTACTCAAATTAAGGCTAAATACACTGAATTTAAGAAATTGTTACTTATTTCTGGATTGTTTTTCCAGTGACAATTTAATTTCTTTTATGAGTTTAGAAAGTCCAAAAGTTCTCCCTCCTACAGGAATCAGGATGTTTACCTTCCTCGTGTTTTAGGCCTGCATAGTTTTTGTTGCAGCAGATTTTATCCAAATAACTTTTTGAACTGCAGCTTTTTTAGAACAGGCAACAATCAAGATATACATGCAGCGACTCGTAGGAAGCAACCTGCTGTGGTTTCTCTTTTCAGGCAGCTAAAAATAATGCGGTCTGGAAAGGAAAGTGTCCCATGTACAGTCCTGATATTACAGCTCCATGCTGTGTTCTGTCATATTAGGAACAGCGTGGAGCCAGAATAATCTTTAGAACTCCATCACTCCCACTGAGAAACTTCTTCCCAATCATTCCTTGTCCTCTTTTTTCTTTTTTTTTTCTTCCAAAGGGAGAAATCTACATTCTGTCCCCTCTGGACAGGGAAACCAAGGACCACTACACTTTAACTGCTGTTGCACGAGACAACCCTGGAGGGAGCCCCAACAATAGGAGAGAGAACTCTGTTCAGGTTGGGACAGTAAAGCATTACATCAACTTTTACACGATTTTAGATTATAAAAGTGAACCTACATATATCATGTAAACTTTCTGATATTAAATCAGGCTCAATCCTTGAGCTTATTCAAGAATTATATAGTTATTTTAATTTTACAAAGTGTGAGGATTATAAGACGATTATTGGAGCATTTTGCTGCAAAAATTGGTTCTTTTTGGTGTATTTTACTTTTATTAGAGCAAATAAGATCATTTTCCAATCCAATAAGATGGTTTATGTTTAAAGTAAGATATATTCCAACATTATCTTATTTCTAAGGGCATAAAATCAAATTATCTCTCTTTAAAGGCCGAAAAACTCATTCTGTTGGCAGATCATCTCAAATCAAGGACAAACAGACTTGTTTTAAGAGATGTTTACTTATTTTTAATTCAATTTTTGCTTCATCTGTTTGGTAAATTCACATTTGGATTTAATGAAGGCAAACTAATGAATAAAACATTGAAAAAGTACCTCAGATGTTCTGATGTGACGTTCTGGAACAATCAGGAGACTTCAGCAAAGGAGAAAATGTAGGACCTCTTATGTGCGATCTCCAGTTCCCTGAAGGAGCCACATTCAGCAAAGTTATAGAAACAGCAGGAAAATGTCTGACCATCATGCAGGAAGGAGATGGCTTAAGAAAGAAGGAAAACCCCAGACATGAGGGCTTTTTGTTGTTTCCAACAGCCTGGAGAGTTTTATAATCCATGAGTTGAAAGGCCATCAGTAAGGAAGAAGCCGTGACTCCAAAAACAACAAAGAGAAACCGATTACAGTTTATAAAAGCCCTGAGTGACTAATGGTTGCATTTTTCTGTTTGGTCACACAAACGTGGACCTTAGAAAAATGTATAAGAATAACATACTAGTGAAGAGTTAAAAGATAAACAATAAAATACTGTACTGTAAAGTGCTTTAGCAATATAAAAACTGTGCACCTTGAGAATCAATAACCAATA
Source organism: Cyprinodon diabolis (assembly GCA_030533445.1). Classification (NCBI taxonomy): domain Eukaryota; kingdom Metazoa; phylum Chordata; class Actinopteri; order Cyprinodontiformes; family Cyprinodontidae; genus Cyprinodon; species Cyprinodon diabolis. Next base: position 40,250,804 of record CM060083.1, on the reverse strand, counting down.
TATAGCTATGGAAATACAGTGATGGATATTTGAAAATAGCAGCAACATCAGAGATGTGCAAAAGGACAGCAGCATGTTATTTAACTGACTAAGGTAGAAACTGTGCAAAAATCAGCATGAATGTAACATCTTATTGAGGTTGTTGGGAACAGTGGTGGTTCTAGAGTCTTCCAGCTGCTGGGAGGAAGGATCAGTGATAACGCTCCCTGGTGCATTTAAGGTGCAGCAGTCTGTCACTGAAGAAGCTCTCCAGTTCAGTACCAGCTTAATGCATGAGGTGGGAGACATCATCCGACAGAGATGTTAGTTTAGTTTGGATCCTTTTGTTTCCCACCTCCTGCACTGATGGCATCCAATCATAGAGCTGGCCTTGGGAGTGTTTTATTATAAAGCGTGGTTTTACATAATAGGCATATTGAAAAAAAGTCAAGAAATATTAAAGCAATGTTATACAGATATTAGCCAGGAGTTGAAGTTGGGGCACAAAGAGAAAAAGTAAATGATTTAGAGCCGCCGTCCTTAAAGCTGTGATGTCAGTCCAATAGAAAACCTGTGTGAAGATTGGAAAAGGGTTTTTTTTCCAAGACGGCTTATAAACCTGACCCACAAACAGCAGTTCTGTTTGGAGAAGGTGGAAAAGGTCCCACTAAACTATGCTGTGAAACTTGTTGAAGGATATCCTGAAAAAATTACCCATCATGCAGTTTAAAAGCTGAAATACAAGAAAATGAATAGATGGAGACATTTAAACATTAACCACGGTTTGGTGATCCCAGCTGACCTGAAACAGAAAAGGTTTGGATGATTTACAGTGACACTAAGTGTTTTATGGCTTATAGTTGAAAATCTTCCAACTGTTAATGATTTTTATTCTGCCAATATCGACCGTGTCTTTATGGACCCTGAGTAAAGTTTCATTCCTGTTTGACATACGAGGTTCTGGTGACGGTTCTGGATGTCAACGACTTCCGACCCCGCTTCACGAAGCGAGTTTACAACACCAGCGTGTTTGAGAATGAGCCCAGCGGCACATCAGTGATCACGATCACAGCGGTGGATCTGGACGAAGGACAGAACGCTGCGTTGATCTATAGCCTACTTGGAGCACATTTAGGTAGGACTCTACCAACAAATGACAAAAAGGACCGTAATATGTGTCAGAGTGTTCAATTCCACAATTTCACAAATCCTCTTTGATATCATTGTTTTATTTATTTATTTGAATAGGGACAATGCACATTAATGAACATCAGTATAAAAACAAATGTAAATATGCCGGATTATAGCTACAAAGCTAATTTTCATCCGTAGACCCTAGGCAGGCAAATACATAAGAAAGAACATAACATACAATATAAGCATCACAAGGAAATGTTAAGAGTTTAGTGGTTACATGACTGGTTTGTTTTCATCTGTAGTTTGAGTTGAGCTCTAAAGCTGATCAGTGTAGGGCTCTCCCGTATGTGCAGAGGAAGACTGTTCCAGATGTTAGAGGCTCTCACAGAGAGAGTGTTCTGACCAAAAGTAGTTATTGGGTTTTCTGCAGTTTAATGTGTAACTGAGGCAGCAGAAAAGAAATGCACACTTTTCTATATTTAAAATGTTTTATTACAAGGGGGATGTGTTGGATCCAAATTTAGATTTATGGGGATTTTAATTAGCGTTTGTAGTGGGAAAAAAGTATTAAACTATTCACCTCAGTTAAATAAACTGAGATCGCTGGATTTCACTCAGTCGGCGCTTTATTTTCATATATTTGCAAAAAGAGAACAGTTCATCATATGGCCCTTATGGCACGGTAATCAGCCCTGTTCTGACCCAGACAGAGTTCTTCTCCCTTAATTACAGTGAGGAAAAAGCTGTGAAAGTTTTAAGTCAAAACAAATTACACACACTTTGGTTAAACAATAACAATTCTTGAGAAAGAATCTGACTTGTTATTGAATAAGTATTCCTTGTATGCAAAACACTTCTCACTTAGACATTTTGTGGCCTTGCAGGATAAGCAGACTGTGTAAAAACATTATGAACTGGATAAATAGCATACCTAATATATGGAAGAGGATTAGGGCCACTGAAAAAAAAAAAGTTTACTGATTTTAAAATTTTATTTCAATTTAGTATTGGAAAAAAGTCAGAATTCTGACTTTAATCTCAGAAGTCTGACTTTAAACTCAGAATTCTGACTTTAAACTCAGAATTCTGACTTTAATCTCAGAATTTTGGATTTTAATGTAGATGGGCCCCGTGAAGGAAGAGATGTGGAGCACTTAGTTTCACTGACATAGATGTGAGTTGTTTGAGAGGGCCAGTGACACATTGGTGGAAAATGACGGAATTAGGCAACTTTTTACGTGCACGAGGGGTCCTCCTCTTGATGCTAACATGTTTGTTATCTGTCAGAATTCTGAGATTAAAGTCAGAACTCTGAGATTAAAGTCAGAATTCTGAGATTAAAGTCAGAATTCTGAGATAAAGTTAGAATTCTAAGAAAAAAGTCAGAATTCTGAGATTAAAGTCAGAATTCTGAGTTTAAAGTCAGAATTCTGAGATTAAAGTCAGAATTCTGAGAAAAAAGTCAGAATTCTGAGTTTAAAGTCAGAATTCTAGGAAAAAAAGTCAGAATTCTGAGTTTAAAGTCAGAATTCTGAGATTAAAGTCAGAATTCTGAGATTAAAGTTAGAATTCTAAGAAAAAAGTCAGAATTCTGAGATTAAAGTCAGAATTCTGAGATTAAAGTCAGAATTCTGAGAAAAAGGTCAGAATTCTGAGTTTAAAGTCAGAATTCTGAGAAAAAAGTCATAATTCTGAGTTTAGAGTCAGAATTTTGAGATTAAAGTCAGAATTCTGATATTAAAGTTAGAATTTTAAGGAAAAAGTCAGAATTCTGAGTTTAAAGTCAGAATTCTGAGATTAAAGTCAGAATTCTGAGAAAAAAGTCAAAATTCTGAGTTTAAAGTCAGAATTCTGAGATTAAAGTCAGAATTCTGAGAAAAAAGTCATAATTCTGAGTTTAGAGTCAGAATTTTGAGATTAAAGTCAGAATTCTGAGATTAAAGTTAGAATTTTAAGGAAAAAGTCAGAATTCTGAGTTTAAAGTCAGAATTCTGAGATTAAAGACAGAATTCTAAGAAAAAAGTCAGAATTCTGATTTTAAAGTCAGAATTCTGAGATTAAAGTCAGAATTCTGAGAAAAAAAAGTCATAATTCTGAGTTTAGAGTCAGAATTTTGAGATTAAAGTCAGAATTCTGAGATTAAAGTTAGAATTTTAAGGAAAAAGTCAGAATTCTGAGTTTAAAGTCAGAATTCTGAGATTAAAGACAGAATTCTGAGATTAAAGCAAGAATTCTAAGAAAAAAGTCAGAATTCTGAGTTTAAAGTCAGAATTCTGAGATTAAAGTCAGAATTCTGAGAAAAAAGTCATAATTCTGAGTTTAGAGTCAGAATTTTGAGATTAAAGTCAGAATTCTGATATTAAAGTTAGAATTTTAAGGAAAAAGTCAGAATTCTGAGTTTAAAGTCAGAATTCTGAGATTAAAGTCAGAATTCTAAGAAAAAAGTCAGAATTCTGAGTTTAAAGTCAGAATGCTGAGATTGAAGTCAGAATTCTGAGAAAAAAGTCATAATTCTGAGTTTAGAGTCAGAATTTTGAGATTAAATTCAGAATTCTGAGATTAAAGTTAGAATTTTAAGGAAAAAGTCAGAATTCTGAGTTTAAAGTCAGAATTCTGAGATTAAAGTCAGAATTCTAAGAAAAAAGTCATAATTCTGAGTTTAGAGTCAGAATTTTGAGATTAAAGTCAGAATTCTGAGATTAAAGTTAGAATCTTAAGGAAAAAGTCAGAATTCTGAGAAAAAAGTCATAATTCTGAATTTAGAGTCAGAATTTTGAGATGAAAGTCAGAATTCTGAGATTAAAGTCAGAATTCTGAGATCCAATATTAAAATGAAAAAAAAAATTAAAGTCAGTAAACTTTTTTTTGTTTTTCACTGGCCCTAATCCCCTTCCGTACTAATACCGGTATATGAAACAAGAGAAATCCAAATTTTCTTACCACACTTTCAAATTGCTATGCTGAGGCATAAAATCCCTCTCGAGGGCCAGATTCGGCCCCTGAGCCTCGACTTTAACACACATGGTGCATCAGTGCGTGTGCCAGCCATGCCTTAAGGATGCTGCTCACTTTGTGTCCTAAGAAAGACTATTGGTAGGATTCTATGTGGAGAATCTAAATATAATAATCTGGTAATACAGATATTAAAATGTTAAAGTAAACAGGAAATTCTTTAAAATTCTTTTTAAAATAATACAATTTTGAGATAATTGGGTTTAGCAGAGACTAGGGAGTAAAAGCTCATAACCCAGTGATATTCTGCACTTTTTTGAAAAAGTGAAGCTTAATTATTTTTTCATGCAGCCATTAATTGTCCAGCTTGCTTATCTGTTTTCTTATCATGTGGGTTTTCAGATGCCTTCTCCCTGGATCCAATCACCGGATTGGTGCGTTCCCGCCGCCTGCTTCAATCTTCGGAACGTTTCAACTTTACCATTGTAGCTACAGACCAGGGACGCCCCCCTTTATGGGGCACCGCAGACCTGATCATCACTGTCATAGACGTCAATGACAACAGACCAGTGTTTCGCAGACCAGCTAATGGAACCATCATTCATATCTCTGAGGTATCTGCACCAGTCTGGGTGTAATGGCTGCCCTCCTTTTGCAATTATTTGTTTTCTTCATTCAGCTTTTCTTTTGAGTTGAGTGAAAAATGAACTCCTGATCTACATGTGCAATGATGTGCACATGTGGATTATTTTTATCTTCTTCCTGGGTATAATCATTTCTGTGAAGCAGCTCACCCATGCATGCAGTGGGTGAACATGTGGCTAATCTATATTTATCACAATCAAACCTCATTTGACCTGATTGTGTGTTTTTATGCAGAAGAGACATCATTTAACACTAAGCTGCTCCATAAAAAAATGTATAATTGTAAACCTCACTATTCATCCATAGTTAGATTTATTCTTGTACTCAAACAGATCTGAATACATCAAGATTCATTAAGTTTAGCTGCCATAAACAGCTTGTTCTGATATTTTGTTCCAACAGGATTTTCTGCACATCCAACATTAAACTGGGAAAATAATTTAACATACACCTTTTTGGCTTCTAACCTTGTGATTGAGACCTACAGAGAGATTTATTTAGCCTCAGGCTATTTTTTATCTGACAGTTTTTATGCAGAAGTTTTTTATGCTAGGCTAATATTAGCATCTTATTCTGTTTTTCAATAAAATTCAATTCCGTTTATTTATATAGCGCCAAATTCACAACACATGTCATCTCAAGGCACTTTACAGTTCACAAGATCATTCAGTCAGATTTATTCAAAGTTTTCTATCTAACAAAAACCAGTTGATTGCATCGACTCATTGACTCGCAATCCCTCACACTAAGCATGCTTGTAGCGACAGTGGAGAGGATAAACTCCCTTTTAACAGGAAGAAACCTTCCAGCAGAACCAGGCTCAGTGTGATCGGCCATCTGCTGAGGCCCACTGGGGTTCAAGGAGACAGAAGCAGACATAGAAAAAGAAGCACAGATACCAAAGGCAACTGTAAAAGGCGACCCCGTCCAGGAAACACAAGCCAGGCAGACGAGCTCCGTGCCAGCTCCCATGTCAGAGGATGAAAAGAGCACATCCAGTTAGTCACAGTCAGAGAAACAGGACTACACTGAAAAACAGGCCGATCTCAAACATCTATAAACAAAGGTGTTGATTACGATGGAGACTAGAGAATAATAAATAATAAATTTTTCTATTTCGAGAATAAAGCCGTAACATTATGATAATAAAGTCATAAAATTACGAGCATAAAGTCAGAAATTTACAAGAATGAAGTTGCAACATTACCAAAATAAAGTTGTAAATTTATGACAAAAAGGCCTAAAATTATGAGAATAAAGTTATATTATAAGACAACTCTTACAAGAAGTGCTGTCTCCTAAAATGAGGAACGTGGAGCATCATGTGAAGTTATACTTTGGCATCAGTTTGACAAATAAGGAAATCTTTTAGCACCAGCATCAAACTGGGCAGGATTTCAAAGTGGACTCAGGATGCTGATTGGTGGAGCTGGTCGGCCGTCATCTGCTAGTCGGAGTGCGAAACCTTTTTTTGAAACGGGTTGTAGTATGATGACTTCATTCTTGTAATGTTACGACTTTATTCTGAAAATAAAACAAAAATTTAAAAAAAATCTCCAGCCTGGCCCTAATACTTTGTCGTATATTTCTCTCCAGGATGGAGTCACAGCCAAACAGGAACAGACCAAATGAAGCTACTGTGAGAAAAAGCAGAGATAGCAGAACGTTAGCGATTGAACTAACAGATTCTGCAGAGTGGGAGAATAGAGATAGAATGAAGCAGAATGACTAAAATGGGTCCCTTTGATACAACTGCTGTAGAAAGTGGGTCTACTAATTTTAGGGGTTTTATTCCCTTTTTACTTTGTGCAGAAAACACTAATAGATTCATATCCAAGGTCGAAATTTGTAAGTTCTGGGGGTAGGAACAGGTTTGCACTATGTAAATAACATAGGTAGGATTTATTTAATAAATATGCAAAACAGAATCAAATAATGACAGGTAGAAAATGTACAACTAACTTTATTCTTCAGCCATTTACTGCTTGTTAATCCCTCATGCTTAAATCAGTTAGATTATTTTCTCAGCAAGCCCTAAAATGTCACCAACCTCAGTTAATTCAAAATCCCACCAAGTACTTCTGTTTGTGGAACCGGTCTGTTTGTGCAGGAGCAACCTCCAGGCCTGCCTGTATATGAGGTCCATGCAACCGACTCTGACGAGGGCGTTAACGGAGAGGTCCGCTACGCCTTCCTGCAGACAGGAGCTGGGAACAGAGACTGGGAGAGTTTTCACATTGACCCCTTGTCCGGAGTCATCACCACCACAGTGAAACTGGACCGAGAGAAACAAGCCCTGCTTAGCGTGAGTCTGCCGCGTCCCTGTAGCCTCAGCATCTTACAGCACATTAAGTAAATGTGTGAATCTCTCTCTCAGCTTATCATCGTGGCCCGGGACATGGGTCAACCAGTGCCTTATGAGACCACGCAGCCACTGCAGGTGGCGCTGTTGGATATTGACGACAACGAGCCGGTCTTCCTGAAGCCACCAGTAAGCACTGAGATGAAGTTCAGGTGTACAGTTAAGGGTTGTGTTGTGTTAAATGAGGGAGTTATGTCCTTTAAAAAAAAGCCGTTGCGCCTCGGGGATTCCTCACGGTTCTTTTCCTGGGAGCAAGTTATTTACTACTCTTAACTCAAACTGGGTAATAACATGTAAAAAGGACTATAAACAGGAGTAAAAAAGGAACAGAGTTTATTCCAGATCAGGTTGTTACAGGACAGAGAAAAATGCTTGGAGCTTGCACAGCTTTGGGCTCAAAAGTCCCGAACAAGGTCATCTTCTCCTTCTTATAGCTCATGAGCCTATGTGTTGCATCAGGTGCATGCTTAGCTGTCCGTATCAGAAACTGACACGCCATCCATGCCCAAGGCTTACAGATAGCTCTCCTCTATCAGTCCGCCTCCAAGATGTTCCCATATCCTGTGTTTTTTTAAAGACATGAAGGCTGTCCTGATTAGATGACCTCCGTACACACAGTGACTTCCACAATGTGAAGGAAGGCCTTCTACTCTCTCTAATCTGGCTAATAAAGTAACAGTGCACATGATGTATAAAGCATAAACCCAGCAGTTGCATCTCGTAACGGTTTGTTTCTCATCTCAGCGGGGCAGCCTGCCCTACCAGAAGCTGACCGTTCCAGAGCACTCCCCCCCTGGTACTGTGGTGGGCAACATAACCAGAGCTGTGGATGCAGACGAGGGCTCCAATGCCATTGTCTATTACTTCATTGCCGGTATAATGGCTTTCTTTGAAGATGTTTGTGCTGTTTATCATTTCATGATAAAAGATATCCTTTTTTATGGTAACGCCTGGATTTCAGAAAAGGTTCCAGGGATTCTTTTCTGAATATATTATCTTCCTATTGTGTGAAGAGATGACAGCTTTTGCTCATCAAAAGCTGGAGAACAATGCAGGAATTTGGAAAGATCCATCTTCATATGACATCTTTTTCATGTCCTGCCGAAGGAGGAAACAGCGACGGAAACTTTGGCCTGAGTCTCGATGGAGTGCTGAAGGTTTTCAAGGACCTGGATAGGGAGGAGATCCCAGCCTACCTCATCATCATCAAGGCCTCCAGCAACAGGAGCTGGACTCCACCCAAGGGTCAAAGGTCATTACGAGCACTGGACCCAAATCTTGACCCGAGCCTTTTGGAAGTCCGAATTGAATTGGATGACATTAACGATCAGACGCCACGTTTTTCTAAGACAGAATACACCGCCGGTAAAGATGTTACCGCTCAGTGTAAGAGGTTGCGTGGAGATCTAACTTATCGACTAACTTGGTGTTTTTGTTTAAGGTGTTGCTGCGAATGCTAAAGTCGGCTCAGACCTCATCAAAGTGGTGGCTGTAGACAACGACATTGGAAACAACAGTGTGGTCCAGTACCACATCGTTACTATCCGCTACTTCCAGACCCAGAGCAACGGCAGCAAGGACGTGGGCAACATCTTCACCATTGGTGAGAAAACGTGTTTCACCAACATATACATCAGATCTCATTTGGTACAACAGAAAACACTTATTTTCAATCGTTTTTAGTAAATAATGTGTTTTAAAAATTTGATATGCAACAAAATCTTTTACAGACTTTTATAGACTCTTATTTTTTTCCACCATTGTTTGACTCGCGGTGGGATTCTTTTCCTGCTTCATCTCGTTGCAGGTTTGACGGATGGAATGATTCGAACTTATGACCTCTTCACGGCTTACGACCCAGGCTACTTTCAGCTAGAGATTTTAGCTTGTGACTTAGCAGGTCACAGCGCCACCACTAACGTAAATATCTACATCCTCCGAGATGACCAGAGGGTCAAGATAGTCTTTAACGAGATTCCTGACTGGGTTCGGGAAAACCAGGACGATTTCATCAGCCTGCTGTCCAACATCACAGGAGCCATCGTAAACTTGGATGACATACAGGTCAGACTTTCTCCCTTTCACTGTCTATTGCTACCTTCAGACCGCAAGCCGCAGAGGCAGCAGAAGCAGCTGGTTTACATGCAAAGTCAAAGGTTGACGCGCATCTTGGTGCAGCAAAAAGTCCCGCAGCTGAAGCAGCGCGTCGTGAGCTTCTGAGCATCTGACGCACTTCAGAAGCAGCATCAGCATCAACCAATCAGAGAAGCTGATCTGGGAGCTGGCAGTGAGACAGACACAGCACTGCTGATGCAGAGCGCTATGATCACTCCCCTTAAACAGTTTATTAATGCCGAAACCTGAAAGCAAAATATGTTGCTGCATTATACATACTTTTTTTTTTTTTTGGTGGGGGGGGGGGGTCTGCAACTACAAATCTAAAAGCGCAACTACATAAAGCAAAGCGCAACTACATTAAGAAAAACACAATTACATTAACCTACCGGAAAAGGTAGGTACCAGTGGGAAACATGAGACATCGCTGATTGGACGACGGCGCCGTTTGACCCTTGAACCGGAAGTCATTCTGCCTGCTGCGGCTTTTCAAAACATGGATATTGTCGGCGCCCCAAACATAGCTGCCGTTATCCTGGAATATTTTGAATCAGGACATACGTACGAGGTGATACTGGATATGCTCAAGACTAATCACAAAATTTCAGTTAGTTTGCGTACACTGAAGACACACTTAAAAGAAGCTGGACTGTTCAGACGACGCAACTTCCGGTTCAAGGGTCAAACGGCGCCGTCGTCCAATCAGCGATGTCTCATGTTTCCCACTGGTACCTACCTTTTCCGGTAGGTTAATGTAATTGTGTTTTCCTTAATGTAGTTGCGCTTTGCTTTATGTAGTTTTGTTTTTCTTAATGTAGTTGCGCTTTTAGATTTGTAGTTGCAGTTTGCACTTCAGGGCCACCGTACCTTGAGCATTTCCATATTTTTTGTGTTATAGCCACGGAAAGTGTGGCATGCATTCATACCCAGTTAACACACTGCAGAGAGACATTTTGCTGCAATCCCCTACACGCTTTATACTTCTTTTAGTCTGGACTGACTTGGCTGTTTGAACTCAGAAACATTTCCTTCCAAACAATTTTATCGTAGCTGTGGTCACATGTTTAGCTTGTTCTCCTGCTGGAAGGTGAACCTCTGCTCCAACCTTTGGTCTCTTCCTGTATTTACCTCCATCCTACTTACTCTAACCAGACCCTTATTTTATGAGGAAAATAATTCCCACATCATGATGCTCATCTACCGATGTCCTCAAAGCCAAATGTAAATGGCATAAAGGTCATTAAATAATTAATGAACTAAAAACTTAAAGGGAGTATTAAGTTAAGATGACATTTAAAAAATAAGTAATAAAACGAGAGAAAGTTGGACTATAAAAAATCTTAACATATGTTTTTAATTTCCCTGTGAAGCAGCTGAGAGTTTCAGTGCTTTCAGGATTATGGGAGTTTATTCCAGATCAGTGGAGTTTAAAATGTTCATGTTTGGTTCTGCAAAGTAGATTGGAGCCAGAGACCTGAAAGGTCTGGATGTTTTGCAGGTTGGTGTTTTTCCCAAGCTCAACAGTGGGTTTGTGGCCCTAAAAATGGACTAAATGTGTTGATATGCCACATATTTTTCCTTATCTGTCAATTTGAAGATCATGTTTGTTTGTTTATTGGATCAAATCACAACAAAATACATTGAAAATGATTTCTTGTAAAATAGAACATCGCAAAAAATTGGCATTTTTCTTTCACTCTAACAACCTGTAGTTTCATGTGGACAAGAAAGGCAGAGTGAGCTACGCTCAGACTGACATGCTCATCCATGTCGTCAACAACCAGACCAACACCATCCTCGATGTGGAAAGGTATGTTTCCCTTTTGCATCCTGTAGGTTTGGATCATTCAGGGCTGTGTATTCACAGTATTAACTGTGTGTAAACGTTTGCAGAGTCATCCAAATGATCGATGAGAACAAGGAGCAACTGAGGAGCTTGTTTCGGACATACAACGTGGTGGACGTCCAGCCTGCTGTTGGTGACAAACTGCCCGACGACATTTCCACTCTGCAGGTCTGCAAAAAGCTCAGACTTTTTGAGCTCAAATACTGTGGAAGTTATTTCCTACTGTTGCCTTTTTTTTCTCTTTCCCTTTTCACAGCTGGTGATCATTATCCTGGCCGTGCTGCTGTGCTTGGCAGGGATTTTGTTTGTAACAATGAACTGGCATTATCGCAGAGTGTAAGAATCCTGCAGATATTTCTGTTGTGGCAGATTTCTTTTAAATGCGCAGTGATCTTAAAAGCAGCTGAAGCACGCGTGTGCAGAGTTACCTTATCTTCTCACAGTGTTTTCTTCTGTTGTGCTGCAGACACCAGAGGAAGCTTAAAGCTATTGTTGCGGGATCAACAGGTGAGCAGGTTGTTTTACAGGCAGAACAGCCTCGTAAGCCGTTATCAAATGAGGATGATGCAATTTAAGATGAATGGAAGACATCTTCTTATTTGCTTTTTACCGTGCAGGAAACCAAGGTCTAATGGATATCCTGGACATGCCAAACACTAACAAGTACTCGTTCGATGGGTGAGATCTATATCCAAACTGATTGGAAAAATGTCCTTATTAGGAGAGGCTAGGATTTAGAATCAGTGTCAGAATTACTTTATGGATTCTCTTCTTGCAGTGTATCCTTTTAATTCAATTCAATTCAGTTTATTTCTATAGCGCCAAATTCACAACACATGTCATCTCAAGGCACTTTACAGTTCAACCAGATCATACAATCAAATTGATACAAAGTTTTCTATCTAAGGAAAACCAGCTGATTGCATTGACTCATTGACTCAAATACAATCCCTCACACTACGCATGCTTGTAGCGACAGTGGAGAGGAAAAACTCCCTTTTAACAGGAAGAAACCTCCAGCAGAACCAGGCTCAGTGTGAGCGGCCATCTGCTGAGGCCGACTGGGGTTCAAGGAGACAGAAGTACAATAGAGCAAAATAAAAATATAATGTAGTAAGAGAATAAAATGAATAAAGTTACAACCCACACAGTAAAATTATACCATTCCCTTTAAACTGTGTAAAAGGGTACAGGAATAAAATAAGATAAGGATAAGAATGAAATAAGATAAGATTATTTTGATTGATTGACTTTATTGATCTCACCGTGGAGAAATGTACTGAAAAAGTAAATGTAAGAATGTTCCAAAGGAAGAAAAGGTTGCATGGGATATATACAGTATATACAGTGCAGCAACATATGACACTTTTTTTTGTTTGTTATTTTAGTTGTTTTGAGAGGCATTATTTTCACCTTGAAATTTCACGAGAGTTTAACCTGACTCCGCCAGATGGATTTGCTCCGCATATCCATCTGGAAACCTTCCGTTGAAGTAATTTTGGGAAGGGGCGAAAATACTGGTTAGCTGATTGGCCTATGTTGTGATAGACGGGCCAAATAAACCAATCAGATCAACGAAGCATATGACGTACTAACAGAGCAACGACGAAAACACAACCACCGAAACTCTTGCCGAAACCAGTCGGGAGAAGAGCAAAAACATCTTTTCCTCTGAGAAAAGCCTCCAGAGCAGTGTTTTGCTCTTCTTTCAGTGAAGAAATACTCTGTAATTCCGATAAAACTTGCTCGATAGCCATGCTAATGCTAGTTTCATCGGCTAAAGCCGCCATGTTCTTTAGACTGAACTGTCGCGCTTCTCGTTGCATCACACCTCAACCCGCCTCAAAGCCAATGCTGATTGGACGTTCGTTTGGTGAACGGCTCCAAATTTTCTTTAACGGAGAGTCTCCAGACTGATCTGCGAGTGAAACCTTGAAAGCTTGCGAGATCAGGATGGTCTCACGAGGCTAACGAGAGTTACCTTTGGAACCAAATCCTTCATGCATGACTTTTACAGATTAATCAGATCAGTTTGTGCACTTTACTAATATAGTGACCCAAGCAGTACAAGGATTAACTCCATTCCCCAAAATGACCCTGTTCAACTAGATGTCATCTGGAAATCAAACCACTACGTAATCGACTTATTTAAGGAGGAACCTGTGCTGCTTCCCTCCACAGAGCCAACCCAGTGTGGATGGACCCATTCTGTCGCAACCTGGAGCTAGCTGCACAGGCTGATCACGAAGACGACCTGCCTGAGAACCTGAGTGAGATCACTGACCTGTGGAACAGCCCAGCACGCACTCATGTCAGTACTAACTGCTCTAAAGGCTTTACTACACAGCGGTTTATTAACATTAGGTCCAGTTTAGGTCAATCATTAATATCAAAGCATCATTGACAAAAAAAGAATATCACTTGTTGTTTTAATTGATTTATTTGAATTGTTCTCGTTCGGTGTCTTTACCAACATATACGTAACTTCAATGTTTCCTAGAGCTATAGTTGCTCATTTTCTCTCATACAGGCTCAAATACAACTTTAAACTCTCAGTAATATTGGATAAATCTTCCTTAGCAAGTTTCAAGAAAAGGTATCTTCCAGACATCAACCAGCTTCTGGATGTTTGTAGTCAGAAATCTTCCCACTGCTCTTATCTGTAATCTTAGAATTAATTAAAACTAGCTTTTCTTTTCTGTAAAGTACTTATTTATCAGGTCCAGCTTGGAACCATTCCATTTCTTACCCTGCTTTGTCCATTTCAATAATGGTTTGGGTGTGTATGTGGGACCACAGCATGATGCAGACACCACCATGCTTAACAGCTGATACAGTAGGTTTTAGAAAGCTCCACAACTCATACTTAAGATTAGATTAGATGAGCTTTATTGATCTCACAGCGGAGAAATTCACTGGTCACATATTGGCATAGCAATTAAAGAAGGTGCAAACAAGGAGGAAAAAGGTGCATAAACATTATATATACATGTGTGTGTATATATATATATATATATATATATATATATATATATGTATATATGTATATATGTATATATACAGTATATCAAGATAAATAAAGATTAAGGTGCAAGTGTACATGTACTTCACACAATGAAAAACAAAATAAAATAAAAATAAAAAATCATTAAACTTTTCTCCGAAATGCATTGGCTTAACCAGACAAACTGCTTCAAATCTTATTTATCTCGGTCTGATTTTGTCCCACTTTAGTCCAATAATTGATGTTTAAAAGGTTTTGCAAACCCATTTTTCAACGTATTTTGAGCAATTTGAAAATTAGGACTTTTCGCCTTTCCCTTGTCAACTGACTGTAGACGTCGTTTGGAAGTAAATGATGTTGTCTTTTCAATGTCTTTTCAACCAATTTTCGCTCAATGGGGAAGGTGTGGACAATGTTAAAGCTGCTTCTTTTTAGAAGGCCCCGTCTCACTCCCTGGGCATGTAAAGACTGGTGGACAGAGACAATTGTGTTCAACCAGGTATCAGTTAATAACAGATGTTGATCTTGGTTGTGTGCAGTCTGACCAGTTTTCATCGGTTTATTTCTATTGGATAAAACCTGCACGCAGTTGATTGATCCTACATGTCAATGAATTGACAAACTGATAGATAGAAAATCATTTCCAAAACAATGGGCTGGCTAACTCTACTGGCCTTGACCTCAACTGTGTTGTACATTTGAAAAAGCAGTGATTGAAAGCCAATAGATGCAAATATCTTGAACATAATACAACAAAAATAATAGTCAAATATCTGCTAGAACAATGTTGGAGGCTACAAGAAGGGAGTATATTTGATATCTGTCTGAACAATTTAAATATATAAACTGTAAGAAGCCATCAAATCAAACTTGTGGAACCGATCTTGGACTATAAAAACACAGAAGTTGTATGGTTTGAAAACCCTGGAAAAAGAACGTTCAGAACATTAAAAATCAACATCAATATCTCCTTGATTTCTCATGAGTTTGTGTGGTTTTCCTTACAGGGCACCTTTGGTCGCGAGCCTCAAGCGAGGCCAGACGACGATCGCTACTTGAGAGCGGCCATACAGGAGTACGACAACATTGCTAAACTGGGTCAGATTATGAGGGAAGGTCCCATCAAGGTGAGAAATGCAGCCAGACTTTTAAATCTATTGCTAATTAGATTAATTCACTTTAACCCAAATCAACAAATACTGAGAGAGCCCGTAGCAACAACCAGTTTTAAGGTTCATACCAAAGACGAATTTTGCAGCTGGAGCGAAGGATTTCCATTTTATCTCGAAGTAGAGGGCCGATCTGGAGCGAAGCAAAGCAGAGAGAAGCTGAGCCAGACGACGGTGGTGAATTTAGGGAGGCGAATCGAGCAATTTTGGCAATGTTACCGACATTTGATCGCTGCCTCGCCTGCAAATGAAGTTTAAAAATGTGAACTTTTCTTTACATTTTGCGCCAGACAATCCAGTCAGGGACTAGCTCCAGCCAGCCATAGCTTATACTCACTCTGCTTCCCTGGCTGGCTTCTCGGATGTACCACTATCCTACCCCTGGGTAGCCGTAGTCTCTAAGCCGCCCTCAGTGTTCTGTCTTCCTGGTAGGCGTATCCAATCTGCCGGAGCGGACTTCCCACTCTTCCTCCTCTCCTCGCTCTAGTGGGCTGATATCCAGGGGGGCTCCTCCTATCTCCCACTGTGGTTCCATTGTTCCAGATGGTGACATCGCTAAAAGCTTGGTCCCGGTGTTCTCGCACTGATCTCCCGCTTCTCCTGTCTGGGACCATAATGCCGTCTCACCAACCCCTCTGTTGTCCTGGTGATTTGTCCCCCAATGCGGGATGGCACAGCCCTGAACTGGGTCATAGATTGGCAAGTACTGCTGAAAGCAACCGTCCTCCAGACCTAGGCTCTGTAGCAGATGGTAGTATTACCCATACTGGTTCCATCACTGGGAAGCTGGTGAAGCAAGGCAACAGCTTTTTCAGCTATCAAAAGTAAAAATCACTGCCAAACTATTTGTAAATCCATGTCCGCCATGATGAGGGGAAACCAACGACCAGCAGACTCCATGATATTTTAGTCTTTTGCCCATCGGGCAAAATGTTTTCACTGGCCAGGCGATTATGAAGGCGAGCAAAAGCAGACGGAACTGCTGAAATTTCTCGTTTGGTGTGAACACAAAACCTTTCTAATGATTTTCTAATGATACTGCCACCTGTGGTGAAAAAAACGCAGAACTGCAACCCTCTTCTGCTTGTTCTTTTAGCTTGCGCTCATACTTAAGGTTTTTTTTCACCTTACCTAGAGTTGAGCTGGATGCTAGCCTCGTGAGACCATCTTGATCTCGCGAGCTTTCAAGTTTTCACTCGCAGATCAGTCTGGAGACTCTCCGTTAAAGAAAATTTGGAGCCGTTCACCAAACGAACGTCCAATCAGCATTGGCTTTGAGGCGGGTTCAGGTGTGACGCAACGAGAAGCGCGACAGTTCAGTCTAAAGAACATGGCGGCTTCAGCCGATGAAACTAGCGTTAGCGTGGCTATCGAGCAAGTTTTATCGGTATTATAGAGTATTTTTTCACTGAAAGAAGAGCAAAACACTGCTCTGGAGGCTTTTCTCAGAGGAAAAGATGTTTTTGCTCTTCTCCCGACTGGTTTCGGCAAGAGTAGCCTGGCTTGTGGTTGTGTTTTCGTCGTCGCTCTGTTAGTACGTCATATGCTTCGTTGATCTGATTGGTTTATTTGGCCCGTCTATCACCAACATAGGCCAATCAGCTAACCAGTATTTTCGCCCCTTCCCAAAATTACTTTAACGGAAGGTTTCCAGATGGATATGCGGAGCAAATCCATCTGGCGGAGTTAGGTTAGCTGGATGCCGGTCGCTTCTAAGAATCCATGAAATCCATCTTAAATAAAACGCTTTAATTGTGCGCTAGGTCGGACTGATTTAACATTGACGCGCTTGATGTCACCTCAAACAGGGAGGGAAGTTATGACCCGAAGTAAATTAAGGAAAATAAGCTACAGGCTTATAGATAAAAGGTTATTTTAAAAATGATTTTCAGTTCAAACTTACATAATCTCTCTTTGGCTACAGGGTGTTAAAGCACAGTTGTTAGTTCAGGCTTTAGCAGTTAGTAGAGTTTAGTTTTGTTTGATCCTAACTGCCATCCTATCAGGGATCTCTGCTGAATGTGGTTCTGGATGACTACCTGAGGCTGAAAAAGCTCTTTGCAGCGCGGCTGGTCACCGCATCCACCGGCCAAGGAGGAGATGAGTCATCGGTTACGGAGGTGGGCTTGGAAGGAAAACCACTGATCTATCTGCATCTGAAGTTCTTCACCTGAGCTGAGAGTGACCTAGCTTTTCTTTCTGATGTCCTAATGCTGCATCTTTTCACCGCTTCACGGCTGCTTTGAACCAGACTCCACATCAGATGGAGTCTGCTCTTTTCAAACAGCTGCAATATTTCTATCACAAGATTTCTCAGATATATTTACATGTCTGCCGCCTGCTTCTTTGCTGGAATCAGAGTGAATTTACTCTTTCACTTTTCTCTGTATGTTTGAACAATGTTTTTCTTTTGTGATTTGTCCACAAATCAGCGTTTCAGGTTTGTGGAATATTCCTGCTGAGTTAAAAACATGTCCTCTACTGGATTTTTCAAACACGTCTGTGTCAGCACTTCTGAAAATAAGAAAGTTCACCTTTCATTCCTAGAGTTTCTCCTTGCAGGACATGAAAACGTTCTGATTTTATCAAGATTAAAAATGTGTTTAAATCTACCTCAGAAGTATAAAATAATCAAATTCCAAATCACCACTAATTATGAAACAAAGATGGAGCAAAATGGAAAGTTCAACCTTGCTGGTTCTATAGGATCTAAGACAGAAAGTAGCACACGGGTAATGCTAATCAAACCACCAATTTAAACCAAATGCACCATGTGTGGAGAAACCCAAACTGAGAATACCAGCAAAAACATTTCATACCATTTATCAAGCACAGTGGTCGAGTAGTGATGATGTGGGCTTGTTTTGTTACCATTGGAGCCGAGAAAACGACTGGACACTGATTCCACTGCCACTCTGAGCAAGACCCTTAACTCCACACTGCTCCCCGGGCGCCGCACAATGGCAGCCCACTGCTCCCCAAAGGTGATGGGTTAAATGCAGAGGTAAATTTATCCAATTTGAGGTCAATAAAGTTCAATTACTATTATTATTATTCCAAACCAAGCTGCAGTGCTGCAACAGAGCAGCTAAAAATACAGTTCTCTGCAATCCTTAGCGATATGAAGCAGTGTTGTAGGGAAAGTAGAAAATGTGAATGTTGAAAATGTAAATCCCTTTATTGTCCCATAATGAGGAAATTCACTCTCTGCATTTAACCCCTCCCCTTGGGGAGCAGTGGGCTGCCATTGTGTGGCCCCTGGGGAACAGTGTGGGGTTCAGGGTCTTGCTTAGGAACCCACACTGCAAAAAATGATCTAGAAATAAATAAAATTTTCTTAAGTGTATTTCCCCTCAATTTGATCAGGTAAATAAGATTATTTGCCAATAGAATTAGTAGTTTTGCTCTTAAAATAAGATAATTAGATAATATGCAGTTGAAATAAGACAGTAATTGTTTTTTTTTCTTCATTTAAATGAAAATTGTCTTGTTCTACTGGCAAAGTGTCTCACTTATCACCTAAATTCAAGAGAAAATTACACTTATTTTAAGAAAAAATTACTTATTTAGATTTCGATTTTTTGCAGTGCAGAGTGAAGGCTGTGGGGATTGAACTGGGTAGTTGCAACCTTCTCAGAGCACAAGCGCTGCTCTAACCACTAGGCCAACACTCCCAGCTAGCAAATTACGCTGTTTTCCTATTACTTGCTTCATCTTTGTTGTAAAAGTAAGGGATGTTGTATCTATTACCTGGTTTTGTACGCTCAAATTTACAGATCAGTAAAACCATGAAAGGAATAGAGTAGATTTATTTTGGCCTGATATAGAAAAGCTTAAGACTTAGAAAGGCGCTGTTTTCCTCTCAGAGTGCATCACCACCCTGTTTTTCATTTTACTCATTCTCTTCTATCTCTAAAAGCTAATCCAGAGTGATCTGGACGACGACGAGGACGAGCACCTGGGTTTGGGAGGCGGACACGGCAATCTGCGCTTCAAGCACAAGCTCCCTGTGGAGCTGAAGGGACCTGATGGAGTGCACGTGGTCCACGGCAGCACAGGCACCCTCCTGACCTCAGACCTCAACAGCCTGCCGGAGGACGACCAGCGGGCTCTGGCCCGTTCCCTGGAGGCGCTGAACGCCGACAACGGTTTGCACTCTGAGAGAAACGCCCGCACAGAGTCCGCTAAATCCACCCCGATGCATCGTCACAAGGATGGGGACACCCTGTCGGAGAGTCCCCTGGAGATCGCTGAGTTATGACTAGCCGAGGCCTCGCTGGTTTGAGGGCAACCATGGCTGGTGTGTGTCCTTCTGCCTCTGCACAATCATCCAAGGGGGGGCAGGAGGAGTGTTTGTAGTCTAGGAAGAACATCATCAGCAAAACATCCTGGAAGATGAGCTGGTTTGAATGGGTCTGATGTCAACAAAATCCCACTGGAGCTTTAATCCACCTGCAGGACGAAAAAGGTCTACCTGAGATTCCTGACTGAATGAGATGGACCAGACCGCTTTGCTAGGAACATTTTGCTCCAACTATGACCTTAAAATGATCTAAAAGGTGCCTCATTCTCACCAATCCTTTTTTTAAACCTTCGTCTGGACTGAAGACACACACACACACACACTCGGACCAGCAGATGGCCTCTAAAGGGAACCGGAGAGAGAGTAAATAATCAGGCAGATTTTAGGGTCTCGTTTTGGCAACACGATGCAGTCAGTGTACCATGGGTGTGGATGGAAACAGCAACGCTTCCAGCTTAATGGCTTGGAAAGGATTCAGGAACATTTCATTCTAATGTTGAACTTTTATATGCTTTTTTTTTTTTTTTTTTTGAAGGATCACAGACTGCAAAGGGTAAAAAGCTCCTGATGAGAAGCAAATAGTTGAACTTTCTCTGGAATGGGATTATAGCCAGAACAGAAATAAAAAGATCCTCCATGCAGATGGTGGACAGAGATCATCCCTACAGTGGCTGAGTGAGAAAACCACAGAAATAAATGAAAAAAGGAGCTAAAATATTTATAAAAATCAAAGGAAGTTTTCTAGAAAAAAAGACGGGAACGTCCCAGTGACTTTACACTGCCATGAGAAGGGGCGGGGCAGCGGGGGGTCCAAGTCATGCTTCAAATGAGAAACTTTCATTTTTATTTTTGTATTAAAAAAATAAATAAAACTTGAATTAAAAGATATTTTTGAAGAAAATCTTGTCTTACCAAAACGGTGAAATGTTTGAGTATATCGTGCTATGGTGACATGTGGGTTTGTTTTCCTTGTAGAACAGCTGTTTCTGTTGAGTGATGTGTAACAGAAAAAAAAAAAAAAAAACATTTTTATATGTTGTTTTGTATGACTTTTTTTTTTTAATCCTCACCAGCCATGAGATCTGTGTCAGGAAATGTGGGGTTATGTGTCCTAATTAAATATGCAATGGTCTCTGATCTTCAGTCTTGCAGTAATGTGACGCCGGATGCACCACAGTTGTGAGCTAAACACTAAATATTGGAGGTGATGATGATCTACAATGCAAAGTTTGACGGTTTGTCATCAAAGCTGCAGGTGAATATCAATAAAATATCCTAGCTCACTAGTTCAGTAGTGATGTTTAGACTTTTTGATAAACTTTTGAAGTTACTAAGCATTTAATAAGGTTCACCTCTTAATTAAAACATCTAAAGAAAAACTTTTTAAAAGGAAAATAAGTTAAATGCAGACAGTGAGCTTTTTATTAGTGATCTGCACATGAGCAGGAAGGACAGCTTGGAAACACTGCCACCTAGTGGTCAAAAAGTATCCAGGGTTCCTACAGCATAAGGCAAGTTAAATTCAAGACTTTTTAATGCCACTTGAAATAAAAATTTAAGACCAAATTTACAAGAAAGACAAGAAAAACCTGCTTGCGACATTTTAACCCAAAAGTTTATTTTAACATAAACCACTGCACTAATGTTTAAAATTTTGAAAAGCTTCCCATACAGGAAGAAAGCTAAAAACACACAAATGACAGATATATTTGAACTATTATTTACTGAATTCACTAACTTTGTTTTAGCAGGGAACAAAACAAATCAGTTTTAAAGCCACAACATAACCAGTGCTAAGTCTTTTTTGCTGCTATTTTTCTTTGTATGGTTTTCTTAGTATGTTTGATTTGGTGATAAGTGGAGGCGTTGCAGAGACAAGGGTGGAACTAAACTGAGAAATACCGGCTGTTTCTCTGTAACTCCATTTTGACGCTTTGTGTTTCGTGCTTCACATGTGCGACTCCACTGCCTTAATTCCCATCGTTCTGAGCTTGAATCGCTTCTTGCACTAAATCCGCTGAGCCTCATGTATGTTCCCTGGTTTTAGCCGTGGAGAAAACTCTTGGCTGGAGACAATTTTGGTTACATTTACACTTGCTCATATTTTCCAGACAAAAAGTTAATGGCGCATCTCCCAAATGTTGCGGCCGCAACAACGCTTTTATTGGTTCCGCTATCGGGACGGAACCAATGATGGAGAGCCTTTTTTTTTTTTTATAAAAAAAATTTTTTAAATTTTAATGTTTTATTTAAATTACAAAAATAAATCGTAATAAAAATAATCCTATTTATGATGTTTTAAAAATTAAGACCTACGAAAGACTGATTTAAGACATTTTAATACCAACTAAGGCCTTAGTTTTATTTTGAAGAATTCAATACCTTTTAAGACTTTTTAAGGACCCGCGGGAACCCTGGTATCACAAACACTCCAGGCATCAGATAACTCCTTAACTTTCCTTTATTGTCACATAGAAAAGTTTTCACGATGAAACCAAACCGGAACAAAGAAGATTCGGTTCTTTTCATCTCCTTTCCTCAGACTCATCGGCTTGTGGCAGCTCCTGTTGCCGCCGTGGTGCCAGTGATCGGCATTTTCTTCAACGTCCTGTTTAACTGATGAAGAAAGAGGATTCAAACTTTTTTCTGCATAGATTGATATTATTAGATCAAATCCAGCCTTTTTAAAATGTTTCTACTTACTTCCTCAAACTTGTGGATCTGTCTGATGAAAAAGTCTCCGTACCGACGAGCAACTTTGGTGTCGGCGATGTGGATCATGTCCTGTGGGAGGAGTTAAACAAAAGTCACCAAACTTCAACTTGTAATGCAGAAAAAAGAGGAATAAATATCAAGCGTTCACCACAAAGATGTATTTTAGTGTTAAAGCCGATTTCAGAGTCAAGCTCACCTGCAGCTGGGGTATTTTTCACCATCTTTCAGCTTCATTAATATTTACAGAGGGGGGAAATCTTTTGGGCAAAAATTAGGGGAAAAAAAATCTAAAGGAGCCCAGCTCTCTGGTAAAAGCTTAGCGTCCTTTCCAGGTAAACAATGAGCTGTTTAAATAATTTGTGAAAGATTGAGGAAAACAAACGTCGGGGCAGGAGATATGGAAGAAATGTATAAGGTTTTGCTAAAGCTATAATCAATATTTCGATTTTATCACAATTTTCTGTGTATTTCTGAGACTAATTTCCAACTTTGTGGTCAGTTTAAACCAGAAATGACCAAAGTCGGTCCTTGGGGGCCGCTATCCTGCTGGGTTTTTCTTTTATGTTTAATTTAACTCTGCGTTTAACCCATCCCCTTGGGGAGCAGTGGGCTGCCATTGTGCAGCACCTGGGGTTAAAGGTCATGGAGCCAGAGTGGCAGTGAGTGGGGCTCCAACTCAGAACCTCTGGATTCCAAGCTCTACGCCCTCACCACTAGGCCGCCAATCGCCTAACAGAAACACGCTAATATTAAGAACAGATGTTTATTTACATCCTGTTTCTGTTTTTAACGTAAGCGCTGGGTTGGAGCTGATTGATCATGTGCCGTTTGTCTCAGTATTTGACAGTGATACAGCAAAGCATTGTGGGTGTTAAAAGCAAAGAAGCAACACATTTGTTTTCCTAAGGGTGAGAAAAAGGTAGGAATGTTTAAATGATATATCAGTAATTTGCCCTAACAGCAGTATTTTCTGATATTGACATCAGCACAAGTTTTCAATTTTTGTTTCAATGTTCTTGGGTTCATAATGGATTCAGCATGGAGCTGCTTTCCAACCCTGGATAGCATTTTTACTGTAGACCCAACAAAAGGTGAAGAAACAAACATCAGGAGATACAATCTGCAGATACTTGGATCGAGGGTAAGACTTTGGGACTCCAGCGAACCAAAGTCAGAACAATAATCCAAAGCAAAGAGAAAAATCCCAGCTCTGAACAGGTCAACATAATAAACTTCTGGAGTGGCCTAGTCAAAGTCTGCATTCACAAACACTAAAATGTTGCAGCATTAAAACGGTCCTGCAAGAGTGAGTGGCTCAAAGTTACTCAGTGATCTTAAACGTCACAGTAAAAAAAAAACTTGATGCTGCTGTTCGACCAGTATTTCCAAAAAAGTTCAAAACAATCCACTGGACTTAGTTAATAAGTTTGAAGATGTTTCTCTTCCCATCCAGGAAGCTTTTTCAATTCAAAATGTCAGAAATAGAATTGGGTTACAGGCTCTTATAGAGTGGACCAAAACAGACAAAAGTATGTTTTTTTGGCTTAGAAACATGCAGGTTGAAACAGACGAACGGATCCACCCCTTTGGAAAAGGGTTAGTTTGGCTTCTTCTGTCAGCCTGCAATGCCCCATACCTGTCTATGTCTCTGAAAGGGGAGTTTTTAAAGGGAATTGTTGGCCTGGCTGAATAGGCGAGGTCTTTTGTTCCCATGTTAAGGAAGTTTTTAAACTTTTTTGGAATGACTATATTAACCAGGATGACTGAGAATCTTCACCAGCATGTTCACAGTCGGGTTGGTTTATATAAATCTGTTGCATGTCTTCCCGTTATATTTATTCAATACAGAAATGTGTTTGTTGATCTGAAACCTTCATGTTTGACTAAAAAAGCAAAGACAGAGGAAATCTACTAGGAGACAAACATTCCTTCACAGTGTCGTTCAGAGACGACGCTGC
This sequence comes from Cyprinodon diabolis, assembly GCA_030533445.1. Taxonomy (NCBI): domain Eukaryota; kingdom Metazoa; phylum Chordata; class Actinopteri; order Cyprinodontiformes; family Cyprinodontidae; genus Cyprinodon; species Cyprinodon diabolis. Next base: position 40,226,619 of record CM060083.1, on the reverse strand, counting down.
GGAAACGCCGTTTACCTTATCGATGTAGAAGTCCACCTCAGAGGCAGACTGGAACTCTCCATCCAGCGCCGAGATGCCGCTGGTCCATACCAGGTTCTTCATCTTGTGCTTGAAGACGAGCAGCTGGATGCGGAACTCCTGCTCCGTCATGTCCAGGAATCCTGCCAGTTTGGCCACTGGCATGGTGGTGTACAGCTTCAAGAAACTGTTGGCAAGGAAGAAGAAAGTTCTTGAATCATCAGCGGGAGAGATGGAGGAGCTAGAGTCAGTCCTGGTATGCCAAACCTTCTGATGGTGGAGAGTTGAGCCTGCTGCTGAACCTCCTCAGCAAAGACCTTCAGCTGCTGCTGGAAGGGTTCCTTGTGGTAGTTGGGGTGGACGTTGTCGTAGTTTGGCACCACAGGAGACAGGAACTTAGGACAGGCGAAGCTGAAGAGCTCTTCAAACACCTGCAGATCTCTGCAGAGGGAAACAGAACCCAGACCGTGAAGAAATGAATCTCTACGCATCGCAGCACAGATGAAACAAACAGCGATAAACTGGGATGACCTTTTCACCTAGAGAGGTACATTTCAGATGTCTCCTTCCTAACCTGAACAAAGTCCCTATTAGGGCTGAAACAATTAATTCATTGTTATAAAAAAGTTCATTTTATGGACACTATGAGCACCAAAGCATAATTGTTAAATCTGAAATTTTAAAAGCCGAATCTTAGATTGTTTATATTCCATTTGTCTCTAAGGGTCCACATATAAAAAGTAATCCAGCCTTTTTATAATAAATACATTCCATAATGAGAAAAACACCACATGAAGTCACGTTTTTACCATCAGAAAACTTTGATCCTTATAGCTAAAGCTAACCATCTTGTTAACCTCATTAAAACCGGCGACCCGGAGGATGTTAAGTGGGTTAAATGCATAAAATTCCACCCGTAAAATGTTTACCAATATTGACGTGTTAGACGTCGTTGGAAAGCTTAGATTCTCCACAATTCAACCATCAAGATCATTTTATAGACACAGCGAGCTCCGAATTACAATTAAAACAGATGTAGCAGCATATCAAAATGTAAACAAGCAAAGCAGCCACAGCTAATTACCTTTGAAGGCATCCAGAAGCTGCTTTATAAATCCATTCTTCAATTGTTTATACTTCATTCATGCATAAGGGTCCACAGATTAAAAATAATCCAGCATATTCGTAATAAAAATATTCCAAGAATAAAGAGATAAATTTCAGAGAATAAAGTAGTAAAAGTACAAGAATAAAGTTGTACTTTATGACAACTCTTACAAGAAGAACCATCTTCCCAAAAATGAGGAATGTGGAGCACGGCTGGGTAAAAAATCGATTTAATCGATTCCTTTACGTTTTTGCAAAATTGATCTCTAGGGAATGAGATTGATTAGTTTTATAGTGATGCAAGTGACGTTCACATTTAAATGAGTAGAAAAGATGCACTTAAGATTACTGCAAATATAGCCAATAGGTTGATTGAAGACATTAACAAATGGGGGCTGACCAGCAAACACCCTGTAGTTTTTACAGACAGCGCTGAAAATATGGTTTATGCAGTGGAGATAATGAGGATCATGCACATCTGCTGTGTCCCCGCTGTGTCACGTCTGCTCGCTCGAGTGAGGCTTCGCTTTTTCACTCCTCACAAACAAGTTTGCACTTATGAGACAGTTTTGTTCACATCTCAAGTTTAAATTGTCTGATTTACAAGTTTGCACTTTGTGTTTAATGTGACAGAAAAAAATAAAATACATGAGTATTTTGAAAGACAGTTTGACCACTTTCATTATTGAAAAAACAGATTTAATCGAAATTAATCGATTTAGAAGTGTATGAATTAAAATCAAATCGATTCAGGACTTTGGCTAAAATACCCGGCCCTAATGTGGAGCATTATGTGAAGTTATACTTTAACATCGGTTTGACAAAAAATGTAATCTTTTAGCATCAGCATTAGGGGTGTAAATCACATCCATCATGGCGCTTTGATTCAGTATCGATTTCCTGACCCAACGATTCGATTATTTTCGATACTCAAGAATACACCACGATTTGATTCGATTCATCGGTTATTATTTTTACACCTTACAGGCTAAACAAAGTTTCAAGATTGAAATTAATCAATGAAAGCTGTAATATCGTTATGCATTTTTTTTTAAGAAACAACAGCAAATAACAGAAGTAGAAAAGTTGCATCAAAAAATACTGCAAAAATACTGCAGAAAATCAGTGCAATGAGTGCAATTCAATACCTCGGCTCCAGACGTCCCGCCCCCTCCACAGACACTCTGCTGCACCTCTCCCAAATTGTAGCTGACCGCAGACAGTGCCGCAGACAGGAGCCCAGCTTGTTTTGTTTTTATGACCGAAATTGCGGAAAACAACTCGCGAAGTTTGACCAGCTAGAAGAGCAAGGTGAGCGAGAACGCTGGGACCCTTTTTCCACCTGGATCTCCGCTCTTTTTGGCCCTCATGTCCCTCCGTCGTCGGATTAAACTCGCCCCCACTTCCTCGCTGCCTCGGCCGTATCTAGACCCACAGCGTGTAGCACAGACTAGGGATGCACGATATAATCGGCCCCCTATCGGTATCGGCCTTAAAACTGAATATCGGACATCGGCCACCCCACCGATATTTAACCCGATATTTGATCAGCTTCTGAGTCTCTAAAGTCTAAAAAAAAAAAAAAATACTACTTCTTCCTCAAAAACTTCTTTTTTACAGACTTAAAAACTTCTAAAGACGAGGGAAAAATATTGATACATTAAAATATCACAATATCTTCATATGCTGATATATTGCCATTTAAAAACACCATATCAATCTCTTTAACTAATGAAATATTGGTATATGTCATCGTAATGCTACCAAATCCCCCAAAAATTCACCAAAATCTGCCATATTTTTATATGTTGATATATTGACGCGGTATCGATCTATTTTACTAACAAAATCTCACAAGAATTTGCAAAATATCACAAGAGTTTGTAACAGAACGATGAAATTTCATGAGATTTTGAAAGTAAAATAGATCGATACCGCGTTTTTAAAAATCAATTTGATATCAGCATATGAAAATTAGGGGTGTGCAAAATAGTCGTCATGATGATGCATCGTGATTCTAATTTTCATGATCTACTGCATCGATTCTTGACGCAAAGTATCGATTATTAATTTAAAAAAATGAATAAATAAAATTGCATGAATGGTTGGCGAACATCAGCCAAAAGCAAGTGTAATACAACTTCCAGTCCAGTAGATGTCGCTGTGGATGTATTGACGCACGCTGCCTTGTGTCACAAGCATTTTTGGCTGCGGGATACTGCGCCGAGTCATTCAAAAACAAAACATTGAGGAGAAAAGATTGCAATGCATCGCAATAATTCCAATATCGTGATGCATCGTGATCGAATCGCATTGTGGCCTGTGAATCGTGATTCGAACCGAATCGTCAATTCTTTGGCAATACCCACCCCTAATGAAAATATATTTGAGTATATTATTTTTCAAAGTGTCAGAAATGGATAACAAAACTGCTATTTTCAATGACTACTTATTTTTGTCCAGCTTTAATATCGGCATATCGGATATCGGCCAAAATCCCAATATCGTGCATCCCTAGCACAGACCACGCTTCAATATTGAGCATAAATCAAAAATGTCTGCGTCAAGCTCACTGCAACACACTGCTGTAAGAGTATAACCAGGAAGCGAGGTAGGAGCGCAAAATAGGTTTAGCGCCACCGCAGCACGGGAGGGAGAATTACGCCCAGGAGCAAATGGATAAAAAATAGACCAGAGGAAAAAAAAAAAACATGAATCGATTATCTTGCGGACGTATCGATGCATCGGATCGTTGGCTGTTGGATCGATGCATCGATACAAAACCATTATTATTTACACCCCTAATCAGCATGAGCAGGAGGTCAAAGTGGACTCTGGTTGCTGATTGGTGGAGCTGGTCGGCCGTCATCCGCTGGGCAGAGCTTAAAGCTTTCTAGCTGAAACTGGTTGTTGTATGATGACTTCATTCTCATAATGTTATGACTTTATTCTCAAAGAAATTAAATAAAAAATCTGTAGCCTAGCCCTAATATTTCCCAAACCTGAAGACAAATATAAAACCAAATCCAGTCTCCATGTTTCCTCTTTTCATATAAAACAAACAGCATCTCTCTATTACAACATTTGGAAGACAGCCAGAATTAAGAGAGGATAAAGATATATAAATATCAGATAATCCTGTCATTATCCACTGGGTGCAGTTCTAGATCTAAACAAATAGGAACGTTTCTTACCCTTTCTGCATACGCAGCATTTTGTCTCCGTACTTCTCCCTCAGCTGGGTGTGGATGCTCTCATCGATGCGCATCGGGTACATGGTGAGAGCGATGGCCAGGAGGCCGTGCATCTGCTCGTTCTGCTTATTGATCTAAAACATTTTACACATTTCAATTAGATCTTTCTCAGCCGTTACAATTAGACCGCAGTCACCCCAGAGATCCTACTGACCATCTCATATTTATACGTCGACCTCTGGAACATGTTCCGCGTTCTCTGGATGTAGAGAAGGATGTTGGCAAACACTCGAATGGCGTCCTGGTAGCGGCGCATCATCAGGTAGGCAAACCCCACGTAGTAATAGGTGGTGATCTGGCACTCCGGCACGCGGGAATACATGCTCTGTCAGGAAGGGGGGAATACAATGAACGGCGGATTTTGAATTAAAAAAAAAAGTTAAAAAACAGTCCGCTGGACTTGTTTTTCTCCAAGTTTGAAGACGTTTCACTTCCCATCCAGGCAGCTTTTTAAATTCAAAATGGCAGAAATATTTTCTTAGGAAAAACAAGGCTTTGTTGGGCTAGTCCAGGGGTCGGCAACCCAAACTGCCTCTTATGGAAACATGGACTCTAAGTATTTTATCCCACTATAGAAATGGACTATGTGGGCTTAAATATATAATAAGCATTCATGATTAAATGTTTATCCTTGAGCAAATGTCACAGCATGACGTGAGGGACGAGTAGTGACGTTCCCATTCCGCGTCGCTTAACCGCCCTTCACCGCGCGGTTTAAGTTTTGTTACATTGATGAAATTATAGAAAAACGATAAAGGAATCTCTCTATGGTGGACATGTTTCTGTTGGGAGGAGTTTATTGAGTCATGTGGAACCAAGCAGGAAGTGACATCAGAGCAGAGCTCTCTAACCCTGAAATCCCACATCCTCCGTCACCATCGTTCCTTGGTGTGATTTATAGTTTTAGGATTTCCCATCCCCTGCATCAGAGCTCTACCTGTTCGATCTGTGGACGTTTTTCCATCCTTGCAACAAAACTAGCAGCAGTAGTGGAGTTTGGAGATGCAATCCAATTCTTAAATCTACATTTGCTCTCCTCTAATTTATCCAGAAGTTCTGCAAACACACTTTTTCTCTTCCTCCCAGCTTGGTTGTCGGCTGCATATTTAGCTTGCCTTCCCTGGAAATGCCTTTCCAAATTTTTATTTTTTGCCAACCTCTCATTACCAAGCAAAAATGCAGGCAATCGTTCCGCATTAATAATGAAAGAAAATGATTTGGTCCATCCTTTGAATCCTCTTTTCTCATCAGCTATCTTCCTTTTTTCCCCTTTGGGATTCATATTCCGAGACACTCCAGCAGCCTGTCACTGCGCAGCGCTGGTTGCAAGTTATGACCACTGATCTCTATTGGGGATGGAACGGTTTATGAAAACTGTCCGAACCGTTCGGTTAGACTGTCTCGGTTCGGTTCATGCGCTGCTCCTTTTTCTCATAGGTGAAGCGTTTACACTCCAGAGCAGAAGGTGGCGGTACTGCGACCAAGGCCAACCACCAGTAGTAAACAAGAAGAAGAAGCAAAGCAGCGTAGCCAGGTGTAGCACAAAAAATCAGTTGTTGTGGAGAATTGTGTGGGTATGGCGAGTGGGAAAGAACAGGAGTTGGAAGACGCGCCAGCAGCACTTTATAGGTCTGCTGTATGGGAGCGCTTTGCATTTAGAGTGACCTACGATGACGGCGGAAAGAAAGTTGTGGATAAAAGTGCAACGGTGTGCAAGCATTGTGCAACACGTTTTGTTTATGCTAACAGCAACATGACCAACATGTCAGGCTAACCCAGAAATCCCACATACTCCGTCATCGCTCCGCCCCGCTGCGCTCCAGACCAGAGCAGAACATGCGGAAATGATCCAGGGTTTCCGCGGATCATTAAAAATAATTACAATTCATTCATTTTTATGGGATTTTTTCATTTATTTTTATAAATTTTTTTTTTTTCTCGGTGTAACACATATACCGAACTGAACCGAAAACTGACCACGAAACCGTGAACCGTACCGTGGATTTTGTGAACCGTTCCACCCCTAATCTCTATGGCAAATTATTGTTTAAATTTATTTATTATACAAATGTTTACAGCATTGGAAAACATAATTATTTTTTGTTTGACCTCCTGCACACCATATTAAAACAAACAAAAACGATTTTCATAAATTTTTTAAAAAGCTCCAGGGAGCCGCAAGGGGAACGCTAAAGAGCCGCATGCGACCCCGGGCTAGTCTATAAAGCCTGGAACTCAGGGTTATTTCTGACATTTTGAATTTAAAAAGCCTCCTGGATGGGAAGCGAAACGTCCATTGTTCCAGTAGATTGTTCATTTTCCTACTTTTTTGGAACGACTATGACCTGGATGACTGAAAATCTTCATCATGTTGGATCTTGAAGCACACACTGCATCAGCAGGCTCCTCCCTTACCTTCTTATTGAGCTCAATGTTCTCCAGGACTTTAATGGCCTGGTAATAATCCCCCAGCAGAGAGTGCAGCCTCAGCAGGCCAACCAGGCTGAAGTACCCCAACATCTTATACAGAGAGTGGCGTCCATATTCCCCAGCCACGCTCTCTGGGTCCCCTGCATCCAACCAGTGAGATAAACGTTGGCAACCTTATATATTCTAAAATACCTTCAAAACTTTTAGGGCCAGATGTAAGATTTAAAATCATCCGGACGTCTTTATCCTGTTTTTAAAACACCGGTTTACCTCCACTGGTGTAGACCTCCAGCTGTCTGTTGATGTTGCTCTTATCCACCAGGGAGTGGAGGACATTGAGGACGCTGTGGACGTTCCAGATCTTCGGGTTACTCCTCAGGAACTCGATTTCCTCCTCCGATTTTTTGGCCGTTTTACAGCGGTACTGACTGAAGGACTGGAACTGTGAAGGAAAGGTTTCAACATTTTAGCTTGTGTCCTGCTATAAACGGAGGAAAATCAATCAGAAAAAACATGATCTGGTCTCTTTCTACTCATATAACTAGTTTATTACATTATATACTGAGCTAAAAGGCCTATTTAGTTGCTCACCTGGTAGATGAACTCATCAATGATGTCCCACAGCCACTGGTTTGGCAGCTCCAGAGGTGCCGGACCATCTGCATCTGTTCACAGTCAAACATTCTCTTACGGATGACGCATTAAACAGGCATCCAACAGTCTGCTAAAACGATGCACTTACTGAGGATGTAGTTGAAGAGGTTGCAGTAATTGTAGTAGGACTCAAACCTCTGCTCCAAGGTAGGTCCACCCTAATAGACACAAATATCATCATTCTAACAAAATATCAGAGGATCTTCAATATGTTGCAGTTCATTTTTTAGCTTAAGATGAACACCACATGTTCAGATACTCACGCTGACTTTAGCATAGATGTGTCTGTAGTAGAGCTCCTTATAGAGGATGAGGAACACAGCATCTGCAGCAAAGACAAAGACCATCTTTCACGTAAATATTTCATCTGGACAACATTCAGTAGTTTAATGGAGCGTTAAGATGAGAGTCAGCGCATAAATAAAGACCAAGCATCTCTCACCATTGCCAACAAGCGATGCGATGCCTTCAGCCTCAGGCCAGGGCGAAGTCTTGAAGAAACGGTCAGTCAACTTGTTCCAGCTGATTGGAAGCCAAACCAAATAAAGATAAACGGAACGCCTCCAAACATGCGCTCCTCAGCTGTCTCCATCATGGCTAAGAAAGGAGCTCACCTGTTCTCGTAGACATCTTGGATCTCGTAGATCTTCTGCTCGATGCTCTCGCTGGTAACCCGGCTGGACTGCAGCTCATAAACCTTCTGGTCGATCAAGTCGGAGATGGTTTTGTGGAAATACTGGAGGAAGTTCTTGATCACCTCTGGAATGACGTGGTAGGTCTGCTGCTCATACTGTCTCTCAAACGCAAGATCTGCTTTAGGGTCACCTGCAGACAGGATCACTTAGGGTCACTTAAAGTGGCTCTTTAGGTTTCTACTGCATTGTTGGATTTGGTGGATCTCAGCCACCTGCCTTAGTGACTGAGATTAAACTAATGCTGTGTTCAGACTGCATGTAGCAGAAGCAGCTGCTTTATTTTTGATGCTTGTACAATTTTAGTTCTGACGTGTGGCTAAAGCATCTTTGCTGCTCTAGCTGCGCGGTCGAAAAGTGGGTCTGATGCGCGTTAACTACCCTATCCTTTCTTTAACCGGAACAATGGAGGATGAAATCGACATTTGCTCTGTTTATTTAAATTAATAATGCTACATTCATACTGTAAGCAGCAAAAAAGCTTCTGTTTGACGCGTGTCAAGAGCATCTTTGACACTCCTAAAGCGCATCCAGTAAAGAGTGTTCAGACGTTTAGGCTGCTCCTGTGTTAAATGGCAGAGAGCAGCTTTGCTATATTTTTTGTGATCAGTGGTTTAAAAGTAGTTTTTAATGTTTTTAAGTGAAAAAGTCCCGAAAATGTCATCTGTGCAGTCAGTTTATCCAGATTACCAGCCTTTTTTCAAATATTATTTCTTTCGGAGCCGCCCAAACCCCCGTACAGCGGTGGAGCTCTGTCCCTGGAAATCCCGTTCAACAGCAGCCTCCGGCCCGGTCGTCTCTCTGCAGTTTTTTCGCTACTGTTCGCAACGACTGGAAGGAGATGTTAGTGTTTTTCACGTACGTAATCCAAACTGCAGGCACAAGGATAATAAAATAGAAAATTTTTTGCCGCCAGGTTTTGACATTTTAAGTTAATTTAGGCATTAATTCATTGTTTCATGGGATCATAGCGCTCTGCATCCGCAGTGCTGTGTCTGGGTACGTTCACACTGCAGCCTGAAGTGACCCAAATCCGATTTCTTTTTTAGCCCATATGCATTTGATCTTTTCACGACAGTCTGAACAACACAGATCCGATTTTTTCCAATGCGACCCAGGTCGCTTGACTATGTGGTCCTGAATCAATACGTACCCAATCTTTTCAGACACAGTTCGCATTCATCCGACCTGAACGCCATTAATACCAGACAAAGGTTACTATTCTGCGTCTTGCTATGAAGAAGCAGCAAGAAAAACAACAACCATGGCAGACAATGATGCAGAAAGAACGCTAGATGCACCCCCCGTTTACGTCCGTAAATATAGATCATGCTGGCCTGTGATGTCATTGCTTCCTTTACTGTGCATGCAGGACACCTAAGTTGTATCAATGCAATTCACACAGGAGATCACATTCAAGTCGCATATATTTGGCAATGTGAACGGCAACGCAAAGAAATAGTTTTCACCAAAAAAAATCGGAATTGAGCATCAAGGCCTGCAGTGTGAACGTAGCCTCTGTCTCTCAGATCAGCTTCTCTGATTGGTTGATGTGGCGTGTCGAGTAGGAAAAGTTAAATTTCTCCAACTCCAGCAGCTGCTACTTTTGAAGCGCCTCAAGAGTGTCAGAAGCTCATGAGCTGCTCCTTCTGTTCAAAACGTGCTGCAGGACCTTTTGCTGCGCCTTGATGTGTCAACATTTGACTTTGCATCTAAACCAGCTGCTTCTGCAGCATGAGGTCTGAATCATAACACCTAATCAGATCTTTTAAAAGTTTATAGGTACGTGTGTGAAGTTAGGAGATTTAAAATTGCTGCAAATTGGCTGATTATACTTACATTGAATTAAATGTTCCAGAAATTCCTTTTAGAATCATTTTTCATGTCATTTTATATAACAATTAATGGTTTTAAGAGTTTGGATTATTTTTAAATTGAAATAATCTTCTCAAATGCATACCTAATTGCAATCAATTAATATATACTGTGAGTCAAAATTTGTGATTACAATACAAATAAATAAATAAAACTAGTTATCGATTTTTCAATGGATTTAAATCCTAATTTGACACAAGCTGCGTGGCATTTCAAACATGTGCTCATAAATAATGTGCAATAGAAGTATATTTACCTGTGTGCAGATCGTAGTCATTTGAGTAGGCGTAAGGATCGTACTGTGGAGAAAAATGTTTTTGTTTTTTTTAAATATATGACCATTTTTCTGATGCTGTAATATAATCTGTCATTTTATTACAGTAATAAGGAAACTGCTCTATTCAACCATCATAAACCAGTGTTAAAAGCAAATCATTTAATATATTTAACACAAACTGCTTAATAAATAAATAATAAACCACTCTCGGGCTAGCTAGCATGGCTGAATGAGCTAGCACTGAAGCTATGTGCTAATCGGCATGTTGAAACGTCCAAAAAAACTACAAAAACGGTTTTAAAGTATCCTGAAAATAACACGGATACTTACTTCTTCCTCTTCATGGTACGACATTATGGTGTATATCAAACCAAAGCAGTATATTAATAAAAAAGCAGGCCAACAGCGTGACCCAACTAGCTAACGCCGCTAAACCACGCAGCAGGCGCCGGAGACGGAGGGAAGCGGAAGTAGGTGTCATTGCGTTTGGAGGAAACCGAGCCGTGGAGCATTATGGGAAATAGAGTCCGTTCTCTGGATTCCACTGATTGCTGCTGAGGCCAATTAAACTCTTTAAACAGTTTAATATCACTGATCTCTATTTATTCACTGGATTGCTTATTGATAATTTTTTAAGGACTTCCAGGGGCGGAGCTAGATCGGGGGCCACCCTACCATTTATTCCACATAATACTGAATAATACTGACAGTGGCAGCAGTAATACTCTCAATATTCAAAGCATTTTAATTTTTTCATAGATTAACAATTACCTGACCACAAAGACACTGTGGTTATTTATACACATCAATATAATAACATTAAAGATGATAAGTACAGAATTCTTGCTCTTTTCACACTAGATTTTGTGTTATATGAGGTAAAGAGAAAATGCAAGCCAGTCTTCAGTTAAATAATAAGTAAATAGCTATTCTAATAAAAACTTAGTAAATAAACATTTTTTGTAGATATTAGTACTTGTGAATATCAATTTTATGTAGAATGATTATTGATAAAAGTAGGTAAGTAATGACAATGGAAAAGATGTTCGATCCAGAACTCAAACCTAAAAGAACTTTATCCACCATACCTTTAAGTAGATGAATGTTTAAATACTGTATATGCGTCTATTTTTTTTAGCAAAGGCTGCAGGAAAGTACAGTTTGTCTTTATTTGGAAAAATATGGATGTTGTGGTTGTTCATTTTCCTGTTGGATCAGCATAGATTGACCCTAAGGTTCTGGTGCTGATCCGCTTTTGGCCACCCTTCAGCGTACATTGGTTATTGCCTAGCCACCCTTATAAAAATGTTCTGGCTACGCCTCTGCTTAAGACTTTTAACATAAAGATAAAATAATCACTTTGACACACTCTGGCTGTTTCATGGCATCAGTAGATTACTATAACATGATAAAAAATAGGCACATCACATTGCATAGTCAGTATGAAGCTAATAAAGTCTATAAATCATGCAATATAAATAAATATACAAATCCATTACAACAAAATTCATGTGTTAATGGAGCACAATAATACAGATGTGCCAAAAGTGCTAAATTGATGATGTACATGTAATAGACATGTACTGACATCATTTCTTTTTTTTTTTTTTTACAAAAAGACTGAATTACAAGTAAATGTCTGTTAATGCTGCAGTATTTTCCTATTTGCAAATTGTGCATGCATGATGCCTTATACTTTTATGCCGTGGCTGTGAATTAGCCTTTTAAGAAATGTTTGAGTTGCTTTTTTTCGTCAATATAACATGCAATATATTTCAGCACATGACTTTTACAGATGAGAAATATACCAAACACTACAAGAACGACAGCATCATCCATTGAATTAAAAATTACTACATTGACATTTCACAGTTATTACTTGCTATTTAATCTATTTTCCATTCTCTAGCATTAGACACAATGTCAAAATATCTTCCAGTCAGTCCGAGATAGCCAGATTAAGGTTACCCTACATACTATATATGGATTTTGTTGGTTAGTTCATCCACTGTCTGTGAAATTTCATGTGAAACGTCTTTTCACAGGTGGAAAACTGCTTATTTTGAGTTGGGAACCCAATATGGCAGCCGGTGGCTTCACTTTTTTCTAGCTATCAACAATACAGTGAATTAATACAGATCAGTTTTCAATATCCATCCTTCAAAGCCTAATAGCGTTTGTTTTAGACCACTGATAGCTGTGGGAAAAATGATTCTCTGAACATTTTCGATCTGAATGAGCATGTTTTTCATTACATTTCTAATTATTAAAAAAAAAAAATTTGGGGATGGCATTGAATAAACTGAATTAAAGTTAATAATGTCATGTATAATTTTGTCAATATTTAAATAATGCATTAAATACATGATTTATTACAAGTAACAACATTTTCTTACTATATTTTAAAAGCTATAATATGTTGGGTTTAGTGTGCAGTGGCTGTAGGCCTACATGCTATCTCAGTCAGGTTGATTGGTCTGCTGTTGACCTGCTGTGGGCTTTAGCTACTAAACGCATCAATCGGATGAGCCGTCTTCACTATGTGTCAATGACTCTAATTACCTAAACAATTGTATATGGATAGCCTATAACAGATAAGTAATTCAAACAATTTTAATATGTAAGGATTTATTAGATTTGTAGATCACTTATTGGCACAGCTCTATAATTTTAGATGCATATATTTCTTAATAAATATGTGCTATCAAACTGTAATTCTGCAGACTTTACTAATTAAATAATTAAAAAAAAATCCTAATGTATTAGTATGTTGGACGAGGAAAAACTGCTTAGAATTACACAGTCAAGCTTTAATTCTGGGGGTCTAGACTTAGACAACTTTTAAAGTCATTTTGTGTACATAGGGTGTATACAATATGAAATTTCGTTTAGTACATCTTTTCAAAAAGTAAATGAACATTTATATTCGATAAAGTGCAGCAGTGATTGAATGTAAACAGTATAGGAGAAAAAAAACATGGTGCAAAAAATGGTATATAAAAGTTCAGAGCACTAATATATATATATGTATATATATATATATATATATTTACGTATATATATATATATATATATATTTACGTATATATATATATATATATATATATATTTACGTATATATATATATATACATATATATATACGTATATATATATATGTATATATATACATATATATATATATATACATATATACGTATATATATATATATATATATATATGTATATATATACGTATATATATATGTATATATATACGTATATATATATGTATATATATACATATATATATACGTATATATATATATATATATATACATATATATATATATATATATATACATATATATATGTATATATATATGTATATATATATGTATGTATATATATACTTATGTATATATATACATAAGTATATATACTTATATACATAAGTATATATATATACGTACATATATACTTATGTATATATATATATATACATAAGTATATATACTTATATACATAAGTATATATATATACGTATATATACGTATATATATATACGTATATATACGTATATATATATACGTATATATATATACGTATATATATATATATGTATATATATATGTATATATATATATATATATATATATATGTATATATATATACGTATATATATATACGTATATATATATATATGTATATATATATGTATATATATATATATATATATATATATATATATATATATACGTATATATATATATATATATATATATATATATATATATATATATATATATATACATACGTATATATATATATATATATATATATATATATATATATATATATATATATATATATATATATATATATATATATATATATATATATATATATATATATATATATACACATTTATATAGTCATTTTTATATATATAAATGACAATAAAAGTTCTTTTGAATTGGCTCTGTCAGCCACTCCTCAAAATGACCGGTAGGTGGCGCTACAGCAGCAGGTTGGTGTCTTGTGATGCTTGGCTAAATGAGGACATGTTCAGTTTTTCTAGTTTATTATTTTTACTTTTTGTTTCCACCTGAATATTTAACATTGCTTGCATGAAACAAACCCTGGATTAAATCTGGGCTGGATTAGATCAGATAAATCACCAGAAAACATTAGATAGATTGTATGTTGTTTTTTTGTTGTTTTTTGGATAACTTTTCTATATATTTTTTAAACATTTGAGCAGAGCAGCTTCCCTTTGCGACAATTAATGGAAACTGAGATTCCAACGGATACAATCCAGACAATGAGTGGTGAGTTTTCTTTTTTATTTATTTATTTGTCTCTACTGTCTAAAAACAATAATTATATTTTATTAATTAAACCTTATAAAAGAGTCTTGAGGAAAATGCACACTGTACAAAAATAATGAAACCGTTTTTGGCATTTATTTAATAATATTTAGTTACTTTAACATATTTATTTGATGTCAGCAGGGAAGGACATAAAACAGTTTTGTTAAAGTGACTAAATATGATTAAATAGATGCTAAAAGCGTTTGCATTATTTGTTTTCCCGTGCATTTTTGGATGAGTGGGATGAAAGCAGAGGATACCTGACGTGTTTGACGCGCCTACCAGCATCAAACCCAAGTACCTCCAACCTGCCCACCGGCTGCGCAGCTGCCTGCATCCCGATAAGGAATCTCCTCCACAGAATCAAGTATGGAGGGAAAGGGGTGTGGAAGCTGACTCTGAAAAAGGAGAAAAGAGAGAGAGAGGGGGAAGACACCAGGGGAGGGGGAAAGGTCAGGGCTGCGGGGGGGTTTATTACCCTGGCAGCAATAAGGAGAGATTCTCCAGAAGCGGTTTGGCAGAAGAAAGCAAGGAAACGGAGCGAAACAAACCATCAGTGCGTCTCTGTTCAACGCAGGTACTTTCCCAAAGAGGCAGAGTGGATGTTTGGCCTTTTTTGATCGCTTTTCTTTCCGTCCATTTTTTGTCTCGTACTGCGGTGGAGCGCAGAGGATTTTGGACCGTGCGTAATTGTGCAGAGAGTTGATCGTTGCGCTGCGTCAGGATGCGCGTCTGGCCGCTTCTGGCTCTCCTCTGCCTGATGTGCGCAGGACGCGCTCAGAAGTTCTCCGCTCTCACGGTATGAAGCAGCAATAGCCTCATAGTCTTATCCTCTATAAGAACAATAATGAATGGAATAAAAAGAAACGAAAAGATTTGATGTTTATGAGTTACAGCTGATCTAGAAAAGCTTTACATACAGCTAATGGAGAAACAAGGAGGCTAAATAATAGCCATCTTTCCTTGCATTATACAGTTTATTTGCTCAGCGGTTATTTAGGAGAACTTTGCATGGATTACTGCCTCAGTGATGTGTAACAGGTAGGGAGAGTTAGCTGACAAGTCAAGCACAGTAATGTTAATCAAAGCTGTAGTTTTGGCAGTTTAGGTAGGTACCAGTCCTGTTGGAAGGGAAATCACACTGCAAGAAATTTAAATCTAAATAAGTCATTTTTTTTTCTCAAATAAGTGCATTTTTTCTTGAATTAAGTAAGCAATGGGGACGCTGTGCCAATGGAACAAGACAATTTACATTTAAAACAAGAAAAAACAATTACATTGTCTTATTTCAAGTGCATATTATCTGATTATCTTATTTTAAGAGTAAAAATACTCATTCCATTGGCAAACAATGTTATTTACCTACTCAAATTAGGGGTAAACAAGGATAAATTGAGGAAATGTTTACTTATTTCTAGATCATTTTTGCATTGCAGCATCTTAGTAAAGCTAATCAGCAGAGGGGAACTTAAAGTTCACTAAGCAACAATCTAGTTCTCTCTTCCCTCTGCACAGGCAGGAAACTTCTGATGTTTGTCTGGTGGGTTTTGCTCTTGCAGCATGTTCTCCATCTACATTTAATTCAACTTAATTCAGTTTATTAATATAGCGCCAAATCACAACACATGTCATCTTAAGGCACTTTGCATTTCACCAGATCCTGCAGCCAAGTTGATTCACAGTTTTATCTAAGGAAAACCAGTTGATTGCATCGACTCGTTGACTCAAAGGCAATCCCTCACACTAATAATGCTTGTAGCGACAGTGGAGAGGAAAAACTCTATTTTAACAGGAAGAAACCTCCAGCAGAACCAGGCTCAGTGTGAGCGTCCATCTGCTGAGGCCGACTGCACTGAATAAAATCAAAATTTAGATAAGTAATTTTTTCTTAAAATAAGTGCATTTGTTCTTGGATTGAGGAGATAAAAGAGACATTTTGCCAGTGGAACAAGACAATTTAGATTAAAAATAAGAAAACGCATTTGCATTATCTTATTTCAAGTGCATATTATCTCAATATCTTATTTCAAGAGTAAAAATAGTCATTCCATTGGCAAATCATCTCATTTACCTGCTCAAATTAAGGGAAAATAATTTAAGAAATTTCTAATTATTTCTAAATCGTTTTTCCAGTGTGGGGTTTAAGGAGACAGAAGCAGAGATACAGAAAGAAGCAGAGATACAAAAGGCAACTGTAAAAGGCGGCCTCGTCCAGGAATTAATGTCTCTTTAAAGGTCTAAAGATGCTTTTGCTTTACAATTAGGCTGAAGCTTGAGCTACACTTTTTCCTTCCACTAAACTTTTTATTAGAGTACTTGGATACAGCTTTCTGAACAACCAGCTCCCTAAACGATGATCATTTGCGGTTTATGATGTCTGCTGGTTTGCTTTAAAGTGGATAGTGCTTTCCCATGAACTATAAGCCATGATCATAGTTGAAGATTTTGATTGAAATCCCTATTTCTGAAAAACAGAATTAGCTGTAATCCACTATCATCTGTATGTACAAAAATACAGAACACATATTACTCTGAGTGTCATATGGTGTTATATTGAAGATATCATCCAAGGGCAATTAGTCATCATCAGAAACACTACTTTGCATATGAAATGTAAAGATCCTTACATTTGAAACAATATAAATCAAGTTGCAGGTTTACTAACAGGTTGCAGGTGAAAATGGAAACAGAATAATTAATCAATTAGATTATACAAAGCCAACAAAATAAAAAAAGAAGCTGTCATGTAGAATTTTACATTAGTTTCAATATAAAAATGTTTCAGAAATGCACTATAGTTTTATATATACATAACTGTTTGCTTTGATTCATGTTTAGAAGCCAAAGAATGGCCACCCTTCATCTTGCACTGCCGTCAGCAGAGGCAGATAGAGCTGCAGCGGCGCCCCTCCTTCTTCGCACCCCTTCCCATAACAGAGCCACAAACAGCCACTTCCCCAACAAAGCAAACTCTTCAAAAAGCTGATTTTTTAACCATTATTTAAACTTTCAGAAAATTATTAGCAGAACAAAAACATTGAATATAGCAGGGGTAACCAATTAATAATCAGAGGGGTCCGAATAAAGAAAAGCATCAACCAGTAAAGGTCCAGAGACTTTTTTAATTAAAATCCGTTACTTTAAACAAAATTTAGCACTGAAATAAAATTAGGTTTTTATACATCCATTTTATACATTTACTTTTTACATAAAAAAAAAAAAAAACTTTCCATTTTAAGATCAAAAGTGTTTTTTGAAGTAGAGAACAGCAATCGTTCAGTTTGGTATATAGAAAATTTCCAGATTTACATATTTTATAAAACACCTGAAATGACCGTTTGTTATATTTCTTTGTTTTTTCTGTCTTAATGTTGGCAGTGGGCTTTATGCTGCCCTGCAAGGCTTTAAACCTGGATTTGAATGGAGACTAAGCCATTCTCAAGGTGCTCATTTTGAGCCTGGATCCAGATTTATTTTTGATTCTGTTCATGGTGGAGAATCCTGCTTCACAGCAGCAGGTTGAGCCAAACATCCTCTAAATGTGCAGGGTCATCTTTGAGACCGCCATTTCACTTTTCTTTCACCAGTTCACCGCAGTTCTTCCAGCAGTCCACACTTTCTCTGCTCTCTTTTTCTCATCGTCTTCTCCTTCTTTCCCATCGCTCGGCTTGCCACAGGTTTGCCTGCTGTGTCTAAAAGTAGCAGCAGCAGCAACCCAGACTGACAGCTCATTGGCTCATTTGGATCACGTGCAGCCTGGAGCCGGACGCTCCAGATGGCTTTACCGTATTAACAGGAGAAGCAGCACAAGTAAATTTAGACACTGTCGTCGAACAACATGCGCTAATTTCTAAATGTTTAAATCAGGTAGGGTCCTGATTAGCCAGCAGGTGGATCCGGATCTGGACTATATCTGGACTATAGTGTTGTATTACATTAATAAAAAAAAAAAAAATAAATAAAATAAAAAAGTTAATTTTTAGATGCTAGCTTCAGATATATATTGGTATAGACAGATATATACAAACACTAGCTTTATCTGTTTCTAATGATGTTGTAAAGAACTCCTGTTTAGTGGAAAAACAGCTTACTTAAAACTTTTTGTACAATCAGTCCAGATACTGGTGAAGATTCTCAGTCATCCAGGTCATAGTCATTTAAAAAAAAAGTTAAAAAACAATCCACTGGACTTTGTTTCCAAGTTTGAAGACGTTTGGATTCCCATCCAGGAACCTTTTTCAATTCAAAGTGTCAGAAATAGGATTAAGTTCGAGGCTTCCTGGATGGGAAGCGAAATGTCTTCAAACTTGGAAACAAAGTCTAGTGGATTGTTTTGTTTTTTTTCACCTTTTTTTTTTAATCAGTACAGATTTACCCTGGAAAACAGTCTCCTTTCCTATAATATAGCAGAATTGAAGCTGTAAATCAGATTCCAGCGGTACCATTAAGGGCGGATTATACTTCTGCATCTGCACACATCAAATGTCGCTTGCATCTGGTCGCAAACCAGTTTCGCTGCTATGCCTATGCAACGTCGTTCTGGAATTACGAGGGACGCACAGCAGGGGGAGCCTATTTGAGAACTCACGAGAACTTCGGCGGATGGTGACGAGAACTTCTTCGGCGGCGCCGGTGGGAGTTTTTATTTTCCAAAACAACATGTCTGAGGCATCGTACAAGTAGTTGTACTTCCGAACCTCCTCGATCAACCTTTTGTCGCGGTTATCCGTTGTTGTTATCACTCCTCGGTTTTTTAAAAATGACGTGCCCCAGCACCAAATCGAGAAGGACGACCACACAGACAGCCGGAAAGGCATACCAAGGACCAATCCCATCTGCTTTTTGTTTGCGCCCTTCCGCTTGAGGTCTGCGTGGGTTTGCGACGATCCGACGCGTAGTCACGATTTTTTTGAGGTGCGCGACAACGGTTGGACAACCTCTGCGCGTGGGGCGTGGTCACGCACAGAGACAGATTTGACGGCTGCAGAGGCTGTGCGTCAGAAGTATAAATTGGCCTTTATTCTTTACACTGATCCCCGATCAGCTGTCGCTCCACCAGCTGTGCTGCCCTGTGTGGAGAGCCATAGTACCCATATGAAAAAGCTACTCTGTCTGTAATCTTAGTTAAGATTCAAATTTAAAAAGCTGCTTTTTAACCATTATTTAAACTTTCAGAAAATTATTAGCAAAACAAAAACATTGACTATAGCAGGGGTAACCAATTAAAAATCAGAGGGGTCCGAATAAAGAAAAGCATCAACCAGTAAAGGTCCAGAGACTTTTTTAATTAGAATCCGTTACTTTAAACAAAATTTAGCACTGAAATAAAATTAGGTGTTTATACATCCATTTAATACATTTACGTTTAACATAAAAAAATTGAAAATTTTTTCATTTTAAGATCAAAAGTGTTTTTTGAAGTAGAAAACAACAATCGTTCAGTTGTTATTGACAGAAACCATGGTCAATTCGACTAATTCAGAAAGAATTGTCAAAACCACTGACCGAAACAAATTTCTACACAGGATAGTTCTATAAACTGTTTCTATGGGTTCTTTGTCTACCACTGTGCAACAGAAGTAGGTACCACAGATCCACAGGTTGGGCTTTTTATTTACTGTTTCCTTGTCTGCTTCCCTGTCCTCTGAACTCCACAGCTCAGGGGCTGAGCAGCTGGTGCAGAGTAGCTCCGCTCCACATGGCATTGTTTACAGCGACTGGACGCCGGCAGCCTGTCCGTGATATTTTCCATAAAATCAACAGAAATGCTTTTTGAGACGGCTGAGATTTCATTGCCATAATCAAGTTCAGGTACGGTGCCAAAGAAGGCTTAACAGGGAGAGGAATGTGCACAGTCAGAGCCCCCCCGATCCACCGGCTGATGTGGCAGCCACCTCCACATTATTTATGGTTTACATTAAGACGTCCAAGAGTGATTAACCTGTAGGTAAAAAGTTTGAAATCCTCTCTGTGACAGCGCTCTGAAGCTGTGGAATGTGGGAGGAACCGTTTCACCAGGCCAATGCTCCTTTAAAATTGATGCACACATTTAATCACACTAAATCTGCTGATGGTGTATGTGTGTGTGTTGGTTTATCATGATTTCTTCTTTAAAAAGGAGTTAGAGCATTTTTCAGGTCATAAAGCGGTCGCCATGGAGCAGATGTGTTTGCGGCGTATCTCAGCGCATCCAGCATGCTGGTTCGGAGAGCTACAAAAAATGAGAAGCATCCATCCCTGTTTATTTACATGTTGGAGTGATATCTGTGTCCGGATAATATGTCTCCAGTTGGGGAGATGAAACCCTGCCTCATTAAAGAGGCGTAAAACTTTATTTTTAACAGGGTTATGACTTTTTGATTCCTGGTTTCATGTGCATTTCTCTGTAGAGGTTTGTTGTTTGAAATAGTTTGTTAATTTGTTTGGATGTTTTCCAGGATTCTTAATGTAAGAGAGTTTATTCCATAGGAAATGAGAGTAGAAAATGAGGCAGAAGAAGAAAAAAAAGCTACTTTAAACCTGATATTTAGTGCCTTGGATTCATAGTATTCATAACTCAGAAGCTGTTCCATATTTGCGTCTCATTACAGCCACAACATTCTTTGTTTTTATTGGGTTTTTAATGAAACAGTTCTCTTTTTCTTATAGATTTTAAATTGGGTTCAGGCCCCCTGAGTCATTGCTTCAAATTAAATCTAACTTCAAACACTCTTAGAAGGGTGAGTTTTTCAGACTGGAAGAGCATCTGTGAACATCAACTTTCCACACTTTTTTGTCCAGGATTGGTCTGCAGTACGGTTCTGATATTAATATTGCACTATGGCTGACAACCATTACCTGCTGATAAATGTGTTATATATTTTCCTACCCTTTGGTTAAATCTGAAACAGCAACTGCAGTACTGACATTGCTTCTCTGCTTCAGCTGCATCACTACCACTTTTACTAGTGTTGCGCCGATGCCATTTTTTGGCCCCGATACCCGATACCTGGCTGTACAGTATCGCCCGACTCCATACTAATACCATCTGTTGATGGTTGATTGATGTGTGTGTGTGTATATATATATATATATATATATATATATATATATATATATATATATATATATATATATATATATATATATGAAGAACTGCATACTACTTGGATATAAAATAATTGCCATCATGGCTTTTTCAAGCTGCTGCCTACCTTTGTGAAGCAGGAAAAAGACTAAAACAAAGTGAATCCAGTAGAACTTTTTATTGCCTACCTGGAATGGGTGACAATAGTTGAATAAACTTTTGGCTCTCAAAATGGTATCGGTGCCCTATTTGTTGGTACTCGCCGATACCGATACCACCGTTTTAGTGCTGGATCGGGGCGCCGCCCGATACTGGCATCAGTATCGGTGCAACACTAACTGTGACATGACCTCAAACACAAAGAGCACCTACATGAATAAACATTTTTTTGTTATTTTTCGAATTTTACTTATCCATCCATTATCTGATACACTTGGGGTCCAGCTGTCAATGGGCAAGAGGCAGGGTACACCCTGGACAGGTCACCAGTCCATCACAGGGCAACACAGAGACAAACGGGACATTCAACCATTCCTAACTGTCATGTTTTTGGACTGTGGGAGTAAGCCAGAGTACTTGGAGAGAACCCACGCATGCTCAGGGAGAACATGCAAACTCCATTCAGAAAGAATGGGAATCAAACCCAGAACTGCAAGGCTGCAAGGCATCAGTGCTACCCACTGCGCCACTGAGCAGCCCCAATTTGACTCATCAATACAACAAATACGATATGTAAAAACAAAAAAAAAGGCCAACATCGGCCATATCAAATTTCAGAGATGGGCGGTTTGGAGCCAACAAGTCATCTCAATGCCATGTGTTCTTCTGCCCAGCAGCTGAACCAGGTGAGTCCAATCTGTAGTGTGAACAAACCTGCGCAGGTTGAACTCACCTGATTAGTGGCTGAGCGGAACAAACACATGACATAGAGGTGACTTGTTGGCTCCAGATCCCCCATTTCTACCAGTGTCATTGTAATTCCTCCAGGTACCAACAGACAGAAGTGGCATTCTCAACTGAAGCATTTATTGAATCCATATTAACTAAAAACAAAGACAAGACAACAATTAACTTAATAAAAGTTAAGACACCTAACAAATAAAAGTATTAATACAACATAAAATCAGGCAAAATAGCTACCTCAATGGCTATGTACCAAATAAGGAATTAGGAAAAGACTCTTCTTAACTTAAACCTTCATTTCAATGTCTATGTTTTTGCTTTTTGCCACAGATTACTTCTTCTTCTTACAAGTCTACTCTGGCACCACTTGAAGGGGTGATAGAATGATTCTATAGGGTATTTGGTCCTTAAGGTCTCTGAAAAGGGTGTGTAACATTGGTTGGGCTGAAAATGGCATATTAGCTGTTCTATGAGCCCTAATGCAAGCCTGGTTAAAAGCCCCAGAATGAAACGACAGGTTTTCTTCCTTTTATGGTATGATTATGAATATTTAGATGAGCTGTGCGCTGCTTGGTTGGTTTTCATGAGCGAAGCTGCTGAGCAAAGATGCATCATAGCAACAAGCACTCACTCACTGAAACATCAAATTGTTGCTATGGTAGGGTGACCAGACGTCCTGTTTTTCCTGGACATGTCCTACTTTTCATACCTAAAAAAATTAAGGGAATTTCAAAATCGTCCGGGATTTTGGTCGACTACAGTGCCGCACGGAGTCGAAACATACCGGGAACTCGAAACGAGCCGTCGGCTCCAGGGCTGGTCCAGGAACCCCGGGGGGAGTTCAGGGGGAGTTCAGAAACTCGGTTTTGCATTCTGTGACCCCTTTAAAAATCCTCATGACACATGTAGAAACAGAGTGGTGGCAGTTTATATATCATATATTCATCATCTGCATCGGTCCACTGTGACCAACCACCACACAGAATGATGCTACCACCAACTCGTATCCCCATACATGTATTCTTCCAGTTTCCCATGATCCTCCTGACTTCTTCTATCATTAATCCTTGCCTCTCCTTTATTGGGGGGCTCGAGGGAACATTATTTTCCATTAAATTTAAAAATCATGTTTTCCAAGGAAAACGTCAAGATGTAGCTTGCTAGACACTCCCAAGGTGTTCAGCGACCAGCCTGTTGACACTTCACACCTGTACAAAGATGCATTCTTTCTCTTGTTTCTTCATCATTGCCTCCTCTCAATGAACATTTTCTCCTCCACAATCGTTCTCTGATTGAGACAAAAGGCTCCTTAGAGGCTGAAACTTTCTCCCTTTTCCATAACGATGGAAACTTTGATCCCTTTCCTTGCATCAATGCAGGAAACCCCTGCTAAGGCCCTTTAACACATTAGCTGCAGCTCTCAGCTCCACTGACCCCTCAGGGTTTTGGTGTGAGACGCTTCACCAAGCGCTGGAAGCAGGGGCCTCCCAACCCACACGGCCCTCATCGGGCTACAATTGGCTCTCTGCTGGAGGCTTGCCTCTGCTGTACGCCTTTCAGCCCCACAATGCCTCCTGAGCTGGGGGTGGGGGTTGGATGGGGGGCTTAGGAATAGGATTTGATTTGAATGCCAGGGAAAAAAAAATTTCCCTCAAACTTTGCACGTCTGGTCGTCTTTCATTCATCTCTTGTTCGCTCGCCAACCTCTTGTGTTCTTTCAGCAGATGCAAACAGCATCTTCCAAAAGGATCCCACAAAGAAAAAAAAAATGAAAAGAAAAAGCAAAAAAAAGGAGAAAATGAGAGGCAGCTGTCTGGAAACAGACAAGAAAAGGATTTGGGAAGGTGATGAATTTGAGTCTCAATATGTGTCCTGTCTTGTATGGAGCTCTTTTATGATGAATTGGGGTGGAAGCTTGTGCTGTGTGTGGAAGCAGAGGCCATTCATCACTCCTCTCATCATGTTGCGGAGCACAGCGATGGGGCTAACTCTGAGAGGCTGGAATGAGACATCAGGGGAATGTCAGTCAGGGCCAAACATGCAAAGATCTACAGCAGACACCTCACTACACGAGGAAGAGCTTCTCAGCACTTCATCACTCCTAAAGGCTTTTTGTTCCGTCCCATTTTCACGTCTGACGTGTTTGTCCCACTTCAGCAGGACCGCTCCAATCGTTTGGTTATCTGATGGTAAACCTGGGTGGCGGATTCCACGGTTGGCTGATTTCACAGCATGCTGCGTTTTTTTCTAAGGCTGTGATCTCGGAGCTTTGTCATAACCCTGCAGGCCTTCTGCGCTCCGCTGTGCGCTCTATAGTGACCATTTAGCAGGACGCTGAGCTGCTGAAAGACTCTGTTTAGGTTGTCAGTCTGCTGGCCATCAGGGGGCCTGTTGCTGCTGTGCTGAGTGCTGGAGGGACACCACCAGACACACACACACATTCAGGGTGGCTTCTTTACAAAACACATCCCTCGGATGAAGGGGGAACTGGGAGACACAGAGGAGAATGGTGAAGAGAAGCCATGAAAAGAATATCATCCGGGTAAACTCTAAAGCAGGGTCAGAGACTATAGTGAATCACACAGAAAAAGCTAATAAATGCATTAACTTATATTTCTGTACACAATCCATTTAATAATGTATAAAAAGCCTGTAACCCCCCCCCCCCCCCCCCCCCCCCCCGACACCTGCATTGCAGTCTTTATCCTTGTTCAAATCCAAAATCAAAACCCACCTTTTAAAGAATGCTTCACTATGTTTTTTTTTGTTCCTTCCTGTTTGTGTTCTTTTAATGAAATAATAATAATAGAACTTTATTGATCTGACATTGGAGAAACTTAACTCTGCATTTAACGCTTCCTCTTGGGGAGCAGGGGGCTGCCATCGGGGGACGCCCGGGGAGCAGTGTGGGGTTAAGGGTTTTGCTCAGAGACCCAGAGTGGCAGTCTGTGGGAGTGGGCTCAAACTCAGAACCTCAGGATTGCAAGCTCTATCCCTAACCGCTAGGCCGCCACTCCCTTAATAATAATAATGTGTTATTATTATTTAATAAGCGCCTGGTATTTAAACGTTTAAGACGTGGTGCGTTTCTACATGGTTACAGCAGCGTGACAGACCTCATCTGTGGGACTCTGGGACTTCTACACATCTTAACCCACCTGGAGATTTTAAAGTTGTTATGATGTTAATCAAAACCCACATATTTATATTTATGATGGTAAAACAGGGAAGTTCTGACATCCCACTTAATGAACTGCTTTGCATGTTGAAATCATCTGAATTTCGTTATGGAGATTCTCTGGCTGGCTCGAGCGGTAAGTCAACCCGTCCTCCTAACAGGAAGCCTGGGTTCATATCCCAGCTGGGGGGAATGAGCTGCCAGTGTGGGTCCTTAGGCAAGACCCTTCATGCTAATGCTTGCTTTGGGGTTCCTTTGCAGTGGCGGTCTAGTGTGCTTGGAATCCTGAGGTTCTCCCACAGACTGCCACTCTGGGTACCTGAGCAAAGAGCCTTAACCCCACTCTGCTCCCCAGGTGCCACACAATGGCAGCCCACTGCCCCCAAGGGGATGGGTTAAATACAGAGAGTTAATTTTTCTTTGCTCTGTAATTGTGACAGTGTGATGACAATAAAAGCTATTGACCTAAAGATGTCAATCTGTTATTTTTATTTTCTTAACCATTTCCAGTTGTACTAGCCTTTTATTATTGCTCTGCCTGTAGATATGGACCAATTTAGGTGGGTAGCAGACAGTGATTTACTTTAATGGCATTCCCATCTCAGTTTCTGAGCCTCTGTGTTTCCTCACATTCGCTCCCCTGTTAATTTAATCCAGAACAAATGCTCTCACTTTGAAGGTTATCACGGCTTACATTTATTAATCATCACTTTCATTGCGTTAAAAGTTATATCTGAGGCTCTTTTCACACATCTTAGCAGGACCTCAGATGGAGATCACAGATGTGTTGAGAGGTGGAGGAAATATCGGTTACAGAGAAAATAACCCAAACATAATCAGTTACTGCAAGCTTGTTTTAGTTACTGTGACTCATATCTTTACACGATCTAGTTTGACTTCTAGAAAACATCAAACTTGATAGATTCTAAAGCCAAAAATAACAAAGATCTCCTTTTTTGGATATATAAAACAGACATCTGTACGCACCTTAAAATATGAACCTGCGTGTTGATTTTTTGTCTTTGTAAGACATATTTAAAAGCTGATATGCTTCTCCTCATAAAAGGGGACTTTTTTATGCCTCTCAGCTAAAATCCCTCTTGGCTTCTCCTCCGATGTGTCTGAACGAGCCTCTCCACTCTGATCCTTCCAACAGGAAGATTTATGAGCAGGGCTGTAGAACCCCCCCCCCCAACAGGCCCAGGGCGACTCAGCCTCCTCTCCCAGGTGCATGCAGCCCTGCAGACATACCTGTCAACTTGGGGAGCAGGGGTGCAGATGGGGGAGGCACCCACCGAGCCTCATCTCTCCCCTCCCATTTGTAAAATGTCAGACACTACAAATTTTCCTTTTATTGGTGATGATCCGGCCCTCCTCCTGGAACTTTGACTTCTCGGATTCTGACTGAAGTTCAGTATTTTTGCCGCTGACGCCCTTGTTCCTGCCTCAGATCGATGCCTGCGCCTGAGGGGGAGAAACACAGGGATTGCTTTTGTGCGTTTGTAGCAGGTTGAATGAGGAAGGTTTTGCTGAAAACGGAACAAACATTTCCCGGCACAACAGAAAGAAAAATGGAAACTGTCTTCCTAAGAAGGGAAGAGAAAGCATCGCATTTATCTCTGAATGTGAGTGCACCTGTGCTGGCACAGGCGCAGGGTTGGGTGACCCAGTTCATTAGTTCTCCAAAGTAAATGTATCACACAAACGCTGCTCACAAAGCCCGGTTATGTGTGGTTTATTCAGTCTTTTATTTATTGCGGCAGTCACAGCTCGTTGCCACCCCCTTCACCTCGCTATCTCTCTGCAGACACAATGGTGGCATTGATGCACGTGATCCAAAGCGTTCAGCCGAGGGTTTCTGTCCATGTTTCTCCTTTCATGGCTGAGCAGTACATCTTAAGGAGCGAGGCCAGGTGAATACCTGTGCAGGTGTTTGCACAGACAAAGACTAGCGGATATGTCTGTCAAGACCCCTGCAGGACCGCAGGAAAAAAATAAAGCCTGGCTGCATTTGTTGACTTTGCTTTGCACTGATTGATTTGTGCTTCCTTGTGTTATTTGGAGCTGGAGATATTTTCCTTTTCAACTCTTAAGAAGTAGGCGGCAGTTTTGCAAAGTTTTCCAATGGCTTTAGATCTACAGGTGCATCACAATAATTTAGAATATCATTAAGAGGCTACTTTCTTCTTAGTAGCTGTTGTGTATTTAGATGTATTACACACAGAGGCATACATTTTCAAGTATTTCTTTCTATTAACTCTGACGAAACCCAAAACACATTTTTTCAGAATGTTAGAACGTATCAAAATCAGTAAAAATAAACATTAGTGTGGGTTTTTTATCCACTCTATATATGATTGGACTAATATTTTAAACTTAGATATGTTTATGTTTCATTCCTATCTTTTGTAAATTCCTTAAAGTCTTTTTGTTGAAGACTTCAAAGATTCTGCACTGCCAGAAATTTAAACCTCATTAATAATATTTTCTAAAAATAAGTGCATTTTTCTTGAATTGAGGCAGTAAGTGAGACACTTTGCCAATGGAACAGGACAATTTACATTTGAAATGAGATTTCAAGTCTGATTTCAAGTGCATAATATCTAATTATCTTATTTTAAGAGTAAAAATACTATATCCATTGGCGCATAATGTTATTTACCTGCTCAAATTAAGGCTAAATACACATAAAATGAGACATTTTTAATGATTTCTATGTCATTTTTGCAGTGTGAGCTTACTGCCTCTCAGAAACAGTTATTTTTTTACATAGTTTCTCATTCGCTCTTTTCTTACTTTTACAGTTTCTGCGTGTGGATCAGGATAAGGAGTGCAACATGGATTGCACCGGAGCTCCTCAGAAACCCCTGTGTGCCTCTGATGGCCGAACCTTCACATCTCGCTGCGAATTCCTCCGAGCCAAGTGCCGCGACTCCCAGCTGGAGGTCAGCCGAGGGCCGTGCAAAGGTCAGGTCACGAGTCACGCTTCAGCGATGCCCGGTGATCTCAAACACCGGGGGGTTAGAAGGTTCTGACTTAAATTCATTTCAGCATAATTGAATCTTTGAGTGCTAAGAACACTAGTGGGTTTGACACTGAGAGAGTGGGTGGTTGGAGGGGAGAGAGGGGAGGGGGACTTCAGCCTGGATGGGTTTTGAATCAGATTTTTTTTTATTACAAATGAAACTAAATTGTTTTCAGTAAACAATTTTACTGTTTTAAAAATTATTGAGTAAAAATTAGTGTTGCGCCAATGTCATTTCTTTGGCCCGATACCGATATTGCCATCATGGCTTTGTCAAGCTGCTGCCTACCTTTGTGAAGAAGGAAAAAAAAAGACTAATACAAAGTGAATCCAGTAGAACTTTTTATTGTCTACCTGGAATGGGTGACAATAGTTGAATAAACTTTTACCTCTCAAAATGGTATCGGTGCCCTATTTGTGTAGCCTAGTGAGACCATCCTGATCTCGCAAATTTTTGAAGATTTCACTCGCTAATGAGTCTGGAGACTCTCCGTTGAAGAAAATTTGGAGCCGTTCACCAAACCAACGTCCAATCAGCGTTGGCTTTGAGGCGGGTTGAGGTGTGACGCAACGAGAAGCGCGACAGTTCAGTCTAAAGAACATGGCGGCTTCAGCCGATGAAACTAGCTTAGCGTGGCTATCCAGCAAGTTTTATCGGAATTACAGAGTATTTCTTCACTGAAAGAAGAGCAAAACACTGCTCTGGAGGCTTTTCTCAGAGGAAAAGATGTTTTTGCTCTTCTCCCGACTGGTTTCGGCAAGAGTAGCCTGGCTTGTGGTTGTGTTTTCGTCGTCGCTCTGTTAGTACGTCATATGCTTCGTTGATCTGATTGGTTTATTTGGCCCGTCTATCACCAACATAGGCCAATCAGCTAACCAGTATTTTCGCCCCTTCCCAAATTTACTGCAACGGAAGGTTTCCAGATGGATATGCGGAGCAAATCCAGCAAATCCATCTGGCGGAGTCAGGTTACTATTTGTGGGTACTCGCCCATACCGACACCACAATTTTAGAGCTGGATCGGGGCCCCGCCCGATACTGGTATCGGTATCGGTGCAACACTGGTAAAAATATAATAAATTGTGGAAAGGTTATTCAATTTTAAGTAAATTCAATCCCTTTTTAATACAACAGCTATAAACGGGCAGCACAGTGGCACAGTGTGGAGCAAGGCTGAACAATTTTGCCAAAAACATAAAAAAAATTGCAGTTATCTTAAACCAATATTGCAATTGTGATTTTATTTTTATTTTCCCTTGCATTAACCAAAATCCTGGTAATGTTTCACTACAGGGTTTCAGTTTTTTCCAGACCTGGAATGTTTGAGTCCAGATTCCTTTTTTTGCAGGACTTTACTGTAACCTTTTGTCAAGAAGTGATAAATTCTACTTGCATGCATGAATTTGCATGCTAGCTGCACTTCTCTCTTTCCGTCTGCGTGGTAGCGAACCCACTTTATGCAAATTACCACCAACTAACGGGCTGGAGGGATAAATGTAGCTATTTACGCTTTTAAATTTTATATGGTCAAAATTGATTGGCCCTGCAATTTTTTTTATTGCAATTATATTGCTAATGCAAGTAGTTGCCTAGCCCTAAAATGGAGCACTGTTGCCTTGCAGC